>CM038676.1:142975767-144232516 GCA_021605205.1 Aegilops longissima | reverse complement strand
GCGGTTGTTCCCATTTCCTCCATGGTTATGACCTCCATGGTTATGATGGGTGTGCCCTCCCGAGTATGGTGCATAACGGGCTTCTTGAGCTCCGAGTTGTGCTTCCCCAGCTGTACTTCCGCTTGCGGCTTCAATCTGCTGCTGCTTGCCTTCAAGTATGGTGGCCTTGTCTACCAGCTCACGGTAGTTGTTGAAGGTAGCCACAATAAGCTGCATACTCAGCTCATCGTTGAGTCCCTCGAGAAATTTCTCCCGCTGCGGCATCTGTGGCCACATCATCAGGGGCATAGTGATCTAGCTTGCTGAATTCATCCACGCATCTTGTGCCAAGACGGTTCCCCTGGCGTAAGTTGCGGAACTCACGCTTCTTGAGACTCATGGCTCCGGCTGAAACATGAGGCGGTGCGGAAGGCTGCTGGAACTGATCCCCGTGATGGCACCAATGGGATAAGTGGCGGTGTAGTTCTCCCACCAAGAAGCTGCAGGTCCATCAAGTTGATCTTGGCGCAAGCGCACCTTCTCTGCATCGGTGCATCCAACGGTGATTAGCTCTCTTCCGACTTTGCGGAGCCAATCATCACCACAATCGGCTCGGTGCTACTAGAGAACATGGCGGATTCAGCCTCGTGAATCGAGTCAAGTTGTCCACGAGGGGTGGTGGCGGTGGATTGTTGGTGTTGTTGTTCGATTACGGATGAGTAGCTGCATGAGTGCATTCTGCTGCTTTGGAGCATTTGGGTGAGCTCTGGCGGAAAACCGTGTCACGTCTCGGAGGCATCTGGTGTTTTGGAGTGGATGAGAAAATTAGAATAGAACAATGGTCTATGAGAAATAACACTACCCATATGAATGCACAATCATAAACACACCAATCATTTATTCATTCCACTCAAACATGGTTCAATCTCGATTACAAAAGCTCATGACTAATCGAAAATATCGCCTAACTGATCGATGAAAAGGTAAAATAACATGGTGGTCGACTAAAAGTCTTCATCAATAATCCTTGCGTCCTCAGTGCGATGTCCTCTGTTGTGGCGCCTCCTCTTGCGGCTTCCTCGGTGGAACTCCTTCATAATCCTGATCATTACTCACGAGGGTCCATCATCTCCACTCGGAAAAGGTCCTCTCCCAAGTCCATCTTTTCCTCTATCGCGGCAAGCTTCATCTTCAGTTAAATCGATTGTCTCCATGAAGTCCGCGACTTCTTCCTCATGGTTAAGGAAGTCTGCGTGTGCCTTCTCCTCCAGTTCCATTCACGGAACAAAAGCCTCCTATGTGCCTTGAGTTACGGTGAGTCCGAATCTCCGTTTCACGAGGAGACACTCCAAGTCTGGATGTAAGAGAGAATGGAGTCGTCCTCCACAGCACGGATGATATCTCCATTCCTTGCCTGCGAGAAACCATGGCGAGGTCTCGAGGGATCGAGCTCGCCCAGTGCTCCTCTCGGAGATGTCCAAGGGCACGATAGATTGCCATGTCCTTCCGATGATCCGGTTGAAGTCGGTGAACTCAAAGTCAATAGGCTCCGTGTGTCCTCAGAAGGTTCTCCACAGGATATGCACTTCAATCCAGAGCGGGTGTCATCGAAGTGCATTAGTTGGCTTCCGGTGATCGAGGGTAGAGCAATCTTCAGCTTCTTCACCATCTGGACCAGCTTCCTTCCGAAGGGCATCGTCTCGTCGGGTGGCAAAACTCCGTAGCAAAGCGGGGTGAACTCGACGCCATCTAGAATGTTGAAAATCGGAGAGGAGTAGAAATGAGCAGGGAGAATTACGGAATGATAAGGATATAAAGTAAATGGTCTCTTCCTATGGCTTTCCGATCCTGGGGTTACGATCCTACGGTGGGCGTGTGCTCTGATACCATCTCTCAGAGCGACCTGACCCAAAATCGGTCAAATCTACGTATGCGTACCATCCCAAGATCATCTTTGGTACTCACAATACATCGATGAAGTAATCAAAGTTCAATCACACCTGAATATTATTACATGATTCTCATATAGAGTCTTTATTACAATAGAATAAATTCGGCTCAAGGCCAACTCATGAGAAATAAACTACTAATGCTGCGGAAGCGTAGAAGATAAAGCGAGTCCATCCGACTCCAAAGGGCAATCGCCAAGCGCGGAGCGTAGCCTCACTCTGATTGGAATATACCTACGCAACATAAGGCGTTGCAGCCATGTAGGTCAGCTTTTGAATAAGTGGCAAGTCATGAAGAGAATAACAATAATAAAGTTACTAACACTATATGCATTTTGGCTGTGGAGCTCTAAGTTTCATCATTTTGCGAAAAGCAAATTTTCTCCTACTACAGTGGACTTGCTTGCAAATTACTACAATTGTTGGTAGTTATTGAGATGGTTCCGCCAACCAATATCTCATTCCCAAATTATTAAGTCATAAAACCCCTCAAATTAATTCATTTGTTTTAGTGTTGAGATTTCCGAATACTTCCAAGTTCCAGAGGCTCAATTTGTCCGTAATCGGGACACGGCTAATCGATTAGATCTTTAACTCTGCAGAGGTTTATGACTTTTCCGCAAGAATCATTCCCTCCTTTTAAGTCTTCGCACTTCATGGTGTTTGAAGACGGGACGAATGAAACAGGTCTTCCAAAGAGTTCTTCCGCTACTGCGGTACCCATCCAATCCTACCGTTCTTCTACATCTCGTAGTACCGCCCAGCCAGCGTCACTACTAGGGTTAACCCAGCCGAGCCCATAATGGCTTGCGGCTGCTGCAGTAAGCTTCGGTCATGGGGCATCCATCCGTCTCTTCGTGGCTGGGTGAAGCTTTCCGCAAGATGTCATGGCACTTCTCCATGCATCCCGCCAACCCTTGGGTTCTCCAGGTGCCCGTCAACAAATCCTCCACCCAAGAGTGAATTCCGAAGTCCATCTTGATTCTTGTAGTTCATGGGGTTGTCATCATCATTGACTCTCACATCTTTCTTATGAATTTCACTCAACCAAAACCCGTCTACGAGCATAGCAAAATAACTACTTCGTCCCAGGGTCATGGTAACAAGGGGGTTGGTTCATCCTACCACATGATACTACTCAAGATTAATAACTTCAAAATATCAACTACTGCATGCAAGGTGGGGTGGTGATAATTTCTAATGCACAAAAACATAGGTATAGAAAATAACATGATCAAAACTTGCCTTGGTGATGATCCTCGTAAGCTAAAGATTCGTAGTAGCAAGCTTCGCACTCCGGAAACTCTACCAAGACAAACAATGATCACAATAAGCATATAGCATAGGATCACATGATACAATAGCATAACAACATAACACACCAAAACAAACAATCAAAACCCAAGGGAAAACTCAAAGAAAACCAACTCAAAGTTTTCCTACTTCAAACAACAACTAAAAGTAGTTTTATATAACAAAAAATTTTCTAACATAACCTAATCATGGTTTTATGTTAACTTAACAGAAAAGATTTCATTAAGCAACTAGGAGCAAAAATAATTAATTTAAAATCTATTATGAAACTCCTATTAGGCCTAATTCAATTTCTATAAAGAAAAATAAAATAAAACTTTTATTTATTATAAATAAAAGTTCATCCTATAAAGTGACAGAAACTATCCTAGAATAATCAATCACATGTTAAAAATAAATTTATTTACTAATTAAAATAATAGGAAAACAGTAGCTAGTTAATTAATTAGGATTAACAAGATTCTGCTTAAAACTATTTTTTATTAATCCAAAAATACCCAAATTAATTCCTATGGTTAGGTAATGTCAAAATAAAGTTGGGACAAAAGAATCATATAAAATAATTTTTCTAACTCATGTTATAACAGATTTACTATTCTGACTAAAACTAAAATAAAGCAATTTTAATTAATTTTAACATAGCTAAATATATTTTCTACAGAAACTATAGAAAATTTGCAAACCAACAAAAAAAAGAATCACCTAAAAATATTAAACAGAATAAAAGATATGAATTTTTCAAAACAGGAACTATTCTGTTAAAACAGAAAACAAAAATAAATGAAAAAGGGCCTAATTGGCCTAACCTACGCATTGAGCGTAAAATAAACTAAACGGGCCCTAGGGTTAAACTAGTCGGGCCGGCTAAATAAAAAAAAAACCCTAACTTAAAAACTAACCGGACTAAACCGGTCGAACCGGGTTTTATTTAAAAGAAATACCCCTTCGGGGGTGTTCTAATCCTAGCCGTAGATTATGAATCGGACGGGGGGGTGATCTCCGGTGACTCACCGGCGCTCGGCGGCGGCGGCGGCGGCGACGACGAGTGCGTTGGCCTCTCCGGTCGTCGGGGAGGTCGGCGGAGAGCTCCGGCGGGTGCGGACGAGCTCGGGGAGGCGTTTGGTGGAGTCGGTGGAGGTCGGGAGGGGCTAGGGCGGCGACGGCGACGCAAATGGCGGCGGTGGTCGGCTCGGCTCCGGCGAGCGCGTGAGAGAGAGAGGAGAGGCTCCGGCGAGGGGGTAAGGGGGGGAATGGGGTGCGGGGAGGGGGCTTATATAGGCGGGGGCCTCGTCGGGGCAAGGGAGGCGATCGGGAGGGGGATCGGATCCGGATCTCATGAGATCCGGCGATCGAGGCGGCCTTGGCGAGAGCGTGGGGCGGGTCCACCAGAGAGAGAGAGAGGGTGCGGGGCGGTCGGGCGACCGGCTCCAAAGGGTTTCGGCGAGGGAGGTGAGGCCGGCTCATTGGGTGGCAGCTTGGACCGCTGGTGGGCAGTGCGGTCGGTGGCTTTGCCTGGGTGGGCAGGGGCTGGTGGCGCTGGGGGGTTTAAATTTTATTTTTTAAATAAAACAAAACAGATATATCTTTTAAAATATAAATATTTTATATAGGACATATATATACCAAAATGATCAGGGAATATTCCTATCATTTGAACATTTTCCAAAGGCAAAATCCAAACTTTATAAAAATCCATTTTTTCAAATATTCAAATAAAATTCAGATTTGAATTCAAAACTTTTGGCATTGTTTCCTCTGATATTTTTGGAGTGTCATGTTTACTCCTCTCATACTTTTGATCAAGTATTTATCGGTATAGTTTTGAAATGATTCCCACTTGCCAAAGTTTGAATTCAAATTCAAAACTCAAAATCTCTGAAACTCCAAATGGCATTCAAATTCAAAAGGATGCATAGATGCTTAACTATAATTGTAAAACATTCCAAATAGGAAATTTGGGATGTTACACTTTACTGGCCTTTTCGATTGGAAAATCTCCAATGAAAGTGCTCGATTTAAATAAGCGCAATAACGGGTCCTTCGTCCGATCGACGTCGGCTCTTTCCACAACCAACTCAGGTATACCGAACTCCCATTCAGAATCTAGCAGCTGCAGCCCGTATAGTAGAGTCCATTCAGCCTTCCCAGTCAGAGGCTGGCAGAGGCTTGCTCTAGATCAGAGATTTGCTCCGGGCAGCACGAGATCAAAATTCAGCTGTATCACAGTCACGGAATAGGATTCACGGCAGATCCGTTGCTGCAAATACAGTCCAGTTGGCTCATAGCCCAAGATCGCCCCCGAGGCGTGAGGGACATGGAGGCCAGTGTGATCAGTATGAGGACCGATTCGATCGTGATGATCGACGTCGAGTGCCCTCCTCCCCAAGGGTGGGTCATACAGCGCCTCGGCAATGAGGATGACAGACGCCATCACAAGGTTGGGCGAAGGATTCGAGTCGACCCCAGGGAACCAGGCTTTGATGCGAGATCCATTATCGTTCAAGGTTTGGTCGACAGGAACAGAGCTCACCGAGAAGGTCATGACAGAGATGTGCCCACCAGCAGCAGAGTACACGTCTCAGGACCAGAGTGTTTTAGCAGAGCCATCGGGGCCGCGGTGATTCCTCCCAACTTCAGGTTGGCGACTGGAGTCAGTAAGTTCACCCATGAGTCCAAGCCGGATACTTGGCTTGAGGACTACCGAGTGGTTGTTCAGATTGGCGGCGACAATGATGAAGTGGCCATGAAACACCTACCTCTTATGTTGGAGGGCTCAGCCAGGGCATGGTTGAATCAGTTAGCACCCAACAGCATTTACACTTGGGAAGATCTTGCCCGAGTGTTTGTCAGGACATTTGAAGGAACTTGCAAGCGGCCAGCAGGGTTGTGAGTTGCGATCATGTGTGCGTAAGTCGAATGAAACTCGAGGATTACATCCAGAGATGGATCACATTGCATCACACAAGAGAGAATGTATCGATCATCGAGCGATCTGTGCCTTCAAGGAGGCGTTAAACGAGAGTTAAGTTTGAAATTGGTCGGACCGGAGATATGACCCTCGAGTCAATGATGGAGATTGCCACCAAATACGCCAATGGTGAAGAAGAGGATCGGCTCCGGAGTGGCAAGTACAAGTCAGCCGCTAATGAAACCGGGGGAGGGAACTCCAGTCGGAAACAGAAACGGAAAGCCAAGCCAGCTGCTCCTGGAGAAGCCTTGGCCGTGACTCCAGGAAAGTTCAAGGGGAAATCCAAGGGATCTTGGAACCTCAAGAAGGTGAAAGACCAAGATGGAAATGATGTATTGGACTCGCCATGTCACATTCACACGAAGAAAGATGAAGAGGGTAAACTCATTTACCCAAAGCATACCACTCGACAGTGTCGGCTCTTGATTCAGCAGTTCCAGGGGAAGCAGCCCAAGGATAAGGAGAAGGAGTCGGACAAAGTTGAGACAAGGAAAATAGTGATGGTGGATACCCCCAGGTCAATTCCACCTTGATGATTTTTGCTGACGTTGAAAGAAAAAGTCGATTGAAAGTTATCAACCGAGAAGTGAATATGGTCGCTCCGGCGACACCCAGTTATCTGAAATGGTCGCAGACCGCCATCACCTTCGACCAGTCTAATCACCCGACACACAAAGCCACCCCTGGGAAGCAAGCTTTGGTGGTCGACCCAGTCATCGAAGGCACTCGACTAACTAAAGTTTTGATGGATGGTGGCAGTGGCCTGAACATACCGTATGCGAGACGTTGAAAGGATGGGCATTCGATGTCCGCACTCAAAGACCAAACAACATGAGCTTCCATGGAGTCATTCACGGAAAGAAGGCTGAGTCACTCGCCAAATTGCCCTCGATGTGGTTTTGGTGATTACAAGAATTTTCGAAGGAAAAGTTGACCTTTGAGGTATTGGATTTCCAGAGCGCTTATCACGCTATTCAGGAAGGCCGGCGTATGTATGTTTCATGGCTCGACCATGTTATGTATACCTCAAACCGAAGATGCCAGCCCCAAAGGTGTGATCACATCGCGGCAATCGGAAGAAAGCGTAAGAGTGTTTTCGAAAGGCTCTTAGATCGCCGATGCTCGGATGGCGTGGTAGAGCTGCAAGAGTACCGAAAACTGCAGACCGAAAGTGATTTATTACGAGCCAAGAAGCCCGCCACGAGTCAACATTTGATCGTCGGTGAGACGAAACCGATTCACATTCACTAGACTGATCCCAATGCTGCTCCGACTCACATCTCAACAACACTCGGCTCCAAATAGGAAGAAACGTTCATCCAGTTCCTCCGTGAGAACTGGGACATCTTCGCATGGAAGCTCGCTAACATCTTTGGGTGTTCCTGTGGATCGGCTGAGCATAAATCTACGAAGTCGACTCAAAAGTTAAACCTGTCAAAGAACATCTTGACGGTCCACCGTCCGAAGAGAAAGGCCATTGGCGAGGAGGTGGCTCGGCTCTTAGCAGCAGAGTTTATCCGAGAGATTTACCACTCCGAGTGGCTCGCCAATGTTGTCATGGTCCCTAAGAAGGACAAGTCACTTCGCATGTGCATCGATTTCAAACATATCAATCGGGCCTGCCCGAAAGATCATTTTCCTCTCCCCCGCATCGACCAAATAGTCGACTCGACTGCGGGATGCGAGCGGTTGTCTTTCTTAGACGCTTATTCCGGTTACCATCAGATCCGTCTGGATGGACCCGACGAGATCAAAACAGCTTTCATCACTCCATTCGGGTGCTTCTGTTATGTCACCATGCCATTCAACCTCAAGAATGCCGGAGCCACATTCATGAGGATGATTCAGAAGTGTTTGCTCACTCAAATCAGTTGGAATGTGGAAGCATACATGGATGATATTGTGGTCAAGTCACGGAAAGGTTCCAACCTGTTGACTGACCTTGCTGAAACATTTGCCAATCTCAGGAGGTATGATATCAAGCTTAATCCATCAAAGTGCACATTCGGAGTTCCTGGCGGGAAGTTACTCGGTTTTCTCATTTCCGAACGAGGAATCGATGCCAACCCAGAAAAAGTTCGCACTATACTCCGAATGAAACGCCCTGTGCGTGTGCACAATGTCCAGAAGCTTACTGGATGCTTGGCCGCTTTAAGTCGATTCATCTCTTGTCTCGGTGAAAAGGCATTGCCTCTTTACCGACTGATGAAGAAATCAGACAAGTTCGAGTGGACTCCCGAAGCTGATGCAGCGTTTGCAGAGCTAAAAGCTCTGCTCTCCACCGAGCCGCTGCTTGCTGCCCCAATCAGCAAGGAGCCTTTGCTGCTTTACATTGCAGCCACAGGACAAGTCGTCAGTACAGTACTTACGGTCGAGCGAGAAGAAGAAGGAAAAGCCTTCAAAGTTCAGCGCCCAGATATTATCTTTCAAGTATTGACCCCATCAAAGCAAAGATACCCTCATTATCGAAGCTTGTTTATGGGATTTTATGACCGCGAAGAAGGTTGCTCATTACTTATCTGATCATTCCATTACAGTCGTCAGCGACGCCCCATTGTCAGAGATTCTGCACAAAGAGATGCAACTGGTCGAGTGGCAAAATGGGTGATTGAACTCCTTCCCTTGATATCAAGTTTGAGGCAAAGAAAGCCATCAAGTCCCAAGCGAGAGCAGATTTCATCGCCGAGTGGATCGAACAGCAACTACCGACTCAAGTTCACTCGAACCTTTGGACCATGTTCTTTGACGGTTCCAAGATTTGAATGGTTCGGTCTTTGGGGTAGTGTTGGTTTCAGGATAACACAAGATGAAGACAAACAGATCAAGAAATTGAAGCGAGGAAATTGAGAAAGTCTTCATCAAAGTCTTCAAACACAGATATGACAAACACTCAACACAAGAATGAGGAAATGAAAGGGTTGAGGAAATAGAACCATTAGGTTGGTGAAGACAATGATTTGGTAGACCAGTTCCAACTGCTGTCTCGGTTGTACGTCTGGTTGAGCGGTGAGTATTTAAACTCGAGGACACGCAGTCCGGACACCCGATCCTTGAGCACGCAGCTCGGGACACCAAGTCCTCACCGTATTCTCCTTGAACTAAGGCCACGCAGACCTCGCCCAATCACTCGTGGTAAGTCTTCAGCGACTTCCAAACCTTCACATACTTGGTCACTCGGCGATCCACAATTCCTCTTGGATGCTCTAGACCGTGACGCCTAACCGTCTGGAAGAAGCACAGTCTTCAAAGGTAAAAGCGCCGGATCCACGCGGGATCAATTTCTTCATGATGCTCAATCACTTTGGGTTTGTAGGGGTTTGGTTTTGGGTTTTCCTCACTTTGGGTTTTTCCTCACTTGATGATTTTCGCTCAAAGTCCTCGGAGGATGGGTTGCTCTCAAATGACAAGTGTCAAGTTCTCTCGAGCAGCCAACCAACTAGTGGTTGTAGGGGCGGCTATTTATAGCCTAGGAGCAGCCCGACATGATAAGACATAAATGCCCTTAAATGATATGACCGTTAGGTGGAGATATTTTGGGGACAGTGGCCTTGAAGACAAGAACGGTCGGAAATTTGAACATCAAATTCCTCGGGGCTATCATGTTCCTCCTTTGTGTAGGCAATTCGACCTTTGGCGAATTCCTAACTCCTCGATCAGAACAAATTCCTCGGTGACTGTAAGAGCTTCGTCTCATCACATCAAGAAATTGTTGAATCTGTATGAGATTTCCAAAGGCTTCACTCAAGGGATTGGTAGGTGAGGATTTTGAGTTGAGCATCAAATGGAAATTTCTCCTTAGTATTTCCTCGACCCCCTTTAACAAAGACGGTGTTTCCTATGACTCAAGAAAGAGAAAATGAAACTACGAAAACAAAAGTCTTCACGCTTCATATTCCTCAAGCGATTACCAAGTCTTCTAATCACACCAATTTCTTCACTTTCAAAGTCTTGAAAGTCTTGAATATCAAATTCTTGAGATGAAGAAATTCATTTTAGGGTCGACTTTCTCTGTAAATATCAAACTCCTCATAGACTTATAGACCTGTGTACACTCACAACGCATTAGTTACTTAACCTATAAGTCTTCAATACACCAAAATCACTAAGGGCACTAGATGCACTTACAATCTCCCCTTTTGGTGATTGATGACAATACTGAGTTAAGTTTTCAACGGGATAAATATATGAAGTGTAAATACTGATAATGAGGATTTTGATTGCAAGATATAGAAGAACTCCCCCTGAAGATGTGCATAGTGAGGAATTTGCTTTTGAGGCAATGCACATTTGAAGAATTGGATCATGGAGATCTCCCCCTATATCTTGTAATTCATACGCGCATTTGACATATAATATGAGGAATTTGAAATGCATGATGAAATATGGTGCTTGATGTTATGCAATGTAACACACAAAGAGTATCAGAGCCCAAGGGCCAAATTGGATCAGAGCATAACAAGTATCAAAACTACTTCTAATCAGAACATAGTGCAAAAGCATAAAGCATCAGAAGTATCAAAGCACCATCGGGTTTAAGATTACAACTCGATCCAATAAAAGGTTTCAGAAGAACGAGAGTTGTAACTTAATAAAATATAGTATATAGACAAAAACGAGACCCGCTTGAAGACTAACTCAAATTTCTCCCCCTTTGTCATCGAATGACCAAAAGGATCAAACCGAGGACTAACGCTCTTGAAGAATATCAAGTTGAAGACGGAGCGCCAAAGATTGTCGGGTTGTTCGTTGAGGTAGGACCAGCAGCGATGTCTTCCAAATCTTCATTTTCATCGATGTCGCGAGATGAAGAATAGGAGCTGGCCACCAAGGAAGGAACTTTGACTTTCTTGAATTTCTTGGAGGAGGTGCAGACAGTCAAATTCTTCCTTGAGTCCCATTGATTGCAGTTCTTCTTCATTGTAGACATGTGAAAGAACAGCCCAGGTGCGCTTGAAGGTTTCATGAAGATAGTAGTGGTTTTTCTTCACTGCATTGTGAGTTGAGGTCATGTTGTAAAGAAGAGTACCAAACTGACGTTTGACCCACTTGTGATTGCGATCAACCTTCTGATGAAGACTGAGGAGTAACTCACGATCAGTCATCACCCTGGGTGCAGTTCCTTGAGGATTTTGCTTAACTGAGGTATTTCTTCTTTGAGTCATGGGTGGCGAGTCATCATTGGTGGAGTAAGATCTTGCTTTTAAACTGTCCATCCAATGGGCGAATGCCTTCATCTATCACAGCGATAGCCTTTCCCTTTTCATCACCGAGGCAATTGGCCGCTTGAGGACTTCAATAGGGGCAGTAGCTGCAGTGGTTCAAAGTGTCAGCCTTGTAATTCAGTGAAGATCTTGACCTGATGAATCTCATAATCCAAGGCGCATAAGGTTTCAGCTCAAAAGGTGACATGGCAATGTTAGCCAGAGTCCTCATGAAGAAATCATGGAAATTGACGGAACGCCATGGATGATGTTGAAAAGCATATTCTTCATGATGCCAACGACTTCTTCATCATTCGAGTCGTGGCCCTTGATAGGACTCATAGTCTTCGTCAAAATTCGATAGGTCTGACGAGGCACATAGAGCAATTCCTTGACGAGGAATTTGGTCCTTGAGCTTGCCTTGGTTTCAATGGCTTCATCAACACTTGCATATAGTGATTTGAAAGTTCCTTTTCTTCATAGATGCGACGTGCACCGTCAAGCTGGAGGACTGAGTGGAAGGGCACGAAGCAATTCACTTCTTTGGAGCCTTGTAGTGAGTGTTCTCGTCATCCAATCCAAGACCCATGAAGTCACATCTTCAAAGATCTCGGTGATGTGCAAGGTTGCATAGAATCAAGAATTAGCTCTTCATTCCAATCACATATATCGATTGCAAAAGTTGAGAAGACCTGCATCGTGAAGAACACTTAGAACGGGCTCAAAGCCCGGCAGCGACTCCATATCCACATGAGGAATATGAGCATGATCAAGATTTTGTCCTTGTTGAAAAGCACCGAGGAATAGAAGTTTGCTTGGTGGCAGTCCGAGCGCCTCTTCCTAATCCGAGCAGAGTCATAAGGATTATATTCGATGAAGAACACATGCTCGAAGAAAGAAATCCTTAGCCTTGAACTTTTGTTTGGTCGAGAATGGATTCTTCTTTTTCGGCAGAGGGTGTCACCAATTGCATCACCACCTCGGAATGGTAAGAGCAGGTTCTTGACTTGAGGAATTTCTTGATCCTCAACTTGTGCAGTCTCGAGGAATTTCAGCAGCAGCATGACAACAGTTTCATCAAAGATCGTGGGCTGGAATTTCTTCATGCACAGGACTCGTGGGTTGATTTTCTTGAGTCGATCTGGACGATGCATGTGGGAGTGAGGAACTTGTAGAAGCGGGGTGAAGAGCGGAGTATTGGGATGTTGATCTTCCCAAAAGTCATCATTGATTACTGGAGTGGTGCATCCAATATCCACATCTTCATTTTCAATTTCCTCAGCACCAACTTGAGGAATTTCATGGTCTGATGAGGGAATGACTGGGGTTGAAGGGACAGCTTCCACTTCAATTTCTTCATCGATCTTCTCAGACAGAGCAGGAGATTGATGTTCCTCATCAGAACCGGTTGGCACTTCATATTCTTCTCCAAAAGGAACCACTTCCTTTGAAGGTATGGAGGAAATTGGAATAGCATCAATCGGGTTTTCAACAGAGCTGGTCATTTGCTTCAATTTCTTCGCAGCCGAAGAATCTGACGCAGCTGATGCTTTTCTCTTCTTCACAGCAGCTCGCTCCAGCCTTGGTTTTCTTCACATCCAAAGCAGATGGAAGAACTGAAACTGGGGTTGGTGCAGGAGGAGCCGAGGAATTTGGGCGGTTTCTTCAGAGCAAGCGATGCAGGTTCCCTGTCTTGAGCAATTTCTTCAGCGCACCACTAGTGGGTGCCACGGCGATTTCTTCGGTGGCTGGAATTTCTTCATCAGCCCTCGAATCAGCATGTTCTTCAAGAAGTTGAGCCTTGGTGATCTGGCCTTTTCTTCACTAGGCTGAGCAGATGCTTCACTGAGGGTTTTCATGTTTGCAGGTGCAGCAACATTTGTGAGATTCTTCGTCAGATTGACGAATTTGGTCTTGACAACTTGCCAATCAGCATAGTACGATTCAAAATTCTTGCTGAGGTTCTGAATTTCAGTTTGTGCTTGAAGAAGTTCCTCAGGTGTCATCTTGACAACATTTTTCTTCAGAAACCTCTCCTTCTTGTATTGAGCCTTTTTGATTTCCTTCGCCTTTTCGAACTTCCATTTTTCTTCAGCAATGAAGTGAGTCAACATATGACTTTGACCTGGTGTCAAAGGAAGATCAGGCAGAGGGGTGTTTGGATCGTTGTGCCAGAGGTCGATGAAATCGAGGACTTTCTTCGGGTCCAAAAGCATTGGCACAGCTGTTCCCTTGGCTCTTGCGGCTCTAGCTTGACGGTCTCTGATGATTTCTTCAAGTTCTTCATCAGATGCCTCATCATCAGATGGCACGTGGACGACAAGCTGTTTCTTCTTCGGGCTAGGCCGAGGACCACGTCCAGCTGTAGCTTTTGTCTTCAGCAGCGTCGGGCCAGATGAAGAATTGAAAGCAGCTGAGGAATTTGCAGAGGTGCCTGAGGCAATTGAGAATCCAGCAGTCCTTTGACAAGTGGCTAGGTGCACTGGAACTGAAGGTTTGGATGGTGCAGCTGAGGACTTTGATGGAGCAGCAGTGGTGCGAGGAATTTGCTGCTGAGGAATTTGGCTGGTAGGAGCTGCTGAGGAACTTGGCCGTGAGGGCATAGAAGAAGAAGTACTTTGCTTATTTGCAGACTTCTTTTGCATCGATTTCTTGGCTTGGCCGAGACCTCGAGGCAGCAGCAGCAATGGCAGAATCCTCATTGAATTTCTTCACCGCTTCCTTTGCTTGCTTAGCCAACTTAGCTTGGCGTTTAGCCCATTCCTCGGAAAGTCCTCACGCGTTTGACGCTAGTGGGATCAGCTACTTGGCCTGGTGCCAAAGGAGCTCTTGGGCAAGGAGGATTTAACGCGAATTTCTTCATGTACTTGGGTGTAACATAGCGGTATTCCTTCCATTCCGTGCCCATCTCCGTTCAATTTTCTCAAGACGCACCTTGCGCTTGAGTTTTGCTTTCCTCATCGGTGTGCAATAGTCGGGATATATTTCCTCGTGGATTTCAAAGCAGTCATGACCTCGGTTTCTTTCCTCCCTTGCGGCTTCTTACCATCTGCCATTTTCTTGGTGAGGAAATTGAACAATTGAGTTCTCTCAAGAAGTGTGCAGTTTTTCTTCGAGGAACGCTGCAAATGAGTTAAGTTGATGAGAACCTAGGGATTCAGCAGCGGACATTTGTACTGTGAATGAGTATAGGTGCGAGGAATTTGAAGAGGTCATATGCGTTCTCAGAGGGTTTTTCAAAAAGAACAAGTTTGAGGATTTTGACCAGATGAGCCTTGAAGAATTTCAATAAGCGTTCTTTATCTTAGGTTCCAGAGTTGTATAGATCGAAGATCCACACAATTGAGGAATCTTGAAGAAAATCATTGCTTAGAGAAATGAGTCAAGAGATTTGAGGTGTTCATATGTGAAGAATTTGAAATAAACACCTTTGAGGATTTTGAAGAAAATTTGAGAATCAAAGCGAGTAAATAAAAGTAACTTTTAATTTACTCAAGTGAAGAACACGACGAACTGAGATGAACAGTTTAGAAGTTCGTCGTTCAGATCTTCTCCGCCTAACTTGGCAGAGGAAATCAGCTACGGCGACGGCGGAGTGAAGAAATTCCACGGTCGGCGCGAGTACGTCGGCGAAGAGGTCAAGGCGGTGAAGCTTTTCCTCACCGGCGATGATGGAGAAGCGGCGGCGCTTAGGGTTTCGAGGAGCTCGGCGGAGAGAGATCGGCGAGGTAAAAGAGTGAGGAAGGGAGAGAGGGGTATTTATAGCCACGGTGAAAACGGCTCGTCCAAGATTTAGGACGAACATGCCTGACCGCTTCCTTCTCATGACATGTGTCACCCACGTCTGTGTAGTGGAGATCGTGTGCGATCGTGGGTGAATATAATAATGCATCGTGGGATGCGGAACGGTTTAAGCGGTAAAATAGAGGTTTGGATAAGATTCGTTTTAAAAGTTCCGTTCGCAATTTCTTGGTATCAAGGACACAAGTGAAGAATTTGAACGAGTTTCAAAGTAGAACGCACATGAAGAATTTGTGAATGGATTGGGTTGAGTATAGCATAGAGGGAAGGGTCCGATCACATTCACTTAGCAGAAAAAAGCGACTTGAAGAAATAGCCATAAGTGAATGCTGTAGAGGACATAAATCCATATATATATATAGCCACTGAAGAAAGACGACGGAGACAGTGAAGAATTTGCAAAGTTGAAGAATTTGAAAAACTGAAGAATTTGAAAAACATGAAGAATTTCAAAAACTGAAGAATTTCAAAGACTGAGGAAAACTCAAATTGAAGAATTTCAACTTTGGTGGTGGCGTGACCCACCGTATAAGAATGATGATTTCAGACACCGCGTACAATTGTCGTAGGGTTCTGAGAATCAAATTCTTCATTAATTTCTTCACATTTAGAGTGTTATTCTTCATTGATTGAAGAAAAACGTTTCTTCATGTGTTGCACATCTAAGTCATCAATTTTGCATAAGTGTTAGGATGTGTGTCCTTTTCAAAGAACATTCGAAGATTCTAAGATATTTAGCTCACACCGCAACTTGCTAAATCTCTTCTCATCCAAGGGCTTAGTGAAGATATCAGCTAGCTGTTCTTGATCTTCACATGCTCGATGGAGATGTCGCCCTTCAACACATGATCACGAAGAAAATGATGACGAATTTGAATGTGCTTTGTCTTGAGTGCTGAACTGGGTTGTGAGCAATCTTGATGGCACTCTCATTGTCACGAGAGAGAGGCACATTCTTCACGTTGATGTCGTAGTCCTTGAGGGTTTGCTTCATCCATAGTAATTGAGCACAACACGAGCCAGCAGCAATGTATTCAGCTTCCGCGATGGACGGTGATACGTTCTGCTTTCTTCGAGGACCAATGGACCAAAGATCGTCCGAGGAAATGACAAGTACCGATGTTGACTTGCGATCCACACGATCACCAGCATAGTCGAGTCGAGAATATCAATGAGATCAAAAGTAGAGCCCTTGGGGTACCATAATCCTAGTGTTGGTGTGTGAGCTAGATATCGAAGAATATGCTTCACAGCCTTATGGTGTGATTCCTTGGTGTAGCTTGAAATCGGGCACACATGCAAACACTAAGCATTATATCTGGCCTAGATGCACATAAGTACAATAAAGAACCAATCATGGGCGGTATACCTTGTGATCGAAGTCAATACCATTTTCATCGATTGCATAGATGGCCATTTGTGGGCATAGGAATTTTGACGCCTTTGCAATCTTGCATGCGAATTTCTTGAGGACATCTTTGAGGTATTTCTCTGAGATATGAATATGCCATTGTGTTGTTGATTGAATTTGAAGACCTAAGAAGAATTTCAACTCTCCCATCATAGACATTTGATATTCTTCACTCATCATATAGGCAAATTCATCACTATAACGTTGGTCAAGACAGCCAAAGATAATATCATCAACATATATTTGGCACACAAACAGTTCACCATCATAAGATTTAGTAAAGAGAGTAGGGTCGAGTGAACGGGTGTGAAGCCATTCTTCACGAAGAATTCCTTCAATGTATCATACCACGCCCGAGGGGCTTGCTTGAGGCCATAGAGGGCCTTATTGAGTCTGAAGACTTTGTCGAGATTCTTTGGATCTTCAAAACACAGGGGTTGAGCAACATATACTTCTTCCTCAAGCTTACCATTGAGGAATGCACTTTTCACATCCATTTGATATAAAGTGATATTGTGATGGTTAGCATAGGCGTAGTAATATGCGAATAGACTCAAGTCTAGCAACAGTGCAAAAGTTTCATCGAAATCAATTCCTTCAACTGCGTGTAGCCTTGAGCTACTAGTCGTGCCTTATTCCTCACCACAAGACCATTTTCATCTTGCTTGTTGCGGTAGATCCACTTTGTGCCAATGATATTATGCTTGCGAGGATCTGGACGTTTGACCAGTTCCCAGACGTTGTTGAGCTCGAATCGATGTAATTCTTCTTGCATGGCCTGAATCCACTCCGGCTCGAAATGCTTCATCTACCTTAGTGGGCTCTGTGATAGAGACAAAAGCATAGTGCCCACAAAAGTTAGATAAGTGTGAAGCTTTTGAGCGAGTGAGAGGACTGGCGCTTCAATGTCATCGATGATCTTGTCAACTTGCACTTCTTTTGCAACGCGAGGATGAGCTGGTTGTCTTCGAGGAATTTGATCATTTTCCTCGGCACCATTTTCTTGACATTATCTTGGTGCATCAGCTTGACTTTCTTCGCGTCAGAATGAATTCTTCACAGTTTCTTGAGAGGAATGACATCCTCGGTTGCCTTGAATCTGATAGAATCCTCGGTGCTGGTTAAGTCTAACACAGAAGGTAGGTGCTCTCTTTGCGAGCCATTAGTTTCATCGAACCGCACATCTCTGATGTCAACAATCTTGTGAAGTGCGATGTTGAAGACTCAGAGGTGTGCGAGTCCTTTCCGTAACCAAGCATAAAACCTTCATGTGCTTTGATTGCAAATTTAGAGTGGTGGTGAGGATCTCTAATCCAGCATTTAGCAATCAAGACTTTGAAATAACTTACATTGGGTTTCTTGTCAGTGAGGAGTTCATAGGCAGTCTTCTTGAAGAATTTGTGAAGATATACTCTGTTGATGATGTGGCACGCAGTGTCAATTGCTTCAATCCAGAAACGACTAGGCGTTTTGTATTCATCAAGCATAGTGCGAGCCATCTCAACAAGAGTTCTGTTCTTGCGCTCCACGACGCCATTTTGCTGAGGAGTATAGGGAGCAGATAACTCATGAGTAATACCAAGTTCATCAAGATAGTCATCAAGACCGGAATTCTTGAACTCAGTTCCATTGTCACTTCTGATGTGCTTGATCTTCACACCAAAGTTGGTTGAAGCCCTCGAGGAAAATCGTTTGAAGATTTCCTGCACTTGATTTTTGTAAGTAACAATGTGTACCCATGTGTAGCGAGAGTAATCATCAACAATAACAAAGCCATAAAGAGATGCATCATTAGTGACGGCTGAGTAATGATTGGGACCAAAGAGGTCCATGTGAAGCAATTCGAAGGGACGAGTAGTGGTCATGATAGTCTTATTTGGATGCTTGGCCTTGGTCATTTTCCAGCTTCACGGGTTCGCATAAGTGATCCTTGAGGAATTTGACATTCTCAATGCCAATGACATGCTTCTTCTTCGCAAGCGTGTGCAAATTCCTCATGCTGCATGACCAAGTCGTCGATGCCATAGCCAGCCTTACGAAGCTTTTGCAAGTAGGCACACGGCTGGTTGTGGACCTGTTGAGAAATCAACAATATACAAGTCTCCTCTCCTAAAGCCTTGAAGACTTTGGAATTGTCGACTTCCATAATCACAACACAACGATACTTGCCAAAGATAACAACCATATCAAGATCACAAAGCATTGAGATCGACATGAGGTTATATCCTAAAGACTCAACAAGCATGACTTTGTCCATGTGCATGTCCTTAGAGATAGCAACCTTACCAAGTCCCAATACGACTTTTGCCTTTGTCGGCCAAAGATGATATGCTTCAGATGAGATGGTGATAAGGAGCATCCATCAATAGATTCTTGTCACCGGTCATGTGATTTGTACATCCACTATCGAGAACCCACTCGGTGGCTTTGGGTTGATCATCCTGCAGATGAATTAGTACAACTTACGATCTCATATACTTCATCGGTGAAGAATATGATATCAAGTTCATCGATGAATTTCATCGATCGGTATTTAGATAAGCAGTATGAGGGCGTGTGAAATGAAAGTTCATTTCATCATGATTAGCTGCGTCCTTTCGAGCAATTTTATCGGGCCCCAAACAAATTCTTCAGACGCTTGAGGCACGCCGGAGACCTGACCCTGCAGAAGAGATTAGTTCTTTTCTTCACCACCCACATCGAAGGGGTGGCAAAGAGTTCATCATTCTGCGAGCACCATATGAGAATGGTGGCATAGAGGCCAAACCATTTCGTTTCACATAAGAGGGTTAGGGTAAGCATATGAATAAGCAGAGAAATTCTTCGAGGACTTATGAACATAATGGTTTGAAGAATAATGCACATATTCATAGCCCTTAGCTCTACCCTGCAAAACAGAGTTATTAGCACGATGATAATCATATGAGGACTTTGATCCTTTTGAGGAATTTGATCCACGTGAGGAATTTGGTCCGTATGAGGACTTGGATCCATATGAAGAATTTTGTCCATATGAAGAATTTGATCTGGGGTTCCTTTTCTTCACGGTGGTGTCATGAGGACATTCACGAAGACTTTCAAGACATTTCTTGGGAACCCAGATTTTCTTCATAGGGGACCGTTCTGCGATTAGTGCCAACATATCTAGCAAATACTTCACCATTCTGATTTTTGAACAGTTTATAGTTTGAGTCAAATGACTCATCATCGAATGAGGAAATTCACATGTAAAACCAGATAAGGTAGATGGATCAATGGAGGTCCCTTTGCAGCAACCCATGAGGTTTTGGGATACCGCTCGGGCTTCGAGACGTTCCATCGACATTGAGTTTCCTCTCAAAGGCAATACCCTCTTTCCTAGGGTTCTGTTGAGGATCTGCTTTTAAGCACATCACAAAGAGTCGATGCCCTTTGAGGCTTTTGTACATGCTGTCATGTACAATTCCTTCAATCTGCATCGTCGGTGATACTAGCAATGTCCTCGGATGAGGAATTAGTGATAGTAGAGGCAGGTGAAGAATTTGTACACATTGAAGCATTTGAACATTCGGTGAAGAATTAGCGATTCACGTTCAATGCACTTTAAGCATGGAGGAACAAATTCTTCTTGAGAAGCGCTGATTTGTTGAGCAAGTAATGAATCGCGCTCCTTCGAAGATCTTCATAACTCGCTCTTAGCTTCTCAAGATCTTGCTTTCTTTGAAGAAATTCATAAGAAAGTTTCTCATGATCGATAAGAGAGTGTTATGATGACTTTGAAGGCTGTCAAGCCTAGAATGAACTTTCTGAAGATTTTGATTAGGGCTTGAGTGCGATCCATTTCTTCACCTAACATATCATCACTTTTATCTAGCATGTTTTGAACTTTTCAAAAGCCCTTTGTTGTTTTATAGCAATCTTAGCAAGTTTAGAGTAGCTGGGCTTGAGATCCTCATCGATTCATTTTCACTAGATTGGAGGAGGTGTAATTGAGTACCTTGGCACCTTTTGCCATGAAGCAATAGGTGGGGCGTAGTCATCATTTTCTTCATCGGGTTTGTTGGCGGAGTCATTTTCTTGATGTTGAAGATGGATTTGCTGACGAAGCGATAGCAAGAGCGGACTAGCCACACCAGATTCGGATTCTTGGACACCTCCTCTTCCTCATTTTCCTCGATTCAGCTTGAGTCCATTTCCTTGCCAATGAATGCCCGAGCCTTTTTGGAGCTGCTCTTCTTGTGAGAAGAAGGCTTTGAGGATTTTGATGATGAAGATTTTGATGATTTCTTCTTCTTCTTCACGTCATCAGAACTGTAATCCTTGTGTTTCTTCTTCTTCAATTCCTTTTCCCACTGAGGACAATCTTGGATATAGTGACCAGGTTTCTTGCATTTGTGGCAAAGTCTTCGCTTATAGTCACTAGATGAGGAATCACTGCTTTTTGAGGATTTTCCAAAACGACCACGTCTTGTGAATTTCTGGAATTTCTTCACGAGCAGTGCTAGCTCCTGGCCAAATTCTTCAGGGTCTCCAAGGCTACTAGCAGAGTCTTCACTCTCAGATTCAGATTCAGCCTTGGCCTTCAGGGCACGTGTTCTTCCATAGCCAGAACCATAGAGATCTCTCTTTTCAGCAAGCTGGAACTCGTGAGTATTTAGCCTTTCGAGGATATCAGCAGGATCAAGAGACTTGTAGTCAGCTCGTTCTTGTATCATCAGTGCCAGAGTGTCAAATGAGGAATCAAGCGATCTTAGCAATTTCTTCACCACCTCATGGTCGGTGATGTCAGTGGCACCCAGTGCTTGAAGCTCATTTGAGATGTCAGTGAGGCGATCGAAGGTTTGTTGAACATTTTCGTTGTCGAGTCTTTTGAAGCGGTTGAAGAGATTAGAAGAACATCAACTCGAGAGTCACGTTGAGTTGAAACACCTTCATTTACTTTGGACAGCCTGTCCCGGATGAGTTTGGCGATTCCAAAGCACTCACTCTTCCATATTGACCTTTGCTCGAGATGGCCACATATGATATTCTTCGCTTGAGAATCGAGTTGCTTGAATCTCTTCACATCAGCATCATTCAAAGAGGGTGTGGTGAGGAAACACCTTTTGTCACAACATACCGTAGATCGTTGTCAATTGCTTCAAGATGCATTCGCATTTTGTTCTTCCGAGAGGGGTAGTCCGTCCCATCGAAGGTAGGACACCCTGCTGAGACCTTGATCATACTGCGGTCGACATAACTAAAACTCCGGTGGTTAAACCAAAATCACACGTAACAAGGAGTACCTTGCTCGATACCAATTGAAAGTCGTTATATCGACTAGAGGGGGTGAATAGGCGATTTTATGAATTTACAAATTCTTCATCGAGGAATTTGCGGTGAGGAAATTCCTTAGCGAAGAAATACATGCAGCGGAATAAGTACTCAAAAGTAAGCATAACAGATTACAAGCATAGTCATCATGATGAAATGAAGACAATCACAGAGTACGAAAGCGTAATCACAGGATAACACAAGATGAAGACAAAGCAGATGAAGAAATTGAAGCGAGGAAATTGAGAAAGTCTTGATCAAAGTCTTCAAACACAGATATGACAAACACTCAACACAAGAATGAGGAAATGAAAGGGTTGAGGAAATAGAACCAGTTAGGTTGGTGAAGACAATGATTTGGTAGACCAGTTCAAGCTGCTGTCTCGGTTATACGTCTGGTTGGAGCGGTGAGTATTTAAACTCGAGGACACGCAGATCCGGACACCGATCGCTGAGCACGCAGCTCAGACACCAAGTCCTCACCGTATTCTCCTTGAACTAAGGCCACGCAGACCTCGCCCAATCACTCGTGGTAAGTCTTGAGCGACTTCCAAACCTTCACATACTTGGTCACTCGGCGATCCACAATTCCTCTTGGATGCTCTAGACCGTGACGCCTAACCGTCTGGAAGAAGCACAGTCTTCAAAGGTAAAAGCGTCGGATCCACGCGGGATCAATTTCTTGATGATGCTCAATCACTTTGGGTTTGTAGGGGTTTGGTTTTGGGTTTTCCTCACTTTTGGGTTTTCCTCACTTGATGATTTTCGCTCAAAGTCCTCGGAGGATGGGTTGCTCTCAAATGACAAGTGTCAAGTTCTCTCGGAGCAGCCAACCAACTAGTGGTTGTAGGGGCGGCTATTTATAGCCTAGGAGCAGCCCGACATGATAAGACATAAATGCCCTTAAATGATATGACCGTTAGGTGGAGATATTTTGGGACAGTCATGCAAGAAGACAAGAACGGTCGGAAATTTGAACATCAAATTCCTCGGGCTATCATGTTCCTCATTGTAGGCAATTCAGACTGGGCGAATTCCTAACTCCTCGATCGAACAAATTCCTCGGTGACGGAAGAGCTTCGTCTCATCCATGAAGAAATTGACTGAAGCTGTATGAGATTTCAAAGGCTTCACTCGAAGGGATTGGTAGGTGAGGATTTTGAGTTGAGCATCAAATGGAAATTTCTCCTTAGTATTTCCTCGACCCCTTTAACGAGACGGTGTTTCCTATGACTCAAGAAAGAGAAAATGAAACTACGAAAACAAAAGTCTTCACGCTTCATATTCCTCAGCGATTACCAAGTCTTGAGAATCACACCAATTTCTTCACTTTCAAAGTCTTGTAAAGTCTTCGAATATCAAATTCTTGAGATGAAGAAATTCATTTTAGGGTCGACTTTCTCTGTAAATATCAAACTCCTCATAGACTTATAGACCTGTGTACACTCACAAACGCATTAGTTACTTAACCTATAAGTCTTCAATACACCAAAATCACTAAGGGGCACTAGATGCACTTACAGTTTCCCCCCGAGGAGATAAGCTCAGATATGTGCTCCAGATTCACTTTGATTCTTCCAACAATGAAGCAGAATACGAAGCACTGTTGTATGGGTTGCGTATGGCCATTTCACTCGGCGTCCGTCGCCTCATGGTCTATGGCGACTCAGATCTAGTGGTTAATCAAGTGATGAAGGAGTGGGACGTTAGAAGTCCAGCCATGACTGGGTATTGCAATGCAGTGAGGAAGCTAGAGAAGAAGTTCGAGGGGTTAGAGCTTCATCATGTACCCCGACTGAAAAATCAAGTTGCTGATGATTTGGCGAAAATAGGATCCAAGAGGGAAGCCATTCCCAGCGATGTGTTTTGGAGCACATCCACACCACCGCGGGATTCAAGAGGATCCTTTCACCAAAGAAGCTCCATAGCCAAAAAGTGCCACTGATCCGACTGAAGTTGAGGTCCCAGCTGTGGTCGACCTGATCATGGAAGTCGTGGTCATCACTCCCGACTGGACAGTGCCGTACATTGCGTATATCCTAAGGAAAGAGCTCCCGGAGAACAAAGAAGAGGCTCAACAGAACGTCCGCCGATCCAAGGCCTTTACTGTGATCAAGGGATAGTTGTACAGAGAAAGCGCGACTGGAGTCGGCCAGAAATGCATAACACCAGAAGAAGGTCAGATAATTCTTGATGATATCCACTCGGGGACCTGTGGTCATCATGCGTCCTCTCGGACCATTGTGGCTAAAGCATACCGAAGGGATTTTCTTGGCCAAAAGCAAATGAAATGGCAAAGGAAATAGTCGACAAGTGTGAAGGATGTCAGTTCTATTCCAATATGTCACACAAACCCGCTTTAGCCTTGAAGACCATTCCACTCGTCTGGCCCTTCGCTGTTTGGGGATTGGATATGATTGGACCACTGAGAACTGTCAGAAGCGGCTTCACTCACTTGCTAGTGGCAGTCGACAAGTTTACTAAGTGGATCGAAGCTAAGCCTATCAAGAATCTCGATGCGTGCACTGCTATCAGTTTCATCAGAGAGTTGATATTCAGATATGGAGTTCCGCATAGCATCATCACTGACAATGGGTCAAACTTCAAATCCAACAAATTCAAAGCCTTTTGCGCCTCTCAAGGCACGCGAGTCGACTATGCTTCAGTTGCTCACCCACAGTCGAATGGACAAGCAGAACGAGCAAACGGTCTAATTCTCAAAGGACTGAAACCCCGGCTGATGCGCGATCTCAAGCATGCAGCAGGAGCGTGGGTCGACGAACTTCCATCAGTTCTCTGGTGATTGAGGACCACTCCTAATCGGACGACTGGGAGAACTCCATTCTTTCTGGTCTATGGAGTTGAAGCAGTTCTGCCGAGTGACCTGCTTCACAATGCACCTCGAGTCGAACTCTACTCTGAAGATGAAGCGGAGCAAGCCCAGTGAGGGAGTCCCGGATTAGGGGGTGTCCGGATAGCCGGACTATGACCTTTGGCCGGACTCCTGGACTATGAAGATACAAGATTGAAGACTTAGTCCCGTGTCCGGATGGGACTTTCCTTGGCGTGGAAGGCAAGCTTGGCGTCACGGATATGTAGATCTCCTACCATTGTAACCGACTCGTGTAACCCTAACCCTCTTGGTGCCTATATAAACCGGAGGGTTTTAGTCCGAGGACGAACAACAATCATACCATAGGCTAGCTTCTAGGGTTTAGCCTCTCACGATCTCGTGGTAGATCTACTCTTGTACTACCCATATCATCAATATTAATCAAGCGGGAGTAGGGTTTTACCTCCATCGAGAGGGCCGAACACAGGTAAAACATCGTGTCCCTTGTCTCCTGTTACCATCCGCCTAGACGCACAGTTCGGGACCCCCTACCCGAGATCCGCCGGTTTTGACACCGACACGCGGCAAGATGCAGTCGACCTCCTAGAAGAGGAGAGAGAGATGGCCCTGATCCGCTCGACCATTTATCAGCAGGACTTGCGTCGATTCCATGCTCGAAATGTGAAGAGCTGAACCTTCCAAGAAGGAGACTTGGTCCTCCGAGTGGATCAACAGAAACCACACAAGCTCGCTCCCACTTGGGAAGCTCCCTTCATCATCACCGAGTTCTCCACAATGGAGCATACCATCTTTACAACGCCGATCGCTGATTGATGAGCCTCGAGCTTGGAATGCGGAGCTGCTCCGCCCCTTTTATACTTAAGTACTCACTCGGATGAGATGTAATAAAAGTACCTCTGTAGTTTGTTTATCAAAGACAAGAATGTTATAATTTTCCCAGCGATTGTTATTACTTTTTGTTTACATGAGAAATCCCCCCCCCCCAGTGGGTGGCTTAGCTGTGAACCCGTTTCGCCTAAGTTTGTAAAAAAATCCCTGCCGAGTGGAGAGCCAGCCTCCCACTCGAGGGATTAGCTGCGAATCCGTTTCGCCTAAGTACTTGAAAATCCTACCGTGTGGTGAGCCAGCCTCCCACTCGGGGGCTTAGCTGCAGTCCAAGTACTCGACTAAGTGTTTTGAAATCCTACCGAGTGGTGAGCCAGCCTCCCACTCGGGGGCTTAGTTGCAGTCCAAGTACTCGCCTAAGTGTTAAAAATCCTACCGAGTGGTGAGCCAGCCTCCCACTCGGGGGCTTAGCTGCAGTCCAAGTACTCGCCTAAGTGTTTAAAATCCTACCGAGTGGTGAGCCAGCCTCCCACTCGGGGGCTTAGCTGTAGTCCAAGTACTCGCCTAAGTATTTAATACAATGTGCGCTTTGTAAGGACGAGGGGTACAGATCGACTGCGGCCTTCTCCTACAGAGCTACGACACAAAAAAATCCTCCCACTCGGAGGCTTAGCTGCAGTCCAGTACTTGCCTAAGTTTGAAAAATCCTACCGAGTGAAGAGCAAACCTCCCACTCGGGGGCTTAGCTGCAGTCCAAGTACTCGCCTAAGTGTTTGAAATCCTACCGAGTGGAGAGCAAACCTCCCACTCGGGGGCTTAGCTGCAATCCAAGTACTCGCCTAAGTGTTTGAAATCCTACCGAGTGGAGAGCAAACCTCCCACTCGGGGGCTTAGCTGCAGTCCAAGTACTCGCCTAAGTGTTTAAAATCCTACCGAGTGGAGAGTGAACCTCCCACTCGGGGGCTTAGCTGCAGTCCAGTACTCGCCTAAGTATCTGAAAACCCTACCAAGTGGAGAGCAACCCTCCCACTCGGAGGCTTAGCTGTAGTCCAGTACTCGCCTAAGTATGAAATCCATTCTGATCCGCAAGGATGACGAGGTGCAGGTCGACTACTACCTTCTCCTTCAGAGCTGCGCCACAAGTACAACATGCGCTCTATCCCGATCCGCAAGGACGACGAGGTGCAGGTCGACTGCTACCTTCTCCTTCAGAGCTGCGCCACAAGTACAACGTGCGTTCCATCCCGATCCGCAAGGATGACGAGCTGCAGGTCGACTGTTACCTTTCTCCTTCGGAGCTGCGCCACAAGTACAATTTGTGCTCCATCCCTACCTGCAAGAACAATGAAGTGCAGGTCGACTGGATTTTTCACCTCAGAGCTGCATCTCAAGCATTGAAGTATATTCCGAGTGAAGAACAAAGTTCGCTCGAAGGCAAATGAAAGCACATTCGATGATAAGCCAAGTTCAGATAACATCCTATGGATTCAGAAGTACTCAGGCGTCAAGCCTGTTAAAGTTTATCGGTTACAAGACCACTCGGCATTCCGAGGCAAATTTAAGATGAAGCATAGAAGTTTTTTACTCCTCAGGTGGAGGACTGGAAGGCGCGACAAACTGGTCCAGGTCGATCCCATCAGCGATCCGGGTGGCAGCAGCAATGAAAGTCTCCATGGAAGATAGGAAGTCGTACTTCTTAGTATTGGCAACTTTGATGGACGCCAGCTTTTCTTCTCGCGCCTCCTTGCAGTGAACACGGACCAGGGACAGAGCAACATCGGCACCACACCTGGCAGAAGACTTTTTCCATTCCTGCACTCGACTTGGAACGTCATTCAGTCGAGTCATTAAAGACTCGAGGTCGTTTTGAAGCGTCTCGCCTGGCCAGAGTGTCGAGTCAATGCGCAAGACCGCAACCTTGAATCGAGCGAGGTAGTCCACCACAGCAGCAACACGAGACTCCAGTCGGAGCATGTGCATAGCGGCTTCATCCTTCACAGGAGAGTTAATGGGGTCCAGGCTTGTCTCCACTCGACTAGTCTCCTCCTCAAGTTCGCTGAGTGCATAAACGCAACTCGAGCTCAAGCTAATGGGTCTATGATGAGTCGGTGATAACAAGTCATCGAGATAGGAGGATTACCTTCAAGCATGAGGAATAACTTCTTGGCGAGCCCTCCCACATAAGCCTCCAGATCGTTCCTCTTCCCCCTTGATTCGGCCAAACCTTGTCACTCGAGCTACCTTGTCCTTCTTCAGTCGGCTAACCTCCTTGTTGGCCGCGCCGAGAGCAGCTTTCAGATTGGCGTTCTCTTCTTCAAGTTTACCGACTGAAGCCAGTTTTTCTTCTACGAGCTTTGTTTTGTCCAAAGCCGCTTTCTGCGCCTCAGCAAAGTCATGATCCTTCTTCTTCAGAGCCTCCTCCATTTTGTCTGCAAAACGACAAGGAGATCAGAATTACGAATGGGCAGAAAGACAAAGATAGTCGTCAAGTTCTCACCAGCCATACCTTTTGCTTCATCTCTCGCCTTCTGCAAGTTCTCCTGAGCAAGCTTCAAGTCAAGGTTGAGCTGGATCTGTTTGTTTTCCAATTCAGTATAGCGAGCCACAAGCTCGCAAGATTTCTGCCAAGAGTAAATCGACAGACATCAAAGATAAGTTGCTTCCGAGTGACTAAGAAGAATCAGAGTGTTCCTAAGACTACAGCCGAATCAAAATATTCGACAAGAGTCTCGGGATTACACCGATGGGTGCACTTAGCGTGCCCCACCGGTTCTATCGACTTCGATTCGATCATCGAATCGAAAGAGACAAAAGGTTATGATCCCAAACCATAGCTAGCTGCCGTGAGTCGGGCTCGGTATAAAAAAGAGTTCTTCAGACTACGATCGATCGCCGCGTGATCCACCATAGTCTCGGGACTACACCCGATGGGTGCACTCAGCGTGCCCCCACGGTTTCAAGATTCCATTCGACATGGTCCGCCCGCATCGAGTGAAGAAGTTAACAAAGAAATTCAAAGTATAAAAACTACGGTCGACTGCCAGCAGTCCACCATAGTCTCGGGGACTACACCCAGTGGGTGCACTCAACATGCCCCCACTAATCCAAAAATTCAATCGACACACCCAGTGGGTGTACAGATACGAAGATCTTCAGAAAGAAGAGTTTTCAGATAGCATATCCTAACAGAACAAGTGGTGATCAACTAACCTGGACATTGCTCTGAAGAGCTGAGCTGGCATCATAGGCCGCCTGGCTGGCCTCCCGGACCACCTTCACTTGCTCCATCGTGATCCCCGCCTAGCGTATAGCTTCCTTAGCAGCACCCACTTGGTCCTCTGGGACATGGTGTGCGGCAAAAAGGGAGGGCGGATCAGCAGTCGACGATGAAGGTCGGATACTCGTCAGCGGCACAGCGAAAGACACAAAAGTCCGAGTGATGTTGCCACCCTCATGAACCAGCGTCTCAGGCACTGATACAACCTGAGTAGTCTTGCCAGCAGGCACCTTTTTATTCCTGCTCCACCTCAACGGCGCCTCATCGTCATCATCAGCGAGATCAATGACATGAGGAGGGACTACAAGAAAGATTCAAAGTTAAAAACAGAAATCCAATCAACCAAAAGCGAAACTACAGAGATCATACCAAGGTTAGAGGTGGCAGCATCTTCCATCTCCTGGTCTTGTGTTTGAAGTCTCGAAGTAGCATGCTGCAGGTTTCAAATCAGTTGATCACCAACAAGTCGACCAAAAGTATGTCCGTGCCAAACAAGAAAACACATGTTACATTGTACCCGGAAATGGTGGGAATGGCCATCCTCATCTTGGGCAAAGCCTTAAATCGGCTTTGATGGCGTCGCTTCGGGGTTGCAGCGCTTTTTCGGTCGGCGCGGAGACGTCGCCCGAGGGCGTTTAAATCGACCGCCTGACAGCGCGATAGCCTTGCCACGCTCGACCGCGGGGTCATGGGTGAGCTTGGATCGCCTTTCCATGCGAGGAGGGTCGACTTCTTCCTCCTCTTCCTCCTCCTCCTCTTCACCGGAGCTGTCGTCGTCTTCGTCCTCCGCACCATCAGATTGCCATTCCTCCTGGCTTTCACCTCCACTCCCTTCCTCCTCCTCCTCGACTGGTTCTTGTGCCCCGTTGGGCCTCGAGTACATCTCAGTGGTGGCCTGGAAGACGACAAACAAGACAAAAGTCAATCGACCGATTTTAAGCAAACTAGATGGAGAAAGCGGGATCACAGTCAAAGATGCAGGAATGGACCTTGTCTACTTCGTATGACTAGTCGAGTGGAGGGATCCTCCTGGCTCCTCGAGGGTTGTCCTTGTTTCCAGTGATGCCCGCAAGCCACCTTTCTAGCATGGCATCCTCGATCTCCTCCGGGTGGATCCGAGTGGTGTCATCAGTACCAGAGTACAACCACATCGGATGGTCTCGGGCTTGAAGCGGCCGGATGCGTCGTCAAGGAAGACCTCCAAGAGATCCATGCCGACCACCCGTCTCGGATGAGCTGGACAACTCGCTCGACCAACACCTTCACTGCGCCTTCTCTTGGGATCACCTTCAAAGAAGATGGCTTGCTCACTCGGTCCATGGAAAACGAGGAGTCCAAATGACCGCTCGGCGTTATTGGTCCTTGCAAGAGAACCAAGTCGATCGCCATCCACGGACTGACTCGGGTAAGATCATGGTCGGAAAAGAACTTTTTCCTCTCATTTGAACCCCAAGATCCCCACACATCTGAATCACTTGAGTTCTCTCGTCACTTGGATTGGCCTTTTCCACCATCTGGGAGCGACAAGTGAAAATGTGCTTGAAAAGACCCCAATGAGGCCGGCAACCCAAGAAATTCTCGCACAAAGACACGAAAGCAGCGAGATACACGATGGAGTTGGGAGTGAAGTGGTGAAGTTGTGCCCCAAAGAAGTTCAGAAATCCCCGAAAGAAAGGGTGAGGCGCAGAGAAACCCGCAGTCGACATGGGTGGCCAAGAGAAAACACTCACCCTCCAGAGGTTGTGGCTCCCACTCCTTACCCCGGAGCCGCGCTGATCCATGGGGGATCCTTCCCTCATTGGCCATGTCGTCGAGATCCTTCTGGCTGATCGTCGAGCGGATCGAGCATACGATCCAGCCCTGCGGCAAGCCGGCCCTCGACAAAGATCCGCCCCGACTGGTCGCTCTTCCCTTCGCCTTCGTCGTCGCCTTCTTCACCCGCTCCAAAGCCGCCGTCTTCTCCTTCAGCATTGTCGCCGACGAAACGCGCACAGAACAGCAGCGCTGAGGTGGAATCGCACGCGGCGGATGAATCTGGGGAAGGGGGGAGGAAAGGGGAACACACTGTTCAAAAAACCCCGGTCCAGGGCCTTATATGAGGTTGCTTCCGAGTGACTGACTGATAGGCCCGGGCGATCATGTCAAATCCCGCAACAGTCGCCCGCGTGATACGTGGCGAAAAAGGTGGCGCGGAGATCGAGGCGTCCCTGCCTTATCCCGTCTGATTATTGCGGCCTCCTTCGCCCCGCTCACTTCCCGAAATTCTAATCCCGCCAAATCCGCGCGCCACAGAGCAAATCATCACACAAAAGATTTCCTCCGTCCTGTCATTCGGAGTTCTCCAAGCATGAAAAACACACTCAACGGATACAAAGAATGGATCAAGGCGACTGTTGAAGCCGTCACCTAAGCTCATTGATCCAGAACAGGACGTGCTCATCACATGAAAAGTGGGTCGGAAGAGTTCTCAACTCCTTCCCCACTCAAACCTCGATCCATTCGGGGGCTACTGATGAAGCCATGTACCTAGGGTAGGGTCATGGACCTGTCCAAGATACCCTCCCCAAGGACATCTCTTGAAGAAAACACCTTTCATCGACACGGAAGGATTCCACTCAACGGACTGAAGACACTCGACCATGAAGCCAACCACTCGACCGCCAGAGATCTACTGACCAAGACGCATAAGCGAAAGGTCATTAAGTGGCTTTATGGCCATCATAGCACTTTATGTAGGGCGTTACGGTAACTCCCTATCTTAATGTACCTTAATCCTGCATAATCGAATTTGGAGGGGTCTCGCGAACTCTATAAGCCCCCCCTCCTCGGTGTAAAGGGTTCACAACCCTGTAACTCATACGCACATAATACAGTCGACCGCCTCCGGGCTCCGAGACGTAGGGCTCTTACTTCCTCCGAGAAGGGCCTGAACTCGTAAACATCTTGCGTATACAACTACTCCATAGCTAGGATCTTGCCTCTCCACACCTACCCCCCATTCTACTGTCAGACTTAAAACCACTACAGGGAAGGCGCCCCAGTAGTGGGCGCAAGACCTGAGGCACGATCGTTGGACGCCCCAGCCTCGTGAGGTCCTCTGAGGAGGAGCTACTTCTTGTTCTTGGGGACGGCCTCAAGAGGATGGATGGCACCCTCGTCATCTGAGTTTTCGAGCGCTGCGGCCTGGTAGGCGTGCTCAAGGGAGCACACCGCATCCTTCTCGTCGCAGGCGACCGTGATGATGCCTCCGCTTCCTGGCATCTTGAGAACATTGTAGCCATGGTGGGTCACTGCCTTGAACTTGGCGAGGGCCGGATACCCGAGGATGCATGGTGTTGTACGGGAGGCAAATGTGGGCGATGTCGAAGTCGATAAGCTCGGTGCGGTAGTTGTCATGCTTGCCGAAGGTGACAGGGAGACAAATCTGTCTCAGGGGAACGGTGGAGCCGTCGGTCACCCCTGAGAAGGGCTTGGTGGGGAGGAGCTGGTCGTAGGGCACCTGGAGCCTCTCGAATGTCTCAGTAGAGATGATGTTGATGCCCGTGCCACCATCGATGAGTGCCTTCGTGAAGAGGACGTTGCTGATGGTCGGCGAGCAGAGCATCGGGAGTGCGCCAGCGGTGGCCGAGCACTTGAGCTTATCCGTAGAGTCGAAGGTGATGGCGTACTTGGACCACCTGAGGGGACGCGACGCCTCGAGCTTGGGAAGGGCTGCGTTCACCTCATGAGCGAACTGCTTGAAGATGCGATGAGAGGCAGGGGCCTGGGCACCACCCAGGATGCAGGCAATGGCGCGAGGCTCTTGGAAGGCCCCCAACCCCATCATCTTGGCGGTGGTCGTCGTTCACCTTGGCGGCGGAGGCAACGGAGGAAGGCCGGTGTTGCCTTGAGGACAGTCCTCACGAGGCTGGTCCCTCTAGGGGAGGTCGCGAGGCTGGCCCTGCCAGCGGTCCTCACAGGGCTGATCACGCCAGTCCTGGTGGGGGCCTCGGTTATCCCAACGGCCTCCTCCACGGCCGTAGCCACAGTCGTTGCGATCGGGATAGAGGCTAAGGCACCCGTCGCGGATTGCCCTGAGCTCTTGGCAGTCGTTGGTGTTATGGCTGTGGACATTGTGTTAGACGCAGAATGGGCAGCTACCCTTGGAGGATTTAGGGTGGTCACGGTTGTGCTTCATCTCAGGTTTAGCCGCGAGCACGACAGGACCCTTGCAGTTCACGTCCTTAGCCTTGGCCTTCTTGTCATCAGGGTCGACCTCCGGAGGCTCTGGGAGGGAGAGGCGGCCTTCCTCTGCCCTCGCGCACCTGGCTGCCATGTTGAGAATCTCTAGAGCCGAACACAGGTCCTCGTGGATGGCGAGCTCCTCCTTCATCCTGACATCTTAAATACCATCAGAGAACTCCGAGATGATAGCCTCATCCGAGACCTTCGGGATCTTGAGGCGAATGTTGGTGAAGCGATGTATGTACTTGTGCAAGGTTTCGCCCGGCTGCTGCTTGATGCGCTGCAGGTCGCTTGCTGCGGGAGCACGCTCATGAGTGCCGTGGAAGTTGGTGATGAAGTGCTCGCGCAGCTCGTCCCAAGAGGAGATGAACCCCACCGGGAGGTTCAGAAGCCACGAGTGTGCGCCATCCTTGAGGGCCATGTGAAACCAAATCTGAACGAAATATGTCCTAGAGGCAATAATAAAGTTGTTATTTATATTTCCTTATATCATGATAAATGTTTATTATTCATGCTAGAATTGTATTAACCGGAAACTTAGTACATGTGTGAATACATAGAAAAAACAGAGTGTCCCTAGTATGCCTCTACTTGACTAGCTCGTTAATCAAAGATGGTTAAATTTCCTGACCATAGACATGTGTTGTCATTTGATGAACGGGATCACATCGTTAGGAGAATGATGTGATGGACAAGACCCATCCGTTAGCTTAGCATAATGATTGTTTAGTTTTATTGCTATTGCTTTCTTCATGACTTATACATATTCCTCTGACTATGAGATTATGCTCCCAAATACTGGAGGAACACTTTGTGTGCTATCAAACGTCACAACGTAACTGGGTGATTATAAAGATGCTCTACAGGTGTCTCCGAAGTTGTTTGTTGAGTTGGCATAGATCAAGATTAGGATTTGTCACTCCGTGTATCGGAGAGGTATCTCTAGGCCCTCTCAGTAATGCACATCACTATAAGCCTTGCAAGCAATGTGACTAATGAGTTAGTTATGGGATGATACATTATAGAACGAGAAAAGAGACTTACCAGTAACGATATTGAACTAGGTATGATGATACCAACGATTGAATCTCGGGCAAGTAACATACCGATGACAAAGGGAATAACGTGTGTTGTTATGCGGTTTGACCGATAAAGATCTTTGTAGAATACGTACGAACCAATATGAGCCTCCAGGTTCCGCTATTGGTTATTGACCGGAGATGTGTCTCGGTCATATCTACATAGTTCTCGAACCCGTAGGGTCCGCACGCTTAACGTTCGATGACGATTTGTATTATGAGTTATGTGATTTGATGACCGAAGTTTGTTCGGAGTCCCGGATGAGATAACGGATATGATGAGGAGTCTCTAAATGGTTGAGAGGTAAATATCGATATATTGGAAGGTTATATTCGGACATCGGAATGGTTCCGAAGTGTTTCGGGTATTTTTCGGAGTACCGGGAGGTTACCGGAACCCCTAGGGGAAGTAGTGGGCCTTAATGGGCTTTAGTGGAAAGGAGAGAAGGGCCTCAAGGGGTGGCAGCCCCCCATGGCTGGTCGAATTGGACTAGGAGGGGGCGGCGCCCCCCTCTTTCCTTCTCCCCTCTTCCTCCTTCCCTCCTTCTCCTTATTGGAATAGGAAAGAGGGGGAGAATCCTACTTGGACCGGGAGTCCAAGTAGGACTCCCCCTGGCGCCCCCTTGGGCGGCCTCCTCTTCCCCCTCCTTTATATACGTGGGAGGGGGGCACCCCAAAGGCACACCAAGTCTTCTCTTAGAGGTGTGTGGTGCCCCCCGCCATAGTTACACACCTTGGTCATATTGTCGTAGTGCTTAGACGAAGCCCTGCGCCGGTAACTACATCATCACCATCGCCACACCGTCGTGTTGACGGAACTCTCCCTCATCCTCAACTGGATCAAGAGCTCGAGGGACGTCATCGTGCTGAACGTGTGCTGAACACGGAGGTGCCGTACGTTTGGTACTTGGATTGGTTGGATCGTGAAGACGTTCGACTACATCAACCGGATTACTAAACACTTCCGCTTTCGGTCTACGAGGGTATGTGGACACACTCTCCCCGCTCATTGTTATGCATATCCTAGATAGATCTTGCGTGATCGTAGGAAATTTTTTGAAATACTGCGTTCCCCAACAGTAGCATCAGAGCCAGGTCTATGCATAGCTGTTATATGCACGAGTAGAACCCAAAGAGTTGTGGGCGATAATAGTCATACTGCTCACCACCAACGTCTTACTTTGATTCGGCGGTATTGTTGGATGAAGCGGCCCGGACCGACATTACATGACTGCATTCATGAGACTGGTTCTACCGACGTGCTTCACACACAGGTGGCTAGCAGGTGTCTGTTTCTCCAACTTTAGTTGAATCGAGTTTGACTAGGGCCGGTCCTTGTTGAAGGTTAAAACAGCACACTTGACAAAAAATCGTTGTGGTTTTGATGCGTAGGTAAGAACGGTTCTTGCTAGAAGCCCGTAGGAGCCACGTAAAACTTGCAACAACAAAGTAGAGGACGTCTAACTTGTTTTTACAGGGCATGTTGTTATGTGATATGGTCAAGACGTGATGAGATATAAATTGTTGTATGAGATGATCATTTTTTGTAAAATTTATCGGCAACTGGCAGGAGCCTTATGGTTGTCGCTTTATTTTATGAAATACAATCGCCATGTAATTGCTTTACTTTATCACTAAGCGGTAGCGATAGTCGTGGAAGCAATAGTTGGTGAGACAACAACGATGCTATGATGGAGATCAAGGTGTCAAGCCGGTGACGATGGAGATCATGACGCTGCTTTGGAGATGGAGATCAAAGGCACAAGATGATGATGGCCATATCATGTCACATATTTTGATTGCATGTGATGTTTATCCTTTATGCATCTTATTTTGCTTAGTACGACGGTAGCACTATAAGATGATCCCTCACTAAATTTCAAGGTATAAGTGTTCTCCCTGAGTATGCACCGTTGCTACAGTTTGTCGTGCCAAGACACCACATGATGATCGGGTGTGATAAGCTCTACGTTCACATACAACGGGTGCAAGCCAGTTTCGCACGTGCAGAATACTCTGGTTAAACTTGACGAGCCTAGCATATGCAGATATGGCCTCGGAACACTGAGACCGAAAGGTCGAACGTGAATCATATAGTAGATATGATCAACATAGTGATGTTTACCATTGAAAACTACTCCATCTCACGTGATGATCAGACATGGTTTAGTTGATTTTGATCACATGATCATTTAGATGACTAGAGGGATGTCTATCTAAGTGGGAATTCTTAAGTAATATGATTAATTGAACTTTAATTTATCATGAACTAAGTCCTGATAGTATTTGCATATCTATGTTGTAGATCAATGGCTTGTGATGTAGCTCCCCGTTTATTTTTGATATGTTCCTAGAGAAAAATAAGTTGAAAGATTATAGTAGCAATGATGCGGACTGGGTCCGTGATCTGAGGACTATCCTCATTGCTGCACAGAAGTATTATGTCCTTGATGCACCACTAGGTGACGGACCTATTGCAGGAGAAGATGCAGACGTTATGAACATTTGGCAAGCTCGGTATGATGACTACTTGATAGTTTAGTGCACCATGCTTTACGGCTTAGAACCGGGACTTCAAAAATGTTTTGAATGCCACGGAGCATATAAGATGTTTCAAGAGCTGAAATTGGTATTTCAGAATCATGCCCGGGTCGAGGAACTTCGTGATGAACTATAATATGCAAGGGATGACGAAAAATGATTCCCGAGCTCTTCGTGATGCTGAAATCGGCGAAGGAAGAAATCGAGAAAAGCATCAAATGTTGATGGTTGACAAGCCAATAGTTTCAAGTAAAAGGCCAAGGGAAAGAAAGGGAACTTCAAGAAAAATGGCAAGCCAGTTGCCACTCCCATGAAGAAGCCCAAAGCCTGAAACTGAGTGCTTCTACTGCAAAGGAAATGGTCACTGGAAGCGGAACTGCCCCAAATACTTGGCGGGTAAGAAGGATGGCAAAGTGAACAAAAGTATATATAATATACATGTTATTAATGTGTACTTTACTAGTATTCATACTAGCCCTTGGGTATTTGATACTGGTTCAGTTGCTATGATTAGTAACTTGAAATAGGAGTTACAAAAATGAACAGAGACTAGTAGAGGGTGATGGGATGATGTCGGAGTAATTGGACACGGATACCCCGAAGATGGCGAGACAATAAATCAAAAAATCAGGGCTAGCAAAGCCCCTCAGTCCAAACTACCCGGCCGATCTTTGGCTGTTGGCTCTTGGCTGCCGATCGCCCGCCGCCGCGCCTTGCTGCTTGCCGATCGCTCCACCAGGCGTTCTTGGCTGCCGATCGCCGCCGCCTGGCCGGGCTGCTGGCTGCCGATCGCTCCACCAAGCCGGCTCTTGGCTTCCGATCGCTCAACCAGCCGGCTGCCCGAAGTCAAGCTGCACTGACGCGACCACGATGTGTGACGCGTGCAAGCCTTTGTTTACGTGTCACCCCAGCTATCATGTACAGTGTCCCTTGTCCCTGGGCACTATTTATGAAGTGACTCAGGGGACAAGGATGACACCCCACCATGCCACTAGTTAGCTAGCTACCATGCCTAGATAGCTTACATCCTAAGCTAGCTCCCACTATATATAGCTAGCCATCCATCCATCCACACACTCTCACATGCACTCACGAATGAGCACTCACATGCTCACGGCCATGAGCCATGAGCATGGCCGGCCACTAGAGCATGCCACATACATGCATATATGAAACCAGATGCTGGTGGCACTGCTTTCGAATCTGACTCGAAGCACTGCATGCAGATATACCACATATACTCAGACATGCAAGAGTAGGGGTGTTATCTCTCTGGAGAGCCCCGAACCTGGGTAACTAGCGCGTGCTACTCGCATACCCGTCCCTGTATATTCCGGCAGCAATCTTGCCCTCACACGAATCCACCTTGTGGCATATGTCGTCCTGCACCCCCCGTGAGAATACCATAACATTTGGCGCCCACCGTGGGGCGGTACTATGCTACCGCGCTGCTGTTGGTTTCGCAGTCCAGGCGGGACCATCTTCGCCATCACCGCCGCGGAGTCGCGCCGTCTCACGGTAGCGCTCGGGGGCTCGACTTTGACCCGCCCCTAGAGCGGCCACGCGGGACAGCGCGTCCTCGCCATTGGCCTCGCCGCCTTCGTCATCACCACCATTGCGACGCCGGCCGTCCGTCCGCGCGTGCGCTGCGCGCGGGGCCTCGTTTCGGTCGGCCGTGTTCATCCACATGCCGCTCGCGCCTGCTCCCCTCTGTGTTGCACCTTGCTCCGGCCAGAACGCACGTTCGCTCCTCCACATACCATCTTTGCAAGCTAGCTAGATGCAAGTCAACAATGATCAAACCATTAGCCATACCATAGCCATACACAAGCTAGATATTCCACAAATAGTAATCGTACACTGCTCTGTACGTTCGGGTGCGAAATGGGCACTGCCCAATCTCCAGCAATTCAGAAGCTTGCTTCGGCCGCGCGCCTCCGCATGCATGCGCCTCCATCGCCACGCCCGTTGCCCCCGTGGCACTGCGTTCCCGCCGAGCACCTCCTGCTCCACGCGGCGGCCACCCCGACCCGCGGTGGCTCCGCCCCTGGCAAGGCTGCTGCAGCCACTGCTCAACCCGTGCATGCGCGGTTGCTGCGGGTCACCGCTCCGCCTCTGCCGCGCGCGCCTCGCCTCTCCGCCCGGTCGGCAGTGTCGTGGCGCTGCTGGCTTCGGCTGCCGCCCAGCCCAGCTGCGGCTGCATCCTGCCCGACCGCCTTCCGCAACGCGCGCTTGCGCCTTCCGGCATCGCGCCTCCGCGCTGGCCTTCACGCCGCTCCGCCGTGCTTTCGCCCAGCGCGCTTCTTCCAGCGTCCGCGTCGCGCGGGTCCGGCCCCTCCGCGTCGCCCGCTCCGCCCGGCCGCCTGGCGCATCCGGTGCGGTGACGGCTCCGGCCGCCTCGCGCCCCGGCTGCTGCTTTGCCGCCTCCACCTCTGTCCGCGTTCCCCCGCTAGCACATCTGCCTCGCTCTGCTACGCACGCCGACTCCCGCGCCCCGAGCTCGGCCTCCCGTCGTCGGCGCCGCTTGGCCCCACTTCCGACCTCTCCGCGTCGGCTCCTCCCCACCGGGTGCTCCGCGCTGGGTCCCCTGCGCCGGTGCTATGTCTTGAGCTTGCGTTGGTTTTCCTCGAAGAGGAGAGGGTGATGCAGCAAGTGTAGCGTAAGTATTTCCCTCAGTTTTGAGAACCAAGGTGTCAATCCAAAGAGGAGGCTTCTCAAAAGTCCCACGCACCTACACAAACAAGCGAGAACTCGCAACCAACGCAATAAAGGGGTTGTCAATCCTTCACGGCCACTTCATGTAAAGTGAGATCTAATAAAGATAGTATGATAAGATAAATATATTTTGGTATTTTATAATATAGATGCAAAAAGTAAAGATGCAAATAAAAGTAGATTGGGAGAAAATATGATAGCGATAGACCGGGGCCATAGGTTTCACTAGTGGCTTCTCTCAAGATAGCATAAGTATTACGGTGGGTGAACAAATTCTGTCGAGCAATTGATGAAAAGCGCATAGTTATGAGATTATCTAGGCATGATCATGTATATAGGCATCACGTCCATAACAAGTAGACCGACTCCTACCTTCATATACTACTATTACTCCACACATCGACCGCTATCCAGCATGCATCTAGAGTATTAAGTTCATAAGAAAAGAGTAACGCTTTAAGCAAGATGACATGATGTAGAGGGATAAACTCATGCAATATGATATAAACCCCATCTTGTAATCCTCGATGGCAACAGTACAATACGTGCCTTGCAACCCTTTACATCCTCGGGTAAGGACACGCAAGATTGAACCCAAAGCTAAGCACTTCTCCCATGGCAAGAAAGATCAATCTAGTAGGCCAAAACAAACTGATAATTCGAAGAGACTTGCAAAGATAACTTAATCGTACATAAAAGAATTCAGAGAAGATTCAAATATTATTCATAGATAAACTTGATCAAAAACCCACAATTCATCGGATCTCGACAAACACACCGCAAAAAGAGATTACATCGAATAGATCTCCACAAGAGAGGGGGAGAACATTGTATTGAGATCCAAAAAGAGAGAAGAAGCCATCTAGCTAATAACTATGGACCCGTAGGTCTATGGTAAACTACTCACAACTCATCGGAGGGGCAATAATGTTGATGTAGAGACCCTCCATGCTTGATTCTCCCTCCGGCAGAGTGTCGGCGAAGGGTCCAAGATGGGATCTCGCGGATACAGAAGGTTACGGCGGTGGGAATTGTGTTTCGTGGTGCCCCTGGATGTTTTCGGGGTACGTACATATATATAGGAAGAAGAAGTACGTCGGTGGCCGCCCGAGAGGCCCACGAGACAGGGGGTGCGCCCTATAGGGGGGGGCGTGCCCTCCTATCTCGTGGAGGCCTCAGCTGCTTCTTGACTTGCACTCCAAGTCCTCTGGATCACGTTTGTTCCAAAAATCACGCCCGAAGGTTTCATTCCGTTTGGACTCCGTTTGATATTCCTTTTCTTGAAATCTGAAATAGGCAAAAAAAGCAATATGGCACTGGGCCTCCGGTTAGTAGGTTAGTCCCAAAATGATATAAATGTGTAAAATAAAGCCCATAAACATCCAAAAGGAGTAATATAATAGCATGGAACAATCAAAAATTATAGATACGTTGGAGACGTATCAAGCATCCCCAAGCTTAATTCCTGCTCTTCCTCGAGTAGGTAAATGATAAAAAGAGAATTTTTTATGTGGAATGCTACCTAGCATAATTCATAATGTAATTTTCTTTATTGTGGCATGAATGTTCAGATCCAAATGAACACAAAATAAAAGTTCATATTGATAAAAGAAATAGTAATACTTCAAGCATACTAATCAAAGTAATCATGTCTTCTCAAAATAGCATGGCAAAAGAAAGTTCATCCCTACATAATCATGTAGTTAGGCTATGCTTCATTTTCGTCACACAAAGATGTTCCCAACTTCTATACCCCCGATGACAAGCCAAGCAATTGTTTCATACTTAAATAATCTCAAACTTTTTCAACCTTCACGCAATACATGAGCGTGAGCCATGGATATAGCACTATGGGTGGAATATAATATGATGATGGGGATTGTGTGGAGAAGACAAAAAAAAAGAAAGTCTCATATTGACGAGGATAATCAACGGGCTATGGAGATGCCCATCAATTGATGTCAACATGAGGAGTAGGGATTGCCATGCAACGGATGCACTAGAGCTATAAATAAATGCTCAACAAAAGAAAACTAGTGGGTGTGCATCCAACTTGCTTGCTCACGAAGACCTAGGGCATTTGAGGAAGCCCATCGTAGGAATATATAAGCCAAGTTCTACAATGAAAAATTCCCACTAGTATGAAAAAGACAACTTATGAGACTCACTATATGAAAAACATGGTGCTAGTTTGAAGCACAAGTGTGGAAAAAGAGATAGTAACATTCCCCTTTTTATTTTTTTTATTTTTTTTGCCTTTCTTTTTTTCTTTTTGGCCTTTCTCTTTTTTTTGATTGGGCAATGCTCTAATAATGATGATCATCACATTTCTATTGATTACAACATAAGGATTACAACTCGAAACTAGAACAAGATATGACTCTATATGAATGCCTCCGGCGGTGTACCGGGATGGTGCAATGAATCAAGAGTGATATGTATGAAAAATAATGCATGGTGGCTTTGCCACAAATACGATGTCAACTACATGATCATGCAATGGCAATATGACAAAAGTAAAGTATGTCATGACGATGATGAAAGGAACGGTGGAAAGTTGCATGGCAATATATCTCAGAATGACTATGGAAATGCCATAATAGGTAGGTATGGTGGCTGTTTTGAGGGAGATATAGGGAGGTTTATGTGTGATAGAGTGTATCGTATCACGGGGTTTGGATGCACCGGTGAAGTTTGCACCAACTCTCAAGGTGAGAAAGGGCAATGCAGTGCAATCAAGAGGCTAGCAAAGGCGGAAAGGTAAAAGTGCGTATAATCCATGGACTCAACATTAGTCAAAAGAACTCATATAGTTATTGAAAAAATTTAGAAGTCATAAAAAATCAAGTACTACGTGCATGCTCCTAGGGGGATAGATTGGTAGGAAAAGACCATCGCTCGTCCCCGACCGCCACTCATAAGGATGCACAAGCCAGGTACACTTCATGTTTCAAATTTGTTACACAACTTTAACCATACGTGCATGCTACGGGACTTGCTAACTTCAACACAAGCATTCTTTAAATTCATAATCACCCAACTAGCATGACTTTAATATTACTACCTCCATATCTCAAAACAATTATCAAGTATCAAGTTGATCATAGCATCCAATTCACTTCCTATGATAGTTTTTATTATACCCAACTTGGATGTTCATCATTCTAGGACCAACTTTATGACCATAGAAAATACCATGCTGTTCTAAAAGAATCTCAAAATAATATAAGTGAAGCATGAGAGACTAGCAATTTCTTCAAAATTAAGACACCGCCATGCTCTAAAAGATATAAGTGAAACACTAGAACAAAAACTTATCAAGCTCAAAAGAAATAAGTGAAGCACATAGAGTATTCTAGCAAATTCTAATAAAATAGGCTTCTCCCAAAAGGTGTGTACAGCAAGGATGATTGTGGTAAACTAAAAATCAAAGACTAATATAATACACGACGCTAAAAGCAAAACACTTATCATGTGGTGAATAAAAATATAGCTCCAAGTAAAGTTACCAATGAACAAAGACGAAAGAGGGGATGCCTTCCCGGGGCATCCCCAAGCTTAGGCTTTCGGCTATTCTTGAATGTCTTGGGGTGCCTTGGGCATCCCCAAGATTAGACTCTTGCCACCCTTTATTCCATGGTCCATAAAAGCTTTACCCAAAACTTGAAAACTTCACAACACAAAACTCAACAAGAAATCTTATAAGCTCCGTTAGTGAAAGAAAACAAAACCACCACATAAGGTACTGCAATGAACTCATTATTTATTTAATTTGCTGTTAAAACTACTGTATTCCAACTTCTCTATGGATTATAAACTATTTTATTGGCCATAGATTCATCAAAATAAGCAAACAACACAAGGGAAAACAGAATCTGTCAAAAACAGAACAGTCTGTAGTAATCTGTAACTAACGCAAACTTCTGGAACTCAAAAAATTCAGCCAAAATAGGACGGCCTAGGAAATTTGTTTATTCATCAGCATAAATTGGAATTACTATTTTATCACATTCTGGTGAGTTTTAACAATTGTTTTCGTGAGCCGAAAGTTTCTGGAAACTACAGCAAGATCAAATCAACTATCATCCAAGAAGATCCTATAGATTTAACTTGGCACAAACACTAATTAAAAGATAAAACCACATCTAAACATAAGGTAGATGGATTATTTATTCCTAAACAGAAACAAGAACAAAAAAATAAAGAAAATTGGGTTGCCTCCCAACTAGCGCTATCGTTTAACGCCCCTAGCTAGGTATAAAAGCAAGGATAGATCTAACGAGTGCCATCTTTGGCACTAAACTCATAAGTAGCACGCATGATAGATTCATAAGGTAATTTAACTTTCTTTCTTGGAAAGTGCTCCATGCCTTTCTTTAAGGGAAATTGGAATCTAATATTCCCTTACTTCATATCAATAATCGCACCAATCGTTCTAAGGAAAGGTCTACCAAGAATAATAGGGCAGGAAAGATTGCAATCTATATCAAGAACGATAAAATCTACGGGCACCAAATTTCTATTTGCAAAATTAAGAACATCATTGATCCTTCCCATAGGCTTTTTAATGGTGGAATCTGCAAGGTGCAAATTTAAAAAACAATCATCAAGATCATGGAAACCTAGAATATCACATAAAGTTTTCGGAATCGTGGAAACACTAGCACCCAAATCACACAAAGCAAAACACTCATAATCTTTAATTCTAATCTTTATAGTAGGTTCCCACTCATCATTAAGTTTTCTAGGTATAGAAACTTCCAAATTAAGTTTTTCGTCATAAGATTTCATCAAGGCATCAACAATATGCTTGGTAAAAGCTTTGTTTTGACTATAAGCATGAGGAGAATTAACAACGGCTTGCAACAAGGAAATACAACCTTTTATAGAGCAATTATCATAATCAAATTCCTTGAAATCTGAGATAGTGGGTTCAACATTATTAGAAGTTGAGGATTCTCCAATCTCACTTTTACCAAATTTAACATTAAGATCTAAAGATTCCGAATTCTTGTGACACCTTCTAGGCAAAGTTGATTCATCATCAGTCCCATAATCATCAAAAATCATATTGCAAAACATAGATCTAATCGGAGACGCATCAATAACTTTAAGATATTCATCATTAATTTCATGTAATTTTTCTGGTTTAGCGGCCATCTTATTGACTAAGGTGGCTTGCTTGTCACAAATTTTGGCTATAGCATTTTCAAGCCGGGTAATTTGAGCATTAACACCAAAGAATTATTTATTCATATCATCAAGCTCTTTGTTCATAAACCCCAAGAAACTTTTTTGTTCCTTAAGCTCTTTTCTAAAGAAATTATTATGCTCAAATTGCAAATTCATAAAGCTTCTAATATTTGATTCAATCTCATCCATCCTTCTGAGAAGGTGGTCGGGACCCTTAGGCGCAGCCATAAGGTCAAACAAGCAAACAAGCACACAAAAGAAGGCAAGCGAAAAGAGAGAGGAGATTGGGAAAGATAGGTAAAATGGCAAGGGTGAAGTGGGGGAAAGGAAAACGAGAGGCAAATGGCAAATAATGTAAATGCGAGGGAGATGGGTTTGTGATGGGTACTTGGTATGTCTTGACTTGAGCGAAGACCTCCCCGGCAACGGCGCCAGAAATCCTTCTTGCTATGTCTTGAGCTTGCTTGGTTTTCCTCTAAGAGGAGAGGGTGATGCAGCAAGTGTAGTGTAAGTATCTCCCCTCAGTTTTGAGAACCAAGGTATCAATCCAGTAGGAGGCTTCTCAAAAGTCCCACGCACCTACACAAACAAACTGAGAACTCGCAACCAATGCAATAAAGGGGTTGTCAATCCCTTCACGGCCACTTGCGAAAGTGAGATCTAATAAAGATAGTATGATAAGATAAATATATTTTTGTTATTTTATAATATAGATGCAAAAAGTAAAGATGCAAATAAAATTAGATTGGGAGCGAATATGATAAGAGATAGACCCGGGGGCCATAGGTTTCACTAGTGGCTTCTCTTAAGATAGCATAAGTATTATGGTGGGTGAACAAATTACTGTCGAGCAATTGACAGAAAAGCGCATAGTTATGAGATTATCTAGGCATGATCATGTATGTAGGCATCACGTCCATAACAAGTAGACCGACTCCTGCCTGCATCTACTACTATTACTCCACACATCAACCGCTATCTAGCATGCATCTAGAGTATTAAGTTCATAAGAACAGAGTAACGCTTTAAGCAAGATGACATGATGTAGAGGGATAAACTCATGCAATATGATATAAACCCCATCTTGTTATCCTCGATGGCAACAATACAATACGTGCCTTCCAACCCTTTACATCCTTTGGGTAAGGACACGCAAGATTGAACCCAAAGCTAAGCACTTCTCCCATGGCAAGAAAGATCAATCTAGTAGGCCAAACCAAACTGATAATTCTAAGAGACTTGCAAAGATAACTTAATCATACATAAAAGAATTCAGAGAAGATTCAAATATTATTCATAGATAAACTTGATCATAAACCCACAATTCATCGGATCTCGACAAACACACCGCAAAAAGAGATTACATCGAATAGATCTCCACAAGAGAGGGGGAGAACATTGTATTGAGATCCAAAAAGAGAGAAGAAGCCACCTAGCTAATAACTATGGACCCATAGGTCTGTGGTAAACTACTCACAACTCATCGGAGGGGCAAGGATGTCGATGTAGAGACCCTCCGTGCTTGATTCCCCCTCAGAAAGTGGGAGAAGGGTCAAGATGGGATCTCAGATCTGAGAAGGTTCTGGCGGTGGAAATTGTGTTTCGTGGTGCCCTGGATGTTTTCGAGTGCGAGGTATATATAGGAAGAAGAAGTACATTGGTGGCGCTGAGGGGCCCACGAGACAGGGCGCGCCTATGAGGCGCCCTCCTATCTCGTGGAGGCCTCGGCGCTTCTTGACTTGCACTCCAAGTCCTCTGGATCACGTTTGTTCCAAAAATCACGCTCCCGAATGTTTCATTCTGTTTGGACTCTGTTTGATATTCCTTTTCTTCAAAATCTGAAATAGGCAAAAAACAAAAATATGGGCTGGGCCTCCGGTTAGTAGGTTAGTCCCAAAATGATATAAATGTGTAAAATAAAGCCCATAAACATCCAAAAGGAGTAATATAATAGCATGGAACAATCAAAATTATAGATCTACTGAGCGTGTCGGTGGCTCGACTTCCCATAACCCGGCCGGCCGGCTCCAGGCGCTGCATCCCGCCGCTGCGCCGCGTCCGCGCCCGCCGCCGAGTCACCGCGCCGTCCGCTCCACCAGCGCACCCGGCCGGCCTCTGCCGCGCCCTCTGCCTCCTCCGGCTCGGGTGGCGGCTCGCCGCTCCGCCTCCACCAGCATCCGGCGCGCACCAGCCAGCCCCCACTGCTTGCTGCTGCTGTCTTCTGCGAACAAAAAAAGAACGAAAGAAAGAAAAGAAGAAGGGTCGGGTAGAAAAGTCAAAGGGCCGACTGCCCACGGCTGAAAAAAAGAGAGTGTGAACGACCGGCTGCCCAGAGCCGGCAGAGAAAAGAAAAAGAAGAAGAAGAGCCAGGTGGAGAAAGAGTCCGGCTACCCAGCCGGCTGAAAATGAAATGTGCGTCCGGCTGCCCGCAGTCGGACAAAGAGAAGAAGAAAGAAGACAAAGTAGTCACCGGGAGATCCGGCCCGACTACTCAGCAGTCGGCCCGTTTCTTGGGGGCTACACCCAGCGGGTGCACTGACGCGCCCCCGCGAGGAAGATAACAAAGTAGTTGCCGGAAGATCCGGCCTGACTGCTCAGCAGTCAGCCAGAATCTCGGGGGCTACACCCAGTGGGTGCGCTGGCACGCCCCCACGGAAGATTGCAGACAAGAGAAGAGTTATGTCCGGCTCCCAGCAGCCGGTAGAAGAGAAAAGAAAGAAAAGGGCGCTGCCGGACGCCTCGCCGCCTGGCCGGCTGTGCCAAGCCGGCTCGGCCGCATTCCGCTTGCCGCCTGGCCGGTCAAGCTCGACCGGCTGGACCCTCCTCGAGCGCCTAGAGGCTCGAGCGCTACACCCAGCGGGTGCGCCGACGCGTTCCGCGAGTGCCAAGCCGCGCCGGCTGTCTTCGACGACCTCTGCCGCTACTACACAAAAATCAATGTGAGCTCTTCACCCGCATATTTTTGCACCACGAAAGCACGGATAGCCTTGAGCGATGCTCGGGGGCTATCTCCGCATTTTATTACAGTTGCATCACTGTTCGTCCCGATGCCAGCCAGAGTTGGCCCGGGGGCTGGCCGCTTGGCCTGAGACGTTTTTTTCCCGCAGACGGCTTAGTAGCGTGTGTAGTACCAAAGTCCCACCTCTCAGGCGCAAACCGTAGAGCGGTTGTCCGGCTAACGAGAGCAAAAGCTGGAGGTCACCACACGCGAAAAATGTCCGGGAAGAGAAACGCTTCGGGCGACCCGACCGTTTCCTTTACAAGTATCTACTCGGTTGAATCTGCTCCCGGACTCGATCAGTACACTCCACTTGCTGCCCACTTCACCACCCTTGCAGAGCGGCTGTCCGCAAGCAAGAGCACAAGCCAAAAGCGGAGGAACACGAAAAAGATTAAGGGGCTCGGACGAAACCGAGTGGCACCTCCCCATAAAACTTGCAATGCTAAAAGCAAACATTTGATATATCTACATGGACTAACTTCTTCTTTTCATGATCATTTCCATGAACACTGCAAAAACCTCCGCCTAACTTTGCCAAGTTGCCGGAGGCTTGGGAACTCTTGTCGAGTAATTGGACACGGATACCCAAGACGGCGAGACAATAAATCAAGACATCGGGCTAGCAAAGCCCTCGAAACTACCCTACCGACCCATTGCTGCTCGGGTCTTGGCTCTTGGCCGATGTTGCTCCACCAGTCATTCTTGGCTGCCGACCGCCCGCCGCCGCTACCATTCTTGGCTGCCGACCGCTCCACCAGCCAATTCTGCTTGGCTGCCGCCGCCCTACCGGGTTCTTGGCTGCCGATCGCTCCACCAGGTCGGCTGCTAGCTGCCGACCGCTCAACCAGCCGGCTGCCGAAGTCAAGCTAGACTGACGCGACCCGACGCGTGTGTCGTGCACTCGCACTGTTCACGTGTCACCCAGCCATCATGTACAATGTCCCTTGTCCCTGGGCACTATTTATAAAGTGACCCAGGGGACAAGGATGACACCCCACTATGCCACTAGCTAGCTAGCTACCATGCCTACATAGCTTACGTCCTAAGCTAGCTGCCACTATATATAGCTAGCCATCCATCCATCCACACACTCTCACATGCACTCACGAATGAGCACTCACATGCTCACGGCCATGAGCCATGAGCATGGACGACCACTAGAGCATGCCACATACATGCATATATGAAACCAGATGCCTGTGGCACTGCTTTGAATCTGACTCAGAGCACTCATGCAGATATACCACATATACTCAGACATGCAAGAGTAGGGGTGTTATCTCTCCGGAGAGCCCCGAACCTGGGTAAACTAGCGCGTGCTACTCGCATACCCGTCCATGGATATTCAGGCAGCAGTCTTGCCCTCACACGAAGCCACCTTGTGGCATATGTCGTCCTGCACCCCCCGTGAGAATACCATGACAGACGATGTGTGTTGGAAGTGATTCCAAGGTTGATAAAATCACCATCGCACACTCCCGTTACCTTCGGAATTAGTATTGAACCTAAAATAAATGTTATTTGTTGTTTGCGTTGAGCATAATATGATTGGATCATGTTTATTGCAATACGGTTACTCATTTAAGTCAACGAATAATTGTTATTCTGTTTACATGAATAAAACCTTCTGTGGTCATACACCCAAGGTGAATGGTTTATTGAATCTCGATCGTAGTGATACACATATTCATAAATATTGATGCCAAAAGATGCAAAGTTGATCATGATAGTGCAACAAACTAGTGGCACTGCCGTTTAGGTCATATTGGTGTAAAGTGCATGAAGCAACTCCATGCGGATGGACTTTTGGAATCACTTGATTATGAATCATTTGATGCTTGCGAACCATGCCTCATGGGCAAGATGACTAAGACTCCGTTCTCCGGAAAAATGGAGCGAGCCACTGACTTATTGGAAATAATACATACCGATGTATGCGGTTCGATGAGTGTTGAGGCTCACGAAGGGTATCATTATTTTCTGACCTTCACAGATGATTTGAGCATATATGGGTATATCTACTTAATGAAACACAAGTCTGAAACATTTGAAAAGTTCAAAGAATTTCAGAATGAAGTGGAAAATCATCGTAACAAGAAACTAAAATTTCTACGATCCGATCGTGGAGGTGAATATTTGAGTTATGAGTTTGGCCTTCATCTAAAACAATGTGGAATAAGTTTCACAACTCACGCCACCTGGAACACCACAGCATGTCCGAACGTCATAACCGTACTTTATTGGATATGGTGCGATCTATGATGTCTCTTACCGATTTACCACTATCGTTTTGGGGTTATGCATTAGAGACAGGTGCATTCACGTTAAATAGGGCACCATGTAAATCTGTTTTTAACACTTAAGACAGTAGGAGAGGCTCCTATTGTATGTATTAAAATAGCATAAAAAAGGTCTTACAAAGTCATAACCTTACATCCATTGCCATGAGGAAAATAGAGGGTGGGGGGTTGAAGGAGACAAAATAAATACAAGATGGAAACTAGATGCTATGCACAAAGGAGGTTAAGAAGGGTTTGTGTTTTTGTCCCACCCTATAACAAAGCAAGGAGAGGTCTTCTTTCAACCGAGTCAGCCAGGAATGTTTTGATGGTATGATCCCTCTGAAGTGCTTATTATTTCTCTCCTTCCATATGCTCCATGCAGCTTGCAGAAAAATATCCATGAACATAGGTCTGTTCCATGTAGACTTTGCCTTCTCTATCCATTGAAGCCTTGTATCTTGTGCTAGCCAGCTTATGTTGAGATGTGACCAGCATTCTTGGCTAAATGGGCAGGTAAAGAAGAGGTGTTCCAAGGTTTCCTCGGGGGGGGGGGGGGGAGGGGGGAGTCACACAGAAGGCATGTGTAGTTGTCTCCAATGTTGTAATGTCTCCTCTTGAGCATATTTCTTGTGTTGAGTCTGGCAGATAGAAGAAGCCAACCAAACACCTTGATTTTCATGGTTACCTTGGATTTCCAAAGCCACTTGTAAGACTGGTGGGTATTGATCTATCTGAAGTAGTGTGAGTAATATTGTTTGGCTGTGTACTCTCCTTTGCCCCAGATGCATGTCCATTTTTCATCTCCTTGGATCAAGTTAATAGGAGCCAGAATTTTTTGCATGGCCAGCAATTCTTCATGTGCATGTTGATAAGGGAAGATGGAACATTTCCCCCAACGTTTCGGCCGTTAAAAAGGCTTGAACTGATATCTCCTCATTTTTGGTGAAATAGAAGGCCCTGGGAAATCTATCAGCAAGAACAGCATCTCTTCGTAGATCTTTCCATAGCAAAGTATTGTGTCCATCCTGGATGGTGATCTTGGTTATGCCTCTATAGATGGGCATGAGCTTGGTGATGTCTCTCCACCAGAAGGAACCGCATGCATCAGTTGCATGTGGGATTTTCGTGGTATAGTATGTGTTCCAGATTAGTTCCACCCAAGGCAGGTCCCAATGATTATAGAATTTGTGGAGGTATTTAAGCAGCAAGGCTTCACTTTGTGTTCGGAGATCCAGGATACCCATCCCTCCACATTTCTTGGGCTTGCAAATCATGTTCCAGGCAGCCAGAGAGTTGCATGATTCTCCTTGTTCTGTTTTTTTGGTCCACAAACATTTCTGTCTGATCTTGTCTAACAGCTCAAGTATACTTGTAGGTAATTTGAGTGTGCATAGAGCAAAGATTGTCAGTGAGGTGATCACTGAGTTAAGTAGAGAGAGTTTTGCTCCATAAGAAATCATGTTAAGAGTAGCTGTAAGACGTCTTTCCACTTTACATACCATCAGCATTAGATCTTGAATTGAGGGTCTTGTTGATCCCAAAGGCAACCCAAGGTAAGTGAACGACATTTTGCCAATGATGCAGCCGAAGATTTGGGCTATGTTTTCACTTAGAGTCTCATCACAGTTGATTGGGATAAGAGTTGATTTGTGGAAGTTTATTTTTAATCCAATGGATGTGGCATACTCACACAAGATTTGCTTGATCGTTGTTGCTTGCGTTTCACAGGCAGGAAGGACGATAATTGTGTCGTCGGCATATTGGATGACAGGGTAATCTTTTTTGGTGGCGCATGGGAAAGGTAGCTGAATTGCACTTTGAATGAAAGCATCATTAATTACGGCTTGTAGTAAGTCTGCTGCTAGCACAAAAATTAATGGAGATAACGGGTCTCCTTGGCGCACTCCACTTTTGCAATCAAACTGTCGACCTGGCACTCCATTAAGCAAAGCTGAAGATTTGCCAGATGATAAAATGGCCTTGATCCAGTCCAGCCATTTAGCGTTAAATCCCATGTGCTGCATTATATCTAACATGGCCTCATGTTCAATTGTGTCGAATGCTTTGGTGAAATCAAGCTTGAGTAGGACTATTGGTTTTTTCGAAGCTAGGCATTGATAGATATACTCAAATGCCCATGCCAGACAGTCTTGGATTGATCGACCTTTCAGAAAACCGTATTGATTTCGATGCACAATCTTCAATAAAAATCTTTGTAATCAATTGGCAAGTAACTATGTAATTATCTTGAGACAACAGTTAAGTAATGTGATGGGTCGGAAATCATTGACTGAAGTTGGTGCATTAATTTTTGGTATCAAGGTAATGAAACCCTCATTGATGCTCTCAAGGTTCAGATTTCCAGCATGGAATTGATTGCATAATTTGTAGAAGTCCTCTTTGATCACGTGCCAACAAGTTTTAAGAAAATGTCCGGTGAAACCATCCGGACCCAGCGCTCTATCAGCAGGCATATATTTTATCACATCGTCAATTTCTTGGTGTGTGAATGGCACTGTAAGTTGATCTAGATCCTCTATCCGTTGGATGATTCTGGCTAGGTCAAACTTCATCTCATGATTTGCAGATGAGCCAAGGCGCTTTTTGAAATCTTGGAAAATGACCGCCTCTTTCCCTACATGATCTTCTACACAGTAGCCCTCGTCCGTGGTAAGTGAGGCAATATTGTTTCTTCTATATCTTTTTGAAGCCATTGCTTGGAAAAACTTAGATTGCTCATCACCAAACTTGACCCAACGGATGGTGCATCGTCGTCGCCAATATTCTTTTTGGTAAGCAAGAAGCCTTAAGATGAGCTTTTTAATTATGCGACGAAAGTTGGCCTCAGGAATTGTGAGACGTCGTTTATTTTCAAGTTCATCAAGTTCAAAAAGTGTTCTGTTAAAGTTTTCAATAGCAATGGAGAGTTTGGAGATACCTTTACTCCAGGTCTTAAGATCATGCCTCAGTAGTTTGAATTTTCAAGATAGGACAGTGGCCATATTCTCAGATCGAACAGGTTTGGACTAAGCTTTACTGAACGTTTCTAGAAAACCAGGGTGGTGCACCCACTAGGATTCAAATCTGAAGATTTTGGACCGGGGGATGGAAGTCTCAATGCTGACAACACAAGGAATATGATCAGAGACCGGCCGGCCTAGGGGTTTAACTAGAGTTTTAGGGTAAGTTGATGTCCAATTGTTTCTTGTAAAAAACCAATCAATTTGTTCTAGGTGGGGGTCAAGCTGCATATTGCTCCAGGTATAAGCTCTTCCTTTGATTGGGAGTTCCACTAAACTCTGGGTGCGAATGAAGTCATTAAAAGTGATCATGTCCCCAAAATTTCCACCAGGTTCATTACAGTTATTTGGGCTTCGAATGAAATTAAAGTCCCCCAAAATGAGCCAATCTTCGTTGAGAGGGATGTTCAAATCAAGCAGCCATTGAATGAACTCTCTGCGTTCTTCACCTTGGCAAGGGCCATATACATTTACTAGGGTCCAAAACTATGCCGATTGTTTGGACTGAAAGCGAATAACCAAGGCAAAATCTATGGAGGCAAGTACAGTAGCTGTGAAAATGGAGCTGTTCCAAATAGTGGCAATTCCACCTGAAGCCCCATGGGAGGGAATAAATTCAAACTTATCGAAATGGCGTGGGCAGCAGGACTTAATAAAATTATTATCAAAATCTTGCTTCTTAGTTTCTTGCAAACATATCATGGCACATCCACTAGAGGTAATGGCATTAAACAGAGCTAGTTGTTTATGTTCTGAATTTAAGCCACGAACTTTCCAACAAAGCACGTTCCAATTAACCAAAAGAACCATAAGATAACTGAAAAAGCTTAAGCACTGGATGAGACGGAAGAAGTATCCTCCTTATCATCATTGAGAGCAGCTTCAGAGAGCTCCGCTGCGGGATGGCACACTTGACTGTGCCAACAAGTTGGATCATTGTAATGGGCTTCGGTGGTGGAACTTTGGTAGTGTCTTCGAGATCAGTAATAACCACTGAAGATTTGGCTTATGGATTGATCCTGGGCTTCACCTTGGAGGCTCTAGGCTTGCTGTCAGTTATGGTAGGGACCTTAAAACCATCATACTTGTTGGACCTGGTGCTCTAACGAAGAGAAACGGAGCAAGTAGGCATAGAATTCTTCCCCTTGCGATTAGCAACCACAGCTGAGTTCTCCACCCCTTCCTCAGAGTTAACCACAACTTGTTCATTCTGTGTATGAGATTCAGTGAACACTGGAGTTCAGACATCGCATTTTCCTCAGTCTCAGTGATTTCAAGAATGGCAATAGAGGTAGTCCATCTAAATCTGTTGAGACGACACCATCTGAATTGTGGTTTAACAAGAAACCTAAGCTGTCATTTCTTAAAGTTTGGGGCTGCGATGCTTATGTGAAAAAGCTTCAACCTGATAAGCTCGAACCCAAATCGGAGAAATGTGTCTTCATAGGATACCCAAAGGAAACTATTGGGTACACATTCTATCACAGATTCGAAGGTAAGATATTCGTTGCTGAGAATGGATCCTTTATAGAGAAGAAGTTTTCTCTCGAAAGAAGTGAGTGGGAGGAATGTAGAACTTGATGAGGTAATTGTACCTTCTCCCGAATTGGAAAGTAGTTCATCACAGAAATCAGTTCCAGTGATTCCTACACCAATTAGTGAGGAAGCTAATGATGATCATCATGAAACTTCAGATCAAGTTACTACCGAACCTCATAGGTCAACTAGAGTACGGTACGCACCAGAGTGGTACGGTAATCCTGTTCTGGAAGTCATGTTACTAGACCATGCCGAACATACGAACTATGAGGAAGCGATGATTAGCCCAGATTCCGCAAAATGGCTTGAGGCCATGAAATCTGAGATGGTTCCATATATGAGAACAAAGTATGGACTTTGATTGACTTGCCCGATGATCGGCAAGCCATTGAGAATAAATGGATCTTCAAGAGGAAAATGGACGCTGATAGTAGTGTTACTATCTACAAAGCTCGAACTGTCGCAAAAAGTTTTTGACAAGTTCAAGGTGTTGACTACGATAAGATTTTCTCACTCGTAGTGATGCTTAAGTATATCTGAATCATGTTAGCAATTGCCACATTTTATGAAATCTGGCAAATGGATGTCAAAACTACATTCTTAATGGATTTCTTAAAGAAGAGTTGTATATGATGCAACAAGAAGGTTTTGTCAATCCTAAAGGTGCTAACAAAGTGTGCAAGCTCCAGCGATCCCTCTATGGACTGGTGCAAGCATCTCGGAGTTGGAATATATGCTTTTATAAGGTGATCAAAGCATATGGTTTTATACAGAATTTTGGTGAAGCCTGTATTTACAAGAAAGTGACTGGGAGCACTACAGCCTTTCTGATAAGTATATGTGAATGACATATTGTTGATCAGAAATGATGTAGAATTTTCTAGAAAGCATAAAGGAGTGTTTGAAAGGAGTTTTTAAAGAAATACCTCGGTGAAGCTGCTTACATATTGAGCATCAAGATCTATATATATAGATCAAGACGCTTGATAAGTTTTTTCAATGAGTACATACCTTGAAAAGGTTTTGAAGTAGTTCAAAATGGAACAGTCAAAGAAGGAGTTATTGCCTGTGTTGCAAGGTGTAAAGTTGAGTAAAGACTCAAAACCCGACCACGACAGAAAATAGAAAGAGAATGAAAAGTCCTTCCCTATGCCTTAGTCATAGGTTCTATAAAGTATGCTATGCTGTGTACCAGACCTATTATGTACCTCACCATGAGTTTGGCAAGAGGGTACAATAGTGATCCAGGAGTGGATCACTGGACAGCGGTCAAAATTATCCTTAGCGGAATAAGGACATGTTTCTCGGTTATGGAGGTGACAAAAAGTTCGACGTAAAGGGTTACGTCGATGCAAGCTATGACACTAATCCGGATGACTCTAAGTCTCAATCTGGATACATATTGACAGTGGGAGCAATTATCTAGAGTAGCTCCGTGCAGAGCATTGTAGACATAGAAAATTTGCAAAAATACATATGGCTTTGAATGTGGCAGACCCGTCGACTAAACTTCTCTCACAAGCAAAACATGATCACACCTTAGTACTCTTTGGGTGTTAATCACATAGTGATTAGAACTAGATTATTGACTCTAGTAAACCCTTTGGGTGTTAGTCACATGGAGATGTCAACTAATCACATAAAGATGTGAACTATTGGTGTTAAATCACATGACGATGTGAACTAGATTATTGACTCTAGTGCAAGTGGGAGACTGAAGGAAATATGCCCTAGAGGCAATAATAAAGTTGTTATTTATATTTCATTATATCATGATAAATATTTATTATTCATGCTAGAATTGTATTAACCGGAAACTTAGTACATGTGTGAATACATAGACAAAACAAAGTATCCCTAGTATGCCTCTACTTGACTAGCTCGTTAATCAAAGATGGTTAAGTTTCCTGACCATAGACGTGTGTTGTCATTTGATGTACGGGATCACATCATTAGGAGAATGATGTGATGGACAAGACCCATCTGTTAGCTTAGCATAATGATCATTTAGTTTTATTGCTATTGCTTTCTTCATGACTTATACATATTCCTCTGACTATGAGATTATGCAACTCCCGAATACCGGAGGAACACTTTGTGAGCTATCAAACGTCACAACGTAAATGGGTGATTATAAAGATGCTCTACAGGTGTCTCCAAAGGTGTTTGTTGAGTTGGCATATTTCAAGATTACGATTTGTCACTCCGTGTATCATAGAGGTATCTCTGGGCCATCTCGATAATGCACATCACTATAAGCCTTGCAAGCAATGTGACTAATGAGTTAGTTACGGGGTGATGCATTATGGAACGAGAAAAGAGACTTGCCAGTAACGAGATTGAACTAGGTATGATGATACTGATGATCGAATCTCGGGCAAGTAACATACCAATGACAAAGGGAATAACGTATGTTGTTATGCGGTTTGACCGATAAAGATCTTCGTAGAATATGTAGGAACCAATATGAGCATCCAGGGTCCGCTACTGGTTATTGACCGAAGATGTGTCTCAGTCATGTCTACATAGTTCTTGAACCCGTAGGGTCCGCAAGCTTAACGTTCGATGACGATTTGTATTATGAGTTATGTGATTTGATAACTGAAGTTTGTTCGGAGTCCCGGATTAGATCACGGACATGACGAGGAGTCTCAAAATGGTCGAGAGGTAAAGATTGATATATTGGAAGGTTATGTTCGGACACCGGAATGGTTCCGAAGTGTTTCGGGTATTTTTCGGAGTACCGGGAGGTTACCGGAACCCCCCGGGGAAGTAGTGGGCCTTAATGGGCTTTAGTGGAAAGGAGAGAAGGGCCTCAAGGGGTGGCCGCGCACCCCCCCCCCCATGGCTGGTCCGAATTGGACTAGGAGGGGGCGGCGCCCCCCTCTTTCTTTCTCCCCTCTTCCTCCTTCCCTCCTTCTCCTTGTTGGAATAGGAAAGGGGGGCGAATCCTACTTGGACCGAGATTCCAAGTAGGACCCCCCCCCCTTGGCGCGTGATACGTCTCCAACGTATCTATAATTTTTTTATTGTTCCATGCTGTTTTATTATCAATCTTGGATATTTTATAATCATTTTATATCATTTTTGGTACTATCCTATTAGCATAGTGCCAAGTGCCAGTTGCTGTTTTTTCCATGTTTTTTACAGCGCAGGAAATCAATATCAAACGAAGTCCAAATTCCATGAAACTCAACGATGATTTTTTTATGGGCCGGAAGAAAGGCAATGGGCCCTGATTGCACCTAGGTGGTGCCCCGAGGGGGATACAACCCACCAGGGCGCGCAAGGAGGCCCAGGCGCGCCCTGGTGGGTTGTGCCCACCTCGGGTGCCCCCCGGACCACCTCTTTGCTCTACAAATACCACAATATTCCATAAACCCTAGAAGAGGCGTCGAAATATTCATCCAGCTGCCGCAGAGTCCAGAACCACCATATCCAATCTAGACACCATCACAGAGGGGTTCACCACTTCCATTGGTGCCTCTCCGATGATGCGTGAGTAGTCTTTTGTAGACCTTCGGGTCCGTAGTTAGTAGCTAGATGGCTTTCTCTCTCTCTCTCTCGCTGAATTCTCAATACAATGGTCTCTTGGAGCTCCATATGATGTAACTCTTCTGCGGTGTGTTTGTTGGGATCTGATGAACTTTGAGTTTATGATCAGTAATATCTTTTTATATCCATGAAAGTTATTTGAGTTTCTTTGATCTCTTATAGCCTCGTATTTCTTCTCCGATATTTGGGTTTTGTTTGGCCAACTTGATCTATTTATCTTGCAATGGGAAGAGGTGCCTGGTAGTGGGTTCGATCTTACGGTGCTCGATCCCAGTGACAGTAGGGGAAACGGCATGTATGTATCGTTGCTACTAAGGATGAAAAGAAGGGATCTATATCTACCGCCATATAGATAAACAGATCTTGTCTACATCATGTCATCGTTCTTATTGCATTACTCCGTTTTTCCATGAACTTAATACACTAGATGCATGCTGGATAGCGGTCGATGTGTGGAGTAATAGTAGTAGATGCAGGCAGGAGTCGGTCTACTAATCTTGCATGTGATGCCTATGTAATGATCATTGCCTGGATATTGTCATGATTATTTGAAGTTCTATCAGTTGCCCAACAGTAATTTGTTTACCCACCGTTTGCTACTTTTCTCGAGAGAAGCCACTAGTGAAACCTACGGCCCCCGGGTCTTTTTCCTCATATATTTGCCTTGCAATCTACTTTTCCTTTGCATTTTTATTCAGATCTATTAAACCAAAAATACAAAAATACCTTGCTGCATTTTATTTCATTTGCAATTTATTATTTCAATCTACTACAATTTATCTCACGTCCGCTTGCCAATTTCTGGCGCCGTTACCCGAAAGGGATTGACAACCCCTTTAACACGTCGGGTTGCGAGGTGTTTTTTTTTGTGTGCATGCATTGTTTACGTTGTGTTGCTTGGTTCTCCTACTGGTTCGATACCTTGGATTCATAGCTGAGGGAAATAATCTACCGTCGCTATGCTACATCATCCCTCCCTCTCTGGGGAAATACTGACGTAGTTCTAGCTACCATCAAGGAGAATTTCTAGCACCGTTGCCGGGGAGGATCTTCAACATAACCAGGTTCCTAATCAAAAATCTCATCTCCTCGCAATTTACATTATTTTCCATTTTCCTCTCATTTTCCTCTCCCCCACTTCACAAAAATTTGCCGTTTTATTTGCCTGTCCTTTCTCGTTCGCCGTTTTCTTGTCAGATCTATTGTTTTCTTGTAATCATGAGTGATTTCGGTATGGCACCAACAAATGACGGCCTAACTCCTAAGATAGGACGTACGGGCAATCTGGATGCTAAACCGTTTATCTTGGGGCAAGGGAACGTTATGGGAAAAGAACGTATCCAAGAATTTTTCAATTGTGTTGGAAATCTAAGTCTTGATGATGCTCCTATACTTAAAACTACTAGATCTTATGCAGATGCTATTTCAACACTAGTTTTGAAACTTGAAAGTAAATTTATCCGCACTCATCCTACTTTGCAAAGATTGTTCTTTGAGCTTCCCATAATAAAGAATCCTAGAGCCAAAAAATTGGCCACTCTCGTTCTTATGAACGAGTTTGACTACATAATTCGGGAAGCTAGGGAAATCTTTGACTTCTATGGTATGAATCATGAAAAACCCGTGATTGATGAAATTCTTTACAATAGTGACTATGCTTTGAGACATTTGCTTCGGGACAATAAAATATTTGATGAGAATCTTAAAAAGGAAGTCCCAGTTTTAGATATAATCCAACAAGTTTTTAATAATGTTAATCAACATTACTCTTGGATTGTAGGGGGAAATCAAAGGGGTTATGATGAAAATCAACTAAGGAATGCTAAAGTTTCTATGGATAATATGTTTTATGTTGTGTTTACAGAAACTCCCGATAAAAATACCCCCAAGAAAATTAACAAGAAGGATGACAAGACTTAGATCCTTGCTTTATTCCTAGCTAAGGGCGTAAAACTATAGCGCTTGTTGGGAGGCAAACCAATGAATAAAATTTATTTTTGCTTTTCGCTTTCTGTTCTTGAGTGTTATCACAATTATGCTACTATTATGATTGTGTTTTTTGTGTTTTAATTAGTGTTTGTGCCAAGTAGAACCAATAGGATCTTCTTGGGTGATAGTTGTTTGATCTTGCTGAAAAAGATAGAAACTTTGTGCTCACGAAAATAATAGTTAAAATTCACCAGAACGTGGTAAAACGTTAATTCATTTTGCAGAAGATCAATATACAAATTATCTAGGTTGTCCTAGTTTTTAAGAATTTTTGGAGTTCCATAAGTATTCGTTTAAATCAGATTGCTACAGACTGTTCTGTTTTGACAGATTCTGTTTTTTTTGTGTTGTATGCTTATTTTGATGGCTCTATGGTTTTCTTTGGTGAGTTTTTGCCATAAAAAAGTTGGAATACAGTAGGTATAATACAAAAACAAAATAAGAATTGTTTTGATACAACACTTATAGTACTGATTTATTTTTCTTACACTAACGGATCTCACGAAGGTTTTGTTGAGTTTTGTGTGGTTGAAGTTTTCAAGTTTTGGGTTATCTTACGATGGATGTAGGAAGGATGTAAGAGCCTAAGCTTGGGGATGCACCGGCATCCCAAGCTATTATCCAAGAATGATCAACCAACTAAGCTTGGGGATGCCCCCGAGTGGCATCCCCGCTTTCTTCCAACAACTATCGGTATTTTACTTAAAACTATATATTTATTCATCACATGATATGTGTTTGCTTGGAGCGTCTTGTATGATATGTGTCTTTACTTGATCTATTTTGTGTTTTAAGTCATCAATCCTTCCTGGACACACCTTTTTGAGAGAGCCAAATTATGTCATGACTTGTTAGAATTGCTCTCTATGCTTCACTTAAATCTTTTATGAGCTAGGACTTGCTCTAGTGCCTCACTTATATCTTTTTGAGCATGGTGGGATTTGTTGTTTTTGAAGAAATGATCTCTTGCTTCACTTAGATTTATTTGAGAGTTAGTAAAATTTTGAAGAAATTCTCTCTTGCTTCACTTAAATTATTTTGAGAGAAAGAAAATTTGTTATGCTCATGATCTTCACTTATATTTGTTTGAGCTTATGAAAAGAAACACATAAAAGTTAGTCCCAAAGTGATAGATATCCAAGAAGGATAAAGTAAAATAAAATGTCATGAAGATCATTTGCAAAATAAACTTGATTCTTAGTAATAGTTTTGAGATATGATGATGTGATATGTGAGTTATGTTGATGAGTAATTATGCTCTAGTAAGAATATTGGTGTTAAGGTCTGTGATTCCCTATACATGCATGAAAGTCAATAATCATGCAATGAAAATTATATCCTACTTGTAGTGCATTATTCGGTGTTAACTATGCTTAATGCTTGCTTATGAGATTATTCGTTTCTTGGTTGGTCGCTTCCCAATATTTTGCTAGCCTTAATTTTGCACTAAGTATGACCTCTATTTGTGCATCCAAAATCCTTTAAACCAGTTTTGCCACATGAGTCCACTATATCTACCTATATGCGGTATTCTTTTTCTGTTCTAAGCAAATTTGCATGTGCCATCTCTAATTTTCAAAATAAACTTCTCTTTTGTGTATTTGTTTCGCTCGCGGAACAATAACGGGTGGCTAATATTTTCCATCCTAGATGTGTTATTCTCAAGATGAGTGTTAATTCACTTTTCATTGCACGAGAGTAAGGCAAAGGTCTTAGGGATGCCCAGTCCTGAAATGCAAAAAAAATTGAATTTACTTTATGTTGTCAAATAATAAATTCCTTGGAAAGTGTTGGTATGGAGGGCACCCATGGATACGTCTAGCCATGGAAAGTGAAAGAATGGTGGAAAAAGGAATATACTTTATTTTTTGTTTGAGAACCGCCTATGGCATATCTAGCATGGAAAGTGTTTGAAACTCTAAGTCGTTTTCGTTGGTGGGATGGATACACCTCCCAAAATGTTTTTACCTCTAATGTTTCGCTTTGAGCTCTGGCACCTCTACAAGTCCCTACTTCCCTCTGTGAAGGGCCTTTCTTTTACTTTATGCAATTTTTATTTTAAAATTTTGAGTCTCCATCTTCTCTCATAAAAAGAACCAGCTAGGAGGCAATATGATCGTGCTCAAGTATTGGGTGTAGTTAATATTCGAGTGTGTTTCATGAATGGGTCAATGTTTGAGCATGATGGGCTAGGGATAACTTATTTTCGTTGATATTTTGAAAAACATGTTTGCTTGTTGATATGCTTGAGTATCTAAATTATTATGTCAAAACTAGACTATTGCTTTGAACACATAAAAGTCCAAATGTCCATGCTATAAAGAAAAGAATATGATATGACTTGATGAACAACATGATACGTCTCCAACGTATCTATAATTTATGAAGTATTCAGGCTACTATATTATCCTTCTAGGATGTTTTATATGCATTTATATGCTATTTTATATGATTTTTGGGACTAACCTATTAACTTAGAGCCAGTGCCAGTTTCTGTTTTTTCCTTGTTTTTGAGTATCACAGAGAAGGAAAACCAAACGGAGTACAATTGACCTGAAACTTGACGGAGCTTATTTTTGGACCAAAAGAAGGCCATGGGGTAAAAGAGTTGGGCCAGAAGAGTCCCGGGCTGCCCACGTGGGTGGGAGGCGCGCCCCCTACCTCGTGGACAGCCTAGAGACCCCCCCTGACTTGTTCCCGACGCCAAACCTCTTATATATACACAAACCTCCAGAAAATAACCTAGATCGGGAGCTCCGCCGCTGCAAGCCTCTGTAGCCACCGAAAACCAATCTAAACCCGTTCCGGCACCCTGCAGGAGGGGGGATCCCTCTCCAGTGGCCATCTTCATCATCCCGGCGCTCTCCATGACGAGGAGGGAGTAGTTCACCCTCGGGGCTGAGGGTATGTACCAGTAGCTATGTGTTTGATCTCTCTCTCTCTCTCTCTCTCTCTCTCTCTCTCTCTCTCTCTCTCGTGTTCTTGAGGTGGTACGATCTTGATGTATCGCGAGCTTTGCTATTATAGTTGGATCTTATGAAGTTTCTCCCCCTCTACTCTCTTGTAATGGATTGAGTTTTCCCTTTGTAGTTATCTTATCAGATTGCGTCTTTAAGGATTTGAGAACACTTGATGTTTGCATGTGCTTATCTGTGGTGACAATGGGATATCACGTGATCTACTTGATGTATGTTTTGGTGATCAACTTGCGGGTTACGTGACCTCATAAACTTATGCATAGCGGTTGGCACACGTTTTCGTCTTGACTCTCCGGTAGAAACTTTGGGGCACTCTTTGAAGTTCTTTGTGTTGGTTGAATAGATGAATCTGAGATTGTGTGATGCATATCGTATAATCATACCCACGGATACTTGAGGTGACATTGGAGTATCTAGGTGACATTAGGGTTTTGGTTGATTTGTGTCTTAAGGTGTTATTCTAGTACGAACTCTATGATAGATCGAATGGAAAGAATAGCTTCGTGTTATTTTACTACGGACTCTTGAATAGATCGATCAGAAAGGATAACTTTGAGGTGGTTTCATACCCTACAATAATCTCTTCGTTTGTTCTCCGCTATTAGTGACTTTGGAGTGACTCTTTGTTGCATGTTGAGGGATAGTTATATGATCCAACTATGTTATTATTGTTGAGAGAACTTGCACTAGTGAAAGTATGAACCCTAGGCCTTGTTTCAACGCATTGCAATACCGTTTACGCTCACTTTTATTACTTGTTACCTTGCTGTTTTTATATTTTCAGATTACAAAAACCTATATCTACCATCCATATTGCGCTTGTATCACCATCTCTTCGCCGAACTAGTGCACCTATACAATTTACCATTGTATTGGGTGTGTTGGGGACACAAGAGACTCTTTGTTATTTGGTTGCAGGGTTGCTTGAGAGACGCCATCTTCATCCTATGCCTCCCACGGATTGATAAACCTTAGGTCACCCACTTGAGGGAAATTTGCTACTGTCCTATAAACCTCTGCACTTGGAGGCCCAACAACATCTACAAGAAGGTTGTGTAGTAGACATCACAACACTTCACATCAAAAATTCTGTTTTTATCACTTATCTACTCAAGGACGAGTAGGAGTTAAGCTTGGGGATGTTGTTACGTCTCCAACATATCTATAATTTTTGATTGTTCCATGCTGTTTTATTATCAACCTTGAATGTTTTATAATGATTTTATATCATTTTTTGGAACTAACCTATTGACATAATGCAAAGTGCGAGTTGCTGTTTTTTTCCATGTTTTTCCATGTTATTGTCCAAATGCCACGAAACTCCATGATGATTTTTTATGTGTCAGAAGAAAGGCAATGGGCCCTGGTGCACCTGAGGGGTGCCCCGAGGGGGGCGCCCTAGTGGGTTGTGCCCCCCTTGTGTGCCCCCCGGACCGCCTCTTTGCTCTATAAATACCATAATATTCCAGAAACCCTAGAAGGGGCGTTGGAATATTCATCCAGCCGCCGCAGAGTCCAGAACCACCAGATCCAATCTAGACACCACCATGGAGGGGTTCACAACTTCCATTGGTGCCTCTCCGATGATGCGTGAGTAGTCTGTTGTAGACCTTCGGGTCCGTAGTTAGTAGCTAGATGGCTTTTTCTCTCTCTCGCTGAATTCTCAATACAATGGTCTCTTGGAGATCCATATGATGTAACTCTTTTGCAGTGTGTTTGTTGGGATCTGATGAACTTTGAGTTTATGATCAGTTATATCTTTTTATATCCATGGAAGTTATTTGAGTTTCTTTGATCTCTTATATGCATGATCTATTATAGCCTCGTATTTCTTCTCCGATATTTGGGTTTTGTTTGGCCAACTTGCTCTATTTATCTTGCAATGGGAAGAGGTGCCCGGTAGTGGGTTCGATCTTACGGTGCTCGATCCCAGTGACAGAAGGGGAAACGACACGTATGTATCATAGCTACTAAGGATAAAAAGACGGGGTCTATATCTACCACCATATAGATAAATGGATCTTGTCTACATCATGTCATCGTTCTTATCGCATTACTCCGTTTTTCCATGAACTTAATACACTAAATGCATGCTGGATAGCGGTCGATGTGTGGAGTAATAGTAGTAGATGCAGGCAGGAGTCGGTCTACTAATCTTGGACGTGATGCCTATGTAATGATCATTGCCTGGATATCGTCATGATTATTTGAAGTTATATCAATTGCCCAATAGTAATTTGTTTACCCACCGTTTGCTATTTTTCTTGAGAGACGCCACTAGTGAAACCTACGGCCCCCGGGTCTTTTTCCTCGTATATTTGCCTTGCGATCTACTTTTCCTTTGCATTTTTATTCAGATCTATTAAACCAAAAATACAAAAATACCTTGCTGCATTTTATTTCATTTGCGACCTATTAATTCAATCTACTACAATTTATCTCACGACCGCTTGCCAATTTCTGGCGCCGTTACCCGAAAGGAATTGACAACCCCTTTAACATGTCGGGTTTTGAGGTGTTGTTATTTGTGTGCAAGCGCCATTTACATTGTGTTGCTTGGTTCTCCTACTGGTTCGATACCTTGGTTTCATAACTGAGGGAAATACTCTATCGTCCCTGTGCTACATCATCCCTCCCTCTCCGGGAAATACCGACGTAGTTCTAGCTACCATCAGCGCGCCCCCCTTGGGCCGGCCTCCTCTTCCCCCCTCCTTTATATACGTGGGAGGGGGCACCCCAAAGGCACACCAAGTCTTCCCTTAGCTGTGTGCGGTGCCCCCTTCCATAGTTACACACCTCGGTCATATTGCCATAGTGCTTAGGCGAAGCCCTGCTCCAGTAACTTCATCATCACCGTCGCCACACCGTCTTGCTGACGGAACTCTCCCTCATCCTCAACTGGATCAAGAGCTTGAGAGACGTCATCATGTTGAACGTGTGCTGAACACGGAGGTGCCGTACGTTCGGTACTTGGATCGGTTGGATCGTGAAGACGTTCGACTACATCAACCGCATTACTAAACGCTTCCACTTTTGATCTACGAGGGTACGTGGACACACTCTCCCCGCTCGTTGCTATGCATCTCCTAGATAGATCTTGCGTGATCGTAGGAAATTTTTTGAAATACTGCGTTCCCCAACAAAATCGCCATGACTTTGTCGTTGCCGTTTGCTGCCTCGATACTCAGATCGTAGATCTGGAGGAACTCAGCGGGGTCACGAGTGCCATCGTAGCGCGGAGGCTGATCTGGCTTGAACTTGTCGGGCCAGACGACGTGGTGCAGCCCTGGGGTGAAAGCACGACAACCTGCCGCACTCACAGGGGCTGGCCGCAGGGGAGGATGCTGATCTTGAGGCCCGCGCCCCACCGCCTCTGGTGGCACGCGGTCTTGACAAGGCGGTGCTGGAAGCGCACGCGCCTCTCCTTGGGGCCGTTGCACCACCTGGCAGCTTTCTTCATCGCACGTCGGCGCCCTGCACGGTGGGTCGCGCTGGTGTGCCTCACGCCTGGACTCAGGGACGACGTCGTACCGAGGAGGAGGAGGAGGAGCACCGTGGCCACGTCGCCCGCCTAAGACGGCGGGGGAGGCAGCGAGAGAGATGGCACAAGGGCCTCTCCAGCGGCGCTAACGAGCTCGGCGATGCGGCCAAGCCATTTCTCATAGAGATCGTTGGCCAGACGATAGCGTAGGAGCTCACGCACCATGAGCAGCGCGGCCTGTGTGTTGGCCGGTCCACGCCGGGCATGGGAAGACGACCCCGTGGCCGGAGTAGGTGATGGAGTTGCGGTGCGGCCGTCGCGCCGCATGGATGGTGGCAGCGACGGGTCCTATTGTTCACGGGCAGCAGGGTCGGTGGCAGCGTTAGCCACCGGGGAGGCAGAGCGGCGAGGGGCGTGATTGCCCACAGGCGCCGTCTGGGCGACACGAGCGGCCCGGCGCTCGGCACGGACACGGCGATCGTCGGCCATAGGAATGGCGGAACGACGGTGGAACGAACGGTGGAAGAGAAGCTTCGACACGCCCCTACCTGGTGGGACAAATGTCGGATTCAGGGCTCCACAGACCCAAGAAAGGTTCGAACTCTGGGGCATGTGCGAAGAACTCAACCTCTCCAGCCAACCAGTTCGTCGCCCCCACGTCCTAGCTCGATGAACATGGAAGGAGATGGACATAGCAGTTTGCCTAGGTTTGGGCCACTTTGCGGTGTAAGACCCTACTCCTTCTTTGGGGTCGATTAGCCTCACGAGGGGCTCAGGATAGAGTAGTACAGACGAAGAATAACCTCGTGAGGTCTACTTTGGTGAGGGGGTGAGTTGAGGATTCGACCTCTCCCTCCTATGGTGGTGGCTAACCTATATTTATAGTGGCCTTGATCCTCTTCCCCCAAAGCGTAGGCGGGAAGGGATCCCACAGTGGCCAATTTGAAAGGGGACAAGTAGTACATCTTATCCTGATGAAAGGTGGTCTTTGCTTGCAAAGCTTCTGGTCGTGACGCCATGGTGGGCTCGACGATGACATCCGTCCTGCCGTCCTGGCGGTCTTGGTCTTGTTGCACGGGAATAGAAACCTTTGAGTAATTCCTTGGGACCCTGCGCCTGCGCTTGCCTCCTTAGCACCAAAGAGGAAACCTGCTACTCTGCGCCCGCTGGCGCCCACCTGGCCTTGGTCGTCATGGCTTGCGTCACCTCATCCTCATGAGGTGGGTACCTGCATAGAGATCTCCGCTCCTCGGGAACCAACCTGAGGAGGCCGTTCCCTATGGAGGTCTTGATGTCGCCCGCCTCACGAGGCTTGGCCCCTCGCGAGGGTCTTGTCTTGGAGGTGTTATAGATGGGTTGTACTAGGCCGTCGATGGGGCCACGCCGTGGGCCGCAGGCAGGCAAGTCTGGGTACCCTAGTTTCCAGAATGCCGACATGCACCTATCCCATCCTCGAGATCTAGTGTCCGGGTGAAAACCTAGATCTGACTTGTCAGATCGGCGGGGGCGGCATCATTGGAGTCATTCCATCATGGAGCCAGCGGTTTTTTAGATTTGACCTCTTGGCCAAAGCACTTGGTTTGCGGTGGAGTGACTTGTTGGGATTTTGTGGTAGCGGGTGTGTGTGTGTGTGTGTGTGTGTGTGTGTGTGTGTGTGTGTGTGTGTGTGTGTGTGTGTGTGTGTGTGTGTGTGTGTGTGTGTGTGTGTGCTTATATGTTCGTGTGGGGCTGGTTGTCGGCCGGAGTTGTTGGGCTGTTGGGGCACCATGGAGATGCAAGCGGCGTGACACGGGTCATGTCGGCTGCCCTCTCGGGACCGGAGCAGCACATCCACTCTTCTCTCTGATATGTCTCCTCTCTCAGTTGTCGACGAGGTTGTTAGAAGGGATAGATGGATTGGCGGAATCGTTTGTTGTATTGCTTGAACCTCGTGGGCATATATATAGGAGTACAATGACCAACTTGGAGTACAAGACAAGGCAGGACAAATCCTAATCTAATATTTCCTAATGATCAATATACTCAACATCCCCCCGTAGTCACAGTGGTAGCGATACAGACGGTGAGACTGGAGAAGAATCCGAAGGCAAGCCGACAAACAACCTCCATAGTCGTAACGGTCGACGCATTGCGGAAGTCGTGGCTGGAGTGGAAACCGACGAGTTTGCTCAAGCAAGGCGGTAGCCCTTTGTGCCGATGTCGATGTAGCCGAGAGCGTAGGGGTGGTGTAGCCGTTGTTAAGTTAGCCGTGCGACGGACGCCGTGGTCGATGTTGAGTCGGGGTGGCTGGTGTCGAGGTAGTTGCCTTGGACCGGGAAGAAGAGCGGCGGCGGCCTGAGGAGGCAGCGGCGGCTAGGTCAGAAGTGTGGCGATGGTGCTCGAAGTAGGCGAGGAAGAACCCGACAGCGTGACGAGGACCAGAGTGGGCGGTGGCGTTCCCGTACCTAGGGAGGAAAGTTGACACGCGGGAACAGTGCAGTGGACCACGCGCCGCGACGCTACGGCCCGAAGGGGCGACGAAGCGACCGCACGTGGGTCGGGAGACGGTGGGGAAGACCTCAGGGCAATTGCAGGGACCGCGTGCCATGCTCGCTCCGGCCCGACGGGGCAACACAGCAGCAACGCGAGGGTTGGTGCAGCCTCGGGGACGGCCTGGAGCGGACGGCCTCGGGGCGGCGGTTGACCGCGGGCCGCGGCACTATGGCCCGAAGGACCGATGCAGCGGCAACGCGCGGGTGGGTGCAACCACGGGAACAGCCTCAGAGCGACGGCGGAGACCACGCGCCGCGGCGCTATGACCCGAAGGAGCGACGTAGCGGCGGCGCGGATCGGTGCAGCCACGGGGTGAACCATGGGGTGGGGGCGGTGCGGCCCGACAGGGCGGCGCAGCGGCAGCCCGTTGCTCGATCGGTGGAGGGGCACGCTGAACTCGGGGACAGGGTGGTGACAGCCGGCGTTGATCGACGAGCGGGCCGGCGCATGCACGACGGCTGAGAGGGGCCGCCTGTCGCGCGAGGCTGCCGGGGGGGCGATGGGTAGGCAGACACGCGGACGACTGCCGTTAGGGGCCGCCTGTCGCGCGAGGCCGCCGGGTCGGTGAAGAGGCTGGCCGGTCGCGCCGGTGTTGGAGTAGAGGCACACGGCGGGGTCGACGACGATGGCGGGCGACGCAAACCGGTCAAGGTTAGATTGAAAAACCAAAAATAAAACATCGATGAAGGGTGACCGACGGGAGAAAGAAAACCCCGGAGCAGGGGCTCGGGAAAAGGACTCTCTAGGGCAGCCGATCAACACGACCGGCGGACGAACCCTAGGTACGGGAGGCGCAGCCCCCGGCGGCGGTCATGGAGGCCGGCCGCCCCGGGGCGGCGCGCGGGGCAGCAGCGATGGGCGGCAGCTAGGGTTTGGATCGGTTAGGCTGATACCATGTTAGAAGGATAAGTTTTGGAAAAGACTCTGATAGCATGTTAGAAGGGATAGAGGGATTGGTGGAATCATTTGGTGTATTGTTTGAGCCTCGTGGGCATATATATAGAAATACAATAACCAATTTGAAGTACAAGACAAATCATAATCTATCTTATGTTTACGAATGATCGATATACTCAACAGAGGTCGTCGAATATACTTGTAGTGGTCATGACCGATGCGGCAAAATGGTGCCGCACTGTGAAGTTGTGGCGAAGCCGAAGTCGTTGGAATGGGTGCATTTGGCAATGTATGATGACGCCGCTCTTGTCGGTGGTGTGCTCTTATGTTGGTGTTGTGTTTTTCACCCTTCTGCATTTTTGTATGTCTTGTGATGCTTTGACATAGTTTAGCTAGGTGTGTGGCATGTATTTTATACTAGGTTTTGTCCAGTTTTTCCTCCAATAAAACAAACTCGGGTTCTTCTTCGTAATGGCATTTTAGCAGGCTCCTCCCTAGCCGCCCCTCCTCCTCCTCCTCCCTCCCAACCCTAGCCGCCCCTCCTCCTCCCTAGCTGCCCTTCCTCCTCTTCCCTTCCTCGCCGCCGCCTGAGGCAGCCGTCGGGCAAGCCCGGGGCACCAAGGATGGTGGCGGTGGGGCCTCGGTTGCCTTGCCTCTACGTGGGGAACTTTGGATCTGGAGTGGCGGCTTCATTGGCAAGGCCCGGCCGGCTAGCAGCTGTGCGGGCGGTGGATCTGGCGTCTCGGCCGCGCGAGCGGCGCGATCCAATGGTCCTTGGCGGCATGCGGCGGTTTCTGTGGTGGCCGATGCGCGCGATCTGGCGCCTCCTCTCCTCCCTTGTTCGGCGTGCGGGCCAGCCTCGCCGGGACGCGGTTCCTTGGGTCGCCGGTTCTGTACAGGAGTCGCTGATGGTGGCGGGGATCTAGTTCAGGCGAAATCCCTGGTCGGCCATGGCCGGCTGCGTCAACGGCGACGCCTGAGGGCGCCGTTCCCCTTCTTGGAGGCGTCGGTATGGACTGATCCCCTCACTTCCCCTTTCATGCTAGGATACGCGTCTCCCGCACGAAAGCCCTAACTTTGTTGGGCGGCGACGGCGCTCACGGCACCGTTCCCTTCTTGAAGGCGCCGCTTTGGGAACCTTGGGGCTGGGTGGCGCTTGTGGGTGGTGGGCGACGGCGGTGGTGCGACCCTATCCTAGCATGGATCTGCGTCCGTTGCTTGGAGATGGATTCGCGTAGGTGGAGGTCGTCGTTTGACGTCATGGTGGCGTCGATGGCGGATGCACCTGCCAAGGTTGGCACCTCAATCTGCTCTGAAGATGGACCAGTGGAAGATGGCGGCGACGACACATGTGAGAGTGTCGGACCGGTTTGTGACCCGGACCCGGTATGTGGCTCGGTCGGGGCCTCCGGCTTTAAATGTTAGGTTTACGTGAGAGGTTTGGGTATTTGGCCCAGCTTGCACCCCTTTATCATATGGATTGGAGTAGCGGCAGATGTTGCCAACATAGCGGATTCAGACATATAATTATACTATTTTATAAGGTCTTCGAGAATAATCAATAAAATGGCCGCATGCATCTTCCAGATGCAAAGGCCGGGGGTCAACCTCCTTTCTAAAAAAAACAGCTCTTCTACTAATTTTCAAAAGTTAAAAAATTAGACCCAAATGTGGCCAAAGTGTGAAACGTCTGCCGTTTTTGCCCTTTGGCGAGCTGCTTATCACGTACTCTCATGACGTATATTGTCTACAAGCTCGAGTTCCAGACATTTCCTTGGGCGGTTGGGGGAGAAAGATCCATCACGACTTCAGCCGCATACGTGTGCATGTGTGAGACTGTTGAGCTCTGTCTGTATCTTTGTGTGACTAATGTGAGTAGCATATACAGACAAGGATTTAAAACATTTATTTTTGTTTATCCCTCTGTGTAAATCATGTATACTGATCCTTCCCAATTGGTTTGTGGAAGAAATGTAGTCAAGACCATATTTTTGCACAACTAAAGAAAATATACTTTTAAGTTTTCTTTTCCATACAATCCACGTTGGATCGACCACATTGGATCGAGTTTCACTATCTGAAAGATAACGGAACAAAACAGAATATAACCAGCACGCCATGTGTGCAAAAACAGATTGAAAAAAAAGCCTTGTTGCCACCTTAGAGCATCTACAACCAAGTTTAGCAATTCTGCCTCTCTATATGTCCACAGACGTGCCCGGGCAGCCCCGTGGATAGCGTCGGACGGTCATATGTTGTGCCTGACAGTCACACACCTCGGATATGAGTTCTTAAATTCATGCAAGTCCATGCATGTCCATTACACGTAAATGTCGCACGTAAGTAACATTTGTTGGCAAAAAGAAAAACATAGTTAGAACATAAATTTATTTTAAGTGCACAATTTAAACTCTAGCTCTTGGTTTCCACAATTATGCTTCACAAGGTCACTAAGAAGCTAAGTGTGCACCTAATGATCTCGGAGATTTTGATGCATCTGCAGAAAATTGATATGTTAATCTGCATCTTATTGTTTTGGGATGTGCACTTGTTCCCCAGGCGTCTCAAAAGTATTGCTTTGGGTTACCCCATCACTCTCCTCAACAATCATATTGTGCAAAATGACACAACATGTCATTAGCTGCCACAAAGTATCTGAATCCCACATCATTGTAGCTCTATCTCAACGAGCATGGAGCACTCCGAATGCCCTCTCCATATTCTTCCTAGCTGCATGTTGCATTGTTGCAAAGTGGCGTTGTATGTTGCCTTGGGGATCGGATATGGGTCTTCACAAACACCATACACTGAGGATAGATATCATAGGCAAGATAGTACCTCATGTTGTAGTCGCGACCCTTGAGTGTAGTTGCATGGCAGTGCATCCCCATTACAAAGTTTCCTGGTCGGACAATGTGTCGAACAGTTAGAGGGCAAGGTGTAGTCTGAGAGTTGCTGAACGTACCGCGGTGGAGTCCGAGCCGGCGACAATGTCTGTGGCAGCGAGAACGGATGGGAGGACTGCTCTGGCGGTGCTGACGGCTGAGGGCATAGTACGAGGCAGAGCTAGCGGAGGGCCGGTGTGGAAGAGGGGGAAGAGAGGAGAGAAACAAGTCGAATCGGCTAGGTTGGGAGGGTGATTTGGTGCAATTTAGGATAGGGTTGGCCTGTCTCGTCCGATGCGGCGGATGTGCCCGAATCTCCCATATCCGCCCCAGATTTAGGCTGAATATGAGAGCATCTACAGTCGGACTTTGCAAATCCGGCCCTCAAACACCGGGCGCGTGCGTGGACACTGACAGGTCACGCCTCAAATAATACAATCCACATCCGGACACCTCAGTTATCATATCTCAAATCCATGCAAACTCAACTACGTCGATGCACACACATCGCCCGGCTACTCCGTCGCATTACACTAAACATGCCATCGGACTAGCAAAATTTGCCATGTTTGGCTATGACAGAGATCATCCATGGCTGCCCTTTCCCTTTCGGTTGCCCTTGTCATCCTTCTCGCGGAAGTACCGGTCGAAGACGCAGTAGGGATCGAGCCAGATCTACTCGTCGTCGGAGCTGTCCTCGCCGTCGTTGTCCTCCTTCTCCTCCTTCGATGGCAGTCCGGCCATGGCACGGACCGCCCGATCCTGCTCTCGGGCAGGGGTGCTCGTATTCCTTTGCCGCCATTTCTTCACAATGCGGGCGCGGATGGCTTCGTCCTCTGCGGCCGCCCCCGTCGCCGTGTCAGCCGCCTACCAGTTCCACCGGGATACGGGCCTCGGCGGCCCTTATCCTCTCCTTCCCACGGCAGGTCGCCCGTTCCCGGTGGGACTCATAGTCCGCCTGGCCTGTGATGGGGAAGGAGAGATTATCCGACTGCCGGGACCGTGATGATCCAGCCCAAGAAGACCCAAGCGCCAGTTGAGCCAACGCAATGGAGTCGCGCCAGGCAGATCCGTTCGTCTGCCGGGCGCTGTCCTCCCGGGAGCGGCGGAGTGCAATGCGGACCGCCATTGCCTCCTCCAACCCACACGGGATGACACCCAAGTCGATGGATACGGACTGGTCCGAGTCAGATCCGTTGCACGCCATGCCGGAGATGGCCGAAAATCATCGGAGGTGAGCTAGGGTGGCGGAGGGAGTGGAGGGGAGAGTTGTATGAAGTGGCTAGGGTTTGGTCCGGTGAGTGGATGGGGACGAATATATGTGGAGTCGGATGGGCCAGTGTGGGCCGAGTTGGACATGGCGGACGCATCCGTGCGCCTCCATATCCATCCCATATTTGGGCTGGATACGAGGCGCGCCGGTCAGCCCGGGCGTTTGAAGCCCGTTTGAGGCGTTCGTCTGGGTCGAAAAATTGTCACCGGTCAGTGAACGGACGGATCGCCCGGGCGTTTGTGGAGGGTTTGGGGCGCCCGACTGTAGATGCTCTGAGGAGTGCTGGTTAACCCGGGCATTTAGGGCTGGTATGAGGAGCCTGTCTAAATCTTTCCCTAATAATAAACCAGCGGTTGCTTCTGTTGTCCGTCGTTAGGAGTTTTGTAAAAAAGTCCCTCTATTTCTTAGAAATTGACCTGCCGTCCTACATAAAGTGATGGAAAACATTTCGTTTTTTCGCCAAAAAAAAACCTGCCACCACCGGCCAGGTCCACCACTTATCCATTGCAGGAATGGGTCAACGCGTCGCAGCTGGCGTTGGCGAATCCAATCCCGGAGGCAGCGGCTTCCGGCGAGGAGGCGAGCGAGCTTGGGAAGCTTCGGCGGGGGCTTGTCGCCGACGAGGCGAGGCCGAGGCAGCGGCGCACGGGCGCGAGGAGGCGGGGTCAAGGAGGCGCAGGAGGACGCCGGCTGGTGGCACTCCGGCGGGGGCTTGGCGAGGGCGACAGCGGTCGCGAGGGCTTGGCGGCGGTCGGCTTGCTTGCTTGGGAGGATGGAGGCCGCCTCGCCGGGGCTTGGGCGCGGCAGCACGACGTCGGGCCGTTGCCGATGGCGCCGGGGCCGGGGTGGTGATTTGACGGGCGACGAGGAGGAGGTGCTGCCCTGGAGGCAGCAATGGCGGCTGCTGCTTGACGATGCAGGCGTCAACAGCTTGCTTCAGGGGCTGCGGGCCGTGAGCGGCGATGTGCTCGCGTACAAGACCAGTGCCTGGTTTGGATCGGATTGCAAGCCGTGTCCTTGTCGAACACAATTCAATGGAGTGCCGAACCCGGATTGTTGTTTTCTGCTATAAGAAGGAAGGGTAGTCGGCCGGAATCTCCATGAGATCAATTTTTTATTTTGACGAAACATCCAATGTCGTCGCCGAGTTCGCCGGAGGTACAAGAACAGCCGTCGAGCACTCCAATGTCGCCAGCGGCGGCTACACCAGAGGTATGTTTGACCCCTATTTGATTTATTTTCCTGTCCTCTGTCACGCTGCCGAGCTCGTGCGCGGCGACTGTTGCTGCTCGCGCGCTCGTGCGCGTCCCTGCTGCTGCCGCTGCTCACTGGTGAGCCTGTGTGCGGCGACTGCTACTGCTCTCGTGCTTGTGCGCGTCCCTGCTGCTGTCGCTGCTCGCTCGTGCCTTTTCCTTCCGTTAGTTTTCTGTCTAGCTAGCCGAAATCACTCTGAAGTTGTGAACCAAACGCGTGTGTTCTGAATCTTCTGAACTGAATGCTTGAAAGACCGGTTTGTCCTTCTGAAAATATTTGCTTGCTTGCCACTGTTTGAATTGGTTATTCCTCAGTTATAGTGCTTGATGGATTTGATAATCTATGATAGCCTTACTAATATAGTACTAATGGAATCCAATTGCATACTGAAATTTGCTTGGTTATTCTTCAGTTATAGTGGTACTAATGAAATCCAATTGCTTACTCATCTATTAGCTTTGTAGTGGCATACACCTGAATAGATATCTCAACATATATTTGAAGCGTTACCAGCCTTTCGCAGTTGGATGTATTCTGAACATATGAGTTTATCTCGTGAACCCATGGTTACTTACTGAACATAGAGTAGTAAAACTGGAAGTATATATACTGTACTGTACTTTCAGTAATATAGATGCTAATATCACTACCTTTTTCAGTTAGGGGATAGTAGGGATTCACTTTGGTATAAATCTGATTGATAGTTACTGCTCTGGTCTTGATTTCTTTGCACAAGCCTACTATAGTAGCAGTGGTTATACGTATTTGCTTACCTTTTACGAAGCTTCATATTACATCAGAGTTAAGGTAAACTCAAGTATATAACTTTTTCTGCAAATACTGAAACCCCTGCTTAATTGCTTCCCGTGCTCGACATCAAGTACGAATCCTCTCACTACAAAAAAAATACACTTCCTTGATGATACGTGTTTGTCCCAGTAGGTCGCGTTTTTTGTCATGCATGTACATCCATGACAAATTTATGACAGAATCAAGATAGTCATTCCTTTGCTGTTGTAGAAGTGTTCCATGACATTACCAAAATTATCATCTTCCATGACGATAAATCGCGTGTCACAGAAGTGCTTTCGTCAAGGGTGACCGACACGTGGCATCCACCGTAATGGAACGCCGTTAAGCTACCGGGTCGGGTTTTGGATCCGATAACCCGTTAATGACCCGATCGATGGGAAATTTCCACGTGTAAAATTCTTATTGGTAGGACGAAACACGGTCACCGCTGGGTCGATAGGCGCCTATGATATGTCGACACGTGCCACGGCCCACCATCGCCCATTTAGCTTACAAAGCGGCCCATTTGACTTGGTCAAAAGTTAACGGTGGCCCATGAAAAGCCCGTTAACGGTCTCTTCAAGAATAGCCCATTTTACTACCGTTAATTCACTACCGTTAGGCACTAAAGGAAATCGCCCAACAACGTCATGTGGGCGTCGAATATAACACCAAACCCATTTCACTTTCGCCCATGTATGGCCCACGACGCCTTCGGCCCATATGAGGCCTTCAGATCTTCGCCCTTTACAGCCCACGGTGACTCTAGCCCATAATGAACGTAATTTTCATTGTACCGTTAACGGCCCGTGATTTACATGGGCCGCTTCCACTCGTGTTAGCTTTCGCCTATCGACGCCCATACGTTCTTGGGCTCCTTTTGGCCCTCGATTACTTTCCTACCATTACTAGCATGTTCCCCTAATGGGACAAATTCGGCCCATGGCAAGAGTCGGCCCGTTACTGGCATGTTCCCCAAATGGGCCAAATTCGGCCCATGGCAAGAGTCGGCCCATTACTGGGATGTTCCCCAAATGGGCCAAATTTGGCCCATGGCAAGAGTCGACCGTTCATCGCCTATTACCCTAATGGGCCAAATTCGCCCATGGCAAGAGTCGGCCCGCTTCTCGCTAGCTGGCCCTATATTTCGCCCATTAACGAATTCGTTATTCCTTTGATGTAATTAAGCTTTTGATCCTACTACCGTTAACGACGATTACCGTCTTTGGGCCGATACCAATTACACCCGACACGACCCATGTAGACCCATTTATCCGACGCCCGAGGCCCACCGATTCTGAGCCCATTTATCGACGGCCCTTAGGAGACCCATGGATCCTACGGCCCCAGATATGGCCCATGGGTAGTTGCGGCCACTAGCAAACCAGGGAAAAAGAAGAATAGGAAATAAATAAGGCCGAAACTAATGCTAGGCTATTAAGGCGATTGCATAGATGTGACGCCCCCGATTCAATCGTACACTAATCATGCACGCAAACGTGTACGATCAAGATCAGGGACTCACGGGAAGATATCACAACACAACTCTAAAACATAATTAAGTCATACAAGCATCATAATACAAGCCAGGGGCCTCGAGGGCTCGAATACAAGTGCTCGATCATAGACGAAGTCGTGGAAGCAACAATATCTGAGTCTGAGACATAAGTTAAACAAGTTTGCCTTAAGAAGGCTAGCACAAACGGGATACATATCGAAGAAGCGCAGCCTCTGCACAGGATCCTCCCGACTACTCACTCGTCGTCGTCGGCCGCATGTAGTTGTTAGACACCTCAGGGGTAGTAGTCGTCATCGACGGTGGCGTCGGGCTCGGCTCCATCGTGCAGTCGCAGACAATCGGGTAAAAAGGGGAAAAGGGGAACAAGGCAACCGTGAGTACTCATCCAAAGTACTCGCAAGCAAGGAGCTACACTACATATGCATGGATATATGTGTAAAGGGCCATATCGATGGGTGAATGCAGAATGCCGAATAAGAGGGATAGCTAATCACAGTCGAAGACTACGCAGCGCGACCTCCGTCTTGCTGACATGTAGAAGAGAGTAGATGAAGTCCTCCAAGTAGCATCACATAGCATAATCCTACCGTGCGATCCTCCTCGCCGCCTCTGTTAGAAGCGATCACCGAATTGTATCTCGCACTTGGAAGGGTGTGTTTTATTAATTATCCGGTTCTAGTTGTCATAAGGTCAAGGTACAACTCCAAATCGCCCACTATTCAAGATCACGACTATTCGAATAGATTAACTTCCTGCAGGGTGCACCACATAACCCAACACGCTTGATCCCATTTGGTAGGACACACTTTTTCGGGTCATGCCCGCCGTGGAAGATCAACACGTCGCAGCCCGACCTAGGCCAACAGGCGGTCAAGACGCGGTCTAAACCTAAGCGCCAGGGTCCGGGCCCATCGCCTTAGTGTTGGGGAGCGTGGCGTAAATTCAAAAATTTTCCTCGTGTCACCAAGATCTATCTATGGAGAAACCAAAGAACGAGGAAAGGAGAGTGCATCTACATACCCTTGTAGATCGCTAAGCGAAGCGTTCAAGAGAACGGGGTTGAAGGAGTCGACTCGTCGTGATCCAAATCACCGCAGATCCTAGTGTCGAAGCGGACGGCACCTCGCGTTCAACACACGACAGCCGGTGGCGTCTCCCATGCCTTGATCCAAAGAAGGAGAGCGGGAGAGGTTGGGGAAGACTCCGTCCAGAAGAAGACGACGAGGCGTGGTGGTGGTGGAGGCGTGGCAATCTGCAGGCCGCCAAGCACCATGAGAGAGGAGGAGGACTTGGGAGAGGGGAGCTGCGCCCAGGCAAGGTGAAGTTCCCATGCACCTCCCCACTATATATAGGGGTGGAGGGGCTGGTTTCTTGCCCTCAAGTCCATTGGGGCATTAGCAAAGGTGGGAGGAAAGAAATCACATCATTTCCTTCCCATCGATTGTTATCCCCTTTTTAGGGATCTTGATCTTATCCTTCGGGATATGATCTTATTCCTTCTAAGGGGGATCTTGGTGCGCGCCTTGACCCGGGGTGTGGGGCCTTGCCCCACAACCCACGTTCATGTGGGTCCCCCATGCGTGGGCCCCACTCGGAACCTTCTAGAACCTTCTCGGACAATACCAAAAAATCCCGAACATTTTCCGGTGGCCAAAATAGGACTTCCATATATAAATCTTTACCTCTGGACCATTAGGAACTCCTCGTGGCGTCCAGGGATCTCATCCGGACTCAACAACATTCGGTAACCACATACAAACTTCCTTTATAACCCTAGCGTCATCGAACCTTAAGTGTGTAGACCCTACGGGTTCGGGAGACACGTAGACATGACCGAGACAACTCTCCGGCCAATAACCAATAGCGGGATCTGGATACCCATGTTGGCTCCCACATGTTCCACGATGATCTCATCGGATGAACCACAATGTCAAGGACTCAATCGATCCCGTATACAATTCCCTTTGTCTAGCGGTATTGTACTGCCCGAGATTCGATCGTCGGTATCCCGATACCTCGTTCTATCTCGTTACCGGCAAGTCACTTTACTCGTACCGTAATGCATGATCCCGTGACCAGACACTTGGTCACTTTAACACTCAATGAGTTCTGGGTTTGATCATGTTATGCTTGTGAGAGAGGTTGTAGTCAACGGGCCTGCAATATTCAGATCCCTATGTATTTCACAAAACTTTATGTCATATCGTAGATGCTGCTACCATGTTCCACTTGGAGCTATTCCAAATTGTTGATCCATTAAACGTATCCAGTATCTCTACTCAGAGCTATCCGGATAGGTGTTAAGCTTGCATCGGCGTAACCCTTTAAGCCGAACTCTTTATCACCTCCATAATCGAGAAACATATCCTTATTTACTCCAAGGACAATTTTGACCGCTGTCCAATGATCCATTCCTGGATCATTTTTGTATCCCTCGACCGACTCATGGCAAGGCACACTTCCTGCGATTACAAACATAGCATACTATAGAGCCTACGTCTGAAGCATAGGGGACGACCTTTGTCCTTTCTCTCTATTCTGCCGTGGTCGAGCTTTAAGTCTTAACTTCATACCTTACATCTCAGGCAAGAACTCCTTCTTTGACCGATGCATCTTGAACACCTTCAAGATCATGTCAAGGTATATGCTTATTTGAAAGTACCATTAAGCGTTTTTGATCTATCCTCATAGATCTTGATGCTCAATGTTCAAGTAGCTTAATCCAGGTTTTCCATTGAAAAACACCTTTCAAATAACCCTATATGCTTTCGAGAAATTCTACATCATTTCGATCAACAATATGTCAACAACATATACTCATCGAAATTCTATAGTGCTCCCACTCACTTCTTTGGAAATACAAGTTTCTCATAAACTTTTATAAACCCAAAATCTTTGATCATCTTATCAAAGTGCATATTCCAACTCCGAGATGCTTACTCCGGTCCATGGAAGGATCATTGGAGCTAGCATACCTTTTAGCATCCTTAGGATCGACAAAACTTTTCTCGATTGTATCATATACAACCTTTCCTTTTGGCGGTAAGGAAACTCATTTTGACATCCATCGCCGATTTCATAAATGCACTAATGCTAACATGATTCCGACGGACTTAAGCATCGCTACGGATGAGAAAATCTCGCCGTAGTCAATTCCTTGAACTTGTGAAAACTCTTCGCCACAAGTCGAGCTTCATGGGCGGTGACATTACAAATCACGTCAGTCTTCTTCTCAAATATCCATTTATCTCAATCGCTTCGATCATCAGGCAAGTCCACCAAAGTCCATGCTTTGTTACGATACATGGATCCTATCTCGGTTTCATGGCTTCTAACCATTTGTCGAATATGAGCCCACCATCGCTTCCCCATAGCTCGTAGGTTCATTGTTGTCTAGCAACATGACCTTCAAGACATGATTATTGTACCACTCTGAAGTAGTACGCATCCTTGTGCCCCTACGAGGTACGGTAGTGACTTGATCCAAAACTTCATGATCACTATCATAAGCTTCTACTTCAATTGGTGTAGGCGCCACAGGAACAACTTCATGTGCCCTGCTACACACTTGTTGAAGTGACGGTTCAATAACCTCATCAAGTCTCCACCATCCTCCCACTCAATTCTTTCGAGAGAAACTTTTCCTCGAGAAAGGACCCGTTTCTAGAAACAATCACTTTTGCTTCCGGATCTGAATTAGGAGGTATACCCAACCATTTTGGGTATCCTATGAAGATGCATTTATCCGTTTTGGGTTCGAGCTTATCACGATGAAACTTTTTCACATAAGCGTCGCATCCCCAAACTTTCAAGAAACGACAGCTTAGGTTTCTCTAAACCATAGTTCTCACGGTGTCATCTCAACGGAATTACATGGTGCCCTATTAAAGTGAGTGCGGTTGTCTCTAATGCCTAACCCATGAACGATAGTGGTAATTCGATAAGAGACATCATGGTACGCACCATATCCAATAGGGTGCAACTATGATGTTCGGACACACCATCACACTATGGTGTTCCAAAGGTATTAATTGTGAAACAATTTCCACAATGTCTTAATTGCGTGCCAAAGCTCGTAACTCAGATACTCATCTCTATGATCATATCATAGACATTTTATCTTCTTGTCACAATGATCTTCAACTTCACTCTGAAATTACTTGAACCATTCAATAATTCAGACTTGTGTTTCATCAAGTAAATATACTCAACATCTACTCGAATCATCTATGAAGTAAGAACATAACAATATTCATTGCATGCCTCAAAGACTCATTGGATTGCACACATCAAAATGTGTTATTTCCAACAAGTCGCTATCTTGTTCCATCTTATCGAAAACGAGGCTTTTAGGTCATCTTGCCCATGTGGTATGATTTGCATATCTCAAGTGATTCAAAATCAAGTGAGTCCAAACGATCCATCTGCATGGAGTTTCTTCATGCGTATACACCAATAGACATGGTTCGCATGTCTCAAACTTTTCAAAAGCGAGTGAGTCCAAAGATCCATCAACATAGAGCTTCTTCATCGTTTTATACCAATATGACTTACATGGCGATTGCCACAAGTAAGTGGTACCATCATTACTATCTTATATCTTTTGGCATGAAAATGTGTATTACTATGCTCGAGATTCAATAAACCATTCCTTTAGGTGCAAGACCATTGAAGGTATCATTCAAATAAACAGAGTAACCATTATTCTCCTTAAATTAATAACCGTATTGCGATAGACATAATCCAATCATGTTTGTGCTCAAGAAACACCAAATAACAATTATTTAGGTTTAACACCAATCTCGATGGTAGAGGGCGTGCGATGCTTGATCACATCAACCTTGGAAACACTTCCAACACATATCGTCAGCTCACCTTTAGCTAGTCTCCGTTTATTCCGTAGCTTTTATTTCGAGTTACTAACACTTAGTAATCGAACCGGTATCTAATACCCTGGTGCTTCTAGGAGTACTAGTAAAGTACACATTAACATAATGTATATCCAATATACTTCTATCGACCTTGCGACCTTCTCATCTACCAAGTATCTAGGGTAGTTACTGCTTGTTGTCCGTTCCTCATTGCAGAAGCACTTAGTCTCGGGTTTGGGTTTAACCTTGGGTTTCTTCACTAGAGCAACAATTGATTTGCCGTTTCATGAAGTATCCCTTCTTGCCCTTCTTGAAACAAGTGGTTTCATTAACCATCAACAATTGATGCTCCTTCTTGACTTCTACTTTCGCGGTGTCAAACATCGCGAATATTTCAAGGATCATCTATCCCTGATATGTTATAGTTCATCACGAAGCTCTAGCAGCTTGGTGGCAATGACTTTGGAGAAACATCACTATCTCATCGGGAAGATCAACTCCACTCGATTCAAGTGATTGTTGCACCCGGACAATCGAGCACAAGCTCAACGATTGAGCTTTTCTCCCTTAGTTTGCGAGCTAAGAAAATCGCTCGGAGGTCTTATACCTCTTGGCGTGGGCAAGAGCCCGAAATCCCAATTTCATCCTCGAAACATCTCATATGTTCCGCGACGTTTCAAAAACGTCTTTGGTGCCTCAACTCTAAACCGTTTAAGCGAACTATCACGCAGCTTATCAAAGCGTGTATGTCCGATGTTCGCAACATCCACAAGCGACGTTTGGGGTTCAAAGACATCGTGGCGGTGCATTAAGGACATAAGCTTTCTTCGTCCGTATAATCGCCATTGTCAACTTTCAACTATATTTTCTCTAGAAACATATCTAAAACAGTGGAGCTAAAGTGCGAGCTTACGACATAATTTGCAAAGATCTTTTGACTATGTTCAGGATAATTAAGTTCATCTCATGAACTCCTACTTAGATAGGCATCCCTCTAGTCATCTAAGTGATTACATGATCCGAGTCAACTAGGCCGTGTCCGATCATCACGTGAGACGGACTAGTCATCATCGGTGAACATCTTCATGTTGATCGTATCCTCCATACGACTCATGCTCGACCTTTCGGTCTCTTGTGTTCTGAGGCCATGTTTGTACATGCTAGGCTCGTCAAGTTAACCTAAGTGTTTCGCGTGTGTAAATCTGGCTTACACCCGTTGTGTGTGAACGTAAGAATCTATCACACCCGATTATCACGTGGTGCTTGAAATGATGAACTTTACAAGCGGTGCACGATTAGGGGAACACTTTCTTAAAATTTTAATGAGGATCATCTTATTTACTACCGTCGTTCTAAGCAAATAAGATGCAAAAACATGATAAACATCACATGCAATCAAAAAGTGACATGATATGGCCAATATCATTTTTCTCCTTTTGATCTCCATCTTCGGGGCTCCATGATCATCATCATCACCGGTATGACACCATGATCTCCATCATCATGATCTCCGTCATCGTGTCTCCATGAAGTTGTCTCGCCAACTATTACTTCTACTACTATGGCTAACGGTTTAGCAATAAAGTAAAGTAATTACATGGAGTTTTCAATGACACGCGGGTCATACAATAAATTAAGACAACTCCTATGGCTCCTGCCGGTTGTCATATTCATCGACATGCAAATGGTGATTCCTATTACAAGAACATGATCAATCTCATACATCACATATATCATTCATCACATTCTTTTGGCCATATCACATCACATAGCATACCCTGCAAAAACAAGTTAGACGTCCTCTAATTGTTGTTGCATGTTTTACGTGGCTGCTATGGGTTTCTAGCAAGAACGTTTCTTACCTACGCAAAAGCCGCAACGGTGATATGCCAATTGCTATTTACCCTTCATAAGGACCCTTTTCATCGAATCCGATCCGACTAAAGTGGGGAGGCGGCACCCGCTAGCCACCCTTATGCGACAAGCTGCATGTCGATCGGTGGAACTGTCTCACGTAAGCGTCGTGTAAGGTCCGTCCGAGCCGCTTCATCCCACGATGCCGCCGAATCAAGATAGGACTAGTAACGGTAGGCAAATTGAACAAACCAACGCCCACAACTACTTGTGTTCTACTCGTGTACGAGAATCTACGCAATAGACCTAGCTCATGATGCCATGTTGGGGAGCGTGGCGAAATTCAAAAATTTCCTACGTGTCACCAAGATCTATCTATGGAGAAACCAAGAACGAGGGAAGGATAGTGCATCTACATACCCTTGTAGATCGCTAAGCGGAAGCGTTCAAGAGAACGGGGTTGAAGGAGTCGTACTCGTCGTGATCCAAATCACCGCAGATCCTAGTGCCGAACAGACGGCACCTCCGCGTTCAACACACGTCCAGCCCGGACGCCTCCCATGCCTTGATCCGGCATGGAGAGAGGGAGAGGTTGGGGAAGACTCGGTCAAAGAAGAAGACGATGGCGTGGTGGTGGTGGAGGCGTGGCAATCTGCGCAGGCTTCGCCAAGCACCATGCAGAGAGGAGGAGAACTTGGGAGAGGGGGGCTGCGCCCGAGGCAAGGTGAAGCTCCTTGCGCCCCCACTATATATAGGGGTGGAGGGGCTGGTTTCTTGCCTCCAAGTCCATTGAGGCGTTAGCAAGGTGGGAGGAAAGAAATCACATCATTTCCTTCCCCATCGATTGTTATCCCCTTTTTAGGATCTTGATCTTATCCTTGGGATATGATCTTATTCCTTCTAAGGGGATCTTGAGTGCGCCTTGACAGGGGTGTGGGGCCTTGCCCCCACTACCACGTTCATGTGGGTCCCCCATGTAGGTGGGCCCCTCTGGAACCTTCTAGAACCTTCCCGATACAATCTGAAAAATCCGAACATTTTTGGTGGCCAAAATAGGACTTCCATATATAAATCTTTACCTCGGACCATTAGGAACTCCTCGTGGCGTCCAGGGATCTCATCCGGACTCGAACAACATTCGGTAACCACATACAAACTTCCTTTATAACCCTAGCGTCATCGAACCTTAAGTGTGTAGACCCTACGGGTTCGGGAGACACGTAGACATGACCGAGACAACTCTCCGGCCAATAACCAATAGCGGGATCTAGATACCCATGTTGGCTCCCACATGTTCCACGATGATCTCATCGGATGAACCATGATGTCAAGGACTCAATCGATCCCGTATACAATTCCCTTTGTCTAGCGGTATTGTACTTGCCGAGATTCGATCGATCGTATGCCGATACCTTGTTCAATCTCGTTCGGCAAGTCTCTTTACTTGTTCCAGTAACACATCATCTCGTGATCAACCCCTTGGTCACATTGTGCACATTATGATGATGTCCCACGGAGTGGGCGAAGATACCTCTCCGATTAACCGGAGTGACAAATCCGATCTCGGTTCGTACCAACCCAACATACACTTTCGGAGATACCGTAGTGCACCTTTATAGCCACCCGATTCGTTGTGACGTTTGGTACACCCAAAGCATTCCTACGGTATCCGGGAGTTGCACAATCTCATGGTCTAAGGAAAAGATACTTGGCATTAGAAAAGCTTTAGCATACGAACTACACGATCTTTGTGCTAGGCTTATTATTGGATCTTGTCCATCAAAACATTCTGCTAATGATGTGATCCCGTTATCAACGACATCCAATGTCCATGGTCGTGAAGCTGTAACCATCTATTGATCAACGAGCTAGTCAACTAGAGGCTTACTAGGGACATGGTGTTGTCTATGTATCCACACATGTATCAGAGTTTCCTATCAATATAATTATAGCATGGATAATAAACGATTATCATGAACAAGGAAATATAATAACTAATTTATTATTGCCTCTAGGGCATATTTCCTACACTTAGCACACCCAAGACGTTATGAAGCGGTAGGAAGCGCAGACCTAGCAACCTCCATTACAAAGGAAGTCACGTTACGCGGTCCAATCTGGCGCTTCGTCACGGCGACGTCACGAAGGCTTCGGTGATACCACGACGCCGAGCCCATATCTTTCCCGTGTAGTTGGTTAGTGTGTATAGGCCAAGAGCTGGACTCGGATCAAATACCAAGATCTCGTTAAGCGTGTTATTTGAAGTTCTGTGAACGCCGAGCGGGCCGTGCCCACCTCTCACCTGTAGTCTCAACTCGCCTGTCGCTCCGCCACAAAGATCCATCCGGAGGGCCGTCGGGACAAAGGTCCTTTCAAATTTAATCAAGTGAATCACTCATGGGTACTCCTCGAGCCGACCGACTTTAATCACCACATGTATCATGTATAAAGTATATAGTATATACCGTGGTCACCTCCCGAGTGATCACGACCGATAATATAGCACAACAGACGGACAAGAATGTAGGGCCAGCGATGGAAAACTAGCATCCTATACTAGGCATGTAGGATTGCGGTAAAGGTAACAATGATAGTAGCAAGGACGGGCTATGCATCGGGATAGGAATAATAACAGCAATAACATGCTACACTACTCTAATGCAAGCAATATAGCGAAGAATAGGCGATATCTGGTGATCGAGGGAGGGCTTGCACTGGTTGCTCGGGCAAGAGAGAGGGTCGTCAACTCCGTAGTCGAATCAGGCAAAGAATAAAGATCGGTCTCGGTTTCTAGCGGAAGAAGAGGGAAGAAACAATGAATATTTAAGCAAGCAGATGCATGACGATGCATGACAAAGCAAAGCGTGATGCTAGGCGTGCCCTAACGCGGTATGTGATAATCTGGGTGAAGAAACATCAGGAAAGTATCCCGGCGTTTAGCTTTTTGAGCGGAGGAGCCGGAGGAAAGTTGCGAGTTTGATATGTTAGGGGTGTGTGGCGGACGAACGTGCGTGATCCGGATTAAATCTTGTCGTTCGAGCAACTTTCATGTACAAAACATTTTCATCCGAAAGTTACGGTTTATTTTATATTCATTTTAAAGATTTAAATCAATTTATAACTTATTATTATTAATTTAATCCGAAAATGGCATTATTGCATCGACATGATGTCAACATGACATCATCGGTCAACAGAGGTGTTGGTCGGGCAAAACGATGTGGGTCCCGCATGTCATTGACTATTTTAGTTAATTAAGTTAATTAGTTAATTAGGTTAATTAACCTTAATTAGTTACTTTAAATGAAATTAATTAAGTTAATTATTTAGTTAATTAATTAATTAATATTTAATTTTATCTATCTATTTACTTATTTATTTATTTTAATTCTCTTTTTTATCTTATTTTTTTATAACGTTTGAGTGGGGCCTCGCCATAGACCTGAGGGCCTTAGTGGATCGGGCGAAGCAGGCAAGACAAGGCCGTGGGGACGCCTGTCGAGGCGGACCAAGCGCGGCCTACCTGTATTGGCCTGCCAGCGTGGCTGGAGGCGGCGGCAGAGCCGAGGCGCAGACAGAAGCGAGGAAGTGGCGGTCGGAGCTATGGTGAGGCGATGGCATGAGGATCTTGTGGTGTCTTGGACTACGGCGCGATGTAGCAATGTGAGGTGGTTGGTCAAGCCAGGTAAGCGAGCCGGGTCAAACCTCGGCAATGGCGAAGAGCACGTGCGGCGACGATGCAAGGCGTAAGGCGCACGGTTGGAGTCCATAAGCGGCCGGGACAGGCGCGGACGAAGACTCGGCAAGTCTGGCGTCGCGATAGCAAGCAACGTCTGAGGAAACCGCAGCGGCCGTCTGAAGCGGAGGGGCGTGAGAGAGGAAAGCTCACAGGTAGTGTAGGGTTGAAGCGGCGTTGCTCGGGAGGAAGACGGGACGGACGAGATGCGAGAAGCGGTCAAGCGAGGAGGTCCGTCGAGAGGAGGCGGCGAGGCGGCGTTCTCGCCGACGGATCCGGCGGCGAGGTCGGCCTCTCCCCGATCGAGATGGGATCGAGAGGAGAGGAGAGTGGAGGAAGCGAGGCGTCAAGCGATCTTGAAAGGCGGCGGCGTTCGGCAGGTCGGGCAATCGCCCGATCGAGATCCCATCGAGGAGGAGGCGTGGGGAATCGAGGAGGAGTGGAGTAGTGGGCTAGGGTTTGATCGTTTGGGGGTTAAGGGGTATGTGTGGGGGGTGTGGGTGGCCGTGGGGTGGTGGCCCGTTCGGAGGCGGTGAGGCCAGCTAAGGCCACTTGGCCCATGCCAGTGTGGTCTGTTTATTTTCCTTTTTTTGTTTGCTCGTTTTCTTTTCTTTCTCTTTTCAATTTCTTTTACATTTATTTTTTACCTATGTTTTATAAATTATAAATCTAGCCCTTAAATTAGTACTAATACTTATGTCAACGCCATAATTGATTTGGCACCCTAAACAATTAGTTTATATTTGTTTAGTATTTAAAAGACAATTAAATATTAGTTTTATTGCAGTTTTACTAAATTAGCGCTTTTAACTACTTTATAAAAAGATGTTTTCTCCACCATAATTACCTACGCATTATTTCTCACCTCTCAAACATTTTAGTTTTAAAGTTTGAAAACTTTTGATGTTTGCCTTGATTCTAAATTTGAAGTTTGAGATGGGTTTCTAACCGACGTGAGTTTAACAACAGTAGTTGAGGTGACGTGGCATTGTTAACGCAAGATTACTGTAGTTTAATTATCCGGGCGTCACAATAGATTACATCCACTTGGCATCAAAGATCGCCACCAGTGCAAATATAGGGAACACTCTACACTATACAAAAATGGCTTCCTGTTTTCTTGACCGGTGGTACTGCGTTAGAATAAATTTTGTATCGCACCAAAACAAATTACAACTATATAACAAAAGGAAGGTTGGCATAAAACTTATGATCTAGCGAGATAAATGCACCACCGGAAGTTGAAGCTCGGTTCATTTGACTGGTATTACGTTTTCATCTCAGTATTGTCCGATGGAGCACCATAACCCTCGCCTTCATTTCCCTAGGCTCTCGAACAACATAGCAAATGTCGATAGTCCGGTTTAAAACCATGCATATCTTGGCGACATTGAGCAATGTTTCTCCTTGTTTCACAAAGGGCCTCTGTTAGGGAATGGAGTTGTGTCCGAAGCGCAGATACATCATTGCTTTGAGCTTGTATATCTTGATCATGAGGCAGTTTGGACGATATTGCCTTAGCAACCAACCCAAGATACGCAGAACATGCTTTTAGCCTTTGTTAGTGGGCCAGTCTTGACCAGCTGCAAAGAAGAGGCGACATTGCGGTTATAGTTGCCTCGCCACCTTTAGAAGGTGGCGGTTCCTCATTTTTCCATAGCTCATTTGAAAAGTTGAGGTTTTACATTAGTAGTACGAGCGTAAGATATTATGAGGCTGACAAAACCAAACAAAATAGCTTTGGTCTATATACGTAACTTATTACGGTGAACCCATGTAAAATATTAGTTGTATTTTATTGCAAAGTACATAATAAAATGGAGGGCTTTGGAGGACGGAGGGCTTTGTCAACTTAGTCAATATGAGCGATTCTAGCTCCGGTGGCCGTCGATGTCCATCCAACGGCCATAGTGCTTCTTCAACCTCTGGTCTTCTTGCTCCGGCCGCCCGCCAAAGCGGCGCTGGTCGTGCTGCTGTTTCGCCTCTCGTGGCCGGTCAGTGATGCCGTGAGGCCTCATCGCCCCTACTACTCCCACCGCTGGCCTGGGTATCTCTACTCACCCACACCCCTCGTTATTTCTGGGCGACAAGAGACCTCACGCCGCAAATTAACCGGTGAACCCTTGTACTCCTCTCCGCGAGATACCATCTGCTGCGTCTTCCCGGCTCGCGTCATCCCTTCCTAGGCCTCATTGTCGTCCGGACCACCGCTCTGGTGCCCTCGGGCGGTGTGGTTAACGTGGTCAACAATCGACTTCCATCGAAAAATCTTGACGTGGAGAGGTCGACAACTGGGTCGGCGCCGCAAGGAAGTGCCTCCTTATTACGCATAGAAAATGATTATTCCTCCACCGACAAAGAAGGACACACCGGACGGGCCACCTTATTTCGCTAAAAAAACGTTTCCCTCGCTGCTGGGACCCATCTGGACGGTCCAACGTGTTCGCGAAAAACGTTCCCAATTTGTCGGCTCGGACCACCGGAAATGCCTCCTTATTACGCACAAAAAATGAATACTCCTCTTGCTAGTGGGACCCACCATGGTGGGAGGTGACTTAATGGGCCTACTAAGTTGGTGGGGACGGGGCCTTCGTCAACTTTAGTCAATATGAACGATTCTAGCTCCGGTGACCGTCGATGTCCATCCAACGGTCGTAGTGCTTCTTCAACCTCGATCTTCTTGCTCCGGCCGCCCAAGCAAAGGGTGTCGTGCAAGATGCTCCGCCTCCGTGGTCATTTGTCTTTGCCTGAGGCCTCGCGCCCTACTATTCCCCGTGGCGAGCCCTGCGGCGGCGGCAACCTCACATGCACCGAATCGGTGAACCCTCGTACTCCTCTCCGCGGGCTTCCACTGCTGCGTCTTCCCGGCTCCCGTCGTCCCTTCCTAGGCCTCGCCGTCGTCCACCGCCTGGTGCTCTCGGCGTGGCGTGGTCAATATGGTCGAGCGACTTCCATCGGACGTGGATTATGCGTGGAGAGGTCGACAATTGGGTCCACGACATGACAAGGAAGTGCCTCCTTATTACGCTGAAAATAATGATTCCTCCACTTGATGGTGGGATCCACCGGACAAGCCATTTGTATTTCGCGAAAAAATGTTTTCCCACGGCTGCTGGGACCACTGACTACATCTTCGCACGCAAGGAAGTGCGTCGGGAAAAAAACAAAAGCGATTCGCCCACGACGTTTGGGACCCACTGGCGACACCTTCGCACGTAAGGAAGTGCGTGCTGGGCAAAAAGAACGGTCGCCCCATTGCTGGGACCCACCGGCTACATCTTCGCACGCAAGGAAGTGCGTCGAAATAAAAAAAACGATTCGTTCCACGATTGCTGGGACCCACCAGCTACATCTTCGTGAGGCAAGGAAGTGCACGGCGGTCGGGACCCACCGGTGAAGCGTGCGTGGCGTTGTCATTACGGTCGTGACGATATGCGTATATCTTGGTCGTTGTAGAGGCGCCGCGTGTCGTAGTAGAGGCGCGCGCGACGTAGCATGTACACGCACGTCTGTCTGGCGAGGTGCAAGAAAGAAAATCTGCCACGCACGTACATCTGGCGAGGTCTCGAGCGCCTACTCGGCGCATCACGTACATGGCTGGGTGGAACGGAAAACAACGTCGTCGTCGTGTTCATGGGGAGCCAACCGGCTGGGTCGGAACGGAATGCGTGGTCGTGTTCATCGGGAGGGCTTGGACGAAATAGGAGATGGAAACGAGGCCTGGCGTACCGCAGAACGGAGGAAACGGACCTCCTACGTTCGGAATGGGGTCCTGTTGATCGGGAGGGTGTGGCGTGCCATCGCAAAGCGGAGAAGCGGACCTCTCACGGTCGAAACAGGGTCCCGCTGATCGGAGGGTGTGGCGTGCCGCAAAAGCGGAGAAGCGGACCTCCTACAGTCGAAGCGGAGTCTGTTGATCGGGAGGTGTGGCGTACCGCAAAAGCGGAGAAACGGACCTCCTACGGTGAAGCGGGGTCTGTTCATCGGGAGGGTGTGGCGTCAGACAAAATGGGACTCCACTTTGGATATTGTTCATCTCCACCGTCGACCTCCTCCGGCCTCCACAGGCTACCGTCGACCTCCTCCGGCCTCCACGTGCTCCTGTTCATCCAGCCTCCACCGTGCGCTACTCCACAGCTCTTGTTCAACCACCCTCCACGGGCACCCTCCACCGTCTCTGTTCATCCAGCCTCCACACCACGGGTCTGTTCAACCACCCTCCACCGTCTCTTGTTCATCCAGCCCTCCACACCACGGGTCCTGTTCATCCAGAGGCAACGCCACCGCTCCACAGTTCATCCACCCCCCCCCCTCAACGCTCCTTTGTTCATCCAATCGATCGGCTTGATTAGCAGCAGCAGCGAAAGAATCGCTCCATCGGGTTCGATTAACAGCCATCGATTGATCGCTCGGGTTACATAACGCGTAGCTGCAGCTGTCCTTTCGGGTTGATTAGAGCCCAACGCCTCGCTTCGGAGTTCGATTAAGCGAACACCTCGCACACCTGCAGTGCATATACGAGAAAGCGCGATCGCTCGCCCCGACCTCCCACCGTAACCGCAACTCCCTGAAATTTTCCTCCTCGCTTCTACCATGGTTTTTCCGTCATGGACGGCCCAAAGAATGTCATGCAGCTGCGTCTCCGGCCCGCCCAGGACGAAAAGCCCATTTTCTGTCATGATTTTTTGTCATAGAAGTAGGAGCCCACCACATCTATGATGATACCGGGTTTTGTCACAATTATCTTCATAGAAGTGTCATATGTATGACAGAAAAAAATTTCGTTCAGCCCAAAATGTCACGGATGTGTCTTTTTTTGTAGTGTCTGCTCCCGCGGAGTTTGCCACAGGCCGCCAACACATGGGTTTTCGACACATCGCCGTGTTCCTTCCAGGGCTCCAGACGCGGATGGGCATGGATTTCTCCTAGGTGCTCGCCGGGCTCTTGGACAAGAGCGCGGTGGAGGCTGTAGACCCTGAGAATGGTTTTGTCTGAATTGTTGTCTGCTTTTGCATGGCAGATGTTGACATCTGGACTGAATCTGGGTTTGATTTTTTCTTTTGCTGCTCTGTGCATGATCTAGCACTGTTAATTCTTGCAAGCATTGGAAAACTACTTGCCACTTCTTCTTGGATTGGTGAAAGAAGATGACTAATTGCTGAAATTTGATGTTCTGTATACAAAATCAAGACATGCCTCTGTAGATGTTTTTTTAAGGCAACTAGCTACTTGGGTTGTGCAAATCAACAAGTACTCCTATAAATACCATCGAACTAAGGTTATTCTTAATTAAGTAGCTCGCTAGATTACTTTGAAGGATTTTTCTCCACATGAAAATAATAACCTTGAACTTCAAATCTTCTATTGAAACTCCTTTTCTATGTATGAACCTCAGGAGACAATTTCTAGTAGACCTGGCCAATGGAAATCTTAAATCTCTTAGCATGTAAGATCTCGGTCAGGTATTCTATTCGTAACTCAGCGTATCTTTTTTCAAAAGTTTTATGTCTAACTCCCAAACATCTTTTGTCGAGAGTAAGACTGTAGCTGTTGAGAACTTGACATAAATGATCGCTTGCTACAAGAAGAGTGGTATCATTATTACCACAGAAGTAGACATTGTTTGAATTATTCTTTATTATTCATATCATGTTAATAGCTCTCTGCTCTGTTCTTAACTGGGAATCCTTGCTCCTTGGCCCCCTGTCAATTGTAAAAAAGGTAATTTATCAGAATCTTATGGTCTTTTAGTTTGTTCTGAGCCTCTGAGGTTCCTTAGTTTCACGTCTGAACGTGATATTAGTACGCTCAGTTTCAGTTTTGCAGTTTGATTTGCTTGCTTGTGTATATGTGCATGTATACTGTGAGAGAGGGAGAGATAATTCTGTTCTAGCAGTCGTATTCTGTGACAAATCTACTCCCCTCCACTCCATTTTCGATTGCCTGAAATCAATTGCAAATTGGAAGCAGCAGAGCAAATGTGAAAAAGTTCAGAGCAGGTGCATGTTTTTGAGATTCAGAGGACGTGTAAGCTGGGATATGGCGTGCATGCTTTGTAAGTATGATTAAATGGATTAGGAACTTGTTTATGTGTTTGCAACACAATGCAATTATGACAAACTATATGTAATTAAACTAACTGCATATATTTTCTATATTGTGCAAAATTCATAGATTCATGCTTAAAAGAAGTGCAATACTTTTTTTTTGAGGAACCGGCAGGAGCACTGCCTTTTTCTTTATAGAAGAGATGGCGAAAGGGCGCCAATTCTGAGGCGGCGTTTTTAGGGAGCGTCGCAGAAACCCAAAAGGCCAACCTAGAATCTAGATTAACCAATGCCGTGGTTGGCGGAGTTCTTAAACAACGCCTGTGTCGCTGTTGATTGATTTGCGTCTAGGCATAGAGCCGCCACCTCGTGATCGTCGACCTTTGTCGATGAAGACTCGCCTATTTCGCTCCTTCCAAACGGACCATATCGTGTAGATGATTCTTCCATCTGCGCCTCTTGCGCACTTGCTTGGGCCCAGAATCTGAGTCTTGTCCCTTGATCGGACACATTTCTGCTCCGGAGGGAAGCCCGAGATTGAAGCATACCGTTAGTCCACAAGTTCACTGGTTCCAAACCGCGACCAGTGAAAGGACGGTCTTTGCAGAGGTGGGTTCTTTGTTTCAGGCTTTGAAGGCGAGCATGCATCTGGGGTCGTGAGGCCATCCTCACTGACCCGACATATCCGCAGATGAGAATTCTTCCGTGCGAGGCAAGCCATGCGAAGAACTTGCACTTGGGCTCGGCGTTGCAGACCGGACCTTAGTCGTGTCAAAGCGTGAGTAGGAGCCAAGAAAGCTGGCGCCATAGGCGAGAGGCTGCCGAGTAAGTCCACGAGGTGGTTAAGTTCCAGTGAATGGTGTCCTCTTGAGTCAGGAGTGGGGTGATCGGCTAATGTGATTCGAGAGACACGAATTCACCTAGGCTACTTTGGATGGTCGTAGGCGGCCACCGCCTAATCCAGTTCTCGTTCAAGAGCTCGTTGTGCCGATCTGTTTTTTCTTGAGGCAATCTTGTAGAGCTACGGAGCTAGAAGCTTGAGCGGACCTTCACCGACCCAATTGTCGTGCGAACAAAGTCTTACGCCCATTGCCCGGTAGTAATAGAGGTACATGCGCGAAAGAGGCTCATGTCGATTGGTCGACGGCAACTCCGATCCCACCCATGGCCTTTACAGGTCGGATCCATTGCAACCACGGCCACCGAGACGCGGGCACGCGCTAAATCTACGAAGGTCCATGATCCTAGACCGCCCAAAAGCTTTGGGCGGCGACAATCTTCCGATTAACAAGGGAGTGGCCTCCGGAGGTCTGTGTTTGGTCTTCTTTTTGCGGATGAAGGCGAATGATTTTTTCGATCTTTACGAGAGTCCCCTTCGACAAGTTGAGAGCTGTGATGTGGAAGGTGGCCATGGCGTGAGACAGGTGGCGAAGTGCCACCTGCCGAGCTTGTTGAAGCTTTCCTTTCCATCACGGAAGTGCGCTGCGAACCTATCGATGAAGGGTTGCGATCCACACCTTTAAGGCAGCGAAAATGAAGGGAGCCCGGTGGCGTCCGGGAAGGTGGCGATCTTGGTGGAAAACCGACGGCACATCACGGAGGTTAATCAAGACATATCGATCGGAAAGGCCTCGGTCTTGCTCGGGTTTGTGATCGATCCGCTTGCCTCCCAAAGGTCTTTAGGATTGCGAAATCGCGTGAAGCTCATCCTTGTCCGGGTTCGCAAAGATGCCGCATCGTCAAGCATAAAGGAGATCCTACATCCGGCGTTCTAGCAAAGAATGGGCTTGAGGATGCCTCGACGGAGGCGAGTTGTAGGATCTGTTGAAGAGGTCGATGGCGGGATAAAAAGCATCGGGGATCTGGATGCATACAAGCGGAGGCCCTTTGCGTGTTTGAACATCCGTCGGGGTTTTAGTTGAGCAACACTCTTGAAGAAGAGGACGATAGGGAGAGACATATCTAGTCTCGCCATCGCCGCCCAAAACCAAGGCGTTGCATGACCTCCGGGAGGAAGGCCCAATTTATGGAGTCAAAGCTTTGGAAATGTCGGCTTGAGGAAGAGGCTTGGGATGTTTCGACGATGTAGGTCCTTTATGAGATTCGGACATGCAAGAAGTTGTCGTGGATGGATCGCCTCGCACAAAAGCACTTTGGCATTTAGATACCAAATAAGGCGATGTCGGGCGAGTCACATTGGCGAGGAGCTTGGAGAAGATCTTGGAAAGGCTATGAATGAGGGTGATTGGTGCGTAGTCTCCAACCACCCGGCGTCAAGCTTTTTGGGAGCAAAATTATGTTTGCCGAAGTTAATGAGGGGGCACCGCCCCGCGGAGATTAGCGAGGTGGAGGATTCTTGAACGGCGCCGCATGCGGATGATCTCCCGGCATGTTTTGAAGAAGGCTCCAATAAACCCGTCTGGGCCAGGCGCTTTGACGGAGGGCAACGAAAAAACCGCGTCTTTTATCTCTTCCTCGTCGAAAGGTGCATCGAGCTCGATAGATCATGCGGAGTTAACTCGAGGTTATCCCAATTTAAGCTTGGCGTCTGGCGTGGGGTGCCGGATGGCCTGGAAGTGAGAAAGGAGCACCGCTCTTTATCTTCTGTTGTGACGGCAACACCGTGATCCGGTCTAACGATTGGATGAAGATTTTTCCTCAATCGCCCATTTACCTTGGCATGGAAAAACTTAGAGTTGACATCGCTTGACCGATACCCGTAAGTCGTGCGCCTTTAGCAACAACCTTCTCGGAAGGATAGGAGGCCAAGATAAGAAAACTTAAGTCTGCGTCGTAGCTCCATTTCTGCATGGGAGAGGACCTCCCTCCTCGTGATGTCAAGCCTCCAGTTACCTCCTTTGCAATGCCAACTGAAAAGCCGAGGACTCGACCGTATCTCTTTGCCATTTCTTGAGAGCCTTTGCGGTCCGTGACAATTTGATGTGAATCTTTGGATTGCATTGGTTGATCAGTTGGTTTATTCGGGCCATGGCCACCGCTTCCTTGAAACCGGGGAAGACAAGCGAACTCTTCAAACTTGAAGGCGAGGCGCCGCCGACTCCGTGTCCCCGGAAGGAGCAAGATTGCATGATCCGAGCAGAGATGAGATGGCACTCGAGGTGGGCATTTGGAAAAAGCTCATCCCAATCGTCGGAGTGGAAGAAATGATCAATCTTTGTTAGCACGGGTTTTCTTGAGCATTGGACCATGTGAATTCTACTGAAAGCCGCATCTCTTTAAGCTCGAGGTGATTTAGCGAATGAAAGCGCCAATGAGGTAATTTGTTTATGTTTTGGTTGTTCTTGTGGCCGCTTTGGTGATCAAGGTTGAAGTCGCCAAGAATGAGCCACCGGGCTTCGCCACATGCTTGACCCTCGAGCTCGTTGATGAAAAGCAACTTGTCTTGCTCCCCGAGGGTCAGAACGCATGATGTGGGTCGATCAAGGCCATCAGCCAACATGGTGACAGTGGCCGAGATGGAGCCATGCGTTGCCTGGAAGTCCGAAAGGCGGAAGTAAGCGTCGGAGGCGGCCATGATCATGCCCCCCCTTGACCCGACGGCCGGTAGGACATGGTAGTTAGCAGTGAAGGAGGGGCCGAGCATGGTTGCGATGAGGGAATCATCGACGTGATCGAGCTTAGTCTCTTGGAGGCACACAATAGTGGCGTGGTAGTCACGGAGAAGGTCGCGCACGGCGTCACGCCTAGCAGGGGCATTGAGGCCACGCACATTCCAGCACAGGAGCTTGACATTAGGTTGCGCCATATGGGAAAATGTAGATCACACTGGTTTGAGGTACAAGTAACATGCATTGAGGAGGCTCACACGGCTGCCAGGTCGCGGTTGCATTGGTACGGGGTTGCAAACAGAGGGACGACAAAACTCGAAAGGAAGCAGCGAAGACGGTGCGACGAACTACAACACTCATGGTAGGACTACACATTGGCGACAACGGCGGTCTCGCCGGCAGCTGCTTTCTTCTTTCCTGGCTTGTTCTTGGTCATTTTGACATGCTTCGCAAGGTTCTCGATTGCTTGGATGAGCGGGGCAAAGAAGAGGCGTGTTGAACAGCGCCTCATAGGTCGACCGGACCCCAACATCCATGTCCGCTTCCGGCCGAAAGCAGGTTGCATGCACGAGCAATCGGCTCTGGACCGCCGAACAGCTGGAGGCACCGCTGTCTTCCTCTGAGCGATCCGCCCGCTCCTACGAGGCGAGGAGAGATCGACGCCTCTGGATCCTCTGGTCTTGGCCGGCTTGCAGACCGGCAGTAACAGGGCGCCGCAGGGGGGGGCGATGGTGACCAAGAACGGTCCAAAGATGCCGACAAAGGCGGAAAGAACACTCGGCACCACGCCAACAAAGAAGCGCGGTGTACCGCGAGCACCGGACAAGATCGCCGAGCTGCCCGCCGGGAGGGAGGTCGGCGGAGACTATCCCAACCGGCACACCGAGGCATCGAGATGGAGAGGCCGACGGCGGGACACCACAGCGTAGGCGGTAGGGTCAGAGCGCCACAGGCGGCGATGGCGAGGCCACCGGTGCGCCCAGAGGCGACGCGGGAGGCAGAGACGGCCGATCACGCCGCCGGAGAAAGCACGGAAGCGCAGCTGCTCGCGGGCGCTAAGCCGACAGGGAGGCCGGAGCCAAAACCCGGAGGGTCATTATCGATGCCGGCGCCCCAGAGCGCCACAAGGCCGTCGGACGAGCTTCCATCCCCACGGCCGCCGGCGCGGACGTCACCGGACTCAGAGTAGCGGCCCTCGCCGACAACGGCCGAGCCGAGGCGGGTGGCGATGCGATGGCGTCGCGATTGGCGGCCCCGGCACAACCTCACGCACCGCAACCGATCGCCGCCTCCTTGCCACCAAAGACACGTCGACCTTGGCCTCGCCAACGCCACCATTCCCATCGTCCCGAAGCATCCCACGCCTTGGAGGAGGCAACAGATAGCGCCACGCCGCCCTCCGACGGCCACCGCCACGATCGTCACGTCGTTGAGGGAGCGGGATCGTGGCGCAGAACGACCTCCCGTGGCAGCTGAAAGCCGCCCATCGCGAGGCCACCCGACCGCCGTCATGGTCGTCGCCTTCATCATCGCGCCTCCACGGACGCTGCTCGCCGGCAGCGCCGCGCCGCCACCATCGCACGGCCACGGGTGCACCCAGCGTCAGGCGCCGCTTGGAGTCGAACTCACCAGGGATGACGACGTCGTCAGAGGACACAGGAGCGTGGCCGTCGATGGTTCCTCGGTGGCATGGCGGGAACACGGATGTCGGAGGGGAGTACGCCACATGCCGCCATCTTGTGTCTCCGCGTCGAGAGGGGCGAAGTGTAGTCCTCAACCCGCGGCAAGTGGGCGATGACGGAAGGTGGCACCACGCAGCGTAGCGCCGGCTGCCGCGCCGAGATCGTGGACGCCGCCGGGTGCACGCGGCGTGAAGGTCGACCACACCACCTTCGGGATTACGCCGGATTGGTCGCCCACGCCCGAGACCGGCGTCACGCGTGTCCGACATGGAGATGGAGCGCCATCCATGAGCGCCCAGCCGCGAGTGCGCCGGCGACGCTGTTCGGCGATGGAGTGCGTCGAGCGTGGCGGGCACGCCGTCGAGGATGAGGCGCGCGCGGAAAGGCATGGCCGCGCCGAGCGCGTGTGCCAGCGGCCTCCAAGGCTTCATGAAGACCCGCGTGCCGTCGCCCATCCGGAGCCGGCCCTTGTCCAGCGCAGTCGTGCAGAGCTCCTTGCTCTCGAACTTGAGGAGGAACTCCTCCGGGTAGTGGCTGCTGGCGGCGACGTCACCCCATCGCAAGCGAAGACGGTCACGCAGCAGCCGCTCCACCACCGCCAAAGGCGACGAGGGGCGCCCACCGCCAGCGATGGCGCCGTCTGCTCCAGTGCGCCGGTCGCGGTCGATGTCGAAGGTGGCGCGATGATCTGAGTGTCCTCCTCCGGCTCGACTCCGCAAGCGCCAAGGCCATGCTTGAGCCATATCCAAGAAAGGCGGCGACGGAGGAGAGGGGGCGATCAAAGCGGAGGCGACCACGTCGGCCAGAGCGCCGAGCACGGCTGCGCAGGAAGGCAGAGGGCGAAGCGGCGAGGGCGGCGGCTCGTCGCGGCAAATCTGTAAACGAGCGATGGCGGAGCGGTCGCAAGCAAGGCAGCGCAAGGGCTCGCGGCAGGAACGGGCGCAGGTGATGCTTGCTGAGGCAACGAAAACATCTCCCCCGCGTCCTCCTTAAGAACAACAGCTTCCTCTCATCGGCCAGGCTGTCGCCGAGCCCGGCCGGACGCCCGTCGCGTCGGCGTAAAGGAGCGTCCCGTCGTGGACGGCGCCTCGAGCCCACCGTCGTCCAGGGCGCGGCGCGCCCATCCTCCTCTGAATCAGGGACAGACCCGACTTGAATGCCTCCGCCATGAATGCCCCCGGCAGGCACCACCACCATGGAGCGGAGCCGGGGCGCCTTGAATGCGACCACAGGCGCGCAGGAGCCTGAGCCCCCCGCCGAGACGCACGCGCCGACAGGCGAGGCAGGGCGCGGCCGCGACTCCGAGGCCGGCAGATTGGAGGCGGATTGGATCTGGCGTACCGGGAGGTCGACGAGGCTTGACGCAGCGTTGATGGAGCCCTGGCGCTGGGAGAGGAACCAAGGGGCCTGCGGCGCGAGGATGGTTGGCCGGAAGGGGGGTGGGGGCAGGCTGGCCGGCGGCAACGGCAACGGTGGCGGCGGCGGAAGGGCCGCCGAGCGCGTCGCAGGAGCAACGGCCATATCGCCTTCACTCTTTTTGATGAAATTTCATTTGCCCTTTCTGTTGAGTGCAATATATTTTCCCGGTGGAAAGATTTATGCACAGGGACGGAGGCGATCAAGGGAAGCAGTCATGAGCGAGGTATTTGAGGGCTATGAGCTCCAGTAATGCGAGGTCTCAGAAGCCTCCACTCTTGATGGAGGTATGTGTCCACCCGCCCCCTGTGCCTAATTCTGTCGGGGGATTTGTCCCCCTTTTCGCTGCCATCATCATCAGTAAGACGAAACTGAAAGCAGCGAAAAGGGGGAGAAATGCATTGAATCGAGGAGCACATAGGTAGACCAAAATTTGCAGACACCACCAGCAAAGCAAAGCTATACATTGAAAGTAAAATGGCGTCCTCTCCAGACAACATTTGCAAGCTTTGTGTCACATTTCAGAAGCAGAGAAGTGCCATGGTCGATTGTCGCTTGAGATACGATTGTTGTCAAGGTTGGCTGAGGATGTGTGTGCCTTGGAACAAGGCTCTCTTCCATACAATCCAAGTTCTTTCACCTACCTTATTTGTCTCCTAGCACTTTTTTTATGTGATGTGTGATTTCCTCCTTTTCAAAGTTACTAATGAACCAGCCTGGCCTAAAACGTTGTCTGCTACAGTATATCAAGTAGGCAGCCTTGCAACCACAAACGTTGCAGACTTCTCTGTTCAGATATGTATTTTTTGACCTATTTTTGTTACTATTAAAATTTTAGTTATATTTCTCATTAACTAATAAATTTTGAATGAAACATATAGATCTTACTAATTTGAATTCATGGTAATTTAGTTACGCTCTCCGATCTATATCACTTGTCGCTGGTTTAATACAACTTTACATGAATTATTAAACTTTGGAATAATAATGTGTAACAATTAATATGGATCTCAAAGGACATCTTTTCTTTTTTTTGCAAAAAGGCCTAAGGCCAAATATTAAGTAACATGTGTCCTTACAAATGTGGAAGAAGGGGCTGCGAAGTTGTTTATGTAGACCATGAGAGGACATGTAGAAACTCCAAAGACCACAAGAACCGGTTGAATTCGGACAGATCCTCCGGAAACCTAAACATAATAGATCCGGAAGACCCGCCGTGGAAAAAGATACACACGCCCTTCACTGACGATGAGCACACTGAAAGTGGCGCATAGTGGGACGCAAAGTAGTTTTTAAGATATTTTTTTGCCCGGTGCAACGCACGGGCATTTGTACTAGTTAAAAAAAAATATCACTTAATGACCAGGCCATCCGTCCGGGCGTATAAAGGGAGTTTGAGATGTCCTGAGATGCTATGATGGACTTTGTCGGAAAAAAAAGGAGGTATAGAGACTTCCTCGAAAGCAATTTGAACATGAGCTCTCGACCATGTGATAAGAATGCCATGCTAGACGCCTCTCCCCTCCCTCGCGCCCGCAGGCGTGCACTCGGGGCCTCCTCCTCCGCATGGCGTAGCTCCTCTCCTCTCCCTCCTCACCGCCAAGACGAGGTGGGGCGGGCATGGCCGTTCTGCGCACTGGGATCAATTGGCGAGGGCTTCATTTGCTCGGCGCATCGGAGGGCTATGGATCTGAGACGGCGGTCCCCCGGTGAGGCCCCTCTGCTTCCGCGGCGTGCTTCGGGATTGGCGTGGTGCCGGCGTTCTGGTTGGGTGGCCGACGGAACTCCGGTGGACTGGGACCTCGCGTGGTTGCCTTGGTGGCTGGCGGCGCCAGATCTGGCCGTGGCTGCCTTGGCGGCTGGCGGCGCTCGACCCGGCTGCTGTTCTCCGTCCCCTGCCCAGTGTGCGTCGCCCTCGACGGATCCCGGCTGAGCTGGCATGGCTGGCCAGCCCCGTCCTATGGGCGTCTCTGATGGTTAGGATCCAGACTGGGGGAAACCCCTGGTCGGCTCCGGCCGGCCGAGACGATGACGACGCCTGCGGGCGCCGAATTTCTTCATGAAGATGTCGGTCAAGGTCTGCCATTCCACTACTCACCCCCCTGCTCCTCGGGTGAAAACCCTAACTCCGGTGAGCGGCGGCGGCGGCGTTCTCGGCGCCGTGACCTTCTTGAAGGCCTCGCCTTGAGGGATGGGGTGGTGGGCACTGTTGGGGTGCGTTGACAGCAGCCGGTGGCGTGTTCTTCTTCGTCCAAGCTTTAGCTTTTCCTCCTCCGTGCTCTGCCCGTTGGTTTTGCAGCTTGCTCTGCTTTGGCTGAGCCTCGTCGGCACATTTGGGTGCTCTGGTCCGCTCCTTGGGTCTGCCCGGTGGCTTTCATCCATGTTCATGGGAACTTCCCGTTGTTCGACGGTTCGGCGCCTTGCGATCCAGGCGAGGAGGTTGTGGCCTCCTTCGAAGCGGGGTTGGATGGTTGTGTCGTGCCGAGGCCCTTAGGTTTTGGTGAAGGCAGGCCGTGTAGGTGCAGCTTCATTTCCTCTCCAAAGCCGGCATTGCTCCCAACCATGTGTAGTCGTGGTGGAGGACCTCAAGTTCTTCAGCTAGGTGCTCCATTGTATATCCTTCCTGTGTGAAGTGCTTGAGGCTTGTGAGCTGTTTTCCAGCGCCTCTGTATCTTGCTGCTTTCTTTGTTCTAGTTTGTTGTTATACTTTGCAGTTGTACCCTGGCTAGTTGATGGCTTTGTTGATTCAAAGTCGGACTAGGCTAGCGCCCTTCTCAGGCTCGGCTGCGTCTTTTCTTTAAAAAAATTAAGAATGCCATGCTGTCGCCACAGCGACGATATCGCATAGCAATAGCCGTCTCCTTGTCGAGCGCACGTGCGTAGGAGCCTAGGAGGCTATATTTCGATCGTGGTGAACTTACCACGATTTCATTCAGTGCTCTGTTTCAGGTTTTATACTTAATAACAAACGGCTTAGTCCGATTAGCCAGCTGTCTTCGTCAGTGCGTTCATCTTGACGACAGCATTAAACAAGATCATATCTTGAAATGTTTTGATGAATATTTCTTCGCTTCTCCAGTCGCCAGATTATGTTAATGTATTTGTCATGTTTCCCCGCAAAAAAAAATGTATTTGTCATGTTAGCAATGAACGGTTGTCACAATAATACTCCATGCATACATTTCTGCGATAAATAAGTCAGAACGGATGGAGTAGTATACAGTTACTAGGCATTACGATACTACAAGGGTGAACCTTGGTGCGTACGTATCAGAATTGCTTTTTTAATAGTAAAAATAGTCAAATATTTTGGCAATCATATTTCTCATGTTTAAAGTTTCGGCACAAAATGAGTTGATGTCGTATTCTGCTAGACTATGTTTGTTGGAAAATGTTTTAGTTTTTTATTTTAAGTATTTTTTAATACAGTTTTTGCTGAATCGGATGCTCGAAGATCCTGTCCCAAAAATCCACACCGCTAGGCATTAGTTGTATATGTTTTGAGACATTGCAATGTTCTGTAGAGCTAGAGAGTAAATATTCACGTGTTAGGGAAAGAGTGTCATCAACCCAAACAAGTACCATGAACATATGCTGGCGTTCAAGGGAGGTTCGTTTTGGCTCTGGGGAACATATGCTCCTTGATGAACGGTGAATTCAAAACAAATAATAAATTAAAAAATTCTGATTTTGTGTGTGGATGTTCATGTTAGTCTAACAAGTGTGCTTGATAACTTTCATACAAAGCATGAAAGCAGTGCTTCGTTGGTGAAATAAAATAAAATTAAATGTAACATTTGAAGGTAACATTTGACGTTCGATTTGTTCTTTTTTTTGCACAAGTCAAAATGCTTAAGTTTTTCACTAAAAGTTTGCAGGTAACATTTGTGTGTGACAGTGAACACATCTAAATTTTTTTTTTTTGACATTTACAAACATTTTTGACGGGCAAAGCATATGCTCCCAAGAACCGAATTGGATTTCTACGTTCAATAACATAGTAAATTGGCAAATACAAATGATTTCTTTTTCTTAGAACATACCAACATGATATCTCAATTTCAGGATTTTGCCGTGCGCAAGTCAATGTTGAAAGTGGCACTACTAGGAAAGGGCTTATAGGTGAACCCCAATAAGTGGCGGGCCAGATGTGGCACCCGCCATAGCTATTTTGGAATGTTTGCACTAGCAGGTAATAAGTCGCGATCGGCACTGCTAGTTTAACGCTAGTGGCGGGCACGCTGCCCGCCCGCCACACGTATTGTGTTTCGAATGTTTTTTTTTGTGCATAACAACCTGTGGCGGGCGGTAGTAGCGGCCCATCACAGGTACGTGTAATAGCAGTGGCGGGCGGCTCCTGGCAACCGCCACTAGTCTGAAGTAACCGAAGCCCATTTTTGGCAGAACACAGGTGTGGCGGTTACTGAAGCGCGCCCGCCACAGTAAAACTCGTCATCGAAAGTTTCACTTCCCCCCTCCTGAAACCACTCCCTCCCTCCCTCTCTCTCTTCTCTCTCTCTCTCTCTCTCTCTCTCAAAGGCAATTTCAAATCTCTTATCTCGATTCTCTGCCGCCCTCGCCCGCCAACCCCGTGCCTCGCCGCCGCTACGCCCTCTGCTACTTGTGAGTTACGTTGGGATTTCCCCTGAAGAGGAGTGCAACACAATAGAGATAAGTATTTCGCTTAGTGAGAACCAAGGTATCAATCAAGTAGGAGAATGACACAAAACCTCATGAACAACACCTACACACATAAAAGCAAATACTTGCACCCAATGCAGGCAAGAGGGTTGTCAGTCCCCTTGAACTCATTACTTGCAAGGATTAATTTTGATAGTGGTAGATAGTAAAGTAAATTGCAAAACAAAATAAAAGAAATAAAAATTGCAGCAAGTTATTTTTGGATTTTATATATGATTTAAGTAGACCCAGGGGCCATAGTTTTCACAAGAGACTTCTCTCTCGAGCACATAACATATGGTGGGTGAACAAATTACTGTTGGGCAACTGATAGAAAAGTGCATACTTTGTTGGAAATATGCCCTAGAGGCAATAATAAAAGAATTATTATTATATTTCCTTGTTCGTGATAATTGTCTTTTATTCATGCTATAATTGTATTATCCGGAAATCGTAATACACGTGTGAATACTTAGACCACAACATGTCCCTAGTGAGCCTCTAGTTGACTAGCTCGTTGATCGACAGATAGTCATGGTTTCCTGACTATGGACATTGGATGTCGTTGATAACGGGATCACATCATTAGGAGAATGATGTGATGGACAAGACCCAATCCTAAGCATAGCACAAGATCGTGTAGTTCATTTTGCTAGAGCTTTTCCAATGTCAAGTATCTCTTCCTTAGACCATGAGATCGTGTAACTCCCGGATACCGTAGGAGTGCTTTGGGTGTACCAAAGCGTCACAACGTAAGCTGGGTGACTATAAAGGTGCACTACAGGTATCTCCGAAAGTGTCATTGGGTTGACACGGATCGAGATCGGATTTGTCACTCCGTATTACGGAGAGGTATCACTGGGCCCACTCGGTAGTGCATCATCATAATGAGCTCAAAGTGACCAAGTGTCCGTCACGGGATCATGCATTACTGATGCGAGTAAAGTGACTTGTCGATAACGAGATTGAACGAGGTATTGGGATACCGACGATCGAATCTCGGGCAAGTAACATACCGTCTGACAAAGGGAATTGTATACGGGGTTGCTTGAATCCTCGACATCGTGGTTCATCCGATGAGATCATCGAGGAGCATGTGGGAGCCAACATGGGTATCCATATCCCGCTGTTGGTTATTGACCGGAGAGCCGTCTCGGTCATGTCTATGTGTCTCCCGAACCCGTAGGGTCTACACACTTAAGGTTCGGTGACGCTAGGGTTGTATGAATATGAGTATGCAGCAAACTGAATGTTGTTCGGAGTCCTGGATGAGATCCCGGACATCACGAGGAGTTCCGGAATGGTCCGGAGGTAAAGAATTATATATAGGAAGTGCTATTTCGGCCATCGGGAGAATTTGGGGTTACTGGTATTGTACTGGGACCACGGAAGGGTCCCGGGTCCACCGGTGGGGCCACCTATCCGGAGGGCCCGTGGGCTGAAGTGGGAGGAACCAGCCTGGTGGCTGGTGCGCTTCACTTGGGCCCTGCGCCTAGGGTTGGAAACCCTAGGGTGGGGCGCCCACTTGCCTTGGGGGCAAGCCTCCCCTTGGCCGCCCCCTCCCCCATCTAGATGGGTTTTAGAGGCGGCGCCCCCATCCGAGATGGGTTTTAGAGGGCGGCGCCCAGGGCCTATATAAAGGGGAGGGAGGCAGCCGCACCTTACACTTAGCGCCTCCTCCCCGCTACACCTCTTCCTCCTCCCGGTTGCTTGGCGAAGCCCTGCCGAGAATCTTCTGCATCCACCACCACGCCGTCGTCTGCTGGATCTTCATCAACCTCTCCTTCCCCCTTGCTGGATCAAGACGGAGGAGACGTCACGCTGACCGTACGTGTGTTGAACGTGGAGGTGTCGTCCGTTCGGCGCTAGGATCTCCGGTGATTTGGATCACGACGAGAACGACTCCCTCAACCCCGTTCTCTTGAACGCTTCCGCACACGATCTACAAGGGTATGTAGATGCATCTCTCTCTCTCTCTCTCTCGTTGCTAGATGAACTCATAGATGGATCTTGGTGAACGTAGGAAATTTTTTATTTTATGCAACGTTCCCCAACAGTGGCATCATGAGCTAGGTCTATGCGTAGTTCTCTTTTGCACGAGTAGAACACAATTTGTTGTGGGCGTAGATGTTGTCAACTTTCTTGCCGCTACTAGTCTTATTTTGCTTCAGCGGTATTGTGGGATGAAGCGGCCCGGACCGACCTTACACATACGCTTATGTGAGACAGGTTCCACCGACTGACATGCACTAGTTGCATAAGGTGGCTAGCGGGTGTCTGTCTCTCTCACTTTAATTCGAGCGGATTCGACGAAAAGGGTCCTTATGAAGGGTAAATAGAAGTTGACAAATCACGTTGTGATTATTCGTAGGTAAGAAAGCGTTCTTGCTAGAACCCAATTGCAGCCACGTAAAAGATGCAACAACAATTAGAGGACGTCTAACTTGTTTTTGCAGAAATTGTCATGTGATGTGATATGGCCAGAAGTTGTGATGAATGATGAATGGTATATTGTGATGTATGAGATCATGTTCTTGTAATAGGAATCACGACTTGCATGTCGATGAGTATGACAACCGGCAGGAGCCATAGGAGTTGTCTTAATTATTGTATGACCTGCGTGTCATTGATTCAACGCCATGTAAATTACTTTACTTTATTGCTAAACGTGTTAGCCATAGTAGTAGAAGTAATAGTTGGCGAGCAACTTCATGGAGGCACGATGATGGAGATCATGGTGTCATGCCGGTGACAAGATGATCATGGAGCCCCAACGATGGAGATCGAAGGAGCTATATGATGTTGGCCATATCATGTCACTACTTTATATAATTGCATGTGATGTTTATTATGTTTTATGCATCTTGTTTACTTAGAACAGCGGTAGTAAATAAGATGATCCCTTATAATAATTTCAAGAAAGTGTTCCCCCTAACTGTGCACCGTTGCTAAAGTTCGTCGTTTCGAAGCACCACGTGATGATCGGGTGTGATAGATCCTTACGTTCACATACAACGGGTGTAAGACAGTTTTACACATGCAAAACACTTAGGGTTAATTTGACGAGCCTAGCATGTACAGACATGGCCTCGGAACACAAGAGACCGAAAGGTCGAACATGAGTCGTATGGAAGATACGATCAACATGGAGATGTTCACCGACGATGACTAGTCCGTCTCACGTGATGATCGGACACGGCCTAGTCGACTCGGATCATGTAACACTTAGATGACTAGAGGGATGTCAAATCTGAGTGGGAGTTCATTATATAATTTGATTAGATGAACTTAATTATCATGAACCATAGTCTAAAATCTTTGCAAAATGTCTTGTAGATCAAATGGCCAACGCTCATGTCACCATGAACCTCAACGCGTTCCTAGAGAAAACCAAGCTGAAAGACGATGGCAGCAACTATTCGGACTGGGTCCGGAACCTGAGGATCATCCTCATAGCAGCCAAGAAACAATATGTCCTAGAAGCACCCATCCCAGAGAACCAAGACATTATGAAAGCTTGGCAGTCTCGTGCTGATGATTACTCCCTCGTTCAGTGCGGCATGCTTTACAGCTTAGAACCGGGGCTCCAAAAGCGTTTTGAGCAACACGGAGCATATGAGATGTTCGAGGAGCTGAAAATGGTTTTTCAAGCTCATGCCCGGTCGAGAGATATGAAGTCTCCGACAAGTTCTATAGTTGTAAGATGGAGGAAAACAGTTCATCGGTGAGCACATACTCAAAATGTCCGGGTTGCACAACCTTTGTCCCACTGGACATTAACCTCCGGACGAGGCGGTCATTGACAGAATCCTTGATCGCCCCACCGAGCTACAAGAGCTTTGTGATGAACTACAATATGCAGGGGATGGTGAAAACTATTCTGAAGTATTTTCAATGTGAAGTCGGTGAGGTAGAAATCAAGAAAGAACATCAAGTGTTGTTGGTCAATAAAACCACTAAGTTCAAGAAGGGCAAGGGTAAGAAGAACTTCAAGAAGGACGGCAAGGATGTTGCCGCGCCCGTAAGCCGTTGCGGGAAGAAGTCAAAGAATGGACCCAAGCACGAGACATAGTGCTTTTATTGCAAAGGGAAGGGTCCCGAAGCGGAACTGCCCCAAATACTTAGCGCACAAGAAGGCCGGCAACACTAAAGGTATATTTGATATACATGTAATTGATGTGTACCTTACCGAGACTCGTAGTAACTCCCGGTATTTGATACCGTGCCGTTGCTCACATTTGTAACTCACAAAGCAGGAGCTGCGGAATAAACGGAGCTGGCGAAGGGACGAGGTGACGATGCGCGCCGGGAATGGTTCCAAGGTCGATGTGATCGCCGTCGACACGCTACCTCTACATTTACCTACGGGATTAGTTTTAAACCTCAATAATTGTTATTTAGTGCCAAGTTTGAGCATGAACATTGTATCGAGGATCTCGTTTAATGCGAGATGGCTACTCATTTAAATCCGAGAATAATGGTTGTTCTATTTATATGAGAGATATGTTTTATGGTCATGCTCCGATGGTCAATGGTTTATTCTTAATGAATCTCGAGCGTAATGTTACACATATTCATAGTGTGAATACCAAAAGATGTAAAGTTGATAACGATAGTCCCACATACTTGTGGCACTTGCCGCCTTTGGTCACATTGGTGTCAAGCGCATGAAGAAGCTCCATTCGATGGACTTTAGAGTCTCTCGATTATGAATCATTTGACACATGCGAACCATGCCTCATGGGCAAATGACCAAGACTCCGTTCTCGGAACAATGGAGCGAGCAACCAACTTATTGGAAATCATACATACCGATGTGTGCGGTCCAATGAGCGTTGAGGCTCATGGAGGATATCGTTATGTTCTCACTCTCACTGATGACTTGAGTAGATATGGGTATGTCTACTTGATGACACACAAGTCTGAGACCTTTGAAAAGTTCAAGGAATTTCAGAATGAGGTAGAGAATCAACGTGACCGAAAAATAAAGTTCTTACGATCAGATCGTGGGGGAGAATATTTATGTCACGAATTTGGTACACACTTAAGGAAATGTGGAATCGTTTCACAACTCACGCCGCCTGGAACACCTCAGCGTAACGGTGTGTCCGAACGTCATAATCGCACTCTATTGGATATGGTGCGATCTATGATGTCTCTTACCGATTTACCGCTATCATTTTGGGGATACGCTCTAGAGACAGCTACATTCACTTTAAATAGGGCACCGTCTAAATCCGTTGAGACGACACAATATGAATTATGGTTTGGGAAGAAACCTAAGCTGTCGTTTCTAAAAGTTTGGGGATGCGATGCTTATGTCAAGAAACTTCAACCTGAAAAGCTCGAACCCAAGTCGGAAAATCGTCTTCATAGGATACCCTAAGGAAACCATTGGGTATACCTTCTACCTTAGATCCGAAGGCAAGATCTTTGTTGCCAAGAACGGATCCTTTCTTGAAAAAGAGTTTCTCTCGAAAGGAGTAAGTGGGAGGAAAGTAGAACTTGATGAAGTACTACCTCTTGGACGGAAAGTAGTGCAGCTCAGAAAATGTTCTGTGGTGCCTACACCGGCGAAGAGGAAATTAATGATGATGATCAAGGTACTTGAATCAAGTTGCTACTGAACTTCAGAGGTCCACAAGGACACGTTCCACACCGTGAGTGGTATGGCAACCGGTCCGGAAATCATGTTGTTAGACAACGGTGAACCTTCGAACTATGAAGAAGCGATGGCGGGCCTAGATTCCAACAAATGGCTTGAAGCCATGCAAGCCGAGATAGGATCCATGTATGAAAACAAAGTATGGACTTTGACAGACTTGCCGATGATCGGCGAGCGATAGAAAACAAATGGATCTTTAAGAAGAAGACGGACGCGGATGGTAATGTTACCATCTATAAAGCTCGACTTGTCGCTAAAGGTTACCGGCAAGTTTAAGGGATTGACTACGATGAGACTTTCTCTCCCGTAGCGAAGCTGAAGTCCGTCTGAATCATGTTAGCAATTGCCGCATACTATGATTATGAGATATGGCAAATGGACGTCAAAACGGCATTCCTTAACGGCTATCTTAAGGAAGAACTGTATATGATGCAGCCGAAGGTTTTGTCGACCCTAAGAATGCTAACAAGGTATGCAAGCTCCAGCGATCCATTTATGGGCTGGTGCAAGCATCTCGGAGTTGGAACATTCGCTTTGATGAGATGATCAAAGCGTTTGGGTTTATGCAGACTTATGGAGAAGCCTGCGTTTACAAGAAAGTGAGTGGGAGTTCTGTAGCATTTCTCATATTATATGTAGATGACATACTTTTGGTGGGAAATGATATAGAACTTTTGGACAGCATTAAGGCCTACTTGAATAAGAGTTTTTCAATGAAGGACCTTGGAGAAGCTGCTTATATATTAGGCATCAAGATCTATAGAGATAGATCGAGACGCCTCATAGGTCTTTCACAAAGCACATACCTTGATAAGATATTGAAGAAGTTCAAAATGGATCAGTCCAAGAAAGGGTTCTTGCCTGTATTACAAGGTGTGAAATTGAGCTCGGCTCAATGTCCGACCACGGCAGAAGATATAGAAGAGATGAGTGTCATCCCCTCTGCCTCAGCCATAGGTTCTATTATGTATGCCATGCTGTGTACTGACTGATGTAAACCTTGCCGTAAGTTTGGTAGGAAGGTACCAAAGTAATCCGGCAAGGAACAACGGACAGCGGTCAAGAATATCTGAAGTACACGAAAAGGACTAAGGACATGTTTCTCATTTATGGAGGTGACGAAGAGCTCGTCAGAAGGGTTACGTCGACGCTAGCTTCGACACAGATCTGGATGACTCTAAGTCACAAACCGGATACGTGTATATGTTGAATGGTGGAGCAGTAAGCTGGTGCAGCTGCAAGCAGAGCGTCGTGGCGGGATCTACGTGTGAAGCGGAGTACATGGTAGCCTCGGAGTCAGCGCATGAAGCAATTTGGGTGAAGGAGTTCATCACCGACCTAGGAGTCATACCCAATGCGTCGGGGCCGATCAAACTCTTCTGTGACAACACTGGAGCTATTGCACTTGCCAAGGAGCCCATGTTTCACAAGAAGACCAGGCACATCGCCGTCATTCAAACAAAAACACCAAGGCCCGGGGCAACACGCGGGACCTGCGAGACGTATTGGAAAACAAAACAAAACATGCAAGATCGATCTACGGATCACGGGGGCGCTCCCTAACGCGGGACGATGACCATCACGCCGGATATACTAAAAGCAAATCCGGCCAGGCCGAATACAACAGACAAGACTCGTAAGAACTGCGTCGTGATATAGCCCGGCACAGAGGCGCCACACACCCCCTATGCTTCACTGATGAAGTAATGGATCACGAATTCCTAGAGGGTTTTAAACCCGTAAACATTGAATCATATGATGGTACAACAGACCCCGTGGTATGGATTGAGGATTTCCTCCTCCACATCCACATGGCTCGCGGTGATGATCTACATGCCATCAAGTACCTCCCACTAAAACTCAAAGGACCAGCTCGGCATTGGCTGAATAGCTTGCCAGCAGACTCCATTGGCAGTTGGTAGGATTTGGAAGATGCATTCCTTGAAAACTTCCAGGGCACTTATGTGCGACCACCGGATGCTGATGACTTGAGCCATATAACTCAAGAGCTGGGAATCGGCCAGAAATTCTGGACCCGGTTCCTAACTAAGAAAAACCAAATTGTCGACTGTCCGGATGCAGAGGCCTTAGCGGCATTTAAGCATAACATCCATGACGAGTGGCTTGCCCGGCACCTCGGCCAAGAGAAGCCGAAGTCTATGGCAGCCCTCACGACACTCATGACCCGCTTTTGCGCGGGCGAGGATAGCTGGCTGGCTCGCAGCAACAACACATCAAGAAGTCATGGCAATTCAGATGCCAAAGATAGTAACGGCAGACCACGTCACAACAGACACAAGCGCCACAACAATGGTGACAACGCCGAAGACACGGCAGTCAATGCCAGATTCAGTGGCTCTAAATCCGGTCAGTGGAAGAAGCCGTACAAAAGAAGCAACCCGGGCCCGTCTAGTTTGGACCGCATACTCGATCGCTCGTGTCAAATTCACGGCACCCCCGATAAGCCAGCCAATCACACCAACAGAGAATGTTGGGTGTTCAAGCAGGCCAGCAAGTTGAATACCGAAAACAAGGAAAAAGGGCTGCATAGCGACGATGAGGAGGAGCCCCGGCCAGTGAACACAGGAGGACAGAAGAAATTTCCTCCCCAAGTGAAAACCGTAAACATGATATACGCAACCCATATTCCCAAGAGGGGACGGAAGCGTGCACTAAGGGACGTCTATGCGATGGAGCCAGTCGCCCCAAAGTTCAACCCATGGTCTTCTTGTCCGATCACTTTCGATCATAGGGACCACCCCACTAGTATCTGTCATGGCGGTTCTGCCGCATTGGTCCTTGATCCCATCATTGACGGATTTCACCTCGCCCGAGTCCTTATGGACGGCGGCAGCAGCTGAACCTCTTTGTCATCGGGATACAAGATCGCAAAATGGGTATAGACCCCTCGAGGATCAAACCCACTAAACCCACCTTTAAAGGTGTCATCCCAGGTGTAGAAGCCCGTTGCACGGGCTCAATCACACTGGAAGTGGTCTTTGGATCTCCGAACAACTTCCGAAGCGATGAGTTAATCTTCGATATCGTCCCGTTCCGCAGTGGCTATCACGCACTGCTCGGACGAACCGCATTTGCCAGATTCAATGCGGTGCCGCATTATGCATACTCAAAATGCCAGGACCTCGTGGGGTTATAACAGTCAATGGAAACACAGAAAGCTTGCTCCGCACGGAGGAGCACACTGCGGCCCTCGCAGCAGAAGCACAAAGCAGCCTTTCAAGGCAAACCGCCAATTCGGCGATAAATCCCCCGGACACCTTCAAGCGAGTCCGGAGTAACCTGCAACAGGATCGCCTGGCACGTTCAGAGCTCACCTAGCAATTCGGCCTCTGTCCTAGTCCCAGTCAAGCGACGAAATCTGTGCCGAGCGCACATAATTACGCACTAAAAATACCATGGGCATAGGCGGGGGCACGGCCAGGACACGTCCCACAATGCGGCTCAACCGCCCCAGGGGTTGTATACCTTTATCATTTTCTCTCTTTTAGGACCCTACTCTCTGGAAGCCCCTTTTCGGCAGTCTGATTGTTGGACGCATTACGGGAAGGAAATACCAAGTAGGCAAGAAGCTAAGACGTACAAGGGAATCCCCAGGTGGTCTCTGATAACGATCGAAATACCTGTTTTAAATACCCATACGCAGCTTTCCCTTGGATAGGACATGTCAAATAGTCCTATTTTTTGCTTATTGCACTAATTGTATCCGTACGCTTCAATGTATTATTTAATAACAATGCATAGTGTTAGTCTATTATTGCATTACCCTTTTTTCCCTTGTCTACTTATTCACGACCAATTACATCCGTACATTCTGGTACGACCAGTACGCCAGGGGCTTCAGTATACCCCATAAATACGCGTGAGAAGTCCGAACACTTTCGACAGTGCGGCACCCCGAACTTATAGCACTATATGCATCAGCTCCGAATCACGTTTTGGGTCAATAGTTGGGTTTGCCCGGCTCCCATGTTTTGGTACCTTATGTTCCGCAATATCGGCTAAGGTAGCGCTGGGAGAACTACTGCGATTGTGTCCCGGTTCTTCCAGACGAGCACCTCAGTAGAGAAAGCCAAAAACTGACTGTCATGATGAGGCGAGAACTGGTCGCTGTTCGAGAGGTCTCAAGTCCTTAAAGGCTTTTTCCGCTTCGGGCGAGGAGTCGGCCTTGCCCGACTTAGGCGTATATAGCACCCCAAATTCGGCCTTCCGAATACTAGGGGCTTCACCAAAATTTAAAATTGTAGACTTCTATGGCTAAGTGAGAGTGATAAAGCTTTATAGTCTGATTGCCTTGTTCGTTGTGCTGAACACGTCCTTTGAAGGACCCAAAATTAGGATAAAGAGTGCTCAGGTTTATCCCGAACACCTTAGTACTAGTTACATGGGGGCAGAAGCCGACGACTCGCCAACTCTTAGATTTTATAAACGGCCGCGCAGAAGGTAATATTTTAAATTAACAAGCGTTGCGTAGCGCAAATGAACTCGTTTCATATTATAGGATCACATGAGTACATTCATTCGAATATTACATCCTTAGCACATTCCTCCGCCATAAGGCGAGCACCCTTCAGGACACTGTCATAATAATTTTCGGGGTGGCGAGGCTCCTTGCCCTCCGGCGGCCCCTCCTTCACCAGCTTTTCGGCGTCCAGCTTCGCCCAGTGCACCTTCGCCCGGGCAAAAGCCTTGCGGCGCACCCTCGATCCAGACGGATCGCTTTATGACTTCAAACCATGGGGCATTCACAAGCCGCCCCACCAGACCGAAGTAGCTATCAGGCAGGGGCTCGCCAGGCCACATCCGGACTATAAGACCTTTCATGGCCTGTTCGGCCGCCTTGTGAAGCTCGACCAGTTGCTTCAGCTGGTCGCTCAAGGGCATTGGGTGTTCGGTCCCAGTATACTGATACCAGAACAACTTCTCCGTCGATCTCCCCTCCTCAGCCCGGTAGAACTCAGCGGCATTCGACACACTGTGGGGCAGATCTGCGAACGCTCCCGGAGAGCTCGGAACTCGGGTAAGTAAAAAGAAAGTTTCCTTCACATGCTTGCTTTGCATAATGAATGCCTTACCCGCCGCTATCTTCTTAACCGCCTCAATTTCATGGAGGGCCTTTTGGGCTTCGGCCTTGGCATGTTGTGCGCTTTTGAGGGCCTTCGCAAGCTCGGACCCTTGAGTCTTAGAGTCAAGCTCCAAGGACTTGTGCTTCTTGACGAGAGCCTGGAGCTCTTGCTGCACCTCGCCTACTCGGGCTTCTTGCTTCTCTAGCTCGATGCGCTCCTTGGCCGCTTTGTCTTCGGCCTCGGATAGCGCCTTCCGCAGGACCGCCAATTCAGTCGTGGCCCCTAGCAAAATTCATGACGATCCTATTATTCTAAAACCAAAATTTTTCTTTATAATATACAGACGGGGTATCACTTACCTTTGTTCTCCTCGAGCTACCTCTTGGTAAGGCCGAGCTCTTCCTTGGACCACTAATACGTCTCTAACGTATCTATAATTTTTGATTGCTCCATGCTACTTTATCTACTGTTTTGGACTATATTGGGCTTTATTTTCCACTTTTATATTATTTTTGGGACTAACCTATTAACCGGAGGCCCAGCCCAGAATTGCTGTTTTTTGCCTTTTTCAGTGTTTCGAAGAAACAGAATATTAAACGGAGTCCAAACGGAATGAAACATTCAGAAACGTGATTTTCTCACCGAACGTGATCCAGGAGACTTGGACCCTACTCCAAGAAGTAACAGAGGCGATCACGAGGTGGGGCGCCCCTAGGGCGCGCCCCGCCTCATGGGCCCCTGTTGCTCCACCGACGCACTCCTTGCTCCTATATATACCACGCACCCCAAACAATCAGAACAGGAGCCAAAAACCTAATTCCACCGCCGCAACTTCCTGTATCCACGAGATCCCATCTTGGGGCCTGTTCCGGAGCTCGGCCGGAGGGGGCATCCACCATGGAGGGCTTCTACATCAACACCATAGCCTCTCCGATGATGTGTGAGTAGTTTACTTCAGACCTTCGGGTCCATAGCTAGTAGCTAGATGGCTTCTTCTCTCTTTTTGGATCTCAATACAATGTTCTCCCCCTCTCTCGTAAAGATCTATTCGATGTAACTTTCTTTTTGCGGTGTGTTTGTTGAGACCGATGAATTGTGGGTTTATGATCCAGCTTATCTATGAATAATATTTGAATCTTCTCTGAATTCTTTTATGTATGATTGAGTTATCTTTCCAAGTCTCTTCGAATTATCCGTTTGGTTTGGCCAACTAGATTGGTAGTTCTTGCAATGGAAGAAGTGCATGGCTTTGGGTTCAATCTTGCGGTGTCCTTACCTAGTGACAGAAAGGGTTGCAAGGCACGTATTGTATTGTTGCCATCGAGGATAACAAGATGGGGTATTTATCATATTGCATTAATTTATTCCTCTACATCATGTCATCTTGCTTAAGGCGTTACTCTGTTTTCATTAACTTAATACTCTAGATGCATCGTTGGATAGCGGTCGATGAGTGGAGTAATAGTAGTAGATGCGAATCGTTTCGATCTACTTGTCTCGGACGTGATGCCTATATACATGATCATACCTAGATAACCTCATAACTATGCTCAATTCTATCAATTGCTCAACAGTAATTTGTTCACCCACCGTAGAATACTTATGCTCTTGAGAGAAGCCACTAGTGAAACCTATGGCCCCCGGGTCTATTCTCATCATATCAATCTCCATCACTTTTATACTTGCTTTGTTTTACTTTGATTTTTCTTTTCACTTTGCATCTATGTACCAAAAATACCAAAAATATTATCTCTATCAGATCTCACTCTCGTAAGTGACCGTGAAGGGATTGACAACCCCTAATCGCGTTGGTTGCAAGTAGCTATCGTTTTGTGCAGGTACGAGGGACTTGTGCGTGGCCTCCTACTGGATTGATACCTTGGTTCTCAAAAACTGAGGGAAATACTTACGCTACTGTGCTGCATCATCCTCTCCTCTTCGGGGAAAACCAACGCAAGCTCGAGACGTAGCAAGAAGGATTTCTGGCGCCGTTGCCGGGGAGTCTACACACAAGTCAACATACCAAGTACCCATCACAATCCCTATCTCTCGCATTACATTATTTGCCATTTTCCTCTCGTTTTCCTCTCCCCCACTTCACCCTTGCCGTTTTATTCACCCTCTCTTTCCCAATCTCCTCCTCTTTTTCCCGTTGCCTTTTGTTTGCTCGTGTGTTGGATTGCTTGTTTGTCGCGATGGCTCAAGATGCTACTAAATTGTGTGACTTCACCAATACCAATAATAATGATTTCCTTAGCACTCCGATTGCTCCTCTTGCCAATACTGAATCTTGTGAAATCAATACTGCTTTGTTGAATCTTGTTATGAAAGATCAATTCGCCGGCCTTCCTAGTGAAGATGCAGCTACTCATCTGAATAGCTTCGTTGATTTATGTGATATGCAAAAGAAAAAAGATGTCGATAATGATGTCGTTAAACTGAAGCTATTTCCTTTTTCGCTTAGAGATAGTGCTAAAGCGTGGTTTTCATCTTTGCCTAAAAATAGTATTGATTCTTGGAACAAGTGCAAAGATGCTTTTATCTCTAAGTATTTTCCTCCTGCTAAGATTATCTCTCTTAGGAACGATATTATGAATTTTAAGCAACTTGATCATGAACATGTTACACAAGCTTGGGAGAGAATGAAATTAATGATACGTAATTGTCCTAATCATGGTTTGAACTTGTGGATGATTATACAAAAAAATTATGCTGGATTGAATTTTGCTTCTATAAATCTTTTAGATTCGGCCACGGGAGGCACTTTTATGGAAATCACTCTAGGGGATGCTACTAAACTCCTAGATAATATTATGGTTAATTATTCTCAAGGGCATACTGAAAGATCTACTAATAAAAAAGTGCATACTATAGAAGAAATCAATGTTTTGAGTGGAAAGATGGATGAACTTATGAAATTATTTGCTACTAAGAGTGTTTCTTCTGATCCTAATGATATGCCTTTGTCTACTTTGATTGAGAATAATAATGAATCTATGGATGTGAATTTTGTTGGTAGGAATAATTTTGGTAACAACGCGTATAGAGGGAATTTTAATCCTAGGCCTTATCCTAGTAATCCTTCTAATAATTATGGAAATTCCTACAACAACTCTTATGGAAATTTTAATAAGATGCCCTGTGAATTTGAGAGTAGTGTTGAAGAGTTTATGAATTCACAAAAGAATTTTAATGCTTTGCTTGAAGAGAAATTGCTTAAAGTTGATGATTTGGCTAGGAACGTTGATAGAATTTCTCTTGAGGTTGATTCTTTAAAGCTTAGATCTATACCTCCTAAGCATGATATCAATGAGTCTTTCAAAGCTATGAGAATTTCCATTGATGAGTGCAAAGAAAGAACCGCTAGGATGCGTGCTTCCAAAGATGCCTTTATTAAAGCGTGTTCTTCTAATCCCTATGAAAATCAAGATGAAGATCTAAAAGTTATTGATGTGTCCCCTATTAAATCTTTGTTTTGCAATATGAATCTTGATGAAACTGAATATGATCTTTCGTTACCTAGAAGGCGTTCTAAGAATTCGGAGTTTTTAGATCTTGATGATGAAATTGATAAATGTGGGATTGAAAGAAATAAAAATCTAGATGTTGCTAGACCCACTATATTGTATCTCAAGCAATTTAATTATGAAAATTGCTCTTTAATTTATTGTATTTCCTTGTTGCAAACCGTGCTAAATTATCCTCATGCTTATAGTCAAAATAAGGCCTTTACCGAATACATTGTTGATGCCTTGATGCAATCTTATGAAGAAAAGCTTGAGTTGAAAGTTTCTATCCCTAGGAAACTCTATGATGAGTGGGAACCTACTATCAAAATTAAAATTAAAGATCATGAGTTTCATGCTTTGTGTGATTTGGGTGCTAGTGTCTCTACTATTCCCAGAACTTTGTGTGATTTGCTGGATTTCCGTGACTTTGATGATTGCTCCCTAAACTTGCATCTTGCGGATTCCACTATTAAAAAGCCTATGGGAAGAATTGATGATGTTCTTATTGTTGCAAATAGGAATTATGTACCTGTAGATTTTATCGTTCTTGATATAGATTGCAATCCTTCATGTCCTATTATTCTTGGTAGACCTTTCCTTAGAACGATTGGTGCAATTATTGATATGAAGGAAGGAAATATTAGATTCCAAATTCCATTAAAGAAAGGCATGGAACACTTTCCTAGAAATAAAATAAAATTACCATATGAATCTATTATGAGAGCCACTTATGTATTGCCTACCAAAGATGACAATACCTAGATCTATCCTCGCTTTTATGCCTAGCTAGGGGCGTTAAACGATAGCGCTTGTTGGGAGGCAACCCAATTTTAGTTTTAGTTTTTCTGTTTTTGCTTCTGTTTAGGAATAAATAATCCATCTAGCGTCTGTTTAGATGGGGTTTTATCTTTTAATTAGTGTTTGTGCCAAGTTGAACCTATTGGATCTTCTTGGATGATAGTTATTTGATCTTGCTGTAATTTCCAGAAACTTTGCGCTCAGTGCCCGAATTGTTAAAAATCACCAGAACGTGATAAAATACTCATTCCAATTGATGCTGATAAATAAACAAATTTTCCAGATCGTATAATTTTGGTATAATTATTTGAGTTCCAGAAGTTTGTGTTAGTTACAGATTACTACAGACTGTTCTGTTTTTGACAGATTCTGTTTTGCGTGTGTTGTTTGCTTATTTTGATGAATCTATGGCTAGTTAAATAGTTTATGATCCATAGAGAAGTTGGAATAAAGTAGGTTTAACACCAATATAAATAAAGAATGAGTTCATTACAGTACCTTAAAGTAGTCTTTTGTTTTCTTTCTCTAACGGAGCTCACGAGATTTCTATTGAGTTTTGTGTTGTGAAGTTTTCAAGTTTTGGGTGAATTCTTTTGATGGATTATGGAACAAGGAGTGGCAAGAGCCTAAGCTTGGGGATGCCCATGGAACCCCCAAGATAATCCAAGGACACCAAAAAGTCAAAGCTTGGGGATGCCCCGGAAGGCATCCCTCTTTAAATCCACTTCCATCGGTAATTTACTTGGAGCTATATTTTTATTCACCACATGATAAGTGTTTTGCTTGGAGCGTCTTGTATTATTTGCGTCTTTGCTTGTTAGTTTACCACAATCATCCTTGCTGTACACACCTTTTGAGAGAGCCATATATGAATTGAAATTTTATAGAATACTCTATGTGCTTCACTTATATCTTTTGAGCTTGATAGTTTTGTCATAGTGCTTCACTTATATCTTTTGAACGTGATAATTTTTGCTCTAGTGCTTCACTTAGATCTTTTAGAGCACGGTGGTGGATTTGTTTTAAAGAAACTTGAGCTCTCATGCTTCACTTAGATTATTTTGAGAGTCGTTAATAGCATGGTAATTTGCTTAATATTAATATACTTGGTATTCAAGATATGAGAAACTTTCTTTTGAGTGCGTTGAATACTAAAGATAAGTTTGATGCTTGATAATTGTTTTGAGATATGAAGATGGTGGTATTAGAGTCATGCTAGTTGAGTAGTTGTGAATTTAAAGAATACTTGCGTTGAAGTTTGTGATTCCCGTAGCATGCACGTATGGTGAACCGTTATGTGATGAACTCAGAGCATGATTTATTTATTGATTGTCTTCCTTATGAGTGGCGGTCGGGGACGAGCGATGGTCTTTTCCTACCAATCTATCCCGCTAGGAGCATGCGCGTAATACTTTGCTTTGATAACTTCTAGATTTTTGCAATAAGTATATGAGTTCTTTATGACTAATGTTGAGTCCATGGATTATACGCACTTTTCCCATCCTTCCACCATTGCTAGCCTCTCTAATACCGTGCACCTTTCGCTGGTATCATGCACCCACCATATACCTTCCTCAGAACAGCCACCATACCTACCTATCATGGCATTTCCATAGCCATTCCGAGATATATTGCCATGCAACTTTCCACCGTTCCGTTTATTATGACACGCTCCATCATTGTCATATTGCTAGCATGATCATGTAGTTGACATCGTATTTGTGGCAAAGCCACCTTTCATAATTCTTTCATACATGTCACTCATGTGTCATTGCATATCCCGGTACACCGCTGGAGGCATTCATATAGAGTCATATTTTGTTCTAAGTATCGAGTTGTAATTGTTGAGTTGTAAGAAAAATAAAAGTGTGATGATCATCATTATTAGAGCATTGTCCCAAGTGAGGAAAGGATGATGGAGACTATGATTCCCCCACAAGTCGGGATGAGACTCCGGACGAAAAAAAAGAGGCCATAAAAAAAAGGAGAAAATGCCCAAATAAAAAAATGAGAGAAAAAGAGAGAAGGGACAATGTTACTATCCTTTTACCACACTTGTGCTTCAAAGTAGCACCATGATCTTCATGATAGAGAGTCTCTCATTTTGTCACTCCCATATACTAGTGCGAATTTTTCATTATAGAACTTGGCTTGTATATTCCAATGATGGGCTTCCTCAAATGCCCTAGGTCTTCGTGAGCAAGCGAGTTGGATGCACACCCACTTAGTTTCTTTTGTTGAGCTTTCATATACTTATAGCTCTAGTGCATCCGTTGCATGGCAATCCCTACTCACTCACATTGATATCTATTGATGGGCATCTCCATAGCCCGTTGATACGCCTAGTTGATGTGAGACTATCTTCCCTCTTTTTGTCTTCTCCACAACCACCATTCTATTCCACATATAGTGCTATATCCATGGCTCACGCCATGTATTGCGTGAAGATTGAAAAAGTTTTGAAAATGTTAAAGTATGAAACAATTGCTTGGCTTGTCATCGGGTTGTGCATGATTTAAATACTTTGTGTGGGGAAGATGGAGCATAGTCGGACTATATGATTTTGTAGGATAACTTTCTTTGGCCATGTTATTTTGAGAAGACATAATTGCTTAGTTAGTATGCTTGAAGTATTATTATTTTTATGTCAATATGAACTTTTGTCTTGAATCTTTCGGATCTGAATATTCATACCATGATTAAGAAGACTTACATTGAAATTATGCCAAAGTATCACTCCGCATCAAAAATTCTCTTTTTATCATTTACCTACTCGAGGACGAGCATGAATTAAGCTTGGGGATGCCTGATACGTCTCCAACGTATCTATAATTTTTGATTGCTCCATGCTACTTTATCTACTGTTTTGGACTATATTGGGCTTTATTTTCCACTTTTATATTATTTTTGGGACTAACCTATTAACCGGAGGCCCAGCCCAGAATTGCTGTTTTTTTTTGCCTTTTTCAGTGTTTCGAAGAAATAGAATATCAAACGGAGTCCAAACGGAATGAAACCTTCGGAAACGTGATTTTCTCACCGAACGTGATCCAGGAGACTTGGACCCTACTCCAAGAAGTAACAGAGGCGGTCACGAGGGTGGGGGGCACCCCCCCCCTAGGGCGCGCCCCCTGCCTCGTGGGCCCCTGTTGCTCCACCGACGTACTCCTTCCTCCTATATATACCCACGCACCCCAAACGATCGTAATAGGAGCCAAAACCTAATTCCACCACCGCAACTTCCTCAGATCCATGAGAGCCCATCTGGGGCCTGTTAGGAGCTCACGAGGGGGCATCCACCACGGAGGGCTTCTACATCAACACCATAGCCTCTCTGATGAAGTGTGAGTAGTTTACTTCAGACCTTCGGGTCCATAGCTAGTAGCTAGATGGCTTCTTCTCTCTTTGGATCTCAATACAATGTTCTCCCCCTCTCTCGTGGAGATCTATTCGATCTAACTTTCTTTTTGCGGTGTGTTTGTTGAGACCGATGAATTGTGGGTTTATGATCCAGCTTATCTATGAATAATATTTGAATCTTCTCTGAATTCTTTTATGTATGATTGAGTTATCTTTGCAAGTCTCTTCGAATTATCCGTTTGGTTTGGCCAACTAGATTGGTAGTTCTTGCAATGGAAGAAGTGCATGGCTTTGGGTTCAATCTTATGTGTACTTACCCAAAGGATGTAAAAGGGTTGCAAGGCACGTATTGTATTGTTGCCATCGAGGATAACAAGATGGGGTATTTATCATATTGCATGAATTTATTCCTCTACATCATGTCATCTTTCTTAAGGCGTTACTCTGTTTTTAACTTAATACTCTAGATGCATGCTGGATAGCGGTCGATGAGTGGAGTAATAGTAGTAGATGCAGAATCGTTTCGATCTACTTGTCTCGGACGTGATGCCTATATACATGATCATACCTAGATAACCTCATAACTATGCTCAATTCTGTCAATTGCTCAACAGTAATTTGTTCACCCACCGTAGAATACTTATGCTCTTGAGAGAAGCCACTAGTGAAACCTATAGCCCCCGGGTCTATTCTCATGATATCAATCTCCATCACTTTTATACTTGCTTTGTTTTACTTTGCTTTTACTTTTCACTTTGCATCTATATACCAAAATACCAAAATATTATCTCTATCAGATCTCACTCGTAAGTGACCGTGAAGGATTGACAACCCCTAATCGCGTTGGTTGCAGTAGCTATCGCTTTGTGCAGGTACGAGGATTTGTGCGTGGCCTCCTCCTGGATTGATACCTTGGTTCTCAAAAACTGAGGGAAATACTTACGCTACTGTGCTGCATCATCCTCTCCTCTTCGGGGAAAACCAACGCAAGCTTGAGACGTAGCAACCACTCAAGGTCCCGCTTTAGTGCGGCGACCTCTGCAGTACGTGCGGCAGCGGCCAGCAGTGAAGCATGCATGTGCACATAGACATATTCCGATTAGACTCCTGCGATTATTATTTGATCGTCTATTCGGTCTTCCTTCGCGAACGCCAAACAGAGCATCAGGGGCTACTGTCTATGCTATAAAATTTTCTTATACTCTGGTTACTTACCTCAAAGCCTGTTAGGAGGCTGGTACAGGCTTCAGTCAGTCCGCTCTTGGCGGACTGAACCTTCTTGACTACCGCACTCATAATAGTGCGGTGCTCTTCGTCAATGGAAGCGCCGCGAAGCACTTCCAGCAATTGTCCGATGCCTCTATACGAACAGAGGCCATCGGCACAGACGGCTTGCCCCCCTTAGCAAGGGGTTGCCTGACAGAATCCGGAACCACTGGAGGTTCCGGCGCCATATACGGCTTGGGGATAGACTTGCTGCCCCCGGCGTTAGGGCCCAGGGGAGTCTTTCCCCTCGTGCGCCCAGCGCCTGGAATGTCGCCTTGGGGCGCCTCCGGAACTGTCTCCCCCTGGTTCAGTTCCCTTTGAGACAACACCTCGGCGTCATCCGTAGGGCGGGGGGAGAAGGCGGTCGGGAGTGAATCGTTGTTCATATCCGACGAGCCCAAAGAATCATCCGACGAAGATACGTCGAGGTGGGCTCGGGATGGGCTGCATAATCATGCGCGGCGTGATAAGAAACAGTACTATAAGACGTATAGAGAATTATTATGGTATCTGTATACTGACGACTTCGCCAGGGGCTTGTCCCTGGGTAACCACTCCTCACCGCTGAAAGCGGCCGTTATGGAGCAGTCCGGGAGAAGGGCCCTTCCCTTCTTGGACCCTTCGGCCTCCCCTGATTGGGCGGCCTTCCTTTTCTTGTCCCGCCGGCTGGGGGGGAACTTCCCTCTTCCTCCTCCTTGTTTTCGTGGGAGGAGTGCGCCTCGGTGTTTTTGGACGATGAGTCCGATATAACCTTGCGCCGGAGACCCTTCCTGGTCCCCGTGGCCTTCTTCGCCGGCACCTCATAAGGCGCCGGAACCAGCATCTCCGTTAGGAGAGCATCTGCTGGATCTTCGGGCAGGGAGGCTGGACAATCAATCTGCTCCGCTGTCGCTACCCAGTCCTGTTAAATAGTGTGGAGGCTTAGATCCCGCGCATGGTTAAACTGGGGAAAATGAACATCTTATGAGATATAAAAGACTTACCGGATTGGCAGAGCGCTTTGCGCTGAGTCCGCGGTCCTCGGTAAGGGGAGGAGGTACCTCGGCACCCTTGAACAGCACCTTCCAGACGTCCTTGTGCGTCGTGTCGAAGAGCTCTCGCAGCGTCTGGTGCTCGGCCGGGTCGAACTCCCACAAATTAAATGCCCGTCTTTGACACAGGAGGATCTGGCGGAAGAGCATGACTTGGACCACGTTGACGACCTTGATTTTCTTGCTCATCATGTTTTTTATGCAGGTCTGGAGTCCGCAGATCTACCGAGGAACCCCAGGATAAGCCCTTCTCTTTCCAGGAGGTGAGCCTCATGGGAATTCCGGATCAAAATTCGGGGGCCGCCACCCAGTTGGTGTCGCGCGGCTCGGTGATGTAGAACCACACCGATTGCCACCCCTTTATGGTCTCCACATAGGAGCCTTTGAGCCAGGTGACGTAGGGCATTTTGCCCACCATGGCGCCTCTGCACTCCGCTTGCTGGCCGACCACCACCTTCGGTTTAACGTTGAAGGTATTTAGCCACAGGCCGAAGTGGGGGCTTGATGCGGAGAAGGCCTCGCACATGATGATAAACGCCGAGAAGTTGAGGATGAAATTGGGGGCCAGATCATAAAAGTCCAGCCCATAGTAGAACATGAGCCCGCGGACAAACGGGTGGAGGGGAAATCCCAGTCCGCAGACAAAGTGGGTAAGAAAAACCACCCTCTCATGGGGTTCCGGAGTAGGTACGATCTGCCCCTCATCTGGCAGCCGGTGTGCAATATCCGCGGCCAGATATCCAGCTCTCCGTAGCTTTGTGATGTCCTCCTCCGTAACGGAGGAGACCACCCACTTGCCTCCTGCACTGGACATGCTTGGAGTGGTTTGAGAAGAAAATGCGAACTTGGGTGCTGGAGCTCGAGTGCGCTAGAATGGATGAGCAAGGAGTAAGAGGGCATGGGTGAAAAAGGTGAATCCTTGTCCCTTTATAAGGACGGAAGAAACTATACGCCTCCCCACCTGCCTGGTAAACTCGCTTATTCCCCGAGCGCCGTAATTGATGGCGCGGTTGGGTTGCCCACGCCCGTATTGATAAGAATCCCGTGATAAGGGGACACGATCTCTGCTTCGACAAGACGTGCCAAGAAAACCGCCTCGCAATATGTGCAGTAGCTGGTTGAGAAAAATGGTTCGAATAATTACCGGGTCGTGGTGTGATGTCATGCTGTAGAATGTGTCAGCAGATTAGATTTGTGGAAATATTATTCTCTCTACGGTGGTATGTGGAATTTTTTTGCAGAGCCGGACACTATCTTTGTGTTCAAAATCTTCTATGGAGTATTCGAAGGAAGAACCCGCCTTGCAATGCCGAAGACAATCTGCGCGCCGGACTCATCGTCATTGAAGCCTGGTTCAGGGGCTACTGAGGGAGTCCTGGATTAGGGGGTCCTTGGACAGCCGGACTATATACTTTAGCCGGACTGTTGGGCTATGAAGATACAAGATTGAAGACTTCGTCCTGTGTCTGGATGGGACTCTCCTTGGCGTGGAAGGCAAGCTTGGCAAATACGGATATGTAGATCCTCCTCCCTTGTAACTGACTCTGTGTAACCCTAGCCCCCTTCGGTGTCTATATAAACCGGAGGGTTTAGTCTGTAGGACGACAACAATCATACCATAGGCTAGCTTCTAGGGTTTAGCCTCTACGATCTTGTGGTAGATCAACTCTTGTAATACTCATATCATCAAGATCAATCAAGCAGGAAGTAGGGTATTACCTCCATCGAGAGGGCCCGAACCTGGGTAAACATCGTGTCACCCACCTCCTGTTACCATCCGCCTTAGACGCACAGCTCGGGACCCCCTACCCAAGATCCGCCGGTTTTGACACCGACAGTGGGCACATCACTAGTTAAAGTTTTGACCTCTTCAAACCCACTTTTATTATTTTTATCATTAAGATCATCATGATCCGAACAATTGGATGCCTTATAGCTAAAGTCGACTCATCTCCAGTCACTTTTTCTTCAAGTTTTATATTACTAAACAAAGATTCAATGGGTGAGACAACAATCATTTTAATATCTTCATCATGATTACGGTAAAAACCGGGTGGAATAACCTTTTCTAGGAATTCTACCTTAGCTCTCAACCTAGAGGTTCTCTCTTTACTCTCATTAATGGAGACATAGATAGCCTTAATAGACTCATTAATATCATGCTTAGGTGGCAAAATTTTATATTTAAGAGTTTCCACATCGTGAAAATTTCTATACATGTTTCTAGCCATATCATCGACTTTATTCAAAAAAAATTCTATCATGGCACGAAAAATATTTTGAGAAATAATGAATTATTTACTAATGCTCTAAAAATATGTAGGTATCCTATTATTATTATTATTATTATTATTATTATTATTAGAATTTTCATAGGAATTACCATAATTATTAGAGGAATTTCCGGGATATGCTTTGGGATATAGAGCGCCGCAAGACTGAACCCATCACAAAGCACCTCTCCCATTACAAGAAAAATCAATCTAGTTGGCCAAACTAAATAGATAGATCAGAGAGAAATACAATGCTATAATAGTCATGCATAAAAGAATTCAGAGAAGACTCAATTAATGTTCATGAATAATCTGATCATGAACCCACAATTCATCATATCCCAACAAACACACCGCAAAAGAAGATTACATCGAATAAAACTCCAAGAACACCGAGGAGAACATTGTATTGAAGACCAAAGAGAGAAAATAAGTTATCTAGATACTAGCTATGGACCCATAGGTCTGTGGTAAACTACTCACGCATCATCGGAAGGGCAACAAGGATGATGTAGAAGCCCTCCGTGATCGATTCCCCTCCGGTAGGGTGCCGGAAAAGGCCTCCAGATGAGATCATGGAAGAACAGAAACTGGCGGCAGAAGAAACAATATTTCAGTTGGCTCTCTAATGTATTGGGAATTTATGGAGGTGGAATTAGGTCAAGAGGTCCCACGAGGGGACCACAAGCCTGGAGGGCACCGCCCTGGGGCGTGCCCCCTGGGCTTGTCGCTTCCGCGTGACTCCCCAGGTCTTCTCCCGAACCTTCTAGGGTCCCTTTTGGTCCAGAAAAAACTAATCCAAAGTTTTTTCTCTGTTTGGACTCTGTTTGATATTGATTTCCCGAAAAGCAAAACACAACAACTGGCACTCGACACTAGGTTAATAGGTTAGTCCCAAAAAATGATATGTAATTGCATATAAAACACCCAAGATTGATACTATAATAGCATGGAACAATCAAACATATAGATACGGTGGAGACATATCACCCCCCACCCCCCAGGGCGTGCCCTGTTGCCTTGCCATCTTCTCGCTTGCCATCTAGTCTCCTCCCGAAGCTTCTAGGGTATCTTTTGTCCAGAAAAAATCATCAAAAAGTTTCGTAGCATTTTTACTCCGTTATGTACTGCTTTTTTGGAAAACCAAAAACAGGAAAAAAACAACAACTGGCACTAAGCATTGGGTTAATAGGTTAGTCCCAAAATATGATATAAAATAGCATATAAATGCATATAAAACATCCAATACTAATACTATAATATCATGGAACAATAAATAATTGTAGATACATTGGAGACGTATCACCCTCCTCCACGACCATGCCACGCTCGTCGCCGCGGGCGTCCTGCTCCGCCCTCATCGTCGGGCCCTCCTCCTCCGCTCCCCCCTCGCCGTCGCAGCTGCCCTCCTCTGCCTGGATACCCTTGCCGCTGCGGCCCCCTCGTCATCGTGGCTGCCCTCCTCCACTTGGGCACCCTCATCATCGCGGTTGCCATGTCGTCACAGCTGTCCTCGTCGCCACGCCTGCCTTTGGTGCGACACCCTCGCTGTCGCATCTGCCCTCGTCGTCGAGGCCCTCCTCCGGTGCGACCCCCTCATTGCCGCATCCGCCCTCGCTGTCGCGCCCTCCTCCGGCGCGACCCCCTCGCCGTCGCGTCCGTCCTCGTCGCCGCACCCTCCTCCGGCGCGAACCCCTCGCCTTCGCGTCCGCCCTTATCACCGCGCCCTCCTCGGGCACGACCCCCTCACTGTCGCGTCCGTCCTCCTCCACCGCCGCCCCCCAAGTAGCCATGGCTTCCTCCACCAGTAGAGGGGCCATGGCACCTCCTCCGCAAGCCGACTCCTCTACCTCTGAGTCTGCTACCGCTCCCTCCTCCACCTCGCACCCAAGTAGTGTAGAGGTTAGTGACGTGTATAAATTGTAGTTGAATATTAGTACTAGATTCACATATGTATAGAGTGCAGTTGAATATTAGTGTTAACATATTTGTAGATTTACATATGTACTAGATTCACTATGTATAAGTTGTAGTTAAATTCTAGTTGATGTCTAATATATTTACAACAACAGTAACAAAGCCTTTAGTCTCAAACAAGTTAGGGTCTTATCCAGAATCCATCATAGTTATATCATATGTACTAGTAGAGTGAAGGAAGACTGATAGTTCAATAACCAGACCAAAAGTGGAACATGGAGACTAAATAAGCACATAATAACATCACTGGAACATGAAGTACTCATCCTTATGTATCGTTTCCACCAGTTAGTGTACTACATATAGGATGAGAAAATGATTATGTACCAGTGTAAGTCATAATATCATCGTTGTCCCTGGAAACCCTAAAGGTTCCACAGCCAACGGGCAGGTCTTCTATGACCAATCTTTTCTCCTCTCCCTGAGGACGGACATCAAGCCATCTCACTTGTACTTTCTTATTCTTGAGATCGACTTTCATTATGTCGGCAGATTGAGTGCATTTGGTATTCAAATGCATATTTATTTGGAGTGCTCCAACAATACATGGCTTTAAAAGAGTGTAGAAAATATCATTGATTAATTTCCATTTCATGAGATTCATACACTCAGTGTTCCCTTTTTTAGCATAAGTCATGCCCAATTTTTATGTCCATTCATAGCCTTTAATATTGGTTGATCTTTAATATATTTACATAATTGCTAGCCTTTTAGTCTATCCATGTATTATCTGTATGAATATTCACCTAACTTGAACGTATGCAATGAATAAAGGATGCCACTTCTGTGGCGACAGGAGGCTAGGCGCATGCTTCAAAGTTCAACTAACTTGCAATGAGATCTGTGTCGATCTTCACGAGGACTTTATGGAGTGGGCGGTATGTTCCATTTAATTAGTGTTATAGCTTGTGGTTTGGTTAATTTCCGTTTCACCCACAATTGTCTAATTTCTGTTTTCCTTTTACCATTCTCAGTGTATCCGTTGTTGGGGAAGGGACGAGTTCATGCGTGTGGCCAACCTAGCCATCGATGAGAACTCGACGATTCATTTCGGCATGATGCTATTTAAAATGGCATTCCCTTACCCTCACTCTCACCAACAAGGTAGGGAGAATGTGTTTCCATGTTCAAAATTGGATTCACATTGCCACGCAATTCGGGATGCAAACTGGGAAGTCGTTCTTACTTTTTCTTCACGAATTTGAGGAGGGTCATCCAGGCGGCAACAAAATCTATCTTTGGTACAATGTCCAACAATCACCATAGTACATACTTTCGGTGGTGATCTGGATGTCGTATATATATGTACTGCTTTCTAGGACTAGATATAAAACTTTATTGAACATATATGTTGTATGCACTTATTTTATTGAACCGCGTAAGTACTAAACATTATCACTTTATGTTTTACTGATATTATTGCTTGATAACAATTAGCTAGTAGTTTAACGTATGCTGCAATATGTATCGTAATTTCTTATCGCAGCGTATTGTAAACTATAATCTTACATTCATGCAAAACGCAACCATGGCAACAAATATGTTGTTGTGGCTGCAAAATTATTAATTTGCATGACAAACCTTTCAGTCGCGGGTGCAGAAACACGCCGCCGCTACTCAAAGTAAAGCACCGGCGGGCATGTCTGTGCACCCGCCACTGAAGACTATCTAACAGTGGCGGACCGGCGCCCGCCACTGATGCGGTTATAGCAGTGGCGGGACGTTGATGGCGGGCGGCCCTGGGAGCCTGGCCTACCACTACTAGGCATTCCTGCAGTAGTGTGGATCACCAATCGAGATAACAATTTGATAAATAGTTTTTCTTTGAGATTTGAAAGTAAAGGAATCATTGTTAATATCATGCATATGTATTGTTGAATGCATTCAAGAGACAGGGGGATAATGTGTGGCATCGAAGGGCAGTGCATGGAGCCCACAGGCGTTCCCGAGTTTGCTCTGGTGCCCCTATTCCTATATTATCCCAAAAATGCTTTGATTTTAGGGGATTTTTCGTGTCATCTGCTAGGCGGAGAAGATTGGAGCACTTTTCACCTTTGACGCGCTGATTTGGCAAATTCCGTCCCTCCGGGAGGGGTAAATCGAAGACTTCATCGTCATTAATGCTCCATTCATAATTTGGGATCATCATTGAGGGAGTCCTGGATTAAGGGGTCCTCGGATGGTCAGGCATGTGACATGGGCCGGACTAATGGGCCGTAAAGATACAAGATGAAGGCTTTTCCCCTTGTCCGGATTGGACTCTCCTTGACGTGGATGGCAAGCTTGGCGGCTAGTCACATAGTTTCCTTTCTCTGTAAACCAACTTTGTATAACCCTGGCCCCCTCTTTGTTGATATAAACCGGAGGTTATAGTCCATAGAGGCGAACACGATCATAATCATACAGGCTAGACATCTAGGGTTTGGCCATTACGATCTCGAGGTAGATCAACTCTTGTAATCCCTATACTCATCAAAGTCAATCAAGCAGGAAGTAGGGTATTACCTCCATCAAGAGGGCCCGAACCTGGGTAAACATCGTGTCTCCTGCCTCCTATTACCTTCGATCCTCAGACGCACGGTTCGGGACCCCCTACCCGAGATCGGCCGGTTTTGACACCGACAATCATCTCAATCAGCACCAGCTTCTACCGTCATCCATCTCCATCCTTACTTTTCAATATGTGAACTATCACTTTAGAACTTTTGCTGAGATTACTTTCTAGTGTTGATTACTGCTTGTGTTGATGCTTAGAGGTTAAATTGACGAAAGATTTGTATGTTTAGATTGTTAATCATATTATCATATCCAATGATCATGATCCATATGATGTCATGTGAGTGGTTTGTTACGTTATTGAGGACATGGGTTGCCAGTAATCATGTGAAGTCGAATAAATTTCAGTGTTTTGATATTATGTTGTGATGTTATTATCTAGTGGTGATGTGTGAACGTCAACTGCATAACACTTTACCGTTAAGGTCCTAGAGGCGAGTATCGTGTGATTATTTTGTCTATGATGAGTGGTTGGAGTGACAAAAATTACCAAACCCTAAGTTTATGTACTATTGCATAAGGGGTTGTTAGGAGCAAAGTTTAATGCTATGGCTAGATGTTATCTTAATTACCCTTCTTGTAATTGCAGATGCTTGGATAGAGGGTATAATCATAAGTATGTATGTTATTCAAGTAAGAACAACACATTAATATGGGTCCCACCACACAACAATTATCAGGGTAATGGACCTTAACTCAGTAGAAGTAAAGGAAAACAACTTAGTGAAATTCATGTGTGTCCTCAAGAGCGGTTTGATCCCTACAAGGAATACAACAGGCTTGTCCTTAGCACAAGTAAGAAATGGTCCAATTGCTGCACCATTGCACTTTTGTTATAAATTATGGTCTTGCAATTATTTTATGATCAACAAACCATGAAATAATCTTTGCGGCTTTTACAGTGATTCCTTGCTAGTTTCCATCAACCAATTCCTTGTGATGCTCATTGGGTTTGACACATTTACTTATCGAAAAGGGCTACAATAGAACCCCCCCCCCCTACACTTGTGGGTTACCAAGACTATTTTGTAGCGATGTTGCCAGGGAGTGTAGTGCTATTGGTAAGTGGAGTTTAGTAAGGAAAGTGTTTACTGTGCTTGCTATTTTTTTATTTTCATTCATTCTTTTAGTCCATTATGGAAAATACTAATGCAAGGGACAGGAGAGTTCACATACACTTCTATGGTGGTTAGGAGAGAACCTCTACCTTCTAAAAAAATTATCAAATATTTATTGGCATACTTGAGCATGTGAGAACTAATCGTTATGCGGGAGATGGGATGGTTCTTCCAAAGAAACATTTGCTCAAACTTAAAGAATTATGTGATCTCTTTAGACGTTGATTTTTATCATAGGATGGAGCTATGAAGAAATTATTATCTCTATATTTGAAGGGCGAGGCATTAGAATGGTTTAGGCTCTTAGATAACTCGTATGTAATGAAATGGAAAGAACTCTGTTCTAAATTTCGCTCCAAGTTTTATCCTTCTCAGCAGATACATGAAGATATGAATTATATTTACAATTTCAGGACTCTTTCTGTAGAAATCATGACCCAAGCTTGGCGGAGACTTAGGTCATTAATTCTCAAAAGCCCCATTCATGGGATGTCCTGGGATAGGATTATTAGGAATTTCTATGCAAGACTTCCTCGGCATGATAAAGAAACACTTGATGGTTCTTCTAGAGGTTACTTCAATAATAAAGATGTCAATAGCAGATGGAATCTTATTGAAAGAATACCATGCAATGACGAATATTGGGAAATTTTCGAAGGTAAAGATCTAGGTATGAGCTTTGGATATGATTACATTAAGTCTTTTGTTGAAACTGGTGTTGTGAACTTAGTGTGAAGTTTGGACTTGATTCTAAAATACTTGCCAGCTTCTGTAAATCTTTCACTCCTCATATCAATGTTACTAAATAAAAGCGAGTGAATATCATGATCCGTTTAAACATGCGTATAAAGAAAATGTTACTGTTAATAGGGAATTGCAAATTCACACTATTAATTCTTTATTACCTTATGTTTACGTTGAGAACCCACTTTTTATAGTTTGAATTTAAGAACATTCATTGGTAGCCATTGTACCAAATAAAAGTGAGTTGCAAACTTATAAACCCTATGGTCATATTGAAAAAAAATCTCAAATAGCAATGATTAAGGATCTTGTACTAGAAATTTAGATAGGCGGGTTATCCAATATTTTGAGGAGCCTACTGATATATTTAGACATCAAATGGCCTCCAAATGTTGTTGGCATGCATGTTATTCTATTAAGATTGGTATTGGTTGTGGTTGGTGTGATATTAGAGCAAGTATAAGCGACATTATTTCTTTCTTTATCAATATATTGCCTAAGATATTTCACCTTGCTCTATGGAGGGTATTGATTTAACAATAAAGTTGGCAGATGGGTCTACATTTCACATGACGAAATTATTAGAGATGATGAAGTTCTCTGTGCTAAGATTAAGTATCCTACTAATTTCTTAATACTTGGAACTAGACAAGTTAATTTTTGTCTCCCGATCCTTGGTAGACCTTTGTTCAACACTTCATGGGCTATTGTGATTGTCAAAAAGAAAAGGGAAAACTTTTGTTAAATTTGGAGAAGATAAATTTGACGTGCTTACATATATGGCGTACCGCGCCATAGTCTCCATGGTTGTGGGCTCAGGCAGCGGAGGTAGAGGAGTTGGAGACGTTGACTACACACCAACTGTTGTGACAAGGGCGATGAATTCTTAGGCTTCCACTCGAAGTCTCATGAGTCGGGCCCATTAGTACTCCTACCAAATTCGTTGTTGTCTCTTCGCCACAGATATATGGCCCTCCTGATGATGGTACTCCCCGCGTCGACCCTCCTGGCGATAGACCTCCACGCTGATCATGGAAGCTATGGTGTCGTCAACAAACTACATGAACACCATCCACATGTAATATTCCTCCTCTGCGTGGAGGCACACATGATACCACTCGTGTGTGATGAACCGGCCAGTGGACAACTGAATCTCCCACTCAAATCGAGTGGCACCATCGGGGTCATTATTGATAGTGGCACGACTGCGGCCATGACCACCATGCCGGCAAGGGTAGAGGTCGTCACCCTATCAGCGGTATCTAGTTCGACGTGACTAGCGAAGGTGCCTCGGTGCACCAGTAGGGCTTATTGTCCATGCATAGAGCTTGTAAGCTGTGGCACCATGTGCACATATCATTCCCTCTTGCAGTCCAATAGATTTTGGTGTGGCGGAGCCATTGGGTGTTCTGTGGCGACAACTATCTAGGAGGATGAGAGTGACTCGGCGTCACAAGCCACTAAAGATTTATAGCAAGGGGTATTGGCTTTTACTGGTAGTCCAGCCCGCCCGGCATGCTTGGGTCATAAGCCTCGGTGATTACATGGGGATGGAGGTGCCGACACAGAATTGGCCTCATCTGGTGCCTACGCATGGCAATTTGTGACAACTATGCGGAAAGGAGGCACATTGGTGGGCCTACCAGTTGGAAACTGAGTAAAACACTCTGGAGAAGACAGGGAGACGATGCTTATACTCACAATTTTTGTTATCCTCCGTGTGTGTTGGTACCTACATCGCACACACATGTTTCTTAGAAAATCGCTTGAATGCTATTCCACACCGTTTAAGGAGTAGAATTGTGTGAATATTATTGCACATATTTTATTGAAACCCAGATTGTGCATACTATAACACAAAGTTTGTTTTGTCAAGTCATGTTTGATGTGGTAAGTCATCGCACATAATTTATTTAATCGAACAATGTGCATGACATCACACATAGGTCACTTAAACCAGGTGTGTGCAGTGGATTTTGCATCACAGACAATTGATTTATGCAAATCATATGCATGTTAGCGCGCAAAGTTCACCTTAACATGGCGTGTGTGATGAATCCACCATCGCACACATTTGTTTTTTGGTCAAGCGGTTCTATTTTTATATCATGTGCGATGCCTTCATCACACACATTTCGGCTTTGTTGTGTGCCATTGGGGGGCTTAATAGTACTGATCTGCCTTAATGCACCATCTAGTCAAACCCATCCCACAAATTAGATCGCTCGATGTGTGGAGTAATAGTAGTAGATGCAGAATCATTTCGTTCTACTTGTCACGGACGTGATGCCTATATACATGATCATGTCTAGATATTCTCATAACTATGCGCTTTTCTATCAATTGCTCGACAGTAATTTGTTCACCAACCGTAGATTATGCTATCTTGAGAGAAGCCACTAGTGAAACCTATGGCCCCCGGGTCTATCTTCCATCATATTATTTTCCTATCAATTTGCTATTTCTGCCGCCGTTTATTTTGCTATCTTTACTTTCCAATCTATACAACAAAAATACCAAAAATATTTATCTTATTATCTTTATCACATCTCACTTTTGCAAGTGGCCGTGAAGGGATTGACAACCCCTTTATCGCGTTGGTTGCAAGGTTCTCAGAGCGACCTGACCCAAAATCGGTCAAGTCTCGTGTTCGTACCATCCCAAGATCATCTTGGCACTCACAAGACATTGATGAAATAATCAAAGTTCAATCACACCTGGATTTATTACACGATTCTCATATCGAGTCTTTATTACAATAGAATAAATTGGCCAAGGCCAACTCATGAGAAATAAACTAAGTAAAACTGCGGAGCGTAGAAGAATAGCGAGTCCATCCGACTCCAAAGGGCAATCGCCAAGCGCGAGCGTAGCCTCACTCCCGATCGAATAATCCTCGCAACATAAGACGTTGCAGCAGCCGTGTAGGTCAGCATTTTGAATATGCTGGCAAGTCATGAAGAGAGAACAATAATAAAATTACTAACACTATATGCAATTTGGCTGTGGGGCTCTAAGTTTCATCATTTTGCGAAAAGCCAGTTTTTCCCTACAACAGTGGACTTGCTTGTAAATACTACAAAATTGTTGGTGTTTATTGAGATGGTTCCGCCAACCAATGTCTCATTCCCAAATTTTTACATAATAACCCCTCAATTAACTTATTAATTTCAATGTTGAGATTTCCGAATACTTCCAAGTTCCAGATGCTCAAATTGTCCGTAACCGGGGACACGGCTAATCGATTAGATCTTTAACTCTGCAGAGGTTTGCGCACTTTACCCGCAAGAATCGCTCCTCCTTGTAAGTCTTCGCACTTCATGGTGTTTGAAGACGGACGAACTAAACAGGTCTTCGAAGAGTTCCTCCGCCACCGCCGTACCCATCCAATCCTACCGTTCTTCTACATCTCGTAGCACCGTCCGCCAGAGTCACAACTAGGGTTGACCAAGCCGAGCCCATAATGGCTTGCGGCTGCACGTAAGCTTCCGTCAATGGGGTATACATCCGTCTCTTCGTGGCTGGGTGAAGCTTTCCGCAAGATGTCATGGCACTTCTCCATGCATCCCGCCAACCACTGGGTTCTCCAGGGTGCCCGTCAACCGTCCTCCACCTAGTAGTGAATTCCGAAGTCCATCTTGAGCTTAAAGTTCATGGGGTTGTCATCATATTTGACTCTCACATCTCCCTTATGAATTCACTCAACCAACCCCGTCTACGAGCATAGCAAAAATAAACTACTTCGTCCCGGGTCATGGTAACAAGGGGAATTGGTTCATCCTACCTCATGATACTACTCAAGAACATAACTTCAAAATTTCACCTACTGCATGCATGGTGGGGAGGTATAATTCTAATGCAATAAAAATCATAGGTATTGTAAAGAAACATGATCACTGACTTGCCTTGCTGACGATCTTCGTAAGCTAGGGACTCGTGGTAGCAAGCTTCGCACTCCGGTAATTCTACCGAGACAAACAACAATCATAATAAGCATATAACATATGACCACTTAACATAATAGCATGCTAACATAACACACCAAACAAACGAATCAAAACCCAAAGGAAAACTCGAAGAAATCCAACTCAATGTTTTCCTACTTCAAGCAACAACTAAAAATAGTTTTACATATCAAAATTTTTCTTAACAGAACCTAAGCATGGGTTTATGTTACCTAACAGAAAGAAATTCATCAAGCAACTAGGAGCAAAAATAATCACCTTAAAATCTATTATAAAACTCCTATTAGGCCTAAAGCAAAATCTAGTAGGAAAAATAAAATAAAAGTTTTATTTATTATAAATAAAAGTTCATGATCTAAAGTTACATAAACTAACCTAGAATAAACTATCTCTCATGAAAAATAAATTTATTTGCTAAGTAAAACAATAGGAAAACAGTAGCTAGTTGATTAAATAGAAATAACATGATTCTGGTTAAAACTATTTTTTATTAATCCTAAAATTCCCAAATAAATTCCTACGGTTAGGCAATGTCAAAACAAAGTTGTGACAAAAGAATCATCAAAAATAATATTCCTAACTCATTTTATAGCAGAATTACTATTCTGTCTAAATATAAAATAAAGCAATTTTAAATAATTTTAACATGGCAAACTATATTTTATACATAAACTATTAGAAATTTGCAAACCAACAAAAAAAGAATCACTTAAAAATATTAAGTAGATTAAAAGATATGAATTTTTCAAATCTGAAACTATTCTGTTAAAACAGAAAACGAAAAAATAAAACTAAAAAGAAAAACGGGCTATTGGGCCTATCTAGCGCCCTGGGCGTAATATAACTAATCGGGCCCTAGGGTTAAACCGAGTCGGCCGGTTTAATAAAAACCCTAACTAAACAAAATAAACCGGACCGGTTTATTTGAAATAACCTACCCCTTCGGGGATCTAATCTACGCCGTCCGTTTAGATCTAACGGTGGGGGAGGACTCCGGCGACTTACCGAGCTGCGACGGCGACGGCGGCTCGGGCGGCGATGGTTCCGGCGACTCCGGTGGTCGGGGGCGTCGGCGGGGACCTCCGGCGGGTGCGGCGTGGCGCGGGGAGTCCGGGGGTGGGGTCGATGGAGCTCGGGGGTGGCCGGGGCGTCGGGTGCGGTGTTAATGGCGGCGGCGGCGCTCTCGGGCTCTGGCGAGGTATTACGGAGGGAGGAGAGCGTCGGGTGAGGGGGCGAGGGGGGGAACGGGGTCGGGTGAGGGGTATTTATAGGGGGAGGGACGACTTGGAGGAGGGGAAAGATCCGGCGAGGGGATCGGGGAGGATCCCGGGGATCTCGGGATCTCCGGCGAGCGGCGGCGCGGGTTGGCGTGGGCGAGGGGAAGGTGACGGGGTGGGGCCCTTTGCCGGTGAGAGGGGGAGCGGCGCGCGCGGCGGTTGGCCGATGCGAGGGCGGTTCGGCGAGGCTCGATCGCTCGGGCGTGGGCTGGCGTGGCGGGGCTCAAGGGACCTCTCTACTGGCCGGGCTGGGCTGGCTTTGGTGGCGCCCGAGGGCTTTCTCTTTTCCAATTTTTTTGAATAATTAGAGAGAGGAAAAAATACTTAAATATAAATATTTTATATAAGACATATATATATCAAAATGATCAGGGGAATATTCCCTATGATTTGAACATTTTTCCAGGGGCAAAATCCAAACTTTATAAAAAATCATTTTTTTTCTAAAATTCCAAAATAAACTCAAATTTGAATTCAAACTTTTTGGCAATGTTTTTCCTCTGATATTTTTGGAGTGTCATGTTTACTCCTCTCATACTTTTTTCTCAAGTATTTATCAGGCATAGTTTTTTGAAATGATTTCCACTGCCAAAATTTGAATTCAAATTCCAACAACTCCAAAACCTCTGAAACTTCAAATGCCACTCAAATTCAAACAGAATGCATAGATGCTTAGCTATAATTGTAAAACATTCCAAATAGGAAATTTGGGATGTTACAAACCTACCACCTTAAGATGAATCTAGCCCTCGAGATTCGGGTTGGCTAGCAAATAGGTGCGGGTGATCTCAAGGAGGTCTTCTTCTCGCCCTGTGTGGCTTCCTCTTGGTGTGGTGACTCCACAAGACCTTGCAAAACTTGATGATCTTGCTGCGGGTGACTCTGTTCGCAGATCTCGAGAATTCGGACGGGTTTCTCCTTATAAGTCGATCACCGTCGAGCTGTATGGCCTCTAGAGCCTTGTGTCTCTCAACGGAATATCGGCCATGTCGGCATGACACTTCTTCACCGAGAAACATGGAAGACATCATGAACTCCGGACAATCCTTCCAGCAATTCCAACTTGTAAGCAACTTCTCCACGACGCTCAAGGATTTTGTAGGGGCCAATGAATCGGGTGCTAACTTTCCTTTGACACCAAACCTCTTGATTCCACGAAGTGGGACACACGGAGATATGCTCGGTCTCCGCTTCGTAAGTTACTTCCTTGCGTTCTTGTCGGCATAACTCTTACTGTCTCGATTGTGCTATCTTGAGTCTATCCCGAATCAGTTTGACTTTCTCTTCGGAATCTCTGATAAGATCGGAACGAAAAGTGTTCGATCTCCAACACCATCCCACAAAGCAATGGTGTTCTCACCTCCTTCCGTATAGAGCTTCGAAGGGACCATCTTCGATCGGTGCGATAAGCTGTTGTTGTAGGAGAACTCTGCGTATGGCAAATTATCATCCCAGCTAGACCCATAGTCTAGCACACAAGCTCTCAACATGTCCTCCGAATCTGGTTGACTCTCTCGGTCTGTCCATCCATCATGGATGAAAAGTTGTATTGAACTCCAGCCTCGCACTCCAAAGTTTCATGTAACTGATTCCAAAACTTTGAGGTAAATTGTGTTCCTCTATCGACACGATACTCCTCGGAACTCCATGCGGACATACGATCCTGGTCATGTATATCTTGGCCAACTTAGCACTGGTATAGGTAGTCTTCACGGAATGAAGTGAGCTACCTTGGTCAATCGATCAACCACTACCAGATAGAATCATAACCTGAACGGGTCTGGGTAATCTGTGATAAAATCCATTCCAAGTTTTTCCCATTTCCACTCGGGAATCGGCAAAGGTTGAAGTAACCCTGCTGGCTTCGATGTTCGCCTTTACTCGTTGACAAACATCGATATCTCGCTACGTATTCGCAATATCCTTCTTCATACATGTCCACCAGAAACTTTCCTTCAAATCCAGATACATCTTGGTGTTACCGGGGTGAATCGAGTACGGTGAATCATGAGCCTCCTGAAGAATTAGCTTCCTGAGTTCGGGATCATTGGGTACATAAATACGATCCTCGAACCATATAGCTCCGTTTTCATCCTTACGAAATCCTTTAGCTTTTCCTTCATTCATCTTTTTCTTTATCTCATCAATTTCCTTGTCCGACTTCTGGGCTTCACGAATTCTTTCGGCCAAAGTGGACTGAACTTCCAGAGTTGCAACATATCCTCTCGGAACTATCTCCGATCGGAGATCTACGAGGTCATCGACTAACTCCGGGTAATCCTCCGCTATAAGAGTATTCACATAACTCTTACGGCTCAAAGCATCTGCTACAACATTAGCTTTCCCTGGGTGATAATGCAATCTCATGTCATAGTCCTTGATTAACTCTAGCCATCTCCTCTGCCTGAGGTTCAACTCTTTCTGCTTGAAAATATACTTCAAGCTCTTATGATCTGTGTAAACATCACAGCGGTTTCCGATAAGGAAATGTCTCCAGGTCTTGAGTGCATGCACTACGGCTGCTAACTCCAAATCATGGGTGGCATAATTCATCTCGTGTGGTCGTAGCTGTCTGGAGGTATAAGCTACAACCTTTCCTTCCTACATGAGTACTCCTCCGAGTCCCTGACGAGAAGCGTCACAATATACCTGGTAATCCTTGTGTATGTCCGGCAAAATCAGTACTGGGGCTGTAACCAAACGTTTCTTCAATTCCTGGAAGCTGGCTTCACAATCCTCGGTCCATATGTACTTGGCTTCCTTCTTCAACAGCTCAGTCATGGGCTTGGCAATCTTCGAGAAGTTCTCAATAAACCTCCGATAATATCCTGCGAGTCCGAGAAAGCTGCGGATCTCCTTGATCGAGGTGGGTGATCGCCAATCGGTGACTGATTCAACCTTGGCGGGTCAACTGCTATTCCTTCTCCTGAAATAACATGTCCGAGGAATCCAACTTCCTTCAGCCAAAATTCACATTTGCTGAACTTGGCATACAAGCGATGTTCTCGAAGTTTCTCCGTAACTAGACGCAAATGTTCCTTATGCTCTTCCTCGCTCTTGGAGAATATCAAGATATCATCGATGAACACCACGACAAACTTGTCCAGATATTCCATAAATACCTTGTTCATCAAATTCATGAAGTATGCAGGGGCATTAGTCAATCCAAATGACATGACGGTATACTCATATAAACCATACCTGGTGGTGAATGCTGTTTTGGGTATATCCTTTTCACGGATCTTCAACTGATGATACCCTGATCGAAGATCGATCTTGGAGAATACCTTGGCTCCAACTAGCTGATCAAATATATCATTAATCATCGGCAGAGGGTACTTGTTCTTGATGGTCACGTCATTTAGTGAACGATAATCCACAACCATCCTCAGGGTTCCATCCTTCTTCTCTACCAAAAGAACTGGGGCTCCCCAAGGTGATGAGCTTGGCCGAATATATCCTTTCTGCAATAACTCATTAATTTGATTCTTGATTTCTTTCAAATCGTTCGGTGGCATCCGATAGGGTCTCTTGGATATTGGGGCTGTGTCGGGCAATAACTCAATCAGAAATTCAATGTCTCGTCGGTGGCATTCTCGGTAATTCCTCCGAAACACATCGGAAAATCTTGCACTCTGGCACTTCCTCCTGAACAACTCCCGTGAGGGAATTCACCGATTCTTCATCCGCTACGCCCGGATACATACTTGATCCTCTTCGCTCCGGGGTGGTGAGCAGAATCGACTTCTTGGGCACAATCTATGTTTCCCTCAAACTTCGTCAACCAATCCATGCCTAGGATTACATCCAAGGTCCGGGTTTCCAATACTATGAGGTCTGCGGGAACTTTGTGGTTTCCGATGTTGAGGTTGCATGACAGCCTAAGCTCGCCATCATTCCTCCTCCGCGAACCCGACGCTAAAGGGGCTTCTAAGGGTTTTAGTGGGCAACCCGCATTTTCCACAACTACCCTTGATATGAATGAATGCGTTGCACCAGAATCAAAGAGTACCAATATTGAACGTGAATTCAATAAAAACTTACCAACCACAGTGTCTGGCTGATCATAGACGTCCTCCACGTCAATGTGGTTCACCTAAGCACGAGGGAAAGGGTTGGGCTTCTTCGCTGAGCTTCCATTGCCGTTTCCATTCCTCCGCTTGGCCTCCGGCAGTCGGTGGCATAGTGCCCTGTTTTCTGGCACTTGAAACAGGTGATGTGACTCAGATCCTTGAGCCGGGCAGGACGATCTGGTTGCCATTGCCGCTTCCATTGCCATTCCCATTGCCCGACTTGTTGTCCTGGTTGCGGTTGTTCCCATTTCCTCCATGGTTATGTCCTCCATGGTTGTGATGGGTATGCCCTCCCGAGTATGGGGCATAACGGGCTTCGCTGAGCTCGAGTTGTATTTCCCCGGCTGTACTTCCGCTATGTCTATCAATCTGCTGCTGCTTGCCTTCAAGTATGGTGGCCTTGTCTACCAGCTCCCGGTAGTTGGTGAAGGTAGCCACCATAAGCTGCATACCCAGCTCGTCATTGAGTCTGCCGAGAAACTTTTCCTGCTGCGGCATCGTGGCCACATCATCCGGGGCATAGCGAGCTAACTTGCTGAATTCATCCACGTCGCCCCACAAGACGGTTCCCTGGCGTAAGTTGCGGAACTCACGCTTCTTCAAACTCATGGCTCCGGCTGAAACATGAGCGGTGCGGAAGGCTGCTGGAACTGATCCCACGGATGGTGCCGATGGGATAAGTGGCGGTGTAGTTCTCCCACCAAGAAGCTGCAGGTCCATCAAGTTGATGTGCGCAAAGCGCACCTTCTCTCGCATCGGTGCATCCAACAGTGACTAACTCTCTTCCGACCTTGCGGAGCCAATCATCGCCACAATCGCTCAAGGCTGCTAGAGAACACTCATGATTCAGCCTTAGGAACCGAGTCAAGTTGTCAACAGGGGGTGGTGGCGGTGGATTGTTGTTGTTGTTGTTGTTCTGGTTCTGGATGAGCATCTGCATGAGGGCATTCTGCTGCTGGATCAGCTGGGTGAGCTCGGCGGGAAGTTGAGACCGGGTCACGTCTCGGAGGCATCCGTGTTTTGGAGTGGATGAGAAAATTAGAATAGAACAATGGTCTAATGAGAAAATAACACTACCCATATGAATGGACAATCATAATCACACCAATCATTTATTCAATCCACTCAAACATGGTTCAATCTCGATTACAAATGCTCACGACTAATCGAAAATAACGACCTAACTGATCGACGGAAAAATAAAATAACATGGCGGTCGACTAAATGTCTTCATCAATAATCCTTGCGTCCTCTGGTGCGATGTCCTCCGGTGTGGCGTCCTCTGCTGCGGCGCCTCCTCTTGCGGCTTTCTCCAGTGGAGCTCCCTTCATAATCCTGATCATTGCTCACGAGAGGTCCGTCATCTCCACTCGGAAAAGGTCCTCTCCCAAGTCCATCTTTTCCTCTAATGCGCAACCTTCATCTTCAGGTCGTCGACTCTCTCCATGAAATCCGCGATTTCTTCCTCATGGTCAAGGAAGTCTGCGTGTGCCTTCTCCTCCAGTTCAGTTCACGGAACAATAGCCTCCTGTGTACCTTCGAAGTTACGGTGAGTCCGGATCTCCTGCTTCTGAGGAGACACTCCAAGTCTTGGACATATGAGAGAATGGAGTCGTCCTCTCACGGCACGGATGATATCTCCATTCCTTGCTCTGCGAGAAACCATGGCGAGGTCGATGGATCGAGCTCGCCTCTGTACTTTTCTCGGAGATGTCCAAGTGCACGATAAATCGCCATGTCTCTTCCGAGGATCCAGTTGAAGTCGGTAAACTCAAAGTCAATAGGCTCAGATGTCCTCCGAAGGTTCTCCTGGAATGTGCACCTCAATCAGAGCGGGTATCCGTCGGAAGTGCATTGGTAGGCTTCCGGTGATCGAGGGCGAGCAATCTTCAGCTTCTTCATGATCTGGACCAGCTTCTCGCCAAAGGGCATCGCCTCATCTGGTGGCGAAACTCCGTAGCAAAACTGGGTGAACTCGCGCCATCTAGAATGTTGAAAATCGGAGAGAAGTCGAAATGAACAGGGAGAATTACGAAATGATAAGGATATAAAATAAATAGTCTCTTCCTATGGCTTTCCGATCCTAGGGGTTACGCCCCACGGTCAGCGTGTGCTCGATACCATCTCCGTAGCGACCGACCCAAAATCGGTCAAGTCTCGTGGTTCATACCATCCCAAGATCATTTGGCACTCACAAGACATTGATGAAATAATCAAAGTTCAATCACACCTGGATTTATTACACGATTCTCATATCGAGTCTTTATTACAATAGAATAAATTAGGCCAAGGCCAACTCATGAGAAATAAACTAAGTAAAACTGCGGAAGCGAGAAGAATAGCGAGTCCATCCGACTCCAAAGGGCAATCGCCAAGCGCGAGCGTAGCCTCACCCCGATCGGAATAATCCTCGCAACATAAGACGTTGCAGCCGTGTAGGTCAGCATTTTGAATATCTTTGGCAAGTCATGAAGAGAGAACAATAATAAAATTACTAACACTATATGCAATTTGGTGTGGGGCTCTAAGTTTCATCATTTTTAAAAGCCGTTTTCCCTACAACAGTGGACTTGCTTGTAAATACTACAAAATTGTTGGTGTTTATTGAGATGGTTCCGCCAACCAATGTCTCATTCCCAAATTTTTACATAATAACCCCTCAATTAACTTATTAATTTCAATGTTGAGATTTCCGAATACTTCCAAGTTCCAGATGCTCAAATTGTCCGTAACCGGGGACACGGCTAATCGATTAGATCTTTAACTCTGCAGAGGTTTGCGCAATTTACCCGCAAGAATCGTTCCCTCCTTGTAAGTCTTCGCACTTCATGGTGTTTGAAGACGGACGAACTAAACAGGGTCTTCCAAGAGTTCCTCCGCCACCGCGGTACCCATCCAATCCTACCGTTCTTCTACATCTCGTAGCACCGTCCGCCAGAGTCACAACTAGGGTTGACCAAGCCGAGCCCATAATGGCTTGCGGCTGCTGCGAGTAAGCTTCCGTCAATGGGGTATACATCCGTCTCTTCGTGGCTGGGTGAAGCTTTCCGCAAGATGTCATGGCACTTCTCCATGCATCCCGGCCAACCACTGGGTTCTCCAGGGTGCCCGTCAACCGTCCTCCACCCAGTAGTGAATTCCGAAGTCCAACTTGAACTTAAAGTTCATGGGGTTGTCATCATCTTTGACTCTCACATCTCCCTTATGAATTCACTCAACCAACCCCGTCTACGAGCATAGCAAAAATAAACTACTTCGTCCCGGGTCATGGTAACAAGGGGAATTGGTTCATCCTACCTCATGATACTACTCAAGAACATAACTTTAAAATTTCACCTACTGCATGCATGGTGGGGAGGTATAATTCTAATGCAATAAAAATCATAGGTATTGTAAAGAAACATGATCAATGACTTGCCTTGCTGACGATCTTCGTAAGCTAGGGACTCGTGGTAGCAAGCTTCGCACTCCGGAAATTCTACCGAGACAAACAACAATCATAATAAGCATATAACATATGACCACTTAACATAATAGCATGCTAACATAACACACCAAACAAACGAATCAAAACCCAAAGGAAAACTCGAAGAAATCCAACTCAATGTTTTCCTACTTCAAGCAACAACTAAAAATAGTTACCTAAGCATGGGTTTATGTTACCTAACAGAAAGAAATTCATCAAGCAACTAGGAGCAAAAATAATCACCTTAAAATCTATTATAAAACTCCTATTAGGCCTAAAGCAAAATCTAGTAGGAAAAATAAAATAAAAGTTTTATTTATTATAAATAAAAGTTCATGATCTAAAGTTACATAAACTAACCTAGAATAAACTATCTCTCATGAAAAATAAATTTATTTGCTAAGTAAAACAATAGGAAAACAGTAGCTAGTTGATTAAATAGAAATAACATGATTCTGGTTAAAACTATTTTTTATTAATCCTAAAATGCCCAAATAAATTCCTACGGTTAGGCAATGTCAAAACAAAGTTGTGACAAAAGAATCATCAAAAATAATATTCCTAACTCATTTTATAGCAGAATTACTATTCTGTCTAAATCTAAAATAAAGCAATTTTAAATAATTTTAACATGGCAAATTATATTTTATACAGAAACTATAAGAAATTTGCAAACCAACAAAAGAAGAATCACTTAAAAATATTAAGTAGATTAAAAGATATGAATTTTTCAAATCTGAAACTATTCTGTTAAAACAGAAAACGAAAAAATAAAACTAAAAAGAAAAACGGGCTAATGGGCCTATCTAGCGCCCTGGGCGTAATATAACTAATCGGGCCCTAGGGTTAAACCGAGTCGGCCGGTTTAATAAAAACCCTAACTAAACAAAATAAACCGGACCGGTTTATTTGAAATAACCTACCCCTTCGGGGATCTAATCTACGCCGTCTGCTTAGATCTAACGGTGGGGAGGACTCAGCGATTTATCGAGCGGCGACGGCGACGGGCGGCTCGGCGGCGATGGTTCAGCGACTCGGTGGTCGGGGCGTCAAGGGACCTCCGGCGGGTGCGGCTTGGCACGGGAGTCGGGGTGGGGTCGATGGAGCTCGGGGTGGCTGGGCGTCGGGTGCGGTGTTAGTGGCGGCGGCGCTCTCGGGCTCTGGCGAGGTATTACGGAGGAGGAGAGCGTCGGGTGAGGCGCGAGGGGGAACGGGTCGGGTGAGGGGTATTTATAGGGAGGGACGACTTGGAGGAGGGAAAGATCCGCGAGGGATCGGGAGGATCCCGGGATCTCGGGATCTCCGTGGCGGGCGGCGGGTTGGCGTGGGAGGGAAGGTGACGGGTGGGGCCGCCTGTCGGTGAGAGGGGGGAGCGGCGCGTCGGTTGGCCGATCGCGGAGCAGTTCGGCGAGGCTCGATCGCTCGGGCGTGGGCGGCGTGGTGGTGGCGCTGGCGGGCCTCGGCTACTGGGTTGGGGCTGGTTCTGGTGGCGCCCGGCTTTTCTCTTTTCCAATTTTTTTTTGAATAATTAGAGAGAGGAAAAAAAATACTTAAATATAAATATTTTATATAGGACATATATATATATATATATCAAAATGATCAGGGGAATATTCCCTATGATTTGAACATTTTTTCAGGGGCAAAATCCAAACTTTATAAAAAATCAATTTTTTTCTAAAATTCCAAAATAAACTCAAATTTGAATTCAAACTTTTTGGCAATGTTTTTCCTCTGATATTTTTGGAGTGTCATGTTTACTCCTCTCATACTTTTTTCTCAAGTATTTATCAGGCATAGTTTTTTGAAATGATTTCCACTGCCAAAATTTGAATTCAAATTCCAACAACTCCAAAACCTCTGAAACTTCAAATGCCACTCAAATTCAAACAGAATGCATAGATGCTTAGCTATAATTGTAAAACATTCCAAATAGGAAATTTGGGATGTTACAGGTTCTTGATTGTTTGTGCAGGTACGAGGGATTTGCGTGTAGTCTCCTACTGGATTGATACCTTGGTTCTCAAAAACTGGGGGAAAATACTTACGCTACTTTGCCGCATCACCCTTTCCTCTTCAAGGGAAAACCAACACATGCTCAAGAGGTAGCAATCATCCCCTTCTTCTGTGAATTACCATTTTTGCTTCGACACTGAATGCCTTAATAGAGCGAGCATGGTCTCGATTCCTCAATAGGACGACTGTAGGACAACAAATGATTTTAGAGCCATTTCTCTACAAAAACGCCCTAAAGGTATTGCAGAAGTCTTTACCTATAGGCAAAAAAAATTCAATCTCCCTTTCTTCTGTGGAGACTAAACATGCTTCATTTATGACCACAACATCTCTCATAACTTTATCTGCGCAACTGACTTCCCTAAATGTTGTCACACTAGTAAAGCTTATGGTATGATCATCAAGATAGACTATCGTAATGCCTTTCATTGTATCTCCTGGATGTCCATTTGAAAAATACAAGATACCCTAATGCTTATGCTCCTAGATTGATGCCATCTTAACCTCTAAACTAGTTATCCCTCTAAATTGGTTCCAAGGGACTAGATTGCTTGAGGTGATGATCTTAGACAAGATGACACCCTAAGCATAGTTTTCATTATTTTTGGTCATGTTCTACGACAATTCATCCTTAGCTCTTGCAATGATGGCCATCTTCAACACCCATTCACCACAGTATTCTGCACATGGGTCCTTCAATAGGCCAAAGATACTCTCACCATTGCCTGCTCCTCCACTCACCCTACCTTTCATATCAAATCTATCCTTTTCAGCTGTTCACTCTCCATTGATCTAACCATTAACTTCATTAAGAACACCTTCATCGCTATCAATAGCTCCCAGCTGGTTGGTTGGTCCAGCACCTAGACCTTCACAATAATGCCTCATCCTTCCCACAAACCAACCTTGGCCTACCCACATGACCATGAAAACTCCCGGACGCTTCATGCCCACATATCTTCTCCGAATCCTACATGTATCTCTTCGGCCAGCATGCAAATATCCTTCGTAGAGAAGGCCCATCCTTCTCTTTTCCATCCTCAACCCATTGGCAACGTACTTCAGGTATACCCCTATCCCCTCTTTCCTAAAACGGTCATCAAAGTAATTGATGCGCTCAAACTTACGTTTTTATGCACCATGGAGGATACATGCATTGGTGCAAAAAGTTAATTTCTTGGGGAAACATTTGCACACCAATTTATTTGGTGGGTTAGGGATCAAGAACCTTTTTATGCAAAATTTATTGCCTCCTCCTGAAATATGCCTTTAGATACTTCACTCTAGCTTACCCCAGATAAATTGGTACGATAAGAAGCACCCAACTCCATAATTGCCACGCGTTGCTAGTCCACCTTTGTCTAGAAAATTGTTAACACCAAATTACCAACACTCTAGAAATTTACCATTGTAATTACCAACAATATGGCAACCGCCTTCTTTTGGAACAATACTTGACTCTCCACCGACCTTTAGCTAAAGGCTACACAAATATATTTTTCACATTCCCTCGAGACAAACATCCTAACCTCTACGATCATATAATATGGGCTCCTCTCAAACATGTGTAACAGTCTAACTACTATTACGTTATGGGAGCTGGATGTTTTTTCTATGTTGTTTCGAGACTTCTGGTTGAATGATGAACAATTTCAAAGCTTCCTCGCCCATGGCATGGGGTTCTCCTCAAATATGAGATGTGATCTATTCACACATGAAGAGTTGGAGAATGTCCACACCGACCTAATTTCACATAGCAGAGTACCAAACAAGCTGAGAAAAGTTATCACCTATTCACCAACTACCCGAAAGCCGAGTGGGTTTGGCATAACCTCATCATCGAACCTGCCCAATGCTTTCAGGATCTTTGTAATGCTTGTATGCCTGCACACCTAGACTTCCTGATCTGGCCAGAAGTTCTACTCTATGTAGTTTGGAAAGAACCAGATAATACAGTCTGAAGATGACCGCGTTTCTTGGAGTACCAAATTTGTTTTGATGTTGAATTATGGTCTATCTATTGGAAGAACCGAATGATAAGGTCTCCGACTTCTCATGGGGGATTACCTTTCTACACACATTGTCTTGATCTTGTAATTCTCAACCTAAACGATTGCTTCGAGTAATATATTCTAGTGGGACTCCATGGGTTTCTTGAAATAAGAAAATTTGAAGCATCTTCGATGATCAATGCGCGTTGCCAAGTTTAGCTTAGTCATGATAGATGGGGGTGATGATTTCAAAAAATATTGCCATAACTTCCAGTCTAATTGTGAATATTTCCCTAGAAGTCTTTGAAGGAAATATGCCCTAGAGGTAATAATAAAGTTATTATTTATTTCCTTATATCATGATAAATGTTTATTATTCATGCTAGAATTGTATTAACAGGAAACATAATAATGTGTGAATACATAGACAAACAGATTGTCACTAGTATGCCTCTACTTAACTAGCTCGTTGATCAAAGATGGTTATGTTTCCTAGCCATAGACATGAGTTGTCATTTGATTAACGGGATCACATCATTAGGAGAATGATGTGATTGACATGACCCATTCCGTTAGCTTAGCACACGATCATTTAGTATATTGCTATTGCTTTCTTCATGACTTATACATGTTCCTATGACTATGAGATTATGCAACTCCCGTTTACCGGAGGAACACTTTGTGTGCTACCAAACGTCACAATGTAACTGGGTGATTATAAAGGTGCTCTACAGGTGTCTCCAAAGGTACATGTTGGGTTGTCATATTTCGAGATTAGGATTTGTCACTCCGATTGTCGGAGAGGTATCTCTAGGCCCTCTCGGTAATACACATCACTTAAGCCTTGCAAGCATAGCAACTAATGAGTTAGTTGCGGGATGATGTATTACGGAACGAGTAAAGAGACTTGTCGGTAACAAGATTGAACTAGGTATTGAGATACCGACGATCAAATCTTGGGCAAGTAACATACCGATGACAAAGGGAACAACGTATGTTGTTATGCGGTGTGACCGATAAAGATCTTTGTAGAATATGTGGGAGCCAATATGAGCATCCAGGTTCCGCTATTGGTTATTAACCGGAGACGTGTCTCGGTCATGTCTACATAGTTCTCGAACCCGTAGGGTCCGCATGTTTAACGTTACGATGACAGTTATATTATGTGTTTATATGTTTTGATGTACCGAAGGTTGTTCGGAGTCCTGGATGTGATCACGGACATGAAGAGGAGTCTCGAAATGGTCGAGACAAGAAGATTGATATAGTGGAAGCCTATGTTTGGATATCGGAAGTGTTTCGGGTGAAATCGGGATTTTACCGGAGTACCGGGAGGTTACCGGAAACCCCCGGGAACTTAATGGGCCTTAGTGTGCCTAGGTGGAAGAGAGAAGAGGCGGCTAGGGCTGGGCCGCGCGTCCCTCCTCCCTAGTCCGAATAGGACAAGGAGAGGGGGGCGGCGCCCCCCTTCCTTCTTCTCCTCCACTCCTTCCCCCTCCCAAGTCCTAATCCAACTAGGAAAGGGGAAGTCCTATTCCCGGTGGGAGTAGGACTCCTCCCGGCGCGCCCTCTCCCTTGGCCGGCCGCACCCCCCCCCCCCTTGCTCCTTTATATACGGGGGCAGGGGGCACCCCATAGAAACAACATTGATATGTTTGATCTTTTAGCTGTGTGCGGTGCCCCCCCCCACCATAGTCCACCTCGATTCATCAGAAGCGGTGCTTGGCGAAGCCCACGTCGATAGAACATCAACATCGTCCACCACGCCGTCAGGTCGACAAAACTCTCCTCAACACTCGGCTGGATCGGAGTTCGAGGGATGTCATCGGGCTGAGCGTGTGCTGAACTCGGAGGTGCCGTCGTTCGGTACTTGATCGGTCGGATCGTGAAGGCGTCGACTACATCAACTGCGTTGTGCTAACGCTTCGCTTTCGGTCTCACGAGGGTGCGTGGACAACACTCTCCCTCTCGTTGCTATGCATCACCATGATCTTGCGTGTGCGTAGGAATTTTTTGAAATTACTCGTTCCCCAACGATGGCATCCGAGCCTAGTTTTATGCGTAGATGTCATATGCACGAGTAGAACACAAGTGAGTTGTGGGCGATATAAGTCATACTGCTTACCAGCATGTCATACTTTGGTTCGGCGGTATTGTGAGATGAAGCGGCCCGGACCGACATTACGCGTACGCTTACGCGAGACTGGTTTCACCGTTGCGAGCACTCGTCGCTTAAAGGTGTCCTGCGGGTGTCTGTCTCGCTCACTTTAGTTGAACCGAGTGTGGCTACGCCCGGTCCTTGCGAAGGTTAAAACAGCACCAACTTGACAAACTATTGTTGTGGTTTTGATGCGTAGGTAAGAATGGTTCTTGCTAAGCCCTTAGCAGCCACGTAAAACTTGCAAAACAAAGTAGAGGACGTTTAACTTGTTTTTGCAGGGCATGTTGTGATGTGATATGGTCAAGACATGATGCTAAATTTTATTGTATGAAATGATCATGTTTGTAACCAAGTTATCGGCAACTGGCAGGAGCCATATGGTTGTCGCTTTATTGTATGCAATGCAATCGCCCTGTAATGCTTTACTTTATCACTAAGCGGTAGCGATAGTCGTAGAAGCATAAGATTGGAGAGACGACAACGATGCTACGATGGAGATCAAGGTGTCGCGTCGGTGACGATGGTGATCATGACGGTGCTTCGCAGATGGAGATCACAAGCACAAGATGATGATGGCCATATCATATCACTTATATTGATTAAACGTGATGTTTATATTTTATTCATCTTATCTTGCTTTATTGACGGTAGCATTATAAGATGATCCCTCACTAAATTATCAAAGTATAAGTGTTCTCCCTGAGTATGCACCATTGCGAAAGTTCTTCGTGCTGAGGCACCACATGATGATCGGGTGTGATAGGCTCTACGTTCAAATACAACGGGTGCAAAACAATTGCACACGCGGAATACTCAGGTTAAACTTGACGAGCCTAGCATATAACAGATATGGCCTCGGAACACGGAGGCCGAAAGGTCGAGCATGAATCATATAGTAGATATGATCTACATAGTGATGTTCACCATTGAAACTACTCCATCTCACGTGATGATCGGACATGGTTTAGTTGATTTGGATCACGTGATCACTTAGAGGATTAGAGGGATGTCTATCTAAGTGGGCGTTCTTAAGTAATATGATTAATTGAACTTAAATTTATCATGAACTTAGTACCTGATAGTATCTTGCTTGTCTATGTTGATTGTAGATAGATGGCCCGTCTTTGTTGTTCCGCTGAATTTTAATCGTTCCTTGAGAAAGCAAAGTTGAAAGATGATGGTAGCAATTACGGACTGGGTCCAGTAACGAGGATTATCCTCATTGCTGCATGGAAGAATTACGCCCTGGAAGCACCGCTGGGTGCCGGCCTGCTGCAGGAGCAACACCGGATGTTATGAGCGTCTGGCGAGCAAAGCTGATGACTACTCGATAGTTCGATGGGACATGCTTTACGGCTTAGAACCGGGACTTCAACGACGTTTTGAACGTCATGGAGCATATGAGATGTTCCAGGAGTTGAAGTTAATATTTCAAGCAAATGCCCGGATTGAGAGATATGAAGTCTCCAATAAGTTCTACAGCTGCAAGATGGAGGAGAATAGTTCTGTCAGTGAGCATATACTCAAGATGTCTGGGTATAATAATCACTTGATTCAACTGGGAGTTAATCTTCCGGATGATAACGTCATTGACAGAATTCTCAAATAACTGCCACCAAGCTACAAGAGCTTTGTGATGAACTATAACATGCAAGGGATGGATAAGACGATTCCCGAGCCCTTCGCAATGCTAATGGCTGCGGAGGTAGAAATCAAGAAGGAGCATCAAGTGTTGATGGTCAATAAGACCGCCAGTTTCAAGAAAAAGGGCAAAGGGAAGAAGAAGGGAACTTCAAGAAGAACAGCAAGCAAGTTGCTGCTCGGGAGAAGAAACCCAAGTCTGGACCTAAGCACGAGGCCGAGTGCTTCTCTGCAAGCGGTAGTCCTTTGGAGCGGAACTGCCCCAAGTATTTGGCGGATAAGAAGGATGGAAAGGTGAACAAAGGTATATGTGATATACATGTTATTGATGTGTACCTTACTAGTGCTCGCAGATAGCACTGGTATTTGATACTGGTTACATTGCTAATATTTGCAACTCGAAGCAGGGGCTACGGATTAGCGAAGATTGGCTAAGGACGAGGTGATGATGCGGCGTGGGAAATGGTTCCAAAGTCGATGTGATCGCGGTCGGCACGCTACCTCTACATCTACCTTCGGATTAGTATTAGACCTAAATAATTGTTATTTGGTGCGGCGTTGAGCATGAACATTATATCTGGATCTTGTTTGATGCGAGACGGTTATTCATTAAATCGAGAGAATAATGGTTGTTCTATTTATATGAGTAATATCTTTTATGGTCATGCACCCTTGAAGAGTGGTCTATTTTTATTGAATCTCGATAGTAGTGATACACATATTCATAATGTTGAAGCCAAAAGATGCAGAGTTGATAATGATAGTGCAACTTATTTGTGGCACTGCTGTTTAGGTCATATCGGTGTAAAGCGCATGAAGAAACTCCATACTGATGGACTTTTGGAACCACTTGATTATGAATCACTTGGTACTTGCGAACCGTGCCTCCTGGGCAAGATGACTAAAAAGCCGTTCTCCGGAACTATGGAGAGAGCAATAGATTTGTTGGAAATCATACATACATATGTATGTGGTCCGATGAATGTTGAGGCTCGTGGCGGATATCGTTATTTTCTCACCTTCACAGATGATTTAAGCAAATATGGGTATATCTACTTAATGAAACATAAGTCTGAAACTTTTGAAAAGTTCAAAGAATTTCAGAGTGAAGTTGAAAATCATCGTAACAAGAAAATAAAGTTTCTACGATCTGATCGTGGAGGAAAATATTTGAGTTACGAGTTTGGTCTACATTTGAAACAATGCAGAATAGTTTCGCAACTCACGCCACCCGGAACACCACAGCGTAATGGTGTGTCCGAACGTCAGAATCGTACTTTACTTGATATGGTGCGATCTATGATGTCTCTTACTGATTTACCGCTATTGTTTTGGGGTTATGCTTTAGAGACGGCTGCATTCACGTTAAATAGGACACCATCAAAATCCGTTGAGACGACACCTTATGAACTATGGTTTGGCAAGAAACCAGAGTTGTCGTTTCTTAAAGTTTGGGGCTGCGATGCTTATGTGAAAAAGCTTCAATCTGATAAGCTCGAACCCAAATCGGAGAAATGTGTCTTCATAGGATACCCAAAGGAGACTGTTGGGTACACCTTCTATCACAAGTCCGAAGGCAAGACTTTTGTTGCTAAATTCAGAGTTTTTCTAGAGAAGGAGTTTCTCTCGAAACAAGTGAGTGGGAGGAAAGTAGAACTTGATGAGGTAACTGTACCTACTCCCTTATTGGAAAGTAGGTCATCGCAGAAACCCGTTTCTGCGACACCTACACAAATTAGTGAGGAAGTTAATGATGATGATCATGAAACTTCAGATCAAGTTGTTGCTGAACCTCGTAGGTCAACCAGAGTAAGAACCGCACCAGAGTGGTACAGTAATCCTGTTCTGGAAGTTATGTTACTAGACCATGATGAACCTACGAACTATGAAGAAGCGGTGGTGAGCCCAGATTCCGCAAAATGGCTTGAGGCCATGAAATCTGAGATGGAATCCATGTATGAGAACAAAGTGTGGACTTTGGTTGACTTGCCCGATGATCGGAAAGCAATTGAGAATAAATGGATCTTCAAGAAGAAGACTGACGCTGACGGTAATGTTAATGTCTACAAAGCTTGACTTGTTGCAAAAGGTTTTCGACAAGTTCAAGGGATTGACTACGATGAGACCTTCTCACCCGTAGCGATGCTTAAGTCTGTCCGAATCATGTTAGCAATTGCCGCATTTTATGATTATGAAATTTGGCAAATGGATGTCAAAACTGCATTCTGAATGGATTTACGGAAGAAGAGTTGTATATGATGCAACGGAAGGTTTTGTCGATCCAAAGGAGCTAACAAAGTGTGCAAGCTCCAGCGATACATTTATGGACTTATGCAAGCCTCTCGGAGTTGGAATAAACGCTTTGATAGTGTGATCAAAGCATTTGGTTTTGTACAAACTTTTGGAGAAGCCTGTATTTACAAGAAAGTGAGTGGGAGCTCTGTAGCATTTCTGATATTATATGTGGATGACATATTGTTGATTGGAAATGATATATAATTTCTGGATAGCATAAAGGGATACTTGAATAAGAGTTTTTCAATGAAAGACCTCGGTGAAGCTGCTTACATATTAGGCATCAAGATCTATAGAGATAGATCAAGACGCTTAATTGGACTTTCACAAAGCACATACATTGACAATGTTTTGAAGAAGTTCAAAATGGATCAAGCAAAGAAAGGGTTCTTGCCTGTGTTACAAGGTGTGAAGTTGAGTAAGACTCAATGCCCGACCACTGCAGAAGATAGAGAGAAGATGAAAGATGTTCCTATGCTTCAGCCATAGGCTCTATCATGTATGCAATGTTGTGTACCGGACCGATGTGTGCCCTGCTATAAGTCTAGCAGGAGGTACCAAAGTAATCCAGAGTGGATCCTTTGGATAGCGATCAAGAACATCTGAAATACCTGAAAAGGACTAAGGATATGTTTCTCATTTATGGAGGTGACAAAAATCTCATCATAAATGGTTACGTTGATGCAAGCTTTGACACTGCGGACGATTCTAAATCGCATACCGGATACGTGTTTACATTGAACGGTGGAGCTGTCAGTTGGTGCAGTTCTAAACAAAGCATTATGGCGGGATCTACGTGTGAAGCGGAGTACATTGCTGCTTCGGAAGCAGCAAATGAAGGAGTCTGGATGAAGGAGTTCTTATCCGATCTAGGTGTCATACCTAGTGCATCGGGTCCAATGAAAATCTTTTGTGACAATACTGGTGCAATTGCCTTGGCGAAGGAATCCAGATTTCACAAGAGAACCAAGCGCATCAAGAGATGCTTCAATTCCATCCGGGATCTAGTCCAGGTGGGAGACATAGAAATTTGCAAGATACATATGGATCTGAATGTTGCAGACCCATTGACTAAGCCTCTTCCACGAGCAAAACATGATCAACACCAAGGCTCCATGGGTGTTAGAATCATTACTGTGTAATCTAGATTATTGACTCTAGTGCAAGTGGGAGACTGAAGGAAATATGCCCTAGAGGCAATAATAAAGTTATTATTTATTTCCTTATATCATGATAAATGTTTATTATTCATGCTAGAATTGTATTAACCGGAAACATAATACATGTGTGAATACATAGACAAACAGATTGTCACTAGTATGCCTCTACTTAACTAGCTCATTGATCAAAGATGGATATGTTTCCTAGCCATAGACATGAGTTGTCATTTGATTAACGGGATCACATCATTAGGAGAATGATGTGATTGACATGACCCATTCCGTTAGCTTAGCACACGATCGTTTAGTATATTGCTATTGCTTTCTTCATGACTTATACATGTTCCTATGACTATGAGATTATGCAACTCCCGTTTATCGGAGGAACACTTTGTGTGCTACCAAACGTCACAAGCGTGGCGGGTGATTATAAAGGTGCTCTCTGGTGTCTCCAAAGGTACATGTTGGGTTGGCGTATTTCGAGATTAGGATTTGTCACTCCGATTGTCGGAGAGGTATCTCTGGGCCCTCTCGGTAATACACATCACTTAAGCCTTGCAAGCATAGCAACTAATGAGTTAGTTGCGGGATGATGTATTACGGAACGAGTAAAGAGACTTGCCGGTAACAAGATTGAACTAGGCATTGAGATACCGACGATCGAATCTCGGGCAAGTAACATACCGATGACAAAGGGAACAACGTATATTGTTATTCGGTTTGATCGATAAAGATCTTCGTAGAATATGTGGGAGACAATATGAGCATCCAGGTTCCGCTATTGGTTATTGACCGGAGACGTGTCTCGGTCATGTCTACATAGTTCTCGAACCCGTAGGGTCCGCACGCTTAACGCTACGATGACAGCTATATTATGAGTTTATATGTTTTGATGTACCGAAGGTTGTTCGGAGTCCCGCATATGATCATGGACATGACGAGGAGTCTCGAAATGGTCGAGACATGAAGATTGATATAATGGAAGCCTATGTTTGGATATCGGAAGTGTTCTGGGTGAAATCGGGATTTTACTGAATCTTTGGGAGGTTATCGAAACCCCGGGAACTTAATGGGCCTTAGTGGGCCTAGGCTGAAGAGAGGAGGCGGCTAGGGCTGGGCCGCGCCCCCCCCCCAGTCCGAATAGGACAAGGAGGAGGCGCCCCCCCTCCTTCTTCTCCTCCCTCCTTCCCCTCCCAAGTCCTAATCCAACTAGAAAAGGGGGGGGTCCTACTCCCGGTGGGAGTAGGACTCCTCGCGGTGTCGTAGTTTTAAGTCTGACAGTAGAATGGGGGGTAGGTATGGAGAGGCAAGATCTTAGCTATGGAGTAGTTGTATACGCAAGGGATTTACGAGTTCAGGCCCTTCTCGGAGGAAGTAATAGCCCTACGTCTCGGAGCCCGGAGGCGTTCGACTGGATTATATGCGTATGTGTTACAGGGGTGCGAACCCCTCTACCTGTGGAGGGGCGTGGCTTATATAGAGTGCGCCAGGACCCCAGCCAGCCCACGTAGTAGAGGGTTTAAGGTACTTTAAAGCTAGGCGTTACTGGTAATGCCTTACATAAAGTGCCATTAAGATCATAAAGACTATTTAACTACAGACCGTTTGGGCACCGAGTGGCTCTTGGACTCCTGGTGGTCGAGTGTCTTTGAATCTGTCGAGTGGAAACCTACCAGGTCGACTGGAAGGCTGCTTCTCTTGCGAGTGTCCTTGTGGAGGGTACCTTTGGGCAGGTCTATGACCCTACCCCAGGTACATGACTTCATCATTAGCCCCCGAATGGATCGAGGTTTGAGTGAGGAAGGAGTTGATAATCTTTCCGACCTGTTCTTCGTGTTGCGAGTATGTCTTACTCTGGATCAACGACCTTTTAGTGATGGCATCAACTTCTCTTTCAGTCGCCTTGATCCATTCTTCAGGTTTGTCGAGTGAACTCCGTAAACTTGAGGATTTCCGAGCGACGGATCGGAGGAAATATGCTATCTGACGAGTTGCTCTGCGGTTAGCGGATTTCACGGGATCTGAATTTTGGGAAGCGCGCAAAGCAGAGAAAACTGCGGCACTCGGATGGGATAAGACGATGACGCCTCGATCTTCGCGCCGCCTTTTTCGCCATGTATCGTGTGCGCGCCTGTTGCGGGATTGTGACGGGATTGCCTGGGCCTACCGGTCAGCCACTCGGAATCGGCTCCATATAAAGCGTTGGACAGGGCATTTTGAACGGTGCGACCTCAATCTTCTCCCCCCTCCGCCTCCAAACCTTCTCGCTGCGCTCTTCGCCTGTCCAGCGCCCGCCTTTCGGTACTTGCCTTGGCGACCATGGTGAAGGAGAAGACCGCAGCCACCGAGCAGGTGAAGAAAGCGGCGAAGGCCAAGGGAGAGCGCCCGGTCGGGCGGATCCTCTTCAAGCGGTCCAAACTGCCGCAAGGCTGGGTCCAAGGAGATTGGATCCGCTCGACCATCACCGAGAAGGATCTTGCCGATCTAGCCAATGAAGGACTGATCCCCCATGGGTCGGCGAGGCTTCCGGGTACGGAGTGGCAACCGACTGAAGAGGGTGAGTGTGTCCTCTTGGCCACCCACGAGATCGGGGTTTTCTCTGCCAAATCCTTTTTCCGGGGTTTTGAACTTTTTTGGAGCGCAACTCCATCATTTCACTCCAAACTCCATTGTCTATCTTGCTGCTTTCATTTTGCTATGTGAGAACTTCTTGGGTTGTCGACCGCACTGGGGCCTCTTCAAGCACATATTCACCTGTCGCTCTCAAACGGTGAAGAAAACGAACCCGAATGACGAGAGGACCCAAGTAATCTAGATGTGTGGGGGACTCGGGGTCCAGATGAGGGGGAAGAGTGCCTTTCCGGCTATGACTCTCCACGACTCGGTTAGAGGGTGGCGGTCGACTGTTTCTCTGCCAAGACCAGCCGGCCAGGCGATCATTGGGCTCCTCCTTTCTCCATGAGTCGAGTGAACAAGCCATCTTCCCTGAAGGTGTTACCAGAGGAGAAGGCCCAAGTAAAGTTGATGATGGAGCATGTAGTCTAGCTTATTCGCGACGGGGTGACCGGCATGGATCTCCTGGAGGTTTTCCTCCGACGGCGTATTCAGCCACTCCAACACCGAGGTCATCCGATGTGGATGTACTCTGGTACGGTTGATACCACTCGGGTCCATCCAGAGGAGGTCGACGACTCCACGCTGGAGAAGTGGATGACTGCCATCACAGGAAACAAAGACAACCCTCGCGGAGCTAGGAGGATTCCACCAACTCGACCAGAGTTACGAACCAGACAAGGTATAACCACTTATCTCCGACTGTGATTCTGCTGCATTCATTCTGTTTTGATGCCAATTCGTCGACTGACTTTTGCCTTGTTTTATTGTCTTCTAGGTCACCACTGAGATGTACTCGATGCCCAACGGGGCGCAGGAAACAGTCGAAGAAGAAGAAGGAAGTGGAGGTGAAAGTCCGGAGGAATGGGAGTCCAACGGCGAGGAGGATGAGGAGGATGATAGCTCTGATGAAGAGGAGGAGGAGGAGGAAGAGGAGGAAGACGTCGATCCTCCTCGCTGGGAGGGAAGGTCCAAGTTGACGCATGACCCGGCGGTCGGGCGCGGTAAAGCTGTTGTGCCCACTGGGCAGTCGATGAAGCGACCTAGGACAACTTCCCCTGCGCCGACTGAGAAACCGCCGAAGCAACCTCGAGCAACGTTGTCGAAGCCGGCGAAGGCCCTGCCCAAGAAATGGTCATCCCCACCATCTCCGGGTAACCAACAGAACCTTGTATTTCCTTATTCAACATGAGTGAACTTTTGGTCGACTTGATGACTGATCAGCCAATTCTTGAAACCTACAGCGCCGCTACCTCCGAGACTTCAGCCAAGCACGAAGATCAGGAAATGGAGGATGCTGCCACCTCCAACCTTGGTAAGATCTATGAGGTTTTGCTTTTAGTCGACTGGAGCTTTTAGTCGATTGGACTTCCGTGTTTACTTCTGAATCTTTCTTGTAGTTCCGCCTCACGTCATTGATCTCCCCGATGATGACGAGGAAGCGCCATTGAGGAAGAGGAAGAACAAGAAAGCGCCTCTTGGCAAGGCTGCTCGATCATGGCGATTCTGAGGCGCTGATTTCGAGGAGGCAACCCCACTCGGGCTTCGTGTCTCTCGCTGTACGGTGACAAGTGCGACCCACTTCGTCGATTGCTGATCCACCATCTCTCTTTGCTATACACCACGTCCCGGAAGACCAAGTGAGTGCTGCTAAGGAGGCTATACGCCAGGCAGGGATCATGATGGAGCAAGTGAAAGCGGTCTGAGAGGCTAGTCAGGCGGCCTATGATGCTAGTTCAGCTCTCCAGAGCAATGTCCAAGTAAGTCAATCGTTGCTTGCTTTGTTAGGATATGCTACCTGAAATTGCTTCCTTCTAGAGATTTCCATATCTGTACACCCACTGGGTGGGTGTGTCGATTGAACTTTTGTGGGGGCACGCTGAGTGCACCCACCGGTGTAGTCCCGAGACTATGGTCGATCGCATGCGATCGGCTATAGTCTTTATCTTGTGAACTTCTTCACTCGACCGGACGGACCAAGTCGAATGGAACCGTAAACCGGTGGGGCACGCTAAGTGCACCCACCGGTGTAGTCCCGAGACTATGGTCATTGCGTCTGATCGACTATAGTCTAAGAACTATTTTTTTTATCTGCGGTGACCGACGACAATTAGCCATGGTTTTAGAATCATAACCTTTTTGCCTCTTTTGGTCGTTGGTCGAACCAAATTGGTAAACCAGTGGGGGCACGCTGAGTGCACCCGCTGGTGTAGTCCCGAGACTCTTGTCGAATGTTTTGATTCGATTGTAGTCTTAGAAATGCTACTATTTTTCCTTAATCACTCGGAAGTGATCTGTCTTTGATGTCTTTCGTTGGTTGACTCTTTGTAGAAATCTTGCGAGCTTGTGGCTCGCTATCTCGAGAGTTAGAGAACAAGCAGATCCAGCTCAACCTCGATTTGAAGCTTGCTCGGGAGAATTTGCAGAGGCAAAGGATGAAGCAAAAGGTATGGCTGGTGAGAATTTTTGACGAACGCCTTTGTTTTTCTGTTCATTCTCAACTCTGTTCTCATTGTTGCTTTGAGATAAAGCTGGAAGAAACTTTGAAGAAGAAGGGCCTTGACCTTGCAGAGGTACGAAGGCGGCTTTGGAGAAAACAAAGCTCATTGAAGAGAAGCTTGCCTCGGTCGACAAACTTGAAGATAAAATGCCAAGTTGAAAGCCGCTCTTGACGCTGCTAACAAGGAAGTTAGTCGATGAAGAACGACAAGATTGTTCTGTCGACAAGGCTGGCCAATCGGGGAAGCTAAAGCGACACGGAGATTTATCTTGGAGGGCTCGCCAAGAAGCTGTTTCTCATGCTTGAAGGTAATCTCTTTTACCCGATTGTCTTGCTCTCACCGGCTCATCACATGATCGTTATTTTGAGTCCGAGCTGTGTTTTCAGAATTCTGCCAAAACTTTGAAGAAGAAACCGGTCAGTGGAAACCAGCTTGGACCCCATCAACTCTCTGTGAAGGACGGCTGCTATGAATGTGCTCGACCGAGTCTCGTGTTGCTAGCGTGGTGGATTATCTTACTCATTGAAAGTTGCGATGTCGCGGATCGACTCGACTCTCGGCGTAGCAGACTCTTGTAATGACCTTGAATCACGATGAATCGATGAATGAGATTCCAAGTCGAGTGCAAGAATGGAAAAAGTCTTACGCGGTGTGGTGCTGATGTTGCTCTATATCTGGTTCGTGTCCACTTTGCAAAGAAGCGCAAGAGGACAAGCTGGTGTCTCTCAAGGTTGCCAATACCGGAAGCACGACTTGGATCTTTCATGGAGACTTTCATCGCTGCTGCTACCCGTATTGCCGACGGAATCGACCTCGCCAGTTTGTTGCACCTTCCAGTCCTCCGTCGGAGGTAAAAACTTCTAAGTCCCACTTTAAATTTGCCTCGGAATGCCGAGTGGTTTTTGTAACCGATAAACTTTAACGGGCTTAACGCTGAGCACCTTTGGATCCGTGGGGCGTTTATCGAACTTGATTTATCCTTTAACATGCTTTGTTTGCCTTGAGAGAACTTTATTCCTCATTGGAAGATATTCCGTTGAAATTCCATCGACTTGTGCTTCATCTATCCTGCGGTAGAGATGGAACCTGATCGCGATCGACCTTGTCGTCCTTGCGGATTGGGATGAACCGCACGTTGTGCTTGTGGCGAAGCTCGAAGGAGGAGGTAGCGATCGGCCTGCACCTCGTCGTCCTTGCGGATTGGGATGGACCGCCACGTTGTACTTGTGGCGAAGCTCAAGGAGAAGGTAACGATCGACCTGCGCCTCCTCGTCCTTGCGGATTGGGATGGATTCTTTACTCAGGCGAGCACTGGGCTGCAGCTAAGCCTCCGAGTGGGAGGTTTGCTCTCCACTCGGTAGGATTTTATTACTTAGGCGAGCACTGGGCTGCAGCTAAGCCTCCGAGTGGGAGGTTTGCTCTCCACTCGGTAGGATTTTTATTACTTAGGCGAGCATTGGGCTGTAGCTAAGCCTCCAGTGGGAGGTTTGCTCTCCACTCGGTAGGATTTCTATTACTTAGGCGGCTGGGCTGCAGCTAAGCCCCGAGTGGGAGGTTTGCTCACCACTCGGTGGGATTTCTATTACTTAGGCGAGCACCGGGCTGCAGCTAAGCCCCGGAGTGGGAGGTTTGCTCACCACTCGGTAGGATTTCTATTACTTAGGCGAGCACTGGGCTGCAGCTAAGCCCCCGAGTGGGAGATTTGCTCTCCACTCGGTAGGATTTTTATTATTTTGGATGTTAAGGCGAATCCTTGGGCTGTTGTAAGCCCCCGAGTGGGAGGATGGCTCACCACTCGGTGGGATTTGAATACTTAGGCGAGTACTTAGACTGCAGCTAAGCCTCCGAGTGGGAGGCCGGCTCGCCACTCGGTAGGATTTTGAATACTTAGGCGAGTACTTGGACTGCAGCTAAGCCTCCGAGTGGGAGGCTGGCTCGCCACTCGGTAGGATTTTGAATACTTAGGCGAGTACTTGGACTGCAGCTAAGCCTCCGAGTGGGAGGCTGGCTCGCCACTCGGTAGGATTTTGAATACTTAGGCGAAGCGGATTCGCAGCTAAGCCCCCAAGTGAGAGACTGGCTCGCACTCGGAAAGGATTTTTTTTTACAAACTTAGGCGAATCGGATTCGCAACTAAGCCACCCACTTGGGGAAATTTCAACAAAAAGCAATAACAATCACTGGGAAAATTATAACATTCTTGTCTTAGATAAACAAACTACAAAAGTACTTTTATTACATCTCAACCGAGTGAGTTTTAAGTGTAAAAGGGGCGGAGCAGCTCCGTGTTCCAAGCTCGAGGCTCGTCGATCTGGCGATCAACGTTGTAGAGATGATATGCTCCGTTTTGGAGGACTCTTGTGACAATGAAGGGACCTTCCCAAGTGGGGGTGAGCTTGTGTGGTTTCTGTTGATCCACTCGGAGGACCAAATGTCCCTCTTGGAAGGCTCGACTCTTCACATTTCTGGCATGGAATCGACGCAAGTCTTGCTGATAGATATTTGAGCGGATCAGGGCCATTTCTCTCTCCTCTTCCAAGAGGTCGACTGCATCTTGCCGGGCTTGTTCTGCTTCTTCTTCAGAGTATAGCTTGACTCGGGCGCATTGTGAAGCAGGTCACTCGGCAGAACTGCTTCAGCTCCATAGACCAGGAAGAATGGAGTTCTCCCAGTCGACCGATTAGGAGTGGTCCTCAATCCCCAGAGAACTGATGGAAGTTCGTCGACCCAAGCTCATGCTGCGTGCTTGAGATCACGCATCAGCCGTGGTTTCAGCCCTTTGAGAATGAGGTCGTTTGCTTGTTCTGCTTGTCCATTCGACTGAGGATGAGCCACTGAAGCATAGTCGACCCGCGTGCCTTGAGAGGCGCAGAAGGTTTTGAACTTGTCATTATCAAAGTTTGACCCATTGTCGGTGATGATGCTATGCGGAACTCCATATCTGAATATCAACTCTCGATGAAACCGATAGCGATTGCATGCATCGAGGTTCTTGATGGGCTTGGCCCGATCCACTTGGTGAACTTGTCGATCGCTACTAGAAAATGAGTGAAGCCGCTTCGCCATTCTCAACGGTCCAATCATGTCCAATCCCCAAACAGCGAAGGGCCGACGAGTGGAATGGTCTTCAAGGGAGGCGGGCTTGTGCGGCATGTTGGAATAGAACTGACATCCTTCACACTTGTCAACTATTTCTTTTGCCATTTCATTTGCTTTCGGCCAGTAAAATCCTGCTCGGTATGCTTTAGCCACAATGGTCCGAGAGGACGCATGATGGCCACAGGTCCCCGAGTGGATATCCACAAGAATTATCTGACCTTCTTCTGGCGTGATACACTTCGGCCGACACCGATCACGCTTTCTCGAACAACTGCCCTTGATCATTTGTAAAGGCCTTGGATCGTCGGACGATCCGTCGAGCCTCTTCTTCATTCTCTCGGGAGCTCTTTCCTTAGGATATATGCGATGTAACGGCATCGTCGATCGGGAGTGATGACCACCACTTCCATAATTAGGTCGACCACGGCTGGGACCTCAACTTCATCGGATCATTGGCACTCTTTTGCTGCGGGGCTTCTTCCGTGAAAGGGTCCTCCTGCCTCGAAGGTGCATGAATGTGCTCCAAAAGACATTACTGGGAATGGCTTCCTTTTGGATCCTATCTTCGCCAAATCATCTGCAGCTTGATTTTTCATCGGGGTATATGATGAAGCTCTAACCCTCGAATTTCTTCTCCACTTTCTCTTTGCATTACAATAACCTGTCATAGCGGGCTTCGACATCCCACTCCTTCATCACTTGATTAACAACCAGATCCGAGTCGCCATAGACCATAAGGCGACGGACGCCGAAAGTGAAATGGCCATGCGCAACCCATACAGGAGTGCTTCATATTTCGCTTCGTTGTTGGAAGAATCAAAGTGAATCTGGAGAACATATTTGAGCCTATCTCCTCGGGGAAAACCAATACAACCCCTGCACTGAACCGTTCGACATCTTGGAACCGTCGAAAAACATAGTCCGGTGTTCCGAGTGAACTGAGTCGGAAGCTGCTGTTCGATCCACTCGGCGAGGAAATCTGCTATTGCTTGGGACTTGATGGCTTTCTTTGCCTCGAATTTGATATCAAGGGGAAGGAGTTCAATCGCCCATTTTGCCACTCGACCAGTTGCATCTCTGTTATGAAGAATTTCCGACAAAGGGGCGTCGCTGACGACTATAATGGAATGATCGGAGAAATAATGAGCAACCTTCTTCATGGTCATATAGATCCCATAAACAAGCTTCTGATAGTGAGGGTATCTTTGCTTTGATGGGGTCAGTACTTCAGAAAGATAATAAATTGGGCGTTGAACTTTGAAGGCTTTTCCATCTTCTTCCTGCCGACCGTAGTAAATGCAGTCGACGACTTGTCCGATGGCTGCAATGTAAAGCAGCAAAGGCTCTTTGCTGATTGGAGCAGCAAGCACCGGCTTGGTGGAGAGCGAGCTTTGAGCTCGCAAACGCTGCATCAGCTTCTAGAGTCCACTCGAACTTGTCGACTTCTTCATCGATCGGTAAAGAGGCAATGCCTTTTCACCGAGGCGAGAGATGAATCGACTTAAAGCGGCCAAGCATCCAGTAAGTTTCTGGACATCGTGCACACGCACAGGGCGCTTCATTCGGAGTATGGTGCCAACCTTTTCTCGGTTAGCATTGATTCCTCACTCAGAAACGAGAAAACCGAGTAACTTTACAGCAGGAACTCCAAATGTACACTTTGATGGGTTAAGCTTGATATCATACCTCCTGAGATTGGCAAATGTTTCAGCAAGGTCAGTCAATAGGTCGGAACCCTTTCGTGACTTGACCACTATATCATCCATGTACGCTTCCACATTCCGACTGATTTGAGTGAGCAAACACTTCGAATCATCCTCATGAATGTGGCTCCGGCGTTCTTGAGACCGAATGGCATGGTGACATAACGAAGCACCGAATGGAGTGATGAACGCTGTTTTAATCTCATCGGGTCCATCTGAGACGGATCTGATGGTACCGGAATAGGCGTCTAAAAGACAACCTCTCACATCCCGCAGTTGAGTCGGCTATTTGGTCGATGCGAGGAAGAGGAAATAATCTTCGGGAGGCCCGATTGATATGCTTGAAATCGATGCACATGCGTAACGACTTGTCCTTCTTGGGGACCATGGCGACATTGGCGAGCCACTCGAGTGGTAGATCTCTCGGATGAACTCTGCTGCTAAGAGCCGAGCCACCTCCTCGCCAATGGCCTTTCTCTTACGGGACGGCGGACCGAAGATACTCTTTAACGGTTTGAATTTTGGGTCGACTCTTAGCGATGCTCAGCCAGCCCCCAGGAACACCGGCATGTCGTGAGCTTCCATGCAAAGATGTCCCAGTTCTCACGGAGGAACCGGATGGCGCTTCTTCCTATTTTGAGTCGAGTGTTGTTGAGATGTTGGTCGGAGCAGCATTGGGATCGGTCGGGTGAATGTGAACCTGTTTCGCGTCTCACGGTCGATTGAAATCTTGACTCCAGAGCAGGCTTCTTAGCTCGCAACAAATCACTCGGATCTGCAGTTTTCGATACTCTTGTAGCTCTACCATCGCCAACCGAGCATCGGCGATCTTAGAGCCTTTTCGCATCACTCTTACGCTTTCTTCCGATTGCCGTGGCGGTGATCACGCCCTTGGGACCAGGCATCTTCAATTTAAGATACCGTAACATGGTCGGGCCATGAAACGTGCATAAGCTGGCCTTCCCAGAATAGCGTGATAAGCGCTCTAGAAATCCACGACCTCAAAGGTCAACTTTTCTTTCCGGAAATGCTTCGAATCACCAAAAACTACATCAAGAGCAATTTGACCGAGTGATTCAACCTTCTTTCCAGGAATGACTCCGTGGAAGCTCATGTTACTGGTACTGAGTCTGGACATCGGAATGCCCATCCCTTTCAACGTCTCCGCGTACAATATGTTCAAGCCACTACCACCATCCATCAGGACTTTGGTCAGTCGAGTGCCCTCAACAACTGGGTCGACCACCAATGCTTGCCTCCCAGGGGTGGCAATGTGCGTCGGGTGATCGACCGGTCGAATGTGATGGCGGTGCAGGACCATTTCAGATAATTGGGAGTCGCCGAGCAACCAAGTTCACTTCCGATTGATAACCTTCAATCGACTTTTGCTTTCGGCGTCGGCAAAAATCATCGAGGTGGAATTGACCGGGATATCCGCCATCACATCTCTGTCCTCAACTTTATGCATTTCGTTATCCTTATCCTTGAGCTGTTTCCCTTGGGCCGCTGAATCAAGAGCCGACAATCGTCGAGTGGTATGTTTGGGTAAATGAGTTTACCTTCTTCATCTTTCTTTGTATGAATATGACATGGCAAATCCAACACGTCGTTTCCATCCTGGTCTTTTACCTTCTTGGGGTTCCAAGGACCCTCAGGTTTCCCCTTGAACTTTCCTGGGTTCACGGCCAAGGCCTCTCCGGGAGCGGCTGGCTCGGCTTTGCGCTTCTGCTTCCGACTGGAATTTCCTCCGCCGGAGGAGTTGGCGGCCGATTTATATTTACCACTCCGGAGCCGATCCTCTTCTTCACCATTTGCATACTTGGTGGCAATTTCCATCATCCGACTCAGGGTCCTATCTCCGGTTCGACCAAATTTCAAACTCAACTCTCTGTTTTTTACGCCTTCTTTGAAGGCACAGACTGCCTGGTGGTCAGATACATTCTCAACTGTGTGGTGCAAAGTGATCCACCTCTGGATATAATATCTCAAAGTTTCACTCGACTTTTGCACACTTGACTGTAACTCTGTCAATCCTGCTGGTCGTTTGCAAGTTCCTTCAAATGTCCTGACAAACACTCGGGCAAGATCTTCCCAAGTGTAAATCTGCTTTGGGTGCTAAGCGATTCAGCCATACTGGCTGAACCCTCCAACATAAGAGGCAAATGCTTCATGGCTACTTCATCGTTGCCACCGCCGATCTGAACAGCCACTCGGTAATCTTCAAGCCAAGTGTCGCTTGGATTCACCGATGAACTTATCGACACGATCGCCAACTTTGAAGTTGGGAGGAATCACCATGACTCGATGGCTCTGCTGAAACACTCTGGTCCCGAGACATGAACTCTGCTGCTGGAAGGAACATCTCTATCATGACCGTCTCGGTGAGCTCTGTTCTGTCGACCAAACCTTGAACGATAATAGATCTCGCATCAAAGCCTGGTTCCACTCGGGTCGTTGGAACTCTTCGCCAAAGACTTGTCTTTGGCGTCGTAATCCCTGCTGCCGAGGCGTATGATCCACCCCTTGGGGAGGTGGGCACTCGGCGTCGATCGTTGCGATCGAATCGGTGCTCATCTTGCCGCATGACCCTTGTATTGATCATCACGCCGCCCCCACGTTCCTCACGCCGGGGCGATCTCGGACTATGGGCCAATCTGTATCGAATTCACGCGACGGATCGGTGTGAACCCTGTTCGCGATCGGGATACAACTGAGTTTTGATCTCCTACCGCCGAGCAGATCCCTGATTTGCTGCAAACCTCTACCGCCTCCATTGGGAAGGCTGAATTGACTCGCTATCGGGCGGCAGCTGCTAAATTCTTAATCTGAGTTCGATATACCTGAGTTGGCGGTTGAAAGAGCCGGCGTCGATTGGATTCTCGGAACCCTTGGTCGCGTCGCTCGTCGAGTACTCGCTGAAGATTCTCGGTCGAGTCGCTCAGCCAGGTTAATGGCGTGCATCCTCCAAGGCACGAGCCTCGGGGTTTCTCCAACGATAGGAGTGTGAAGTGCATCCATGTTCCGACGGCGAAGCTCCTCCTCCGGAGCGAAGTGAGGGCTCGGCAGGTACTCTTCGTGGGCTTGCTCCGGATCGCCTCCACCGTCACCTCCGTTGGTGCGGGTGAATCCGGGGACTGCGTGGTCCATCGACCATCAGAACCTCTCCCGCCGGGTCACTGCTATCGCATTCGGACGCAGTCTCTGCGGAGCCAGTCGAACAGGCCGTAGAGAGATTCGTCGGGCTCAATCGCCGCGACTTGGGGGGTAGACGACTGGCAGGCCACTGCATGCCTCACCCACCGCTGAAGCCTCGACCGACCGGAACGCTTGCGCCTGCGGAAGACTGGGAGTGAAGACGGCGCAAGAGCCGACCCATACTGGGTCGACGGTTGCCGCAGGAGGACGCCGCGTACACACGCGCGAAAGTGCGTCGCCCCGCGGACGGGGAGCGCGTCCACGTCGAGTGGAGCCTCCTGAAGCCAAGCGGAGTCGTCGGCGACGAACGTGAGCGCACCGAGACGGATCTCGTGGCCGTCTACCAGAACTCCACCTGAAACCATGATGTAGGAGATCGAAAGAATCCCAACTTCTCCAACAAATCGCTAGAACACCTGCCCCACGGTGGGCGCCAACTGTCGTGGTTCTAAGTCTGACAGTAGAATGGGGGGTTGGTATGGAGAGGCAAGATCCTAGCTATGGAGTAGTTGTATACGCAAGGGATTTACGAGTTCAGGCCCTTCTCGGAGGAAGTGATAACCCTACGTCTCGGAGCCCGGAGGCGGTCGATTGGATTATATCGTATGTGTTACGGTGCGAACCCTCTACGTGGAGGGGTGGCTTATATAGAGTGCGCCAGACCCCAGCCAGCCCACGTAGTAGAGGGTTTAAGATGCGTTAAAGCTAGGCGGCACTGTAACGCCTTACATAAAGTGCCATTAAGATCATAAAGACTATTTAACTACAGACCGTTTGGGCACCGAGTGGCTCTTGGACTCTGGTGGTCGAGTGGGTCTTCATGGTCGAGTGTCTTTGAATCTGTCGAGTGGAAACCTACCAGGTCAACTGGAAGGCTGCTTCTCTTGCGAGTGTCCTTGTGGAGGGTACCTTTGGGCAGGTCTATGACCCTACCCCAGGTACATGACTTCATCACCCGGCGCGCCCTCTCCCTTGGCCGGCCACACCCCCCTTGCTCCTTTATATACGGGGGCAGGGGCACCCCATAGAAACAACATTGATCTGTTTGATCTTTTAGCCGTGTCGGTGCCCCTCCACCATAGTCCACCTCGACATCATCAGAAGCGGTGCTTAGGCGAAGCCTGCGTCGATAGAACATCAACATCGCCACCACGCCGTCGTCCTGACAAAACTCTCCCTCAACACTCGGCTGGATCGGAGTTCGAGGGACGTCATTGAGCTGAACGTCTGCTGAACTCGGAGGTGTCGTACGTTCTGTACTTGATTGGTCTGATCGTGAAGACGTACGACTACATCAACTGCGTTGTGCTAACGCTTTCGCTTTCGGTCTACGAGGGTACGTGGACAACACTCTCCCCTCTCGTTGCTATGCATCATCATGATCTTGCGTGTGCGTAGGATTTTTTTTTGAAATTACTACGTTCCCCAACAGTCTTATACCACGTGTAGCCACACTCAGCCGTCCCTTTCTATTTAGTTGGACACATCACTTCAAAATTCATATTAAAATAAGGAAAAAATCAAATTGATTGTATTTTTTAAGTTAAGCCGATGTGATGTTGTTTGTCTAGTAAATAAACATGACGATAGTTCTAACTTTAAATAAAAAGTTGTGTCCTCTTCCGTCTCCATTCTATTGGTGGCATCCCTGTCCGTGAGGCTTCAGGGCAAGTAGGAGTGATAGCACTCTTCAAATGCTCCCATGTATTCCATTTGTAAAAATCGCACTCTGATGTTTAGGAAAAATCTGAAAAAAATAATATGATTGCTCACAAGACATGTGTCTATAAATTTTGAAAAAATCGGATCCAAATACAGAACACACAATGAGAAACAGAAAAAACAAACCTAGAATGGATAGTCTCAAAAGAAGACAAAATATGAATAATGTAAAAAAGACACTAATCACATCTGGATTCGTCGTCTTCGTTTCTCAACGTGTGTTTTGAATTTGGATCTGGGTTTTTTTAGGGGTTATAGAAACATGTCTTGTGAATGTGCACAAAAACTTTAAAATTTTCTGGAACCACTCAAATTTATTTTTTCTAATTTGGGAGAATGGGAGCATGTAAAGGCTGGTATCACTTGATACTCTCACGTGAAGGACTACGACCCTGTCGATTGCAGCCTCTCACGCCATGACAACACAAGACGAGACAGGTACAAGTGGAACCCAATAAGCTTATGCATCCCGAGTCATTCAGGCCGGTGTCAACTATGAGCTTTCACTTTACTTCACGTCAAACTAGAACCCGGTCAGTGGACTGACCAACCTATCGACAAAACCACAAGGCATGCAAGGCACGCGATTTTAAATTTTTAATTGCAACGAACGTAGTAGTATGTTGATCAAGTTGGCGGACACCTCGCTAGCTGCACATGGATAGGGATACATGCATGATCCAGTTAGGTATATGTCCCCACTAGAAGCAAAAAGATGAAGGAGAAAACTATGTTAGTTAACAGGTTGATTCCATTACTACCGTGCATGTTCTTGCAACTTCCTGTGTGCCACGCCGGTGTAGTTTTCCCACCGGTGAAGAGGCGACTCTTCAATCTTCATGTACGTGTACTACATACTCAGCAGCTAGCCAACTTTAATGAACTCGCCATCAAAGAGGGGGAAAGTGACCTAACATCTTGCTTAGCACAAAGGCCATTTAGCCCGTTAACTTGCCTATCAACTCGATGTATTACGCGAAATGAGCGTAACTGAGATGATTAGATTCCTTGTATGAAACCAATCTAACAGGGTTCAATTCCTAGACATGGTATTGGTGGTCGTCTTTTCCTGGATTTATTCCATCCCTTTCGATGATATGCGTTCAGTGGGACGACACGTCTCCGTCGACTATAAAGACATATATGATGAGTTCATCAATCTCAAGATGTTGTGCCATCTCGCAAGGGCAGAGCGTCGGTGGGACAATCCCGGGTCCTCCCCCCTTCCAAAAAAATTAATGCAAAGAGAAGTTAATCATATTGCTAAACTCACTTCTGATTACCCAACCGCGCGTGATGCTGTTTAGCCCCCTTAGATTCTGTTCACATTCCGCCACTACCGATTTGGTCTCTCGGAGACGCTCATAAGAGTGTGCGTGCGTTCATAGAGGTGAGTATATGTGTGTATCTATGAGCATTTGCGTCTGTACTTTGTTAAAGAAAACTCGATTGTATGACGGATGTAAAAAAACGGACATAAAAAGAGAAACTGGACCGCATGACGAAAAAATTGGCTGGCAAGATGGCATGTTCCTCACTATATTTATGATGATACAAAAGAACGTCAATTCGAGGATGATATAAAAAACGTTAACTTGAGGATGATCTTTCTTAATGCGGTGCACAATTTGTTTGTAGTGCTGTCCCAGGCTGCACCCTCCAACGATAGGAACTGATATTTTAGATGATTTAGTAGCAAAGTCGAAACGCCACATTTGCATCCGTCCAAAAATTGCTCAGTTGATTGGTGCATAGGAAAGCAGCTCTTAACACAAAGCTTACAAAGGGAAAGATGGTAACCTGGATAATAACCACTGGGAAGCCATAGAGATATTTAATTTGACACGCTGGGCGAGTTGCTATCCACACGCGAGAGTCGATGTGTCATCGAGTACATTTGAGAAAATGTACACCGCACAACTAAATATCAACATACCAAGTGATATTTATCTGTTTATTTTCTCGGAGGGACGTCTTGTTCTTTTTGTTTCTACCTGAAATGTTCGAAACGGCGACTCAAATGCAGCAAATGTGTTGAACATGTTTCCCACATGCATGGTTATATAACAAGGTTTATCACGGAAAGTCGTAGAGGCACGCACCTGTCTAGCCGTACCGGCAGTCTGATTGCTTACCTATCCACAAAGTCATTGAATTTCACACGAGGGCATAACAAGTTTTAAGTTTTAGTTTCTGAAACTTACGACTTTGTCGATTGCTCGTACCAAGTTTCAGAAGTTGAAACTTAACGGAGTTTAAAAACCCGTCAAAACGTATTCAAAATGGATCTCATTTTGAAAGCCCTTGTCGTCATCAAAAACTCAAATATACAAATGAAACTTAATTCAAACTTTGGTTCAAAAGATATGAAAGATTGAAAGCCAAGAGAAAAAGTGGCTGGATGGCCTCGCCCATGCGTGCTACAAATCCCCTCTTGGGTTTATTACCATGACTTTTTTATCTTCGGTGCAAGAACCACTCTATGGTATAGTGAAACTGGCGATGAACCTTTGTTGCGACGATACTATTAAAATACTCACGTATTCCGTGTGCGTATTGTTATGGGTTGATATAAACTATGGTTCGGTGTTTGTTAGGATATTTGCTCTATTTGTATAGTTGGCTTGGGAGTCAATACATGTCACGTTCAAACTGTATCACATGTAACCTCTTTATGTTATATTAACGCACACAAGTCCCTACCTGAGCTACGGCAAACTACTCCACCAACTTTACATGGTATCAGAGTCATCTCTCTTTCTCGTACATCTCGTCTGAACCATGGCGTTGTCTTCCTCCTGCTCTGTGATGTAGGCCAATCCTTTTGGTTAGCAGGTAATGGAACGCCTCACCAGGGATAACTTCCCCCTCTACAAAGCTCAGGTGCTCCCGCATATCAGAGGGCTCACATGTTTGGCTATCTCGATAGAACCATCGTTGCATCATCTAAGCAGCTCATAGTGCAGAAGGCAGATAAAAGTGGCTAGAAGAAATTTCCAACCCCAGCCTATAAGTTCTCCCATCAAGTGCTAGCTTACGCATGGGGTTTCTCTCCCTGGTGGTCCTAGCCCAAGTCATCGACATTGCCGGAGATATGTTGGCCTAAGCTTACTTCACCAAGATGAAGGGAACCGTCAATGATATGGCTAGCAACGGTTAAAAGAACTTGAGGACCATGATTTGATTTCTCAGATTCCCTCTGAATAACGACTACAGCTCATTTAGCAGCACCATCGATCTTTAATACAGTTACATCCACCTGGCCAGTCATAGATCTCCCTCGGTGATCTCTACAGATAGTTGCCCTCGGTGGAGGGGCGACTCGTGTCACAGATTCCTGGATATCATCGGATCTCATGAGAAATGGGGTCTTCGATCCACCTGACCAGTCATTGATCTCCCTCGCTGGGATGCCCGTGGCTATGACAGCTTGAGAAGCAGTGCCACTACCTAGAAACTGGTGGTGGCTACCCGTCTGGCAACCGTCAGCCCAAGCAGGGCGCAGGCAGCTATTGAGGCAGCGAAGGCAGCAATGGTGCGATTGGGGAAAAGTCCCATATTTTCCACCATGAGGGATATGAGGCATACCGTTGATGGAAATTGTATGACTGATGAGTGATATTTTGACACTCCTCTACCCTTTGTTTAAACCGAGATACATAAAAACCGAGATATTCGCTCCGATATTGCCACTAGTGACTCATGAATGCATAGGATTCCACAAATCCTATCTTTATTGTGTTTCTATAGGAAATGGGCTAAATATTGACGAAATCAAGTGAGAACATGGAAAGGAGTAAAGGAGGAGATAGAAGAAATCAGGATGAGGCGCACCATAAGAAACAACACCAAGGACGGTGTTTCATGCGACCGCGACCGCTCGCATGAGTGGTCGTATTGCATGGCAACCGAGGCCTCTCATTCACCTGAATAACTTTTATAAAGGTGTCGAGCCCGAAATGTCAACAGGACATCCGTGAGAAGAACCAAAACAGAGTCATCCTCATCCATCTCCATCAACCCTGGCTGCTACCATTTCCATCTCCATAGCCACCATCACCACCATAGTTCTTCTTCCACTAGATCATACTTGACCGAGCCATTTAATTACATTTAATTACATCTTAAAAGTATTATGTCACATACATGCACTTAAATTGATCGATTTTCATCTGTAGTTTTTTTTGGAGAGACGCTCCATTGGCAATCATCACTTCTTTATGTTTTACAGAGATATACATGCTCTTATTCCTAGGTCGGCTGAATGGAAGAAAGGATGACCACGCAAGGTGCAATTGGTTTGTTTGTTTGGTCATCACATATCAATACTGCTAGGAACATGTGTGCCCCTCCTGGTAATGTTGCTGTTGAAAAGAAGAATTTTTGGAGCACCCATGTGGTTTGGAGGGCGTCACCATGGATGCTAAGGGGGACCGAGAAATGTGAAGGCGTGGAAGGAGACGGGTAGGGACTCACATAACAACTTTGTGGCGGTTGCGGTGATGGTGCATGTGAATAAAAAAGAAATAAGATGTGCCTCACTACAAGGTTTGACGGGACAACTAATGCCGATGTTGCACCTTGCGATGGAGGACCGGTGTGAAAGATTGTATTAGTCATTATGGCTATTAGCATCACCGAGCAAGAGAATAGAAGGGTGGAATTGGAATGTATGGATGTAGTACATCGGAGAAAAAACATGAGATAGTATTATTGGTCTATTTGAGGAAAAAAATTACAAATTTGAAAATAAATAAATGAATAAGTAAGGACAGAGAAAAAAGTAAAAAGGTAAAAAATGAAGAAAGAAGAAATGATGAAAAAAACATGTATGTAATCACAGCTGCTACGCGTTCTTTGCAGTTTAGGAAGCAGAAAAAAATAGATGAAATGAGTCGGCCCAACATTATGAGGGAGTGTGTGTCGTTTGGAAAATAACGAAGGAACGGGTGCCGTGGACGCGGGATCCCCCCGGTATCCCCGATAAAATCCAGGGCTCGTGACCCCCGCGACGAATCAGCCCGTGGAAAACCAACGGGTCATTTGGTTGCTCGTCGCCTAGGGATTTTCTGGCCCGATCCACCTTGTTTCCCAGGGAGATCAATCCACGACTCGAGAGATCGGGCAGGAAATCCACGCCTCCGCTCTCTCTCCCACGATCGACTTCCACCTAGCGATCTGGCGCGTGGCGCCCCGTCCTCTAGCCACCAAATGAGGTAACACTGATTAGGGAAATCTCCCGGGTGATGGAAGGGGATCTCATCTGTCCGGAGAAAATCCCCCGACTGGGGTATGCTGCCCTGGTTTTGTTGGCCTTGCTACCAAACTAGGCCTTAGGAAATACCTTCGACGCGGGAGCGGCAGAATTTTTTTTAAGCAAAGGGAGGGACTGATATGTATCGCTTGTACCGAGCGAGGTCCTTCCTCTTTCGTTGTTGGGCAGGGCCCACGCGATGAATCGTTCCCTCTCACCTGGCTTGGTCTGCTGATGCACGTGCGGACACTGCTTACCTGAAAAAAGCGATAGGTTCATAGGAAAGTCGATATTTTTTTTAAATTCTTTTCAATTCGAAAAGAATTTTGGAGAGCTCATGAATTCAGAGAAATGTTCACGAATTGGAAAAAAAAAGTTCATGAACTTCATAATGTTTGCAAAGTCGAAAAAATATTTCTCTGAATTACAAAAATTGTTCCTCAATTAAAGACATGTTCATGAATTCAAAAAAGGTCGTCAATTGAAAAAAGGCCGTGAACTTCAAAAATGTTCATGATGTGGAAATAATGTTCCTGAAATAGAAAAATGTGCACGAATTTGCAAAATGTTCACAAATTTGAAATATGTTCATGAATGTGAAAAAAATGTTCATGAATTTGAAAAAAATGTTTGCGAATTAGTAAAATGGTCATGAAATAAAGAAATGTTCACCAATTAAAAAATGTTCACGAATTAAAAAATGTCCTCAAATTCTAAAAATATCAATGGATTGCAAAAACTGATCACAATTGAGAGAATGATCAAGGACTTAATAAGTGTTCCCATATTCAAAAGTGTTCACGAATTCAAAAAAATGGTGGATTAGGAAAAATGTTTGTGGATTCAAAATAGTTCATGAATTCAAAAAATATCATGGATTAAAATATTGAGAATTAAAAAATGTTCGTGGATTAGAATAATATTCACGGATGCAAAAGGGATATTAAAGAAAATAGGAAAAGGAGATAAATATGAAAAATAAAAATAAACAAAAGGGGGTATAAAAGAAATACGAAAAGGAAAAAACCAGAAAACAAATCAAAGTAGAAGAAAACAGAAAGAATAAACCTTCTGTAATCTTCCTAAAACCAGGTGAAAGATTCCAGAAGTTTCCTAAAATCGGCTGAAGAAAGCCGCTCCCACATTGCTCGCTCAACTCTAATGGGCCGGCCAAGATATGGATGAATTGGGCGATCGCTCTGATATGTATCGCAAGGAACGATACATATCATTTGTGTCAGCGAGGGCGAACCATTCGCTACAAGCGACCCGTTTTTGAGAACTAGGTGATGCCCGTGTTGCTACGGAAACCTTGCTAAGAAATGTCTAAATAATTGCCACCAAACTTCTAAAACTGATGGAAGTCAAATTAAACTTAGAAAAATTGAAGCATATAAAAAGAGAAAATAAAATGCAGTTAAAAAAATGTCATTTATAACAAAATGTGAAGGATGAACTCTAATGCAAAAAAATCACCTTCGAATAATATGCATGAATTAATATTGTGATAGTGTTTTTGCATGCATAGAATAGTGCAAAAAAGTAATTCATGGCTTGCGACTTGCTTATGTGTCATGTCTGCATGATTAGAAAAAATAGGTAGTGAGTTGTAGTTAGAACTGGTAGTGGGTTGTACTAGCTATAGGAATAGAAGATGCGCACGAAAACCACTAATGGGTTGGTCCAAGAGAGGAATACAATGGGCGAGCGCTATAAGCGACCAAACCGCTAACTCATCTAACTCCTATTTGGCGTCTTAAGGGTTGGTCACAGTGCAATATGCAAACTGGCGCACCTCCCCACGCACTGTGTGCGTAAATGGGTCAGCTCATGTGCATCTTGTTTTTCAATAGTTTTTTAACCTTCCTTTGATTGTTCTGAAGGTTCTTCTAAGTTGTTTCCCCCCTAGTGGGCTGTACTAGCTATTTACGAGTAGAAGATGCGCACAAAAATCACTAATGGGCTGGTCCAATAGAGGAATACAATGGGCGAGCGCTATAAGCGACCAAACCGCTAACTCATCTAACTCCTGTTTGGCATCTTAAGGGTTGGTCATAGTGCAATATGCAAACTGGTGCACCTCCCCATGCACTGTGTGCGTAAATGGGTCAGCTCATGTACATCTTGTTTTTCAATAGTTTCTTAACCTTCCCTTGATTGTTCTGAAGGTTCTTCTGAGTTGTTTCCCCTCGGCACAGGTTTTGCACTTTTCCCCATTATCTTTTTCTTTTTATTTTCTCTTTTATTTTTATTTTTCATTTTATTTTTATTTATTTACTTATTTTGTTCTTTCTTTTTAAATTTTACTTTATATCAAATTCATAAAGTTTTTTCGGATTTGGTATTTCTTTGCCCAAATCTTTCTGAAATTTATTTGAATCCATTAAATTTTCTTAAATTAGTGGGGTTTTTTATAAAAGTATGATTATTTTTTTCAAATTCATGATTTTTTTTTTCATTTTCACGAAGTTTTTTCTTTAAATTTATGCACTTTCCGAAAGCATGATTTTCCCCAAAGTTTCATGAACTTTATTCAATTGTGTTGAGCTTTTTTACTAAAAAATAAAATCAAAATCTTCTATTCCTAAATAGCTAGTACAACCCACTACCAGTTCTAACTACAACTCACTACCTATTTTTTCTAATCATGCAGACATGACACATAAGCAAGTCGCAAGCCATAAATTACTTTTTTGCACTATTCTATGCATGCAAAAACACTATCACAATATTTGGCGTCTTAAGGGTTGGTCATAGTGCAATATGCAAACTGGCGCACCTCCCCACGCACTGTGTGCGTAAATGGATCAGCTCATGTGCATCTTGTTTTTTAATAGTTTTTTAACCTTCCTTTGATTGTTCTGAAGGTTCTTCTAAGTTGTTTCCCCCCTAGTGGGCTGTACTAGCTATTTACGAATAGAAGGTGCGCACAAAAATCACTAATGGGCTGGTCCAATAGAGGAATACAATGGGCGAGCGCTATAAGCGACCAAACCGCTAACTCATCTAACTCCTGTTTGGCGTCTTAAGGGTTGGTCATAGTGCAATATGCAAACTAGTGCACCTCCCCACGCACTGTGCGTAAATGGGTCAGCTCATGTACATCTTGTTTTTCAATAGTTTCTTAACCTTCCCTTGATTGTTCTGAAGGTTCTTCTGAGTTGTTTCCCCTCGGCACAGGTTTTGCACTTTTCCCCATTATCTTTTTCTTTTTATTTTCTCTTTTATTTTTATTTTTCATTTTATTTTTATTTATTTACTTATTTTGTTATTTCTTTTTAAATTTTACTTTATATCAAATTCATAAAGTTTTTTCGAATTTGGTATTTCTTTGCCCAAATCTTTCTGAACTTTATTTGAATCCATTAAATTTTCTTAAATTAGTGGGTTTTTTATAAAAGTATGATTATTTTTTCAAATTCATGATTTTTTTCATTTTCATGAAGTTTTTTCTTTAAATTTATGCACTTTCCGAAAGCATGATTTTCCCCAAAGTTTCATGAACTTTATTCAATTGTGTTGAGCTTTTTTACTAAAAAATAAAATCAAAATTTTCTTTACGGAAAAGCTATTTTTCAGTCGACCGGAAATTAACGATAGAACGAGGATGGGAATCGAACCTACGACCTCCTGTAGGTACAAAACCACACTAACAATCCCGCCCAGGTTTTGATATTGAAAATTTTCCCAAGTTCTATTCTTTAATCGTAGAGGCTCTTTGTTTAAGATTAAAAATCTCAGAGTTGCTAACTTGGTGGCGCGTTTAGAGGGAAGATTTCTGGATACGTTGACGTTGACCACCTCGATTTTGTCTCTGGATTGGAAGATCCACCATGATTTTTTTTTCTCTGCGCTAAATCTATTGATAGACTTTGTTTACAAGGATTTTTATAGTCAAAAAAATGATGCTAAATTTGTGATTCGAACCCTCACCAAGCAGCTAACGTGGAACACGTAATAACTAGCCCAGGCCCAGCTAGACTAATTGTTGTGCAAAAGTGAGCATATCGCACTATTTTGACCATTCCCTGATGTTTTCTTTTTCTTTGTTCTTTGAGGAATCTCCGTCACGTCCTTGTCTCCCTATTTCTTTCTTATTTATTTTATTTATCGTTTTATAAGCACGCAATGATGACGATTCAAAGGAAATAATTTTAGATCATAAAAAGGAGTGTTCAATCAATCATCTGATTTCTGAAAACAATGCTTCAGTTTGCACTTGATTTGGGAGGAGTTAAGTAGATTAGGAATCTCCATCGTCCATCCTCTTCCGCACCAAACTTTTGAAGAGTGGACAAGATGCTCCATCCCATAACATGGCTATTATGCATTATAGTTACCAACATGGTTATTATGTGGTTATCGGGTAGAGATACTATAGTTATCAACATGGTTATTATGTGGTTATCGGGCTAGATTTACTATAGTTATCAACATGGTTATTATATAGTTATCGGGCTAGATGTACTATAGTTATCAACATGGTTAATTTTGTAGTCATCGGGACTACATGTGGTGTAATACACCCCTGGTAGCTTATGTGTAAATATCAACATAATTTGTACATCACAGACCAGATAACTCATGCACAAACAATGTGATTACTTTTACCCGAGGAAAAATAGCTATTTGAAAAAAATCCCCTCGCAGCTTATGTGTAAAAACCTTGATAATTTACACACCGGTCACATCACAGACCTGATAACTTATATACCCCGGTCTTGGTAAATATGGCGACCGGGTGGGGGGAGCACGTTTGATGAAATATACCATCGGTAACTTCTTGTGTGAATAGAATAATAACTCACACATGGCAGACCTGATAACTTATGTTCCCCGGTCCTGCTTGTTGGAAATATGCCCTAGAGGCAATAATAAAATGGTTATTATCATATTTCCTTGTTCATGATAATTGTCTATTGTTCATGCTATAATTGTGTTATTTAGAAATCGTAATACATGTGTGAATTCATAGACCACAACATGTCCCCAGTGAGCCTCTAGTTGACTAGCTCGTTGACCAATAGATGGTTACGGTTTCCTAACCATGGACATTGGATGTCATTGATAACGGGATCACATCATTAGGATAATGATGTGATGGACAAGACCCAATCCTAAGCATAGCACAAGATCGTGTAGTTCGTCTGCTAAAGCTTTTCTAATGTCAAGTATCTTTTCCTTAGACCATGAGATTGTGCAACTCCCGGATACCGTAAGGGTACTTTGGGTGTGCCAAAGCGTCACAGCATAATCGGGTGGCTATAAAGGTACACTACGGGTATCCCTGAAAGTATCTGTTGGGTTGGCACGAATCGAGACTGGGATTTGTCACTCCGTATGATGGAGAGGTATCTCTGGGCCCACTCGGTAGGACATCATCATAATGAGCTCAGTGTGATCAAGGAGTTGATCACGGGATGATGTGTTACGAAACGAGTAAAGAGACTTGCCGTAAGGAGATTGAACAAGGTATCGGTATACCGACGATCGAATCTCGGGCAAGTGCTATGCCGGTAGACAAAGGGAATCGTATACGGGATTGATTGAATCCTTGACATCGTGGTTCATCCGATGAGATCATCGTGGAGCATGTGGGAGCCAACATGGGTATCCATATCCCGCTGTTGGCTATTGGCCGGAGAGATGTCTCAGTCATGTCTACATGCCTCCCGAACCCGTAGGGTCTACACACTTAAGGTTCGATGACGCCAGGGTTATAGGGAAAGTTTGTACGTGGTTACCGAATGTTTTTTGGAGTCCCGATTGAGATCCCGGACGTCACGAGGAGTGCTACGTCTTGAGCTTGCGTTGGTTTTCCCCGAAGAGGAGAGGATGATGCAACAGAGTAGCGTAAGTATTTCCCTCAGTTTTTGAGAACCAAGGTATCAATCCAGTAGGAGGCCACGCGCAAGTCCTTCATACCTACACAAAAAAAATAGCTCCTCGCAACCAACGCGAATAGGGGTTGTCAATCCCTTCATGGTCACTTACGAGAGTGAGATCTGATAGAGATGATAGATAATATTTTTGGTATTTTGGTATAAAGATGCAAAGTAAAATAAAAGGCAAAGTAAAAAGCAAAGCAATAATAAAGCGTAGGAAGATTAATATGAAGAAAATAGACCCGGGGCCATAGATTTCACTAGTGGCTTCTCTCAAGAGCATAGGTATCTTACGGTGGGTGAGCAATTCTTGTTGAGCAATTGATGAATTGAGCATAGTTATGAGAGTATCTAGGTATGATCATGTATATAGGCATCACGTCCGGGACAAGTAGACCGACTCTGCCTGCATCTACTACTATTACTCCACTCATCGACCGCTATCCAGCATGCATCTAGAGCATTAAGTTAATGAAAACAGAGTAACGCCTTAAGCAAGATGACATGATGTAGAGGAATAAATTCATGCAATATGATAAATACCCCATCTTGTTATCCTCGATGGCAACAATACAATCGTGCCTTGCAACCCTTTACATCCTTTGGTAAGGACACCGCAAGATTGAACCCAAAGCTAAGCACTTCTCCCATTGCAAGAACTACCAATCTAGTTGGCCAAACCAAACGGATAATTTGAAGAGACTTGCAAAGATAACTCAATCATACATAAAAGAATTCAGAGAAGATTCAAATATTGCTCATAGATAATCTTGATCATAAACCCACAATTCATCGGTCTCAACAAACACACCGCAAAAAGAAGATTACATCAAATAGATCTCCACAAGAGAGGGGGAGAACATTGTATTGAGATCCAAAAAGAGAGAAGAAGCCATCTAGCTACTAACTATGGACCCGAAGGTCTGAAGTAAACTACTCACACTTCATCGGAGAGGCTATGATGATGATGTAGAAGCCCTCCGTGGTGGATTCCCCTTCCGGCGGAGCTCCGAAACAGGCCCCAAGATGGGATCTCGTGGATCTGAGAAAGTTGCGGCGGTGGAATTAGGTTTTGGCTCCGTGATCGGATCTATTGGGAGTGCGTGAGGTATATATAGGAGGAAGGAGTACGTCGGTGGAGCTTCAGGGGGCCCACGAGGCAGGGGGCGCCCTAGGGGGGGGCGCCCTCCACCCTCGTGGCCGCCTCGTGGCTTTCTTGATGGAGGGTCCAAGTCTCCTCGATCTTATCTGATAAGAAAATCACGTTCCCGAAGATTTCATTCCGTTTGGACTCCGTTTGATATTCTGTTTCTTCGAAACACTAAAATAGGCCAAAAAAAACAGCAATTCTGGGCTGGGCCTCCGGTTAATAGGTTAGTCCCAAAAGTAATATAAAAGTGGAAAATAAAGCCCAATATGGTCCAAAACAATAGATAATATAGCATGGAGCAATCAAAAATTATAGATACGTTGGAGACGTATCAGGCATCCCCAAGCTTAATTCCTGCTCGTCCTCGAGTAGGTAAATGATAAAAAGAGAATTTTTGATGCGGAGTGCTACTTGGCATAATTTCAATGTAACTCTTCTTAATTGTGGTATGAATATTCAGATCCGAAAGATTCAAGACAAAAGTTCATATTGACATAAAAATAATAATACTTCAAGCATACTAACTAAGAAATTATGTCTTCTCAAAATAACATCACCAAAGAAAGTTCATCCCTACAAAATCATATAGTTTAGTCATGCTCCACTTTCCTCACACAAGAATGCTCTCATCATGCACAACCCCGATGACAAGCCAAGCAATTATTTCATACTCTAGTAATCTCAAACTTATAAACTTCCACGCAATACATGAGCGCGAGCCATGGACATAGCACTATGGGTGGAATAGAATATAATGATGGGGGTTATGTGGAGAAGACAAAAAAGGAGAAGGTCTCACATCAACGAGGCTAATCAACGGGCTATGGAGATGCCCATCAATTGATGTTAATGCAAGGAGTAGGGATTGCCAGGCAACAGATGCACTAGAGATATAAATGTATGAAAGCTCAACAAAAGAAACTAAGTGGGTGTCCATCCAACTTGCTTGCTCACGAAGACCTAGGGCATTTGAGGAAGCCCATCGTTGGAATATACAAGCCAAGTTCTATAATGAAAAATTCCCACTAGTATATGAAAGTGACAACATATGAGACTCTCTATATGAAAAACATGGTGCTACTTTGAAGCACAATATATGAGACTCGCTATATGAAGAACATGGTGCTACTTTGAAGCACAAGTGTGGAAAAAGAGATAGTAACATTGCCCCTTTTTATTTCTTTTTTTTGGGCCTTTTTTTTTCTTTGGCCTTTTTTTGGGACAATGCTCTAGAAAATGATGATCATAACACTTCTATTTATTTACAACTCAATGATTACAACTCGATACTAGAACAAAGTATGACTCTATATGAATGCCTCCGGCGGTGTACCGGGATATGCAATGAATCAAGAGTGACATGTATGAAAGAATTATGAATGGTGGCTTTGCCACAAATACAATGTCAACTACATGATCATGCTAAGCAATATGACAATGATGAATGTGTCATGAAGAACGGTATGGTGAAAAGTTGCATGGCAATATATCTCGGAATGACTATGGAAATGCCATAATAGGTAGGTATGGTGGCTGTTTTGAGGAAGATATAAGGAGTTTTATGTGTGAAAGAGCATATCATATCACGGGGTTTGGATGCACCGGCAAGTTTGCACCAACTCTCAATGTGAGAAAGGGCAATGCACGGTACCGAAGAGGCTAGCAATGATGGAAGGGTAAGAGTGCGTAAAGAACTCACATACTTATTGCAAAAATCTACAAGCCATCAAAAACCAAAGCACTACGCGCATGCTCCTAGGGGGATAGATTGGTAGGAAAAGACCATCGCTCGTCCCCGACCGCCACTCATAAGGAGGACAATCAAATAACACCTCATGTTTCAAATTTGTTACATAATGTTTACCATACGTGCATGCTACGGTACTTGCAAACTTCAACACAAGCATTTCTCAAATTCACAACAACTCAACTAGCACGACTTTGATATTATCACCTCCATATCTCAAAACAATTATCAAGCATCAAACTTTTCTTAGTATTCAACGCACTCAAAAGAAAGTTTTACAAACCTTCAATACCAAGCATATTATTATTAAGCAAATTACCATGCTATTTAAGACTCTCAAAATAATCTAAGTGAAGCATGAGAGATCAATAGTTTCTTTAAAACAAATCCACCACCGTGCTCTAAAAGATATAAGTGATGTACTAGAGCAAAACTATCAAGCTCAAAAGATATAAGTGAAGCACATAGAGCAAAACTATCAAGCTCAAAAGATATAAGTGAAGCACATAGAGCAAAACTAGCAATATGACAATGATGTAAATGTCATGACGAACGGAATGGTGGAAAGTTGCATGGCAATATATCTCGGAATGGCTATGGAAATGCCATAATAGGTAGGTATGGTGGCTGTTTTGAGGAAGATATAAGGAGGTTTATGTGTGAAAGAGCGTATCATATCACGGGGTTTGGATGCACCGGCGAAGTTTGCACCAACTCTCAATGTGAGAAAGGGCAATGCACGGTACCGAAGAGGCTAGCAATGATGTGTTGGGGAACGTAGTAATTTCAAAAAATTTCCTACGCACACGCAAGCCATGGTGATGGCATAGCAACGAGAGGGGAGAGTGTCCGCCCACGCCCTCGTGAGACCGAAGCGAAGCGTTATAACAACGCTGTTGATGTAGTCGACGTCTTCACGATCCGACCGATCCAAGTACCGAACGTAACGGCACCTCCGTGTTCAGCACACGTTCAGCTCGATGCCGATCCCCGGCTCCGATCCAGCAAAGCGTCGGGGATGAGTTCCGTCAGCATGACGACGTGGTGGCGATGATGATGCTCCACCGACGCAGGGCTTCGCCTAAGCTCCATGACGATATGACTTCACGGCGCAGGGCTTCGCTTAAGCTCGCGACGATATGACCGAAGTGGAATATGGTGGAGGGGGGCACTGCACACGGCTAAGGAACGATCCGTAGATCAACTTGTGTGTCATGGGGTGCCCCCCTGCCCCCGTATATAAAGGAGCAAGGGGAGGGCCGACCAAGGAGGAGGAGGCACGCCCAAGGGGGGAGTCCTACTCCCACCGGGAGTAGGACTCCTCCTTTCCTAGTAGGAGTAGGAGAGAAGGAAGGGAAGGGAGGGAGGGGTGCGGCCCCTCCCCTAGTCCAATTCGGACTAGGCCTTGGGGCGCGGCCTGCCCTAGGCAGCCCTCTCTCTTTCCCGCAGGGCCCAATAAGGCCCAATACTTCTCCCGGCGAATTCCCGTAACTCTCCGGTACTCGAAAAATACCGAATCATTCGAACCTTTCCGAACTCGAATATAGTCGTCCAATATATCGATCTTTACGTCTCGACCATTTCGAGACTCCTCGTCATGTCCCGATCTCATCCCGGACTCGAACTCCTTCGGTACATCAAAACTCATAAACTCATAATATAAGCATCATCGAAACCTTAAGCGTGCGGACCCTACGGGTTCAAGAACTATGTAGACATGACCTAGAACTATTCTTGGTCAATAACCAATAGCGGAACCTGGATGTTCATATTGGCTCCTACATATTCTACGAAGATCTTTATCGGTCAAACCGCATAACAACACACGTTGTTCCCTTTGTCATCGGTATGTTACTTGCCCGAGATTCGATCGTCGGTATCCAATACCTAGTTCAATCTCGTTACGGTAAGTCTCTTTACTCGTTCCGTAATACATCATCTCACAACTAACTCATTAGTTGCAATGCTTGCAAGGCTTATGTGATGTGTATTACCGAGAAGGCCCAGAGATACCTCTCCGACAATCGGAGTGACAAAACCTAATCTCGAAATCGCCAACCCAACAAGTACCTTTGGAGACACCTGTAGTACTCCTTTATAATCACCCGATTACGTTGTGACGTTTGGTAGCACCAAAGTGTTCCTCCGTAAGCAGGAGTTGCATAATCTCATAGTTACAGGAACATGTATAAGTCATGAAGAAAGCAATAGCAATATACTAAGCGATCAAGTGCTAGGCTAACGGAATGGGTCATGTCAATCAGATCATTCTCCTAATGATGTGATCCCGTTAATCAAATGACAACTCATGTCTATGGTTAGGAAACATAACCATCTTGATTAACGAGCTAGTCAAGTAGAGGCATACTAGTGACACTCTGTTTGTCTATGTATTCACACATGTATTATGTTTCCGGTTAATACAATTCTAGCATGAATAATAAACATTTATCATGATATAAGGAAATAAATAATAACTTTATTATTGCCTCTAGGGCATATTTCCTTCAGTCTCCCACTTGCACTAGAGTCAATAATCTAGTTCACATCGCCATGTGATTTAACATCAATAGTTCACATCTATATGTGGTTAACACCCATAGTTCACATCGACATGTGACCAACACCCAAAGGGTTTACTAGAGTCAGTAATCTAGCTCACATCGCTATGTGATTAACACCCAAAGAGTACTAAGGTGTGATCATGTTTTGCTTGTGAGATAATTTTAGTCAACGGTCTCATCACATTCAGAGCCGTAAGTATTTTGCAAATTTCTATGTCTACAATGCTCTTGCACGGAGCTACTCTAGCTAATTGCTCCCACTTTCAATATGTATCCAGATTGAGACTCGAGTCATCTAGATTAGTGTTTAAAACTTGCATCGACGTAACCCTTTACGATGAACCTTTTCACTTCCATAATCGAGAAACACATCCTTATTCTACTAAGGATAATTTTGACCGCTGTCCATTGATCTACTCCTAGATCACTATTGCACTCCTTGCCAAGCTTAGTGGTAGGGTATGCAATAGATCCAGTACTGAGATGACATACTTTATAGAACCTATGGCTGATGCATAGGAATGACTTTCATTCTCTTTCTATCTTCTGCCGTGGTCGGGTTTTGAGTCTTACTCAATCTCACATCTTGTAACACAGGCAAGAACTCTTTCTTTGACTGTTCCATTTTGAACTACTTCAAAATCTTGTCAAGGTATGTATTCATTGAAAAACTTATCAAGCGTCTTGATCTATCTCAATAGATCTTGATGTTCAATATGTAAGCAGCTTCACCGAGGTCTTTCTTTGAAAAAACTCCTTTCAAATACTCCTTTATGCTTTGCAGAATAATTCTACATTATTTCCGATCAACAATATGTCATTCACATATACTTATCGAAATGCTGTAGTGCTCCCACTCACTTTCTTGTAAATACTGAGGCTTCTCCAAAAGTCTCATATAAAACCATATGCTTTGATCACACTATCAAAGCGTTTATTCCAACTCCAAGATGCTTGCACCAGTCCATTGATGGATCGCTGGAGCTTGCACATTTTGTTAGCTCCTTTAGGATTGACAAAAACCTTTTGGTTGCATCATATACAACTCTTCTTTAATAAATCCATTAAAGAATGTAGTTTTGACATCCATTTGCCAGATTTCATAAAATGTGGCAATTGCTAACATGATTCGGACAGACTTAAGCATCGCTACAGTTGAGAAAATCTCATTGTAGTCAACACCTTGAACTTGTCGAAAACCTTTTTGTGACAAGTCGAGCTTTGTAGATAGTAACACTACTATCAGTGTCCGTCTTCCTCTTGAAAATCCATTTATTTAACATGGCTTGCTGATCATCGAGCAAGTCAATCAAAGTCCATACTTTGTTCTCATACATGGATCATATCTCGGATTTCATGGCCTCAAGCCATTTCGCGGAATCTGGGCTCATCATCGCTTCCTCATAGTTCTTAGGTTCATCATGGTCTAGTAACATGACTTCCAGAACATGATTACCGTACCACTCTGGTGCGGATCTTACTCTGGAAGACCTACGAAGTTCAGTAGCAACTTGATCTGAATTTTCATGATCAACATCATTAGTTTCCTCACTAATTGGTGTAGTTGTCACAGGAACCATTTCTTGTGATGAACTACCTTCCAATAAGGGAGCAGATACAGTTATCTCATCAAGTTCTACTTTCCTCCCACTCACTTCTTTCGAGAGAAACTCCTTCTCTAGAAAGGATCCGAATTTAGCAACGAAAATCTTGCCTTCAGATCTGTGATAGAAGGTGTACCCAACAGTCTCCTTTGGGTTTCCTATGAAGACACATTTCTCCGATTTGGGTTCGAGCTTATCTGGTTGAAGTTTCTTCACATAAGCATCACAACTCCAAACTTTTAAGAAACGACAGCTTAGGTTTACTGTTAAACCATAGTTCATACGGTGTCGTCTCAACGGATTTAGATGGTGCCCTATTAAACGTGAATGCAGCTGTCTCTAATGCATAACTCCAAAACGATATTGGTAAATCGGTAAGAGACATCATTGATCGCACCATATCAAAATAAAGTACGGTTACGACGTTCGGACACACCATAACATTGTGGTGTTCCAGGTGGCGTGAGCTGTGAAACTATTCCACATTGTTTTAGTTGAAGACCAAACTCGTAACTCAAATATTCATCTCCACGATCAGATCGCAGAAACTTTATTTTCTTGTTACGATGATTTTCCACTTCACTCTGAAATTCTTTGAACCTTTCAACTATTTCAGACTTATGTTTCATCAAGTAGATATACCCATATCTGCTCAAATCATCTTGTGAAGGTCAGAAAATAACGATACTTGCCACGAGCATCAACACTCATTGAATCGCATACATCGGTATGTATTATTTCCAACAAGTCAGTAGCTTGTTCCATTGTTCCGGAGAACGGAGTTTTAGTCATCTTGCCAAAAAGGCACGGTTCGCAAGCATCAAATGATTCATAATCAAGTGATTCCAAAAGTCCATCAGCATGGAGTTTTCTTCATGCGCTTTACACCAATATGACCTAAACGGCAGTGCCACAAATAAGTTGCACTATCATTATTAACTTTGCATCTTTTGGTTTCAATATTATGAATATGTGTATCACTATGATCGAGATCCAATGAACCATTTTCATTGGGTGTGTAACCATATAAGGTTTTATTCATGTAAACAGAACAACAATTTATTCTCTTACTTAAATGAATAACCGTATTGCAATAAACATGATCAAATCATATTTATGCTCAACACCAAATAACACTTATTTAGGTTCTACACTAATCCTGAAAGTATAGGGAGTGTGCGATGATGATCATATCAATCTTGGAACTACTTCCAACACTCATCGTCACTTCCCCTTCAACTGGTTTCTGTTCATTCTGCAACTCCCGTTTCAAGTTACTACTCTTAGCAACTGAACCAGTATCAAATACCGAGGGGTTGCTACGAACACTAGTAAAATACACATCAATAATCTGTATATCAAATATACCTTTGTTCACTTTGCCATCCTTCTTATCCGCCAAATACTTGGGGTAGTTCCGCTTCTAGTGACTAGTTCCATTGCAGCAAAAGCACTTATTCTCAGGCTTAGGTCCAGACTTGGGCTTCTTCACTTGAGCAGCAACTTGCTTGCCGTTCTTCTTGAAGTTCCCCTTCTTCCCTTTGCCCTTTTCCTTGAGACTAGTGGTCTTGTCAATCATCAACACTTGATGCTCTTTCTTGATTTCTACCTTCGTTGATTTCAACATCACGAAGAGCTCGGGAATTGTTTTTCGTCATCCCTTGCATACTATAGTTCATCACGAAGTTCTAGTAACTTAGTGATGGTGACTAGAGAATTCTGTCAATCACTATCTTATCTGGAAGATTAACTCCCACTTGATTCAAGCGATTGAAGTACCGAGACAATCTGAGAACATGCTCACTAGTTGAGCGATTCTCTTCCATCTTTTAGCTATAGAACTTGTTGGAGACTTCATATCTCTCAACTCGGGTATTTTCTTGAAATATTAACTTCAATTCCTGGAACATCTCATATGGTCCATGACGTTCAAAACGTCTTTGAAGTCCCGATTCTAAGCCTTTAAGCATGGTGCACTAAACTATCAAGTAGTCAACATTTTGGGCTAGCCAAACGTTCATAACGTCTGCATCTGCTCCTGCAATAGGTTTGTCACCTAGCGGTGCATTAAGGACATAATTTTTCTGTGCAGCAATGAGGATAAACCTCAGATCACGGATCCAATCCGCATCATTGCTACTAACATTTTTCAACATAACTTTTCTCTAGGAACATATCAAAACAAACATATAAAAGCATAGGGAAGCAACAACGCGAGCTATTGATCTACAACATAATTTGCAAAATACTACCAGGACTAAGTTCATGATAAATTAAAGTTCAATTAATCATATTACTGAAGAACTCCCACTTAGACTGACATCTCTCTAGTCATCTTAAGTGATTACGTGATCCAAATCAACTAAACCATGTCCGATCATCACGTGAGATGGAGTAGTTTCAATGGTGAACATCACTATGTTGATCATATCTACTATATGATTCACGCTCGACCTTTCGGTCTCCGTGTTCCGAGGCCATATCTGTTATATGCTAGGCTCGTCAAGTTTAACCTGAGTATTCCGCGTGTGCAACTGTTTTGCACCCGTTGTATTTGAACGTAGAGCCTATCACACCCGATCATCACGTGGTGTCTCAAAGACGAAGAACTTTCATAACGGTGCATACTCGGGAGAACACTTCTTGATAATTTTAGTGAGAGATCATCCTATAATGCTACCGTCAATCAAAGCAAGATAAGATGCATAAAGGATAAACATCACATGCAATCAATATAAGTGATATGATATGGTCATCATCATCTTGTGCTTGTGATCTCCATCTCCGAAGCACCGTCATGATCACCATCGTCACCGGCGCGACACCTTGATCTCCATCGTAGCATCGTTGTCGTCTCGCCAACTATTGCTTCTACGACTATCGCTACTGTTTAGTGATAAAGTAAAGCAATTACATGGCGTTTGCATTTCATACAATAAAGCGACAACCATATGGCTCCTGCCAGTTGCCGATAACTCGGTTACAAAACATGATCATCTCATACAATAAAATATAGCATCACGTCTTGACCACATCACATCACAACATGCCCTGCAAAAACAAGTTAGATGTTCTCTACTTTGTTGTTGCAAGTTTTACGTGGCTGCTACGGGCTGAGCAAGAACCGTTCTTACCTACGCATCAAAACCACAACGATAGTTTGTCAAGTTGGTGCTGTTTTAACCTTTGCAAGGACCGGGCGTAGCCACACTCGGTTCAACTAAAGTGAGAGAGACAGACACCCGCCGGTCACCTTTAAGCAACTAGTGCTCGACGGCGTGACTTATATCGCCCACAACTCACTTGTGTTCTACTCGTGCATATGACATCAACGCATAAAACCAGGCTCGGATGCCACTGTTGGGGAACGTAGTAATTTCAAAAAATTTCCTACGCACACGCAAGACCATGGTGATGGCATAGCAACGAGAGGGGAGAGTGTCTGTCCACGTACCCTCGTAGACCGTAAGATGAAGCGTTATAACAACGCGGTTGATGTAGTCGTACGTCTTCACGATCCGACCGATCCAAGTACCGAACGTACGGCACCTCCGTGTTCAGCACACGTTCAGCTCGATGACGATCCCCGGGCTCCGATCCAGCAAAGCGTCGGGGATGAGTTCCGTCAGCACGACGGCGTGGTGACGATGATGATGCTCCACCGACGCAGGGCTTCGCCTAAGCTCGGCGACGATATGACTTCACCGGCGCGGGGCTTCGCCTAAGCTCCGCGACGATATGACCGAAGTGGAATATGGTGGAGGAAGGCACCGACACGGCTAAGGAACGATCCGTAGATCAACTTGTGTGTCATGGGGTGCCCCTGCCCCGTATATAAAGGAGCAAGGGAGGGCGGCCAAGGAGGAGGAGCGCGACAGGGGGGAGTCCTACTCCCACCGGAGTAGGACTCCTCCTTTCCTAGTAGGAGTAGGAGAGAAGGAAGGGAAGGGAGGAAGGTGCGGCCCTCCCCTAGTCCAATTCGGACTAGGCCTTCGGGCGCGGCCTGCCCTAGGCAGCCCTCTCTCTTTCCGCAGGGCCCAATAAGGCCCAATACTTCTCCCGGCGAATTCCCGTAACTCTCCGGTACTCGAAAAATACCGAATCATTCGAACCTTTCCGAACTCCGAATATAGTCGTCCAATATATCGATCTTTACGTCTCGACCATTTCGAGACTCCTCGTCATGTCCCCGATCTCATCCGGGACTCGAACTCCTTCGGTACATCAAAACTCATAAACTCATAATATAAGCATCATCGAAACCTTAAGCGTGCGGACCCTACGGGTTCGAGAACTATGTAGACATGACCTAGAACTATTCTTGGTCAATAACCAATAGCGGAACCTGGATGTTCATATTGGCTCCTACATATTCTACGAAGATCTTTTTTCGGTCAAACCGCATAACAACATACGTTGTTCCCTTTGTCATCGGTATGTTACTTGCCCGAGATTCGATCGTCGGTATCCAATACCTAGTTCAATCTCGTTACCGGTAAGTCTCTTTACTCGTTCCGTAATACATCATCTCACAACTAACTCATTAGTTGCAATGCTTGCAAGGCTTATGTGATGTGTATTACCGAGAAGGCCCAGAGATACCTCTCCGACAATCGGAGTGACAAAACCTAATCTCGAAATACGCCAACCCAACAAGTACCTTTGGAGACACCTGTAGTACTCCTTTATAATCACCCGATTACGTTGTGACGTTTGGTAGCACCAAAGTGTTCCTCCGTAAACGGAGTTGCATAATCTCATAGTTACAGGAACATGTATAAGTCATGAAGAAAGCAATAGCAATATACTAAACGATCAAGTGCTAGGCTAACGGAATGGGTCATGTCAATCAGATCATTCTCCTAATGATGTGATCCCGTTAATCAAATGACAACTCATGTCTATGGTTAGGAAACATAACCATCTTCGATTAACGAGCTAGTCAAGTAGAGGCATACTAGTGACACTCTGTTTGTCTATGTATTCACACATGTATTATGTTTCCGGTTAATACAATTCTAGCATGAATAATAAACATTTATCATGATATAAGGAAATAAATAATAACTTTATTATTGCCTCTAGGGCATATTTCCTTCATGATGGAAGGGTGAGAGTGCGTATAATCCATGGACTCAACATTAGTCATAAAGAACTCATATACTTATTGCAAAAATCTACAAGCCATCAAAAACCAAAGCACTACGCGCATGCTCCTAGGGGGATAGATTGGTAGGAAAAGACCATTGCTCGTCCCCGACCGCCACTCATAAGGATTTAAGACTCTCAAAATAATCTAAGTGAAGCATGAGAGGTCAATAGTTTCTATAAAACAAATCCACCACCGTGCTCTAAAAGATATAAGTGAAGCACTAGAGCAAAACTATATAGCTCAAAAGATATAAGTGAAGCACATAGAGTATTCTAACAAATTCCAATTCATGTATGGCTCTCCCCAAAGGTGTGTACAGCAAAGATGATTGTGGTAAACTAACAAGCAAAGACGCAAATAATACAAGACACTCCAAGCAAAACACATATCATGTGGTGAATAAAAATATAGCTCCAAGTAAAGTTACCATGGAAGTGGACGAAAGAGGGGATGCCTTCCGGGGCATCCCCAAGCTTTGACTTTTTGGTATCCTTGGATTATCTTGGGGGTTCCATGGGCATCCCCAAGCTTAGGCTCTTGCCACTCCTTGTTCCATAATCCATAAAAAAAAATCACCCAAAACTTGAAAACTTCACAACACAAAACTCAACAGAAATCTCGTGAGCTCCGTTAGCGAAAGAAAACAAAAGATCACTTCAAGGTACTGTAATGAACTCATTCTTTACTTATATTGGTGTTAAACCTAATGTATTCCAACTTATCTATGGATCATAAACTATTTTACTAGCCATAGATTCATCAAAATAAGCAAACAACACACGAAAAACAGAATCTGTCAAAAACAGAACAGTCTGTAGTAATCTGTAACTAACGCAAACTTCTGGAACTCCAAAAATTCAGAAAAAATAGTAAGACCTAGGAAATTTGTTTATTGATCAGAATCAATTGTAATCACTATTTTATCACGTTCTGGTGATTTTTAACAATTGTTTTCGTGAACTGAAAGTTTCTGGAAATTATAGCAAGATCAAATAACTATTATCCAAGAAGATCCTATAGGTTTATCTTGGCACAAACACTAATTAAAACATAAAACCACATCTAAATAGAAGGTAGATGGATTATTTATTCCTAAACAGAAACAAAAACAAAAAACTAAAAATAAAATTGGGTTGCCTCCCAACAAGCGCTATCGTTTAACGCCCCTAGCTAGGCATAAAAGCGAGGATAGATCTAGGTATTGCCATCTTTGGTGGGCAATCCATAGGTGGCTCTCATAATAGATTCATATGGTAATTTTATCTTCTTCCTAGGGAAGTGTTCCATGCCTTTCTTTAATGGGAATTGGAATCTAATATTCCCTTCCTTCACATCAATAATTGCACCAATCGTTCTAAGGAAAGGTCTACCAAGAATAATAGGGCATGAAGGATTGCAATCTATATCAAGAACGATAAAGTCTACGAGCACATAATTCCTATTTGCAACAATAAGAACATCATTAATTCTTCCCATAGGTTTCTTAATAATGAAATCCGCAAGGTGCAAGTTTAGAGAGCATTCATCAAAATCATGGAAATCTAGCAAATCACACAAAGTTTTGGGAATAGTGGAAACACTAGCACCCAAATCACACAAAGCATGAAATTCATGATCCTTAATCTTAATTTTAATAGTTGGCTCCCACTCATCATAAAGTTTCTAGGGATAGAGACTTCCAACTCAAGTTTTTCCTCATAAAATTGCATCAAGGCATCAACGGTATGTTTAGTAAACGCTTTATTTTGACTATAAGCATGCGGAGAATTTAGCACGGATTGCAACAAGGAAATACAATCAATTAAAGAGCAACTTTCATAATTAAATTCCTTGAAATCCAAAATAGTGGGTTTAGCAACATCTAAGGTTTTACTTTCTTCAATCCCGCTTTTATCAATTTTAGCATCATAATCTAAAAGCTCCGAATTTTTAGAACGCCTTCTAGGTAAAGGTGACTCATATTAAATCTCATCATTATCAAGATTCATATTGCAAAACAAGGATTTAATGGGAGACACATCAATAACTTTTAGATCTTCATCTTGATTTTCATGGAAATTGGAATAACGCGCTTTAATAAAGGCATTTTTCATAGCACGCATCCTAGCGGTTCTTTCCTTGCACTCATCAATGGAAGTTCTCATGGCTTTGAGAGACTCATTGATATCATGCTTAGGAGGAATAGATCTAAGCTTTAAAGAATCAACATCAAGAGAAATTCTATCAACGTTCCTAGCCAATTCATCAACTTTAAGTAATTTCTCTTCAAGCAAAGCATTAAAATTCTTTTGTGAATTCATAAACTCTTTAACACTATTCTCAAATTCAGAGGGAATCTTATTAAAATTTCCATAAGAGTTATAGTAGGAATTTCCATAATTATTAGAAGGATTACTAGGATAGGGCCTAGGATTAAAATTCCCTCTATATGCGTTGTTACCAAAATTTTTCCTACCAACAAAATTCACATCCATAGATTCATTATTATTCTCAATCAAAGTAGACAAAGACATATCATTAGGATCAGAAGAAACACTCTTAGTAGCAAATAATTTGATAAGTTCATCCATCTTTCCACTCAAAACATTGATTTCTTCTATCGCATGCACTTTTTTATTAGTAGATCTTTAAGTATGCCATTGAGAATAATTAACCATAATATTATCTAGGAGTTTAGTAGCATCTCTTAAAGTGATTTCCATAAAAGTGCCTCCCACGGCCGAATCTAAAAGGTTTCTACAAGCAAAATCCAATCCGGCATAAAAAAAATTGTATAATCATCCACAAGTTTAAACCATGAGTAGGGCAATTACGTATCATTAATTTCATTCTCTCCCAAGCTTGTGCAACATGTTCATGATCAAGTTGCTTAAAATTCATAATATAATTCCTAAGAGAGATGATCTTAGTGGGAGGAAAATACTTAGAGATAAAAGCATCTTTGCACTTGTTCCAAGAATCAATACTATTTTTAGGCAAAGACGAAAACCAAGCTTTAGCACGATCTCTAAGCGAAAAAGGAAATAACTTAAATTTAACAACATCATTGTCAACATCTTTCTTCTTTTGTATATCACACAAATCCACGAAGCTATTTAAATGAGTAGCAGCATCTTCACTAGGAAGGCCGACAGATTGATATTTCATAACGAGATTCAATAAAGCAGCATTGATTTCACAAGATTCAGTATTGGCAAGAGGAGCAATCGGAGTCCTAAGGAAATCATTATTGTTGGTATTGGTAAAGTCACACAATTTGGTATTATATTGAGCCATAGTGACAAGCAAGCAATCCAACACACGAGCAAACAGAAAAAGGCAAGCGAAAAGAGAGGAGGAGATTGGGAAAGAGAGGGCGAATAAAACGGCAAGGGTGAAGTGGGGGAGAGGGAAACGAGAGGCAAATGGCAAATAATGTAATGCGAGAGATAAGGGATTGTGATGGGTACTTGGTATGTTGACTTTTGCGTAGACTCCCCAGCAACGACGCCAGAAATCCTTCTTGCTACGTCTTGAGCTTGCGTTGGTTTTCCCCGAAGAGGAGAGGATGATGCAGCAGAGTAGCGTAAGTATTTCCCTCAGTTTTTGAGAACCAAGGTATCAATCCAGTAGGAGGCCACGCGCAAGTCCCTCGTACCTACACAAAACAAATAGCTCCTCGCAACCAACGCGAATAGGGGTTGTCATCCCTTCACGGTCACTTACGAGAGTGAGATCTGATAGAGATGATAGATAATATTTTTGGTATTTTTGGTATAAAGATGCAAAGTAAAATAAAAAGGCAAAGTAAAAAAGCAAAGCAATAATAAAGCGTAGGAAGATTAATATGATGAAAATAGACCCGGGGCCCATAGATTTCACTAGTGGCTTCTCTCAAGAGCATAGGTATTTTACGGTGGGTGAACGAATTACTATTGAGCAATTGACAGAATTGAGCATAGTTATGAGAGTATCTAGGTATGATCATGTATATAGGCATCACGTCCGAGACAAGTAGACCGACTGCCCCTGCATCTACTACTATTACTCCACTCATCGACCGCTATCCAAAGATGCATCTAGAGTATTAAGTTAATGAAAACAGAGTAACGCCTTAAGCAAGATGACATGATGTAGAGGAATGAATTCATGCAATATGATAAATACCCCATCTTGTTATCCTCGATGGCAAAATACAATACGTGCCTTGCAACCCTTTACATCCTTCGGGTAAGGACACCGCAAGATTGAACCCAAAGCTAAGCACTTCTCCCATTGCAAGAACTACCAATCTAGTTGGCCAAACCAAACGGATAATTCGAAGAGACTTGCAAAGATAACTCAATCATACATAAAAGAATTCAGAGAAGATTCAAATATTGCTCATAGATAATCTTGATCATAAACCCACAATTCATCGGTCTCAACAAACACACCGCAAAAAGAAGATTACATCAAATAGATCTCCATGAGAGAGGGGAAGAACATTGTATTGAGATCCAAAAAGAGAGAAGAAGCCATCTAGCTACTAACTATGGACCCGAAGGTCTGAAGTAAACTACTCACACTTCATCGGAGAGGCTATGATGATGATGTAGAAGCCCTCCATGGTGGATTCCCCTTCCGTGAGCTCGAACAGGCCCCAAGATGGGATCTCGTGGATCTGTAAAGTTGCGGCGGTGGAATTAGGTTTTTGGCTCCGTATCTGATCTGTTGGGGGTATGTAGGTATATATAGGAGGAAGGAGTACGTCGATGGAGCTTCGGGGGGCACACGAGGCAGGGGGCGCGCCCTAGGGGGGGGGCGCCCTCCACCCTCGTGGCCGCCTCGTGGCTTTCTTGACGGAGGGTCCAAGTCTCCTCGATCTTATCTGATGAGAAAATCACGTTCCCGAAGATTTCATTCCGTTTGGACCCCGTTTGATATTCCGTTTCTTCGAAACACTGAAATAGGCAAACAAACGGCAATTCTGGGCTGGGCCTCCGGTTAATAGGTTAGTCCCAAAAGTAATATAAAAGTGGAAAATAAAGCCCAATATGGTCCAAAACAATAGATAATATAGCATGGAGCAATAAAAATTATAGATACGTTGGAGACGTATCAAGGAGTTCCGGAATGGTCCGGAGGTAAAGAATAATATATAGGAAGTGAGGTTTTGGTCACCGGAAGTGTTTCGGGCGTCAGCAGTAATGTACGGGGACCACCGGAATGGTTCCGGAGGTCCACCGGGTGGGGCCACCAGCCCCGGAGGCTTGCATGGGCCAAGAGTGGAAAGGAACCAGCCCCTAAGTCGGCTGGTGCGCCTCCCACCAAGGCCCAAGGCGCGGCCAAGAGGAGAAGGGGGAAACCCTAGGCGCAAATGGGCCTAAGGCCCACCCTAGGGCGCGCCCCCTCTCTCCCCCTCTTGGCCGCCCCCTCCAATCCCATCTAGGGCTGCCGCACCCCCTAGTGTGGGAACCCTAGAGGGAGCGCACCCTCCTCCCCTCCTCCTATAAACAGTGGGGGTTTTGGGGCTCCCAAGAACACGAACCTCCCTCTCTCTTGGCGCAGCCCTACCCCTCTCCCTCCTTGTCTCTCGCAGTGCATGGCGAAGCCCTGCTGGAGTGCCACACTCCTCCACCACGATCACGCCATCGTGCTGCTGCTGGACGGAGTCTTCCCCAACCTCTCCCTCTCTCCTTGCTGGATCAAGGCGCGGGAGACGTCACCGGGCTGCATGTGTGTTGAACGCGGAGGCACCGTTGTTAGGTGCTTAGCTCGGACTCGGCCGCGATCTGAATCGCTTCATGTACGACTCCACCGACTGCGTTCTTGCAACACTTCCGCATCACGATCTTCAAAGGTATGAAGATTCACTCCCCTCTCATTGCTAGTAAACTCCATAGATTGATCTTGGTGATGCGTAGAATTTTTTTAATTTCTGCAATGATCCCCAACAGTGGCATCATGAGCTAGGTCTATGCGTAGTTTCTATGCACGAGTAGAACACAAGTTGTTGTGGGCATCGATTTTGTCAATTTACTTGTTGTTACTAGTCTTATCTTGATTCGGCAGCATCGTGGGATGAAGCGGCCCAGACCGACCTTACACGTACACTTACGTGAGACAGGTTCCACCGACTTACATGCACTAGTTGCATAAGGTGGCTAGCGGGTGTCTGTCTCTCCCACTTTAGTCGGATCGGATTCAATGAAAAGGGTCCTTATGAAGGGTAAATAGAAATTGGCATATCACGTTGTGGTTTTGGCGTAGGTAAGAAACGTTCTTGCTAAGAAACCTATAGTAGCCACGTAAAAATTTGCAACAACAATTAGAGGACGTCTAACTTATTTTTGTAGCATATGTCGTGTGATGTGATATGGCCAAAAGGATGTGATGAATGATATATGTGATGTATGAGATTGATCATGTTCTTGTAATAGGAATCACGACTTGCATGTCGATGAGTATGACAACCGGCAGGAGCCATAGGAGTTGTCTTAATTTATTTATGACCTGCGTGTCAACATAAACGTCATGTAATTACTTTACTTTATTGCTAAACCGTTAGCCATAGTAGTAGAAGTAATAGTTGACGAGACAACTTCATGAAGACACGATGATGGAGATCATGGTGTCATGCCGGTGACCATGATGATCATGGCGCCCCGAAGATGGAGATCAAAAGGAGCAAAATGATATTGGCCATATCATGTCACTATTCGATTGCATTTGATGTTTATCATGTTTCTACATCCTATTTGCTTAGAACGACGGTAGCATAAATAAGATGATCCCTCATTAAAATATCAAGAATGGTGTTCCCCCTAACTGTGCACCGTTTCGAAGGTTCGTTGTTTCGAAGCACCACGTGATGATCGGGTGTGATAGATTCCAACGTTCGAATACAACGGGTGTAAGCCAGATTTACACACGCAATACACTTAGGTTGACTTGACGAGCCTAGCATGTACAAACATGGCCTCGGAACACGGAAGACCGAAAGGTCGAACATGTGTCGTATAGAAGATACGATCAACATGAAGATGTTCACCGATGATGACTAGTCCGTCTCACATGATGATCGGACACGGCCTAGTTGACTCGGATCATGTATCACTTAGATGACTAGAGGGATATCAATCTGAGTGGGAGTTCATTAAATAATTTGATTAGATGAACTTAATTATCATGAACATAGTCTAAAACTTTGCAATATGACTTGTAGATCAAATGGCCCATGCTAATTTGCCCTCAACTTCAACGCGTTCCTAGAGAAAACCAAGCTGAAAGACGATGGTAGCAACTACACGGACTGGGTCCGTAACCTGAGGATTATCCTCATAGCTACCAAGAAAGCATATGTCCTTGAAGCACCGCTAGGTGATGCACCTGTTTTCCCAGCAACTCAAGACGTTATGAACGTCTGGCAGTCGCGTAGTGATGATTACTCCCTGGTTCAGTGCGGCATGCTTTACAGCTTAGAACCGGGGATCAAAAGCGTTTTGAGCAGCACGGAGCATATGAGATGTTCCAAGAGCTGAAAATGGTTTTCCAAGCTCATGCCCGGGTCGAGAGATATGAAGTCTCCAACAAGTTCTACAGTTGTAAGATGGAAGAGAATAGTTCTGTCAGCGAGCACATACCCAAAATGTCTGGGTTGCAGAGCCGCTTATCTCGGTGGGAGTTAATCTCCGGATGATGCGATGGATTGACAGAATCCTTGAGTCGCTCCCACCTAGCTACAAGAGCTTTGTGATGAACTTCAATATGCATGGGATGGAAAAGACCATTCCTGAGGTATATTCAATGCTGAAATCAGCAGAGGTGGAGATCAAAAAGGAACATCAAGTGTTGATGGTGAATAAAACCACTAAGTTCAAGAAAGGCAAGGGTAAGAAGAACTTCAGGAAGGACGACAAGGGAGTTGCCGCGCCCGGTAAGCCAGTTGCCGGGAAGAAGCCAAAGCATGGACCCAAGCCCGAGACTAAGTGCTTTTATTGCAAGGGAAACGGTCACTGGAAGCGGAACTGCCCCAAGTACTTAGCGGATAAGAAGGCCGGCAATACCAAAGGTATATGTGATATACATGTTATTGATGTATACCTAACCAGCGCTCGTAGTAGCTCCTGGGTATTTGATACCGGTGCATTTGCTCATATTTGTAACTCAAAACAGGAGTTGCGGAATAAGCGGAGACTGGCGAAGGACGAGGTGACGATGCGCGTCGGGAATGGTTCCAAGGTCGATGTGATCGTCGTTGGCACGCTACCTCTACATTTACCTACAGGATTAGTTTTAAACCTCAATAATTGTTATTTAGTGCCAGCTTTGAGCATGAACATTGTATCTGGATCTCATTTAATGCGAGATGGCTACTCATTTAAATATGAGAATAATGGTTGTTCTATTTATATGAGAGATATGTTTTATGGTCATGCCCCGCTGGTCAATGGTTTATTCTTATTGAATCTCGAACGTGATGTTACACATATTCATAGTGTGAATGCCAAAAGATGTAAGGTTGATAATGATAATCCCACATACTTGTGGCACTGCCGCCTTGGTCACATTGGTGTCAAACGCATGAAGAAACTCCATGCAGACGGACTTTTGGAGTCTCTTGATAATGAATCATTTGACACGTGCGAACCATGCCTCATGGGCAAAATGACCATGACTCCGTTCTCCGGAACAATGGAGCGAGCAACCAACTTATTGGAAATCATACATACTGATGTGTGCGGTCCAATGAGCGTTGAGGCTCGCGGTGGTTATCGTTATGTTCTCACCCTCACTGATGACTTAAGTAGATATGGGTATGTCTATTTTATGAAACACACGTCTGAGACCTTTGAAAAGTTCAAGGAATTTCAGACTGAGGTTGAGAATCAACGTGACAAGAAAATAAAGTTCTTACGATCAAATTGTGGAGGTTGAGTCACGAATTTGGCACGCACTTAAGGAAATGTGGAATTGTTTCACAACTCACGCCGCCTGGAACACCTCAGCGTAATGGTGTGTCCGAACGTCATAATCGCACTCTATTGGATATGGTGCAATCCATGATGTCTCTTACCGACCTACCGCTATCATTTTGGGGTTATGCTTTAGAGACTGCCGCAATCACTTTAAATAGGGCTCCGTCGAAATCAGTTGAGACGACACCGTATGAATTATGGTTTGGGAAGAAACCTAAGCTGTCGTTTCTAAAAGTTTGGGGATGCGATGCTTATGTCAAGAAACTTCAACCTGAAAAGCCCGAACCCAAGTCGGAAAAAATGCGTCTTCATAGGATACCCTAAGGAAATTGTTGGCTATACCTTCTACCTCAGATCCGAAGGCAAGATCTTTGTTGCCAAGAATGGATCCTTTCTGGAGAAAGAGTTTCTCTCGAAAGAAGTAAGTGGGAGGAAAGTGGAACTTGATGAAGTACTACCTCTTGAACCAGAAAGTAGCGCGGCTCAAGAAAATGTTTCTGTGGTGCCTGCACCGACTAGAGAGAAGTTAATGATGATGATCAAGGAACTTCGGATCAAGTTACTACTGAACTTCGTAGGTCCACAAGGACACGTTCCACACCAGAGTGGTACGGCAACCCTGTCCTGGAAATCATGTTGTTAGAAAATGGTGAACGTTCGAACTATGAAGAAGCGATGGCGGGCCCGGATTCCGACAAATGGCTTGAAGCCATGAAATACGAGATAGGATCCATGTATAAAAACGAAGTATGGACTTTGACTGACTTGTCCGATGATCGGCGAGCCATAGAAAATAAATGGATCTTTAAGAAGAAGACAGACACGGATGGTAATGTGACCATCTATAAGGCTCGGCTTGTCGCTAAGGGTTATCGCCAAGTTCAAGGGGTTGAATACGATGAGACTTTCTCACCCGTAGCGAAGCTGAAGTCCGTCCGAATCATGTTAGCAACTGCAACGTTCTATGATTATGAAATATGGCAAATGGACGTCAAAACGGCATTCCTTAATGGTTTCCTTAAGGACGAATTGTATATGATGCAGCCAGAAGGTTTTGTCGATCCTAAGAATGCTAACAAGGTGTGCAAGCTCCAACGCTCAATCTATGGGCTGGTGCAAGCATCTCGGAGTTGGAACATTCGCTTTGATGAGATGATCAAAGCGTTTGGATTTACGCAGACTTATGGAGAAGCCTGTGTTTACAAGAAAGTGAGTGGGAGCTCTGTAGCGTTTCTCATATTATATGTGGATGACATATTATTGATGGGGAATGATATAGAATTCTTGGAAAGCATAAAGGCCTACTTGAATAAGTGTTTTTCAATGAAGGACCTTGGAGAAGCTGCTTACATATTAGGCATCAAGATCTATAGAGATAGATCGAGACGCCTCATTGGTCTTTCGCAAAGCACGTACCTTGACAAGATATTGAAGAAGTTTAATATGGATTAGTCCAAGAAGGGGTTCTTGCATGTATTGCAAGGTGTGAGATTGAGCATGGCTCAATGCCCGACCACTGACGTAAGATAGAGAAAAGATGAGTGTCATCCCTATGCCTCGCCATAGGGTCTATTATGTATGCCATCTTGTGTACCGCACTGATGTAAACCTTGCCGTAACTTTGGTAGGAAGGTACCAAAGTAATCCCGCATGGAACCTTTGGACAGCGGTCAAGAATATCCTGAAGTACCGAAAAGGACTAAGGATATGTTTCTCGTTTATGGAGGTGACGAAGAGCTCGTCGTAAAGGGTTACGTTGATGCTAGCTTCGACACAGATCTGGATGAATCTAAGTCACAAATCAGATACGTGTATATTTTGAATGGTGGGGCAGCCAACTGGTGCAGTTGCAAGCAAAGCGTCATGGCGGGATCAACATGTGAATTGGAATACATGGCAGCCTCGGAGGCAGCACATGAAGCAATCTGGATGAAGGAGTTCATTACCGACCTAGGAGTTATTCCCAATGCGTCGGGCCCGATGACTCTCTTCTGTGACAACGCTGGAGCTATTACCCTTGCCAAGGAGCCCAGGTTTCACAAGAAGACCAGGCATATCAAGCGTCGCTTCAACTCCATTCGTGAAAATGTTCAAGATGGAGACATAGAGATTTGTAAAGTGCATACGGACCTGAATGTCGCAGATCCGTTGACTAAACCTCTTCCACGTGCAAAACATGATCAACACCAGAACTCTATGGGTGTTCGATTCATCACAATGTAACTAGGTTATTGACTCTAGTGCAAGTGTGAGACTGTTGGAAATATGCCCTAGAGGCAATAATAAAATGGTTATTATCATATTTCCTTGTTCGTGATAATTTTCTATTGTTCATGCTATAATTGTGTTATCCGGAAATCGTAATACATGTGTGAATTCATAGACCACGACATGTCCCAAGTGAGCCTCTAGTTGACTATCTCATTGATCAATAGATGGTTACGGTTTCTTAACCATGGACATTGGATGTCATTGATAACGGGATCTCATCATTAGGATAATGATGTGATGGACAAGACCCAATCCTAAGCATAGCACAAGATCGTGTAGTTCGTCTGCTAAAGCTTTTCTAACGTCAAGTATCTTTTCCTTAGACCATGAGATTGTGCAACTCCCGGATACCGTAAGGGTACTTTGGGTGTGCCAAACGTCACAACGTAACTGGGTGGCTATAAAGGTACACTACGGGTATACCCGAAAGTATCTGTTGAGTTGGCACGAATCGAGACTGGGATTTGTCACTCCGTATGACGGAGAGGTATCTCTGGGCCCACTCGGTAGGACATCATCATAATGAGCTCAGTGTGATCAAGGAGTTGATCACGGGATGATGTGTTACGGAACGAGTAAAGAGACTTGCCGTAACGAGATTGAACAAGGTATCGGTATACCGACAATCGAATCTCGGGCAAGTGTTATACCGGTAGACAAAGGGAATCGTATACGGGATTGACTGAATCCTTGACATCGTGGTTCATCCGATGAGATCATCGTGGAGCATGTGGGAGCCAACATGGGTATCCAGATCCCGCTATTGGCTATTGGTCGGAGAGATGTCTCGGTCATGTCTACATGCCTCCCGAACCCGTAGGGTCTACACACTTAAGGTTCGATGACGCCAGGGTTATAGGGAAAGTTTGTACGTGGTTACTGAATGTTGTTCGGAGTCCCGGATGAGATCCCGGACATCACGAGGAGTTCCGGAATGGTCTGGAGGTAAAGAATAATATATAGGACGTGAGGTTTTGGTCACCGGAAGTGTTTCGGGCGTCACCGGTAATGTGCCGGGACCACCAGAATGGTTCCGGAGGTCCACCGGGTGGGGCCACCAGCTCCGGAGGCTTGCATGGGCCAAGAGTGGAAAAGAACTAGCCCCTGAGTGGGCTGGTGCGCCTCCCACCAAGGCCCAAGGCGCGGCCAAGAGAAGAAGGGGGAAACCCTAGGCGCAGATGGGCCTAAGGCCCATCCTAGGGCGCGCCCCCTCTCTCCCCCTCTTGGCCGCCCCCTCCAATCCCATCTAGGGCTGCCGCACCCCCTAGGGTGGGAACCCTAGAGGGGGCGCACCCTCCTCCCCTCCTCCTTTAAATAGTGGGGGTTTTGGGGCTGCCAAGAACACGAACCTCCCTCTCTCTTGGCGCAGCCCTACCCCTCTCCCTCCTCGTCTCTCATAGTGCTTGGTGAAGCCCTGCTGGAGTGCCACGCTAATCCACCACCACCACGCCGCCGTGCTGCTGCTGGACGGAGTCTTCCCCAACCTCTCCCTCTTTCCTTGTTGGATCAAGGCACGGGAGACGTCACCGGGCTGCACGTGTGTTGAACGCGGAGGCACCGTTGTTCGGTGCTTAGATCGGATTCGACCGCGATCTGAATCGCTTCGTGTACGACTCCACCGACCGCGTTCTTGCAACGCTTCTGCATCGCGATCTTCAAAGGTATGAAGATGCACTCCCCTCTCGTTGCTAGTAAACTCAATAGATTGATCTTGGTGATGCGCAATTGTTTTTTAATTTCTGCAATGATCCCCAACACCGCTAACTTTGGCGACGGTGTTGAGGGATGGTGGGGGGGGGGGGACGTTGGAAAAAATAGTTGAATACACACACCCCCGGTAATTCATGTATAAGCACCGTAAACCTGATAACTTAGATACAAACACGACGGTAACTTTAGACCCTGAAAGTGCTAGTAATCGACTAGAGGGGGGGTGAATAGGCGATTTTTATGAAAGTCTTCAAAACACGGGGGCTTTGAAGACAAACAGTAGAAATGAACCTATTAATATGCAGCGGAAGGTAGACTACACTAGACAAGCCATAGTCAAGTAAGCAATGAAGTGAAAGCACAAAGACTAACAACAGCTAGGTAGTATGGATCAGGATGGAAGATAGTATGAAGCCAAATAGCAAACAGTCTTTACACAAAGAAGCCAATCAGTTCAAGCAATCAGGCAATGACTTCATGAAGACAAACTGTAAAGTAGAGAGATGGGAAGGATAGAACCAGTAGCTTGAAAAGGACACATATTTGGTAGACTAGTTTCAGTTGCTGTGACAACTGTACGTCTGGTTAGGAAGGCTGTGATTCAACTCAGAAGACCGCGTGTTCACCTTATTCCCCTTGAGCTAAGAACACACAGTCCTCGCCCAATCACGCTGGTAAGTCTTCAAGGTAGACTTCCAAACCTTCACAGACTTCGTTCATCGGCAATCCACAATGGCTCTTGGATGCTCAGAACGCGACGCCTAACCGGCTGGAGGATTCACAGTCCTCAAGTGTAACAAGTCTTCAGATCACGTGGACAGAAAGACTTCAGTGATGCCTAACACTCTTTGGCTCTAGGTGTTTTGGGCTTTGTCCTCGCAAGGATCTCTCTCTCAAACGCTTCGGCGGTGGATTGCTCTCAAACGACAAAAGTCGTGTACTAACTCTGAGCAGCCACCAATTTATGGTGTAGGGGGTGGGCTATTTATAGCCAGGAGACAACCCGACCTGATTTGTCCAAAATTACCCTGGATCACTAAGAAACTAACACGTGTGCAACGGTCAGATTTCAAACACATGCGGCAGCTTGACTTGGGCTACAAGTAAAGCTGACTCATCTAGCTCTGGATAAGATTTGCTCTCATTGTCTTCGCTCGAAGACATATGATTTGGTTGAGCATCACATCAGTCACTCTAACTTTGTTCACTTGGATTCCACTTAACAGTACGGTGGTTCCTATGACTCAACAAAGAAGAAAAGGAAACTACGAAACCACTATGTCTTCGCACTCCATAGTCTTCATACGATGTCTTCTCATGTCATAGTCTTCAATGTGAATCTCTTCACAGACCACCATTGTCTTCAATGTCTTCACACATTTTTAGGGGTCATTCCTGGTAGGTAAACCGAATCAATATGAGACTACTACCTGTGTTATCCTGCAATTCTTACAAACATATTAGTCTCTCAACCAAGTTTGTAGTCAATACTTCAAAACCAACTAGGGGTGGCACTAGATGCACTTACAGACCCAAATAAAAATTTGTTGAAACATACCCCAGTTACTTCTATGCAAATAGCATGGTAATGTATGCATCGCGGGCCTCATAACTTAGGTACAAATACCGCGGTAACTTTGACACGGGGGAAAGAAGTCGTTGAAAACACACCCTCGGTCACTTTTGCATAAATAACATTATAATATACATATAACATAACTGATAACTTACTGTAACTTTTTGATAAAAAAGTGATCAAAACTTGCCAACATGGGATCTAGTTTCAAAATTCTCGTCGCGGCGTATTTTGTATGTGAAAAATATTTTTTAATCAGAAACGACAGTTTGAGCTATAAAACATTTTACAATTTTGAAATAGTGAGAATCTACAGTGACATCAGCTTTCACGTGCTCTGGTGCATTTGCATGTGAAGAGAATGTTGGAGGAGCCATTTTTATGCCCCGATAATTTTTATGTAACATAGATGGTAACTGACGTACCACAGACGTGATAAATTATTTAGCCTAGGTCTGGTAACTTTTGACCTGAAAAAAATTTCGTCGAAACATACCAACATGGGATCTAGTTTCGAAGGTCTTGTCGCGACGAATCTTTTATGTGAAGACAACTTTTCAATTCGGTCGATGGTTTGGGCTACAAAACATTTTAATTTTCAATTTTGAAAAAGAATATGTTGACATCATCAGTCCTGTTTTTTGCTACTCCTATAAAAATATGAGTTGGTGATGATGATATGCCTGCCTTGCTTCAATTTCAACCATCAGATCTACATCCAACACAGTGTAAGCAATCTGTGGTAAATTTTGCAAAAAAACGCCTGATGCATTACACATTTGTAGATAAGCCCTCTCAGCCTATCTCTCATGTTCGACTCTTTGCCCCACCCCCACAGGGTCAAAAAAAAAAAGAAACTATCGACCTTATCCACCATCTCCTCTCCAAAACGGGAGGCACAGTAACGAACCGCCGCCGGTAGCGCTGGAATCGATCCGGCGATGTGGCAGTTGTCGACGCCGTTCAACCCCAGCCAACCCCCCGGCCTTATGCCTTCTACCAGCCCAATCTCTCACCGCCACGGCGAACCATCCTCCTCACCGTCTCCTCCATGGCTCCGCCCCTTTCCCCGTCTCATCCGATGCCAACCTCGGCAAGCAGGCCGATGCCGCCGTCCATCTAACGACGCCTGTACTGCCTCCTCCTATGCTGCTGCAGGCTTAGCGTAGACCATCACTGCCACCTCTCCCCCCTTGCCGTCTCCTCCACCTTCTCAACCGTCTCCTCCGCCACAGGCCGCCGTAGGTCCGCCACCGACGCATCTTCTGCCTCTTCCTCTGCCGCAGTGTTCCCACCGACCTCCGCCCATCATCGCCACCACCTCCCCCTCCTCGTTGTCTCATCCGCCCTCTCCACCCTCTCCTCCAACGCTAATCGCCCCAAAGCACGCCCTGCCACGAGCTGCTCATTTACAGCGTGGGCGGCGCCGCCACATACTACTCCTTGCCCTTCCCCACCGCACGCTATTCTTGGCTACTGTCATCCTGTCCACCCATGCCGCCTCCCAAATTCAAATTTTCTCGCAAACCCAGCTACCAAAGTGAACTGTCTAGAAACCATCCTTGCATATATATATATATATATATATATATATATATATATATATATATATATATATATATATATATATATATATATATATATATATATATATATATATATATATATATATCAAATTTCTATCACTGGGTTCAAACTGCATGCCAAGGTGGAGCTGTCTAGAAACTACTATTGAAGACCAATATAAAGCAAATGGGACTCTCGCTGCTGCACCCAAAGAAGCCAAACGCTGGTCACGCCAATCTTCAGATTGAATAGATTGTGAGGACTTCCTCTTCTGTTCTACTTCGTGAAGGACCAAGGTATGGGTGGATCTTCTTACTTGTGCAATTGCAGATATGTGCAATGACAGAAATGAGTGATCTAGGAGATCAAGCACCAGTACCTTTTCCCAATAATACTAGAGGATTGGTTTACTATGCTTCGAGTGCTATGCTAGCCTACTTCTATTCTAATATGATTTTTACACAATAAATGCTAGCACTGATAATTAGTGAATATAATAGCAGTTTGATTTTTTATTCATCTATTGGCACAGATTGCTGGACCACAGATAGCCACATTCTTGTCAATTGATCTTCTACTTTTGTAGTACCACATTATACTTGTATTGCGATATTGATTACAATTGAAATCTTGAAGTATAGTTGCTTAAGTTAACCAAATAGTAAATATGCATTGGTACTAAATATGCACATAAATACTCAGTGGCAGCTCCAACTACAGTTGGAATTTTTTTCTCACTGAATCACTGATTTTTAAAATGACGATCCACATGGCAGGTCCAAAAGATACTCATCAAGCTCAGAAATTAGAAGTCTCCAGGAGAAACCCTTGGATTTAGGTGTGAAACTGAATAATCACAAGGTCAGGATATACTGGCTGAGTTAGGTTGAATATTCAGTATGTGCACTCATTTAGAGATCGGTGATTGTGTTAGAGATTTATAAGGAGTGCATCATGCTACATGCTGACCTGTTTTGTGCATATTGCTGTGAACAATTTTCTTTTCCCACTATTTACTGGAAGTTGTGAAGCCATGCTGTGAAAATTATTGTGTTAGGTTCTATGGAAATGCTGTGAAAATTTCATACTTGATCACTTCTGTATACTACTATGTTCTGATTTGTAGTTTTTGGCTACCATACATGTGCATATCATTTGTTTTATTCATATTGTTACTTGCTGATGATCAAATTTATCATATGTGCAATTTCAGATCTAAATATAAATTGCTCTAAATTTATCATAGATGTCGTTGGGTTAAAACAAATTATCATGTTGTCTTTTGGCAAAGAATAGTATTCTTGTTAGATTACATATAACATTTCTATTGGCTTTTGTGTTTTGAGCTTTTAATTGATTTGGCTAATCTTATACTCTTCTGTTTTGGGGAGAAATAATCAGGTCTTGTGCCCAAATGTTACAATCCTCATGCCAATGAAGCGATAAAGGAAAACAAAAAGGTTGCTATCTTGTCCCTTATTGCTTGGTGGAACAATCTGTTTGCATATATTTGTATTATCTGACTATTGGTCCAACTTTAAATAACACAGTGGTCGATGACAATAATAAGTCCCACAGTGGTCTACAGTTTCCTTGTTTTTTTCCTTTGTGTAAGTATACTGCAGGTGCTTCTCTGATGTCCTTTTAGGTGAGAAGATAGAAGTGAGAGCCCAAGTATTAAGTCAAAACACTTCCAATTCATTCTTGTTTCTTTCTTCTGGACCATTTAGGTGAATCTTATATGTGGGCTGTAATTTTGTGCTAAAGAAGGTCTTTAGGACCCCAAAATTTAGTAAAGATTGTAATGCTTCATCATCTACTACTATTAGACGATGATGCCACTTTTATTGGCATAGTTGACATCAAAACTGGAAGCTACAGGCCATTGTATGGCTTGATATCTCGACTCTAAAGCAACATTTGGTCTGTTTATTGTCTGAGTTCTATTCTTAAGCAACATTTGGTCTGATAAATTACTTTGGGTCTTCGGTCATTTGAATACCTGATGATATATGTGGTGAATAATTAGTTTGCTCCTCCTTAGGTTGTATAACCTGTGGGCTTCCATCTGCTGGCGTACCACATGATATGATATATGTGGTGAATAATTACGTTCGCTCATTATTTGGTGACATCTCGGTAAGAGGAGGATTTACTTGGGTTATTTGTTAGGTATCATGTCATTCAAAAATCAACTTCCTTTTCACTGAAGGAATAAATCCTGCTTTCACGTGTTCGTCCTGGAGATCCAACCAATGTAGTTTTGTGCGTTTGTCAGTTCCTAAGGGTGTGTTTGGATTGTGGACAAAGTGCACCCTACCAAAATTTTGGTCATGACCTAAAGATTGGTCTTTGTTTGGATTGTTGCCAATTTTTTGGCATGCCAATGAACTCTAGCCAATTCTAGTTCATTTTTCTTGCCAATGTTGGCCAAATCATCGGCAATCAAAACCCCAACCAAAATTTTGACTAGCCAATACTTTGGTGGGGCAACCTTGGGCATAAACCAAACAAACCCTAACATCTTGAGCAACCTTGCACAAAGGAGCTCTTTGAGGACTATTGTGACATAGACCCAGTAAGCTGGCGATGGTGGCGCAGGAAGTGTGGGCGTCGACATGGCTAGAACCCCATGGTCATGAGACTAGCAGTGTAGTCGTCGTCGTCCTTTTTGGGCTCTGCTGTGTTTGGTCTATTTGGGATTCTGTGTACAACTTCTTTTTTCTCCGTATGAGAGTTAACTGTAGTTTGTCAGGTTACTGGTTGACGATGCTCTTGTTCATGTTATTCCCTCTGTAAACTAATATAAGAGCGTTTAGATTACTAAAGTAGTATTCTAAATGCTCTTACATTAGTTTACGGAGGGAGTACCAAGGATGATGGAGGGAGTAGTTGTTTATGCTTTCATGTTGGGTTTGGGTGGCTACTGCCCAGCCCGTATGGTGTGTATATGTGTGTGTGTCTATTGGGTTTGGGTGGCTAATGCCCAGCCCGTATGGTGTGTGTATGTGCGTGTGTGTAATACTGGAATGATTTCAGCAACCGAATTTGGAGTCTGTAAGCTCCCTTTGTTGGAAAAAGTAGTGCAACTATAGAGCAAACATGATAGAGGTGAAGCTTTTACTGAAGGGAAAAGTCTTGTGAAATCTTGTTTTTTTGGAATGTCTTGTTTTCTTAGAGATGGAGTACGACACAGATAGGTAGTAGCAATAGTGTCCTGCCTATAGGATTATAAATTCTAGGTTCTCCCAATTTTTCATTGGCGCTTGCTGAAATAGAAAGAGACATGAACTTGGCTCCTGAGCTCAAATAATGGCAGTAATATAATATTCAAAACAATCTTACTGTTTTGGGCAGCAAACATGTTGGACTGTTCTAGGTGCGCGCAACATTTTTGTGAAAAACAACGTTCATGATGGTCTGAAAAAAAATTCTAAACCAATACCCAAAAAACTATCTTTAAAGCTTTTTGAGTTCTTTCTTTTGCAAAATACCATGAATGTTAGTTCTTTTGAGAAATTTTGCGTGCGACATGTTTGCACAAAAGGAAAAAAATCCATTTTGTTTGCATTTACTATTCATTTGGATGCATGTCAGCTCGGGAACATAATTGAATATTTGGAAAAGCATAGTGATATTTATTACACACTTGGGATGACCTGACACACGTCAATTTAAACACATGCATAGTTATTCCATGCAACGCACGGGCATCTTAGGCTGGTTGTAATGGGGAGTATCATATACTAGTATCATGCATATGATACTAGTGTATGATACTACCTCCCTAATGCATAGTATCATATATTAGTATCATGTAGTATTTTATTTATTGCCATGCATGATACGTTCGGGTGTGTTTATTACTCCCTCCTTTCCGGTTTATAAGGCTCAATTCAAAAATCTCACCAACCAAGGTAGATGGTGAGTGGTGGAATACTTTTTGTAATTTACAAAAGCACCCAATTAATGCTCTTGTTTTTCTCAAAAAAGTATGTTTACCAATGCATTAATTGCAATGCATGCATGCATAAATTACATGCATTGGTCAATTTTCTCTTGATACTTGCATGCAATGATTTAATGCACTTTGAAATCTGAACATGTGATGGGAACAACCAAATTGTGCCTTATAAAATGAAAATAAAATAAAATTTTGAGATAAGCCCTGTAAACCGGAAAGGAGGGAGTAAGAACCGCATGCATGTAAGTTACGATCGTACAGATCTGTTGCTTAACGTCCGACTGGGTTGAAGTTAGCAAAGTCTCTTTTTTCTTTACTAGCAAAAATGCCCGTGCGTTGCAACGAGAGAAAAACAATATCATAGGACATAGTGCAATAAACATGACCCAATAATATGTGCATGCCCTAATATTTGAACATAGGTACCCATATGTACCGTTCACTTCAGAAAAAACGTGTTATGGCACTGCTAATAGAACGTTATAGCATTCTGAGTAATGTCTCGCTAATAGCATGCTATTGTTGCTTATCCTCTTTGTCTCACCGACCAGTGATCATGGTATACACTTGCAAATATAACAAATGTACCTCAGTACATCCACGGTGAATCAAGGAACTTCTACAATTGACATGAGCAGATGAACAATATATGCTCAACTCAAGGAACAAAGCCAGGTCCATTTAGATGCTACCTCCAAGTTAATATGCCATAGCGTCACACCTTGTGAAAGGAACATTGTGTTAAACCGTGAGTCACAAATAGTCTAGTTTATTGACATAATTAAAGTAATTAATTATTTTATTTGTTTCAGAACCTATGCAAGGTAGCCAACCGTTGCAGACCTCTCTTCCCTATAAATAATTCAAAGTAGACAGAATTTTTGGGCAAAAAATCTAGTTTATTGACATAATTAGAGTAAATTAATTATTTACTTGATCCAGAACCTATGCAAGGTAGCCATCCGTCGCAAACCGTTTCTATAAATAATCCAAAGAAGAAAAATTACCAAGTTTTGGGCAAGCAAATTACCGTTGAAACGGTGCCGTTATAAATAATTCTCAAGTGGTTGCTTGTTTATTTTTGATGAAATGCAACAGGCACCGCTTTTCATTAGTTAAGAGGGAAACGGATAGGTTACAGAGTATATAGGCCATTGTAAAGTGACCGAAACAGAAGAGAAAAGGCAAACAATATTAGTTACAAGCTAGAAGGTTCACTGCAGACCATAAGACGACTACCCCATCCATTTCACTCCTTTCATTCCCTGCATGAAGGAAGGCTTAGAGCTCTTCCGAGATTGAGGTGAATCATTAACCCATCCATTTCACTCCTTTCATTCCCTGCATGAAGGAAGGCTTAGAGCTCTTCCGAGATTGAGGTGAATCATTAACCCACATGCCACGGCTATCTAAAATAAAGATCAATGGAACCAATGTTTTGTTGGGCTTGGCACTAATTTTAAAAATTATTAACATGCATGATAATAGCATATTTGGAATCTACACATTTTCATATATGACATGTTAGATTTGGAGTTAGGATTTAAAAGTATTTGATCTTTTAAAAAAAGAAAAGAAAAAGGTTTTAAGGGGGTTCGAACCCGCGATCTCCAGCGTGGTAGCCAAGGGCCCCAACCACTGCGCTACATGCATGATTTTTCTACTAGATGGGATTCCGACCTATTGACCTAAGCTGACCGCGGCAAAATAAATATAAGAAACGAAATGTTTTTTTCTACTTACTGGTGGCATGATGAGTAAATATTCACAATTTCGGGGGTAATTTAGATGACGGACGACAGAAACACTATATTTGCTTTATTATTACTAGCAAATATGCCCGTGCGTTGCAACGAGAGACAGAAAATTATGGCTAACCAAATAAGTATGACTCAGTATCCTGATATATGAGCATACTCTATTTTAACACAGTGGCTCACCATGTTGCCATTTTTTTTCTCAACCTAGCCGATGATGGTCTGGATGTCTACATGGTCACAATGCATTCGACGTGGTAAATCTCAAGGCTATGATTTTGCCAGTGCATGCCACACTTGTCACTATGTTTCGCAAGGGAATGTTTAAAAATTTAAAAACAAACATCGTTGACCACGAACTACTCCCAACGCCAAGACATATAAAGACTTTCGAAAAACTAATTAAATCCTAGACATAAAATACTTTTGAATCAGTGAACAGTTTTCCGAATCGACAAACATTTTCTTTTGAAAATTTTTATTTTCTCAAAAAATCATGAACATTGGTTTTGTTTACAAAGAAAAAAATTAAATGCATGAACCGGTTTCGAATCCATTAACATTTTTTGACTCAACAAACAATTTTTGAGTCGATGAACATTTTAAAAAAATTGGGGAACAAATTTTAAAAAACAAATATTTATTTTATTTTTGTGAACATTTTCGAAAATGTCATGTACATTTTTTCAGATTCCCGAATATGTTTCCAATACACGGTCATTTTTTCAAAATCATGAACATGATTTTATTTCCCAACCATTTTTCCCAAATTGTGATTTTTTTTATAATTGTGCGCACATTTTTGCAAAACCACCAACATTTTTTGAATCTGTAAAATTTTTATGATTTTCTGAACACTTTTTGAATTCACATATTTTTTATGATTTCTCAATTATTATTTTTGAAAAGTCACAACTTTAAAATAATAAAATCCCGAATTAATTTGAAGAAGAAAAAAGAAAGAAAACAGAATGAGAAAAGAACAGACACAAAAGTAAAATGGAAAAAAGGGAGTGAAGCCCACACGGCCACACATGGGTAGGACATATGCGTGAGAAAAGAACGATAAAAAAGATGCGGAAGCTGGGGATCGAACCCTGGTCGCATCCCTACAGGCGCGATCGCCCAACCACTCTACTGCCAATGTTCCGTGATTTATATTCGTCGCTGTTCATAAAACAACCATTGTGGCGGCGATTTAGTCGAATCGTTTTTCCACTTACAAGTGGCATTAGTGGGTAATTTTTACCAATTTAGAGGGTAATTATAATGACGGACGACCGAAACCTAATTTGCTTTCTTATATTAGGTAAAGACTAGTAAACATGCCCGTGCGTTGCACCGGGAGAAAAAAATGATGTGCTTTGCTGGGAAGCAAACGCCAATTATCATTAATTAGATTGGTCAGGTAGAGGATAAGTTTGATGGATGACAGAAATGATGAATCAATTAACAATAGAATTCTTTGGGGCGCTAGTTCGAAACTTGTGACATGGATCCTAATCAACTAATCGGCTGAACAACCTTATCTTCAGACTAACATATTGATAACAAAAATATTCTACATGTAGTGCTTATTTTGAGTTACTGACATCAGACAATAATAATATGGTATACTTCGTCCGACGTCCATGCATACATGCCTCTGTCGCTGACTGTGAAATCCTTGTTGTATAGATGTTCTAGCTTTCTGTTCTATTATGATATATGTATGATTCTTTATTGTAATTGCATCTTTGCTTAGTCTTTTTGTTCTCCTTTTAGATGATTATTATTAAATAAAGTTAACGCTATCATACATAGAATTATTAATGTCTTTAAATCATGGTGGTAGGATATAACAACTTCTGTAATTACCTTTGTTCAAGAAAGTAAGCTAGTTCATTAAAGTAGGTTATTTTTGTTTACTATATTCTTTTGTTTAGATAATATTTTTGTATTGTGGTATACATATACATAGTTTCAAATAAGTATAACTGAGTTAATTAATGACGGCTCATGTGTCGCTAGTGTCCTGTTTTTCATGGGTACAATTTGGGAAGAAAAAAACTGTTACGACATTGCAGATCAGGTTAGCTATTGTACTACTATCAGACAATAAAAGTTTCTTCACATGTTACAATAGCTTTATTGAGATCAACTAAAGACTCTATTGTCATGACACGTAAATGTGTGTGTTTTGGCATCGATGGTTTTTTATGCACACATATGAACCGTGATCAATCCGTCTATGTATGGTGTTTGTTTCCTTTTCAGATTTGTTAGTATGAGCTCGCGAGGACATAAAAAGAGTAAAAAAAAAATTAGAAGTGCCGGCGAGAGTTCATGTCGCTCTGAGCCAACATAAACGTGGCACCGGTGCTCTGGAGCGGCGTTGAACGTTTCGGACGGGAAGGAACGCGGATGAGAGAGTGGATTTTGGTTGGCCCAGGGCAGTCATAATCGTGCCCGACAGATCCGGACGCCCGCAAAGTCCTTGCGTCGAGTTTGTTTTCGTTTTCTCATAAAAAGTAGGTTCAGACCGGTTGGCGAACCAATACAGGCTCATGTTGAATGGCAAAACATGTCAGAACCGGCGGTCCAGATGGTTGCGTGCGCTTTGAGGGTCGGCGTTGAAGATGCCCTTACACACTCTTCGAGAATTTAATAATTCATTTAAAGTATTTTATAAAATTATCAAAAGATTTGAGTTCTTATGATTTTGATGCGAATATTTTTATTATTGAGGTTGTATGATTTGGAAGATTATATTTCATTTCCAATGTCGTTTTTGCACAAAAAAATATATTATATTTTTTTCATTATGCGTCCATATACTCCGTGTACAACCGGCTGTTAAAAACAAAACAATGCTGGGACTGAGCGGCCGGCATGAATAATTCCCCATAGGCACGTGTCCTTCCACCGATGTAGAGCTTGCTTATCCACTCGTGTCTCCACCAAGAAGCACATCTGCAATTCGCTTCGCCTGCATCGAGCATGTAGCTTTCTTCCGAGAGATCCACATCCCGACCTCCCGCTGCTGGGACACGCCGCCGCCGCCACGCCTACATGGCTACCGCCGCCAGATCCCCGCCCTCCCAAGCTCCACCCGCCATGGCGCGAGCAGATGGGAACCCCCACTCCACCGCCATTGCTTGAGCTACACACCCGTGCACCGGGAGTGTCATGACGGAGATGACTGGCTCCTCTGCAGAGGAGTTGGCTCCGGCCAGCTGGAGGCCGCCGTCGCTCAAGCACCGAGGGCCACTCACTCTCGTAGAGGCCAGCCCCATCGCCTTGTTACTGCGTCCTCGCCTAGTCCCGTGCTCGTTTGCCATGGATCTTGCTTTGGTGTTCCTCTTTCGGCCTCTGCTCTCTCTGTTCGCTGATTTGCAGCCACCAGCACACCAATTTGGTGTCTTATTTTCCTCTTTTACTCGCTCAAATAGTTTATAAATTTATCTGCTTGTTGATTCTCTAGTCAGCTTTTGCTGATTTCGGGCAACTTATGATGGAAAATAAATTAGTGTCGCCTCGCCATGGCGCCGCCCCGCAAGCTTGCGCGCCGTGGTCCGTGGCTTCGATGTCAAGAACTCGCCCGCCGACTCTCCATGTTTTTCGCTTCATCTCCACGCATGCCTCCCGCGCCGCCGCCGCCGCCGATGCGGGCGCCGAGCGAAGGCCGCCTCGCCATGACCGCCTTAAGAAGTCGAAACTTCACCGCCCACGCAGACGAAGCAGGTGAGGCCGGCGGACGGGCGGATCAACGCGGAGGCTTGGTGGTGGTGGATCCGGCACGGCGGAGCAAAGGATGCGGATCCGGCGATGGCGGCCGGATCCCGTTGAGTCGTGGGCGGAGGCGGGCTTGGCTGCCGTGGCTTCGGGCGGCCATGGGCGGCTGCATGAGAGAGGGAGAGATGGTGAGAGGGAGGAGGAAGGAGAGGAGGAGGAGAAGGCGAGGCGACGACGTGACTGGTCGCGGCGACGTGACTGGTCACGGCGACAGTGATCTCCCAGTGAGGTTACGGCCGGGCGAGGCGGCGGAGGAAGGCGGGTCGGGCGAAGGGTGGCCGTAGCCGAGCTCCCTGGCTCGGGCGTACGTGTTTCTGCTCCTAAAAAGGACTGCGGGTTGAATAGAAACAAATACAGGGTCATGTTTGTAAAAAAACGGTTTTATTAGGTACCCACTTAAAAGTAGGACTGCGGGTTGAATTCTCAGAAACAGAAGGACTTTTATGCAAATATGCCGACGACGTACGACCAGAAGGCACTCCGTGCTTTATTAGTAGGGAAAGATTAGGAAAAGTCAAGGGCTAATTGTCCATGGTCAACGGTTGCTAGTCCACTGGTCATTTCTCATGGTCGCAGATCCATCAGTTAACCTTACAAAATACTCAGGTGGGCCGACTCATATACTCCCGCTTATGAGCGCCAATTATCTCAGCTGGTGCCAAACTCAAACCCTATTTGGCTCCTGCTGCGCTGGTTATACCTTTATTCATGCTTGACGCACACCCCTCCCAGTCCCAGATTTTTTTTCTTTTCTTTTTATTTTTTTCCTTTTTCTTTTCTTCCCCCTTGTACTTTTCTTTTCATATTTAATAAATACACAAACTTTTTCAAATTTTAATACTTAATTCGAGTTTATGTTTTTTTAATTCATGAAATTTATTGAGTTTGCAAAGTTTTTATCCAAAATTCGTGAACATCTTTTTCAAAATGTTGAACTTTTTCCAAATCTGCGAACCTTTTCTTCCAAAACCCAAGAAATATTATCAAATATTTGAACTTTTCGATGAAGTTTTTCTATATCCACGGACTTTATTCAGCATCGATGATTATTTTCAAATCCATAATTTTTTTTGAAGTCATGAAATTTTTGGATTTTTTAAATCATGTACTTTTTTGAAATCGTGGACTTTTTTCGAATTTTATTTTTTTTTCTTTCAAAAGTCAATGGTTTACCCGTTAACTAATCATCCTTCGGCGGGGCAACTGTTGACCGAGCGAACCAAGTATGGGGTGTTGCGCTCCGGCGAGCAACCACATTGTTTTTGGACTGGCTGGCCCACGACCGCGGGGCACGGGCGCCGGTTTGGCTCTCCAGCGCTTCAGGCGCTGAGGAGGAGCACTCGGCGCAAAGGTGCCATTTAGGGGCAGTGCTATGTCTCGCCTGTAGCTTTTTTTTTTGAGACAATCCATGAAGCTTTTTATTCAAACCGTCACAATGTTTACAGGGACGAACTGAAGGTCACCAGGGTCGCCCAACCAAACATGGCGGCCGATCCCTAGTCTCAAAACATGCTTCGCTAGATTGTGAGCCTCGACATTCGAGCTCCTAAACTCATGCACAAAATTGCATGAAAGAAAACTACGAGAATAATCAACTATCTCACAGATAATAGCCCCATAGTTCGGACTGTTATTTTGCTTGATATCTTCCACCACGCTTTTGCAGTCTGTGGCAACTTGTATTGCATGTATATGGAGGTCTTTTGCAAGTGCCAATGCTTCCCGTACTGCCAAAGCCTTGAGGGTGGCTGGGTCACAAATCCCATTAAAGACTATAGCCGAAGCACCAAGATACAAGCCTTCTCCATTCCTGCAAACCGCAGCAACTGTCCTAAATTTTGATCTTGTCATAGTGGCCGCATCAACATTTACTTTCATCAAGCCTGGGGGTGGTTTAATCCAGCCAGTTGGCCTCACATGCACTGGTTGAAGGAAATATGCCCTAGAGGCAATAATAAAGTTATTATTTATTTCCTTATATCATGATAAATGTTTATTATTCATGCTAGAATTGTATTAACCGGAAACATAATACATGTGTGAATACATAGACAAACAGATAGTCACTAGTATGCCTCTACTAGACTAGCTCATTAATCGAAGATGGTTATGTTTCCTAACCATAGACATGTGTTGTCATTTGATTAATGGGATCACATCATTAGGAGAATGATGTGATTGACATGACCCATTCCGTTAGCTTAGCACTTGATCGCTTAGTATATTGCTATTGCTTTCTTCATGACCTATACATGTTCCCGTAACTATGAGATTATGCAACTCCTGCTACGGAGGAACACTTTTGGTACTACCAAACGTCACAACGAATCGGGTGATTATAAAGGAGTACTACAGGTGTCTCCAAAGGTACTTGTTGGGTTGGCGATTTGAGATTAGGTTTTGTCACTCCGATTGTCGGAGAGGTATCTCTGGGCCTTCTCGGTAATACACATCACATAAGCCTTGCAAGCATTACAACTAATGAGTTAGTTGTGAGATGATGTATTACGAACGAGTAAAGAGACTTACCAAGAATCTAGATTGAACTAGGTATTGATACCGACGATCGAATCTCGGGTAAGTAACATACCGATGACAAAAGGAACAACGATATCGTTATGCGGTTTGACCGATAAAGATCTTCGTAGAATATGTAGGAACCAATATGGGCATCCAGGTTCCGCTATTGGTTATTGACCGAGAATGGTTCTAGGTCATGTCTACATAGTTCTCGAACCCGTAGGGTCCGCACGCTTAACGCTTCGATGACAGTTCATTATGAGTTTATAAGTTTTGATGTACCGAAGGTTGTTCGAATCCCGGATGTGATCACGGACATGACGAGGAGTCTCAAATGGTCGAGACATAAAGATTGATATATTGGAAGCCTATGTTTGACTTGGAAAGGTTCCGGATGAAAACAGAAGTTACTGGAACACCGGGGTTACGGAACCCCGGGGGTCAATGGGCCTTAATGGGCCATAGGGAGAAGAGGAAGGGCGGCCAGGGCAGGCGCGCGCCCCTCCCTCTAGTCCGAATAGGACAAGGAGAGGGGGGCGCCTTCCCTCTTCCCTCTCCCCAATCCTATTCCAACTAGGAAAGGGGGGTCCTTGCTGGCCGCACCCCCTTGCTCCTTTATATCTGAGGCAGAGGGCACCCTGAACACACAAGTTGATCTACGGATCGTTCCTTAGCCGCAGCGGTGCCCTCTCCACCATATTCCACTTCGGTCATATCGTCGCGGAGCTTAGGCGAAGCCCTGCGCCGAGAAGTCATATCGTCGCGGAGCTTAGGCGAAGCCCTGCGTCGGTGGAGCATCATCATCGCCACCACGCCGTCGTCGACGTAACTCATCCCGACACTTTGCTGGATCGGAGTCCGGGATCGCCATCGAGCTGAACGTGTGCGTAACTCGGAGGTGCCGACGTTCGGTGCTTGGATCGGTCGGATCGTGAAGACGCACGACTACATCAACCGCGTTGTTATAACGCTCCGCTTTCGGTCTCACGATGGTACGTGGACGACACTCTCCTCTCGTTGCTATGCCATCACCATGGTCTTGCGTGTGCGTAGGAATTTTTTGAAATTACTACGTTCCCCAACAGTGGCATCCGAGCCTGGTTTTATGCGTTGATGTCATATGCACGAGTAGAACACAAGTGAGTTGTGGGCGATATAAGTCATACTGCTTACCAGCATGTCATACTTTGGTTCGGGCGGTATTGTGAGATGAAGCGGCCGGACCGACATTACGCGTACGCTTACGCGAGACTGGTTTCACCGCTTCGAGCACTAGTTGCTTAAAGGTGACCGGCGGGTGTCAGTTTCTCTCACTTTAGTTGAACCGAGTGTGGCTACGCCCGGTCCTTGCGAAGGTTAAAACAGCACCAATTTGACAAACTATCGCTGTGGTTTTGATGCGTAGGTAAGAACGGTTCTTGCTCAGCCCGTAGCAGCCACGTAAAACTTGCAACAACAAAGTAGAGGACGCCTAACTTGTTTTTGCAGGGCATGTTGTGATGTGATGTGGTCAAGACGTGATGCTATATTTTATTGTATGAGATGATCATGTTTTGTAACCGAAGTTATCGGCAATGGCAGGAGCCATATGGTTGTCGCTTATTGTATGAAATGCAAAGCCATGTAATTGCTTTACTTTATCACTAAGCAAGAGCGATAGTCGAGAAGCAATAGTTGGCGAGACGACAACGATGCTACGATGGAGATCAAGGTGTCGCGCCCGTGACGATGGTGATCATGACGGTGCTTGGCGATGGAGATCACAAGCACAAGATGATGATGACCATATCATATCACTTATATTGATTGCATGTGATGTTTATCCTTTATGCATCTTATCTTGCTTTGATTGACGGTAGCATTATAAGATGATCTCTCACTAAAATTATCAAGAAGTGTTCTCCACGAGTATGCACCGTTGCGAAAGTTCTTCGTCTTTGAGACACCACGTGATGATCGGGTGTGATAGGCTCTACGCTCAAATACAATGGGTGCAAAACAGTTGCGCACGCGAATACTCAGGTTAAACTTGACGAGCCTAGCATATAACAGATATGGCCTCGAACACGGAGACCGAAGGTCGGCGTGAATCATATAGTAGATATGATCAACATAGTGATGTTCACCATTGAAACTACTCCATCTCACGTGATGATCGGACATGGTTTAGTTGATTTGGATCACGTAATCACTTAGATGACTAGAGAGATGTCTGTCTAAGTGGGAGGTTTTAATATGATTAATTAAACTTAAATTTATCATGAACTTAGTACTGATAGTATTTTGGCTTGTCTATGTTTCTTTGTAGATAGATGGCTCGTCTGTTGTTCCGTTGAATTTTAATGCGTTCCTTGAGAAAGCAAAGTTGAAAGATGATGGTAGCAATTACACGGACTGGGTCCGTAATTTGAGGATTATCCTCATTGCTGCATGTAAGAATTACGCCCTGGAAGCACCGCTGGGTGCCAGCCTGCTGCAGGAGCAACACCGAAGTTGTGAACGTCCGCGAGCAAAGCGATGACTACTCGATAGTTCAGTGTGCCATGCTTTACGGCTTAGAACCGGGTCTTCAACGACGTTTTGAACGTCATGGAGCATATGAGATGTTCCAGAGTTGAAGTTAATATTTCAAGCAAATGCCCGGATTGAGAGATATGAAGTCTCCAATAAGTTCTATAGCTGCAAGATGGAGGAGAATAGTTCGTCGGTGAACATATACTCAAAATGTCGGGTATAATAATCACTTGATTCAACCGGGAGTTACTCTTCCGGATGATAGTGTCATTGATGAATTCTCCAATCACGCCACCAAGCTACAAGAGCTTCGTGATGAACTATAATATGCAAGGGATGACCAAAACAATTCCCGAGCTCTTCGCAATGCTAAAAGCCGTGGAGGTAGAAATCAAGAAAGAGCATCAAGTGTTGATGGTCAACAAGACCACTAGTTTCAAGAAAAAGGGCAAAGGAAAGAAGAAGGGGAACTTCAAAAAGAACAGCAAGAAAGTTGCTGCTCAAGAGAAGAAACCCAAGTCTGGACCTAAGCCTGAAACTGAGTGTTTTATCTGCAAGCAAACTGGACACTGGAAGCGGAACTGCCCCAAGTATTTGGCGGATAAGAAGGATGGCAAGGTGATCAAAGGTATATGTGATATACATGTTATTGATGTGTACCTTACTAATACTCGCAGTAGTACCTGGGTATTTGATACTGGTTTTGTTGCTAATATTTGCAACTCAAACAGGAACTACGGATTGCGAAGATTGGCCAAGGACGAGGTGACGGCGCGCGTGGGAAATGGTTCCAAAGTCGATGTGATCGCGGTCGGCACGCTACCTCTACATCTACCATCGGATTAGTTTTAGACCTAAATAATTGTTATTTGGTGCCAGCGTTAAGCATGAACATTATATCTGGATCTTGTTTGATGCGAGACGGTTATTCATTTAAGACAGAGAATAATGGTTGTTCTATTTATATGAATAATATCTTTTATGGTCATGCACCCTTGAAGAGTGGTCTATTTTTATTGAATCTCGATAGTAGTAGTACACATATTCATAGTGTTGAAACCAAAAGATGCAGAGTTGATAATGATAATGCAACTTATTTGTGGCACTGCCGTTTGGGTCATATCGGTGTAAAACGCATGAAGAAACTCCATCTTGATGGGCTTCGAATCACTTGATTATGAATCACTTGGTACTTGCGAACCGTGCCTCATGGGCAAGATGACTAAAACGCCGTTCTCCGGAACTATGGAGCGAGCAACTGATTTGTTTGAAATCATACATACCGATGTTTGTGGTCCAATGAATGTTGAGGCACTTGGCGGGTATCGTTATTTCTCACCTTCACAGATGATTTGAGCAGATATGGGTATATCTACTTAATGAAACACAAATCTGAAACATTTGAAAAGTTCAAAGAATTTCAGAGTGAAGTGGAAAATCATCGTAACAAGAAAATAAAGTTTCTACGATCGGATCGTGGAGGAGAATATTTGAGTTACGAGTTTGGTTTACATTTGAAACAATGTGGAATAGTTTCGCAACTCACGCCACCCGAACACCACAGAGAAATGGTGTGTCCGAACGTCGTAATCGTACTTTACTTGATATGGTGCGATCTATGATGTCTCTTACTGATTTACCGCTATCGTTTTGGGGATATGCTTTAGAGACGGCCGCATTCACGTTAAATAGGGCACCATCTAAGTCCGTTGAGACGACACCGCATGAACTGTGGTTTGGCAAGAAACCAAAGTTGTCGTTTCTTAAAGTTTGGGGCTGCAATGCTTATGTGAAGAAACTTCAACCAGATAAGCTCGAACCCAAATCGAGAAATGTGTCTTCATAGGATACTCAAAGGAGACTGTTGGGTACACCTTCTATCACAGATCTGAAGGCAAGGTTTTCGTTGCTAAATTCGGATCCTTTCTAGAGAAGGAGTTTCTCTCGAAAGAAGTGAGTGGGAGGAAAGTAGAACTTGATGAGATAATCAGTATCTACTCCCTTATTGGAAGGTAGTTCATCACAAGAAACGGTTCTGTGACAACTACACCAATTAGTGAGGAAACTAATGATGATGATCATGAAGCTTGAGATCAAGTTACTCTTGAACTCAGAGGTCAACCAGAGTAAAATACGCACTGAGTGGTACGGTAATCCTATTCGAAGTCATGTTACTTGACCATGGCGAACCTACAAACTATGAAGAAGCGATGGTGAGCCCAGATTCGCGAAATGGCTGGAAGCCATGAAATCTGAGATGGGATCCATGTATGAGAACAAAGTATGGACTTTGGTTGACTTGCCGATGATCGGCAAGCCATTGAGAATAAATGGATCTTTAAGAAGAAGACGGCGCCGATGGTAATATAACATCGCAAAGCTCGACTTGTTGCAAAAGGTTTTCGACAAGTTCAAGGGGTTGACTACGATGAGACTTTCTCACCCGAAGCGATGCTTAAGTCTGTCCGAATCATGTTAGCAATTGCCGCATTTTATGATTATGAAATTTGGCAAATGGATGTAAAACTGCATTCTTGAATGGATTTCTAGAAGAAGAGTTGTATATGATGCAACCAGAAGGTTTTGTTGATCCAAAGGGTGCTAACAAAGTGTGCAAGCTCCAACGATCAATTTATGGTCGGTGCAAGCCTCTCGGAGTTGGAATAAACGCTTTGATAGTGTGATCAAAGCATATGGTTTTATCTGAGACTTTTGGAGAAGCTTTGTATTTACAAGAAAGTGAGTGGGAGCTCAGTAGCATTTCGATATTATATGTGGACGACATATTGTTGATTGGAAATGATATAGAATTTCTGGATAGCATAAAAGGATACTTGAATAAAAGTTTTTCAATGAAAGACCTCGGTGAAGCTGCTTACATATTGGGCATCAAGATCTATAGAGATAGATCAAGACGCTTAATTGGACTTTCACAAAGCACATACCTTGATAAAGTTTTGAAGAAGTTCAAAATGGATCGAGCAAAGAAAGGTTTTTACTGTATTACAAGGTGTAAGATTGAGTCGACTCAATGCCCGACCACAAGCAGAAGATAGAGAGAAAATGAAAGATGTTCCCCATGCTTCAGCCATAGGCTCTATCATGTATGCAATGCTGTGTACCAGACTGACGTATGCTTAGCTGTAAGCTTGGCAGGAAGGTACCAAAGTAATCCAGAGTGGATCATTGGACAGCGTCAAGAACATCCTGAAATACCGAAAAGGACTAAGGATATGTTTTCAGATATGGAGGTGACAAAGAGCTAGTCGTAAATGGTTACGTCGATGCAAGCTTTGACACCGATCCGGACGATTCTAAATCGCAAACCGGATCGTATTTTTATTAAGCGGTGGAGCTGTCGGTTGGTGCAGTTCTAAACAAAGCGTCGTGGCGGGATCTACATGTGAAGCGGAGTACATAGCTGCTTCGAAGCAGCAAATGAAGGAGTCTGGATGAAAGAGTTCATCTCCGATCTAGGTGTCATACCTAGTGCATCGGGACCAATGAAGATCTTCTCGTGACAATTGGTGCAATTGCCTTGGCAAAGGAATCCAGATTTCACAAGAGGACCAAGCATATCAAAAGACGCTTCAATTCCATTCGGGACCAAGTCCAAGTGGGAGACATAGAGATTTGCAAAATACATACGGATCTGAATGTTGCGACCGTTGACTAAGCCTCTTCCACGAGCAAAACATGATCAGCACCAAGACTCCATGGGTGTTAGAATCATTATTGTGTAATCTAGATTATTGACTCTAGTGCAAGTGGGAGACTGAAGGAAATATGCCCTAGAGGCAATAATAAAGTTATAATTTATTTCCTTATATCATGATAAATGTTTATTATTCATGCTAGAATTGTATTAACCGGAAACATAATACATGTGTGAATACATAGACAAACAGATAGTCACTAGTATGCCTCTACTAGACTAGCTCATTAATCGAAGATGGTTATGTTTCCTAACCATAGACATGTGTTGTCATTTGATTAATGGGATCACATCATTAGGAGAATGATGTGATTGACATGACCCATTCCGTTAGCTTAGCACTTGATCGTTTAGTATATTGCTATTGCTTTCTTCATGACCTATACATGTTCCTGTAACTATGAGATTATGCAACTCCGTTTACGGAGGAACACTTTGGTACTACCAAACGTCACAACGAATCGGGTGATTATAAAGGAGTACTACAGGTGTCTCCAAAGGTACTTGTTGGGTTGGCGTATTTCGAGATTAAGTTTTGTCACTCCGATTGTCGAGAGGTATCTCGGGCCTTCTCGGTAATACACATCACATAAGCCTTGCAAGCATTACAACTAATGAGTTAGTTGTGAGATGATGTATTACGGAACGAGTAAAGAGACTTACCGAGAACGAGATTGAACTAGGTATTGGATACCGACGATCGAATCTCGGGTAAGTAACATACCGATGACAAAAGGAACAACGATATCGTTATGCGGTTTGACCGATAAAGATCTTCGAGAATATGTAGGAACCAATATGGGCATCCAGGTTCCGCTATTGGTTATTGACCGAGAATGGTTCTAGGTCATGTCTACATAGTTCTCGAACCCGTAGGGTCCGCACGCTTAACGCTTCGATGACAGTTCATTATGAGTTTATAAGTTTTGATGTACGAAGGTTGTTCGAATCCGGATGTGATCACGGACATGACGAGGAGTCTCGAAATGGTCGAGACATAAAGATTGATATATTGAAGCCTATGTTTGACTTGGAAAGGTTCGGATGAAAACAGGAAGTTATCGGAACACGGGGTTACGGAACCCCGGGGTCAATGGGCCTTAATGGGCCATAGGGAGAAGAGGAAGGGCGGCCGGGGCAGGCCGCGCCCCTCCCTCTAGTCTGAATAGGACAAGGAGAGGGGGGCGCCTTCCCTCTTCCCTCCCCAATCCTATTCCAACTAGGAAGGGGGAGTCCTACTCGGTGGGAGTAGGACTCCTCAGCGCGCGCCTTGGGCTGGCCGCACCCCTTGCTCCTTTATATACGAGGCAGAGGGCACCCCAGAACACACAAGTTGATCTACGGATCGTTCCTTAGCCGTGTGCGGTGCCCTCTCCACCATATTCCACTTCGTCATATCGTCGGAGCTTAGGCGAAGCCTGCGCCGGAGAAGTCATATCGTCACGGAGCTTAGGCGAAGCCCTGCGTCGGTGGAGCATCATCATCGCCACCACGCCGTCGTCTTGACGGAACTCATCCCGACACTTTGCTGGATCGAGTCCGGGATCGCCATCGAGCTGAACGTGTGCGAACTCGGAGGTGCCGACGTTCGGTGCTTGGATCGGTCGGATCGTGAAGACGTACGACTACATCAACCGCGTTGTTATAACGCTTCCGCTTTCGGTCTACGAGGGTACGTGGACAGACACTCTCCCCTCTCGTTGCTATGCCATCACCATGGTCTTGCGTGTGCGTAGGAAATTTTTTGAAATTACTACGTTCCCCAACACTGGTGGCACAATTCTCATCTCTGGTTGCTTGACAAGTTGGATATCATTGAGGAAGGAATTGACAAAACAATGAGTGGAGTATGGGCTCTGAAATATATCTTCATAGATCGCCTTTCTTCTTGCCGCCCATATAGCCCATAAAGTTGTCGTCATGCTGACAAATAGATCACTTGACAAAACTCCCTTCATGTCAAACAGCCAACCCTTGACATTGACGGTGTCAAAACGGGTCATTTGGTCTAGGATGGCCTCATCAGCTAGTGCCCATACGCTGGCAGCCATTGGGCAAGATAGTAAAGCATGCCTCCACGAGTCCCTCGCTCCACATAACGAACAGGCAGCCGACGTTGACATATGCCGATGCTCCAAGAGATCGGCTGTCGGGATTGAGTTCCTAGCGAGTCGCCATAGAAAGTGTGATAGAGGCAAAGGTGTCCCGATGTTTCGATGAGATGGTGGCTATCGTTTCTGTGGGAGTCGACCTTGACGATCCGACTACGAACGTGCGAGACGTCGCGCCTTAGCAATCGCTAAACCAACTTCCGAGGGTTATTGACCACGCCGGAGCACGATCAACCTGACCACGAGGGCCTGTTTCCTGCGAGCAAACGAAGAACAAGCAAGAAACTGAGATTGCAATCTGGATATTGCGAATATAAGATGAAAGCTTTATTGATCAAGGTGGGGTTCTGTGACGCCTTTGTCTGGTCGTTGAACACAAACGAAGTACGCGAAGTTGCAGCTATGGCGAACTTTTAATCTAAACAAAACCCAAGGAAAAAGCTACTAGATGGATCTACTTATATAGGAGCAAGGGGTGGCGGCCAAGGAGGTGGGAGGACGTCCCAAGGCAGCCTAAAACTAACCCTAGGTCGTACAAGGCCAATGGGCCCAATTGGAGGTGACGTAACACCTTTGGACTTGTAGTTTGACTCGGATTCTGCTGCAGCATCAGATTGTTTCGTCTATAACTCAATGCTCCGGACGGATTTTAAGGTGATTCCAATTGGGTTGGAAAATGCACGAAATCTATTTTCCAACAAAAAAAGAATCAACCAATTTGGAGTCCGTATGAAAAGTTATAGACGTTTTGAGTCAGGTATGTCTGTGCAGTCCGAATCTGAGTCCAGAACGTGAGAGACTTGGACTCTATCTTCTCTTGGGCCAAAAGTGACGTGAGAGAACTTTTTGAACAGCAGGTAAACATCTCTTTCTCCCTTATCTTCATATGTGGATTGTACAAATGTCCCATACACCTGCAATTAGACATGGCACAAAAGTTTGTGAAGTATTTTTGTCCTGGATAACATAAATATATTATTGAATAGTTTGCACTAGAAATCACCTGAGAAATATGCATGTATGCAATATTTTGGTCTCATCCAAGGTAGTCATGTCCTCATCATCCTCCCCTTTTTGAAAACAAAGCCGTCCTCGGCGTTGCTTAATCTGAAATGTGGCTAACAAAAGAGACAAGGTGTACATGTTGTATATGTATACGTCATCCATTTTTACTTCCCTTGATTTTTGCATATATGACACATGAATAGATGAGTAACTTGCATAGTTCATAAAATCTAAAGCCAACAAATTAGCACAAGAACTAGAAGCCTTGAAAATACTGCAACTCAGTTTGCACATATAAGTGAAGCTCTTATTTATTTCAAGAGATTGACAATGTTCATCATTAAACCATCCCAACATTGGTGAATAAACCTTATTTGAATCAAATTTACATGCTACAACATGCTTAGATAAGCAAACATGCAATGAGTCATTCGACACAGAATCATCACCAAGATTAGAGGTCGTATCAAAATGATTAAACATTGATTCTTTTGCATCAATAGTTAATTCAATGGGTGCTCTCAAAATTGTTGGTATTTCAGTTGTTTGATCACATGGCAAAGTCAAATTATCAATATAATCCTCTAAAATAGGTGGTGTGATCAAAGTAGTGGGTAGCTCAACACATGATGTATTCAAGTTAACTAGGCATGCATCATTCTCATGTAAAAGTGGAAAATCTGTACCTTTGTCATTACCTCTTATAGTCAACTCAGATGATGCAGGCACTCTCGATGGTGATGTGTCACATGGTGGAGATGATGTAGTCCTCGCAACAACGGATGTGGTTGTCATAGTACGCCTAGTAGTTGAATAAACATCTGTATCAACAGTTGGAATGTGCACCATGCGCTTGTTCTCCTTGTGGGCAACACGTCGTTTTATTTCCTGTTCAGCTTTGCAAGCAAGACGAAACAAATGGTCCATAGGATAACACTCTTCATGAATTAGTATCTCCTGAATATTATGGTTTAATCCTCCCAAAATCTATCCATAAAATCTTCTTCACTTTCTTCTAAAATGAGTGCAACAAGGTAGTTTGTAAATCATCATAATATTTTGTTACGGTGTCACTACCTTGTTTTAAATGTTCCAGTTTTTTAATCATGCCATGAGTATAATAAACATCGATTTAATCTATCTCTCATGACATGTTTTAAATCATCCCAAGTATTAGGTACATAATCAGGGTGTAACCGACAATATTCACTCCACCAAACTAGAGCATAACCAGTGAAAGAACCAACCGCAACCATAACTTTTTACGTTCATCAAAATTATGGGAAGCAAATATATTATTTATGTCTAACTCCCATTCAATATATAAAGGAGGTCTAAAACGGCCATTAAATGGTGGTATAGAAACATGAACCTGATCATGTGCATTTGGATGTTTGTGCACCTCTCGTGACGGTTGTGGTATTTGCATAGGTGGTGGCATGTCTCCGCGATCGACAAAGCCCATGAATTGACTCTAGATCCTGTCATGATTAGTAGAACAAGAAACAAAATCCAAAAATAATGTTCCTATAACTACTAGGATGTGGTGGTAAAACGCTCACAGTAAAGCAAATATCAATGTCTTACAAGTTCTTACCATGCAGCAGCGGTGATCGACAACCAGCGGTGTCAAGTAACTCGAATATTGAGTAAAGCGATTGCCAGGGGAGCGTACGTATACACGGTGTAGAAATATGTGGAGCTGGGTTGGCTATATATGGTAGCAAAAGATTAGCAATAATCAATTCAAAGATGCAATGTTGAATAAACGCTCAACGACGGTACTGTGCTGGTCCTAGGCTAGACCGGACTAGAGACGCGAGCCTAGAACACTAATGAGGTCACGGCATAGCACAACTAGCATCAATGAAGGATACTAAGTAGCTCTTGACAGCAAGATATAAGTGAAGATCACAACGGCAGTGAAGATAATGATGAAAACAACTGCCAAGCAGGACATACAACAACTCTCTCCAACTTTCCTCTTGAAAAGTTTGAGCCAATTTTCTGATAAATTCTTTCAAAGAATGCTACTAACTCAAGCTTTCCAATGCAAAAAGAATCACTCAATTCCGAGTTGATATGAGGAGTCAAAGAATTCTAAAACTGGCCTGAAAAATTGGAACAAGCTGTGTTCACGAACTTCAGAGGGCAAAAACACCTATTTAGAAGCTGATTTTGAGGTGTCAAATATTGAACTAGCTTCTGCAACTATTTAGATGCGCCTCGTCTCTAGCTTTAATTTGAGTACTCACGGAGTCAAAACGGACTTCGTATGAGGAAGATACACCTGTTTTACTGAACAGTGCGCAAAACAGATTCCAATCCGAATTCAGGTACGAGATTGATTCTAGATAGATCCGGGTTTTTTTTCCTCTCTTTTTTTTTCTCACACTTTTTTTTTTTCTTCTCTCTTTTTTTTTTTTCTTTCCTTTTTTCTCTCTTTTTTTTTTCTCCCTCTTTCCAAGACAAACTGGATAAGATGCAGATTGGATCAGGCGAAGATGTGAATGACCTCAACTATGATTATGACAATGAACAGTGCGTAGCACGTGATGGAAAATTAATGGATGGGATGGTGGACAGCGGAAGGGATAATGATGCAGCGGCGGCGTGACTAATGTGAACAGAACTCGAAACTCTAAAGGAACAAGACACTAAGACCAGCAACTCGACACGACGATGCAACCGATAATTCAATAATGCAACCAATGAAAAGAAAACTGCAAAGGCTCAGACTGGCTTGGACAAAGGATGAATAGATCTAACTTTTTTTGTGGCTTTTTCGTGGACTTTAGGTATGAAGAACAGACTCGATCTAATCTACGAAAAACTGTAAAATCTCACCGAGCAACCTGAAAATCTGATACCACTTGATAGAGGCAAAGGTGTCCCGATGTTTCGATGAGATGGTGGCTATCGTTTCTGTGGGAGTCGACCTTGACGATCCGACTACGAACGTGCGAGACGTCGCGCCTTAGCAATCGCTAAACCAACTTCCGAGGGTTATTGACCACGCCGACACACGATCAACCTGACCACGAGGGCCTGTTTCCTGCGAGCAAACGAAGAACAAGCAAGAAACTGAGATTGCAATCTGGATATTGCGAATATAAGATGAAAGCTTTATTGATCAAGGTGGGGTTCTGTGACGCCTTTGTCTGGTCGTTGAACACAAACGAAGTACGCGAAGTTGCAGCTATGGCGAACTTTTAATCTAAACAAAACCCAAGGAAAAAGCTACTAGATGGATCTACTTATATAGGAGCAAGGGGTGGCGGCCAAGGAGGTGGGAGGACGTCCCAAGGCAGCCTAAAACTAACCCTAGGTCGTACAAGGCCAATGGGCCCAATTGGAGGTGACGTAACACCTTTGGACTTGTAGTTTGACTCGGATTCTGCTGCAGCATCAGATTGTTTCGTCTATAACTCAATGCTCCGGACGGATTTTAAGGTGATTCCAATTGGGTTGGAAAATGCACGAAATCTATTTTCCAACAAAAAAAGAATCAACCAATTTGGAGTCCGTATGAAAAAGTTATAGACGTTTTGAGTCAGGTATGTCTGTGCAGTCCGAATCTGAGTCCAGAACGTGAGAGACTTGGACTCTATCTTCTCTTGGGCCAAAAGTGACGTGAGAGAACTTTTTGAACAGCAGGTAAACATCTCTTTCTCCCTTATCTTCATATGTGGATTGTACAAATGTCCCATACACCTGCAATTAGACATGGCACAAAAGTTTGTGAAGTATTTTTGTCCTGGATAACATAAATATATTATTGAATAGTTTGCACTAGAAATCACCTGAGAAATATGCATGTATGCAATATTTTTGGTCTCATCCAAGGTAGTCATGTCCTCATCAAAGTGTTTGATTTTTGGAGGTACTTCGATCTTCCAAAGTTCAGTCCAGTCCGTCCGCAAACTGTCAGCTGTCGATGAGCTATCCCTTTCATCAATCCAGTTCTCCCTTGTGATCTTGGTTTGCATGATAATTTTGTAGGCAGACTTGACAGTAAAAGACCCTCTGTGCTCTCCACTCCAAGCCCAAAAATCTTCTACGTTTCTAGTGCATAGAGGTATAGCTAGAATTGCTTCTGCATCGATGGGCAAGAACACCGAACGGACAAGCTGCTCATTCCAACTCGCTGTCGCTGTATGTAGCAAATCTGAAACTAACTGTGGGGGATTTTGAAGCATGGGCGCGATCGGCCTCATCATTCCAGGTCGTGGAAGCCAGTTCTCCGTCCATATATGTGTAGTTTTCCCGTTACCAATTCTTCTGATAAGGCCTACCCTTAGCATGTCTCTCCCGTCCAATATTGCCCGCCAAATTTGTGATGGTCTACTGCCAAGATCCGCATCCATAAGAGAGGAGTTCGGGAAGTAAAACTGCCTTTAGGATCCGGGAACTCAGTGAATCAGGATCACACAGCACTCTCCATGCTTGTCTTGCCAATAATGCAAGGTTAAAAATCTCCATATCCCGAAAGCCAAGGCCTCCAAGATGTTTCGGTCGTGTCATAATGTCCCACGCCACCCATGTTGGTTTACGTTTTCCGCTTTGCTTCCCCACCAGAACTGCCTAATAATAGAGGAAATATTCTCACAGAGGCCTCTAGGTAATCTGAAGCAGGCCATGGAATAGACCGGCAGGGCCTGTGCCACTGCTTTAATTAGGATCTCTTTCCCACCCACTGATAAGAGCTTCTCCATCCAACCCTTCACCTTCTCCCACACTCTATCTCGGAGATATCTGAATGTGTTCATTTTGGACTGCCCCACATCCGTAGGCATGCCCAAATAACGATCATTCAATGATTCATTGTGTACATGAAGAATTGCTTTAACACTGTCCCTCAACTGTTGTGGGCATCCTTTGCTAAAGAAAATGGACGATTTCTCATAGTTGATACGCTGCCCCGATGCATTGCAATATAACTCCAGAAGGTTTGAAGCCTCAACTGCCCCCTCTGAACTCGCCTTGAATAACAGCAGGCTGTCATCCGCAAAGAGGAGGTGGTTAACAGCCGGAGCTGAATTTGCCACCTTGATCCCCTCGAGCGCGGTTGACTGTGAACTGGTTTTGAGTAGGCACGAAAGGCCCTATGCTGCAATCAAAAAGAGGTAGGGGGAGATCGGATCTCCCTGTCTGATGCCTCGTGTTGGTTTGAAAGATTCAAGTTTTTCACCATTGAACATAACTGAAAATGTTACGGAGCTGATCATGATCATAACAATATTCACCCATTGTTGTGCAAAGCCCATCTTCATCATTATAGCCTGGAGGTAGGACCATTCCAAGCGATCATATGCCTTCATCATATCCAGCTTCAATGCACAGTGAGAATTTCTCTTTGCTTTGCTTCTCTTCATAAAATGCAAGCACTCATAAGCGCAGATAATGTTGTCTGTGATCAACCTCCCTGGGACAAAGGCTGATTGTTCTTCAGAAATAATATCTGGCAGGATCACTTTCAGCCTGTTTGCAACAACTTTGGACGCAATTTTGTATAGCACATTACATAAGCTTATTGGACGAAATTGTGAGAGGAGTGTTGGGTTCATCACCTTGGGAATAAGAACTAGCACCGTGTCATTAACACACTCTGCATTCTCCTCCCCCTTAATAATCTGCAAGACTGCCATGGTCACCTCATCTCCACAAATCTCCCAGTGTCTCTGATAGAAGTGTGCTGGGAAACCATCAGGCCCTGGCGCCTTGGTCGGTCCCATCTGAAACAATGCTGTCTTGACCTCCTCCTTTGTGTATGACGCCATCAACATATCATTCATGTTCTGCGTCACCTTCGTGGGCACATGTTGAAGGACCTGTTCCATGTTTGTTACCCCCTCAGAGGTATAAAGGGTCTGGTAAAACTCTGTCACAATAACCCGAAGTTCAGCCGGGTCCTCAACAGTCACCCCAAGCGTATTTACAAGTGCCTTTATCATATTTTTCTTCCTCCTCTTGCTCGCTCGAAGATGGAAGAATCTAGTATTTTTATCACCCGAAGCTAGCCACTCCAATCTGGATCGTTGCCTCCACATAAGCTCTTCGCGGTGATATAGTTCAACCAACCTCTCATTGGTTTTGATCTCTCGATGTGTCGGACCTATTCTTGCGGGATCACCACGCAGCCGCTCAAGTTCATGCAACAATTCTTTGATTTCTTTTCGAACACTGCCGAAAGTTTCCCGATCCCATCTGCCAAGGTTTTTTGCCATTTCATCTAGCTTTGTCCGCAACTCATCCAGGCTCAAAGCCGGCTGGTCGACACTCCACAACTGTTTCATAGTATCATTCCATTCACCATGTGTTTCCCACATCACCTCGTATCTAAACGGAGGTTTTGCCGGTGGTCTAATTTGTTCTTCATCCATCAAGATCAAGATCGGACTATGATCCGAACTGGCGGCCGTTAGGTGCTTCACCACAGCATTAGGGAACCGCGCCATCCATTCAGACGACGCAAGAGCTCGATCAAGACGCACCCGGGTATAGCTACCCCCCGTTACCTTTTTTTCAAAAGTCCAAAAGTTGCCCTGATAGCCAATGTCCTCCAACATGCAAACGTCCAAGGCATCTCGAAATCCCTGGATTTGAGCATTACTACGTTCTCCAATTCCTTGTTGTTCTTCTGGACGTAGAACTTCGTTGAAATCGCCAAAACAAACCCAAGGAAGTGCACTTGAACTTGCAATCCCCTTCATCGTGTCCCAAGTCTGGTGCCGAAGCTGTGTCAGTGCTTCACCATAGAAACACGAAGCTCGCCATGGATCATGATCTGGTTCATCCACTTGACAATCAATATGATACACTGAGTAACCCAGAATTTCAACTTTTATTGGATTGTTCCAAAATATTGCAAGGCCACCACTACGGCCTTGACTGCTAACAGCAAAAGCATTATCATAACCAAGCGTACTTGCTAGTTTTTCAACCCTATGCCTATCAATTTGCGTTTCAATGATACAAAGCAGGGTAGGGGCAAATTTCCGTGCTAGCTCACGGAGCTCTCGGACTGTCGCGGCTTTGCCCGCGCCACGACAGTTCCAGCTGAGGAGACTCATTGTGCCCGGCGGTACTCCCCGAAGGAGTCCGCCGATGCTGCTTCAAGTAATTTGCCACCTATCTTGTTATCAGTCCTCCCTTGTGCGTCTTTCCCATCGACCTGGCCCGTCTTCACCCTCTTCTTATCTTGCTTTGGAGGTGGACTCACTGGTGTTTGTGGCGATGGTAGAGCCAAGACTCCACCGTTCATTGTCACACCCTGTCCTGCCCCATAGGGCTTGACCATTGCATTCACCTGTGTTCTCTTTCTATTATGCTCAGCATCAGGCATGTGCAGATCTTCCTGTGTGCCCCCATCAGACTTCCCTTCACGTGCAAGATCGTGATCATCCCGATCATTCGTCCCCCGGCCACCTCGGCCTCCTCTACGGCCTCCGCGACGTCCACGGCCCCCGCCAGGCCCCTGTCCCGTGCGCATTGCCCAAGTAGCCCTCAGGTCCTTGAAGATCAAAGCAGAAGGAGGGTGGATGCCAATGCCATGTTCTTTAAACAGGTGACCTAACATGCCACAAACCGCACACCAATCAGGGAGCTTCTCGTATTTCACCCTGTAGATCTGCCTTCTTCCATCTCGTATCATCGAGACTGCATTCTTTAACGGCTTGGTGACATTGATCCTCACCCAAACTCGATGGAAATTCCCCGCAAAATCTTGCGACTGGGGTTCAGCAAACAGCACTTCCCCTATCTTTGCGGCCAAAGATGGAACTAGATGAGCAAAAAGGGGTGGTATATCATGAATTTGCACCCAGATCTCAATGGAGTCAAGCTGGACAGTGGAGGGTTTAGCTAATCCATCATACGGCTTAAGGATTACCGCATCTCCTCGAATGTGCCAAGGGCCTTCCTGGGTAACACGCTCCCAGTCTCCCAAGCAAGCAAATTGAGCTGTGTAAAGATTTTCCTCTAAAGGCTTGAACTGAACCTGTTGGGCAAGATCCCAAGCTGATCTCATGTTCCTGAAAAACCAATATTGGCTATAGGTTTTGGGACTGTTCACCTTGATGAGTGCAATCCATCTAGCCGCCTCCAATGGCGCATCCTTCTCATCAAAAACCACGTCATCGAGATCCTCTTCTTGCAGTCCCAATTCTTCCATCATTGTAGCCACGTCGTCAGCCTCCGGCCCCGCCGAAGCCGATCCTGAAGCTCCGTCAGATGCCATCTACCTTCGATCCCTAACCCGACAGAACTATCGGGCCTTCCAGAGGAACCCTAGATCCTCCCCCTCCCCAAGCCGCCGGGACTAGCGAGTGCACACGACGCCCCCTAATCAGGGTAGACGGCTGGGAATCGCGGCGGAGGCAGGGGAACACAGAAGCTCAACGGCGGCGATCGGAATCGCCCCGAGAGGAGTAAACCCTAACTAGAGGGAAACTGAGACACAGAAGCTCAACGGCGACGATCGGAATTGCCCCTGTAGCTAGACCTAGCGTGCACTCATGGTAGGCACCTCCCTAAATGGGCTGGCTCAGGCATGTGGGAGACCATGGGCCCTTTTTATTTAACTTTTCACATTTGTTTTCTTATTATTTTCTTAATTTCATTTAGAATCTCAAATATTCTAAATAAATGTATTACAAAAAAACTTTGAACAAAATATTTGAAAAAAATATTATCAAGAATTTGAAAAGTGTTAAATTTGTATAAAAATATTTTTCTCATGTATACGAAAAATATATAGAAAAATATGAAAATTTTATGAAATTGTTTGACCATTTATTGAAAATAATTTAATCAATAATTTGCAAAAATGTTAAACGGAAGAGAAAAAAAGGAAGAACGAAAGATAGCAAAGACCAAAATATGACAACGAAATAAAGGAAACCAAAGAAGTAATAAGAAAATAATAAAAAAGGCAACAAAGAAATAAAAAAGAACGAACACATCAACGAACCACCGACGAACGAGCGAACACATATCAGCAATAAAAGAAACCAAACAATCCAATGAAGCTAGAGTGAACAATCCACCTAGCCAGCGATTGAAAAAAAATCAAAACAAACCCGCCTAGTTTAGGATAGGGGAACGAAAAAACTTAAGCGAGCCAAGACGTATAATCGCTATAAATGAGATATAGCCTTCGCACCATTTAGGAGCTCTCACTAACTCATTAGTCAGAAACCCATTGTGGCAAGAACCACACGTGCCAACAGCCCAACACTTGTGAATTACCCTCTCCGTATCAACGAAGTCACTAATTAAGGAGTTTTTTTTTGCAAAGATCACACCCACCTTTCTAGGTTGCGACAAATGGCGCACTATCGTGCATGCAGTGTGCCATAGCCTAGGAGTTTTCTCTTTATTTGTACATTTGTTTCTTTAAAAAAATTTATCATTTAAACTGTGCATCCAATCTCGAACCGTTTTCATTGTTGGATTTCTCATGTTGAGATCTTCAAAATTAGATCCCATGTTAATAGATTTTGATAAACTTTTGATGAAAAAATCAAACGAAAAAACCAAACTAGGAGCACATTTTTTCTCCTTTCCAAAGAGCAAAAAACAAATCCATGCCTTCACGAGAAATAAATTCATGCCTCTTACATAAGAAGAAAAAAAACATATTTTTTTTCCTTTTCCGAGAGGCATGATTGTGCCTCTCGCAAAGCAAATTCGTGCCTCCATAAGAAATAAATCCGTGCCTCTCGTGAATTTTTTTTTCCTTTTCAAAAGGAACCACGAGCTCGTGAAAGAAAAAAAACATGTATTTTTTCTTTTACATGAGGCACGGCTATGTCTCCTGAGGAAGCAAACCTGTGCGTCCACAAGAACTAAATATGTCCCTCTCTCGGAAGGAGAAAACATGTTTTTTTTTCAGAGAGGTATTACTGTGTCTTTCGCGAGAGCAATTCCGTGCCTCTACGAAAAGTAAATCCGTGCCCCTCACAAAAAGATAATAACGCGTTTTTTTTCCTTTCCGGGAAGGCACGGTTGTGCATCTCACAGAAGCAAATTCGTACCTCCACCAGAAATAATTTCGTGCCTCTTGTGGAAGAAAAAAAACATGATTATTTTTTCTTTTACGAGCGGTACGGCTGTGCCTCTAGCAGAAGCAAATCCGTGCCTCCATAAAAAATAAATCCGTGCCTCTCGCAAAAAGAAAAAAAGACACATTTTTTATTCAAAATTTTCTTTGTCAAAAATCTAAAAAAAGGCCGGAGGAAAACCAAAAGGCTGAAAGAAAAATCCATAAAAAGTCATCTAAAAGCCATAAACGCGTATAGAGAAATAAAAATAGAAACAAATTCAAAGGAAACACATAGTGCGTGACATGTGGTGATGGCTCCCAGCCCACTCAAGGTGACCCTTGCGGGGGCTTTCGGAGTACTCGCTCGTTAGTTGTTCTTCCGTATTTTGGTACAGAGGTGGTATATTTTTCTTTTTTAGAGGTCCGGACATCCTATAAAATTAGGAAATTAGAAGGATACTTTTGATTTCAGAGAAACACTCGTAAACTATTTGAGTTGGAGCTGGGCACGGACTCGGTTACCCGACTCCTCGCACGACCCGCTCCCGATCCGACTCGTCTTCTCATCCGATCGTCTCAGACAGCCATTAATATCGCCACGCCCCGTCTTCCTCCCTCCAACCTTAAGCCACGAGCCACGAACCCGTCCCGCGCACGATCGAGACGAGCAGCGAATCGCCGGCGGCGGACCGTTCGATCTTGCTATTAGCAGCGGCATAACCAATGTCGGGCGACGCGGCGGAGGCGCAGAGAGCGAGGGCCGCCAACGGCGGCGGCGGCGGCGGCGGCGGGAGCAGCAACCGGATTCAGGTGTCCAACACCAAGAAACCCCTCTTCTTCTACGTCAACCTCGCCAAGGTATTTATTACTATATCTGTTCACGAGTCGATCGATCGACCGATCGGCTGCGGGTCTCGTTGTTACGCCATGGCCTGGTGGGTGCTGATTCTTTCCCTTGCGTCGCGTGCAGAGGTACATGCAGCAGCACGGCGAGGTCGAGCTCTCCGCGCTCGGCATGGGTACGTCGCCTACATTATTTGTCAAATATGTCTGCGATTAATAAGGATCATATGTAGTGTTCTTGCATGAGATAATTTGAACCATGAACATATCTGCCTAATATGCTTGCAGCCATAGCGACGGTCGTGACCGTGGCAGAGATTCTGAAAAACAATGGATTCGCATTCGAGACAAGTAAAAACTTTTTCCCCTTGCCCAACATTATACACTTATGCTAATAGCGATAGCATTATATTGAGACCCTGCTTTCTTAATATGGCACAAACATTCTCTAATCAAGAATAATATGTGCAGGGATTAGGACATCCACCGTGGAAATCAAGGATGAGATGAGAGGGCGGCCAATCCAAAAGGCCAAGGTCAGAGTAATCCATATAGTCATATCATCAGAATTTTGTTTTTAGCAGGATATCATTCAGATATTGTTCTTTTTACCCCCAACATTCTTCCCCGGGAAATATTTACGTTGAACATTTTGCGCAGATTGAGATAGTGCTGCGGAAGAGCGACAAGTTTGATGAGTTGATGGCCACGGCTGCGGCGGAGGAGGCAGCAGAAGACGAGGAGGAGCAGACCTAGAAATTGCTAGTCATGTAGACAGGATTGCTTCTGTTTTCTTTTGTTATTACTTTTGGTTACATCGGGAGCAGGGCGATAGCGAGGATGAAGATGTGTTCAGTTCTTGATCAATACCTCTAGAATTTATTAAACATATACATATTTGATTCATTCAAAATGCATGCTGCAGCTGTTGGTAATGTTAATTTTGCAATGCAATTGCGGCAAGAGCTGAGAATTTAAGTGTTTGTCTGGAAGGCTTGCCATGAGTTGGCATCAAAATCAAAAGTACATACCAGACTTGCCATGAGTTCGCATCAAAATCAAAAGTCCATAACACAATAAACTGAACAAGATCAATTTCGATGCCACTCATGTAAAATTTGATGTCTCACGAGTTAATTTCACTGGTTTCATACCCCCAAACAAAGACTTTACGACAAACACACGCTTCATTCATGCATATAGCTAAAGCAAACTGGAAACATATGTAACTTTTTATCAGGTCAAGCTGAGACTAGAGAAAGAGTTTGAAATCTTGTAGCAGTTATTGAGATTAGTCAGGTAACATCATCCAAAGAAGACCAAAAAAGTTTACCCACTGTCTGTCACGAAACCTAGTATCTTGGGAGGAAGGCCCCAGGATCAGATCCATAATAGGACCAGCAAACAAAAATCAAGCCACTACCCTTTTATGGAGCTGCTGTCGAGGAACGCTTCACTCGTCCGCTTCCTCAATTAGTATCTTCTTGCAAGCTTCGTAGCACATAAACGAAATCCCAGCAGCAGGCACCAGCTTCATGCAACTAGGCCCCAGTCCTCTGTAGAGGCCCCCAATCCCTTCGTCCTCGAGAATGGTCAGGAGAGCGTGAAGCATGTTCTTGTATACCTTTCGGCCGCCAACAGCTCCGACTTGCATGTGTTTGCGGGCAACCTCAAGAGGAAATGTGGCGGTGCTTGAAATGGCTCCTGCAGCAGAACCAATGAGCAGGGTTGGAACGTTGCCGATTTCATTTGTCTTGAACATTTTCTTGTACACCTTCTTAAGGGTGTCATACGCGAAGTAGTTGGTTGCTGCATATGGCACCACTCCGATTAGACTTGGGGTTAAGCCTCTATACAGCTCAGCGGGGCCTTCTTCACGGACGATTTTCACAAATGCATGGAGGAAGTTATCATACACACCTCTCTGCACAATTAGAGGGCATTCATCATATGCACTTCATGTGTTGTTATAGAACTCTAACAAAAGTTTTTTTTCTGGCATCCAGACAGTTCTTGCATAATAACACTAACCTGTATGGTTAATCGAGTCTTAATTAGTTCCAGAGGGTATGTACACAGAGTTGAGCTGACACCAGCAAAAGCCCCTGCCACTAGTGAAGGAGGGATTGGGATCCTTTGTTCTTCCCCAGATTTGGGGGTTAGGAACTTCTTAGCTGTATCAAAGGCAAAAAGCTGCAACAAAAGAGGAAAAAGGGTCAAAACAAGCATTAAGGAAGAGGATAAACCATATGGAAATAACTGCATAAGAGATAAGCTAGCACAGAAATATTCTCAATAAAATATTGATTGAAAGGATAAATAGAATTAGCATCAAGGTAAATAAAGGTACAGAGAAGCGGCAAAACTAATGCTAATGATCTGCAGCTCAGTCGAAAGGTTGTAAAGCACTATAATTAAATGAACAGATTGATTAGACAGGACGGTCAAGACAAGATTGAAGTTATTCCTGCTCACATCCAACACTTCAGGCAAGAAAATCTTTAAATGATGAACATAATCATCCGCAGACTTTGGCAGGTGCATGGCAATAAAACGGCAACGCGAAGTTTCTTGGTATATGGATTACGGGCTATGGAAATTGGAATAGACACTGATATGTTATCTTGACTGATCTTGTACAAAGAAAGAACCAAGTGGTTCAAAGCCTCTAATTTATGCAATACAGAGCTTTGTTTAAGTGTTGAAGCTACTTATTTTTTAGACCAGCTTGGGCAGAGGACAGGCAAGTTGGCAACCACCAAAATCAATTTCATAGGGTAAACTACAACGACTCCTTGTTATATGAACCTAACTTTTGATTATGTTAACATAAAAGGTCTCTAAGGACAAAATGAGAACAGTACTATATTAAGATGAATCAAATTGAAATAAAAATTGTGGTATTATGATATGAAGTACATCAAAGCATGAGGTCTCTTCTGAACTAGATTGAAGGATTAGTCACAAGTGGCCTAGCTCAGGAAAGCTCTTAATATGTGTTTGCGTAAATCCAGCTTAAAAAATTTATATGTAGGCACTTTGCCAAATAGGAGCGATAGTACTTCAGTTTTAAACAAAAAAAAAGTTAGCCCAGGTTAAATAGTAAACTTAGTTGAAGAATATATGTAGGCACTGTGCCAAATAGCAGTATAGGACCTGAGCCAATAGTAAGAAAAATGGACCTAAGCTGAAATTTGGACAGAAAGGGACACTGGTTTACAACGAGTAAAGCTTAACTTTGTATGTGGGTGGGTATGTGCATTTACATGCTAATCAAAAGAAAAAGCATAGGCAAGGACTCATAACATTATGGTAAATAAGTCTCCTGCTTAGTACGTATACATAAAAAAAATCACAGTAATAGAATCGATCATATTCAAAACAAGGGAACCATGGTGCAGAATCAAGAAAACAGGGCAGCCATGGATCAATTAGTTACCTCGATTGCTTTGCTCGGGGCGACTCGAATGACATTAACAAAATTGCCGCGGAACAGCCCGGTCCATCCTTCATTCTTCATGATAGACTCAAACACCTCCGTAGATGAATTCCCATTGCTGCCGACCATCAAATGTGTCCTAATCGTCTCCAAAGGTGCGACAACTGTCCTTGACACTGCTCCTGCAATCCCCCCACTGATGAACCTCTTAAGGTGGGAGTTCCCAACCTTAATCTTGATCTTCACCGCTTTCTTCTTCCCCTTCCCCCGCAACCCCACTCCATCACCCGGCACCGGCAGGGATGTTTCGACGGCCTCCGGTAAAACGTACTTTCTGTACGGGTCCTGGGGGTTTCCCGACGATGTGGCGCCAGAGGAGGAGGAGGCCGGGAAGCCCACCCCCACCTTGTGGCCGACGCTGGCAAAGAGACCAGCGGGTGGGTGGAAGGACTGGTGGAGGGTCCATGCCAGGTTGAATCCACCATTGCTATCTGCATCACAGGGCGCCGCAGGTGGAGGTGGTGGCACGGAGAGGGAGAGGAAGCAGCAGCCCCAATCCGCTGCCGTCGCCTCCGCGCATTGCAACCGCACGCTGCCGCTCTTGTTGCTCATCGCCTCGGCTCGTCTCCAGGGAGGGATTGCTAGCGTACGGTGGTCTCGGTAGGGCTCCGGCCCTCCTCAACCCCAAGAACCAAAATGGGCCGGCACTTGTCCCAAAGGAATGAAAGCCGATAGCGACGGATATCAAGCGGGGGTTCAACCGGCCGGGCGTGGAAGAGACGCGGAAAGGCAAGGGGAATCTCGGTGGCGGATAAAGGGCGCGATTTCCAGCGGCTCGCCGGACGGATCAATTCGCCCCGGTGATGGCGGCAGAGCAGTCAAAGGAATCTGCATGTTGGGAGAGAAAAACGCAATTCAATAAATAAAGATTCGGAGGCCCTTTCACCACGGCGCGATTTGGAGCCGGAGGAACGGGGGCGGTTACCTGGAGCACGCATTTAACTCGCCGCGTTACTGTCCCGACCTCGCGCTTCTTGGCCGCCGCCGCCGCCGCCGCGGCGGGAGGTGAAGATGCAGGGTGGCGGGTGAGGAAAGGAGTCAAAATGGGCAGCACGGCAACAAGGCTGCACTTTTCCCTCTCGCGACGTTGTACCTACCCTCCCTCCTACTTACTTCTCCCGTTCCTCCACTGATGAAGACTAGGGCGGACCGGCTACTTGCTAGCTCAGCCCAGTAGTATAGTACGGAGTACTTGCTAGCTCCACAAGAACAGTTTCGTCAGTCCTCTGCCTACTTAGAAACATCCGTCCAACAAAGACGTGGTGGCTTGAAACCATTCTCTCCGCTCTGTGGTGCCAGGTGAATCCTCCTGGGTCATTTTTTTTATTGAGGTAGACTCCCACCATATAAATAAAAACAGAAATACTACTCTCCATCCGTTCCTAAATACTTCTTTCGTAAAGAAATATAAGAGTGTTTAGATCACTAAAGTAGTGATCTAAATGCTCTTATTTTTATGAGTATTAAATATAACGTATTTTGGAGATTTCATTATGGACTACCTATAGAGCAAACAGATGAAACTATATTTAAAATGTGTCTATATACAACCATATGTAATTCATATTTAAGTCTCTAAAAGGATTTATATTTAGAAACGGAGGGGTAGTTAGAAAGAAGAACACTACTCATAAGTAGTAATGACTTTGATTGTAGAACCCTTTTTATATGGAGGTATGGCTTGGAGAACACTAACCCTACGTTTGGATGTCTGTATTGAATTGGTTCCAATACCAATTCAGCAAAGAAACTGTAATGACATGAATACAAATTCGATTGTTTGGATGCTCATGGATTTGGCTCATGGAATCTCAGTGAGGTTTCAATACAAAATCTTGTTTGGATGTTTTTTTTCCGAGAGTACACCAAAGGCGTACCTTAGCTTTATAGGAGAGAGAAAGACATGTACAAGATTTTGATGGTAGATCGTCACAAGCCGGCGATCCCACCCAACCACTCCAATACACTAAGCGGACTACTCACAAAACCGTTGGACTCCTGCCACTCCCGCTAGCATCCATAGGTGCAGCTCCTGAAAGATAAGATTGGCGTAGCATGCTCATCGCAAATTACACATGACTGGAAAACCCTAGCGTTCCTTTGCTTCCATAACGTCCAACAAATCAACATGACGAAAGCATCGAAGCCCTTCTTGTCCGCCTGCTGATCTGCTTGCGCGTACTCATCCACCACTGGTGTAGCCTGTCATGTTGCATAGGGGTCAGGTTGGGATTGATGCCCACTTTGGAGAAGCATTTGAACCAGACTTGTCGCGGGAAAACACACTGAATCATGAGGTGATCCACCGTGTCCTCCTCCTGGTCACAGAAATAACAAGGATACCATCTCTTGTAAGCCGTGCCTTAGTCTCCTATCCAAGTCCAAATGCGGTATTGAATCGCCAACCACATGAAGATCTTGTAGGCAAGAGGTGCTCCGTTCTTCCAAATAGCCGTCGGCGGCGCAAATCTGATTCCTCCGGCACATAACATCTGATATGCCGAAGCAGCAGAATAGACACCCGAATCATGCCAAGCCCAAACGGCCTTGTCCCCACTTCCTGGATTGATGTTAAACTGCATAAGAATCTCCCAAAGGTGGATAAATTGCGCGAGCTCCTTCGTGGACAGCGTCTCCGGGATGTCCTTGGTCCAATCGTGCTGGTTTAATCCCTCGTTGACCAGCCTAGTGTTGATCGTCCTCGTTTTCATCTTAGTCACCATATCAGGGGCAATCTCAGCAATCGTGTTACCATGCACCCATCTATCCTTCCAAAAGTGGATTCTTTTGCCATCACCGATCTCCCACGTCACCAAGCTATTGAACGCGCACTGAACCTGCTTATCCGGCACCAGATTCAGACCTTGCCAAGGCTGGCCGTATGTCCAATCTGCGAAGCCATTCCCATCTCAGCTGAAGGGCAAATCTTGTTTGGATGTCAAACTATTGAATTGCATATTGCTTTCTTCTTTATGCATTAAATAAAAAATTATGCAATGTGTGGCTATAATTTGAATGATTATATAGCAATAAAAATTAACAAATGCCATCAATTCAGCCAGGGAAAAAATACAAGTTACATCTGTTGACAATAGTTATGCACAAATTGATTCTAGTAGGCCACAAGCACAACTATTGTATGTCGTGTACTAGTTGCGAGTACTACAACACGACCACGGGATAAGTTAATGACAGAACATAGGTACAAAACAGAACACTATTGAAGTACTAATGTGTGACAACGTGCGACCATGATTCAGTTTCATGTACACTGAATCCGACTGAATGAACCAGATGCCAATCTCTGAACTTGTGTGTAGTGCTGCTCGCGTGAGTTCATCCATCCTTTCTCCAAATCAAGGCAAAGATCAACCCCTGCTACCTTCTGGAACTGCCCCTCCCACATCATGATCGTCGCTGTCGGATTCAGGGCTCCGCAGACCCAAGAAAGATTTGAATTATGGGGCGTGTGCGAAGAACTCAACCTATCCAGCCTACTAGCCCGTCGCCCCACGGCCTAACTCAATGAACAAGGAAGAAGATGAACACGGTAGTTTACCCAGGTTCGGGCCACCTTGCGGTGAAAGACCCTACTCCTGCTTTGTGTTGGATTGGCCTCATGAGGGGCTGAAGATGAACTAGTACAAGGAATGAACAACCTCGCGAGGTCTGCTCTGGTGAGGGAATGAGTCATCCTCCCCTATGGTGGTGGATAACCTATACTTATAGTGGCCTGGGTCCTCTTCCCCCAAAACGTAGGCGGGAAGGGATCCCTCAGCGACAAATTTGAAAGGGGACAAGTAGTACATCTTATCCTAACAAAAAGTGGTGTTCGCCTACAAAGCTTCTGGTCGTGACGCTGCGGTGGGCTCGGCGATGACATCCTTCCTGCCGTCCTGGCGGTCTTGGTCTTGTTGCACCGGAATGGAAACCTTTGCATGAGTCCTCGGAAACTCACGCCAGCGCTTGCCTCCTTAGCACCAAAGAGGAAACCGTCTTCTCTGTGCCCACTGGCGCCCACCTGGTCGTGGTCGTCGTGGCTTGCGTCATGGTAGCCTCATGAGGCTGGGTACCTGCATAGAAATCTCCGGTCCTCATGAGGCCTCCTGGAGAGACTGCTCCATCCGGAGGTCTTGGCGTCGTCCGCCTCACGAGGCTTGGCCCCTCGCGAGGGTTTTGTCTTGATGGCCTTGTAGATGGGCCGTACTAGGCCATCGATGAGGCCACGCCATGGGCCGTAGGCAGGCAAGTCTGGGTACCCTGGTTCCCAGAACGCCAACAGTAGCCCCCGGGCCCAAGGCGCGCTCGGACTTGGTTTCAAGGCGAAGCCAAAGGGCAAGGGCGAAGCGCCGCGGGCCCCAATCGCCTGCGGGCCAAGCTGACGCATGGTGCTTGATGGGACGTGGGCGTCTCCGCTTCCCCACGCGCCTCGGCAACTGCCCAGGCTGACAAAAGACTGGCGCCCGCTATCGAGCCATCATTGCTTTCTCTACGCCTTGCTTCAGATCCCCTTTCTCACAGTCGAGTGCACCTCCAGATCTGGTCGAGTTCCTCCTCTCTTCTACACCTCTTCCTCCAAGATCTTGCGCATGGCATCCGGGAAGGCAAAGCCTGCCGCGCCGCCCGTGAGCTCCTCCTCCTCTCCTGCGCCGGCCCTCGGTACGTCCTCCATCGCCGAGGAGAAGCACCTCGCCGCCGCGCTCCCGCTGACGGTGGCGGTGACAATGAGTGGGACGAGATCATCCTCCGAGCCGGCTCCTTCGAGCAAAGGACCTTGGCGCGGAAATTTTATCCGTTCTTTCTCCACAGCATCTTCGCGGGGCTCGTCCATCCTTTCTCCGGGTTCTTCATCGCCGTCCTCGACCACTACCAGGTCCAGGCTCTGCATCTTCAACCCAACTCCATCCTTCTTCTATCCATCTTCGCCTTTTATTGTGAGGCCTTCGTGTGCGTGAGACCTTCTCTTCCGCTCCTCCGTCACTTCTTCTACCTGTGGCTGCACGATCCAACTCAGCGCTCCGGCTGCGTATCCTTCGTCGCGGTCCACAAGGGCAACACGCTCATGAGGGCTGAGAAGAAGGTGGAGAACTTCCGGTGCTGGTGGATCTTCATGGACGCCAAGGGCCTCAACAAGTGGCTGGAACTGCCACCCCAGCTGCTGGAGAAGCTTGATAGGTGGGCGTCGGTGTCAAAACCGGCGGATCTCGGGTAGGGGGTCCCGATCTGTGCGTCTAGGCTGATGGTAACAGGAAGCAAGGGACACAATGTTTACCCAGGTTCGGGCCCTCTCGATGGAGGTAAAACCGTACTTCCTGCTTGATTAATATTGACGATATGAGTAGTACAAGAGTAGATCTACCACGAGATCGTAGAGGCTAAACCCTAGAAGCTAGCCTATGATGATTATGATTGTAATTGTGATCAGCCTTCTAAGGACCAACCTCTCCGGTTTATATAGACACCGGAGAGGGCTAGGGTTTACATGGAGTCGGTTACAAGAAAGGGAATATAACATCTGGATCGCCAACCTTGCCTTCCACGACAAGGAGAGTCCCATCCGGACACGGGATGGAGTCTTGAGTCTTGTATCTTCACGCTTCAATAGTCCGGACGATGTATACAGTCCGGCTGTCCGGATACCCTCTAATCCAGACTCCTCAAGAGCTCCCTGAACCAGGCTTCAATGACGATGAGTCCGGCACGCAGTCTTGTCTTCGGCATTGCAAGGCGGGTTCCTTCTCCGAATACTCCATAGTAATTATCGAACACTTAAACCGTGTCCGGATCTGCAAAAATGATCTTCACATACCACCGTAGAGAGAATGATATTTCACAAATGCAATCTCTTGACAAATTTTAGACAACATGACATGTCATTATGGTCGGGTCACTATTGAACTGCTTTTCCCACAACCGCCATAGCGCATATTGCGAGGCGGTTTCCTTGACACGCCTTGTCAGCAGAGATCGTGTCCCTTATCACGGGATTCTCATCAATACGGTATGGGTAATCCCACGCGCCATCAATCGTGGCGCTTTGGGAAGCAAGCGATCCTCAACGGTAAGTGGGAGGCGACCGCTTTGTCGCCTCTATAAAGGGATAAGAGTTCCCCATTTTACCCACGCCTTCTTCCTCCCTTGCTCACCCTGCCCCTCGAGCCCAGCGCCCTAGCCCAATTTTTCTCCGCACAGCTAAACATGTCCGGAGCAGGAGGCAAGTGGGTGGCTTCCACTGTGAAGGAGAAGCATATCGCGAATCTTCGGGCGGCCGGATACTTGGCCGCAGACATAGCGCACCGGCTACCGGACTACGGCAGGTCATTCCAACTCCGCTACCCCACGAGAGGGTCGTGTTTGTCGCCCACTTCGTCCGTGGACTAGGATTTCCACTTCATCCATTCGTCCGCGGGCTCATGTTCTACTACGGGCTAGATTTCCATGATCTAGCCCCAAATTTCGTCCTCAACATCTCGGTGTTCATCGTCGTATGCGAGGCCTTCCTCCGCATCAAGCCTCACTTTGGCTTGTGGCTACAAATCTTCTGCGTGAAGCCGAATATCGTGAGCGGCCAGCAAGCGGAGTGCGGAGGGGCCATGGTGGGCAAGATGCCTAACGTCACTTGGCTTGACGGCTCCTTTGCAGAGACCGTGAAAAAGGGTGGCAATCAGGGTGGTTCTACATCACCGAGCCACACGGTGCCAACTGGGCGGCGGCCCCCGAGTTTCGATCCGGAATCCCCATGCGACTAACCTCCTGGGAAAAGAAGGGCCTGGCCTGGGGCGAACCTACAGAGCTAACCGGACTCCAAAACTGCGTTAAGAGCATGAAGGACAAGAACATCAAGCTTGTCAACGTGATCCAGGTCATGCTCGTTTGCCAGATTCTTCCGTGCCAAAGACGGGCATTCAATCTGTGGGAGTTTGTCCCAGCCGAACACCAGACGCTTTGGAAACTCTACAACATGACGCACAAAGGCGCATGGAGGGTGTTGTTCAAGGCCTCCGAAGTACCTCCTCCCACATCCGAGGACCGCGGACTTCACTCCGTGCAGCCTCCTAGTCCGGTGAGTTTTCTGACTACCACCGGATTCAGCTCTTCCTAGTATATTCGTGGGGAAGTCTTAAGTAATTGTGCATATCTAATCAGGATTATGTGAAGACAGCGGAGCGGATTGACTGTCCGCTCGCTGCCGAAGGCCCACTGATGCTCTCCCGACGGAGATCTTTGGTCCCGGCGCCTACAAGGCACCGGAGAAGAAGGTCAAAAGAAGGCCCGGGGACCGGGAAGGGTCTCGGCGAAGGTTGTACCGGAAGCCTTGTCCAAGACGATGAGGCAAACTCCTCCCCCGAAGGGGAGGAATAAGAAGAAGGGGCCGCCCCGTCCGGAGAGGATGGGGGGCCCGAGAAGCGAACCTGTGGGACCGGAAAGGCCCCGGTGCAAGGCCGTCATACCCACGTCGTCCGAAGACGACGAGACAGATTCCTCCCGCGGAAGCGGGGGGAAACATGAAGAAGTTCATCCTCCCCACACTCGGGAGGAGAAGAAGAGGAAAGCCGCCCCGGAGGAGGGGGCTGGGACGCCCAAGAAGGGAAAGGTGTCTGCCGGTGTCAAACCGGCGGATCTCGAGTAGGGGTCCCAACTATGCGTCTAGGCGGATGGTAACAGGAGACAATGGACACGATGTTTTACCCAGGTTCGGGCCCTCTCGATGGAGGTAATACCCTACCCACGCTTGATTAATATTGATGATATGGGTAGTACAAGAGTAGATCTACCACGAGATCGAGAGGCTAAACCCTAGAAGCTAGCCTATGGTATGATTGTTGTTCGTCCTATGGACTAAAAACCTCCGGTTTATATAGACACCGGATAGGGTTAGGGTTACACAGAGTCGGTTACAATGGTAGGAGATCTATATATCCAGACGCCAAGCTTGCCTTCCACGCCAAGGAAAGTCCCATCCGGACACGGACGAAGTCTTCAATCTTGTATCTTCATAGTCTAGGAGTCCGCCAATGGTGATAGTTCGCTATCCGGACACCCCTAATCCAGGCTCCTCAAGAGTCCCTGAACCAGGCTTCAATGACGACAAGTCTCGACGCATATTGTCTTCGCATTGCAAGGCGGGTTCCTCTTCGAATACTTCATAGAAGGTTTGAACACAAGGATAGTGTCCGCTCGCAAAACAAGTTCCACATACCACCAGAGAGAATAATTTTGCACAGATCTGGCGACATATTCCGCGGGCGTGATATCACACCACGGCCAGCCTTTATCTTAATCGTTTTACTGCTCCACCTCAGCAGATTTAGCGAGGCGGTTTCCTTGGCATGTCTTATCAAAGCGGAGATCCTGCCCCTTATTCGGGTTTCTCATCAATACGGACGTGGGTAACCCATCCGCGCCATTGATTACGGCGCTTGGGAGATAAGCGAGTTTTACCGAGTGGCGGGGACGCATAGCTTCGTCCGTCCATATAAGGGGATAAGGATCCACCTTTTCACCTATGCCTTCTTCCTCCTTTGCTCATCCATTTCTGCGCACTCGAGCTCCAGTGCCCAAGTCCGCACAGCCCACCTCAACCTTCTCCAACTATGTCCGGAGCGGGAGGCAGGTAGATGGCCTCCTCCGTCACGGAGGGGCACATCGAAAAGCTGCGGGAGGCCGGATACTTGTCCAGCAACATCACGCACCGGCTGCCCGACGCGGGGCAGCTCATTCCAACCCCCAGGCCCCATGAGAGGGTGGTGTTTCTCCCCACTTCCTCCATGGACTAGGTTTTCCACTTCACCCATTTGTCCGGGGCTCATGTTCTACTACGGCCTGACTTCCACGATCCGCCCCAATTTCATCCTCAATATCTCGGCGTTCATCGTCAGGTGCGAGTCCTTCCTTGCATCCAGCCCCACTTCGCTTATGGTTGAAGATCTTCAATGTCGGGTCGAAGGTAGTGGGCGGCCGCCAAGCGGAGTCGGAGGCGCCATGGTTGGCAAGATAGCCAAAGTCCTATGGCTCGAGGGCTCCTTCGTGGAGACCATAAAGGGTGGCAATCGGGTGGTTCTACATCACCGAGCCGCCACTCTAAATGGGCGGCGCCCCGAATTCGATCTGGCTTCCCCACACGGCTCACATCATGGAAAGAGACGGGCTGACGTGGGGGGTTCGACGAGCTCTCCGGACTCCAAACTTGCGTCCAAACCTGGTGGACAAGAATCTCGGGCTTGTCAACGTAATCCGTGTGATGCTCATCCGCGGATTCTCCCATGCCAACAACGGGCCTTCAAATTGTGGGAGTTCGATCCGCACAAGATCCAACTCGAAAAGGCTCTTGACACTACGTGCGAAGATGCGGAAGGTGTCGTTCAAAGGCGCCGAGGCTCCCTCATCCGCCATCAAGATCGCGGATTCAGCTCGCAGCGTCAAGCCAGCGAGGTAAGTTATTTTACCCTTTATGGGACTTTTTTTCATAGATTGACTCTATGTGGGATCTAAAACTCCCTAACCTTTGACAGATCGGCTGAAGACGCCCCGGACAGATTAACTATCCAGCTCCTTTGCTGTAAGACCCAGCGGACGCCGATTGACGGAAGTTGCTGGCTCCGGCACACTCACGTGGTGCCGGAGAAGAAGGCCAAGAAGGATGCCACGGGAACTCAAGGAGCTCCGGCGCCAGGGCTGTCGGACTCATCGCCCGACAACCACGAGGTGGAATCCTCCTCGAGGAAGAGGAGGAGGAAAAAGCCTCTCCCAGCCGGGGAGGGAAGAAAAGGAAGGCCGCCTAACCGGGAGGCCGGAGGGTCCAAGAAGGAAGGACCCTTTCTCCGAACTTCTCCACCAACGTCGACAACGACGAGGAGGAGTGGCCAACAAGGGCCAAGCCCCTGGCAAGATCGTAAGTGTCCGGATACCCATGGCTTTTTTTCCATTGCATAATGTTCTCTAATGCCGAAAAATCATGCAGCCCGCCTAAGGCGAAGCTCGCCGCTTCGCCGAGCGGGTCCACGAGTTCGCCGGAAATGGAGAGTACTTCACTTCCGCCGCCTCCTCACCTCCTCACGCTGGACGACGCTGAGGCGGGCCCCAAGGGGCCTGGTCAAGAGGAGGTGGCGAGGAGGCGCCGCAGGCAACCTCCTGACTCGAGCGTGGGGGCGAGACCCCGGGGCTCTAAGCCCGACCTCGTCCGGACTCCATACCGGGACCTTCAGCGGTTCAAGTCCGGCAAGCGGTCCTTCATAGGAAGGGTAAGACGCGGTGTCCTCCGCCCAACCGAGGCACCGGATAGCATCGAGGCGCTTAAGGGCGCCCATCGACGAGGAGCACCGCATCAAGCATGAGTGAGGTGATCGAGAAAGTTCATCCGCCAAAAGCGGGCTGATCAAGCTATACCAGCCTTCTAACAAAGCTTTGAGGTATGTTTAGAATATGTAAAAATATTACAAGATAGACAAGAGTTCTCGATGCTTAGTTCGGTGTTCGTAAAGAAAAGCCGGACTAAGGATCTAAAAGATATACGCAAGAGTCTAACATAAGTATGTCAATATGGGAATGCAGGCTGCTTGCTGCCGACCTCTGCCAGACCTTGTTGTGGAGGTCAATGCATTGAAGCAGAGCCTCGAGCGGTCCGAGAACGAGCTCGGCCTTGCCAAGAAGCAGCTCAAGGACAAGGAAGGTAAGTAATACCTTATTAAAGAAATACCTTATAGAAAGGATTTGGTTGCAAAAGATAACAGGAATAACATGGGTACTGCAGGGGCCACGAGCGAGGTGGCGGCCCTGAAGGAGGCGGTGTCCGTGGCCAAACAAAGCGGCTGCGGAGCGCACCGAGCGAGAGAAGCAGGAGGAGCGGGTGGCGGAGGTGCGGGAAGAGCTCCAGGCTCTTGTGGAAAAACACGAGAGTTTGGAGCGTGACTCGAAGACTCGAGAGTCCGAGCTCGCCTCGGCTCTTGAGAGTGCCAAAGCCGCTAAGGCCGAAGCCCAAAAAGCCCTCCAAGAGATTGAAACATTAAAGAAGATAGCGGCGGGTAAGGCATTCTTTATGCAAAGCAAGCATGTGAAAGTGAATTACCTATTACTTACCCGGATTCGAGCTCTCCAGAGCATTCGCAGATTTGCCCGTAATGTGTACGATGCTGCCGCGTTCTACGCGCCAAGGAGGGAGCTCGACGGAAAAGGTGTTCGGTCTCGGATGTCGAGGCCGGACATCCAGTGCCCCTAAGCGACCAGTGAAGCGGCTGGTCGAGCTCCACAAGGTCGCCGAACAGGCCATGAAGGGCCTCATAGTTCGGCCGTGGCTATTGGAAGCCATGCCAGGAGCTACTTTGGGCTAGTGCGGCAGCTAGTGGACGCTTGTCCATGGATTGAAGTCATCAAGCGCTCCGCCTGCATTGAAGGTGCCTGTCGGGCCTTGCCCGTGCTAAAGTGCACTTTGGGCAAGCTGGATGCGAGAAGCTTGTGACGGACGGCCACCAAGGGCAAGGAGCATCCCACGCCCGAAATGTACTATGAGGGCGTCCCAAGGGTGCCCGCCAGATAACGGATGAGTGCTCCAAAGATGTAATTTTGAATAGACTCGCATTTGTTATCCTCAGACGCTGAAAACTTGTTCATATGCGCTAAGCAACGCTTGTTAATTTAAAATATTACCTTCAGGCGGCCGCTTATCAAATTTGAGAGATGGCAAGTCGTTGGCTTCAACCCCATGCCACGAAAGTGCTGGGGTGTTCGGATAAACTTGAGCGCTCTTGTTCCCATTCTTGGGTCCATCGAGGGAGGCGCTCAACGCAACGAACAAGGCAACCGGACTTATAGTGCTTGAACACTCTCACTTAGCCATAGAATTCTATAATTTTAAAGTTTGGCGAAGCCCCTAGTATTCGGAAGACCGAGTTCGGGGCGCTATCCACGCCTTGGCCGGACAATGCCGGTTCCTCGCTCTAAGCACCAATGTCGGTGTCAAAACCGGCGGATCTCGGGTAGGGGGTCCCGAACTATGCGTCTAGGCGGATGGTAACAGGAGACAAGGGACACGATGTTTTTACCCAGGTTCGGGCCCTCTCGATGGAGGTAATACCCTACTCCTGCTTGATTAATATTGATAATATGGGTAGTACAAGAGTAGATCTACCACGAGACCAGAGAGGCTAAACCCTAGAAGCTAGCCTATGGTATGATTGTTGTTCGCCCCACGGACTAAAACCCTCCGGTTTATATAGACACCGGATAGGGTTAGGGTTACGTAGTCGGTTACAATGGTAGGAGATCTACATATCCGTATCGCCAAGCTTGCCTTCCACGCCAAGGAAAGTCCCATCCGGACACGGGACGAAGTCTTCAATCTTGTATCTTCATAGTCTAGGAGTCCGGCCAATGGTGATAGTTCGGCTATCCGAACACCCCCTAATCCAGGACTCCCTCAGTGTCCCTTCCGGACTACTCCGCCACGGCCGCCCATAGCGAGGAGGGGTGGCTGCCCAGAGGGAAACCCCTAGCGCGATCATAAGTATCCGCACTCTATCGTAATTTTACTTCATAATCTTTTTATAACACCGAACATATATGCAGTCCGGCCAGGGCTCATCCGAGGTATCGTCGTCGGATGGGTCCCTGAACGAGTCAGCGATGAACTCGCTCCCGACGGCCACTACTCCTCAGCCCGCGGATGACACGGAGGTGTTATCCCGAAGGCTCCTAGAGCGGGGGGAGGTGACTCTGGAGACGCCCCAAGGCGGAATTCCAGATGTCGGACACGCGGGGTTCAATTTTCCCGCAGATCGTGTCGGTGAGAGCTGTAGTAGGCCGGGATCTCAGCCGAACACTGTTCCGGAACCTCCAACGGTTCAGGCTCAGCGTGGCAGCCCTCGTTAGGGAGGGCGAGCCGTCTGCGCCGAGGACTTCCGTCACGCCTGTAGGCGTCGGATAGTCTGGTGGAAGCGCCGAGGTGCTTCCACAGATGACGAGCACCGCATCTTATGAGTGCGGTGATTCAAAGGTTCGTCCGCCAGAGCGGACTAACCAAAGCTCGCATGCCTCCGACGGGCTTCGAGGTAAGTATGGAATATGTAAAGTTACCACCCGATAGGTAGTAGCCCCGATACTGCTTGGTGTTGGAAGGAAAAGCCGAGCAGAGGGTCAATTATAATCCGCAGGAGTCTAATAGTAAGTATGTATTTTGAATAAGCGGGCTGTGCTGCTTGCCGCTGCTATCTGCATAGCCGAGGTCGCCGGACTAAAGCGGGACTGAGCAGCGCAGGGGAGCTCGACCTCACAAAGAGGCAGCTCAAGAGAACAAAGGTGAATGATTCCCCGCTCTCATGTAATGAAGTATAGATAAAATTGGTTATTCTAACGACGTAGTGTCGTGACTGTGTAACAGGGGCCACCACCGAAGTGGAGTCTCTGAAGAAAGCGCTGTCCGAGGCCGAAAACAAGGCGTCCTTGGAATGCAAGGAGCGCGAAAAGCAAGATGCTAGAGTGGGCGAGGTACAGCAAGAGCTCCATGAGCTCGGCAAGAAGTTCGAGTCCGTGGAGCATGAGCTTAAGATGAAAGAGGTCGAGCTTGCGAAGGCCCTTGCAAGTATGAAAGACGCCAAGGCCGAAGCCAACAAGGAACGGCAGGAAGTCCAGGCGGCCAAAAAGATAGCGGCGAGTAAGACATTCTTTATGCAAAGCAAACATGTGGAGGAGGCGTTTCTTTTACTTACCCGAATTCGGAGCTCTCCAGGGGCATTCGTAGATCTGCCACGCAGCGTCTCAGACGTCACGGAGTTCTACCGTGCCGAGAAGGGGAGCTCCACAGAGAAGTTGTTCGGTCCCAAGATGCTTGGGCCGAACACCCAATGTTTCTAAGTGACCAATCGAAGCGCTTGGTCGAACTCCTGAGGCGGCCAAGTGGCTATGAAAGATTTCATAGTCCGGATGTGGCCTGGTGAGCCCCTGCCCACTAGCTACTTCGGCCTAATCAAGCGGATGGTGAATGCTTGTCCGTGACTTGAGGTTATCAAGCGATCCGTTTGCATTGAGGGTGCCCGCCGGGCCTTTGCCCGTGCGAATTTGCATTGGGGCAAGCTGGATGCGGAGAAGCTGGTGAAGGACGGGCCGCCGGAGGGCAAGGCGCATCGCTACCCCGAGAAATATTACGATGGCGTTATGAAGGGCGCTCGTCTCATGGCCGATGAATGTACCAAGGACAAGATCTTTGAATAAATGTACCTCTGTCACTGTTGTAATATAAAGACGAAGTTACTTGTGCTATGTAGCACTGTTTGATTTAAAATATTACCTTCTGTGCGGCTGTTTATAGAATTCTGAAAGTAGGCCAGTCGTCGGCTTCCGCCCCCGCGTAACTAGTACCGGGGTGTTCCTGAAAAAACCCACATACTCTTTATCCAAATTTTTGGTCCCTTAAGGAGGTATCCGGCACAGCGAACAAGGCAATCGGACTATGCGGCTTTATAACTTTCACTTAGCCATAGAAGTCTACAATTTTAAATTTCGGCAAATCCCCTAGAATTTGGAGGGCCGAATTGGGGCGCTATATACGCCTAAATCAGACGAGGCCGATTCATCGCCTAAAGCGGAAAAAATCTTTAAGGATTTTAAGACCTCTCGAACAGCGACCAACTCTCGCCGCATCATGCCGGTCAGTTTTTGGCTTTCTCTACTGAGGTGCTCATCCGGAAGAACCGAGACACAATCGCAGTAGTTCTCCCTGCGCTACCTTAGCGGATATAACAGAACATAAGGTACCAAAACAAGGGAGCCGGGCAAACCCAACTATTGACCCAAGACGTGATTCGGAGCTGATGCATATAGTGCTATAAGTTCGGGGTGCCGCACTGTTGAAAGTGTTCGGACTTGTTATGTCGTATTATGAGGTGTCATAAGAAGCCCCTGGCAAACTAACCGTACCAAGGTGTACGGATGCAATTAAATAAACATTTGCAAGAAATATGCGCAAATAGGAATAATAAGCTGACGCTATATATTGTTTCCCATTGATGAATAATACGTTTAAGCGTATCTTTACAAAGGTAGCATTAAGCAGAAGTAAATAGGACTATTTAACATGTCCTATCGAAGGGCAGGCTGCATGTAGGTATGTAAAACAGGTATAACGATCGTGAACAGATTCCACCTGGGTATTTCCTTTTGTGCGCAAAGCCTGTTGCCTCCTTGGTTTTCTCTCCTATGTAAGTCCGACAATCCGACTCTTCTGAAGAGGCTGCTCTAAAGCAATGTCCTGAAAAATAAGGAGGATGGGTTATGAAGGTATGTAGCGGTTATACCGCACTGTTGACTGAGTCATTGTTGCGCCTCCGTCTATGCCCATGGTATTTTGAGTGCGTAATTGTGTACGCGTGGCACAAATGCTGCTTTGATGGGGCTTGAGCGGAGGTCGGACTGCTAGTCGCGCTCTTGGCGTGCCTGATGATCCTGTTGCGGGGTGCTCCGGACTCGCTTGATGGTGCTCGAAGTTGTTGTCACCGGATTGGTTTGTCGGAGGAGGCCGCATTGTACTTTCGCTGCGAGGGCTGCAGTATGCTCTTCTGTTCGGAGAGAGCGGTCCATGTTTCCGTTGACTATTATGACCCCACGTGGTCCTGGCATCTTGAGCTTGAGGTATGCGTAGTGTGGTACCACATTGAATCTAGCGAATGCGGTTCGTCCGAGCAGTGTGTGGTAACCACTGCGGAAAGGGACGATATCAAAGATTAACTCTTCACTTCGGAAGTTATCCGAGATCCAAGACCACTTCAATGTTATAGAGCCCGTGCAACGGGCCTCTACTCAGTGAATCACACCTTTAAAGGTGGTTTTGTGGGCTTGATCCTTGAAGGATCAATGCCCATTTTGCGACCGTGTCCCGATAAAGCAGTGTTCAGCTGCTGCCGCCATCCATAAGGACTCGCGTGAGGTGGAATCCGTCGATGATTGGGTCTAGGACCAATGCGGCTGAGCCGCCGTGACGGATGCTAGTAGGGTGATCCCTACGATCAAAGGTGACCGGACAAGCTGACCATGGGTTGAATTTTGGGGCGACTGGCTCCATCGCATAGACGTCCCGCAGTGCTCGCTTCTGTTCCCGATTGGGAATGTGAGTGGCGTAGATCATGTTGACCGTTTTCACCTGGGGGGAAATTTCTTCTGTCCCCCCGTGTTCGGACGCCGGGGCTCTTCGTCATCGTCGCTGTGCAACCCCTTGTCCTTGTTTTCGGCGTCTATTTTGCCGGCCTGTTTGAACACCCCGCAGTCTCTGTTGGTGTGGTTGGCTGGCTTGTCCGGGGTGCCATGAATTTGGCACGAGCGCTCCAGTATATGGTCCAAACTGGATGGTCCCTGATTGTTTCTTTTGAACGGCTTCTTCCGCTGACCAGACTTGGATCCGCTGAATCCGACATTGACTGCCGTGTCTTGATCTTTGCCGCCGTTGTTACGTCGCTTGTGTCTCATTACACCGTGGCTTGCCGTTATTGTCGCGCCATCCGGTGCCGTATCGTGGCGTAGTGCTGCCGCGAGCCAACCAGCTGTCCTCGCCCGCAAAAAGCGGGTCATTAGTGTTGTGAGAGCTGCCATGGACATGGGTTTTTCCTGGCCGAGGTGTCGGGCGAGCCACTCGTCACGGATATTATGCTTAAAAGCCGCCAGGGCTTTGGCGTCCGGACAGTCGACTATTTGGTTCTTTTTAGTTAGGAACCGAGTCCAGAATTTCCTGGCTGACTCTCCGGGCTGTTGAGTAATGTGGCTCAAGTCATCGGCGTCCGATGGTCGCACATATGTGCCCCTGAAGTTGTCGAGGAATGCGTCTTCCAGGTTTTCCCAGTTGCCAATGGAATTTTCTGGCAGGCTGTTTAGCCAATGCCGGGTGGGTCCTTTGAGCTTAAGGGGAAGATACTTGATGGCATGTAGATCGTCTCCACGGGCCATGTGAATGTGGAGAAGGAAATCTTCAATCCATACTGCAGGGTCTGTTGTGCCATCGTATGATTCGATGTTTACTGGTTTGAACCCTTTTGGGAATTCATGATCCATCACTTCGTCAGTGAAGCAGAGGGGGTGCGCGGCGCCTCTGTGCCGGGCTATGTGGCTACGCAGTTCGAATTGCTCTGGGTGGCTGTGTTCGGCGCGGACGGACTTGTTGATAGTGTGTCCGGCGTGAGGTCGTCGTCGCGCGTTTGGGCGCGCCCCCGTGATCCGTAGATCGATCTTGGCTGTTCTGCTTTGTTTTCCAGTATATCTTACAGGTCTTGCCTATTGCCCCGGGCCGTAGTGTATTGGCATGGGGGTGCAGGCTGGTATTTGGGCTGATACGCCGTTTTATCCCAGCCACGAGGTGGCCGGTCAGCCGTGTGGCGCTCGAGTCCATATTCCTCAGCTGCTAGGACTTCAGTCCATCTATCTGTGAGCAGGTCTTGATCAGCTTGAAGTTCTTTGGTGCTTTTTTCGTGCTCCTTGCAAAGGGCTATAAGCCGACGCTTGAAGCGCTCCTGCTCTACGGGATCCTCAGGCACGCCGAACTCGTCGTCGCCGAGGCTAATCTCGTCTTCGGAGGGGGACATGTAGTTGTCCTCCTCCGAATAACCGTCCGTCGCCTGTTCGTCTAGGCTGACCTGCTCATCTTCCTGCTTGGCCTACTCGAAGGCGGGCTAATCAGGGTTGTATTCCTCTTCGGCACCATCCGGATTGTTTTCGTCTCCTGGGCTGGTGTTACTGTGGCGGGGCTTGGGGCGGCGTCGACGACGCCCATTCTTTGTTTTTCTCCCTGAGGGGTTATCCTCCGTTGCCTCATCGCCATTGGTTTCCTTCGGAGTGTCCACCATATATATATCATAGGAAGAGGTGGCTGTCCACCGCCCTGTGAGCGGTGGTTCCTGTACTTCTCCTGCATCGTCGTCCATACCGTCGATGTCTTCGGAGTCAAAGTCAAGCACGTCGGTTAGATCATCGACCGTGGCAATGAAGTGGGTGGTGGGTGGGCAGCGAATTCCTTCGTAGCCTGCTTCCCACTCGAGCCGGACGTAGTTCGGCCCAGAGCCTCCTAACAAAGAGAGAGACTTTAATGAGTTCAGATGTCACCGAAGGGCGAGTGCTGAAAGATATCCGCAGCGGTAAACTCCATTACCGGGGCCCAACCTGGCTCGGCTGGCTCGGGAGCGCGTGGAATGGAACCCACAACCAGATACGAGTCCGGGGGTCCGGAGTCACAGGCTTCTACAGAGGTGAGACCTGTGTTCGGCTCCAACGCCGAAGAGTGTGCGGCCTGCGGGGTGGGGTCCATCCCTCCATCCTTAGGCAACGTAGTCTGCTCCGGATTTAGGTCCGGGATTGCTGCAGGGGTAATACCCCGAGCACTGTCCGACAGCAGGTCTAGGCCGTGCTCATCGTGACTGCCCGACACTTCTGGCACATGCCCGATTCCGTTGAAGATCAAGTCTCGCGGATATCGCCGTGTAGTTCAGGTTTTCAACCTGACCGGTGGCTGCGGGCGAGCCGCCGATCCGCTCCAGATGGCTGCTTAATTGGCCCGCAGCGGCGGCCGCCGAACACGAAGATCTGTCCGGGGAGAAAAGTCTCGCCCTGGACCGTGTTGTTAACGATTGAAGGCACCATCAAGCCCCGCAGCGACGACACAGCGGAACTCTCAATGAAAACACCAATGTCGGTGTCAAAACCGGCGGATCTCGGGTAGGGGGTCCCGATCTGTGCGTCTAGGCTGATGGTAACAGGAAGCAAGGGACACAATGTTTACCCAGGTTCGGGCCCTCTCGATGGAGGTAAAACCCTACTTCCTTCTTGATTAATATTGACGATATGAGTAGTACAAGAGTAGATCTACCACGAGATCTTAGAGGCTAAACCCTAGAAGCTAGCCTATGATGATTATGATTGTAATTGTGATCGGCCTTCTAAGGACCAACCTCTCCGGTTTATATAGACACCGGAGATGGATAGGGTTTACATGGAGTCGGTTACAAGGAAGGGAATATAATATCTGGATCGCCAACCTTGCCTTCCACGACAAGGAGAGTCCCATCCGGACACGGGACGGAGTCTTGAGTCTTGTATCTTCACGCTTCAATAGTCCGGACGATGTATACAGTCCGGCTGTCCGGATGCCCCCTAATCCAGGACTCCCTCAGTGGGGTCACGAGAAGCTCTCTGACCCCCGGGCGGTGCGTGTCCTGAGGAAGATGACCGCAGACATGGAGGCTGGGAAGCTGATGGGGGGCATGCTTGTCAAGGAGTTCCTGACGCAGCGCCTGGTCCCGCTCCAGGCGCACACACACCCCATGTGGGAGTTCAAGGGCGCAGAGGATGACATCCGGCTGCGCTCGGGGAGCTTGATGGGTGAGGACGTTGATGAGTACTGCACCTCCGTGTTCAGCACACGTTCAGCTCGATGACGTCCCTCGAACTCGGTTAACGCGGTTTATGTAGTCGATGAGATTGAAAGATTAACGCGGTTGATGTAGTCGAACCTCTTCACAATCCAACAAATCCAAGTACCGAACGTACGGCACCTCCGTGTTCAGCACATGTTCAGCTCGATGACGTCCCTCGAACTCTTGATCCAGTAGAGGGTCGAGGGAGAGTTCCGTCAGCACGACGGCGTGGTGACAGTGATGATGATGTGATCCGCATAGGGCTTCGCCTAAGCACTACGACGCTATGATCGGAGGAGTAAACTGTGGAGGGGGGGGGGGGGTACCGCACACGGCTAAGAGAACAATTGATGTGCCTTTGGGGTGCCCCCCGCCACCGTATATAAAGGAGAGGGGGAGGAGGTGGCTGACCAGGAGGAGGTGCGCCAGGGGGGATTCCTAATAGGACTCCACTCCTAGTAGGATTCGCCCCCTTCCTTCCAATAGAGAGGGGGAAAGGGGAAAGGGGGAGAGGGAGAAGGAAAAGGGGGGCGGCGCCCCCACCCCTTGTCCAATTCGGATTGGGCAGGGGGGAGGCGCGCGCCACCTCTTGTGGCCAGCCTCCCTCCCTCCACTATGGCCCATGAGGCCCATTAACTTCCTGGGGGTTCAGATAACCTCTCGGTACTCCGATAAATCCCCGAACTTCTTCGGAACCATTTCGGTGTCCGTATATAACCTTCCAATATATCAATCCTTACCTCTCGACCATTTAGGGACTCCTCGTCATGTCCGTGATCTCATCCGGGACTCCGAACAAACTTCAGTGACCAAAAAACATAACTCATAATACAAATCGTCATCGAACGTTAAGCGTGCGGACCCTACGGGTTCGAGAACTATGTAGACATGACCGAGACACATCTCCGGTCAATAACCAATAGCGGAACCTGGATGCTCATATTAGTTCCTACATATTCTATGAAGATCTTTATCGGTCAAACCACAATAACAACATACATTATTCCCTTTGTCATCGATATGTTACTTGCCCGAGATTCGATCGTCGGTATCATTATACCTAGTTCAATCTCGTTACTGGAAAGTCTCTTTACTCGTTTCGTAATGCACCATCCCGCAACTAACTCATTAATCATATTGCTTGCAAGGCTTATAGTGATGTGCATTACCGAGAGGGCCCAGAGATACCTCTCCGATACTCAGAGTGACAAATCCTAAACTCGATCTATGCCAACCCAACAAACACCTTCGGAGATACCTGTAGAGCATCTTTATAATCACCCAGTTACATTGTGACATTTGATAGCACACAAGACATTCCTCCGGTATCCGGGAGTTGCATAATCTCATAGTCAAAGGAATATGTATATGACATGAAGAAAGCTATAGCAATAAAAGTGAACGATCATTATGCTAAGCTAAGGGCAGGGTTTTGTCCATCACATCATTATCCTAATGATGTGATTCCGTTCATCAAATGACAACACATGTCTATGGTTAGGAAACTTAACCATCTTTGATTAACGAGCTAGTCTAGTAGAGGCTTACTAGGGACACGATGTTTTGTCTATGTATCCGCACATGTATCAAGTTTCCGGTTAATACAATTCTAGCATGAATAATAAATATTTATAATGATATAAGGAAATATAAAATAACAACTTTATTATTGCCTCTAGGGCATATTTCCTTCACTCATGTCACTGCCAGAGTGTCGAGGTCACAATATGCAGCATATAGAGGGAGGAAGCGCTACACAAGCAAAATGTGGTTGTTGATGTTGACTTTAATCTAAAGTTCACATCTGTGATGGCTGGCTAGGAAGGATCAGCACATGATGCTAACATTCTAAGTGACAACATGTGTAGACCGGATGGCATCAACATACCAGATGGCAAGTTCTACCTAGTGTAAGTGCATCTAGTGCCCCTTAGTGATTTTGGTGTATTGAAGACTTATAGGTTAAGAGACTAATGTGTTTATGAGTGTACACAGGTCTATAAGTATATGAGGAGTTTGATATTTACAGAGAAAGTTGACCCCTAAAAATGAAGTTCTTCGACTGAAGACTTTGGATTTCAAGACTTTTCAAGACTTTGAAAGTGAAGAAATTGGTGTGACCTTGAAGACTTGGTATTCATTCGAGGAACATGAAGCGTGAAGACTTTTGTTTTCATAGTTTCATTTTCTCTTTCTTGAGTCATAGGATACATCGTACTGTTAAAAGGGGTCGAGGAAATACTAAGGAAAAAATTCCATGTGATGCTCAACTCAAAATCCTACACCTACCAATCCCTTCGAGTGAAGCCATTGGAAATCTCATACAGTTCAGTCATATTCTTCAGTGACAGAGACGAAGTTCTTCTGGTCTCTGAGGAATTCGTTATGATTGAGGAGTTAGGGATTCGCCAGTGTGAATTGCCTACACAATGAGGAACATGATAGCCCTGAGGAATTTGATACTCAAATTTCCGACCGTTGCTGTGCTACGCGCCAGCTGTCCCAAAATATCTTATCCACCTAACGGTCATATCATTGAAGGGCATTTATGTCTTATCATGTCGGGCTGCTCCCTAGGCTATAAATAGCCGCCCCCTACAACCACTAGCCGGTTGGCTGCTCCAAGAGAAACTGACACTTGTCATTTGAGAGCATCCCATCCTCCGAGGACATTGAGCGAAAATCATCGAGTGAGGAAAACCCAAACCCAAACACCTACAAACCCAAAGTGATTGAGCGTCACTGAAGAGATTGATCCTGCATGGATCCGACGCTTTTTACCTTTGAAGACTGTGCTTCTTCCAGACGGTTAGGCGTCATGGTCTAGAGCATCCAAGATGAATTGTGGATCGCCGAGTGACCGAGTTTGTGAAGGTTCGGAAGTCACCTGAAGACTTACCACGAGTGATTGGGCGAGGTCTATGTGACCTTAGCTCAAGGAGAATACGGTGAGGACTGTGTGTACGGGACTGTGTGTCCTCAGGTTTAAATACCTAGCCGCTCCAACCAGATGTACAACTGAGATAGCAGTTGGAACTGGTCTACCAAATCATTGTCTTCACCAAGCTTACTGGTTCTATTTCCTCAACTCTTTCATTGCCTCATAACTGTGTTGTGCACTTGTTCATATCTGTGTTTGAAGACTTTGACTAAAGACTTTCTCTATTTCCTCAGTTCAATTTCTTCAGTCTGTTTGTCTTCATCCTGTGTTATCTTGTGTTTACGCTTTCTGTACTCTGTGCTCGTCTTCATTTCATCATGATGACCATGCTTGTGTTCTGTTATTTTTTACTTTTGAGTACTTATTCCGCTGCAAGTAGTTCTTCGCTAAGGAATTTACTCACCCGCAAATTCCTCAGTGAAGAATTCATAAAAATCGCCCATTCACCCCCCTCTAGTCGATATAACGCACTTTCAGTTGGTATCAGAGCAAGGTACTCCCTTGTTCTGTGTGATTTTGGTTTAACCGCCTGGAGTTTTAGTTATGTCGACCGCAAGTATGAAGACCGTGTCATGCCCCATCTTTGACGATCACGAGTATGCCAAGAGGAAGGCCATGATGAAGAAGCGCCTCATGGCAATGAACAACGAGCTGCGGACCGTCACTGAGATTGGTCTTACCGATCTATGCAAGATGGCGGACACAGATGATATTCGCAAGTACACTCGACTTGACATCATGGTGAAGGATATCATCTGTTCCTGCCTATCCAGAGATGAATTCAGGCGCATTATGCATCTTTGCAATGCGAAGCTTATCTGGGACCGAATCTCTGACGTCTATGAAGGTCATCGAACTTGTGATGATCCCTTGTTTGAGGATTTCAAGGAATCACTCAAAACGATGACTTTCGAACCTGAACCATCATCTTCTGCACCATGCCTCATGGCAAAAGGTGCCAAGGTAACCGAATGTTCCTCGTCCGAGTCTAGTGATGATGAATCTGATGATGATTTTGGACCTAGCTATACCAAGCTTGTTTGTATTGCCACTAAACAACAAAAGGCCTTGGAAAAGTTTCAAAACATGCTAGACAAGAGTGATGATATGTTGGGTGAAGAAATGGATCGCACTAAAACCTTGACTGGAAGTCTTCAAAGACTTCAGTCCAAGTTTGACAACCTTCAAGGTCATCATAACACTCTCTTATCTGATCATGAGAAGCTTTCTTATGAATTTCTTCAAAGAAAGCAAGATCTTGAGAAGCTAAGGGTGAGTTATGAAGATCTTCAGAAGGAGCGCGATTCGTTACTTGCTCAACAAATTAGCGCTGCTCAGGAAGAATTCATTCCTCCATGTTTGAAGTGCATTGAACGTGAATCTGCTAAGTCTTCACCTGAATGTTCAAATGCTTCTTCTGCTACAAATTCTTCACCTGTCTCTGCTATTACTAATTCCTCATCTGAGGACATTGCTAGTATCACTGATGATGCAGGGCTGAAGGAATTGTACATGTCAGGCATGTACAAAAGCTTCAAAGGGCATCAGGCTCTTTGTGATGTGCTTAAAAAGCAGATCCTCAAAAGGATCCCTAGAAAAGAGGGTATTGCCTTTGAGAGGAAACTCAACGCTGATGGGACTTACTGGAAGCCTGAGCAGTATCCCAAAACCTCATGGGTTGCAGCAAAGGGACCTCCAGTAGATCCATCTACCTTATCTGGCTTTACATGTGAATCTCCTCATTCTTCTGATGAGTATTTTGACTCTAACTATAAACTATTCAAAAACCAGAATGGTGAAGTATTTGCTAGATATGTTCGCACTAACTGCAGGAACGGTTCCCCTATGAAGAAAATATGGGTTCCCAAAAGGTGCCTTGAAAATCTTCAGGTGAATGTCATCATGACACCACCTATGAAGAAAAGGAACCCCAGATCAAATTCTTCATATGGACCTAATTCTTCATATGGATCCAAGTCCTCATATGGACCAAATTCCTCACGTGGATCAAATTCCTCAAAAGGGTCAAAGTCCTCATATGAACATCATCATGCTAACACCTCTGTTTCACAGGGAAGAGCTAAGGGCTATGAATATGAGCATTATTCTTCTAACCATTATGTTCATAAGTCCTCAAAGAATTTCTCTGCTTATTCATATGCTTATCCTAACCCCTCCTATGTGAAATGAAATGGATTAGCTTCTATGCCACCTTTCTCATATGGAGCTCGCAGAGTGATGAACTCTTTGCCACCCCCTTCAGATGTGGGTGGTGAAGAAAAAGAACTAATTTCTTCTGCAGGGTCAGGTCTCCAGACGTGCTTAAACGTCTGAAGAATTTGCTGGAGGCCTGAAATTGCCTGAAAGGGTGCAGGCTAATCATGAAGAAATGAACCCTCATTTCTCACGTCCTCATTCTGTTTTATCCGTTCTATTGGTTGATGAAATTGATCTGATGAAATGATGTCATATTCTTCACTAATGAAGTATATGAGTTCGTAAGTTGCACTAATTCATCTGCAGGATGATCAACCCAAAGCCAATGAGTGGCTCCTCGATAGTGGATGTACAAATCACATGACTGGTGACAAGAATCTATTGATGGATGCTCCCTTATCTCCATCGCATATGAAGCATATCATCTTGGCAAACAAAGGCAAAAGTCAGGTATTGGGTCTAGGTAAGTTTGCGATCTCAAAGGATCGACACATGGACAAAGTCATGCTTGTCGAGTCCTTAGGATACAACCTCATGTATGTCTCAATGCTTTGCGATCTTGATATGGTTGTTGTCTTTGGCAAATATCGTTGTGTTGTGATCATGGAAGCTGGCAATTCCAAAGTCTTCGAAGGCTTTAGGAGAGGAGACATGTATATTGTTGATTTCTCTACAGGACCACAACCAGCCGTGTGCCTACTTGCAAAAGCTTCAGAAGGCTGGCTATGGCATCGCCGACTTGGTCATGCAGGCATGAGGAATTTGCACACGCTTGCGAAGAAAAAGCACGTCATTGGCATTGAGAATGTAAAATTCCTCAAGGATCACTTATGCAGAGCCTGTGAAGCTGGAAAGATGACAAAGGCTAAGCATCCAGCGAAGACTATCATGACCACTACTCGACCATTTGAATTGCTTCATATGGATCTCTTAGGTCCTAACCATTATTCTGCAGTTTCAAATGATGCATCTCAATATGGCTTAGTTATTGTTCATGATTACTGTCGATACACATGGGTACACATTGTTACTTACAAACATGAAGTGCAGGAAGTCTTCAAACGATTTTCCTCGAGGGCTTCAACCAACTTTGGTGTGAAGATCAAGCACATCAGAAGTGACAATGGAACCGAGTTCAAGAATTCTGGTCTTGATGACTATCTTGACGAACTTGGTATTACTCATGAGTTATCTGCTCCTTATACTCCTCAGCAGAATGGCATCATGGAGCGCAAGAAAGGACTCTTGCTGAGATGGCTCGCACTATGCTTGATGAATACAAAACGCCTCGTCATTTCTGGATGATGCAATTGATACTACGTGCCACATCATCAACAGAGTATATCTTCACAAATTCTTCAAGAAGACTGCCTATGAACTCCTCACTGACAAGAAACCCAATGTGAGTTATTTCAAAGTCTTCGGTGCTAAATGCTGGATTAGAGATCCTCATCACAACTCTAAATTTGCACCGAAAGCACATGAAGGTTTCATGCTTGGTTACGAAAAGGACTCGCACACCTACATAGTATTCAACAACGTTCTTCACAAGGTTGTTGAAACTGTAGATGTGCGGTTCAATGAAACTAATGGCTCGCAAAGAGAGCACCTACCTTCCGTGATAGATGAACCAGCACCTGAGGAATCTATCAAGTTCAAGGCTCTTGAGGATGTCATTCCGATCAAGAATCATCAAGAATTCATTCCGTAACGTGAAGAACGTCGAGCTAATGCACCTGAAGAAAATGTTGAAGAAAATGGTGTTAAAGAAAATGCTGATCAAATTCCTCGACGTCAACCAACTCATCCTCGCGTTGCAAAAGAAGTGCAAATTGAGAAGATCATCGATGACATTGAAGCACCAGGTCCTCTCACACGCTCAAGAGCTTCACATTTATCTAACTTTTGTGGGCACTTTGCTTTTGTATCTATCACAGAGCCCACTAAGGTAGATGAAGCATTTATGGAGCCTGAGTGGATTCAAGCTATGCAAGAAGAATTACATCAGTTCGAGCTCAACGATGTCTAGGAACTGGTCAAACGTCCAGATCCTCGCAAGCATAATATCATTGGCACAAAGTGGATCTACCGCGACAAGCAAGATGAAAATGGCCTTGTGGTGAGGAATAAGGCACGGCTTGTAGCTCAAGGCTACACACAGGTTGAAGGAATTGATTTCGATGAAACTTTTGCACCTGTTGCTAGACTTGAGGCTATTCTCATATTACTTGCTTATGCTAACCATCATGATATCACCTTGTATCAAATGGATGTGAAAAGTGCATTCCTCAATGGTAAGCTTGAGGAAGAAGTATATGTTGCTCAACCCCCAGATTTTGAAGATCCAAAGCATCCTGACAAAGTCTTCAGACTCAATAAGGCCCTCTATGGCCTCAAGCAGGCTCCACGGGCGTGGTATAATACTTTGAAGGAATTCCTCATGAAGAAAGGCTTAAAACCCGGTTCACTCGACCGTACCCTTTTCACTAAATCTTATGATGGTGAACTGTTTGTGTGCCAAATATATGTTGATGATATTATCTTTGGCTGTACTGACCAACGTTATAGTGATGAATTTGCCTATATGATGAGTGAGAATATCAAATGTCTATGATGGGAGAATTGAAATTCTTCTTAGGTCTTCAAATTCGTCAACAATGCAATGGCATATTCATATCCCAGGAAAAATACCTCAAGGATGTACCGAGGAAATTCGGCATGCAAGATTGCAAAGGCGTCAAAATTCGTATGCCCACAAATGGCCATCTCGTAATCGATGAAAATGGTATTGACTTGATCATAAGGTATACCGCCCATGATTAGTTCTTTATTGTACTTATGTGCATCTAGGCCAGATATAATGCTTAGTGTTTGCATGTGTGCCCGATTTCAAGCTACACCGAAGGAATCACATCATAAGGCTGTGAAGCATATTCTTCGATATCTAGCTCACACACCAACACTTGGATTATGGTACCCCAAGGGCTCAAATTTTGATCTCATTGGATATTCAGACTCTAACTATGCTGGTGATCATGTGGACCACAAGTCAACATCTGGTACATGTCATTTCCTCGGACGATCTTTGGTCTCTTGGTCCTCGAAGAAACAGAACTGCGTATCAATGTCTACTGCTGAAGCTGAGTACATTGCTGCTGGTTCTTGCTGTGCTAAATTGCTGTGGATGAAGCAAACTCTCAAGGACTACGGCGTCAACGTGAAGAATGTGCCTCTTTTCTGTGACAATGAGAGTGCCATCAAGATTGCTCACAACCCAGTTTAGCACTCGAATACAAAGAACATTCAGATTCGTCATCATTTTCTTCGTGATCATGTGTTGAAGGGCGACATTTCTATTGAGCATGTGAAGACTGAAGAACAACTAGCCGATATCTTCACAAAGCCCTTGGATGAGAAGAGATTTAGCAAGTTGCGGTGTGAGCTAAATATCCTAGAATCTTCGAATGTTCTTTGAATATGACACTCATCCTAACACTTATGCATAAATTGATAACTTAGATGTGCAACACATGAAGAAACGTTTTTCTTCAATCAATGAAGAATAACACTCTAAGTGTGAAGAAATTAACGAAGAATTTGATTCTCAGAACCCTACGACAATTGTACGCGGTGTCTGAAATCATCATTCTTATACGGTGGGTCACGCCACCACCAAAGTTGAAAATCTTCAATTAGAGTTTTTCCTCAGTTTTGAAATTCCTCAGTTGTTCATTTTCTTCAACTTTGCATTGTCTTCACCTTTTCCGTCGTTTTTCTTCATTGGATATATATATATATATATATATATATATATATATATATATATATATATATATATATATATATATATATATATATATATATATATATATATATATATATATATATATATATATATCCTCTACAACATTCACTTATTGCTATTTCTTCAAGTTGTTTTTCCTGCTAAGTGAATGTGATCTGACCCTTCCCCCTCTATGCTAAACTCAACCCAATCTATTCACAAATTCTTCATGTGCGTTCTATTTGAAACTCGTTCAAAATCTTCACTGTGTCCTTGTAAGCTGAAGAATTTGCGAACGGAACTTTTAACTTATCTTATCCAAATTTTCGGCTTTGCCGCTCAAACCTTTCCGCATCCCACGAAATACTTATCTATTCACTCACGATCTAACATGATCTCCACTTCTCAGTATGTGGGTGACACATGTCAAGCGAATGAGAAGGGTCAGGGGCACGTTCGTCCAAATTCTTCGGGCGAACAGTTTTTCACCGTGGCTATAAATACCTCTCCCCTTCCTCACTTCCCCTTTACTCCGCTCGACCTCACTACAGCTCGAGCTTCTCAAACCCTAGCGCCGCCGCTACTTCATCATCGCTGGTGAGGAAGAGCTTCACTGCCTCGACCTCGTCGCCGTCGTACTCGCGCCGGCAGCGGATTTCTTCACTTCGCCGCCGCCGTAGCTGTCTTCCTCTACCGAGTTAGGGCGTGGAAGATCTGCACTGACAAACTTTACATCTCCACTTCCCAGTTCGCCGTGTTCTTCTTCCAGGGTAATAAAATGTTACTTTTACTGCCCTCTTTGATTCAAATGATTTCTTCAAAATCCACAAAGGTGTTTTCCTTCAAATCTTCACACATTAAACACCTCACATGTCATCTGTTCTTGATTCATTTCTCTTAGCTATGTTTTTCTTCAAGATTCCTCAATTGTGTGGATTCTCAATCTATACAACTCTGGAACCTAAGACAAAGAACGCTTAGTGAAATTCTTCAAGACTCATCTGGTCAAATTCCTCAAACTTGTTCTTTTTACAAAACCTTCTGAGAAGGCATATGACCTCTCCAAATTCCTCGCAACTATACTCTGTTCACAGGTACTCATGTCCGCTGCTGAATCACTAGGTTCTCATCAACTTAACTCATTTGCAGCGTTCCTCGAAGAAAAGTTGCATACATCTTCAGAGAATTCCATTGTTCAAATTACTCATCTGAAGAAAATGGCTGGTGGAAAGAAGCCACAGAAGGGAGGAAAGAGGCCTGAAATCAATACTGCTTTTGAAATCTCTGATGACATATATGCGGATTACTGCACTCCTGATGAGGCCAAGTTTGGAAAAGAGGACAAAAATCAGCGCAAGGTGCACATACAGAGGATAGAAAGGAGATGGGCAAGAGAGTGGAGGGAGTACAGGTATGTTACTCCCAAGTACATGAAGAAATTCGCATTCAATCCTCCATGCCCAAGACCTCCATTGGCACCTGGCCAGGAAGCAGATCCCACTAGCCTCAAGCGCGGTGAGGATTATCCTGATGAATGGGCCAAGCGCCAGGCCAAGTTGGCTAGACAAGCCAGAGAAGCATTGAGGAAATTCAACGAAGACTCTGCTGCTGCTGCTGCCACTGCTGAGGCCTCTGCTAGCAAGCCAAAGAAGGCCATGGCAAAGAAGCCTGCGCATAAGCCAAGTGCTTCACCTTCAATGCCCTCAAGGCCAAGTTCCTCAGCAATGCCCTCACGGCCAACTCCTCAAACTGCTCCTGCTCCTTCAAAGTCCTCAGCTCCTCCGCCAAAGTCTTCGGCCGCTCCGACCAAATCCTCTACACCTGTGCATCTTGCCACGTGCCAAAGGACAGCAGGCATATCTATTGCCTCAGGAGCCTCTACAAGTTCCTCAGCTGCTCCAAGTTCCTCAGTTGGCCCCTCTCTGCTTTGAAGAAAAGTCTCTTTGTTGGGCGAGGTCCTCGACCAAGTCCTCACAAGAAGCGAGTTGCTTTCAAGTGCCCTCTGATGATGAAGAACTAGCCGAAATCATCAGGGACAAACAAGTCAAGGCCGCTAGTGCCAAAGGAAGCAATGTGCCACTGCTTTTGGATCCGCAGCTGAGCCTAGACTCCATCGATCTCTGGCACAAGGATCCCAACACACTGTTGCCTGAGATGAACCTCACACCAGGCCAATGTCATGTTTTGACTGCCTTCATTGAAGAAGAGAAATGGAAATTTGAGAAGGCAAGGCAGCTGAAGAAATCTTAGTACAGGAAGGAGCGCTTCCTGGAAAAAAACGTTGTCTCTATGACAACTAAAGAACTAGTGAAGATCCAGGCTGAAATCAAAGGCCTCAGCGATGACTTCAATGCTTACTATGCTGATTGGCAAGGAGCCAAGGTCAGGTTTGTAAAACTGACTGAGAAATTCACTTCAAAGGTTGCAGCTTTATCGCAATCAGAAATTCCTCAAGCCGAAGCATCTGCTCAACCAACTGAAGAGCACACAAGCACCGCTGATGAAAATCAGTCTGCTGAAGAAAATGTGTGTTCGAGGTGATGTTGCATTCCACCATTGAAGAAATTGCGGGGCATCCACTAGTGGTGCGCTTTGTAGACAATGAAAAGTGCAGGCAAGCTGTATCGATTGTGCTGAAGAAGTTCAACCAAATTCCTCTGCTCCTCCTGCGCCTACTCCAACTCCAATCCTTCCATCTGCATTAGATGTGACGAAGACCAAGGCTATAGAGCGTGCAGCGGTGAGGAAAAGGAAAGCATCAGCTTCATCAGATTCTTCAGCACCGAAGAAGATGAAGAAATTGACAAGTTCATTTGCAAATCAAATTGATGTTGTTCCTGTTTCCAGCATGCCATCAAAGGAAATCGTCCCTTTCGATGAAGAATATGTGATCCCCAGCGGATCTGATGAAGACATTCCCTCTGCTGCTTCCTCAGAGCAGATGGATGAAGAAATTGAAGCGGACGCAATCCCTTCAACTCCAATTGTCTCCTCGCCCATGCCTCAGTTCACTGCTGAAGAGGCCGTTTTGAGTGAAAGTGCGTTATATCGACTAGAGGGGGGGGGTGAATAGGCGATTTTTATGAAGTCTTCACTGAGGAATTTGCCGGTGAGGAAATTCCTTAGCGAAGAACTACTTGCAGCGGAATAAGTACTCGAAGTAAGCATAACAGAATACGCATGGTCATCATGATGAAATGAAGACTAGCACAGAGTCTGAAAGCGTAATCACAGGATAACACAAGATGAAGACAAACAGGTGAAGAAATTGAGCTGAGGAAATTGAGAAAGTCTTGATCAAAGTCTTCAAACACAGATATGAACAAACACTCAACGATAATGAGGAAATGGAAGGGTTGAGGAAATAGAACCATTTAGGTTGGTGAAGACAATGATTTGGTAGACCAGTTCAACTGCTGTCTCGGTTATGCGTCTGGTTGGAGCGGTGAGTATTTAAACTCGAGGACACACAGTCCGGACACCCGATCGTGAGCACGCAGCTCAGGACACCAAGTCCTCACCGTATTCTCCTTGAACTAAGGTCACACAGACCTCGTCCAATCACTCGTGGTAAGTCTTCAGGTGACTTCCAAACCTTCACAGACTTGGTCACTCGGTGATCCACAATTCCTCTTGGATGCTCTAGACCATGACGCCTAACCGTCTGGAAGAAGCACAGTCTTCAAAGGTAACAAGCGTCGGATCCACGCAGGATCAATTTCTTCAGTGATGCTCAATCACTTTGGGTTTGTAGGGGTTTGGTTTTGGGGTTTTTCCTCACTTGATGATTTTCGCTCAAAGTCCTCAGAGGATGGGTTGCTCTCAAATGACAAGTGTCAAATTTCTCTCGGAGCAGCCAACCAGCTAGTGGTTGTAGGGGCGGCTATTTATAGCCTAGGGAGCAGCCCGACATGATAAGACATAAATTCCCTTCAATGATATGACCGTTAGGTGGATAAGATATTTTAGGACAGGTGGCGCGACTTACGAGAACGGTCGGAAATTTGAATATCAAATTCCTCGTGGCTATCATGTTCCTCCTTTGTGTAGGCAATCCTTTGGCGAATTCCTAACTTCTCGGTCGAGAACAAATTCCTCAAGAACCATAAGAACTTCGTCTCATCCTTTGAAGAAATTGGTGAAGCTGTATGAGATTTCAAAGGCTTCACTCGAAGGGATTGGTAGGTGTAGGATTTTGAGTTGAGCATCACATGGAAATTTTTCCTTAGTATTTCCTCGACCCCTTTAACGAAGACGGTGTTTCCTATGACTCAAGAAAGAGAAAATGAAACTACAAAAACAAAAGTCTTCACGCTTCATGTTCCTCAAATGAATACCAAGTCTTCAAGGTCACACCAATTTCTTCACTTTCAAAGTCTTGAGAAAGTCTTGAATATCAAAGTCTTCATTGAAGAACTTCATTTTAGGGGTCGACTTTCTCTGTAAATATCAAACTCCTCATAGACTTATAGACTGTGTACACTCACAAACACATTAGTTCCTTAACCTATAAGTCTTCAATCCACCAAAATCACTAAGGGCACTAGATGCACTTACAATCTCCCCTTTTGGTGATTGATGACAATATAGGTTAAGTTTTCAACGGGATAAACATATGAAGTGTAAATCTCGATAATGAGGAATTTGATTGCAAGATATAGAAGAACTCCCCCGAAGATGTGCATAGTGAGGAATTTGCTTTTGAGGCAATGCACATTTGAAGAGTTGAATCATGGAGATCTCCCCCTATATCTTGTAATTCATACACGCATTTGACATATAATATGAAGAATTTGAAATGCATGATGAAATATGGTTCTTGATATAATTCAGCATGCGTGCGATAACATTAATGAGGAACAAGCATGGAAAATAACTCATCAAGAGTATCAGAGCTCAAGAAGCTCAAGAGAATCAGAGCATAGTGCATCAAAAGTATCAAAGCACCATCGGGTTTAAGATTACAACTCGATCCAATAAAAGTTTCAGAAGAACGAGAGTTGTAACTTAACAAAAATAAATTGTTGTATATGGACAATAACATAGACCCGCTTGAAGACTAACTCAAATTTCTCCCCCTTTGTCATCGAATGACCAAAAGGATCGGCGAGGACTAACGCTCTTGAAGAATTTCAAGTTGAAGAAGGGCGCTTGACGTTGTTGGGGTCGGTTGTTGTAGTAGGGCCTGCCACGGTGTCGTCCAAGTCTTCATTTTCATCAGTGTCGCGTGATGAAGAATAGGAGCTGGCCACCAAGGAAAGAACTTTGACCTTCTTGTATTTCTTCGGAGGAGGTGCAGACCAGTCAAATTCTTCCTTGAGTCCCATTGTCGTCAGTTCTTCCGCACTATAGACATGTGAAAGAACAGCCCAGGTGCGTTTGAAGGTTTCATGGAGGTAGTAGTGGTTTTTCTTCACTGCATTGTGTGTTGAGGTCATGTTGTGAAGAATTGAACCAAAGCGACGCTTGACCCATTTATGATTGCGATCAACCTTCCGATGAAGGCGAGGAGTAACTCACGATCAGTCATCACCACAGGTGTGATAGCTTGAGGACTTTGCTTGACCGAGGTATTTTGGCGAGTCATCATTGGTGGAGTAGGATGCTTTGCTAAACTGTCCATCCAATGGACGAATGCCTTCATCGATCACAGCAGATAGCCTTGCCCTTGTCATCAGCTGAGGTAAATGTCCGTTTGAGGACTTCAATCGGGGGCAAGTAGCTGCAGTGGTTCAGAGTATCAGCCTTGTAATTGAGTGAAGACCTTGTCCTGATGAATCTCATTATCCAAGGCGCATAAGGCTTCAGCTCAAATGGTGACATAGCAATGTTTGCGAGTCCTCATGAAGAAATCATGGAAGTTGACGGAGCGCCATGGATGATGTTGAAAAGCATATTCTTCATGATGCCAACGACTTCTTCATCATTGAGTCGTGGCCTTTGATAGGACTCATTGTCTTCGTCGAATCCGATAGATAGTCCGAGGCACATACAATAATTCCTTGACGAGGAATTTGGTTCTTGGGGCCTGCCTTGGCTTCAAAGGCTTCATCGGCACTTGCATATAGTGATTTGAAAGTTACGGTTCGTTGTAGATACAACGAGCACCATCAAGTGGAGGATCGAGTGGTAGAGCACGAAGCAATTCGATTCTTTGGTGCCTTGTAGTGAGTATTTTCAGAAATCCAATCTAATACCCATGAGTTCACGTCTTGACGTCTCCGTGATGTGCAGCGTTGCATAGAATTGAAGAATGAGTTCTTCATTCCGATCCACAGATATCGATGCAGAAATTGAAGTCTGCGTCGTGAAGAACACGAGAGGACTGGCTCAAAGCTGGCAGAGACTCCATGTCCACATGAGGAATATGAGCATGATCAAAGACTTTGTCTTTATTGAAAGCACCGAGGAATAGAAATTGGCTTGGCTGGCAGTCGTAAACGCCTCTTCCTTATGCGAGTAGAATCATATGGATTATAGTTAGTGAAGAATACGTGCTCGGCAAAGAAATCTTCAGCCTTGAACTTTTGTTTGCTTGAGCGGATTCTTTTGCTTGGGCAGAGGGGTGTCGGTGAGTTGCATCACCACCTCGAGAATCGCGAGCTCAGGTTCTTGGTGAGGAATTTCTTGTTCCTCAACAGTGCGATCCGAGGATCAGCAGCAGAGTTCATCAGCACTAGTGGCTGGAATTTCTTCATGCCTGAGCAAGTGGGTTGAGTTTCTTGAGTCCATTTGAACTGTTGGTGCAGGGGGTGAGGAATCTGTTGGAGCGGGGTGAAGAGAGGAGTATTGGGATGCTGACTTTCCAAAAAATCATCATTCATCGCAGGTGTGGTGCACCCTATATCCACATCTTCATCTTCAATTTCCTCAACACCAGCCTCTTCAGCTGTGAACTGAGGCATAAGTGAGGAAATGATGGGGTTGAAGGGATTGCATCCACTTCAATTTCTTCATCAATCTGCTCGACGAAGCAGCGAATGATGTTCTTCATCAGATCCGATTGGGATCTCATAGTCTTCTCCAAAAGGAACAAGGTCCTTTGATGGAATTGAGGAAATTGGAACAGCATCAATTGGATTTTCAAAGGAGCTCGTCATTGGCTTCATTTTCTTCGCAGCCGAAGAATTTGGCCAGGTGATGCTTTCCGTTTCTTCACAGCAGCTCGTTCTGCAGCCTTGGTTTTCTTCACATCAAAGGCAGATGGAAGAATTGGAGTTGGTGTTGGCGCAGGAGGAGCCGAGGAATCTGGTTGATTTTCTCGGTAATCGATGCAGATTGCCTGTCTTGTTCGATTTCTTCAGCGCACCACTAGTGGATGCCACGGCAATTTCTTCGGTGGCTGGAATGGGATCATCAGCCCTGGAACTAGCATTTTCATCAGCCGCTTTGAACTTCATCAGCGGTCTTGGCATGTTCTTGATTGGCTGGTGAGGCTTGACTGAGGAATTTCATGTTGCGTTGGGGCAGCAACATTGGTGAATTTCTTCGTCGAGTTGATGAATCTGACCTTGGCTCCTTGCCAATCAGCATAATAAGAATCGAATTTTTTTGCTGAGGTCTTGAATTTCAGTCTGGACCTTGAGAAGTTCCTCAGGTGTCATTTTGACAACGTTTTTCTTTAGGAACTTCTCCTTTCTGTATTGAGCCTTCTTGATCTCTCTTGCCTTTTCAAACTTCCATTTCTCTTCAGCGATGAAATGGGTCAACATATGACTTTGTCCAGGAGTCAGATGAAAATCAGGCATAGGGGTGTTTGGATCCTTGTGCCAGAGATCAATATAATCGAGGATTTTCCTCGGATCCAACAGCAGTGGCACAGATGTGCCTTTGGCTCTAGCGGCCCTTTCTTGGCGATCTCTGATGATTTCTGCAAGTTCATCATCAGAAGCTTCATCATCAGAGGGCACATGGAATGAAACCTGTTTCTTCTTTGGACTTGGCCGATGACCTCGTCTGCTGTTGCTTTGGTCTTCAGCAGAGTCGGGCGGATGATGAAATTGGTGCTCTTGAGGAACTTCTTTGAAACTCGAGAGGCAATCGAGAAACCAACAGTCCTTTGACATGTGGCGGATGCACAGGCGAGGACTTTGAAGGAGCTGTTGAGGACTTTGGTGGAGCTGTAGCAGTGTGAGGAATTTGCCTTGAGGCGCTGGCGAGGAACTTGGCCGTGAGGGCTACTGATGGTGAAGCACTTGGCTTATGAGCAGGCTTCTTTGGCATGGATTTCCTCGGTTTGACCGAGGCCTCGATGTGATAGCGATGGCAGAATCCTCATTGAATTTCTTCTTGCCTCCTTGGCTTGTCTTGCCAATTTAGCTTGGCGCTTAGCCCATTCTTCAGAAAGTCCTCACCACGCTTGATCTTTGGTGGGGTCACTACTTGGCAGTGCCAATGGAGCTCTTGGGCATGGAGGATTTAGGCGAATTTCTTCATGTACTTTGGAGTCACATATCTGTATTCCTCCATTCCTTGCCCATCTCCGTTCAATCTTACAATGCGCACCTTGCGCTAATTTTTATTTTCTTTGCCAAATTTTGCTTCATCAGGTGTGCAATAGTCAGCATAAATTTCCTCAGGGATCTCAAAAGCTGTCATAACCTCAGGTTTCTTTCCTCCTTTCCGTGGCTTCTTACCGTCTGCCATATTCTTCAGTTGAGGAATTTGAACAATTGAGTTCTCTGAAGAAGTATGCAGTTTTTCTTCGAGGAACGCTGCAAATGAGTTAAGTTGATGAGAACCTAGTGATTCAGCAGCAGACATGAGTACCTGTGAACAGAGTACAGGTGCGAGGAATTTGGAGAGGTCATATGCGTTCTGAGAAGGTTTTTCGAAAAGAACAAGTTTTGAGGAATTTGACCGGATGTGCCTTGAAGGATTTCACTAAGCGTTCTTGTCTTAGGTTCGAGTTGTACAGATCGAAGATCCACACAATTAGGGAATCTTGAAGAAAATGATTGCTTAGAAAAACAGTTCAAGATCATATGATGTGTGAGGTGTTCATATGTGTGAAGATTTGAAGAATAAACACCTTTGAAGATTTTCAGGAAAGCTTGAGAATCAAAGAGAGTAATAAAAGTAACTTTTAATTACCGAAATGAAGAACACGACAAACCGAGAAGAACGGATGGGAAGTTAAATCAGTTAGATCTTCCTTGCCCTAACTCGGCGGAGGAAGACAGCTACGGCGGCGGCGGAGTGAGGATTTCCATGATCGGTAGCGAGTATCGTCGGCGACGAGGTCGAGGCGATGAAGCTCTTCCTCACCGCGACGATGGAGTAAGCGGCGCTAGGGTTTGAGGAGCTCGAGCGGGAGAGAGAGGTCGGCGGGGTAAAAGAAGTGAGGATGGAGAGAGGGTATTTATAGAGTCGGTGAAAACTGTTCGCCCAAAGATTTAGGACGACGTGCCTGACCATTCTCCTTCTCACGACATGTGTCACCCACGCATTATGTAGTGGAGATCGTACGATCGTGGGTGAGTAAAATAATGCATCATGGGATGCGGAGCGGTTTGAATGGCAAAACCGAAAGTTTGGATAAGATCAGTTTTAAAGTTTTGTTCGCAATTTCTTCAGCTGACAAGGACTCAGTGAAGATTTTGAACGAGTTTCAAATAGAAAAACATGAAGAATTTGTGAATAGATTGGGTTGAGTATAGCATAGAGGGGGAAGGGTCCGATCACATTCACTTAGCAGAAAAAACAGCTTGAAGAAATAACTATAAGTGAATGCTGTAGAGGACATAAACCCATATATATGTATATAGCCAATGAAGAAAGACGACGGAAACAGTGAAGATTTTGCAAAGTTGAAGAATTTGAAAACTGAAGAATTTCAAAACGAGGAAAAACTCAAATTGAAGATTTTCAACTTTGGTGGTGGCGTGACCCACCGTATAAGAATGATGATTTCAAACACCGCGTACAATTGTCGAGGGTTACGAGAATCAAATTCTTCATTAATTTCTTCACACTTAGAGTGTTATTCTTCATTGATTGAAGAAAAACGTTTCTTCATGTGTTGCACATCTAAGTCATCAATTTTGCATAAGTGTTAGGATGTGTGTCTTTTTCAAAGAACATTCGAAGATTCTAAGATGTTTAGCTCACACCGCAACTTGCTAAATCTCTTCTCATCCAAGGGCTTAGTGAAGATATCAGCTAGATGTTCTTCAGTCTTCACGTGCTCGATGGAGATGTCGCCCTTCAACACATGATCACGAAGAAAATGATGAAGAATTTGAATGTGCTTTGTCTTCGAGTGCTGAACTAGGTTGTGAGCAATCTTGATGGAACTCTCATTGTCACAGTAGAGAGGCACATTCTTCACATTGATGCCGTAGTCCTTGAGAGTCTGCTTCATCCACAGCAATTGAGCACAACACGAGCCAGCAACAATGTATTCAGCTTCCCGATGAGCGGTGATCGTGATTCTGTTTCTTCGAGGACCAACAGACCAAAGATCGTCCGAGGAAATGACAAGTACCAGATGTTGACTTGCGGTCCACACGATCACCAGCATAGTCGAGTCGAATATCCAATGAGATCAAAAGTAGAGCCCTTGGGGTACCATAATCCTAGTGTTGGTGTGTGAGCTAGATATCGAAGAATATGCTTCACAGCCTTATGGTGTGATTCCTTGGTGTAGCTTGAAATCGGGCACACATGCAAACACTAAGCATTATATCTGGCCTAGATGCACATAAGTACAATAAAGAACCAATCATGGAGCGGTATACCTTGTGATCGAAGTCAATACCATTTTCATCGATTGCATAGATGGCCATTTGTGGGCATAGGAATTTTGACGCCTTTGCAATCTTGCATGCGAATTTCTTGAGGACATCTTTGAGGTATTTCTCTGAGATATGAATATGCCATTGTGTTGTTGATTTAATTTGAAGACCTAAGAAGAATTTCAACTCTCCCATCATAGACATTTGATATTCTTCACTCATCATATAGGCAAATTCATCACTATAACGTTGGTCAGTACAGCCAAAGATAATATCATCAACATATATTTGGCACACAAACAGTTCACCATCATAAGATTTAGTAAAGAGAGTAGGGTCGAGTGAACCGGGTGTGAAGCCATTCTTCACGAAGAATTCCTTCAATGTATCATACCACGCCCGAGGGGCTTGCTTGAGGCCATAGAGGGCCTTATTAAGTCTGAAGACTTTGTCAGGATTCTTTGGATCTTCAAAACTCGGGGTTGAGCAACATATACTTCTTCCTCAAGCTTACCATTGAGGAATGCACTTTTCACATCCATTTGATATAAGATAATATCATGATGATTAGCATAAGCAAGTAATATCTGAATAGCCTCAAGTCTAGCAACAGTGCAAAAGTTTCATCGAAATCAATTCCTTCAACTTGTGTGTAGCCTTGAGCTACCGATCGTGCCTTATTCCTTACCACAAGACCATTTTCATCTTGCTTGTTGCGGTAGATCCACTTTGTGCCAATGATATTATGCTTGCGAGGATCTGGACGTTTGACCAGTTCCCAGACATTGTTGAGCTGAACTGATGTAATTCTTCTTGCATAGCTTGAATCCACTCGGCTCGAAATGCTTCATCTACCTTAGTGGGTTCGTGATAGAGACAAAAGCATAGTGCCCACAAAAGTTAGATAAATGTGAAGCTTTTGGCGTGTGAGAGGACTCGGCGCTTCAATGTCATCGATGATCTTCTCCACTTGCACTTCTTTTGCAACGCGAGGATGAGCTGGTTGTCGTCGAGGAATTTGATCATTTTCCTCGGCACCATTGTCTTGAGAATTATCTTGAGTGCATCACTCGGCGTTCTTCACAGACTGAGAATGAATTCTTCAGCAGATTCTTGAAGGGAATGACATCCTCGGTTGCCTTGAACTTGATAGAATCCTCGGTGCTGGTTCATCTAACACGAAGGTAGGTGCTCTCTTTGCGAGCCATTAGTTTCATCGAACCGCACATCTGATGTCAACAATCTTGTGAAGAGCGATGTTGAAGACTCAGAGGTGTGCGAGTCCTTTCCGTAACCAAGCATAAAACCTTCATGTGCTTTGGTGCAAATTTAGAATTGTGATGAGGATCTCTAATCCAGCATTTAGCAATCAAGACTTTGAAATAACTTACATTGGGTTTCTTGTCGTTGAGGAGTTCATAGGCAGTCTTCTTGAAGAATTTGTGAAGATATACTCTGTTGATGATGTGGCATGCGGTATCAATTGCATCAATCCAAAACGACTAGGCATTTTGTATTCATCAAGCATAGTGCGAGCCATCTCAACAAGAGTTCTGTTCTTGCGCTCCACGACGCCATTTTCTTTGAGGAGTATAAGGAGCAGATAACTCATGAGTAATACCAAGTTCATCAAGATAGGCATCAAGACCGAATTCTTGAACTCAGTTCCATTGTCACTCTGATGTGTTTGATCTTCACACCAAAGTTAGTTGAAGCCCTCGAGGAAAATCGTTTGAAGACTTCCGCACTTGATTTTTGTAAGTAACAATGTGTACCCATGTGTAACGAGAGTAATCATCAACAATAACAAAGCCATATAGAGATGCATCATTAACGACAACTGAGTAATGATTGGGACCAAAGAGGTCCATGTGAAGCAATTCGAAGGGACGAGTAGTGGTCATGATAGTCTTATTTGGATGCTTGGCCTTGGTCATTTTTCCAGCTTCACAGCTCCGCACAAGTGATCCTTGAGGAATTTGACATTTTCAATGCCAATGACATGCTTCTTCTTTGCAAGCGTGTGCAAATTCCTCATGCCTGCGTGACCAAGTCGCCGATGCCATAGCCAGCCTTCTGAAGCTTTTGCAAGTAGACACACGGCTGGTTGTGGTCCTGTAGAGAAATCAACAATATACAAGTCTCCTCTCCTAAAGCCTTGAAGACTTTGGAATTGTCGACTTCCATAATCACAACACAACGATACTTGCCAAAGATAACAACCATATCAAGATCACAAAGCATTGAGATCGACATGAGGTTGTATCCTAAGGACTCAACAAGCATGACTTTGTCCATGTGTATGTCCTTAGAGATCGCAACCTTACCAAGACCCAATACCTGAATTTTGCCTTTGTCATTAAAGATGATATGCTTGAGATGTGGCGGTGATAAGGAGCATCCATCAATAGATTCTTGTCACCGGTCATGTGATTTGTACATCCACTATCGAGAACCCACTCGGTGGCTTTGGGTTGATCATCCTGCAGATGAATTAGTACAACTTACGATCTCATATACTTCATCGGTGAAGAATATGATATCAAGTTCATCGATGAATTTCATCGATCGAAGATAATGAGATAAGCGGTATGAGGGCGTGTGAAATGAAAGTTCATTTCATCATGATTAGCTGCGTCCTTTCGAGCATTTTGTCGGGTCCCAAACAAATTCTTGAGGCGTTAAGGCACGTGGAGACCTGACCCTGCAGAAGAGATTAGTTCTTTTCTTCACCACCCACATCAGAAGGGGTGGCAAAGAGTTCATCACTCTGCGAGCACCATACGAGAATGGTGGCATATAAGCCAAACCATTTTGTTTCACATAAGAGGGGTTAGGGTAAGCATATGAAAAAGCAGAGAAATTCTTTGAGGACTTATGAACATATTGGTTTGAAGAATAATGCACATATTCATAGCCCTTAGCTCTGCCCTATGAAACAGAGTTGTTAGCACGATGATAATCATATGAGGACTTTGATCCTTTTGAGGAATTTGATCCACGTGAGGAATTTGGTCCGTATGAGGACTTGGATCCATATGAAGAATTTGGTCCATAAGAAGAATTTGATCTGGGGTTCCTATTCTTCACAGGTGGTGTCATGAGGACATTCACGAAGACTTTCAAGGCACTTCTTGGGAACCCATATTTTCTTCATAGGGGAACCGTTCTGCAGATTAGTGCCAACATATCTAGCAAATACTTCACCATTCTGATTTTTGAACAGTTTATAGTTGAGTCAAATGACTCATCGGAAGAATGAGGAGATTCGCATGTAAAGCCAGATAAGTTAGATGGATCAATCTGGAGGTCCCTTTGCAGCAACCCATGAGGTTTTGGGATCTGCTCGGGCTTCCAATATGTTCCATCAGCATTGAGTTTCCTCTCAAAGGCAATACCCTCTTTCCTAGGGTTCTGTGGAGGATCTGCTTTTAAGCACATCACAAAGAGTCGATGCCCTTTGAGGCTTTTGTACATGCTGTCATATACAATTCCTTCAGCCCTGCATCGTCAAGTGATACTAGCAATGTCCTCGGATGAGGAATTAGTGATAGCAGAGGCAGGTGAAGAATTTGTAATGATTGAAGCATTTGAACATTCGGTGAAGAATTAGCGATTCACATTCAATGCACTTTAAGCATGGAGGAACAAATTCTTCCTGAGAAGCGCTGATTTGTTGAGCAAGTAATGAATCGCGCTCCTTCTAAAGATCTTCATAACTCACTCTTAGCTTCTCAAGATCTTGCTTTCTTTGAAGAAATTCATAAGAAAGTTTCTCATGATCAGATAAGAGAGTGTTATGATGACTTTGAAGGTTATCAAACCTAGACTGAAGTCTCTGAAGATTTTCAGTCAGGGCTTTAGTGCGATCCATTTCTTCACCTAACATATCATCACTTTTATCTAGCATGTTTTGAACCTTTTCTAAAGCCCTTTGTTGTTTTACAGCAATCTTAGCAAGTTTTGAGTAACTGGGCTTTAGATCTTCATCAGATTCATTTTCACTAGATTCAGAGGAGGTATATTTGAGTACCTTGGCACCCTTTGCCATGAAGCAATACTGCTTTTGAAATCTCTGATGACATATATGCGGATTACTGCACTCCTGATGAGGCCAAGTTTGGAAAGAGGACAAAATCAGCGCAAGGTGCACATCTGAGAGGATAGAAAGGAGATGGGCAAGAGAGTGGAGGGAGTACATGTATGTTACTCCCAAGTACATGAAGAAATTCGCACTCAATCCTCCATGCCCAAGACCTCCATTGGCACCTGGCCAGGAAGCAGATCCCACTAGCCTCAAGCGCGGTGAGGATTATCTCGATGAATGGGCCAACCGCTTGAGCCAAGTTGGCTAGACAAGCGGAGAAGCATTGAGGAAATTCAACGAAGACTTCTGCTGCTGCTGCCACTTCTTGAGGCCTCTGCTAGCAAGCCAAAGAAGGCCATGGCAAAGAAGCTCATGCATAAGCCAGGTGCTTCACCTTCAATGCCCTCAAGGCCAAGTTCCTCAGCAATGCCCTCACGGCCAACTCCTCAAACTGCTCCTGCTCCTTCAAAGTCCTCAGCTCCTCCGCCAAAGTCTTCGGCCGCTCCGACCAAATCCTCTACACCTGTGCATCTTGCCACGTGCCAAAGGACAGCAGGCATATCTATTGCCTCAGGAGCCTCTACAAGTTCCTCAACTGCTCCAAGTTCCTCAGTTGGCCCCTCTCTGCTGAAGAAAAAGTCTGCTGTTGGACGAGGTCCTCGACCAAGTCCTCACAAGAAGCAGGTTGCTTTCCAAGTGCCCTCTGATGATGAAGAACTAGCCGAAATCATCAGGGACAAACAAGTCAAGGCCGCTAGTGCCAAAGGAAGCAATGTGCCACTGCTTTTGGATCCGCAGCTGAGCCTAGACCCCATCGATCTCTGGCACAAGGATCCCAACACACCGTTGCCTGAGATGAACCTCACACTAGGTCAATGTCATGTTTTGACTGCCTTCATTGAAGAAGAGAAATGGAAATTTGAGAAGGCAAGGCAGCTGAAGAAATCTCGATCTGAGGAAGGGCGCTTCTGAAAAAGCGTTGTCTCTATGACAAGCTGAAGAACTAGTGAAGATCCGGGCTGAAATCAAAGGCCTCGCGATGACTTCAATGCTTACTATGCTGATTGGCAAGGAGCCAAGGTCAGGTTTGTAAAACTGACTGAGAAATTCACTTCAAAGGTTGCAGCTTCATCGCGATCAGAAATTCCTCAAGCCGAAGCATCTGCTCAACCAACTGAAGAGCACACAAGCACCGCTGATGAAAATCAGTCTGCTGAAGAAAATGTGAGTTCGGGGCTGATGGCGCATTCCGACATTGAAGAAATTGCCAGGGCATCCACTAGTGGTGCGCCTGTAGACAATGAAGAAGTCTGGGCAACTGTATCAGTTGTGCCTGAAGAAGTTCAACCAAATTCCTCTGCTCCTCCTGCGCCTACTCCAACTCCAATCCTTCCATCTGCATTAGATGTGACGAAGACCAAGGCTGTAGAGCGTGCAGCGGTGAGGAAAAGGAAAGCATCAGCTTCATCAGATTCTTCAGCACTGAAGAAGATGAAGAAATTGACAAGTTCATTTGCAAATCAAATTGATGTTGTTCCTGTTTCCAGCATGCCATCAAAGGAAATCGTCCCTTTCGATGAAGAATATGTGATCCCCAGCGGATCTGATGAAGACATTCCCTCTGCTGCTTCCTCGGGCGGATGGATGAAGAAATTGAAGCGGACGCAATCCTTCAACTCAATTGTCTCCTCGCCCATGCCTCGGTTCACTGCTGAAGAGGCCGTTTTGAGTGAAAGTGCGTTATATCGACTAGAGGGGGTGAATAGGCGATTTTATGAAGTCTTCAGCGAGGAATTTGCGGTGAGGAAATTCCTTAGCGAAGAACTACTTGCAGTGGAATAAGTACTCGAAGTAAGCATAACAGAATACGCATGGTCATCATGATGAAATGAAGACTAGCACAGAGTCTGAAAAGCGTAATCACAGGATAACACAAATGAAGACAAACAGACTAAAGAAATTGGGCCGAGGAAATTGAGAAAGTCTTGATCAAAGTCTTCAAACACAGATATGAACAAACACTCAACGATAATGAGGAAATGGAAGGGTTGAGGAAATAGAACCAGATTAGGTTGGTGAAGACAATGATTTGGTAGACCAGTTCCAACTGCTGTCTCGGTTATACGTCTGGTTGGGCGGTGAGTATTTAAACTCGAGGACACACAGTCCGGACACCCGATCGGTGAGCACGCAGCTCGGGACACCAAGTCCTCACCGTATTCTCCTTGAACTAAGGTCACAGACCTCGTCCAATCACTCGTGGTAAGTCTTGGCGACTTCCAAACCTTCACAGACTTGGTCACTCGGCGATCCACAATTCCTCTTGGATGCTCTAGACCATGGCGCCTAACCGTCTGGAAGAAGCACAGTCTTCAAAGGTAACAAGCGTTGGATCCACGCATATCAATTTCTTGATGATGCTCAATCACTTTGGGTTTATAGGGGTTTGGTTTTGGGGTTTTTCCTCACTTGATGATTTTCGCTCAAAGTCCTCAGAGGATGGGTTGCTCTCAAATGACAAGTGTCAAATTTCTCTCGAGCAGCCAACCAGCTAGTGGTTGTAGGGGACAGCTATTTATAGCCTAGGGAGCAGCCCGACATGATAAGACATAAATGCCCTTCAATGATATGACCGTTAGGTGGATAAGATATTTTGGGACAGGTGGCACGCCTTGCAAGAACGATCGGAAATTTGAATATCAAATTCCTCGGGGCTATCATGTTCCTCCTTTATGTAGGCAATCCGCCTTTGGCGAATTCCTAACTCCTCGGTCGAACAAATTCCTCGTGACGGAAGAACTTCGTCTCATCCTTTGAAGAAATTGACTGAACTGTATGAGATTTCCAAAGGCTTCACTCGAAGGGATTGGTAGGTGTAGGATTTTGAGTTGAGCATCACATGGAAATTTTTCCTTAGTATTTCCTCGACCCCCTTTAATAGTACGGTATTTCCTATGACTCAAGAAAGAGAAAATGAAACTACGAAAACAAAAGTCTTCACGCTTCATGTTCCTCAAATGAATACCAAGTCTTCAAGGTCACACCAATTTCTTCCCTTTCAAAGTCTTCAGAAAGTCTTCAGAATATCAAAGTCTTCAGTTGAAGAACTTCATTTTTAGGGGTCGACTTTCTCTGTAAATATCAAACTCCGCATAGACTTATAGACCTGTGTACACTCACAAACACATTAGTTCCTTAAGCTATAAGTCTTCAATCCACCAAAATCACTAAGGGGCACTAGATGCACTTAAATTGAGGAATTGGGTGAACAAAATTCTGACATGGACATTGGGAGTACTACTCCATTGATGAATGATGATTTTTTGGGATAGTCAGCATCCCAACTCCCCTTTGTTCACACCATTGCAACAAATCCCTCAGTCCCTAGCACAAACTGTTCAAATGGGCTCTGAAGAAAATCAACCCACTGCATCTGTTCATGGAGAAATTCCAGCCACTAGTGCTAAAGAAACTATTGTTGCTGAATCTTTGAAGACACAGACTACCACTGAAGAGGAACCAGAAATTCCTCAGCCTGAAGAACCTGAGATTGCGATTCCTGAGGTTGTGATGCAACTTACTGACACTCCTCAACCCAAGCCAAAGGATCCATTCTCAAGGAAGCAAAAATTCAAGACTGATGATTTCTTCGGCGAGCATGTATTCTTCACAGATTACAACCCTTATGACTCTGCTCGCATTAGGAAGAGGCATTTCTGGACTGCCAGCTAGGCAAACTTTTATTCTTCAATGCTGTTCAACAAAGACAAAGTCTTCGATCATGAGCACATTCCTCACGTGGATATGGAATCTCTGCGTGCCGTGCGATCCTCGGTGTTCTTCATGATCTTTGGATCGTTAAATTTCTGCACCGACATCTCGTGATTGGAATGAAGAACTCATTCTTCAATTCTATGCAACGCTGCACATCACCTGAGACTCTGAAGATGTGAATTCATGGGTGCTGGACTGGATGACTGAAAATACTCACTATAAGGCACCGGCTAATGAATTGCTTCGTGCTCTGCCTCTCAGTCCTCCCCTTGAAGCTGCTTGTTGCATGTACCAAGAGCCTGAGCTTACAAATCACTATATGCAAGTGCTGATGAAGCCATTGAAGCCAGGTCAGGCCCCAAGAACCAAATTCGTCGTGAAGGAATTGTTATATGTGCCTCGGACTGTCTATCGCATTCTGACGAAGACATTGAGTCCTATCAAGGGCCACGACTCGAATGAAGAAGAAGTCGTTGGCATCATGAAGAATTTGCTTTTAAATATCATGCATGGCGTTCCTGTCAACTTCCATGATTTCTTCATGAGGACTCTGGCCAATGTCGTAATGTCACCATTTGAGTTGAAGCCTTATGCTCCGTGGATTATGAGATTCATCAGAACAAGGTCTTCACTCAACTATAAAGCTGATACACTGAACCATTGCAGCTACTTGCCCCCGATTGAAGTCCTCAAATGGACATTTTCCTAAGCTGATGACAAGGGCAAGGCTTCTGCTGTTGTTGATGAAGGCATTCGTCCATTGGATGGTCAATTTCGCAAAGCTGCATCTTATTCCACCAATGATGACTCTGCCACTCATGACTCTGCCGCCAACGCACCCAAGCAAAATCCTCAAGGCACAGCTCCCAGGGTGATGACTGATCGTGAGCTTCTCCTCAGTCTTCACCAGAAGGTTGATCACAATCACAAATGGGTCAAGCGTCAGTTTGGTTCAATTCTTCACAATATGACTGCTACCCACAATGCAGTGAAGAAAAACCATTACAACCTCCATGAAACCTTCAACCATACCTGGGTTGTTCTGTCTCACATTTATAGCGCAGAAGATCTGAAGAAAATGGGTCTCAAGGAAGATTTTGACTGGTTTGCTCCTCCACCAAAGAAATACAAGAAGTTCAAGGTTCCTTCCTTGGTGGCCAGCTCCTATTCTTCATCGCATGACACCGACGAGCATGAAGACTTGGACGACACTGCGGCAGGCCCTACATCAACACACGACCCCAACAATGTTGGCGCTCCTTCATCAACTTGAGATTCTTCAAGGGCGTTAGTCCTCATTTTCGATCCTTTTGGTCATTCGATGACAAAATGGGAGAAATTTGAGTTAGTCTTCAAGCGGGTCTACTTATATGGGCGTTTTTTGCTAAGTTACAACTCTCGTTCTTATGATGACTTTGCTGGATCGAGTTGTAAACTTAAACTCTATGGTGGCCTGATACTTTTGCTCTACTGTGGTTTTTCTGCATGCTTATTCCTCATTAATGTTTATGCACGCATGCTGAATTACATCAGTCACTATATTTCATCATGCATTTCAAATTCTTCATATCATATGTCAAATGCGTGTATGAATTACAAGATATAGGGGGAGATCTCCATGATTCAACTCTTCAAGTGTGCATTGCTTCAAAAGCAAATTCCTCACTATGCACATCTTCAGGGGGAGTTCTTCTATATCTTGCAATCAAATTCCTCAATCTTAGTAGTTACACTTCATATGTTTATCCCCGTTGAAAACTTAACCTATATTGTCATCAGTCACCAAAAAGGGGGAGATTGTAAGTGCATCTAGTGCCCCTTAGTGATTTTGGTGTATTGAAGACTTATAGGTTAAGAGACTAATGTGTTTATGAGTGCACACAGGTCTATAAGTCTATGAGGAGTTTGATATTTACAGAGAAATTCGACCCCTAAAAATGGAGTTCTCTGACTGAAGACTTTGGATTTCTGAAGACTTTCTGAAGACTTTGAAAGTGAAGAAATTGGTGTGACCTAGAAGACTTGGTATTCATTCGAGGAACATGAAGCGTGAAGACTTTTGTTTTCGTAGTTTCATTTTCTCTTTCTTGTGTCATAGGAAACACCGTACTGTTAAAGGGGGTCGAGGAAATACTAAGGAAAAATTTCCATGTGATGCTCAACTCAAAATCCTACACCTACCAATCCCTTTGAGTGAAGCCATTGGGAATCTCATAAAATTCAGTCATATTCTTCAAAGGATGAGGCGAAGTTCTTACGGTCTCTGAGGAATTTGTTCGACCGAGGAGTTAGGAATTCGCCAAAGTCTGAATTGCCTACGATGAGGAACATGATAGCCCTGAGGAATTTGATACTCAAATTTCCGACCGTTGCTGTGCTATGCGCCAGCTGTCCCAAAATATCTTATCCACCTAACGGTCATATCATTGAAGGGCATTTATGTCTTATCATGTTGCTGCTCCCTAGGCTATAAATAGCCACCCCCTACAACCACTAGCTGGTTGGCTTCTCCGAGAGAAACTGACACTTGTCATTTGAGAGCATCCCATCCTCCGAGGACTTTGAGCGAAAATCATCGAGTGAGGAAAACCCAAACCCAAACACCTACAATCCCAAAGTGATTGAGCATCACTGAAGAGATTGATCCTGCGTGGATCCGATGCTTTTTACCTTTGAAGACTGTGCTTGTTCCAGACGGTTAGGCGTCATGGTCTAGAACATGCAAGAGGAATTGTGACTCGCCGAGTGACCGAGTTTGTGAAGGTTCAGAAGTCACCTGAAGACTTACCACGAGTGATTGGGCGAGGTCTGTGTGACCTTAGCTCAAGGAGAATACGGTGAGGACTATGTGTCCAGGACTGTGTGTCCTCGGGTTTAAATACCTAGCTGTTCCAACTAGATGTACAACTGAGACAACAGTTGGAACTGGCCTACCAAATCATTGTCTTCACCAAGCTTACTTGTTCTATTTCCTCAACTCTTTCATTTCCTCATAACGGTGTTGTGCACTCGTTCATATCTGCGTTTGAAGACTTTGACTGAAGACTATCTCTATTTCCTCAGTTCAATTTCTTCAGTCTGTTTGTCTTCATCTTGTGTTATCCTGTGTTTACGCTTTCTGTACTCTGTGCTCGTTTTCATTTCATCATGATAACCATGCTTGTGTTCTGTTATGTTTACTTTTGAGTACTTATTCCGCTGCAAGTAGTTCTTCGCTAAGGAATTTCCTCACCCGCAAATTCCTCAGTGAAGAATTCGTAAAAATAGCCTATTCACCCCCCTCTAGTCGATATAACGCACTTTCACCTAGGAGATGCTGGCTATGCATGTCGACCAAGTGTTCTTCCACCCTCCAGGAAAACCAAGTACCATTTGAACAAGTTCTCTGGTAGGAGCTATCTTAGGACTCCTAAGGAACTATTCAATCTCAGACACTCCAATCTTAAAGTAACGGTTGAAAGGGCATTTGGAGCTTCGAAGAATAGGTTTAAGATCCTGGATCAGAAGCCATTCCACCCTTATCCTACCCAGGTTAAGCTTGTTCTTGCATGTTTCATCATTCACAACTGGATCCTATAGTGGGGAACCGATGAAGTTGTACTGGAAGAGGAAGAGGTGACGCCTGATGATGTGATCAGCTTCGACCATGGTTTGGAGGCATTTGACAATAAAGCGTGGAAGAACAAAATGTTGGAGTGGGCTCAGGCAATGTGGGATAACAGAGGGCATACAAGGATTTGAAGAAGAAGAGGATGGACTTCCACCTAGTTAGCATCGTTGAACTTTCCCCTATTTACCCATATTGGCTCTTAACTTGTATTGTCATTTGCTAATAGCTAGGATAAACTATCATTTGTTTTCTAGCTAGGACAAGACGATGTTTAGTGTGTATGGTAAGATCACTGCTAGTGAGAAGTGGTGATCATATCTTATGACTTCTGCAACCAAACAACGTGTTGTTTTTCTAAAAATAGCGACGCAGGCAACCAAACAACTTGTTAGAAATAACTCCCCTCATGCATGAAGCCTAATGCTGGTAACCAAACTACAAATATTGTTTTTGAGCTTGCATTAGTTCAAACAGGTCCAACTGAGACAAGTATGTAAAATGCCCTAAAATAGAGATGTGAACCAAACACATCCAAGTGCTCTGTAGAGCAGAGTTGGTCACCGAACAGATAGCACACTTTCAGTTTTTAGTGGCGGAGTCAGAGTTGAGAATGGGAGTGCGGAGTTGAGGATTTAGTGCAGCAGGAGCAGGCTCGTAGTAACCCGTTTCATCAAAAAGGAAATCTTTCTTAGGCCTTGTACAATGTTATTTGCTTAGGGAGGTGCTTAGAAAAATAAACCGGAGTTTTCTGAAGCACCAATGACTATTTCTACATGAGAGATGCCTAATTAAATGTCTACTGTGTAAAAATAAGCACTGATGCTTAAAAAACTGATTTATTTCTCTAAGCATCTCCCCTAAACAGTTGGATTGTACAAGGCCTTATAGAGCGTGCGCGCTGGGCCAGGTGGTTACAAGATTCAGGGCTTCGCGTGAAAACAGGCCATCCTTCTCTGTTGCCTTTTACGCAACAAAGAGGCCCATCGATTTACATTTAGAATGTCAAGTATATACTATATATATCATTAGATTCATAATAACAAGTACTATATATAGTTTCATAATTTATGTATCGAGAAAGCTAACTTCCAGTCAACTGGAAGTTAGCGATAGATCCGCATGATTCTGGAGCCGCTCGATCCGCTTCTGCTCTCGCGTGATCCCTTCTCGATTTCCTCGCACCCAGAATCTTCTCTCGTGATTTAAGGACGGTTTCAATTATCATTAAAGCAGACATATTTTTTCCTGTGAATTACTAACGGTTTTTAATTCTCATAGATTCCCCCCTGATTTTGGTAAGGGAAAAGCTTGGGAACAGCCGGCTGATCCAACACCGGGTATCCGTCGCCTTCAGCGTGTGACGCGTGTCCCGTGAGTGGCTGCGCGAGCCCTACATCTTTACGGTATTTTTTTTTGCAACAACATTCGTGTTGCAAAAGTACCTCCCGCAACAAGACCAATGTTGCAAAAAAGTGGAGACGTAAAACAAAATTATGCAACAAGACATATGTTACAAAACAAATATGCAACATGAACTCTGTTGAAAAAAAGTAAATGATTATGGTTAGCCGTCTCATTCAGCGTGGGTCGTCCGCCACCACTAGCGTATGACGCGTGTCCCCTATGGGCCCATGCACCGCTCTACTCTTTCTTCCTTCGCTCAGTCGAGTTGCTCCTTCCTTATCACATCCAGATCCCCTTTTCTCTCTCATTTCTCTCAATCATCTCTCGTGCCTGGTCATGGGTGGCCAGCTACTCACGTGCATGGAGAGGTCACCTGCACTACGTGAGCTGCCACACCTCACCGGGCCGCCAGCCGCGTCCACTACGACCACCGGCCGCTGCAAGGCCATTGGCTGCAGCGGAGCGCCCGAGCTTGGCACGGTCCTAGCCGTGGTAAAGATCTTCTTTTGCAACTGGGGTCTTGTTTCAAAAGATTTCTGCAACATATCTTTTGTTACAGAAAGAAAAGAAATATTTCAGCCGTGAATGTTATTTTCTGCAACAAGGGTCTTGTTTCAGAAACATAGCCCAAGTTGCAGGGTCGTAGGAGCGCCCAAGGTTAGAGAGTAAGTGGTCAGACATTGCAACATGAGGCATGTTTCAGAAACATAGCTCCGGTTGCAGAAAACGCCGAAGAAGCGTCGGGCGTGAGATGTAGTCGCCGTCGTGCTTGAGGGAGTCCTGGATTAGGGGGTATCCATACAGCCGGAATATATACTTTGTCCGGACTATCGGAGCATGAAGACTCAAGAATCCGTCTCGTGTCCGGATGGGACTCTCCTTTGCGTGGAAGACAAGCATGGCGATCCGGATAATATATTTCCTTGCTTGTAACCGACTCCATGTAAACCCTAGCCCTCTCCGGTGTCTATATAAATCGGAGAGGATGGTCCTTAGAAGGCCGATCACGATCACAATCATAATCATCATAGGCTAGCTTCTAGGGTTTAGCCTCTACGATCTCGTGGTAGATCTACTCTTGTACTACTCATATCATCAATATTAATCAAGCAGGAAGTAGGGTTTTACCACCATCGAGAGGGCCCGAACCTGGGTAAACATTGTGTCCCTTGGTTTCTGTTACCATCAGCCTAAGACGCACAGATCGGGACCCCCTACCCGAGATCCGCCGGTTTTGACACCGACATTGGTGCTTTCATTGAGAGTTCCTCTGTGTCGTCGCTGCAAGGCTCGATTGCTCCTTCAATCATCGTCAACAGCACGGTCCAGGGTGAGACTTTTCTCCCCGGACAGATCTTCGTGTTCGGCGGCGTCGCACTGCGGGCCAATTTGCTTGGCCATCTGGAGCAGATCGACAGCTACACCCCTGGCCACCAGATCAGGTTCGAAAACCTGAACTACACGGCTGATGTCCGCAGAGACTTGATCTTCAACGGATTCGGGCCTATGCAAGGAGCGCCGGACGGTCACGATGAGCATGGCTTAGATCTGCTATCGGACAATGCTCGGGATGTCATCCCTGTGGCAGACCCGGACCTAAACCCAGAGCAGATCGCGTTGCCTAAGGACGGAGGGATGGACCCCACCCCGCAGGCCGCACACTCATTGGCGGTAGAGCCGAACACAGGCCTCGCCACCAAAGAAGCCTGTGACACCGGACCCCTCGACTCGTATCCGGCTGTAGGTTCCACTCCGCGCTCTCCTGAGCCCGCGGAACCTGGTTGGGCCCCTGTAATGGAGTTCACCACCGCGGATATCTTCCAGCACCCGCCCTTTGGCGACTTGCTAAACTCGTTAAAATCTCTCTCTTTGTCAGGAGGCTCTTGGCCGAACTATGTCTGGCTCGAGTGGGAAGCAGGCGACGAAGGAATTCATGGCCCACCCACCACCCATTTCATTGCCACGGTCGATGATCTAACCGAAGTGCTTGATTTCGACTCCGAAGACATCGACGGCCCTACCCGAGATGGCCTGAAGATCCAGTGGAACAAGTTCGCTTCAAGCGACGGCTCATGGCCACAACAAGGAGCCTATAAAGGAAGCAACAACATCTTAAAGTTGACCAAGATTTGCTCGTGGACAGGTGGACCAAGGTCCTGGCTACCTCAACCGCCCTGACAAAGGGCACACGTGGCATAACTGGCTACCTCAACCTAAGAAGGAGAACCCAAGGCACATACCCCGACGTCAACACACCACCACGGTCCAAGACAATACGAAGGATACACGAAGAGGCATCCTCAAGCCTCGGCACAATGGTCATAAACGTCAAGTCAGGGAAGTTGGTGCCAAGTCCAACAACTCCCAGTCCGGTCAGCGGACAAAGAGCAGCTCAAGCCTACCCGGCCCGAGCCACATACTCGATCAACCATGTGCAATTCATGGTACTCCTAGAAGGGCGGCCAAGCATACAAATAGAGAATGTCGGATCCTCAAAACAAAGCGGCCGGTCGTGCGCCGGAAACAATGAGGGGAGGAGGCCAGTCAAAAGATCCCCCAGAGCATAAAAGTACGGCCGATCTCCCCCGATCATATCGACCGTCTAGACAATATCAACCACAACAATTTAATTGCACTACCTCTGGACACAGTAGTCTGGGGGCTCCATCTCACATAAAGCCCCCGCAGGTATGAGACCACAAATAACATCTTCTAAAAGATGCTAGGCCAAGTTTTACTGGCCCACCACTCTAATAGCTGTCTTCGGATCACCAAACAAATACCACGCCAGAGAATAAGTCTTCGGCACTTTCCCCACATACAGTAATTATCATATGTTAACGGGACGAAGCACGCTGACTAGATTCCACGTGGCAAACCATTAGGCCAACCCCGTGTGATATACTCACACCCATGGGCAAGGCCGAATCCCACCCTTAGAGCAGAAATCATACCGCTGCCGGAGCAGCGAGTCGTGCCTACCTATCAAAATTTTGATATGGCAGCCAACTATCCGGACACCCACTGAGGAGTCCGTGCTACTTTACGATATAACGGCTGGGTTAACCAGGTTCCGATCAGGCACCCTCGGTCCAACCACAAGAGGACATTCAGCTGCCCTCAAGTATTTGCCTTCACAAGCTAACTTTGATGCAGAACAGGATTGGCGACGTGGAATCAGCCCGGACACACAAGGGCAGGAACACACAAGCGAACCCCGCCCCCAAAGAAGGCAGTCCGGATTCACTGCAAATCCACTCACAGCCCCCTCCAGTCCGGCCATGACAGGTTCTGCCAAAACACCTCTTTTCATAATCATAAATCATACTCATATGCATAGACATATCATCCTACTACAGTGCGTAGATCTAAACAACACTTACCGGCTGTCATTCTTCATTAGACGCCACCTTTTTGCCCTAAATGGCACCCATACGTCGTATTAGGCCCCACTACGCCAGGGGCTTCAGAATACTCCTAATACGACAAAGTCCAGCCACCTTCCCGGTCGCTCGGCACCCCGAACTTATAGCACTATATGCATCAGCTCCGAATCATGTCTTGGGTCATTAGTTGGGTTTGCCCGGCTCCCATGTTTTGGTACCTTACGTTCTGCTCTATCGGCTAAGGTAGCGCTGGGAGAACTACTGCGATTGTGTCCCGGTTCTTCCGGACGAGCACCTCAGTAGAGAAAGCCGAAAATTGACGGTCATGATACGGCGAGAGCTGGTCAGCTGTTCGAGAGGTTATAAAATCCTTAAAGATTTATTCCGCACAATGACATTATAAATGCGAAGTGCGAAGGATCAGTTTTCCGATCAGGCGCCGATAGAGCCCCCAGTTCAGCCTTCCGAACACTAGGGGCTACGCCGACCGTACTCGAATTCCTATGGCTAAGTGAGAGTGGTAAAGCCCTATTGTCTGATTGTATGGTTCGTAGCGAGGAACACCTCCTTAAAAGGACCCAACAATGGGATAAAGAGTGTTCAGATATGTCCCGAACACCCCCGTACTTTTTACGTGGGGGCAGAAGCCGACGACTGGCCAACTCTCAGGTTTTATGTACATTAAACGGCCGCACAGGAAGAACAAGCGTTCACATAAAAAGGGAATAATTAATAAAAGTGTCATTTCCCCGCATTACAACGGCACGATGGCCTTCAGGTAAATATAGTGTCTTTAGCACACTTGTCCGCCACAAGGCGGGCCCCTTTTAGTACACCTTCATAGTACAACTCGGGCCTGCGATGCTCCTTACCTTGCGGTGGCCCCTCAGTCATCAGCTTCTCATCATCAAGCTTCCCCCAATGCACCTTCGCACGGGCAAACGCCATGCGCGCACCCTCTATGCAAACCGATCGCTTGATGACATCAAGTCGAGGGCAAGCACTAACAACCCGCTTCACGAGTCCGAAGTAACTGCTAGGAATTGGCTCCGCGGGCCACAACCGGACAACCAAGTCCTTCATGGCCAGTTCGGCCGCCTGGTGCAGTTCGACCAGCTGCTTCAGCTGATCGATGAATGGCACCGGATAATTCGGCGCCAAAAACTGCGACCAGAAATCCTTCTCCGCAGATTTCTTCTCCTCCGCACGGTAGAATTGGGCAGCATCTGATATGCTGCGAGGCAGGTCTGCACACACAGCCGAAGGAACAAGAATTCCGTTCGTCGCTTAGCGCCCCTATTACTATGCAAAAAAATGGCTTTGAGTACAAAAGGCCTTACCAGCCGCAACCTTCCGTGCCTCCTGAATATCCTTCAGAGCACCTCGGGCTTCTTCCCGAGCATCCTCCGCGGCTTGGAGAGCTTGGGCGAGTTCGGATTCTTTCCCTACTAAACTCTGCTCCAAATCCTCACTCTTCTTCACCGCCTCCTGGAGCTCTCGCTTAGCTTCGATGACCCTGGCCTCGTGTTTCTCACGAAGCGCCTGTTCGGCGGTAGCCTTCCCGTTGGCTTCGGCCACAGCCTTCTTCATTGCCTCAAATTCGGCACTCGCTCCTAGAGCATACAATAAAAATACTTTTCATCGGGCAAAATTACTCATTCGTGCCGAATTCAAGACAATGTTTCAACATACCTTCCTTGTCCTCCAATTGCTTCTTCACACGGCCAAGTTCCTCTTCGGCCCGTTCCAGGCTCTGCTTCAGTCCGGACACCTCCACATTATGAGCGGCGGTCTTCTCTGCAGACGCGGTCTTCTCTGCAGACGCCTATTTTCAAACAAAGGGATATACATCATTAACAAAGGCTCCTGCAAAAGCAGATGATTTGATCCCTTGTCCAGCTTTTTCTCTCTCTCGCCGGACAGTGCATCACGGGCTACTACTCATATTATGACAGTTCCTCCAAGGTTTCTTAGAAAACATACCTCAAAGGCCTTTATAAGGCCAAGGCAGGACTCATTCAGCCAGCTCTCGGCGGACTGAATCTTTTCAATCACCGCACCCATGAGGGTCCGATGTTCATCGACGATAGACGCGCTCTTTAAGGATGTCGATAGGCCGCCCGGCAGCTCTGCTGGGACAGAGGTTGCCGGCGGAGCAGGCAAGCCTCCTCCCGTCAAAGGTGGCTGCTCGCCCGATCCTGGAGCCTTAAAAGTCTCCAGGACCGTGTCCTCTAGTGGTCCGAACCCGAGATCGCCCCTGCCGTCGACACGCTTGGGGGCCATCGCTCCCGTATGTCCGGCTCTAGAGACATGCCCCCTGGTCCGGATCCTGTTGATACGACACCTCAGTGTCGCGCCTGGACTTTGGGGAAGGGGCCTTTGGAGGCCTCTCGCTCGCCAGGGCGTCCGAGCTCAGCGAATCCTTCGATGAGGACTGTCCGGCGCGAGACCTCGCCGGGTTGAACGAAATATGGCGACAGTCAAAACTACTATAGCCAAACATCCCCGGACGCATATGCATATTCGGACTTCGTATACTTACGAATTTTCCAGGGGCTGGGCCCTGGGATCCCACTCCGGGCTGCTATCGGCAGCCGTGGTGGATGCCTCTGGGAGGGCACCTTTCCCCCTCTTGGAAGAAGGATGGTCGCTGGAGTCTTCGGATTTTGCGTCCGAAGCATCGCGACGACGGAGGCCACTTCGGGTCTTTTTGACCTTCTTGGAGGCCTCTTTCTTTGGCGCCTTGTAGGGCGCTGGGACCAGCATCTTCGTCAGAAGAGGTCCGACCGGTTCCTCCGGCAGCGGGGCCGGACAATGTATCCGCTCCACTTTTTTTATCCATCCCTGGAGTTGTGACAAAGCATGATAAGAGTGTCTTCCTCAGGACATGCCAACTGAAGCATAGATGGACAGAGCATAACAATAACTTACCAGGCTTGCAGAATGGGATAATTGATACCCACGGTCCTCGGAGGAGCCCGGCCATGATTTGCCGGACTTAAAGAGCACCTTCCAAATATCCTTGTGGGAGGAATCATAGAGCTCCCGAAGGGTCTGGTGCTCGGTTGGGTCGTACTCCCACAAATTGCAGGCTCGGCGCTGGCAAGGGAGAACCAGGCGAACTAACATCACCTGGACTACATCGACGAGTTTGACGTCCTTGTTGACCACACTCTGAACGCGTGTCTGGATCAGTGACAGCTCATTGGACGAGGACCAGTTCAGGCCCTTCTTGGGCTAGGACGTGAGCCGCAGTGGGGCTCCGGATCTGAACTCGGGAGCGGTAGCCCACTTTTTGCAATGCGGTTCGGTGATATATAACCATTACTGCTGCCACTCCTTGACGGAGTCGTTGAAGGCACCCGTTGGCCAAACGACCTTGGGCATCTTGCTCACCATGGCAGCGCCACACTCGGCGTGCTCGCCACTCACCACCTTGGGATTCACGTTGAAAATCTTCAGCCACAGGCCGAAGTGAGGCTGTAGGACCTTGAAGTATTTCTAGAGGGGGGGTGATTAGACTACTTGACCAATTAAAAACTTAACCTTTTCCCAATTTTAGAGTTTGACAGATTTTAGCTATCTTAGGACAAGTCAAGCAATCATCACACAAATCAAGCAAGCATGCAAAGAGTATATAGGCAACGGAAATTAAAGCATGCAACTTGCAAGAAAGTAAAGGGAAGGGTTTGGAGGATTCAAACGCAATTGGAGACACGGATGTTTTTGGCGTGGTTCCGATAGGTGGTGCTATCGTACCTCCATGTTGATGGAGACTTCAACCCACGAAGGGTAACGGTTGCGCGAGTCCACGGAGGCCTCCACCAATGAAGGGTCCACGAAGAAGCAACCTTGTCTATCCCACCATGGTCGTCGCCCACGAAGGACTTGCCTCACTAGCGGTAGATCTTCACGAAGTAGGCGATCTCGTTGCCCTTACAAACTCCTTGGTTCAACTCCACAATCTTGTTGGAGGCTCCCAAGTGACACCTAGCCAATCTAGGAGACACCACTCTCCAAGAAGTAACAAATGGTGCGTTGATGATGAACTCCTTGCTCTTGTGCTTCAAATGATAGTCTCCCCAACACTCAACTCTCTCTCATAGGATTTGGATCTGGTGGAAAGAGGGTTTGAGTGGAAAGCAACTTGGGGAAGGCTAGAGATCAAGATTCATATGGTAGGAATGGAATATCTTGGCCTCAACACATGAGTAGGTAGTTCTTTCTCAGAAATGGTAAGTTGGAAGTGTAGGTTCAGTCTGATGGCTCTCTCCACGAATGAAGAGGAGGTGGAGGGGTATAGCCTCCACACAAAATCTAACCATTACACACAATTTACCAAACTCGGTAGGACCGATTCAACAGACTCGGTCGGACCAATTTAGTAAACCTAGTGACCGTTAGTGATTTTCGGTGGGACTGACATGCAACTCGGTGAGACCGATTCGGTTAGGGTTAGGGCATAACGTAATCTCGGTGAGACCGATTACACAAACTCGGTGAGACCGATTTTGGTAATAAGCTTTCCAGAGAGTTGGTCAGGTAAACTCGATGGGACCGATTTGCTCTTTTCGGTGAGACCAAAATGTTACAAAAGGGAAACAGAGAGTTTACATTGCAATCTCGGTGGGACCGATCGCTCACTTCGGTTAGACCGAAACGTTACAAAGGGAAACAAAGAGATTACAATCCCATCTCGGTGAGACCGAGATCCCTATCGGTAGGACCGATTTGCCTAGGGTTTGTGGCAGTGGCTATGACTTTTGAAATCGGTGGCGCCGGGTAGGAGGAATCGGTGTGACCGATTTTGGCTTAGGGTTTAGGTCATTTGTGGATTGTGAGAAAGTAGCTGAGGGTTTTGGAGCATATCACTAAGCACATGAAGCAAGAGGCTCATTAAGCAACACCTCATCCCTCCTTGATAGTATTGGCTTTTCCTATAGACTCAATGTGATCTTGGACCACTAAAATGTAAAATGAAGAGTCTTGAGCGTTTGAGCTTGAGCCAATCCTTTGTCCTTAGTATTTTGAGGGATCCACTTTCATCATCCATGCCATGCCATTCATTGAGCTTTCCTGAAATAATAGTCTTGGAATAGCATTAGCTCAATGAGCTATATGTTGTTATGAATTACCAAAACCACCTAGGGATAGTTGCACTTTCAATCTCCCCCTTTTTGGTAATTGATGACAACATATAGATCAAAGCTTTGACAAATGATAATAAGATCGAAAAGGATCGTCGATTTGAGAAGTATGTAATAAGCAAGAGCTCCCCCTAATTTTTTGCATAGTTTAAGATTTGCTTTGGACTGCAAATGCACAAGGAATTAGGCTCATGGGTTACTCTTCCATGTCACATACATCTTGGTGGAGCGCTCAAAATGATAAAGATTGAATACATGCACTCATCACCAAGCAAGGTGAATGATCACATAGGATAGATAAGATAATATCATCAAACATGCATAAGTGTAGCTTATGATCAAACACATGATCATCAATGTCTCACAAGAATAGCATAGTATCTCAAGCAATCAAAAGCAAACAAGTTTGAACCACCAAATCAAGAGAGAACAAAAGCGACACACTCTCTCTCGAAGCCTATGATCTATACATTTTTCTCCCCCTTTGGCAACAAGTTACCAAAAAGTTCATAGAAAATGCATAGTGCTAGATCGACTCTCGGGCTTGATCTTGGTGGTGGTGTAGAGATGGCTCCTTGGGCGAAGACTTGAGTTGATGTAGAGGGAGCTGGAGGATTTAGTCTTGGAGCTGATTGCTTTGGAGCTGTAGGAGCTGTAGCTGGTGCAGATGATGTTGCTCTAGTGTCTGCATCTGCACCGCATCTCGATCTCTGAGCTCTAGGCACTCTGGCAAATACATTGGTGGTAGTCTTGCCCTTCCTCTCCTGCATGTCATCCTGCAGCTGCTCCACAACTGACTGAATCTCAGTTACTTTGACATCTAGATCATAGAATTTTCGTTACATGATTCTTTCCAAGCTCTCCTGATTTTGAGTGAGGGTGGCCAATCCCGTCTCAATCCTCATAGATGATGCTATCAAGTAACCTAGCTGCTCCTGCTTGTTCTTCAAGAAATACTCAGATGCCTCCTCTTGAGTTGGCATCTTGGCATTCTTCTCCTTCCTTGCCTTCTCCTTCTTCTCTTGAGCTTGAACTGATGATGGATCATTCTCATTCATGACAACCTCATTGTCCTCAAAGTCTGGATAAAGTGGAAAATGTTCCTTATCCAATAGATATTTGCCTGTGCCCATCTTTGAGTTAATCAACTCCTGAATCTGGGGGGCATATCCACAACTCCTCTTATGATCTGCTGTAGTCCTCTTAATGGTTTCAACTATAAGGCTCATGACCTTGAATTTCTGAGGCACATCAAATAAATGCAACATATTGATTGCATGCCCTCTGATCATGTTGTGGTCACCTGACTTAGGCAATAGAGTGTGCCTTAGGATCCAATTGATTGTAGGCAGCCCTGACAGAAGAAAGTGGACTGATCCAAAGGAGAAAGTCTCTAGGGCTTTGTCTGGGATCTCCTTGTACATATGTGCCATGGTATTGTGTCCCATTTTCTTCTTGTCATATACATCCAGGTCATCATCATTTTCCTTTGGGGCATTTATTAGTTTTGCCCACTCCACAACAGTTGACTGGTACCTTGTACCTTCAGACATCCAAACTATCCTCCCATCTGGATAGAAGTGTGTTGTGGAGTAGAATTGCATGATAAGTTCATCATTCCAGTTGGTGAGCTTTTGCCCAACAAAATCTGCAACTCCACAAGCAACAAAACTGTCTTGCACTCCAGGATAGTGCTCTTCATTTTCCTTCATGAAGATCCAGTCGACCCACCTCATATCACACACAATGGGCTTCTTGTCCAACAAGATTGTCTCATAGAAGTCCTGATGTTCCTTTGTATGGAACCTGTAATCAACAGCAGTCCTTCTCCTTGTGGCATATGGATCTGCCAACCTCCGTAGCCTCAACCCTGAATCTTTTCTGATGTTCATGTCCTCAGCCACATGATGGGCATCATTGTGGTCTGGTATCTTGGGCTTGAGCTTCCTCAGAACTTGTCCTTCTTCATCTTCCTCCTCAAGCAACCTCGAGCACGGGGCCTTGTTCTTCTCAAAGAATTGGAATACTCCTGGTATTCCTCTTTGGTGCAGACTTGGCCTTGGGGGCAGCTTTGGGTGCTTCCTTGGGCTTAGATGTTGCAGCCCCGGATCTTATAGCATCACCCATAAGCTTTGGTGCCTTCGGTGCTGGTGTAGCAAACTCTTCTTCCTCTTCCATCATGGAAGGTTGCCCAACAACTCTGGCCATGGTCTTCTTGACCCTTTCCTCCCTTTTCTTTCCTTCAGCAGCTGGCTCTTTGGGATCAGGCTTCTCAGGCAGTTTAGTTGAGTCTCTGGCTTTGGACATTGGTTGTCTTCCTGCAGGCCTTTTAATCTTCATGCCTAGTTTGTATGCTTTGCTGAGCCATACTCCTTTTTGAGTACTACTTTCTTGGAGGTAGCCTCATCTTCTTCTGCTCTATAATCCTCATCTTCAGAGTCTGAAGTTCTCTTCTTCCTTTGCCTGGTAGCAGCCTTAGGCAGGTTGCTTGGAGTGCTCCTGCTGCCTTCATCTGAAGTGCTGGAGGGACTAGTGCCCTCGCTCATGTCAGTCAATCTGCTCTGCTGACCTGTTCGGCTGTCACTCCGGTGCGACATCTTGCAAACACCGATCGCTGACCACTGTGAAGAGTTATAGATGAGACAGTGGATGAGAATCAAAAATGCAGAGATTTTTGCAAAAGAATGATTCAAAACTTAAGTTTTAGTTTTCCACAGAAAGCATTTCGGATCAACCGATTTTCAAACTCGGTGATACCGAAGCAGTTTTGGAACCTAAACTGATGAACTCGGTTGGACCGAGTCACAGTTCGGTGGCACCGAGACTGCTAGGGTTTCACAAAGTCCTAAAATCAGTCGCACCGATTAGCAATTCTCGGTCAGACCGAGAGTTACTAGTGCAATGGCATAAGCCAAATCGGTGGGACCGAGTTTTTCAACTTGGTGGGTCCGAGATGGTTTCGGCGGAAGCCTAACCCTAAATTTTCAAATCTCATCTAATCTACGGATTGGATTGACTGGATAGGAGTGTTTCAATCGTGGCAAGAATCAATAAGAACACAATGTGCTAGGAATCGGACGAGGATAGCACTATGATCGAGTCCATACCCTAGCTCGGCGATGAACTCGCTACGGCGGCAACGGCGGGGTTGAATTCCGTTGACGGCGGCGGAGACCAGCGACAGGAGGCGGCTGGCGACGAGGAGACGATCCGGAGACCTTGGAGGCAGAGCGAGCTATTTCGCGGGCGAAGGGGTTCGGAGAAATTTCCAAAATTTTACCCGTGACTATATATAGCCCGACCCTGTCGGTGTGACCGAGTGGAACAACTCGGTGGCACCGAGATGCATAACTGTGTTCAGTTACAGCAACTCGGTGTGACCGAAAAGTTCAAATCGGTTGCACCAAGATTGAAAACCTAGATCGACTTAGTGATCTCGGTAGGGCGGAAATGGAGGAATCGGTCAGACCGAGAATCACAAAGAAGTTTTGGAAGTTTAAGTCTATGAAGAATCGGGGACTCCGAGTGCTCCTCACACAGAGTGGTTCGAATCTGACTTGATCAAATTTTGGGATGTAGCATGAATAGAGTTTGAGACGAGAAAAGCATAGATAGCTAGAGAAAGTTCTTAGGCATTCTTGTCCATCCACTTGGCCAAAAGAAGAAAGAACCAAACAATCAAAACAACAAGTGGATGTCCTTGAATGAGTAAAATATGCACCAACATGCTCACACAAAAAGATAGCAAATGAAATATGTGGCAAAGCATGCACAACCATTTCTAGCATCTATCAAACAATTGGCGATGACTAGGTCATCTATATATGAGTATATTGACTTAGGAGTCAAATGATAAACATTTGATCATAGGTCATACTCATCGTTTAAGCTCAAGTGGGGTTACCACTTTTACATAATGCATTGATGTGTTCACACCATTAGAGTTGCTTTGACTCAATTCTTAGAGTTAAGCTCCCCCTAGATGTGAGATCCCCCCTTAGAGGGATGAACTAACCTTGGGTTTTGTCGATGATGACTTCATGTAGGTGTTGAAGATGTGGATGCTCAATGTTGATGTAGATCAATTGGAGCAATCCTTTGGAGTAAGTTGCACTTTCAACTTGCCTACATGGGTTAGTCCCACAAGGAACAAACAAGAATATCCATAGACATAGAGTGATGCACACACAAGATGATGTCCATGAAATCATTAGGTTACCTTGTCCCTTGCCTTACCAACATGAGGGTTTGTGACTCCTTGAACTAGTGCAAGATGTGGAAGTTGATTGCACTTGTCCTTGCCATAATGATATGTGTGAAGAATGTTGGCGGAGTCACCCTCAAGAACTCTCTAGTTCTTCTTCTTCGGGATCCACATCATCTTGATGGGAATCCTTGGAGTTGTAGTTGTACTTGATGAAGTATAACTTGTATTAGTCTTGGGAATCCACTTGAACGAGGCCTTAGGTGCTTCTTCAAATGCATCAATCTCTTCTTGAAGCTTGTCCTTGCCTTTGTTCTTGTGTTCTTGTGGTGGAAGATCATCTTGTGCTTGTGTTCCCTTGAAGGAAGTAGGATCATACTTCTCTTGTTGAGGAACAAACTTCGTCTTGGGGTATTGATCTTCTTCCCACTCAACTCCATTTGCATTGAACTTTCGTTGAAAACCAACACCTTGATTCTTCCGGTGTCTTCCTTGCTTGCGTACAATTTCCTCGAATTGCTTACTCCCGGCAAGGCTCTTGTAAACACCTTTCTCTATAATTCCCTTCAATAAGCTATTTTCTTGCTCAAGTGTAACTTGGCTAAGAGAATCATTAGTGGAATCAAGAGAACTACTAGAAGCAACAATATTGGATTTGACATTATTATTGTTACTACTAGAGGAAGTATCTTTCTTGTACTTGTTACTAGACTTGACTTGAGGCATGTAAGTAGATAGGAGTAAACGCTTGGCAATGTAAGAACTTTTCTTACGGAGATCATCATTGATTGCTTTTAAGAACTCATGCTCTTGCTCAAGATTGAGCTTTTCAAGGAGTAACTTCTCATGAGCCCTTAAAAGTTCTCGATGATCTTCGAAGATAGTTTCATGAGCCAACTTAAGAGTGTTTAGTTCTTTAGTTAGAAGCTCAATCTTCTCCTTATCATTGTCATTCGTTTTATCTTGATTAACATGATTAATTGACGTTTTATCATAGTATTCATCACTAGAGTTGTCAACAAGTAAATCATCATCCACAAGCAACTCATCTTCATCACTATTGAAATCAACATACTCAGGATGTGTTACCTTTGGACCTTTGGCCATGAAGCATCTTCCAATTCCTTCATTTGGTGAATCAAATATGTCGTAGGAGTTGGTTGACACAAGTGCTAGACCAACAACACCTTCATCTTGAGTATATTCGGAGTCGGAGTGATAGCTTCTCTCGGAGTGATTGTCAGAGTCGGAGCCGGATACCCATTCACCAACATGAGCTTGATGTCTTCGTTTTGTGTAGCTCTTTGATGACTTGTCCTTCCTTACCGAATCCTTGCTTTTCCGTGAGGGTCTTCGTTCATAACTATCATCTCTACTCCTTCTCTCTCTTGGTGGTGATTCTTCTCTTTTGCTTCTTCTTCTTGGAGAATCTTCTCTTCTTTTGTAGGGTGTCGTACACTCATTGGAATAGTGTCCAGGTGTCATGCCCAATATGTGACCCTATCCAAAAGGAACTCGACGGTCCCACCAAGGATAGACCCGCATATTGAAACGCTTTTGCAAGGTGGATATCATTACATCAACATTACATAATAGATGGGGATACATACATAAGGCACAAATGCCACAAGAATACATCAACATCATATACAAGATCAACATCCGACTACGGATGGAACATAAACAGAAGCTCAAACGACATCCACCCTGCTAGCCCAGGCTGCCGACCTGGAACCTATCCCCTGATCGAAGAAGAAGCAGAAGAACTCCAACACAAGCAAACATCGCTCTCGCGTCATGATCATCGCATAACCTGTACCTGCAACTGTTGGTGTAGTAATCTGTGAGCCACGAGGACTCAACAATCCCATTACCATGGGTATCAAGACTAGCAAAGCTTAATGGGAAAGGAAGGGGTAAAGTGGTGAGGTTGCAGCAGCGGCTAAGCATGTATGGTGGCTAACATACACAAAACAGAGCGAGAAGAGAAACAAAGGAACGGTCGTCAACTAGTGATGATCAAGAAGTGATCCTGAACTCCTACTTACGTCAGACATAACCCACAAACCGTGTTCTCCTCTCGATCAACCCCGAAAAGAGACACTCACGGTTACGCACACGGTTGGTGTATTTTAGAAGAGTTTGCTTCAAGTTTACTACAACCGGATATTAACAAATTCCCATCTCGCCACATAACCGCGGGCACGGCTCTCGAAAGTTTATACCTGCAGGGTGTCCCAACTTAGCCCATGATAAGCTCTCGCGATCAACGAAGGATATTCCTTCTCCCGGAAGACCCGATCAGTCTCGAATCCGGCTACAAGACATTTCGACAGCAATAAAACAAGACCAGCAAGACCTCCGGCGTGCCGACACCTCGATAGTAGCCGCACGTATCTCGTCTCGAGCCACGACCGGATGAACACTACGTCGGCAACCGACGATACCCCAAGTTGCCTAAGCGGCCTGACAAGTGGCTCTGGTTTGGACCAACACTTAGACAAGCATTGGCCGGGGGCTAAATGAAGATGACCCTTGAGAGTGCGACTCCCAAGGGAAAAAGGTAATAGGTCGAGGCAAATGGTAAAACCAATGTTGGGCCTTCTTTGGAAAAGTCTTATTCAAAGCGAACTGTCAAGGGGTCCCATAAATCACCCGACCGCGTTAGGGACGCAAAATCCGGGAACATAATACCGATATGACGGAAACTAGGCGGCAAGAGTGGAACAAAACACCAGGCATAAGGCCGAGCCTTCCACCCTTTACCAAGTATATAGATGCATTAATCAAATAAGATATATTGTGATATCCCAACAAGTAAACATGTTCCAACAAGGAACAACATCTCCATGTTCCAACAAGGAACAAACTTCATCTTCACCTGCAACTAACAACGCTATAAGAGGGCTGAGCAAAGCGGTAACATAGCCAAACAACGGTTTGCTAGAAAGGTGCAAAAGGTTAGAGGCTGACATGGCAATTTGGGATGGCTTGATAAACAGGTAATAGGTAGCGCAGCATAGCGATAGAATGAAGCAACTAGCATAGCAATGATAGTAGTGAGATCCAGGGTAGCGGTCATCTTGCCTGAAATCCCGCAAGGAAGAAGAACGAGTCCATGAAGAAGGTGAAGCCACGAAGATGAACCAAGCGTAGACGCACGAATCCTCACGATCGCAACGAAACAGGAACTAACAAGAAGAAGCACACAACAAGGTAAACACACCACACATCAACAAGACCTGATACTCAACCAAGCATGATGCATGACAAAGCTACATGAAGCTACTCGTGGCAAGAGATGATGCAAACAAGAGCAACACATCAAAGCAAGTTTAAATGAGGCCGGAAACAACATATAACAATTCCGGTAAGTCCTCATATGAAAATTTCGAAATTGGTCCAGATCTGAATAAAACTTATGTTAAAGTTGTTAAACAGCAAGTTAAGATGCACCACGATGATCTACACGAAATTCTAGTCAAGTTACATATAAAGTTCATTAGATTCAGAGCTACGGCCTAGAAGATATGAGCAAAACAAGATAAGCATGGCATTGATGCAAAATGCATCCAAACATCAAGCAAACACCTCAAAACAAGGATGCAACATGATAATATGAAACAACATGCAAAATCAAGCAAGTTTCATATAGAGCACACCCAAAACGGAGCAACGGTTCAACACATACGCCCTATACAAGTTTAAAGGGCAAGCTGTCCAAAACAGCAACTAGGCATATTGCAAGCATCAAAAGAATATGCTACAATACAAGAATATGAAAACAAAAGGCATGGGCATGATATACAGGTAAAGCATGAAAAAATATGAACACTGAGCTATCTCCAGAAATCACTAGAACATGCTCAAAATGACATGGCAAGATTGCAAATAATAACAGTTTCAGACTTAAGCAGAAATAACATCAGGTTGCAATGTTTAGAGCTATCAAACAACATGCTACAGGAACCTATCATGGCAAACAAAGGCATGGCATGAATCTACTAATTGCATAGAACAAATGTCCCTTACTGACCATAAGCCAAAAAGGATCATAAAAAATGATGGCACCCATGTAAACATGGCAAGTTATATAACAGATTCATACATGGCAGGAACAACAATAAGTAGGCATGTTGGTGAGCTTGAACCACTCACCACAGAGCAATACATGGCATGGCAAGCCAACCAACAGTAAGAAGACATGGCATAGAAGCTATACATGGCAAGAACAACATCATAGCATACACGGATCAACTACAACAACCTTGGCAAAATTGAATAACATGTAAACAACCTGCCAGGAAACATTTTATAGCAAAAGTAGAGCTCGATTGACTCAAGCTATGGCACTCCATAATTTCAAACAAGGGCATGGATGGATAGAGAATAACCATATGTTCAAAACATCCTTACTAAAGTATCTTAAAATAAGCATGGATCTCTCGGTAGCATCAAGTTTACATGGCATAAAAATATCAGCAAAACAGGGGCTGAAATCAGCAACATCATGAAGACTAGTTTGCATGCTTGTGCTAGTCACCACAGAGATCACAAAAATACATGGCATACACCCCTGTAAAGATGGCATGGCATAGTACAAAACACATGTAGGACTCAAGTTCATAGGATGCACACATCAATCATGGCAAAAATGACAAAAGTGCATGTTCTGATAAGAATCTGAAACTAACATCACATAGCCCTCTTCTAACAGCATTTCGGGCATCAAGATGAGCTCAAATGAAGATGATGCAATGAGATGAAATGATGTACTCGTCGAGTCGAACAATTTGACATATTACACGCACGAAACGGAGCTACAGATGCAGAGTTATGATGCGATGAAAATGCATAACAATATTAGCAGATCCGGGGACTTAGTGGATTTTACCTCCGCGAAAGTCAACGCGGGACGGGTTCGACTCGGGAAGGAGGGATCCGGGCGTGGGGAAGGCGTTTGGATGGGCGAGGTGGTGGATCTGATTCCGATCCACGGACCTCGCCGGAGTAGCTCGCCGGAGGCGGCGGGACGGCGCCGAGAGTCGGGGGCGCGGGCGGCGCTGGGAGGCGCGGCGAAGCGGGCCGAGGCGGGCGGGCGAGCGAGGGCGGCGGGGCGGGAGGACGAGGGCGGCGGAGCGAAGCGCCGGGCAGCGTCGAGTTCAGTGAGGCGCGGCGAAGCGGAGCTAAGGGCGGCAAGACGGGCAGAGCGCGTGTGGCGGAAAGGCGGAGGTGAGAGGTGAGGGCAGCGTCGCTTCGCGGCCGACGGGCTGGCGATGAGCAAGGCAGGACGCCGGGCGGAGGCGGCGGAGGGCGGCGCGCGGCGACATGGCGGCGGTCGGAGCGGAAGCGTCGGGCGGCGGCGACGCCGGGCGAGGCGGCGAGGCGCCGGGCGGCGGCGAGGCGCGCTTGGCGGGACCCGGCGGGCAGCGATGGCTGGCGGGCCGGGGGCAGCGCGCGAGAGAGAGAAAGCGGCGGCGCTGACGTGGCGGAGCGGGTTAGCGAAGCGGCGGCGGCAGACATGTCCGCGCATGAACAGACAAGGTCCGGCAAGCGGAGGTGAGGGAGCTAGGGTTTTACCCGAAAATGGAGGGGGAGGGGACGTTTTTATAGGTAGAGGGAGCTAGGAGAGTCCAAATGAAGTGCAGTTTTCGCCCACACGATCGTGATCGAACGACCGAGAGCATGGAAGAGACTTTGCTGGGTTTTGGGCCACTTTGGATGGGGTGTTGGGCTGCACACAAAAGAGGCTTCTACGGTTACCCGGTTAACCGTTGGAGTACCAAACGACCTCCAAATGGCACGAAACTTGACAGGCGGTCTACCGATGCTATACCAAGGCCGCTTGACAAACCTCGATCCATTCCGAGACCGTTTAATACCCGCACACGAAAAGAGGTAAAAGAGGGCGTCGGGAGACATAGGAGTGCCGGATTGCAAAACGGACAACGGGGAAAATGCTCGGATGCATGAGACGAACATGTATGCAAAATGAAATGCACATGATGACATGATATGAAATGCAGATGATGACATGGCAAAGTGCAACACGCAAGCAAATGACATGGCAATAACGACGAATAACTGGAAGACACCTGGCGCATCGAATCCGGGGCGTTACAACACTCCTCCACTAACAAGAGATCTCGTCCCGAGATCTTAGGACCGAGACGGAAGGGAAAAAGGGATGAGGTGAAACAAGAACTCAAGAGAAGAAGCAAAGATTCGAGAGCACTCGAGAAGAAGTGAGGAACAAAGAGGATGACGAGAATCAAAAACTGAAGGAACAAGATAGATTCTGAAATCCCTCCGGTTAGAACGAGATAAGAAACGAATAAGACTGAAAGGATTTAGGCAGCACTCTGGTTGAAGAAGGAAAGAATAGAACAAGAACTTCTCAAGACGGGATGGCACTTGATGACATCAGCAACGCAATACCTCCGGAAGAATTGGAAAAATTGAATGAAAAGAACTTAGAAGGAAGGATTGAACGGATTTGAATATCTGAGAAGAACAAAGAAATGCAAAACTCCAATTCTAAAGAATACGGAGAATTAATTACACTTAGAGATGCAAGAAGAAAAGATATTTGAATTCCTCCAAAAGAATCTTGATGAACACTTGAAGAATGAATTGAATACTGACGATCCACCGTGAAGAACTCCGGTGATAAAAAGGATGATGAGATAGAATGAAGGATGAAAGAATAAGATGAGCCTTGCGATGATTTAGACGGAGGTTCCGACGAGATGGTCGAGTAAATAATTGAACTCCGGAAAAGAAAAGATGAAAAGACTTAGATCCGAGAAAAACACTCATCACGAACAATCTCCAAAGAAAGAATTAATCAACTTGACCACGATGAAATGAGAATAAGAATTATGTTATGCTTATCCTCCACCAATTAAATTGATGAGAAGTAATGGATTTGCATACTACTTATTCTTGATAAAAAAGGATTGATAAGTGACATATCGCAAACTTGAGAAGGTCTTCATGAACCGCCGGTAGGATTGAAAAGAACGAATGGATTAATACGATAATCAAAGAAAAAGAATCTTGAACGAACCACCGTTAGCATTCGGAAATGACTGACGAAAGAGAATGAATTGTCGGGAAGAATTAGAAAGCACAAAGATACTTGAGGGAATTAAAATGCAAGAGAACAAAGAGATCACGAACTGATAGAAGAATACTTGAACGAAGCACCGGAAGAATATTGAGATGAACGAAGCTGAAAACTTGGAACGAAGAAATATTCCGAAAAGATGACCTCCGGATGATCGAGACGGAAAACAACTCCTGAAATACTCCGGATGGGTGAAAAGAATTTGCATGACTGGAAACAATTAGATAGGATAACATCGAGCTAGCATCATGAACCTCCCGGTAACGGACAAGATTTAAGAGAAACTCTACTTCGGTCTTCAAATGACGACGATAAACATCACCAAAATTAATGAGATACTCGGGGAGAATGAAAACCGAAAAGGTTGATCCAACAATGAAAAGAATTTGAAAGCGATCTTGGAGAAGGCATGCGACTGATGAAATTCATTCTTACGTCACACTTGAAAAGAATTGGGAATAGCTCCGGAAATTAGAAGAGTCGGGTAAGATCCTGGGAAAAGACCTGTGGGTTAGGGCCCACTAAAAGAAAACACCGTTGGAAAGGGATGTTGAACAGATAGATGATGCTCCGGAAGAACTGACATATTTGACTGAGATGATAACCTCGAATTAATTGCAACACAGACGAATCTCCTGAGATGTGTTGAACACTCCGGAAGGATAAACTGGCGAGAGGCGAACAAGCGAAGAGAACACTTGAGCCGAGGGAAAAGAATAAGATCAACCCGAAAAACTTGACTTGAGTGCACCGGAAAAAGAAAGGGATGAAGAATGACGAACAAGACGAGAATTCACCGGTTGAAATAATTGAGGGGAGACTGAAGAGGCTCCACACGAATGAAATTGATGGTCGAGAGAGAGTCAGACTCCGGGAAGAAAAGGGTGGGAGGGCGGGAAAAACAAAGACAACTTGGAAGGGGAAACCGACGAATATCTTGAAGAGAAAACACCAGTTGAAATCATTGAGGAGAGAGAGAAAAAACTTCACACGAGTAGGATGGATACTCGATTACGGACTCCGGTTCCGAGAGGAAAAAGGGAGGGCGGGTGGGAAAAACAAGGACAACTTCGGACAAGGAAAAACAACGACGTCGGAGGAAGAACTGAGGATTGAACTTGCAAAGATGAAGAGACTTGAGTCAACTTGACGAGAAATGCATCGGATCAAAAGAGCTGAGACCCAACGAACGAAAAACTAACCACGTGAACCTAAATAAAAATTTGAAGGGGAAGAGAAGTAATTCAAAACACCTACGTCAGGATTCCTTACCAGAGCGACGAAGGGGCAGAGGAGTAAAAAGAATTCCTACTCTCCGATATAACTAGACTCAGAAAACAGTTTTCTTCTAGACTCAACAACGGCCAAACTACACGATCAATCAAGGGGGCTCCTAGGGTCGGTCGAGGCTCTGATACCAACTTATCACGCCCAATATGCGACCCTATCCAAAAGGAACTCGACGGTCCCACCAAGGATAGACCCGCATATTGAAACGCTTTTGCAAGGTGGATATCATTACATCAACATTACATAATAGATGGGGATACATACATAAGGCACAAATGCCACAAGAATACATCAACATCATATACAAGATCAACATCCGACTACGGATGGAACATAAAAGAAGCTCAAACGACATCCACCCTCGCTAGCCCAGGCTGCCGACCGAACCTATCCCCGATCAAGAAGAAGAAGAAGAACTCCAACACAAGCAAACATCGCTCGCGCCATGATCATCGCATAACCTGTACCTGCAACTGTTGGTGTAGTAATCTGTGAGCCACGAGGACTCAACAATCCCATTACCATGGGTATCAAGACTAGCAAAGCTTAATGGGAAAGGAAGGGGTAAAGTGGTGAGGTTGCAGCAGCTGCTAAGCATGTATGGTGGCTAACATACGCAAAAGAGAGCGAGAAGAGAAACAAAGGAACGGTCGTCAACTAGTAATGATCAAGAAGTGATCCTGAACTCCTACTTACGCCGACAAAACCCGAAACCGCGTTCTCCTCTCGATCAACCCGAAAATAGACACTCACGGTTACGCATTACGGTTGGTGTATTTTAGAAGAGTTTGCTTCAAGTTTACTACAACGGATATTAACAAATTCCCATCTGCCACATAACCGCGGGCACGGCTCTCGAAAGTTTATACCTGCAGGGTGTCCCAACTTAGCCCATGATAAGCTCTCGCGATCAACGAAGGATATTCCTTCTCCCGGAAGACCCGATCAGTCTCGGAATCCGGCTACAAGACATATCGACACAATAAAACAAGACCAGCAAGACCTCCGGCGTGCCGACACCCGATAGTAGCAGCACAGATCTCGTCTCGAGCCACGATCGGATGAACACTACGACGGCAACCGACGATACCCCAAGTTGCCTAGGGGCGGCACCGCAAGTGGCTCTGGTTTGGACCAACACTTAGACAAGCATTGGCCCGGGAGGCTAAATGAAGATGACCCTTGAGAGCGCGACTCCCAAGGGAAAAAGGTAATAGGTGAGGCAAATGGTAAAACCAATGTTGGGCTTTTTGGAAAAGTCTTATTCAAAGCGAACTGTCAAGGGGTCCCATAAATCACCCGACCGCGTTAGGGACGCAAAATCCGGGAACATAATACCGATATGACGGAAACTAGGGCGACAAGAGTGGAACAAAACACAGGCATAAGGCCGAGCCTTCCACCCTTTACCAAGTATATAGATGCATTAATAAAATAAGATATATTGTGATATCCCAACAAGTAAACATGTTCCAACAAGGAACAACATCTCCATGTTCAAACAAGGAACAAACTTCATCTTCACCTGCAACTAACAACGCTATAAGAGGGCTGAGCAAAGCGGTAACATAGCCAAACAACGGTTTGCTAGGAAGGGTGCAAAAGGTTAGAGGCTGACATGGCAATTTGGGATGGCTTGATAAACAGGTAATAGGTAGCGCAGCATAGCGATAGAACGAAGCAACTAGCATAGCAATGATAGTAGTGAGATCCAGGGTAGCGGTCATCTTGCCTGAAATCCCGCAAGGAAGAAGAACGAGTCCATGAAGAAGATGAAGCCACGAAGATGAACCAAGCGTAGACGCACGAATCCTCACGATCGCAACGAAACAGGAACTAACAAGAAGAAGCACACAACAAGGTAAACACACCACACATGAACAAGACCTGATGCTCAACCAAGCATGATGCATGAGAAAGCTACATGAAGCTACTCATGGCAAGAGATGATGCAAACAAGAGCAACACATCAAAGCAAGTTTAAATGAGGCCGGAAACAACATATAACAATTCCGGTAAGTCCTCATATGCAAATTTCGAAATTGGTCCATATCTGAATAAACCTTATGTTCAAGTTGTTAAACAGCAAGTTAAGATGCACCACGATGATCTACAGGAAATTCTAGTCAACTTACATATAAAGTTCATTAGATTCGGAGCTACGGCCTAGAAGATATGAGCAAAACAAGATAAGCATGGCATTGATGCAAAATGCATCCAAACATCAAGCAAACACCTCAAAACAAGGATGCAACATGATAATATGAAACAACATGCAAAATCAAGCAAGTTTCATATAGAGCACACCCAAAACGGAGCAACGGTTCAACACATACGCCCTATACAAGTTTAAAGGGCAAGCTGTCCAAAACAGCAACTAGGCATATTGCAAGCATCAAAAGAACATGCTACAGTACAAGAATATGAAAACAAAAGGCATGGGCATGATGTACAGGTAAAGCATGACAAAACATGAACACTGAGCTATCTCCAGAAATCACTAGAACATGCTCAAAATGACATGGCAAGATTGCAAATAATAACAGTTTCAGACTTAAGCAGAAATAACATCAGGTTGCAATGTTTAGAGCTATCAAACAACATGCTACAGGAACTTATCATGGCAAACAAAGGCATGGCATGAATCTACTAATTGCATAGAACAAATGTCCCTTACTGACCATAAGCCAAAAAGGATCAGAAAAAATGATGGCACCCATGTAAACATGGCAAGTTATATAACAGATTCATACATGGCAGGAACAACAATAAGTAGGCATGTTGGTGAGCTTGAACCACTCACCACAGAGTAATACATGGCATGGAAAGGCAACCAAAAGTAAGAAGACATGGCATACAAGCTATACATGGCAAGAACAACATCATAGCATACACGGATCAACTACAACAACCTTGGCAAAATTGAATAGCATGTAAACAACCTGCCAGGAAACATTTTATAGCAAAAGTAGAGCTCGATTGACTCAAGCTATGGCACTCCATAATTGCAAACAAGGGCATGGATGGATAGAGAATAACCATATGTTCAAAACATCCTTACTGAAGTATCTCAAAATAAGCATGGATCTCTCGGTAGCATCAAGTTTACATGGCATAAAAATATCAGCAAAACAGGGGCTGAAATCAGCAACATCATGAAGCCTAGTTTGCATGCTTGTGCTAGTCACCACAGAGATCACAAAAATACATGGCATAAACCCCTGTAAAGATGGAATGGCATAGTACAAAACACATGTAGGACTCAAGTTCATAGGATGCACACATCAATCATGGCAAAAATGACAAAAGTGTATGTTCTGATAAGAATCTGAAACTAACATCACATAGCCCTCTTCTAACAGCATTTCGGGCATCCAGATGAGCTCAAATGAAAATGATGCAATGCGATGAAATGATGTACTCGTCGAGACGAACAATTTGACATATCACACGCACGAAACGGAGCTACGGATGCAGAGTTATGATGCGATGAAAATGCATAACAATATTAGCAGATCCGGGGACTTAGTGGATTTTACCTCCGCGAAAGTCAACGCGGGACGGGTTCAACCCGGGACGGAGGGATCCGGGCGTGGGGAAGGCGTTTGGATGGGCGAGGTGGTGGATCTGATCCCGATCCACGAACCTCGCCGGAGTAGCTCGCCGGAGACGGCGGGGACGCGCGGCGGCGCGTGAGGGCGGCGGTGCGGGCCGAGAGAAGCCGGCGAGACGGCGCGGCGGCGGGGCGGAGGACGGAGGGCGGCGGAGCGAAGGCTGCGGCGGCGCCGAGCCCGGCGAGGCGCCAGCGAAGGAGCTGGCGGCGCAAGACGGGCAGAGCTGCGTGGCGGCGCTGAGGCGGAGCGCGAGGTGCAGGCGACGGCGGCGATCGCGGCCGACGGGGCTGGCGAGCGGCAGACGCCAGCGAGGCGGCGGAGGGCGGCGGCGCCGGCGACATGGCGGCGGCCGGAGCGGGCGCTGGCGCGCGGCGACGCCGGGCGAAGGGCGAGGCGCTTGGCGGCGGCGGCGCGCGTGCCGGGACCGGCGGGCTGGCGATGGCTCGGCGGGACTGGGCAAGGGCGCGGAGAGAGAGAAACGGCGGCGCCTACGTGGCAGAGCAGGTTGGCGGGGTGCGGCGGCGGCGGACATGTCCGGCGCGAACGGACGCGTCCGGCGGCGGGAGGTGAGGGGAGCTAGGGTTTTTACCCGAAAATGGATGGGGAGGGGACGTTTTTATAGGTAGAGGGAGCTAGGAGAGTCCAAATGAGATGCGGTTTTCGCCCACACGATCGTGATCGAACGACCGAGAGCATGGAAGAGACTTTGCTGGGTTTTGGGCCACTTTGGATGGGGTGTTGGGCTGCACACAAAAGAGGCTTTTACGGTTACCCGGTTAACCGTTGGAGTACCAAACGACCTCCAAATGGCACGAAACTTGACAGGCGGTCTACCGGTGCTATACTAAGGCCGCTTGACAAACCTCGATCCATTCCGAGACCGTTTAATACCCGCACACGAAAAGAGGTAAAAGAGGGCGCCGGGAGACATAGGAGTGCCGGATTGCAAAATGGACAACGGGGAAAATGCTCGGATGCATGAGACGAACATGTATGCAAAATGAAATGCACATGATGACATGATATGAAATGCAGATGATGACATGGCAAAGTGCAACACGCAAGCAAATGACATGGCAATAACGACGAATAACTGGAAGACACCTGGCGCATCGAATCCGGGGCGTTACACCAGGCCTCCCACAATTGTAGCAATTGCGCTCTCGACTAGAAGATCTTTTGTCATGGTAAGTCCTTGACTTGGAGCTTCTTTCTTTGCTTCTGCTCTTGTAGAATTTGTTGAAGTTCTTCACCATTAAGCTCAATTCTTCATTGAAGGTTTGTTTCTCACTTGATGATGTGGGGGCTTCACTTGAGGCTTTGTAAGCACCACTTGACTTGTTGTGAAGTTCCTCCTTATCCTTGAGTGACATCTCATGAGCAACAATTCTTCCAATGACTTTCGTTGGCTTGAGATCTTTGTAGTTTGGCATCATTTGGATCAATGTGCACACGGTATCATACTTTCCATCCAATGCTCTTAGGATCTTCTTGATGATGAATCATCGGTCATCTCTTCACTCCCTAAGCCGGCAATCTCATTTGTAATAAGAGCAAGCCTAGAGTACATTTCAGCGACACCTTCACCATCCTTCATTTTGAACTTGTCAAGCTGACTTTGGAGCACATCCAACTTGGGTTCCTTGACGGATTCGGTACCTTCATGCATATCAATCAAAGTATCCCAAATTTCTTTTGCATTCTCAAGACGGCTGATTTTGTTGAATTCTTCGGGGCACAATCCGTTGAAGATGATATCACAAGCTTGAGCGTTGTATTGCAGCATCTTCAATTCTTCAGCATTAGCTTCACGGTTCGGATCTCTCCCATCAAAGAATTCGACTTGCAAGCCAATACAAATAATTGCCCAAACGGCGGGGTTATGTCTGAGAATATGCATTTTCATCTTATGCTTCCAACTAGCAAAGTTAGTACCATCAAAGTAAGGACCTCTACGGTGATAATTTCCCTCGCTAGACGCCATACTCTCCTAGGTTGTGAAACCAAGGCTATGACCACCAAAAGCTATGGAAATCAAAGCAAATGGAGACCAAAGCTCTGATACCACTTGTAGGACCTTGAAGTATGTCTAGAGGGGGGTGGGGGTGATTAGACTACTTGACCAATTAAAAAGTTAACCTTTTCCCAATTTTAGAGTTTGACAACTTTTAGCTATCTTAGGACAAGTCAAGCAATTATGACACAAATCAAGCAAGCATGCAAAGAGTATATAGGCAGCGGAAATTAAAGCATGCAACTTGCAAGAAAGTAAAGGGAAGGGTTTGGAGGATTCAAACGCAATTGGAGACACGGATGTTTTTGGCGTGGTTCCGATAGGTGGTGCTATCGTACCTCCACGTTGATGGAGACTTCAACCCACGAAGGGTAACGGTTGCGCGAGTACACGGAGGGCTCCACCCACGAAGGGTCCACGAAGAAGCAACCTTGTCTATCCCACCATGGCCGTCGCCCACGAAGGACTTGCCTCACTAGCGGTAGATCTTCACGAAGTAGGCGATCTCCTTGCCCTTACAAACTCCTTGGTTCAACTCCACAATCTTGTCGGAGGCTCCCAAGTGACACCTAGCCAATCTAGGAAACACCACTCTCCAAGAAGTAACAAATGGTGCGTTGATGATGAACTCCTTGCTCTTGTGCTTCAAATGATAGCATCCCCAACACTCAACTCTCTCTCATAGGATTTGGATCTGGTGAAAAGAGGGTTTGAGTGGAAAGCAACTTGGGGAAGGCTAGAGATCAAGATTCATATGGTAGGAATGGAATATCTTGACCTCAACACATGAGTAGGTAGTTCTTTCTCAGAAATGGTAAGTTGGAAGTGTAGGTTCAGTCTGATGGCTCTCTCCACGAATGAAGAGGAGGTGGAGGGTTATATATAGCCTCCACACAAAATCTAACGTACACACGATTTACCAAACTCGGTGGGACCGATTCAATGACTCGGTCGACCGATTTAGTAAACCTAGTGACCGTTAGTGATTTTCGATGGACCGACATGCAACTTGGTGAGACCGATTCGGTTAGGGTTAGGGCATAACGTAATCTCGGTGAGACCGACATACAAACTCGGTGAGACCGATTTTGGTAATAAGCTTTCGAGAGAGTTGGTCGTAAACTCGGTGGGACCGATTTGCTCTTTTCGGTGAGACCAAAATGTTACAAAAGGAAACAGAGAGTTTACATTGCAATCTCGGTGGGACCGATCGCTCACTTCAAGTTAGACCGAAACGTTCTGAAGGGAAACAGAGAGATTATAATCCCATCTCGGTGAGACCGAGATCCCTATCGGTAGGACCGATTTGCCTAGGGTTTGTGGCAGTGGCTATGACTTTTGAAATCGGTGGCGCGGGTAGGAGGAATCGGTGTGACCGATTTTGGCTTAGGGTTTAGGTCATTTCGGATTGTGAGAAAGTAGTGAGGGTTTTGGAGCATATCACTAAGCACATGAAGCAAGAGGCTCATTACAACACCTCATCCCTCCTTGATAGTATTGGCTTTTCCTATAGACTCAATGTGATCTTGGACCACTAAAATGTAAAATGAAGAGTCTTGAGCTTTTGAGCTTGAGCCAATCCTTTGTCCTTAGTATTTTGAGGGATCCACTTTCATCATCCATGCCATGCCATTCATTGAGCTTTCCTGAAATAATAGTCTTGGAATAGCATTAGCTCAATGAGCTATATGTTGTTATGAATTACCAAAACCACCTAGGGATAGGTGCACTTTCAGAGGCGAAATCCGGAGAAAAGCCTACGATGATGAACGTCGAGATTTTAAGGAAGGAATTGGGGGAAAGATCATGAAAATCGATCCCGTAATAATACATGACTCCGCGAACAAATGGGTGAAGGGGAAACCCGACCCCGCGGACAAAATGAGGAAGAAACACAACTCTCTCATGGGGCTCCGGAGTAGGGACGATCTGTCCCGCCGGTGGGAGACGGTGGCCGATCTTCTCGGCCAGGTACCCGGCCTCTCGGAGCCTCTTGATATCCTTCTCCTGGACAGTAGAGGCCATCCATTTGCCTCCTGCTCCGGATCCGAACATCTTTGGAAAACCTCTCTTCGATGGAGAAGAAGGGTGCTTGGGCGCTAGGGCTCAAACAGAGGGGAATGGGCTAGCGGAAGGGGAAGGCGTGGGTAAAGAGGAAGAGACCTTATCTCTTTATAGAAACGGTAAAAGCTTTTTGCGCCTCCCCACTTGCCTGGTGAAACCCGCTCGTTCTCCACTCGCCGCAATTAGCGGTGCGGTTGGGTTACCCATACCCGTATTGATGAAAGTCCTGCAATAAGGGGACATGATCTCTGCTACGGCAAAAAGTGCAGAGAAAACCGCCTCACGATATGCGCTGAGGCTGGTTGTGGGAAAACGATTCGAATAATGACCCGACCATGGCGACATGTCACGTTGTCTAAAAATTGCCAGCAGATCAGATTTATGTTATCCCCCCTGCGGTGGCATGTGAAGATCATTTTTGCAGATCCGGACACGGTCCAAGTGTTCGATGATTACATTGGAGTATTCGAAGATGGAACCCGCCTTGCAATGCCGAAGACAAGACTGCGCGCCGGACTCATCGTCATTGAAGCCTGGTTCAGGGGCTACTGAGGGAGTCCTGGATTAGGGGGTATCCGGACAGCCGGACTATATATACTTTGTCCGGACTATTGGAGCATGAAGACTCAAGACTCCGTCTCGTGTCCGGATGGGACTCTCCTTTGTGTGGAAGACAAGCTTGGCGATCCGGATAATATATTTCCTTCCTTGTAACCGACTCCATGTAAACCCTAGCCCTCTTCGGTGTCTATATAAACCGGAGAGGATGGTCCTTAGAAGGCCGATCACGATCACAATCATAATCATCATGGGCTAGCTTCTAGGGTTTAGCCTCTACGATCTCGTGGTAGATCTACTCTTGTACTACTCATATCATCAATATTAATCAAGCAGGAAGTAGGGTTTTACATCCGTCGAGAGGGCCCGAACCTGGATAAACATTGTGTCCCTTGCTTTCTGTTACCATCAGCCTAAGACGCACAGATCGGGACCCCCTACCCGAGATCCGCCGGTTTTGACACCGACAGTGCTCGATTGGAGCTAGCAGCTGCTCGCGGGGCTGAGACGGAGGAGGAGTAGCAACTCCGGCGAGAACGGCAAGGACTAGTTCCCTCGGCGCGCCGGCGGCAGCGATTTTGCGGTGGTGGGGGCTGGCGCCGCGCTGGGCGCAGCTGTGTCAGGACGGCGGACAGGGGAATCTATTTCCGAAACCGAGCAGTTGTTGCAGGAAGTAAGAAGGTGGTCACGCATGTGATGGTTAGATCTGACGTCTGTCAAAGTGTTGATTCAACGATGCTTCATGCGGCGGATGTTTCTAATACATCCACCGGCGGACGCGTAGCGGCTCCCTTTTGGTAAGGTTTTCAATACTCATTTAAGGAGGAAGGTACACGCTTGGTTTTTTTTCACCTTTTAAGGACGGAGAGAAGGTATGATATTCCACCGTAAAAAGATTTTCAAAGATGGGATTTGAACCTTTGACCTCCCGATACTCATTTAAGGATGAAGTTACACGCTTGATTTTTTTTCACCTTTTAAGGACAGAGAAAAGGTATGATATTCCATTGTAAAAATATTGTCAAAGATGGGATTTGAAACTTGGACCTCTCTGTTGAGGATTGAAGAAGATAACCACTAGACTATTTAATCATTTATGTGATTTGCCTAATTAAGATGTAGTTTATAGACATGTGATCACACTAGAAAATCTGAGGATTGTATTGAAGAGAGGCTTGGTAAAGAGAGATTTGTTAAGGGAACTTGTGTAATGAGATCTTTACAAGTACGGTGACCGAACTAACGTGGAGCTTATGCACCACAGAGTTGTGATATTTTTCTTTTGTAAATATTCTTCCGGTAACTTTTGTGTGAATAACCTGGTAACCAGCACTTCGCAAACCTGATAACTTATGTACCCTGGTCCTAAAAACTTTGTCCGCGAGGGTGAGGATGGGGGAGTTATTGAAACATATCACAATAACTTCTGTGCAAATAACATGATAACTCATACATGGTAGACCGATAACTTTGTCGGAGGGGTCGGGGTGTGTGTGTGTGTGGGGGGTCGTTGAAACATACCACGTTAACTTCTAGCAAATAATATGATAACTCACACATCATAGACATGATAAATTATGTACCCAGTCCTGCTAACTTTGTCGGCGGGGGTAGGGGTGGGGGAGTCATTGAAACATATCACGGTAACTTCTATGCAAATAACATAATTACTCACACATCGTAGACATGATAAATTATGTACCGAGTCTGATAACTTTGTCGGCGGGGATAGGGGTGAGGGGAATCGTTGAAACATAATACGGTAACTTCTATGCAAATAACATAATAACTCACACATTGTAGACATGATAAATTGTGTACCCAGTCCTGGTAACTTTGTCGGCGGGGGTAGGGGTGGGAGGAGTTGTTGAACCATACCACAATAACTCTGATGCAAATAACATGATAACTCACACATCGCAGACTTGATAACTTATGTACCCGATCCTAGTAAATGTGGCGACTGGCGCAGGGGGGGTGATTCCCCGGTTATTTCTGTGTAAATAGCATGGTAATAGACACATACAAAGTTGATAACTCCAATACAAACGCCACTGTGACTTTTGACCTGATTTTTTTTTGAAAAACATACACCCGGTAATTTCTGTGCATATAGCATGATAATGTATACATCGCAGACTTGAAAACTAATAGCTTACTTTTAAACACCATGCTATCTTTCATTCAAGGGGATTTTTTTACATTTCATCGATAATTTCTGTGTTAAATTATCATACTTTCCCATGCTTTAACCTTCTCGTACTGTAGTTACCAGTCTTATCATGATATAATTATTATGTTACTCAGCCAAACTTTTTTTCTTCTGATGTGGTAGAAATAGGAAAGGTTCAAATAACAATGTTTATCTATAATAGACAAGAACAAAAGGTGGGTTAGTTGGTTATTAGCACTGTCCTTTATGTATTTGGTTTATAGACCATGTTATAACTATGATTTCTACTAGTGATTAATAGAGATGTGTGATAAATGTAAACAGGAAACAAATCCTCCGGGGTGTGAAGAAGGTGCCCTCATGGCCTCATCATATTTCGGATTATGATTCTCTAATTACTTATTCTGAAACTGTAAGCACAGTCTGCTTATTCTCGACGAATGCCGAATTACATACGGAGAGGGGCTGCGCCCGGTGGGTAGAGCCGAATCAGGTCGCGCTAGCCCAGAGGCGAAGCAGCAGCAGAGGTGGTGTTTGTCCGAGCCGCCGCCGCTGCCGTGCCCGCTGCCTTGGCCTTGGCCTTGGGGCAGCGGTTGTGGCCGTACCAGACGCCGTCCGGCAGCGGCGCCCCGAAGTAGAACGTGGCGGGCTTCTCCCAGGCGCCGGGGCCCGGCTCGGTGACCTGGACCCACTCGGGCGCCCAGCCGTCGCGGCCGGCGCGGCGGAGGTAGAGGTAGCAGACGCCGTAGCCGCACACCCCGGAGACGCGGAAGGTGTCGGTGCCGCACCGCTCGAAGGCCCTCCCGCCCGGCGCGCTCGGGAGGCGCGCGCCGTACGCCTCGTTGCGGTACGCGTCCCCGAACGCCACGCTGACCGCGTCCGACGTCCGCGCCGGCGACGCGCAGCTCGTCTTCACCTTCACCGTGTACGTGCACGTCCGCACGGCCGCCTCCTGCGCAGCACAAAACGGCGCCATGGGTCACACACTCACACGGCAGAGCAGAGCAGTCGTTGGTTGATATACAGTAGATCATAGATAGAGTGACACTGCGAGATGTGTGCAAGAAGAAGAAGAACTCACGGTGCGGCTGTGGCGGGAGGAGCCCGCGAAGACGACGACGAGCAGCAGCAGCAGCGACAGGCGAGACGCGGCCGCTCCGACGCCGGGACCCGCCATTGCCGGCGACGAGGCGAGGACGGGAAGGGATTATGGGACGGGGGACGGCGCGAGGACTCGATGTGATTGCGCCGCCGCGTAGGAGTTCGGGGGTGCTAATAATAGCGCCCTGGCGTGTCACGGTGTCGAGATGGGGATGAGGATGCGGTGCACGCTAGCACATGGCTGCAGGGCAGTGGACCAGCAACGCATCGTATCGGATCGGCAACGCGCCGAATCGCTCACTAGCGGACACGAGCGTTGCGTGTTGTCACGCTCGGTGCTGATGTGGTCCACCGCGCGGCGCAGGTCGACGGACAGAAGTCAGAAGCATCCAGCGCGGGGTACCCACGAGCGCATGGAGTGTGATGGTTTACAATCTCAGAGTAAAATAAGCTTAGATGCTTCTACGATGGTGCTGCATAGTCTCAGAATGAAACAGAGGCTAGCTAGAGTAGATGGTTCTCCAAAAAAATCATGGACGTTGAGAAAGGTCTCTATGGCACGGTTCAAATCGGGGGGAAGAGAGAGAGATGAAACAAAAAAGATCAAAAAAAATTGGGGCATTCCGAGAATTGAACTCGGGACCTCTCGCACCCTAAGCGAGAATCATACCACTAGACCAAATGCCCGTCGTTATACTGCGTTTCATTCCGTTTCATCCATCGCTTATTTATATCTGCACGTAAGGAATGCCCTTGCCGCGAGCCTGTGGATGAATGCATCATCCTCCGTTGCTGCGAGCCTGTGAATGAATGCTCCTCCGTTACCGGTCCGGTTGCTTTTCCTGAGCTAGTTTTTTATGCCAAGTTAATGATATAATTGTGGGACTCAAATATAAAAGTGAATCTTGTACTAATCGAATTGCAATCGATCATACAAATTAAAGAGGATATGATCTATTGGGGCCTTGAATCGTTAGGGCAATTTTCTCGCACCCTAAGCAAGAATCATACCACTAGACTAAATGCCCAATGTTGAACATATTTCATCTACAGCATATTACAACGTACTACGTTGTTGAAACCATCCTCGACTGCTGCATGGGTATGAATGAATCCTCCGTTGCCAATCCTATTGCCTTTTCTGAATTGGTTTTGCATGCTACCTTGACAATATTATTATTGTGTTAGTCAAATATAAAGGTGAATCTTTAGAAGCGTGCTAATCGAATTGCGATCGATCATACAAATTGAGGAGGATATATGATCTCTTGAGGGCTTGAATCGTCACGTCAATTCTATGTCAAATCTATCTATAAAAATGCACCAACCTCCTTTGAAAGACAGGCATGCCTCCCAAAATTAAGGTGTTTCTTTGCGAGGCGCTTCGCGACCATCTCTCCGAGGACAGTCGTCACGGTCCTAGTGATGGTCGTTGCCCCCTTTGCGAGGAGGAGGACGTTAATCATATTTATATTTTGTTTTTGTGTGTGCTTGCCAAATTCATGTGGATTGTGGTTCGAGGGTGTTTAGGGACCACTAGTAGAAAAGGGGCCTATTGACCCGGTTGGTGAGGGCCTTTAGTCCCGGTTCATGAACCGGGACTAAATGGTCGGTATTAATACTCGACCCTTTAGTCCGGTTTAATCCGTAACCGGGTGATGGGTCTCCACGTGGCTTTGTCTTGTTGAGCGAGCGCAGAGAGGTCTTTGGTCCCGGTTGGTGGCATCAACCGACCAATAGGCATCCACGTCACAAGATTTCGTGGCTGGGGTTTTTTTTTTTTTTAAAGGGGGTGGGGTTTGGGGGTTTGGGGGTTAATTTAGGTGTTTCATATATTGTGTTAGCTAGCTAATTAATAGAGAGAAGTGTCCTCTCTTTGTCCGTGCTTGGTCGACGCTACGTACTATACATACGATAGAGAGAACTAGCTAGTAAGCAAACGAAGGAAATGTAAGATCGTCGTGAACATATATGCATACTGAGAGGAAGTGATATCGACCACCTCTCCTTCTCCAGAGATTGGTCGAACAACAAGTTCTTGTATATCTATCCGACACTACCGGCTACATATATACAATAATTATCTTTACAAAATAATCTCCTAACATACGGACGTGTGGTCCACATAGTATTCTCCGCCTTCACGATCACGTGGTCAAGAAAGAATGCCGCCAATTCCTCTTGAATTGCTTTCGCAGCGATCCGGTGCTAGTAGTTCATCCCGCATCCGAAACATCTAATTTTAAGAAGGGGTCAATACATATATATATATGAATGAATGAAACTCAACACAAATGATGGTAATAAAATAAAATTGTGAATATTGTTATTTACGCACTTCATATTGTTTGTCGAGTAGCCCGCTCATGTGTCGTGGTGGCGGATGGGCTCGCAAATGTAGTATCCACGTAAATCATTCCCTTGTTCCTGCCACAACCACTTTACAAGAAATAGAGGTCAATCAAACTGATAATTAGCAAGCATGTTAAATGGTATTGATGAAACTAGCGCTTGAATCACTAGGAGTGAAGGAAATATGCCCTAGAGGCAATAATAAAGTTATTATTTATTTCCTTATTTCATGATAAATGTTTATTATTCTTGCTAGAATTGTATTAACCGGAAACATGATGCATGTGCGAATACATAGACAAACATATAGTCACTAGTATGCCTCTACTTGACTAGCTCATTAATCAAAGATGGTTATGTTTCCTAACCATAGACATGTGTTGTTATTTGATTAATGGGATCACATCATTAGGAGAATGATGTGATTGACATGACCCATTCCGTTAGCCTAGCACTTGATCGTTTAGTATATTGCTATTGCTTTCTTCATGACTTATACATGTTCCTGTAACTATGAGATTATGCAACTCCGTTTACGAGGAACACTTTGGTGCTACCAAACGTCACAACGAATCGGGTGATTATAAAAGAGTACTACAGGTGTCTCCAAAGGTACATGTTGGGTTGGCGTATTTTGAGATTAGGTTTTATCACTCCGATTGACGGAGAGGTATCTCTGGGCCCTCTCGGTAATGCACATCACTATAAGCCTTGCAAGCAATGTAGCTAATGAGTTAGTTACGGAATGATGCATTACGTAACGAGTAAAGAGACTTGCCGGTAACGAGATTGAACTAGGTATTGGATACCGACGATCGAATCTCGGGCAAGTAACATACCGATGACAAAGGGAACAACGTATGTAGTTATGTGGTTTGACCGATAAAGATCTTCGTAGAATATGTAGGAACCAATATGGGCATCCAGGTTCCGCTATTGGTTATTGACCGAGAATAGTTCCAGGTCATGTCTACATAGTTCTCGAACCCGTAGGGTCCGCACGCTTAAGGTTTGATGGCGATGCTTATATTATGAGTTTATGAGTTTTGATGTACCGAAGGAGTTTGGAGTCCCGGATGAGATCGGGGACATGACGAGGAGTCTCGAAATGGTCGAGACGTAAAGATCGATATATTGACGACTATATTCGGAGTTCGGAAAGGTTCCGAGTGATTCGGGTATTTTTGGTAGTACCGAGAGTTACGGAATTCGCCGGGGAGTATATGGGCCTTATTGGGCCATACGGGAATAGAGGAGAGAGGCAAAATGAAGGAGGCCTGCGCCCCCTCTGGTCCGACTGGACAAGGGCGAGCCCCCTTTCCTTATTCCTCTCCCCTCTTTCCCTTCTCCTACTCCAACAAGGGAGGTGGAATCCTACTAGGACTAGGGAGTCCTAGTAGGACTCCACACTTGGCGCCCCTCCTAAGGCCGGCCTCCTCCCCTCGCTCCTTTATATACAGGCAGGGGGCACCCATGACACACAAGTTGATCTACGGATCGTTCCTTAGCCGTGTGCGGTGCCCCTCCACCATATTCTACCTCGGTCATATCGTCGCGGAGTTTAGGCGAAGCCCTGCGCCGTAGAGCATCATCATCGCCACCACGCCGTCGTCTTGACGGAACTCATCCCCGACACTTTGCTGGATCGAGTCCGGGATCGCCATCGAGCTGAACGTGTGCTGAACTCGGAGGTGCCGTACGTTCGGTACTTGGATCGGTCGGATCGTGAAGACGTACGACTACATCAACCGCGTTGTCATAACGCTTCCGCTTACGGTCTACGAGGGTACGTGGACAATACTCTCACCTCTCGTTGCTATGCCATCACCATGATCTTGCGTGTGCGTAGGATTTTTTTTTGAAATTACTACGTTCCACAACAGTGGCATCCGAGCCTGGTTTTATGCGTAGATGTCATATGCACGAGTAGAACACAAGTGAGTTGTGGGCGATACAAGTCATACTGCTTACCAGCATGTCATACTTTGGTTCGGCGGTATTGTGAGATGAAGCGGCCCGGACCGACATTACGCGTACGCTTACGCGAGACTGGTTTCACCGTTCGCGAGCAGCACTCGTGCTTAAAGGTGCTGGCGGGTGTCTGTCTCTCTCACTTTAGTTGAACCGAGTGTGGCTACGCCCGGTCCTTGCGAAGGTTAAAACAACACTAACTTGACGAACTATCGTTGTGGTTTTAATGCGTAGGTAAGAACGGTTCTTACTCAGCCCGTAGCAGCCACGTAAAATTTGCAAACAACAAAGTAGAGGACGTCTAACTTGTTTTTACAGGGCATGTTGTGATGTGATATGGTCAAGACGTGATGCTATATTTTATTGTATGAGATGATCATGTTTTGTAACCGAAGTTATCGGCAACTGGCAGGAGCCATATGGTTGTCGCTTTATTGTATGAAATGCAAACGCCCTGTAATTGCTTTACTTTATCACTAATTGGTAGCGATAGTCGTAGAAGCAATAGTTGGCGAGACGACAACGATGCTACGATGGAGATCAAGGTGTTGCGCCGGTGACGATGGTGATCACGACGGTGCTTCGGAGATGGAGATCACAAGCACAAGATGATGATGGCCATATCATATCACTTATATTGATTGCATGTGATGTTTACCCTTTATGCATCTTATCTTGCTTTGATTGACGGTAGCATTTTAAGATGACCTCTCACTAAAAATATCAAGAAGTGTTCTCCCTGAGTATGCACCGTTATGAAAGTTCTTCGTCTTGAGACACCACGTGATGATCGGGTGTGATAGGCTCTACGTTCAAATACAACGGCTGCAAAACAGTTGCACACGCGAATACTCAGGTTAAACTTGGCGAGCCTAGCATATACAGATATGGCCTCGGAACACGGAGACCATGCATTACGTAACGAGTAAAGAGACTTGCCGGTAACGAGATTGAACTAGGTATTGATACCGACGATCGAATCTCGGCAAGTAACATACCGATGACAAAGGAACAACGATGTAGTTATGTGGTTTGACCGATAAAGATCTTCGAGAATATGTAGGAACCAATATGGGCATCCAGGTTCCGCTATTGGTTATTGACCGAGAATAGTTCCAGGTCATGTCTACATAGTTCTCGAACCCGTAGGGTCCGCACGCTTAAGGTTTCATGATGCTTATATTATGAGTTTATGAGTTTTGATGTACCGAAGGAGTTTGGAGTCCCGGATGAGATCGGGACATGACGAGGAGTCTCAAATGGTCGAGACGTAAAGATCGATATATTGACGACTATATTCGAGTTCGGAAAGGTTCCGAGTGATTCGGTATTTTTGGTAGTACCGAGAGTTACGGAATTCGCCGGGAGTATATGGGCCTTATTGGGCCATACGGGAATAGAGGAGAGAGGCTAAATGAAGGAGGCCTGCCCCTCCTGGTCCGACTGGACAAGGGCGCAGCCCCCTTTCCTTATTCCTCTCCCTCTTTCCCTTCTCCTACTCCAACAAGGAGGTGGAATCCTACTAGGACTAGGGAGTCCTAGTAGGACTCCACACTTGGCGCGCCTCCTAAGGCCGGCCTCCTCCCCTCGCTCCTTTATATACGGGGGCAGGGGCACCCATGACACACAAGTTGATCTACGGATCGCTCCTTAGCCGTGTGCGTGCCCCTCCACCATATTCTACCTCGGTCATATCGTCATGAGTTTAGGCGAAGCCCCGCGCCGGTAGAGCATCATCATCGCCACCACGCCGTCGGTCGACGGAACTCATCCCCGACACTTTGCTGGATCGAGTCCGGGATCGCCATCGAGCTGAACGTGCTGAACTCGGAGGTGCCGTGACGCTCGTACTTGGATCGGTCGGATCGTGAAGACGCACGACTACATCAACCGCGTTGTCATAACGCCCGCCACGGCCCACGAGGGTACGTGGACAATACTCTCACCTCTTGCTATGCCATCACCATGATCTTGCGTGTGCGAGGATTTTTTTGAAATTACTACGCTCCACAACAAGGGCATCCGAGCCTGGTTTTATGCGTAGATGTCATATGCACGAGTAGAACACAAGTGAGTTGTGGGCGATACAAGTCATACCGCTTACCAGCATGTCATACTTTGGTTCGGGCGGTATTGTGAGATGAAGCGCCCGGACCGACATTACGCCAGACGCTTACGCGAGACTGGTTTCACCGCTAGAGCACTCGTGCTTAAAGGTGATTGGCGGGTGTCTGCTCTCTCACTTTAGTTGAACCGAGTGTGGCTACGCCCGTCCTTGCGAAGGTTAAAACAACACTAACTTGACGAACTATCGTTGTGGTTTTAATGCGTAGGTAAGAACGGTTCTTACTCAGCCCGTAGCAGCCACGTAAAATTTGCAAACAACAAAGTAGAGGACGCCTAACTTGTTTTTACAGGCATGTTGTGATGTGATATGGTCAAGACGTGATGCTATATTTTATTGTATGAGATGATCATGTTTTGTAACCGGTTATCGGCAATCGGCAGGAGCCATATGGTTGTCGCTTATTGTATGAAATGCAACGCTCTGTAATTGCTTTACTTTATCACTAATTGGTAGCGATAGTCGAGAAGCAATAGTTGGCTAGACGACAACGATGCTACGATGGAGATCAAGGTGTTGCGCCGGTGACGATGGTGATCACGACGGTGCTTCGGAGATGGAGATCACAAGCACAAGATGATGATGGCCATATCATATCACTTATATTGATTGCATGTGATGTTTACCCTTTATGCATCTTATCTTGCTTTGATTGACGGTAGCATTTTAAGATGACCTCTCACTAAAAATATCAAGAAGTGTTCTCCCTGAGTATGCACCGTTGCGAAAGTTCTTCGTGCTGAGACACCACGTGATGATCGGGTGTGATAGGCTCTACGCTCAAATACAACGGCTGCAAAACAGTTGCACACGCGAATACTCAGTTAAACTTGGCAGCCTAGCATATACAGATATGGCCTCGAACACGGAGACCGAAGGTCGAACGTGAATCATATAGTAGATATGATCAACATAGTGATGTTCACCATTGAAACTACTCCATCTCATGTGATGATCAGACATGGTTTAGTTGATATGGATCACGTAATCACTTAGAAGATTAGAGGGATGCCTATCTAAGTGGGAGTTCTTAAGTAATATGATTAATTGAACTTTAATTTATCATGAACTTACTCCTGGTAGTTTTTTGCAAATTATGTTGTAGATCAATAGCTCGCGTTGTTGCTTCCCTGTGTTTGTTGCTTTCATATGTTTATTTTAATATGTTCCTAGAGAAAACTGTGTTGAAAGATGTTAGTAGCAATGATGCGGATTGGATCCGTGATCTGAGGTTTATCCTCATTGCTGCACAGAAGAATTATGTCCTTGATGCACCGCTAGGTGACTGACCTATTGCAGGAGCAGATGCAGACGTTATGAACGTTTCGCTAGCTCAATATGATGACTACTTGATAGTTTAGTGCACCATGCTTAACGGCTTAGAATCGGGACTTCAAAGACGTTTTGAACGTCACGGACCATATGAGATGTTCCAGGAATTGAAGTTAATATTTCAAGAAAATACCCGAGTTGAGAGATATGAAGTCTCCAACAAGTTCTATAGCTAAAAGATGGAGGAGAATCGCTCAACTAGTGAGCATGTGCTCAGATTGTCTGGGTACTTCAATCGCTTGAATCAAGTGGGAGTTAATCTTCCAGATAAGATAGTGATTGATGAATTTCTAGTCACCATCACCAAGTTAGTAGAACTGTGATGAACTATAATATGCAAGGGATGACAAAAGTAATTCCCAAGCTCTTCGTGATAATCGAAATCGACGAAGGTAGAAATCAAGAAAAGAGCATCAAGTGTTGATGATTGACAAGACCACTAGTTTCAAGAAAAGGGCAAAGGAAAGAAAGGGAACTTCAAGTAGAATGACAAGCAAGTTGTCGCCCCGCCAAGAAGCCCAAAGCTGGACCAAAGCCTGAAACTGAATGCTTCTATCGCAAAGGAAATCATCACCGGGAGCGAAATGACCTGAATATTTGGTAGATAAGAAGGGTGGCAAAGTGAACAAGGGTATATTTGATATACAAGTGTTTGATGTGTGCCTTACTAGTGTTTATAGTAGCCCCTGAGTATTTGATACTTGTTCGGTTGCTAAGATTAGTAACTCGAAACAGGAGTTACATAATAAACACAGACTAGTTGAGGAGAAGTGACGATGAGCGTTGGAAATAGTTCCAAGATTGATATGATCATCATCACACACTCCCTACATTTTCGAGATTAGTGGTAAAAGCCAAATAAATGTTATTTAGCGTTTGCGTTGAGCATGAATATGATTTGATCATGTTTATTGCAAAACGGTTATTCATTTAAAGTTAAAGAATAATTGTTATTCTGTTTACATGAATAAAACCTTCGATGGTTATACACCCAATGAAAATAGTTTGTTGGATCTCGATCGTAGTGATACACATATTCATAATATTGATGCCAAAAGATGCAAAGTTAATAATGATAGTGCAACTTATTTGTGGCACTGCCATTTAGGTCATATCGGTGTAAAACGCATGAAGAAACTCCATAAAGATGGATTTTCGGAATCACTTGGTTATGAATCATTTGATGCTTGTGAACCGTGCTTTTTGGGCAAGATGACTAAAACTCCGTTCTCCGGAACAATGGAACGAGCTACTGACTTGTTGGAAATAATACATACCAATGTATTGATGGGGAACGTAGTAATTTCAAAAAATTTCCTACGAACACGCAAGACCATGGTGATGGCATAGCAACGAGAGGGGAGAGTGTCCGCCCACGCACTGTGAGACCGAAAGCGAAGCGTTATAACAACGCTGTTGATGTAGTCGACGCCTTCACGATCCGACCGATCCAAGCACCGAACGACGGCACCTCCGAAGTTCTCGCACACGCTCAGCTCGATGACGATCCCGGACTCCGATCCAGCAAAGTGTCGGGATGAGTTCCACAAGACGACGGCAGGACGATGATGATGCTCCATCGACGCAGGGCTTCGCTAAGCCCCGTGACGATATGACTTCTCCGCGCAGGCTTCACTTAAGCTCCGCGACGATATGACCAAGTGGAATATGGTGGAGGGGGCACCGACACGGCTAAGGAACGATCCGAGATCAACTTGTGTGTCATGGGGTGCCCCTGCCCCAGATATAAAGGAGCAAGGAGGAGGTGGCCGGCCTAGGAGGGGCGACCAGGGGGGAGTCCTACTCCCACCGAGTAGGACTCCTCCTTTCCTAGTAGGAGTAGGAGAGAAGGAAGGGAAGGGAAGAAGGGTGCGGCCCTCCCCTAGTCCACCCGGACTAGGCCTTGGGGCGCGGCCTGCCCTAGGCAGCCCTCTCTCTTTGCAGGGCCCAATAAGGCCCAATACTTCTCCCGGCGAATTCCCGTAACTCTCCCAGATTCAAAATACCCAATCATTCGAACCTTTCCGAACTCCGAATATAGTCGTCCAATATATCGATCTTTACGTCTCGACCATTTCGAGACTCCTCGTCATGTCCCCGATCTCATCCGGGACTCAACTCCTTCGGTACATCAAAAATCATAAACTCATAATATAAGCATCATCGAAACCTTGCGTGCGGACCCTACGGGTTCGAGAACTATGTAGACATGACCTAGAACTATTCTTGGTCAATAACCAATAGCGGAACCTGGATGCCCATATTGGCTCCTACATATTCTACTGAAGATCTTTATCGGTCAAACCGCATAACAACATACTTTGTTCCCTTTGTCATCGGTATGTTACTTGCCCGAGATTCGATCGTCGGTATCCAATACCTAGTTCAATCTCGTTATCGGCAAGTCTCTTTACTCGCTCAGAATACATCATCTCGCAACTAACTTATTAGTTGCAATGCTTGCAAGGCTTATATGATGTGCATTACCGAGAGGGCCCAGAGATACCTCTCCGACAATCGGAGTGACAAAACCTAATCTCAAATACGCCAACCCAACATGTACCTTTGGAGACACCTGTAGTACTCCTTTATAATCACCCAGATTACGTTGTGACGCTTGGTAGCACCCAAAGTGTTCCTCCGTAAACGGAGTTGCATAATCTCATAGTTACAGGAACATGTATAAGTCATGAAGAAAGCAATAGCAACATACTAAACGATCAAGTGCTAGGCTAATGAATGGGTCATGTCAATCACATCATTCTTCTAATGATGTGATCCCGTTAATCAAATGACAACTCATGTCTATGGCTAGGAAACTTAACCATCTTTGATTCAACGAGCTAGTCAAGTAGAGGCATACTAGTGACACTATGTTTGTCTATGTATTCACACATGTATTATGTTTCCGTTAATACAATTCTAGCATGAATAATAAACATTTATCATGATATAAGGAAATAAATAATAACTTTATTATTGCCTCTAGGCATATTTCCTTCAGTCTCCCACTTGCACTAGAGTCAATAATCTAGTTCACATCATCATGTGATTCAACACTAATATTCACATCTGTATGTGATTAACACCCATAGTTCACATCGTCATGTGACCAACACTCAAAGGGTTTACTAGAGTCAATAATCTAGTTCACATCGCTATGTGATTAACACCCAAAGAGTACTAAGGTATGATCATGTTTTGCTCGTGAGAGAAGCTTAGTCAACGGGTCTGTCACATTTAGAGCCGTATCTATTTTGCAAATATTCTATGTCTACAATGCTCTGCACGGAGCTACTCTAGCTAATTGCTCCCACTTTCAATATGTATCCAGATTGAGACTTAGAGTCATCTGGATTAGTGTAAAATGCTTGCATCGATGTAACTCTTTACGACGGGCCTTTTTATCACCTCCATAATCGAGAAATATTTCCTTAGTCCTCACTAAGGATGTTCTTGACCAATGTCCAGTGATCTACTCCTAGATCACCATTGTACTCCCTTGCCAAATTCAGAGCAAGGTATACAATAGGTCCTGGTACATAGCATAGCATACTTTATAGAACCTATGATGAGGCATAGGGAATGACTTTCATTCTCTTTTCTATTTTCTCGTCGTGGTCGGGATTTGAGTCTTACTCAATTTCACACCTTTGCAACACAGTGCAAGAACTTTTCTTTGACTGTTTCATTTTGAACTACTTCAAAATCTTGACAAGGTATATATTTATTGAAAAACTTATCAAGCGCCTTGATCTATCTCTATAGATCTTGATGCTCAATATGTAAGCAGCTTCACCGAGGTCCTTCTTTGAAAAACTCCTTTCAAACACTCCTTTATGCTTTGCAGAATAATTCTACATCATTTCCGATCAACAATATGTCATTCACATATACTTATCGAAATGTTGTAGTGCTCCCACTCACTTTCTTGTAAATACAGGCCTTTCCAAAAGTCTCAGATAAAATCATATGCTTTGATCAACACATCAAAGCGTATATTCCAACTCCGAGATGCTTGCACCAGTCCATTGATGGATCGCTGAGCTTGCACATTTTGTTAGCTCCTTTAGGATTGACAAAAACTTCTGGTTGCATCATATACAACTCTTCTTTAATAAATCCATTAAAGAATGTAGTTTTGACATCCATTTGCCAGATTTCATAAAATGTGGTAATTGCTAACATGATTCGGACAGACTTAAGAATCGCCACAGCTTGAGAAAATCTCATTGTAGTCAACACCTTGAACTTTGTCGAAAACCTTTTTGCACAAGTCGAGCTTTGTAGATAGTAACACTACTATCAAGATCTGTCTTCCTCTTGAAGATCCATTTATATAACATGGCTTGCCGATCATCGGCAACTCCATCAAAGTCCATACTTTGTTCTCATACATGGATCCCATCTCGATTTCATGGCCTCAAGCCATTTCATGAATCTGGGCTCATCATCGCTTCCTCATAGTTTTGTAGGTTCATCATGGTCTAGTAACATGATTTCCGAACACGATTACCGCATTCACTCGTGCGGATCTTATCTCGAAGACCTACGAGGTTTGGTAGCAACTTGATCTGAAGTTTCATGATCATCATCATTAACTTCCTCACTAATTGGTGTAGGAATCATCGAACTGATTTCGTGATGAACTACTTTCCAATAAGGGAGAAGGTACAATTACCTCATCAAGTTTCTACTTTCCTCCCACTCACTTCTTTCGAGAGAAACTTCTTCTCTAGAAAGGATCCATCTTAGCAACGAAAAACTTGCCTTCGGATCTGTGATAGAAGGTGTACCCAATAGTTACCTTTGGGTATTCTATGAAGACGACTTCTCGATTTGGGTTCGAGCTTATCGGTGAAAACTTTTTCACATAAGCATCACAACTCCAAACTTTAAGAAACGACAGCTTAGGTTTACTGCTAAACCATAGTTCATACGGTGTCATCTCAACGGTTTTAGATGGTGCCCTATTAAACGTGAATGCAGCTGTCTCTAATGCATAACCCCAAAATGATATTGGTAAATCGGTAAGAGACATCATTGATCGCACCATATCAAAATAAAGTACGGTTATGACGCTCGGACACACCATTACGTTATGGTGTTCCATGTGGCGTGAGCTGTGAAACTATTCCACATTGTTTTATATGAAGGCCAAACTCAGAACTCAAATATTCTCCTCCACGATCAGATCGTAGAAACTTTATTTTCTTATTACGATGATTCTCCACTTCACTCTGAAATTATTTGAACTTTTCAAATGTTTCAGATTTGTGCTTCATTAAGTAGATATACTCATATCTGCTCAAATCATCTTGTGAAGGTCGAAAATAACGATACTTGCCGTGAGCTTTAACACTCATCGGACCGCATACATCAAGATGTATTATTTCCAATAAGTCATTTGCTCGCCCATTGTTCCGAGAATGTAGTCTTTAGTCATCTTGCCCATAAGGCATGGTTTGCAAGCATCAAGTGATTCATAATCAAGTGATTCCAAAATCCCATCAAGATGGAGTTTCTTCATGCGCTTTACACCAATATGACCTAAACGGCAGTGCCACAAATAAGTTGCACTATCATTATTAACTTTGCATCTTTTGGTTTCAATATTATGAATATGTGTATCACTATGATCGAGATCCAATGAACCATTTTCATTGGGTGTGTAACCATATAAGGTTTTATTCATGTAAATGTAACAACAATTTATTCTCTTACTTAAATGAATAACCGTATTGCAATAAACATGATCAAATCATATTTATGCTCAACACCAAATAACACTTATTTAGGTTCCACACTAATCCCAAAAGTATAGGGAGTGTGCGATGATGATCATATCAATCTTGGAACTACTTCCAACACTCATCGTCACTTCCCTTCAACTAGTCTCTGCTTATTCTCAGAACTCCTGTTTCGAAGTTACTAATCTTAGCAACCTAACGAGTATCAAATACTCGGGGCTACTATAAACACTAGTAAGGTACACATCAATAACCTGTATATCAAATATAACCTTGTTCACTTTGCCATCCTTCTTATCCACCAAATATTCAAGGGTAGTTCCGCTTCCAAAGGACCAGTTCCATTGCAGCAAAAGTACTCGGCCTCGTGCTTAGGTCTAGACTTGGGCTTCTTCACCGAGCAGCAACTTGCTTGCCGCTCCTTTTGAAATTCCCTTCTTCCCTTTGCCTTTTCCTTGAGACTAATAGTCTTGTCAACCATCAACACTTGATATTTTTCTTGATTTCTACCTTCACGATTTTAGCATCGCTAAGAGCTCGAGAATCTTTTTCGTCATCCCTTGCATACTATAGTTCATCACGAAGTTCTACTAACTTAGTAATGGTGACTAGAGAATTCTGTCAATCACTATCTTATCTCGAAGATTAACTCCCACTTGATTCAAGTGATTGAAGTAGTCGGATAATCTGAGCACATGCTCACTAGTTGAGCGATTCTCCTCCATCTTTTAGCTATAGAACTTGTTGGAGACTTCATATCTCTCAACTCGGTATTTGCTTAAAATATTAACTTCAATTCTGGAACATCTCATATGGTCCATGACGCTCAAAACGCCTTTGAAGTCCCGATTCTAAGCCGTTAAGCATGGTGCACTAAACTATCAAGTAGTCATCATATTGAGCTAGCCAAACGCTCATAACGCCTCAGATCCGCTCCCGCAATAGGTCTGTCTACCTAGCGTGCATTAAGGACATAATTCTTCACAGGCAGCAATGAGGATAAACCTCAGATCACGGATCCAATCCGCATCATTGCTACTAACATCTTTCAATACAATTTTCTAGGAACACATATAAAAACATAGGGAAGCAACAACGCGAGCTATTGATCTACAACATAATTTGCAAAATACTACCAGGACTAAGTTCATGATAAATTAAAGTTCAATTAATCATATTACTTAAGAACTCCCACTTAGACCGACATCTCTAGTCATCTTAAGTGATTACGTGATCCAAATCAACTAAACCATGTCCGATCATCACGTGAGATGGAGTAGTTTCAATGGTGAACATCACTATGTTGATCATATCTACTATATGATTCACGCCGACCTTTCGGTCTCCGTGTTCCGAGGCCATATCTGTTATATGCAAGGCTCGCCAAGTTTAACTCGAGTATTCCGCGCGTGCAACTGTTTTGCACCGTTGTAGATGGACGAGAACTTATCACACCCGATCATCACGTGGTGTCCGGGTACTCGAACTTTGGCAACGGTGCATACTCGTGGAGAACACGCCTTGATAATTTTAGTGAGAGATCATCTTATAATGCTACCGCCAATCTAAGCAAGATAAGATGCATAAAGGATAAACATCACATGCAATCAATATAAGTGATATGATATGGTCATCATCATCTTGTGCTTGTGATTCCATCGCCAAGCACCGCCATGATCACCATCGCCACCGCGCGACACCTTGATCTCCATCGTAGCATCGTTGTCGCCTCGCCAACTATTGCTTCTACGACTATCGCTACCGCTTAGTGATAAAGTAAAGCAATTACATGGCGCTTGCATTTCATACAATAAAGCGACAACCATATGGCTCCTCGCCGATTGCCGATAACTCGTTACAAAACATGATCATCTCATACAATAAAATATAGCATCACGCCTTGACCATATCACATCACAACATGCCCTGCAAAAACAAGTTAGACGCCCTCTACTTTGTTGTTGCAAGTTTTACGTGGCTGCTACGGGCTGAGCAAGAACCGTTCTCACCCACGCATCAAAACCACAACGATAGTTTGTCAAATAGACTCGCTTTTAACCTTCTCAAGGACCGGGCGAGTCATACTCGGTTCAACTAAAGTGAGAGAGACAGACACCGCCGTCACCTTTAAGCAACGAAAGTGCTCGGAGCGGTGAAACCAGTCTCGCAGAAGCGCACGCGTAATGTCGGTCCGGCCGCTTCATCTCACAATACCGCTGAACCAAAGTATGACATGCTGGTAGGCAGATGACTTGTATCGCCCACAACTCACTTGTGTTCTACTCGTGCACATGACATCAACGCATAAACCAGGCTCGGATGCCATCGATGGGGAACGAGTAATTTCAAAAATTTCCTACGAACACGCAAGACCATGGTGATGGCATAGCAACGAGAGGGGAGAGTGTCCGCCCACGCACTGTGAGACCGAAAGCGAAGCGCTATAACAACGCTGTTGATGTAGTCGACGCCTTCACGATCCGACCGATCCAAGCACCGAACGACGGCACCTCCGAGTTTCGCACACGCTCAGCTCGATGACGATCCCGGACCGATCCAGCAAAGTGTCGGGATGAGTTCCACAAGACGACGGCGCAGTGACGATGATGATGCTCCACCGACGCAGGGCTTCGCCTAAGCCCCGTGACGATATGACTTCTCCGCGCAGGCTTCGCTTAAGCTCCGCGACGATATGACCAAGTGGAATATGGTGGAGGGGGCGCAGACACGGCTAAGGAACGATCCGTAGATCAACTTGTGTGTCATGGGGTGCCCCTGCCCTGAGATATAAAGGAGCAAGGAGGAGGTGGCGGCCCAGGAGGGGGCGACCAGGGGGAGTCCTACTCCCACCGGGAGTAGGACCTCCTTTCCTAGTAGGAGTAGGAGAGAAGGAAGGGAAGGGAAGAAGGGTGCGGCCCTCCCTAGTCCACCCGGACTAGGCCTTGGGCGCGCGGCCTGCCCTAGGCAGCCCTCTCTTTCGCAGGCCCAATAAGGCCCAATACTTCTCCCGGCGAATTCCCGTAACTCTCCGGTAGATTCAAAAATACCCAATCATTCGAACCTTTCCGAACTCCGAATATAGTCGTCCAATATATCGATCTTTACGCCTCGACCATTTCGAGACTCCTCGTCATGTCCCCGATCTCATCCGGGACTAACTCCTTCGGTACATCAAAACTCATAAACTCATAATATAACCGCCATCGAAACCTTGCGCATGGACCCTACGGGTTCGAGAACTATGTAGACATGACCTAGAACTATTCTTGGTCAATAACCAATAGCGGAACCTGGATGCCCATATTGGCTCCTACATATTCTACGAAGATCTTTATCGGTCAAACCGCATAACAACATACTTTGTTCCCTTTGTCATCGGTATGTTACTTGCCCGAGATTCGATCGTCGGTATCCAATACCTAGTTCAATCTCGCTACGGCAAGTCTCTTTACTCGCTCAGTAATACATCATCTCGCAACTAACTTATTAGTTGCAATGCTTGCAAGGCTTATATGATGTGCATTACCGAGAGGGCCTGAGATACCTCTTCGACAATCGGAGTGACAAAACCTAATCTCAAATACGCCAACCCAACATGTACCTTTGGAGACACCTGTAGTACTCCTTTATAATCACCCAGTTACGCTAGGACGCTTGGTAGCACCCAAAGTGTTCCTCCGTAAACGGAGTTGCATAATCTCATAGTTACAGTGAACATGTATAAGTCATGAAGAAAGCAATAGCAACATACTAAACGATCAAGTGCTAGGCTAATGAATGGGTCATGTCAATCACATCATTCTTCTAATGATGTGATCCCGTTAATCAAATGACAACTCATGTCTATGGCTAGGAAACTTAACCATCTTTGATTCAACGAGCTAGTCAAGTAGAGGCACACTAGTGACACTATGTTTGTCTATGTATTCACACATGTATTATGTTTCCGGTTAATACAATTCTAGCATGAATAATAAACATTTATCATGATATAAGGAAATAAATAATAACTTTATTATTGCCTCTAGGGCATATTTCCTTCATGTATGCAATCCAATGAGTGTTGATGCCCGTGGCAAGTATCATTATTTTCTGACCATCACAGATGATTTGAGCAGATATGTGTATATCTTCTTGATGAAACATAAGTCTGAAATAGTTGAAAAGTTCAAAGAATTTCAGAGTGAAGTGGAAAATCATCGTAACAAGAAAATAAAGTTTCTGCGATCTGATCCTGGAGATGAATATTTGAGTTACGAGTTTGGTCTTCAATTAAAACAAAGTGGAATAGTTTCACAGCTCACGCCACATGGAACACCACAACTTAATGGTGTGTCCGAACGTCAGAATCAAGACTTTATTGGATATGGTGCGATCTATGATGTATCTTACCGATTTACCACTATCGTTTTGGGGTTATGCATTAGAGACAGCTGCATTCACGCTTAATAGGGCACCATCTAAACCGCTGAGATGACACCGTATGAACTATGGTTTAGCAAAGAAACCTAAGCTGTCGCTTCTTAAAGCTTGGAGTTGCGATGCTTATGTGAAAAGGTTTCAACCTGATAAGCTCGAACCCAAATCGAAAAAGTGCGCCTTCATAGAATACCCAAAGGTAACTATTGGGTACACCTTCTATCACAGATCCAAGGCAAGTTATTCGTTGTTAAGATGGATCCTTTCTAGAGAAGAAGTTTCTCTCGAAAGAAGTGAGTGGGAGGAAAGTAGAGCTTGATAAGGTAATTGTACCTTCTCCCGAATTAGAAAGTAGTTCATCACGTAAATCAGTTCCGTGATTCCTACACCAATCGCTGAGGAAGCTAATGATGGTGATCATGAAGCTTCAGATCAAGTTACTACCGAACCTCGAGGTCTTCCAAAATAAGATCCGCACCAATGTGGTACAGTAATCCTATTCTAGAAGTCATGTTACTAGACCATGATGAACCTACAAACTATGAGGAAGCGACGATGAGCCCAGATTCCGCAAAATGGCTTGAGGCCATAAAAATCTGAGATAGGATCCATATATAAGAACAAAGTGGGGACTTTGGTTGACCTGCTCGATGATCAGCAAGTCAAGTTAAATAAATGGATCTTCAAGAGGAAGACGGACACTGATAGTAGTGTTACTATCTACAAAGCTCGACTTGTTGCAAAAGGTTTTCGACAAGTTCAAGGTGTTGACTACAATGAGATTTTCTCAACTCTAGCGTTGCTTAAGTCTGTCCAAATCATGTTAGCAATTGCCACATTTTATGAAATCTGGCAAATGGATGTCAAAACAACATTCTTTAATGGATTTATTAAAAAAGAGTTGTATATGATGCAACCAGAAGGTTTTGTCAATCCTAAAGGAGCTAACAAAATGTGCAAGCTCCAATGATCCATCTATGGACTGGTGCAAGCATCTCGAGTTGGAATACACGCTTTGATAAGTTGATCAAAGCATATAGTTTTATACAGACTTGCGGTGAAGCCTGTATTTACAATAAAGTGAGTGGGAGCACTACCGCCTTTTGATAAATATATGCGAGTAACATATTGTTGATCGAAATGATGTATAATTTTTCCGAAAGCATAAAGGAGTATTTGAAAGGAGTTCTTTAAAAGAAAGACCTCAAGTAAAGCTACTTACATATTGAGCATCAAGATCTATTGAGATAGATCAAGACGCTCGATAAGTTTTTCAATAATTACATACCTTGTCAAGATTTTGAAGTAGTTCAAAATGGAACAGTCAAAGAAAAGTTCTTGCTCGTGTTGCAACGTGTGAAATTGAGTAAGACTCAAATCCCGACCACGGCAGAAAATAGAAAAGAGAATGAAAGTCATTCCCTATGCCTCACCATAGGTTCTATAAAGTATGCTATGCTATGTACCAGACCTATTGTATACCTTGCTGAATTTGGCAAGGAGTACAATAGTGATCTAGGAGTAGATCATCGGACATTGGTCAAGAACATCATTAGTGAGGACTAAGGAAATATTTCTCGATTATGGAGGTGATAAAAGAGCCCATCGTAAAGAGTTACATCGATGCAAGCTTTTTACACTGATCCAGATGACTCTAAGTCTCAATCTGGATACATATTGAAAGTGGGAGCAATTAGCTAGAGTAGCTCCGTGCAGAGCATTGTAGACATAGAATATTTGCAAAATACAGACGGCTCTGAATGTGACAAACCCGTTGACTAAGCTTCCCTCACGAGCAAAACATGATCATACCTTAGTACTCTTTGGGTGTTAATCACATAGCGATGTGAACTAGATTATTGACTCTAGTAAACCCTTTGGGTGTTGGTCACATGACGATGTGAACTATGGGTGTTAATCACATACAGATGTGAATATTAGTGTTGAATCACATGATGATGTGAACTAGATTATTGACTCTAGTGCAAGTGGGAGACTGAAGGAAATATGCCCTAGAGGCAATAATAATGCATGTGTGAATACATAGACAAACATATAGTCACTAGTATGCCTCTACTTGACTAGCTCATTAATCAAAGATGGTTATGTTTCCTAACCATAGACATGTGTTGTTATTTGATTAACGGGATCACATCATTAGAAGAATGATGTGATTGACATGACCCATTCTGTTAGCCTAGCACTTGATCGTTTAGTATGCTGTTATTGCTTTCTTCATGACTTATACATGTTCCCGTAACTATGAGATTATGCAACTCCTGCCACCGGAGGAACACTTTGATGCTACCAAACGCCACAACGTAATCGGGTGATTATAAAGGAGTACTACAGGTGTCTCCAAAGGTACATGTTGGGTTGGCGATTTCGAGATTAGGTTTTTCACTCCGATTGACGGAGAGGTATCTCTCGGCCCTCTCGGTAATGCACATCACTATAAGCCTTGCAAGCAATGTAGTTAATGAGTTAGTTACGGAATGATGCATTACGTAACGAGTAAAGAGACTTGCCGGTAACGAGATTGAACTAGGTATTGATACCGACGATCGAATCTCGTGCAAGTAACATACCGATGACAAAGGGAACAACGATGTCGTTATGCGATTTGAGCGATAAAGATCTTCAGAGAATATGTAGGAACCAATATGGACATCCAGGTTCCGCTATTGGTTATTGACCGAGAATAGTTCTAGGTCATGTCTACATAGTTCTCGAACCCGTAGGGTCCGCACGCTTAAGGTTTCGGCGACAGCTTATATTATGAGTTTTGATGTACCGAAGGAGTTCGGAGTCCCGGATGAGATCGGGACATGACGAGGAGTCTCGAAATGGTCGAGACGTAAAGATCGATATATTGACGACTATATTCGAGTTCGAAAGGTTCCGAGTGAGTCGGGTATTTTTCGAGTACCGAGAGTTACGGAATTCGCCGGGAGTATATGGGCCTTATTGGGCCATACGGGAATAGAGGAGAGAGGCCAAAGGAAGGAGGCCTGCGCCCTCCTGGTTCGATTGGACAAGGGCGCAGCCCCCTTTCCTTATTCCTCTCCCCCTCTTCCCTTCTACTCCAACAAGGAGGTGGAATCCTACTAGGACTAGGGAGTCCTAGTAGGACTCCACACTTGGCGCGCCTCCTAGGGCCGGCCTCCTCCCCTTGCTCCTTTATATATACGGGGCAGGGGGCACCCCATGACACACAAGTTGATCTACGGATCGCTCCTTAGCCGCAGCGGTGCCCCTCCACCATATTCCACCTCGGTCATATCGTCATGAGTTTAGGCGAAGCCTCGCCGGTAGAGCATCATCATCGCCACCACGCCGTCAGGTCGACGGAACTCATCCCGACACTTTGCTGGATCGGAGTCCGGGATCGCCATCGAGCTGAACATGTGCTGAACTCGAGGTGCCGACGCTCGGTACTTGGATCGGTCGGATCGTGAAGACGCATAACTACATCAACGCGTTGTCATAACGCTCGCCACGGTCTCACGAGGGTACGTGGACAATACTCTCCCTCTCGCTGCTATGCCATCACCATGATCTTGCGTGTGCGTAGGAAATTTGTTGAAATTACTATGTTCCCCAACAAGGAGATGCGTGGAATATGCTACTATAGTACTTACTTTCGGTTGTCTAAATTGCATCTTCTTCGGCAGTCCCGGAGCTTTTTTGATGAATTTTCTCCAAACTCTGCCATACAAAGAAAACAATTACTTGATATCAGATATGAACAAAGTTGCTGATATGGTGGATAATGATCGATTTAACTTACTTATTGAGCATTTCAGTCATGTCCGCATACTCCTTGGGATCTTTTCATTTGGAGTCTAAGACAGTTACTACTCCCTGCTCAAGCTTAATCTCTAGGAGAATATAGTGGCACCTGTGCACGCATGCATAACTCATCAATATTACATTACTATAACCTGACTAATAAGGGAAACCGAATATGCCACAAGACAAGAATACTCACTTGAAGTTGTAAGGAAAGAGTATTATATCCTTGTGTTCATTTATTACCAACGATTGTAGCAAGTTGGCCTCGGTATTTTCGGCATGAAATTCAACCTCAGTTGCATCTATGAGATATGTGTTAATGAACCCAATGGAACCCACTTGTCTTTTCTTCAATTTGGCGATCTTCAATCTGCATAATATAGTGAGGATAATTATAAATACATGCAATGATAGAGCTGAGTTATATAGAGAGACTTAATGACAGAACTAGTACTACTTATAGACAGTAGCAGGTGACCATTGCTTTATCGAGGGCCAATTGATTGAAAAACTGATAGAACTCCTCAATTGGAATAGGCAACAGTTCAATTCCAACGAGGTCATGCTCCTTTTAACTCTCACATACAAAGTACTCCTCCCTCGACTCTCTCGCAGGTTTTCATGTACCAATCATGCAATCTTCGTGATCATCGCTGATAGAGAGCTTTCATCTTTGACGAGAGGCTTCCCGCATCAGTATCTTTGTATCTCGCACCTCCAAGAAATCATAATGTACATCGTCGGGCAGGTAATCTTCAGATTGCCATAACCGGCACCATCCTCGGATCGACGATGTCGCTAGCGTGCACCTTGAGCAGGGGGCACGATTGTTTTGTTTGTTCGCCGAGCTGGGCAATTTGTTTCCCAGCTCGCCGCTCTTTCATCCTTTGATCACTTTTAGTACTTCCCGACCTCTCCGCTTCGCAAATGCCTTCCAATAATGCGCTCATAGTTGCCTTTCGGCGGTGACTTGGGTGGTTTTGTCAGGGCAGCCAGAGTGCGCTTCGCTTTCACCGGATCTATCTTCTCCTCCGGAGGTGGATGTCTCTTTGCTTTCAACCCTTCAAAGAAGTCCTTCACTTCGGTCCGCGCGATCTTCGCTTTCCTCCTCGGTCCTCTCAGACGGTAACTTCTCTGGATTCTTCGAGAGAAGGACCGAATCAGATTCCTCCCGCCTTTGGCTGTACTGCTAGACGCCGGCAGAGCAGACTGAGCGGATGTCTTCTTTCCTTGCTTACGAGGCGGAGGAGAAGGACTACGACGCGCCGGAGCAGCCGGAGCGGCAGCGCTTCTCTTCCGCCCTTGCTAACGAGGCGGAGAATGAGGAGGCTGGCTGCTCGGGCGCGCCGATGCAGGCGGAGAAGGAGGTGGAGTGCCGCCACGTGCCGGAGAAGGAGCCGGCCGAGTGCCCTGATCGTCACTCACCGGAGGAGGAGGCGGTGGAGGAGGCGGAGTGCCCTGACTCGCCGGAGGAGGAGGAGGAGGCGGAGGCGTCCAGTTCGGAAGGTTGATGAGATCCTTCCGCCATAGGCATGGAGTCTTCAGAGCAGAACCCATCCGATACTCCCCTTCACCGGTAGGGTGGTCAAGCCGGAGGTCCTCAAATACCTCCGTTATTTCATCGACCATCACCTTAGCATATCCTTCTGGAATCGGCTGGTAGTGAAAAGTTGAGTCGGGTTTAGTAGGATAAACAGAGCCAACATCCGCCTTGACCTTCAAATTGCTCCATTGCGCCATAAGGTGACAATTTTGAGACTCCGTGATAGCATCCACGGGATAGCTGGCAGGAGCCGTCAAGGCATGCTCCGGCTGAAGCAGCTCGGTGGAAGCCACGCCGCTTCTCCGCTAAGATGGCGGGTAGCCGGGGAAGCTTTGGCAGGTCGCTTGATCCGTTCTTCTTCTCGCCTCTAGCCCCATTACCCTTTCGTGCAGCGCCTGATTTGGCTCTGCTCCAGCTTTTCCTCCTCTCATGGGTTTTGTAACCTCAAGGTCGAAATCCAGCCTTCCATGAAACGGAGCTGGCGTGCCTCGTGTCCGCCCAGGTGCTCTGGATTCCCGAGGGCCATTGTGAGCTCATCCTTCTCCCCGTCTCGAACGAACTTCCTTGTTGCGCCGCTTCTATATATTGCTTTAGCCTCTTTGGTGGTATGTCCAATTGATCGTCCGTCCAAATGCACTTCCTCGACATAGGTCCAAGGTTCCGCCAGCCTCAAGAACCAAGTCCGCAACGGTCCGGCAGTTCATTGTCTCGGTTCGATCCCTTTATCAAGTAGATCATTCTCAGCCTTGGCCCACTTAGGCCGGGCTATGAGGTAGCCACCTGACCCCATGCGATGGTGAAGCTTCTTCTTCGCAGCATTTTGCTTTTTTGTCGCCGACATCTTTTTACTCTTTTCCGATGTCCCGTGGGCCACAAATGCGGGCCAGTCATCTCTGATCTTCTCATATTTGCCCTTGATTTCTGGTGTCTCTTTTTTATCGACAAACTTATTCAGGTCTTTCTTCCAATTCCTGAATAGATCTGCCATCTTCTTAAGAGCAAAAGACTTGATTAATGGCTCTATAACTGGCTTCTCCGGATCATCCTCTGGCGGTAGGGTGAAATTTGACTTCAGCTCAGTCCAAAGATCATTTTTTCTGCAGATCATTGACATAAGACACCTCAGGGTCTTTGTTCTTAGGCTTATACCATTGCTGGATGCTGATCGGGATCTTGTCCCTAACTAGAACCCCGCACCGAGCAACAAATGCCTTCTTTGTCCGGATGGGTTCAATCGGTTGGCCGTCGTGGCGTGATTTCTATGATCTCAAACCTTTCATCCGAGCTCAACTTTTCTTGGGCCTCGCCTCTTTACCGGTTGTGCTCGATCCGAGGGCTAGAAAAGGAAGAAAGATGAGAGTTAATTAATATGTGTACATAACAAAACAATGAATGCATCAATTAGCTAGTCAAGACAAGCTTAACTAATATATATACCTGGCGGACTCAGTTCGGTGATCACCGGAGCAGTCCTCACGGTCTACTTCTTCACCCTCTCCTTCTTCCACCGCATTGGGTCATCGGAGCCATCATAATCATAGCCACTGCTTCTTCACCCTCTCCTTCCAGACCATCGGTGTCGTTGAGAAACATCAACGAGCTGAGGGCATCACTTCCTTCTGCGATTATGTCCCTCAACAATGCTTCTTGTGCTTCGTCTCGGGGCGGGGTGTCCATAGTTTCTACAAATATTTACAACATGGCAATTATTATTCAAACATGACAGATATGGATATATTAGTGGCAAACGTAGAACTAGCTAGCTAATCACAATAAGGAATCATATTAATTAGTGGCCTCGATGTTGCTTCTCTAGGGTTTCGGCTGGCCTCGACAACGCTTCAAGGGTTAGGGGGTGGCCTCGAGAACGCTTCAAGGAGGGGGTAATATCGACCCCCCCCCACGTGTTGAAGCTATCGGGAGGGGGTCGGCGTTGAACACTACATCTATGTCCCACAAGTGACGTGGGCATCGACGCCCGCGGTAGGGTAGAGGGTCGTGGATCGCCGAGCGGTCGAGGGTCAAGGTTCAAAGGATTCAACAAAACCATGTCTTCATCATTAGGCGAAAGTAACAGGTGCATGATGGTACGAAGCTCTCCAAAGTTATTTTGGAACGGAGTCCTAGATAGGATAATTCGCTTTTTGGTTCAAATTTTAGCAAGAACCTTCCGAATATCGTTATTTGGAAGGCCTTTGCTGAAATTCGTACAAAAAGGCAAATTATCCTACCCGGACTCCATTCCGTATAACGTTGAGGACTTCGCACCATCATGCCATGGTTACTCCGCCAATGATGAAGCCATGGATTTATTCAATACTTTGACACTAGGAAACCTCTCGACCCTCGGCGATCCTCGACCTCGAACCTCGACGACCCCGAACCTCGACCCTAGACGACCCTCGAACCCTTGACCTCGATCCTTGACCCTAGAACCCTCGAACCTCGACCCCAAAACCCTCGACCCTTGACCCCTTAACGACCCTCGACCCTCTACCCTAGTTCCCGACCCTCGACCCCTCGGCGATCCTCGACACCCTCGCTCCCGATAAAATTAAGAAGAAGAAGAAAAAAAGAGGAGAAAAAGGAGAAGAAGCTCCTCTATTCCTTCTTCTTCTCCTCTTTTTTCTTCTTCTTCTCTTCTTCCTCTCCTCGCCTTCTCCTTCTTCTTCTCCTTCTTTCTCTACTTATTTTCCTTTTCCTTATTTTACTTTTTCCTCTCCACTAACATAAAATGCACTAACCTAAAATGCAACAAACATAAAATGCACTAAATCGATCAACTAACCTAAAATCAGTGATAAAATGCACTAACCTAAAATCGATATCTACTAACAACTTAAAAAATAATACATATATGAAAAATGCATATATGAAAAAACATCATCATATCATCAACAGAAAAAAATAGTATTTTTCTAAAATCTATCTTTTGCATATATACATCAACATATATATACACTAACCTAAAATGCACAAAAATGCTATCGGAGAGGGGGTATATCGACCCCCCTCATGTATCCACATACATACATATACATACATATATGTATAAATTTTTGCATATATAAACTTTTTCTAAAATCTAACTTTTGCATATATGAACATATATACACAGAGAACATATACATATATACACAGAGAACATATACATAAAATGCACAAAAAAATAAGAGGAAAGGGCGCCGGCGGCCGGACCGAAGGCGGCGGCGTGTGGTCGGGGCGACGGCGACGGGGTTGGGGAAGGGCGGCACAGGCGACGGCGACGGGTCGGGAACGGGTGGCGCCACAGAGCGCATTTACGCGACGAGGTCGGGCAGGGCGGCGGCGGCGGCGACGGCGACGGGTCGGGCCGGCAGGGCGGCGGGCGCGGCGACGGTGTCGGGCAGTGGCTCGGCGGGCGGCGACGGCGAGGTGGACCAACTGACGGCGTCGGGCAGGGCTCGGCGGCGACGGGCGACGAGGAGCGTAAGCGCCGGAGCGAGAAGAAGCAGATGGATTTTAGCGAAAACTGCTAAGTGTCAGTATATATAGCAAGAGATTGGTCCCGGTTCGTGGCACGAACCGACTAATCTTTAGTCCCGGTTGGTGCCACCAACCGGGACCAAAGGCCTTTTCAAGAGCCCAAAGGGCGGAAGCGGCGTTTGGTCGGTTCGTGGCACAAACCGGGACTAAAGGGGGGCATTAGTCCCGGGTCGTAGCACCAACCGGGACTAATGCACCCCTTTAGCCCCGGTTGGTGCCACCAACCGGGACCAAAGGCCTGTGCTGCCCCGAACCCAAATATTTAGTCCCACTCGCTAGTTGAGAGGAGGCACACCTGCTTATAAGGTGCGGTGCGCCTTCCTCTCGAGCTCCTCTCTAAAGCAAGCTGGCCTAACCTTGCAATCTGTGCTGTCAGGCTCATGGGCCTCCCTGGCCCGAATCTCGCCCATGGTAGGGTTTCTAGTCGTATTCAGCCGTCTGGGGCCAAAGAGATGGCACTTTTTTTTGTTTTTTGTTTTATTTGTTGCTTTATTTAGTTAATTTTGTTTCTATTTACAACAAAATACTTATTGTTGCTATATTTATTTTTTTTCCATTTTTTGTTTTATTTTCTGCATTATTTATTTTCTTTTGTTTTTTGCTTTATTTTTAATTCTTTTTGCTTTTAGTTTTAGAAAAATTATAAACTTTCTGTTAGTGCCATTAGTTTTCAAATTTGAAAACACTTTTTGTTTTCTTTGTTGCTTTATTCATTTTATTTTGTTTCTACTTATAACAAAATACTTATTGTTGCTATTTTTATTTTTATTTCCAGTTTTTTGTTTTCTTTTCTCGCATTATTTATTTTCTTTTGTTTTTTGCTTTATTTTTAATTATTTTTGCTTTTAGTTTTAGAAAAATTATAAACTTTCTGTTAGTGCCATTAGTTTTCAAATTTGAAAACACTTTTTTGTTTTCTTTGTTGCTTTATTCATTTTATTTTGTTTCTACTTACAACAAAATACTTATTGTTGCTATTTTGAATTTTTTCCAATTTTTTTGTTTTGTTTTCTGCATTATTTATTTTCTTTTGGTTTTTTGCTTTATTTTTTAATTCTTTTTGCTTTTAGGTCTGCAAAATTATAAACTTTCTGTTAGTGCCATTAGTTTTAGACTTTCTCTTTGTGCCATTAGTTTTAAAATTTGAATAGTTAAAATTTAAATTCTTTGAAATTCATAGTTTTAAAATGAACTCTGAAAAAGTTGGCATAGCATATGCATGTACAAAACGGACAGTGGTATCATACTCGTTTGTTACAAAGTTGGCATGGTATCATCATAATAGTTGCGGGAGAAAGTCTTCATTTTTTTCTTCGCTTGTGTCATTTGCTTATTACGCCGTAACCATGGATAATCTTCATCGTTTATAAGGATGCTTGGGTCAGCCTTGACTTTGAAGGGAGGAATTTCATGAAACTTTTCATACTCTTCAGACATGTTTGTCTTGCCCTCCACTCCCATGATGTCCCTTTTTCCTGAAAGAACTATGTGGCGCTTTGGCTCATCGTATGATGTATTCACTTCCTTATCTTTTCTTTTCCTCGGTCTGGTAGACATGTCCTTCACATAGATAACCTGTGCCACATCATTGGCTAGGACGAACGGTTCGTCAGTGTACCCAAGATTTTTCAGATCCACTGTTGTCATTCCGTACTGTGGGTCTACCTGCACCCGCCTCGATGATTGACCCACTTGCACTTAAACAAAGGGACCTTAAAATCTACTCCGTTGTCAAGTTCCCATATGTCTACTATGTAACCATAATATGTGTCCTTTCCCCTGTCGGTTGCTGCATCAAAGCGGACACCGCTGTTTTAGTTGGTGCTCTTTTGATCTTGGTCAATCGTGTAAAATGTATTCCCATTTATCTCGTATCCTTTTGAAATCATTACAATCGAAGATGGTCCCCTGGACAACAAGTACAGCTTATCACAAACAGTGTTGTCACCTCTGAGACGTGTTTCCAACCAACTGCTGAAAATCCTGATGTGTTCACATGTAATCCATCGTCGACCGCTCCGGTGTTTGGAGCGCAGATCGTTCTTGTGTTCATCGACATACGGGTCACCAAGGTAGAGTTCGTCAGAAACTGTAGTGTGCTTGAGACCAAGAATATCCGCCCCTGCATATTATTGAGTCCTTTCCAAGCGTGTTTTTCCAAAGTCTCCCCTCATACCGCGATTTAGGGAGACCTATCTTCTTAAGGCCAGAATGAAGTCAACACAAAACCCGATGACATCCTCTCGCTTGATGGCCCATAGAGATGCTTTCTTCCGCCTAGCGCGTTACTTAACATATTTCTTTAGGACTCCATGAACCTCTCAAAGGGGTACATATTGTGTAGAAATACGGGCCCTAGAATGACAATCTCGCCGACTAGATGAACTAGGACGTGCGCCATGATATTGAAGAAGGATGGTGGGAACACCAGCTTGAAACCGACAAGACATTGCGCCACATCACTCCTTAGCGTTGGTACGATTTCTGGATCGATCACCTTCGAGATATTGCATTGAGGAATGCACATAGCTTCACAATGGCTAATCGGACGTTTTCCGGTTGAAGCCCCTCAATGCAACCGAAGCAGTTGCGCCATAATCACGTGGCGTCATGAGACTTTAGGTTCTAGAACTTTTCTCCGCATATTTATTATTCCCTTTATATTCGACGAAGCCGTCCGACCTTCATCTTGAGCAGGCATTCAAAGAAGATTTCTTTCTCTTCTTTCGTAAGAGCGTAGCTGGCAGGACCTTCATACCGCTTCGGAGGCATGCCCTCTTTTTTCGCAAGCGTTGCAGGTCCTCCGTGCCTCGGTGTATCTTTTGTCTTCCCATACACGCCCAAGAAGCCTAGCAGGTTCACGCAAAGGTTCTTCGTCACGTGCATCACGTTGATCGAAGAGCGGGCCTCTAGGTCTTTCCAGTAGGGTAGGTCTCAAAATATAGATTTCTTCTTCCACATTGGTGCGTGATTGTCAGCGTCATTCGGAACAGCTAGTCCGCCGGGACCCTTTCCAAAGATTATGTGTAAATCATTGACCATAGCAAGTACGTGATCACCAGTACGCATGGTGGTCTTCTTCCGGTGATCTGCCTCGCCTTTGAAATGCTTGCCTTTCTTTCGACATTGATGGTTGGTCGGAAGAAATCAACGATGGCCCAGGTACACATTCTTCTTGCAGCTTCCCAGGATGAGAACTGGCATCATAATGAACTTCCGCTTCATGCACATCCAAGGAGGAAGGTTATACATACATAGAGTCACGGGCCAGGTGCTGTGATTGCTGCTCTGCTCCCCGAAAGGATTAATGCCATCCGCGCTTAAAGCAAACCATACGTTCCTTGGGTCCTTTGCAAACTCATCCCAAGATTTCTCTTGATTTTTCTCCATGCGACCCGTCGTGAAAGTGCTCTCAACTTCCCGCCTTTCTTACGATCCTCACTGTGCCATCGTGATCAACTTGGCATGCTCTCCGCTTACGAACAGACGTTTCAACCATGGTATTATAGGAGCATACCACATCACCTTCGCAGAACCCTCTTCCTAGGAGGCTCGCCGTCAACATCACCAGGTCATCTCGTCGATCTTATACGCAATGTACCGCATACCGGGCATGTGTTCAGATCCTTGTATGCACATGTAGAGGATGCAGATCATTAGGACATGCATGTATCTTCTCCACCTCCAATCCTAGAGGGCATACGACCTTGTTTGCTGCGTATGTACTATCGGGCAATTCGTTATCCTTTGGAAGCTTCTTCTTCATTATTTTCAGAGCTTCTCAAATCCTTTATCAGCACAACATTCTCGCCTTCCATTGCAGCAATTCCAAAGACGGTACCGAGCTTTGTGTTGCCATCTTCGCAATTGGGGTACAACCCTTTTTGTGATCCTCTAACATGCGATCGAACTTCAGCTTCTCCTTTTGACTTTCGTGATTGCGCCCTTGCATCGACAATGACCCGCGGAGATCATCATCATCGGGCACATCGTCTCGGTTCCTCTTGATCTTCAGCAGCTTCGCCCGTTGTAGCACCATCGTGCACATCGTCTGTTTTCTCTTGATGTTCAGTAGCATCACCGTATTCAGGGGGCACATAGTTTTCACCGTACTCTTCTTATTTGCCGTCTTCCATCATAACCCCTATTTCTCCGTGCCTCGTCCAAACATTATGGTGTGGCATGAAACCTTGTAAAGTAGGTGGGTGTGAAGGATTTTTCGGTCAGAGTAAGACTTTGTATTCCCACATATAGGGCATGGACAACACATAAAACCATTCTGCTTGTTTGCCTCAGCCACTTCGAGAAAATTATGCACGCCCTTAGTGTACTCGGTGGTGTGTCTGTCACCGTACATCTATTGCCGGTTCATCTGCGTGCATTATATATAATTAATGTGTCAAAATCATTACGTAACATCATGAATAGCTAATTAATGACCAAATTAATAGAAGTTCATCATCACATAAAAACCAAAGTACATACATAGTTTTCATCTAACAACATAAAGCTCTGCAGAGCATCTAAATTAATTAAACCATACATTGAAACTATGTAAAACATTTCAATGCGAAAACAAATGCGATCATAATCGCAACCAAGGTAACAACTGATCCAACAGCATAATGATACCAAGCCTCGGTATGAATGGCATATTTTCTAATCTTTCTAATCTTCAAGCACATTGCATCCATCTTGATCTTGTGATCATCGATTTACATCCGCAACATGCAACTCCAATATCATCTTCTCCTCCTCAAGTTTTTTTATTTTTTCCTTCAAGAAATTGTTTTCTTCTTCAACTAAATTTAACCTCTCGACAATAGGGTCGGTTGGAATTTCTAGTTCAACAACCTCCTAGATAAATAAAATCTATGTCACGTTGGTCGGCATAATTTTCATAAACAATAAATGAACCAATAGTTATGAAAAGATAATATATACCACATCCGAATCATAGATGTGACGAGGGCCGGGTTGGCGGATACCAAAACCATCGCACTATATAAGATGCAATAATAAAAGTAAGAAAATAATATAATTATCTATCTAAACATACAAGTAAGAATATTTTTCCTTTCAGAAAGAAGATAAGAACAAGAGGCTCACTACGGTGGTGCGGCGATGAGATCGGTGCGGGTGATCGACGGCGATGAAGACGGGGACGGGGCGTGACGGACCGCTAAACCTAGATAAATATTGAGGAAAATGGAGCTTGGCGGTCGAGCTTGGAGAGGAGAAACCATAAGTAGTGTGGCTTGAACATTCCATCGAACACCTTGTGTGCATAGGAGGTGAGCTAGAGCACCACCAAGCCCTCTCCCCTCGGCCGAAAAAAAGCAGAGCGTGCTGTGCTCTTGCGCTGAGGGGGTATATATAAACACCACCATTAGCCCGGTTGGTGGCATGAACCGACTAAAGGAAGCCTTTGGTCCTGTTCAAGCCACCAACCGACCAATAGCGGATGGGCAGAGCCAGCCCATTGGTGGGTTCGTCCCACCAACCGGGACCAAAAGGTCCGGACAAACCGGGACCAATAACCCACGTGGCCCGGCCGGCCCCCCGGGCTCACGAACCGGAACAAATAGCTTCATTGGTCCCGGTTCTGGATTGAACCGAAACTAATGGGCTGAACCGGCCTGGGCCATTGCCCCCTTTTCTACTAGTGGACCTCTCCGGAACCCTAGGTCGTGTGTCAAGGTCATTGCCCTCATGTGACCATGTAATAGATCACATCACGTAGTTGCGTGGCAGGTTTTTTGCCGCTCAATCATGGATTTTTTGGAATGTTCACAATAAAGTTGCTATTGAAAAGATTATCATTGCTCATCTGCCTGATTGTATTTTTTTTAATCAATCGCCTTTTTCAGCTATGGTGTCACTTGGGCAAGGGGAAGGACAAGACTATGCTGCAAGCGGTCCTCGTGAATCTTAGATATATCCACTATGTTAATCGGCCGACGCCAAGCAACTAAAGTAGGATGTAGTTGTAGGTTTTGGTTTCCGAGCATGCATGCTCGTGTATGAACTCCTCTATATCGTTGGTATCCTCAACGTTTATTTTCTGCAACCTTTTTGTTGTAAAACTTGAACTTGTGTTCATGTTTGATGCTTTATAACATATATAAAGGCATGTGTTGCTTCTGGCAATCTTCTAAAAAAACATTTGAATTTAGTTCCACTATTTGTTAAAATTTGGATTTTTTTTTTCTGTGGGTAAGGATGTGTTCAAAGAACCAAGAAAAAAAATGCGAACCAACCTAGAATTGGATGGTTAGGAGGATAGTGGTATTCCTTGGCCATCACCAGCAAGAAAATGAATGAAGGTGAGGAGATAAACCCCTGGAGTATAGGTAAAGAAAATGAATGCTAAGAAATTAGAGGGGGTTCCACGCTGATGGCGAGACCACCGGACTCCCTCCCCACGCTGCGCTGGGCGGCGAAGTTCTCCACTGCCGCTCTGGATGGCTCGCCGGAATGGCACGATGGATCGCTGTTCCTAGATCGGCCTGGTCTTTGTTTCCTTCGGAACGACGACGGTAAGATCGTGGACGGGCGTCATCTACGCTCAGGCGAGAAAATCGAGAAGGGAAAGGAGATGGTGCTTCTTGAATGCGTTGTGCCCATCGGCGCTCGCGTCTTCACGGATCGGCGACGACTGACGCTAGCCCCTGGGGTCCTATCGCCGGCGTCGCGATCAACTTCGCCGGCATCCTCGTCGCACTCGGGATCGAGATTTGAAGCCTTGGCCGAGAGCGGAGACGAGACGGTTGAGGCCTCGGATGCGGGACGTGTGGCGAATGAGGTGGTGAACGCTGTCCTTGCCGGTGATGAAGATCGTGGAAGCGTTGACGCCTTGGAGGGATCCTGGTCGGTCGTACGGCATCGGAGGAAGAAGACGGACGCCGAGCTCCTTCAGGAGTTCTCGAACGACGTGGGGTACCCTACGCCAGCGTCCAGAGTTTGGGAGAAGGGCTCCACATCGGGCAGCAAGGTAAACTCCGATTCTGCTCACGATCCTTCGTTTTCGTGCAGGGAGGAGATGCATGCTGAGTGTGACAAATCGCCGGCCATGCCGAGGCCGCCGCCGGCGCCGGCGCGGCAGCGACGCGGGATCTGCATCAGGCCGTGGAAGGGGCCGCTTCCACGCCCCAAGATCACGCCGCCGGTAGCGCTGGCCGCGTTCCTGCCGGCTTCACTTGCGGGTGCGTCATCTTCGGCGTCTCCGAATCAGCAGGAAGAAACGGCAGCGGCTTGTACGGCATGCGACGATCCCGCGTTTCAAACTGCGCTGACTCGGGACTCGGGCTGGTCGCATGCTCGTGGGCCCTGTGTGAGCAAGGCCATGCAGGCCTCGCGGCTGGGCCGTACGCTACGTCGAGGCGATCTGTTTCAGTACAGGGTATCGAGACGCCCTAACACCACGGTTTCGCATCTGCTCGGATCGACTTCACGTGTTCCGCCGCCGCCATCTTACGCCGACGTACTGCGCCAGGCTTCTGCGCCGCCGATGACCGGCCGGGGTGGCAACCCGTCCAAGGGAGCTCCACCGGTGGGACAAACAGGTCCAACTTTTGCATCAAACCCCGGACTCTTCGCCGGCTTTGGTGTGGCTGCTGGACCTATTCGCTTCGGAGCGTTGCCGGCATCGACATCCACCGCTGCTCCGTCCGTCCAGCGGGCCTCGGCTCCGGCGCCGGCACCGGTCATCTTTGGTGTTAACAACCAGCAAGTGCCGGATGCACCTCCCACCCGGAATCCCAAGAGCAAGCGCAAGGGGGGACGTCGTGATGCTACTGCCGGCGCGGCCCCCGCGGCTGCGCGTTCTACACCAGCGTTCCCGCCGGCGTCAGTGACGGCCGCCCCCAATGCTCAAACTCAATCAGCCATACACGCTAATGCGGCGACGTCGACCACTATTGACACTACTGGACATCTACCGAAGGGTAAAAAGACTGGTCTTTGGTGTTTTAAATGCAGGTCAGATGATCATATGTCTAAGGATTGCACGGTGGTTCATTACTGTCACATTCGTAACAACTACAAGCATCCTCTGCACCGCTGCTCTGTTCTCAAGCAACCAAGGCCAACCGCCTCCCTCGGTGGTTGCGGTTTAGTTAATGCAATGTTTGTACAGCTTCCGGACTCACTCTTCAAGGAGAATCTCGCCCCACCTACTTTGCCGACTGCTTTGGTTACTATTTCAGGTGGTTCCTTGTCTTCTTCTGTGATGGAGGCCGAGGTTGCAAAGATCGCCGCGGTCCAAACTTCGTGGAAGTGGGAAGCTATGCCTCATGGAGCAAATGCTTTCTTGGTTTCTTTCCCTTCAGTGGAGATTTTGCAGCGCTTGGCAGCGTTTGAGTATAATGTTAAATCACATGACGTGAAGATCACTTTTAGTGAATGGAAAATCGAGGAGGTTCCGTCGTTACTTCCCTTGCAGCCCGTTTGAGTGCACGTCATCGGAGTCCCGCCAGCTCTTCGCCATTTCCTTGGTCTGTGGGCGGTGGGATCAGTTATTGGCGCTACTCAGGATGTTGAATTGGTTTGCTTGCGCCGTCACGGTATTGTGCGGATCCAGGTGGCTGTTCATAACATGGATAATTTTGTCAAACATGATGGGTCTGATGAAAGCCCGGTCTCCTATGATGTCTATGTCAAGCTTAATGGATATACGATTTGGTTTGTGCTGGAGGAGGATGATTTTGTTCCGGATGATGACTTTATTCCTCGGATTTGGGAAAACCATGATGATGGGCATGATGATGGTGCTAACCGAGATGAGGATATGCCAGATAGGGATGCTAGCAAGCGAGTAAAAAAAGTCCAAACTAATGGTGGTAATACGACGTGTGGAGCTCAATCTGTCTCCACTGTTGTCCCATGCAGACTACTCATTTGGGCTTTGAACATGCTACAGTGCCACCACAAGTCAACCTTCTGCATAATCCTGTGCAAGACCTTGCAGCTACATTTCTTGTGCCAACCGTGTCTGCTCAAGCATTGGCATCATCCAACGCTCCTTCAGGCCAGGGAGCTAAGCACATGCATGTGCAGGCAGCTGTTGGGGATATAACTATTTGTATAAGCCGTCCATGAGGGGCCGGGTTATGCAAAGAGAGATCTATCAGAAGAAGCCCAAGACCAAGCATGAAGATGGTGGTTCAATAAAGGGTCTAAAGCCCACGGGCGACTCAGGGCCCGTCGTAGTAAACCGCCATAATGGCATGACTTGTATCATAAGATAGATTTAACTAGTCACCGAGCCGGACATTGTTTATGAGCCGGTCGGGACTCTGTAAGCCGCAGGGCGTCAACCTGTGTATATAAGGGGACGACCCGACGGCGGCTTAGGGCAAGAAACAACTCATCGAGAACCGGGCATAGCGTATCTCGCTCCCTGGTCATCGAAGTATCAAGCAATACCAACCCAACTAGACGTAGGCCTTACCTTCACCGTAAGGGGTCGAACTAGTATAACTCTCTCGTGTCCTTTGTCCCGATTAACCCCTTTAAGCTTCCTAGTTGCGATGGCTCCACGACTAAGTCCTTGCAAGAGGACATCTGCCGTGACAATCCCATGACAGTTGGCGCCCACCGTGGGGCTGGCGCACGGTGGATTTGAATTCTTGAAGGGCAACTTTGAAGGGATCAAGGGATACGCAGTGGGCCGGATGACCAAGAGTCGTCGCGGCAAGATCTACATCGACGACGAAGGCTGGGGCGCCGGCGCCGACTCAATTGAGTACGGGTACCGGGTCCCCTTTGGCGGAATCCACGTTTTCATCGGCCGGATTTGTGAGCCGGGCCCTAAGCCGGACTGCTGCACCGACCTCGTCGAGACGGCTCAGCGTGCGAGACCCGCCCGAGCTCAACCCGTCGTGAAGCGTGCCTTCGTGGGTTGCATCCACGGAGGAGAGCTTTCTGAAGGATCTGTAGATGGTGGTGAGACGGCCGTCCTCTCCGATGGTGATTCGTCCGCCGGTTCAACAGATTCGTTGTATCTGTTACAGGATGGCGGGCTTAGGGGCTGTTCCGATGGCTCTAGTATTCCGGACTCCTATGAGCCGCCAAGCTGGGCAGGAGTCTTCATGGCTGGTACTCATCCCGGTCAAAACTCAACGGCTGCAACAATAATAACGTCCGGGTCAGGAGCAGCCGGGGCAAGAGGCCCTGTGCGCCCGCCGGCTCAGGTGCTGATGGACCTTATGGATAAGCTGACGGCCCTGTTAACCACCACAGTCATCCCTACGAATCAAGATGAACATAACGCGGAGGTGGCACGGGTGCGTGAAGAGATAGCTCGGGCCAAGGAGGCCTTGGCTGTCGTGGTTCTTAGTCTGACAGTAGAATGGGGGGTAGGAATGGAGAGGCAAGATCCTAGCTATGGAGTAGTTGTATACGCAAGGGATTTACGAGTGCAGGCCCTTCTCGGAGGAAGTAACAGCCCTACGTCTCGGAGCCCTGAGGCGGTCGACTGGATTATCTGCGTATGTGTTACAGGGGTGCGAACCCTTCTACCTGTGGAGGGGGGTGGCTTATATAGAGTACGCCAGGACCCCAGCCAGCCCACGCAGTAGAGGGTTTAAGGTACGTTAAGGCTAGGCGTTACTGGTAACGCCTTACATAAAGTGTCATTAAGGTCATAAAAACTATTTAACTATAGACCGTTTGGACACCGAGTGGCTCTTGGACTCTTGGTGGTCGAGTGGGTCTTCATAGTCGAGTGTCTTTGAATCTCTCGAGTGGGAGCCTACCAGGTCGACTGGAAGGCTGCTTCTCTTGTAAGATTGAGTCAGACTCAATGCCCGACCACAGCAGAAGATAGAGAGAAAATGAAAAATGTTCCCTATGCTTCAGCCATAGGCTCTATCATGTATGCAATGCTGTGTACCAGACACGACGATGCTTAGCTGTAAGCTTGGCGGGAAGGTACCAAAGTAATCCAGAGTGGATCATTGGACAGCGGTCAAGAACATCCCGAAATACCGGAAAGGACTAAGGATATGTTTCTCGATATGGAGGTAACAAAGAGCTAGTCGTAAATGGTTACGCCGATGCAAGTTTTGACACTGATCCGGACGATTCTAAATCGCAAACCGGATACATATTTTTATTAAACGGTGGAGCTGTCAGTTGGTGCAGTTCTAAACAAAGCGTCGTGGCGGGATCTACATATGAAGCGGAGTACATAGCTGCTTCGGAAGCAGCAAATGAAGGAGTGCGGATGAAAGAGTTCATTTCCGATCTAGGTGTCATACCTAGTGCATCGGGACCAATGAAGATCTTCGTGACAATCTTGGTGCAATTGCCTTGGCAAAGGAATCCAGATTTCACAAGAGGACCAAGCATATCAAGAGACGCTTCAATTCCATTCGGGACCAAGTCCAAGTGGGAGACATAGAGATTTGCAAAATACATACGGATCTGAATGTTGCAGACCCGCTGACTAAGCCTCTTCCACGAGCAAAACATGATCAGCACCAAGACTCCATGGGTGTTAGAATCATTCTTGTGTAATCTAGATTATTGACTCTAGTGCAAGTGGGAGATGAAGGAAATATGCCCTAGAGGCAATAATAAAGTTATTATTTATTTCCTTATATCATGATAAATGTTTATTATTCATGCTAGAATTGTATTAACCGGAAACATAATACATGTGTGAATACATAGACAAGCAGATAGTCACTAGTATGCCTCTACTAGACTAGCTCATTAATCAAGATGGTTATGTTTCCTAACCATAGACATGTGTTGTCATTTGATTAATGGGATCACATCATTAGGAGAATGATGTGATTGACATGACCCATTTCATTAGCTTAGCACTTGATCGCTTAGTATGTTGCTTATGCTATCTTCATGACTTATACAAAGTTCCTGCAACTATGAGATTATGCAACTCCGTTTACGGAGGAACACTTTGTGTACTACCAAACATCACAACGAATCGGGTGATTATAAAGGTACTCTACAAGTGTCTCCAAAAGTATATGTTGAGTTGGCATGAATCAAGATTAGGATTTGTCACTCCGATTGTCGGAGAGGTATCTCTGGGCCTTCTCGGTAATACACATCACATAAGCCTTGCAAGCATTGCAACTAATGAGTTAGTTGTGAGATGATGTATTACGGAACGAGTAAAGAGACTTACGTAAACGAGATTGAACTAGGTATTGATACCGACGATCGAATCTCGGGTAAGTAACATACCGATGACAAAGGGAACAACGATGTTGTTATGCGGTTTGACCGATAAAGATCTTCAGTAGAATATGTAGGAACCAATATGGGCATCCAGGTTCCGCTATTGGTTATTGACCAAGAATGGTTCTAGGTCATGTCTACATAGTTCTCGAACCGTAGGGTCCGCACGCTTAAGGTTTCGATGGCGGTTATATTATGAGTTTATGTATTTTGATGTACCGAAGGAGTTCGAGTCCGGATGTGATCACGGACATGACGAGGAGTCTCGAAATGTTCGAGACATAAAGATTGATATATTGACGGCTATATTCGGACACGGAAAGGTTCGGAAGTTTCGGAGAAAACCGAGTGCCGGAGGGGTTACGGAACCTCCCGGGAAGTAATGGGCCTTATTGGGCCAAGAGGGAGAGAGAGGGCTGCACCAGGAAGTGGCGCGCCCCCCATGGGGAGTCCGACTGGACTAGGAGGGGGGCGCGCCCCCTTCCTCTCCCTCTCCTCTCTTTCCTTCCCCTTCCTCTTCCTAGTAGGACTAGGAAAGGGAGTCCTACTCTACTAGGAGGAGGACTCCCCCCCCTGGTCGCGCCCAAGGGCGGCCGCCCTCCCCTTTCTCCTTTATATACGGGGCAGGGGGCACCCTAGAACACACAAGTTGATCTTCGTGATCGTTCCTTAGCGTGTGCGGTGCCCCCTCCACCATATTCCACCTCGGTCATATTGTAGCGGTGCTTAGGCGAAGCCTGCGACGGTAGAACATCAAGATCGTCCACCACGCCGTCGTCTTGTGGAACTCCTCCCCGACGCTTTGCTGGATCGGAGCCCGGGATCGCCATCGAGCTGAACGTGTGCTAAGAACTCGGAGGTGCCGGAGTAACGGTGCTTGGATCGGTCGGATCGTGAAGACGCGTCGACTACATCAACCGCGTTGATATAACGCTTCGCTTTCGGTTCACGAGGGTACGTGGACGGACACTCTCCCTCTCGTTGCTATGCCATCACCATGGTCTTGCGTGATCATAGGAAATTTTTGAAATTACTACGCTTCCCAACGGTGGCATCCGAGCCAGGTTTTATGCGTTGATGTCATATCCACGAGTAGAACACAAGTGAGTTGTGGGCGATACAAGTCATACCGCCTACCAGCATGTCATACTTTGGTTCAGCGGTATTGTGAGATGAAGCGCCCGGACCGACATTACGCGTGACGCTTACGTGAGACTGGTTTCACCGCTACGAGCACTCGTGCTTAAAGGTGGCTGGCGGGTGTCTGTCTCTCTCACTTTAGTTGAACTGAGTGTGGCTACGCCCGTCCTTGAGAAGGTTAAACGGAGTCTATTTGACGAAATATCGCTGTGGTTTTGATGCGTGAGGTGAGAACGGTTCTTGCTCAGCCCGTAGCAGCCACGTAAAACTTGCAACAACAAAGTAGAGGACGCCTAACTTGTTTTTGCAGGGCATGTTGTGATGTGATATGGTCAAGACGTGATGCTATATTTTATTGTATGAGATGATCATGTTTTGTAACCGAAGTTATCGGCAATGGCAGGAGCCATATGGTTGTCGCTTATTGTATGAAATGCAACGCCATGTAATTGCTTTACTTTATCACTAAGCGGTAGCGATAGTCGAGAAGCAATAGTTGGCGAGACGACAACGATGCTACGATGGAGATCAAGGTGTCGCGCCGGTGACGATGGTGATCATGACGGTGCTTGGAGATGGAGATCACAAGCACAAGATGATGATGGCCATATCATATCACTTATATTGATTGCATGTGATGTTTATCCTTTATGCATCTTATCTTGCTTTGTTTGACGGTAGCATTATAAGATGATCTCTCACTAAAATTATCAAGAAGTGTTCTCCACGAGTATGCACCGTTGCTAAAAGTTCAGTAGTACCCGGACACCACGTGATGATCGGGTGTGATAAGTTCTACGTCCATCTACAACGGGTGCAAGCCAGTTTTGCACACGCAGAATACTCAAAGTTAAACTTGACGAGCCTAGCATATGCAGATATGGCCTCGGAACACGGAGACCGAAAGGTCGAACGTGAATCATATAGTAGATATGATCAACATAGTGATGTTCACCATTGAAACTACTCCATCTCACGTGATGATCGGACATGGTTTAGTTAATTTGGATCACGTAAACACTTAGATGACTAGAGAGATGTCTGTCTAAGTGGGAGTTTTAATATGATTAATTAAAACTTAAATTATCATGAACTTAGTACCGATAGTATTTTGCTTTTCTATGTTTATTGTAGATAGATGGCTCGTCTGTTGTTCCGTTGAATTTTAATGCGTTCCTTGAGAAAGCAAAGTTGAAAGATGATGGTAGAAATTACACGGACTGGGTCCGTAACCTGAGGATTATCCTCATTGCTGCCCAGAAGAATTACGTCCTGGAAGCACCGCTGGGTGCCAGGCCTGCTGCAGGAGCTGCACCAGAAGTTGTGAACGTCCGGCAAAGCAAAGTGATGACTACTCTATAGTTCAGTGTGCCATGCTTTACGGCTTAGAACCGGTCTTCAACGATGTTTTGAACGTCATGGAGCATATGAGATGTTCCAGAGTTGAAGTTAATATTTCAAGCAAATGCCCGGATTGAGAGATATGAAGTCTCCAATAAGTTCTATAGCTGCAAGATGGAGGAGAATAGTTCGTCGGTGAGCACATACTCAAAATGTCCGGGTATAATAATCACTTAATTCAGCTGGGAGTTAATCTTCCGGATGATAGTGTCATTGATGAATTCTCCAATCATCGCCACCAAGCTACAAGAGCTTCGTGATGAACTATAATATGCAAGGGATGACTAAGACAATTCTGAGCTCTTCGCAATGCTAAAAGTCATGGAGGTAGAAATCAAGAAAGAGCATCAAGTGTTGATGGTCAACAAGACCACTAGTTTCAAGAAAAGGGCAAAGGAAAGAAGAAGGAAACTTCAAAAGAACAGCAAGAAAGTTGCTGATCAAGAGAAGAAACCCAAGTCTGGACCTAAGCCTGAAACCGAGTGTTTTACTGCAAGCAAACTGGACATCGAAGCGGAACTGCCCCAAGTATTTGGCGGATAAGAAGGATGGCAAGGTGAACAAAGGTATATGTGATATACATGTTATTGATGTGTACCTTACTAGAGCTCGTAGTAGCACTGGTATTTGATATGGTTCATTGCTCATATTTGCAACTCAAAGCAGGGACTACGGAATAGACGCGAGCACCGCAAAGGACGAGGTGACGATCTTGGCGTGGGAAATGGTTCCAAAGTCAATGTGATCGCGGTCGGCACGCTACCTCTACATCTACCTTCGGATTAGTTTTAGACCTAAATAATTGTTATTTGGTGCGGCGTTGAGCATGAACATTATATCTGGATCTTGTTTGATGCGAGACGGTTATTCATTTAAATCAGAGAATAATGGTTGTTCTATTTATATGAGTAATATCTTTTATGGTCATGCACCCTTGAAGAATGGTCTATTCTTATTGAATCTCGACAAGAGTGATACACATATTCATAATGTCGAAGCCAAAAGATGCAGAGTTGATAATGATAGTGCAACTTATTTGTGGCACTTGCCGTTTAGGTCATATTGGTGTAAACGCATGAAGAAACTCCATACAGATGGACTTTTGGAATCACTTGATTATGAATCACTTGGTACTTATGAACCATGCCTCATGGGCAAGATGACTAAAACACCATTCTCGGTTGTATGGAGAGAGCAACAGACTTGTTGGAAATCATACATCTGAGATGTGTGTGGTCCGATGAATGTTGAAGCTCGTGGTGGATATCGTTATTTTCTCACCTTCACAGATGATTTAAGCAGATATGGGTATATCTACTTGATGAAACATAAATCTGAAACATTTGAAAAGTTCAAAGAATTTCAGAGTGAAGTTGAAAATCATCGTAACAAGAAAATAAAGTTTCTACGATCTGATCGTGGAGGAGAATATTTGAGTTACGAGTTTGGTCTACATTTGAAGCAATGCGGAATAGTTTCGCAACTCACGCCACCGGAACACCACAGCGTAATGGTGTGTCCGAACGTCGAATCGTACTTTACTAGATATGGTGCGATCTATGATGTCTATTTCGATTTACCGCTATCGTTTTGGGGTTATGCTTTAGAGACGGCCGCATTCACGTTAAATAGGACACCGTCAAAATCCGTTGAGACGACGCCTTATGAACTATGGTTTAGCAAGAAACCAAAGTTGTCGTTTCGAAAGTTTGGGGTTGCGATGCTTATGTGAAGAAACTTCAACCTGATAAGCTTGAACCCAAATCGGAAAAATGTGTCTTCATAGGATACCCAAAGGAGACAATTGGGTATACCTTCTATCACAGATCCGAAGGCAAGACATTTGTTGCTAAAATGGATCCTTTCTAGAGAAGGAGTTTCTCTCGAAAGAAGTGAGTGGGAGGAAAGTGGAACTTGATGAGGTAATAGTACCAGCTCCCTTATTGAAAGTAGTTAAATCACGTAAATCAGTTTACGTAACACCTACACCAGATTAGTGAGGAAGATAATGATGAAGATCATGAAACTTCAGATCAAGTTGTCCTTGAATCAGAGATCAACAGAATAAAAACCGCACTGAGTGGTACGGTAATCCTATTCGGAAGTCATGCTACTAGATCATGGTGAACCTACGAACTATGAAGAAGCGATGGTGAGCCCAGATTCATAAAATGGCTTGAAGCCATGAAATCTGAGATGGGATCCATGTATGAGAACAAAGTATGGACTTTGGTAGACTTGCCCGATGATCGGCAAGCTATTGAGAATAAATGGATCTTTAAGAAGAAGACTGACGCTGATGGTAATGTAGCTGTCTACAAAGCTCGACTTGTTGCAAAAGGTTTTCGACAAGTTCAAGGGGTTGACTACGATGAGACTTTCTCACCCGAAGCGATGCTTAAGTCTGTCCGAATCATGTTAGCAATTGCCGCATTTTATGATTATGAAATTTGGCAAATGGATGTAAAACTGCATTCTTGAATGGATTTCTAGAAGAAGAGTTGTATATGATGCAACCAGAAGGTTTTGTTGATCCAAAGGGTACTAACAAAGTGTGCAAGCTCCAACGATCAATTTATGGTCAGGTGCAAGCCTCTCGGAGTTGGAATAAACGCTTTGATAGTGTGATCAAAGATATGGTTTTATATGAGACTTTTGGAGAAGCTGTATTTACAAGAAAGTGAGTGGGAGCTCAGTAGCATTTCGATATTATGTGGACGACATATTGTTGATTGGAAATGATATAGAATTTCTGGATAGCATAAAAGGATACTTGAATAAAAGTTTTTCAATGAAAGACCTCGGTGAAGCTGCTTACATATTGGGCATCAAGATCTATAGAGATAGATCAAGACGCTTAATAGGACTTTCACAAAGCACATACCTTGATAAAGTTTTGAAGAAGTTCAAAATGGATCAGGCAAAGAAAGGTTTTTTACCTGTAGTACAAGGTGTAAGATTGAGTCAGACTCAATGCCCGACCACAGCAGAAGATAGAGAGAAAATGAAAATGTTCCTATGCTTCAGCCATAGGCTCTATCATGTATGCAATGCTGTGTACCAGACCGACGATGCTTAGCTGTAAGCTTGGCAGGAAGGTACCAAAGTAATCCAGAGTGGATCATGGACAGCGGTCAAGAACATCTGAAATACCGAAAAGGACTAAGGATATGTTTCTCGATATGGAGGTGACAAAGAGCTAGTCGTAAATGGTTACGCCGATGCAAGTTTTGACACCGATCCGGACGATTCTAAATCGCAAACCGGATCGTATTTTTATTAAACGGTGGAGCTGTCGGTTGGTGCAGTTCTAAACAAAGCGTCGTGGCGGGATCTACATATGAAGCGGAGTACATAGCTGCTTCGAAGCAGCAAATGAAGGAGTCTGGATGAAAGAGTTCATTTCCGATCTAGGTGTCATACCTAGTGCATCGGGACCAATGAAGATCTTCTCGTGACAATCTTGGTGCAATTGCCTTGGCAAAGGAATCCAGATTTCACAAGAGGACCAAGCATATCAAGAGACGCTTCAATTCCATTGGGACCAAGTCCAAGTGGGAGACATAGAGATTTGCAAAATACATACGGATCTGAATGTTGCAGACCGTTGACTAAGCCTCTTCCACGAGCAAAACATGATCAGCACCAAGACTCCATGGGTGTTAGAATCATTCTTGTGTAATCTAGATTATTGACTCTAGTGCAAGTGGGAGATCAAGGAAATATGCCCTAGAGGCAATAATAAAGTTATTATTTATTTCCTTATATCATGATAAATGTTTATTATTCATGCTAGAATTGTATTAACCGGAAACATAATACATGTGTGAATACATAGACAAGCAGATAGTCACTAGTATGCCTCTACTAGACTAGCTCATTAATCAAGATGGTTATGTTTCCTAACCATAGACATGTGTTGTCATTTGATTAATGGGATCACATCATTAGGAGAATGATGTGATTGACATGACCCATTTCATTAGCTTAGCACTTGATCGCTTAGTATGTTGCTTATGCTATCTTCATGACTTATACAAAGTTCCTGCAACTATGAGATTATGCAACTCCGTTTACGGAGGAACACTTTGTGTACTACCAAACATCACAACGTAATCGGGTGATTATAAAGGTACTCTACAAGTGTCTCCAAAAGTATATGTTGAGTTGGCATGAATCAAGATTAGGATTTGTCACTCCGATTGTCGGAGAGGTATCTCTGGCCTTCTCGGTAATACACATCACATAAGCCTTGCAAGCATTGCAACTAATGAGTTAGTTGTGAGATGATGTATTACGGAACGAGTAAAGAGACTTACCGTAAACGAGATTGAACTAGGTATTGGATACCGACGATCGAATCTCGGGTAAGTAACATACCGATGACAAAGGGAACAACGATGTTGTTATGCGGTTTGACCGATAAAGATCTTCGTAGAATATGTAGGAACCAATATGGGCATCCAGGTTCCGCTATTGGTTATTGACCAAGAATGGTTCTAGGTCATGTCTACATAGTTCTCGAACCGTAGGGTCCGCACGCTTAAGGTTTCGATGGCGGTTATATTATGAGTTTATGTATTTTGATGTACCGAAGGAGTTCGAGTCCGGATGTGATCACGGACATGACGAGGAGTCTCGAAATGTTCGAGACATAAAGATTGATATATTGGACGGCTATATTCGGACACGAAAGGTTCGGAAGTTTCCGGAGAAAACGGAGTGCCGAGGGGTTACGGAACCCCGGGAAGTAATGGGCCTTATTGGGCCAAGAGGGAGAGAGGGCTGCACCGGGAGGTGGCGCGCGCCCCCATGGGGAGTCCGAATTGGACTAGAGGGGGGGCGGCCCCTTCCTCTCCCTCTCCTCTCTTTCCTTCCCCTTCCCTCTTCCTAGTAGGACTAGGAAAGGGAGTCCTACTCCTACTAGGAGGAGGACTCCCCCTCCTGGTGCGCCCCAAGGGCGGCCGCCCTCCCCTTGCTCCTTTATATACGGGGCAGGGGGCACCCTAGAACACACAAGTTGATCTTCGTGATCGTTCCTTAGCGTGTGCGGTGCCCCTCCACCATATTCCACCTCGGTCATATTGTAGCGGTGCTTAGCGAAGCCTGCGACGGTAGAACATCAAGATCGCCACCACGCCGTCGTCTTGTGGAACTCCTCCCCGACGCTTTGCTGGATCGGAGCCGGGGATCGCCATCGAGCTGAACGTGTGCTAAGAACTCGGAGGTGCCGGAGTAACGGTGCTTGGATCGGTCGGATCGTGAGGACGTACGACTACATCAACCGCGTTGATATAACGCTTCCGCTTTCGGTCTACGAGGGTACGTGGACGGACACTCTCCCCTCTCGTTGCTATGCCATCACCATGGTCTTGCGTGACCGTAGGAATTTTTTTGAAATTACTACGTTTCCCAACAGGCGAGGCTTCCAGGCATGGAGTGGCAACCGCAGCCTGAAGAGGGTGAGTGCGTCCTCCTGGCCACCCACGTAGATAGGGGGTTTTCTCTGCCGCCAAATCCTTTTTCCGGGGGTTTCTGAACTTTTTTGGGGCGCAACTCCACCATTTCACTCCAAACTCCATTGTGTATCTTGCTGCTTTCGTTTCGCTCTGCGAGAATTTCTTGGGTTGTCGACCGCATTGGGGTCTTTTCAAGCACATATTCACCTGTCGCTCTCAGACGGTGAAGAAAACGAGCCCGAATGACGAGAGGACCCAAGTAATCCAAATGTGTGGGGGACTCGGAGTCCAGATGAGGGGGAAGAGCGCCTTTCCAGCTATGACTCTTCCCGACTCGGTTAGAGAGTGGCAGTTGACCTTGTTTTACTGCCAAGACCAGCCGACGCCGGGGCAGTCGACTGGGCTCCCTCCTTTCTCCATGAGTCGAGTGAACAAGTCGTCTTCCCTGAAGGTGTTGCCAGAGGAGAAGGCCCAAGTAAAGCTTCTGATGGAGCGTGTAGTCCAGCTTATTCGCGAAGGGGTGACCGGCATGGATCTCCTAGAGGTTTTTCTCCGACGGCTTATTCAGCCACTCCAATACCGAGGTCATCCGATGTGGATGTACTCCGGTACGGATGATACCACTCGGGTCCATCCGGAGGAGGTTGATGACGCCATACTGGAGAAGTGGATGACTGCCATCACAGGAAATAAAGGCAACCCTCGCGGAGCTAGGAGGATTCCACCACTCGACCAGAGTTACCAACCAGACAAGGTATCACTACTTATCTCCGACTGTGATTCTGCTGCATTCATTCTGTTTTGATGTCAATTTCGTCGACTGACTTTCACCTTGTTTTGTTGTCTTCTAGGTCACCACTGAGATGTACTCGATGCCCAACGGGGCGCAGGAAGCAGCCGAAGAAGAAGAAGGAAGTGGAGGTGAGAGTCCGGAGGAATGGGAGTCCAACGGCGAAGAGGATGAGGAGGATGATGGCTCTGATGATGAGGAGGAGGAGGAAGAAGAGGAGGAAGACGTCGACCCTCCTCGCTCGGAGGGAAGGTCCAAGTCGACGCACGACCCGGCGGCCGGGCGCGGTAAAGCTGTTGTGCCCACCGGTCAGTCGACGAAGCGACCTAGGACAACTTCTCCCGCGCCGACTGAGAAGCCGCCGAAGCAACCTCGAGCGACGTCGTCGAAGCCGGCGAAGGCCCTGCCCAAGATGCGAATGGTCATCCCCACCATCTCCGGGTAACCAACAGAACCTTGTATTTCCTTTTTCAACATGAGTGAACGTTTAGTCGACTTGATGACTGATCGGCGGACTCTTGAAATCTGCAGCGCCGCTACCTCCGAGACTTCAGCCAAGCACGACGATCAGGAAATGGAGGATGCGGCCACTTCCAATCTTGGTAAGATCTATGAGATTTCACTTTTAGCCGACTGGAGCTTTTTAGTAGATTGGGCTTCCATGTTTACTTCTGTATCTCTCTTGTAGTTCCGCCTCACGTCATTGATCTTCCAGATGATGACGAGGAAGCGCCATTGAGGAAGAGGAGGAACAAGAAAGTGCCTGCTGGCAAGGCTGCTCAAGTCGCGGCGACTCCTGAGACGTTGATTTTCGAGGGAGGCAACCCCACTCGGACTTCAGATCTTTTCATTGTATCACGACAAGTGCCCGACCCACTTCGTCGATCGCTGATCCACCATCTCTCTTTGCTACACCACGTCCGGAAGACCAAGTAAGTGCTGCTAAGGAGGCCATACATGAGCAGGGATCATGATGGAGCAGGTGAAAGCGACTCGAGAGGCAAGTCAGGCGGCCTACGATGCTAGTTCAGCTCTCCAGAGCAATGTCCAAGTAAGTCAGCCGTCGCTTGCTTTGTTAGGATATACTATCTCAAACTGCTTTCTTCGGAGATTTCCATATCAGTACACCCGGTGGGTGTGTGTGTCGTTGAACTTTTGTGGGGCACGCTGAGTGCACCCACCTGGGTGTAGTCCCGAGACTATGGTCGATTGCGTGCGATCGGCTATGGTCTTTATCTGTGATCTTCTTCACTCGACTTGGGACGGACCAAGTCGAATGGAATCATAAAACGGTGGGGGCACGCTAAGTGCACCCACCGGTGTAGTCCCCGAGACTATGGTCGATGCGTGCGATTGACTATAGTCTAAAGAACTATTTTTTTCTGCTGCTGATCACCGACAATTAGCCATGTTTTTAGAATCATAGCCTTTTTGCCTCTTTTGGTCGATTGATCGAACCAAATTGGTAAACCAGTGGGGAACGCTGAGTGCACCCGCTGGGTGTAGTCCCGAGACTCTTGTCGAATGTTTTATTCGACCATAGTCTTAGAAATGCTACTACTTTTCCTTAGTCACTCGGAAGTGATCATCTTTGATGTCTTTCGTTGGTTGACTCTTTGTAGAAATCTTGCGAGCTTGTGGCTCGCTATAATCGAAGTTAGAGAAAAGCAGATTCAGCTCAACCTCGATTTGAAGCTTGCTCGGGAGAATTTGCGTAGGCGAGGATGAAGCAAAAGGTATGGCTGGTGAGAATTTTGACGATCGCCTCTGTTTTTCTGCTCATTCTCAACTCTGTTCTCATTGTTGCTTTGCGATAAACTGGAAGAGACTTTGAAGAAGAAGGACCTTGACCTTTGCAGAGGCACAGAAGGCGGCTTTGGAGAAAACAAAGCTCGCTGAAGAGAATCTCGCCTCAGTCGACAAACTTGAAGATGAAAATGCCAAGCTGAAAGCCTCTCTTGACGCGGCTAACAAGGAAGTCAGTCGACTGAAGAACGACAAGAATGTACTGTCTGACAAGGTTGGTGTAACGCCCCGGATTCGATGCGCCAGGTGTCTGCCAGTTATTCGCCGTCGTTGCCATGTCATGTGCTTGCGTGTCTCTCTTTGCCATGTCATCATCTGCATTTCATATCATGTCATCATGTGCATTTCATTTTGCATACGTGTTCGTCTCATGCATCCGAGCATTTTCCCCGTTGTCCGTTTTGCAATCCGGCGCTCCTATGTCTCCCGGCGCCCCCTTTTGCCTCTTTTCGTGTGCGGGTGTTAAACGGTCTCGGAATGGACCGAGGTTTGTCAGCGACCTTGGTATAGCACCGTAGACCGCTTTGTCAAGTTTCGTGCCATTTGGAGGTCGTTTGGTACTCAGCGGTTAACCGGTAACCATGAAAGCCCTCTTTGAGTTGCAGCCCAACACCCTTCCAAACTGGCCCAAAACCCACCTAGCTCCCTCCATGCTCTCGGTCGTTCGATCACGATCGCGGGCGGAAACCGCACCTCATTTGGACTCTCCTAGCTCCCTCTACCTATAAATAGGTGCTCCTCGTCCAAATTCGCGGATGATTTCCCCGAAACCCTAGAATCGCCTCGCCGCCATCGGACACGTCCGCCGCAGCGGACATGTCCGCCGCCGCCCGTCGGCCAGTGGCGCGCGCCACCTGTCCGCCGCCCGTCGTCCCAGCGCCGCAGCCATGGGCCTGCAAGCGGCCCATGAGACCAGCGCGCGCCCCCCCTGCCCGTCTGCGCTGGCGGCGCCCGGCCCGCTTCGGCCGCGCGCCGCCGCGCCGCTGAACATCGCTGCCGCCTCGCCCGCCGTGACCCGTCGCCCGTGTTGTTCGCCGCGCCGTAGCGAGGCCGCCGCCTCCGTCGCGCCTGCCTTGCCCCTTCATCGGAGGTCGGGTCCCGGCAAGCGCCGCCCGCCCGCCAAGGCCTCAGCCGGCCGGCCGCCGCTCGCTCCGGCTGCCGCCGCCTCGCCATGACCTCGCGGTGCCTCCCGGCCTCGCCCGCCTCCCGTCGCGCCGCCCGCCCGTGGCAGGCTCAGCCCCTCGCCCGGCCCCGCGCCTCCGTCGCCGCCCACCGACCTCGCCGGAGCCGCCCGCCGCTCGCCGGAGTTCTCCTCCGGTGAGATCTCGTCGGGGTGGACGAGATCCACCCATCCCTCCAACCAAACACCTCCCCGCTGCGCCCAGATCTCCTCGTCCCGCACGCCTCCGTCCCGTTGACTTTTCGAGAGGGTAAAAAATCCACTAAGTCCCCAAAATTGTTGCATATTTTGTTGCATTTTTATCGCATCATAACTCTGCATCCGTAGCTCCGTTTCGTGCGTGTAATATGTCGAAATGTTCGCCTCGAAGAGTAGATCATTTCATCTCATTGCATCATTTTCATTTGAGCTCATCTTGATGCCCGAAATGCTGTTGGAAGAGTGCTATGTGATGTTAGTTTCTGTTTCTTAACGAGAACATGCACTTTGTTATTTTTCTATGATTGATGTGTGCCCCTATGAACTTGAGTCCTACATGTATTTTGTAATATGCCATGCCATCTTTCCAGGGTGTATGCCATGTATTTTTGTGATCAATGTGGTGACTAGCACAAGCATGCAAACTAGGCTTCATGATGTTGCTGATTTCAGCCCTGTTTCACTGATATTTTTATGCCATGTTAACTTGATGCTACCGAGAGATCCATGCATATTTTGAGATACTTCAGTAAGGATGTTTTGTTCTACATGTCTTGCTCTATCCATCCATGCCCTTGTTTGCATTTATGGAGTGCCATAGCTTGAGTGAATCGAGCTCTACTTTTGCTATAAAATGTTTCCTGGCAGGTTGTTTACATGTTATTCAATTTTGCCAAGGTTGTTGTAGTTGATCCGTGTATGCTATGATGTTGTTCTTGCCATGTATAGCTTCTATGCCATGTCTTCTTACTGTTGATTGCCTTGCCATGCCATGTATTGCTCTGTGGTGAGTGGTTCAAGCTCACCAACATGCCTACTTATTGTTGTTCCTGCCATGTTTAAATCTGTAATATAACTTGCTATGTTTACGTGGGTGCCATCATATTTTCTGATCCTTTTTGGCTTATGGTCAGTAAGGGACTTTTGATCTATGCATTTAGTAGATTCATGCCATGCCTTTGTTTGCCATGATAAGTTCCTGTACCATGTTGTTTGATAGCTCTAAACATTGCAACCTGATGTTATTTTCTGCTAAGCCTGAAACTGTTATTATTTGCAATCTTGCCATGTCTTTTTGAGCATGTTCTAGTGATTTCTGGAGATAGCTCAGTGTTCATGCCTTGTCATGCTTTACATGTACATCATGCCCATGACTTTTGTTATTATGTTGAGGTCCTGTAGCATGTTGTTTTGATGCTTGCAATATTCCTAGTTGCAGTTTTGGACAGATTGTTGTCATGACTTGTATAGGGTGTATGGGTTGAACCGTTGCTCCGTTTTGAGTGTGCTCTATATGAAACTTGCTTGATTTTGCATGTAGTTTCATATTATCATGTTGCATCCTTGTTTTGAGGTGTTTGCTTGATGTTTGTATGCATTTTTCATCAATGCCATGCTTATCTTATTTTGCTCATATCTTCTAGGCCGTAGCTCCGAATCTAATGAACTTTATATGTAACTTGACTAGAATTTCGTGTAGATCATCGTGGTGCATTTTAAATTGCTGTTTAACAACTTTAACATAAAGTATTCAGATCTGGACCAATTTCGAAATTCGCATATGAGGACTTACCGGAATTGTTATATGTTGTTTCCGGCCTCATTTAAACTTGCCTTGATGTGTTGCTCTTGTTTGCATCATCTCTTGCCATGAGTAGCTTCATGTAGCTTGGTCATGCATCATGCTTGTTGTGCAATCGTGCCTTGTTCATGTGTGGTGTGTTTACTATGTTGTGTGCTTCTTCTTGTTAGTTCCTGTTTCGTTGCGATCGTGAGGATTCGTTCGTCTACGCTTGGTTCGTCTTCGTGGCTTCATCCGTTCGTCTTCTTCATGGACTCGTTCTTCTTCCTTGCGGGATTTCAGGCAAGATGACCGCTACCCTGGATCTCACTACTATCATTGCTATGCTAGTTGCTTCGTTCTATCGCTATGCTGCGCTACCTATTATCTGTTTATCAAGCCATCCCAAATTGCCATGAACCTCTAACTCGTTGTCCCCCGTCCTAGCAAACTGTTGTTTGGCTATGTTACCGCTTTGCTCAGCCCCTCTTATAGCGTTGTTAGTTGCAGGTGAAGATGAAGTTTATTCCTTGTTGGAACATGGAGATGTTGTTCCTTGTTGGAACATGTTTACCTGTGGGATATCACAATATATCTTATTTAATTAATGCATCTATATACTTGGTAAAGTGTGGAAGGCTCGGCCTTATGCCTGGTGTTTTGTTCCACTCTTGCCGCCCTAGTTTCCGTCATATCGGTATTATGTTCCCGGATTTTGCGTCCCTAACGCGGTCGGGTGATTTATGGGACCCCTTGACAGTTCGCTTTGAATAAGACTCTCCAAAGAAGGCCCAACCTTGGTTTTACCATTTGCCTCACCACCACCTATTTTTCCCTTGGGAGTAATTAACCCAAGGGTCATCTTTATTCAGCCCCCCGGGCGGTGCTTCTCTAAGTCTTGGCCTGAACTGAGCTACTGCATGGGCCACCTTGAGGCAACCCGAGGTTTGGTTTTACTCGTAGCTAGTCTCATCCGTGTTGCCACGAGAACGAGATATGTGCAGCTCCTATCGGGATTGTCGGCGCATCGGCGGCTTTGCTAGTCTTGTTTTATTGCTGTCGAAATGTCTTGTAGCCGGATTCCGAGGCGATCGGGTCTTCCGGGAGAAGGAATATCCTTCGTTGATCGCGGGAGCTTATCATGGGCTAAGTTGGGACACCCTGCAGGGTATAAACGTTCGAGAGCCGTGCCATGTTATGTGGCAGATGGGAATTTGTTAATATCCGGTTGTAGTAAACTTGAAGCAAACTCCTCTAAAATACACCAACCGTGTCCGTAACCGTGAGTGTCTCTTTTCGGGGTTGATCGAGAGGAGAACACGGTTTCTGGGTTATGTCTGATGTAAGTAGGAGTTCAGGATCACTTCTTGATCATTACTAGTTGACGACCGTTCCTTTGTTTCTCTTCTCGCTCTCATTTGCGTATGTTAGCCACCATATCTGCTTAGTCGCTGCTGCAACCTCACCACTTTATCCCTTCCTTTCCCATTAAGCTTTGCTAGTCTTGATACCCATGGTAATGGGATTGCTGAGTCCTCGTGGCTCACAGATTACTACACCACCAGTTGCAGGTACAGGTTGCGATGATCTTGACGCGAGAGCGATGTTTACTTGTGTTGGAGTTCTTCTTCTGCTTCTTCGATCAGGGGATAGGTTCCAGGTCGGCAGCCTGGGCTAGCAGGGTGGATGTCGTTTGAGTTTCTGTTTATGTTTCATCCGTAGTCGGATGTTGATCTTGTATATGATATTGATGTATTCTTGTGGCATTTGTGCCTTATGTATGTATCCCCATCTATTATGTAATGTTGATGTAATGATATCCACCTTGCAAAAGCGTTTCAATATGCGGGTCTATCCTTGGTGGGACCGTCGAGTTCCTTTTGGATAGGGTCGCATATTGGGCGTGATAAGTTGGTATCAGAGCCTCGACCGACCCTAGGAGCCCCCTTGATTGATCGTGTAGTTTGGCCGATGTTGAGTCTAGAAGAAAACTGATTTCTGAGTCTAGTTATATCGGACAGTAGGAATTCTTTTTACTCCTCTGCCCCTTCCTCGCTCTGGTGAGGAATCTTGACGTAGGTGTTTTGAATTACTCCTCTTCCCCTTCAAATTTTTTCTTTAGGATCACGCATTTGGTTTTTTCGATCGTTGTTCCTCAGCTCTCTGCATCCGGTGCATTTCTCGTCAAGTTGATTCGACCCTCTTCATCTTTGCCAAGTTCAAGCCTCAGTTGTTTTTCTTTTCCCACCCACCCACCCTTTTTCTTGTCGGAACCGGAGTCCGCTATTGAGTATCCTCCTACTCGTGTGAAGTTTTTGCTCTCTCTCCTCAATGATTTCAACCGGTGTTTTTCTCTTCAAGATATTCGTCGATTTCCCCTTCCAGTTGCCTTTGTTTTTCCCGCCCTCCCACCCTCTTCTTCCCGGAGTTCGAGTTTTCTTCCGACCATCAATTCCATTCGTGTGGAGTCTCTTCAGTCTTCCCTCAATCATTTCAACCGGTGAATTCTCATCTCGTTCGTCATTCTTCATCCCTTTCTTTTCTGGTGCACTCAAATCAAGTTTTTTTCCGGTTAATCATATTCTTTTCCTTCGAAGTGTTCTCCTTGCTCAATTGCCTCTCGCCAGCTTGTCCTTCCGGAGTGCTCAAGTCATATCAGGAGATTCGTCTGTGTTCCAATTAATTCGAGGCTATCACCTCATTCTAATATTTTAATTGTTCCGGTGCTTCATCTATCTGTTCAACTATCCTTTCCAACGGTTTTTTTCTTTTAGTGGGCCCTAACCCACAGGTCTTTCCCAGGATCTTACCTGACTCTTCTAATTCCCCCGGAGTTATTCTCAAATCCTTTTCAAGTGTGACGTAAGAATGAATTTCATCAGTCACATGCCTTCTCCAAGATCGCTTTCTAATTCTTTTCATCTTTGGGTCAACCCTTCCTCTTTTCATTCTTCCGGAGTATCCCAGTATTTTTTTGTGGTGTTTCCGTCGATATTTGAAGACCGAAGTAGAGTTTTCCCTAAATCTTGTCCGTTCTCCCGAAGATTTGTGGTGCTAGCTCGATGTTATCCTATCAATTTGTTTCCAGTTGTGCAATTCTTTTCATCCATCCGGAGTATATCAGGAGTTGTTTTCCCATTTTCTTTTCGCCGGAGGCCATCGTTTCAGAAGAATTCTTCGTCCTCACATTTTAGTTACCGTTATCCAATTATTCCGGTGCTTCGTTCAAGTATTCTTCAATCAGTTCGCGATCTCTTCGTTCTCTTGCATTTTAATTCCCTCAAGTATCTCCGTGCTGCTCTAATTCTTCCCGATGATTATTTCTTTTTCATCAGTCACTTCGAATTCTTCCGGTGGTTCGTTCAAGATTCTTTTCGTTGATTATCATTTTAATCCATTCGTCTCTCAAATCTTACCGGTGGTTCATGAAGACTTTCTCAAGTTTTGTGCTATCCCTTCTCAATCCTTTTTTCAAGAAGAATAAGTAAGATGCGAAATTCGTTGTTGGTCATCAATTTAATTTGATGAAGGATAAGCATACAATAAATCTTATTCTTATTTCATCCAAGTGTTTAATCTTTTTCTTCGGAGTTTGTTCGTAATGAATAAATTCTAGTTCCAAGTGTTTTCATCTTTTCTTATCCGGAGTTCAGTTTCCTCGGCCATTTCGTCGGAACCTCCATCGGAATCATCGCAAGGCTTTAGTCTTATTTGTTTTCGTCCTTCATTCTATCTGATCATCCTTTCGTTACCGGAGTTCTTCGTGGTGGTTCTTCATGATTTAATTCTTTCTTCAAGAGTTCATCAAGATTTTGTTGGCGGAGTTCAAGTATCTTTTCTTCTCGCGTCCCGAAGTGCAATTAATTCTCCGTATTCTTTTGAAGTGGAGTTTTGCATCTCCTCGTTCTTCTCAGCTATCCAATCATTTCCGCTTGTGGTCGGTTATCACCTCATGATCTTGAGATGTTACCTATAAGTCCACAACAAGCTTATTCTTTCGTTGTTGATTTTCTCAACAACTTCATTCAATCCTTCCTTCTAAGTTCTTTTCATTCAATTCTTTCAATTCTTAGGAGGCATTGCGTGGTCATCTCGTCAAGTGCCATCCCATCTTGTGAAGTTCATGTTCTATTCATTCCATGATCAGTCGAGTGTTGCCTAAATCCTTTCGGTCTTATTCGTTTCTTTTCTCATTCTAACTTTGAGTGATTTCATAGTCTATCGATTCAGTGAGCTTTCGTTTTCGTCTTTCTCGTCGTTCCTCTTTTTTTTCTCGAGTGCTCTCGATTCTTTGCTTCTTCTCTTGATTTCTTGATTCACCTCATCCTTTTTTCTCTTCCGTCTCGGTCCTAAGATCTCGGGACGAGATCTCTTGTTAGTGGAGGAGTGTTGTAACGCCCCGGATTCGATCGCCTGTGTGTCCGCCGATTATTCGCCGTCGTTGCCATGTCATGTGCTTGCGTGTCTCTCTTTGCCATGTCATCATCTGCATTTCATATCATGTCATCATGTGCATTTCATTTTGTATACGTGTTCGTCTCATGCATCCGAGCATTTTCCCCGTTGTCCGTTTTGCAATCCGGCGCTCCAATGTCTCCCGGCGCCCCCTTTTGCCTCTTTTTGTGTGCGGGTGTTAAACGGTCTCGGAATGGACCGAGGTTTGTCAAGCGGCCTTGGTATAGCACCGGTAGACCGCCTGTCAAGTTTCGTGCCATTTGGAGGTCGTTTGGTACTCCAACGGTTAACCGGGTAACCGCAAAGCCCTCTTTGAGTTGCAGCCCAACACCCCTTCCAAACTGGCCCAAAACCCACCTAGCTCCCCTCCATGCTCTCGGTCGTTCGATCACGATCGCGTGGCCAAAAACCGCACCTCATTTGGACTCTCCTAGCTCCCTCTACCTATAAATAGGTGCTCCTCGTCCAAATCATGGATGATTTCCCCGAAACCCTAGAATCGCCTCTCCGCCCACGGACACGTCCGCCGCAGCCGGACATGTCCGCCGCCCCCTCAGCCATGGGCGCCGCCACCTGTCCGCCGATGTCGTCCCATGGCCTTCCAAGGCTCTGACCCAGCGGGCCCATGTGAGCCAGCGCCTGCGCCGCTTGCCCGGCCGCCTGCTGGCTGGCCGCTGCCTGCCATTGCGCGGCGCCAGGCCGAACATCACCGCCGCCTCGCCCGCCCGCGACCCGTCGCCGAGTGTTGCCCGCCGCCGTAGCAGGCCCCGCCGCCTCCGTCGCGCCCTGCCTTGCCCTTCGCCGGAGGTCGGGTCCTGCGGCGCCCGCCATGCGCCCAGGCCGGCCGCCGCCGCCGCCCTCCGCCGGCCGCCTCATGCGACCTCGCCGGTGCCTCCCAGCCTCGCCCGCCTCCCCGTCGCGCCCGCCCAGTAGCCGCCCGCCGCCCCTCGCTGAGCCCCGCGCCTCGCGTCGCCGCCCACCGACCTCGCCGGAGCCGCCCGCCGCTCGCCGGAGTTCTCCTCCGGTGAGATCTCGTCGGGGTGGACGAGATCCACCCATCCCTCCAACCAAACACCTCCCTGCTGCGCCCGGATCTCCTCGTCCCGCACGCCTCCGTCCCGTTGACTTTTCGAGAGGGTAAAAAATCCACTAAGTCCCCAAAATTGTTGCATATTTTGTTGCATTTTTATCGCATCATAACTCTGCATCCGTAGCTCCATTTCGTGCGTGTAATATGTCGAAATGTTCGTCTCGAAGAGTAGATCATTTCATCTCATTGCATCATTTTCATTTGAGCTCATCTTGATGCCCGAAATGCTGTTGGAAGAGTGCTATGTGATGTTAGTTTCTGTTTCTTAACAGAACATGCACTTTTGTTATTTTTTCTATGATTGATGTGTGCCCCCTATGAACTTGAGTCCTACATGTATTTTGTAATATGCCATGCCATCTTTCCAGAGGTGTATGCCATGTATTTTTGTGATCAATGTGGTGACTAGCACAAGCATGCAAACTAGGCTTCATGATGTTGCTGATTTCAGCCCTGTTCTGCTGATATTTTTTATGCCATGTTAACTTGATGCTACCGAGAGATCCATGCATATTTTGAGATACTTCAGTAAGGATGTTTTGTTCTACATGTCTTGCTCTATCCATCCATGCCCTTGTTTGCATTTATGGAGTGCCATAGCTTGAGTGAATCGAGCTCTACTTTTGCTATAAAATGTTTCCTGGCAGGTTGTTTACATGTTATTCAATTTTGCCAAGGTTGTTGTAGTTGATCCGTGTATGCTATGATGTTGTTCTTGCCATGTATAGCTTCTATGCCATGTCTTCTTACTGTTGATTGCCTTGCCATGCCATGTATTGCTCTGTGGTGAGTGGTTCAAGCTCACCAACATGCCTACTTATTGTTGTTCTGCCATGTTTAAATCTGTAATATAACTTGCTATGTTTACGTGGGTGCCATCATATTTTCTGATCCTTTTTGGCTTATGGTCAGTAAGGGACTTTTGATCTATGCATTTAGTAGATTCATGCCATGCCTTTGTTTGCCATGATAAGTTCCTGTACCATGTTGTTTGATAGCTCTAAACATTGCAACCTGATGTTATTTTCTGCTAAGCCTGAAACTGTTATTATTTGCAATCTTTCCATGTCTTTTTGAGCATGTTCTAGTGATCTCTGGAGATAGCTCAGTGTTCATGCCTTGTCATGCTTTACCTGTACATCATGCCCATGCCTTTTGTTATTATGTTGAGGTCCTGTAGCATGTTGTTTTGATGCTTGCAATATGCCTAGTTGCTGTTTTGGACAGATTGTTGTCATGACTTGTATAGGGTGTATGGGTTGAACCGTTGCTCCGTTTTGAGTGTGCTCTATATGAAACTTGCTTGATTTTGCATGTAGTTTCATATTATCATGTTGCATCCTTGTTTTGAGGTGTTTGCTTGATGTTTGTATGCATTTTTCATCAATGCCATGCTTATCTTATTTTGCTCATATCTTCTAGGCCGTAGCTCCGAATCTAATGAACTTTATATGTAACTTGACTAGAATTTCGTGTAGATCATCGTGGTGCATTTTAAATTGCTGTTTAACAACTTTAACATAAAGTATTCAGATCTGGACCAATTTCGAAATTCGCATATGAGGACTTACCGGAATTGTTATATGTTGTTTCCGGCCTCATTTAAACTTGCCTTGATGTGTTGCTCTTGTTTGCATCATCTCTTGCCATGAGTAGATTCATGTAGCTTGGTCATGCATCATGCTTGTTGTGCAATCATGCCTTGTCCATGTGTGGTGTGTTTACTATGTTGTGTGCTTCTTCTTGTTAGTTCCTGTTTCGTTGCGATCGTGAGGATTCGTTCGTCTACGCTTGGTTTGTCTTCGTGGCTTCATCCGTTCGTCTTCTTCATGGACTCGTTCTTCTTCCTTGCGGGATTTCAGGCAAGATGACCGCTACCCTGGATCTCACTACTATCATTGCTATGCTAGTTGCTTCGTTCTATCGCTATGCTGCGCTACCTATTATCTGTTTATCAAGCCATCCCAAATTGCCATGAACCTCTAACTCATTGTCCCCCTTCCCAGCAAACTGTTGTTTGGCTATGTTACCGCTTTGCTCAGCCCCTCTTATAGCGTTGTTCGTTGCAGGTGAAGATGAAGTTTGTTCCTTGTTGGAACATGGAGATGTTGTTCCTTGTTGGAACATGTTTACCTGTTGGGATATCACAATATATCTTATTTAATTAATGCATCTATATACTTGGTAAAGGGTGGAAGGCTCGGCCTTATGCCTGGTGTTTTGTTCCACTCTTGCCGCCCTAGTTTCCGTCATATCGGTATTATGTTCCCGGATTTTGCGTCCCTAATGCGGTCGGGTGATTTATGGGACCCCTTGACAGTTCGCTTTGAATAAGACTCGTCCCAGAAGGCCCAACCTTGGTTTTACCATTTGCCTCACCACCACCTATTTTTCCCTTGGGAGTAATTAACCCAAGGGTCATCTTTATTCAGCCCCCGGGCGGTGCTTCTCTAAGTCTTGGCTTTGAACTGAGCTACTACTGGGGCCACCTTGAGGCAACCCGAGGTTTGGTTTTACTCGTAGCTAGTCTCATCGGTGTTGCCACGAGAACGAGATATGTGCAGCTCCTATCGGGATTGTCGGCGCATCGGGCGGCTTTGCTGGTCTTGTTTTATTCTTTGTCGAAATGTCTTGTAGCCGGATTCCGAGACTGATCGGGTCTTCCGGGAGAAGAATATCCTTCGTTGATCGTGAGAGCTTATCATGGGCTAAGTTGGGACACCCTGCAGGGTATAAACTTTCGAGAGCCGTGCATGCGGTTATGTGGCAGATGGGAATTTGTTAATATCCGGTTGTAGTAAACTTGAAGCAAACTCCTCTAAAATACACCAACCGTAATGCGTAACGTGAGTGTCTCTTTTCGGGTTGATCGAGAGGAGAACACGGTTTCGGGTTATGTCGGCGTAAGTAGGAGTTCAGGATCACTTCTTGATCATTACTAGTTGACGACCGTTCCTTTGTTTCTCTTCTCGCTCTCATTTGCGTATGTTAGCCACCATATCTGCTTAGTCGCTGCTGCAACCTCACCACTTTATCCCTTCCTTTCCCATTAAGCTTTGCTAGTCTTGATACCCATGGTAATGGGATTGCTGAGTCCTCGTGGCTCACGGATTACTACACCACCAGTTGCAGGTACAGCTTGCGATGATCTTGACGCGAGAGCGATGTTTACTTGTGTTGGAGTTCTTCTTCTGCTTCTTCGATCAGGGGATAGGTTCCAGGTCGGCAGCCTGGGCTAGCAGGTGGATGTCGTTTGAGTTTGTTTATGTTTCATCCGTAGTCGGATGTTGATCTTGTATATGATATTGATGTATTCTTGTGGCATTTGTGCCTTATGTATGTATCCCCATCTATTATGTAATGTTGATGTAATGATATCCACCTTGCAAAAGCGTTTCAATATGCGGGTCTATCCTTGGTGGGACCATCGAGTTCCTTTTGGATAGGGTCGCATATTGGGCGTGATAAGTTGGTATCAGAGCCTCGACCGACCCTAGGAGCCCCCTTGATTGATCGTGTAGTTTGGCCGATGTTGAGTCTAGAAGAAAACTGATTTATGAGTCTAGTTATATCGGAGAGTAGGAATTCTTTTTACTCCTCTGCCCCTTCCTCGCTCTGGTGAGGAATCTTGACGTAGGTGTTTTGAATTACTCCTCTTCCCCTTCCCCAGTAGGTGTGGTGCTGATGTTGCTCTATCTCTGGTTCGTGTCCACTGCAAAGAAGCGCAAGAGGACAAGCTGGTGTCTCTCAAGGTTGCCAATACCAGGAAGCACGACTTCAGATCTTTCATGGAGACTTTCATCGCTGCTGCTACCCGTATTGCCGGCGGAATCGACCTCGACCAGTTTGTTGCACCTTCCAGTCCTCCCGAGGAGTAAAAACTTCTAAGTCCCACTTTAAATTTGCCTCGGAATGCCGAGTGGTTTCGTAATCGATAAACTTTAACGGGCTTAACGCTTTGAGCACCTTTGGATCCGTGGGGCGTTTATCGAACTTGATTTTTCCTTTAACATGCTTTGCTTGCCTTCGAGAGAACTTTATTCTTCATTTCATAAGATATTCCGTTGAAATTCCAATCGACTTGAGCTTCATCTATCCTGCAGGTAGAGATGGAACACAGACTGCGACTGACCTTGTCGTCTTTACAGATTGGGACGGACTGCACGTTGTACTTGTGGCGAAGCTCCGAAGGAGGAGGTAACAGTCGACCTGTACCTCGTCGTCCTTGCGGATTGGGATGGACCGCATGTTGTACTTGTGGCGAAGCTCCGAAGGAGGAGGTAGCAGTCGACCTGCACCTCGTCGTCCTTGCGGATTGGGATGGACCGCACGTTGTACTTGTGGCGAAGCTCCGAAGGAGAAGGTAGCAGTCGACCTGCACCTCATCGTCCTTGCGGATTGGGATGAATTGCACGTTGTACTTGTGGCGAAGCTCCGAAGGAGAAGGTAGCAGTCGACCTGCACCTCATCGTCCTTGCGGATTGGGATGAATTCCTTACTTAGGCGAGTACTGTGCTGCAGCTAAGCCCCCGAGTGGGAGGTTTGCTCTCCACTCGGTAGGATTTTTATTACTTAGGCGAGCACTGGGCTGCAGCTAAGCCCCCGAGTGAGAGGTTTGCTCTCCACTCGGTAGGATTTCTATTACTTAGGCGAGCACTGGGCTGCAGCTAAGCCCCCGAGTGGGAGGTTTGCTCTCCACTCGGTAGGATTTCTATTACTTAGGCGAGCACTGGGCTGCAGCTAAGCCTCCGAGTGGGAGGTTTGCTCTCCACTCGGTAGGATTTTTATCCTTAGGCGAGCACTGGCTGCAGCTAAGCCCCGAGTGAGAGGTTTGCTCTCCACTCAAGAGGATTTCTATTACTTAGGCGAGCACTGGGCTGCAGCTAAGCCTCCGAGTGGGAGGTTTTCTCTCCACTCGGTAGGATTTTTATCACTTTGGATGTTTGAGGCGAATCCTTGGGCTGTTATAAGCCCCCGAGCGGGAGGCTGGCTCACCACTCGGCAGGGTTTGAATACTTAGGCGAGTACTTCGACTACAGCTAAGCCTCCGAGTGGGAGGCTGGCTCGCCACTCGATAGGATTTTGGATACTTAGGCGAGTACTTTGGACTGCAGCTAAGCCTCCGAGTGGGAGGCTGGCTCGCCACTCGGTAGGATTTTGGATACTTAGGTAAGTACTTGGACTACAGCTAAGCCTCCGAGTGGGAGGCTGGCTCACCACTCGGTAGGATTTTGAATACTTAGGCGAAGCGGATTCGCAGCTAAGCCCCCGAGTGAGAGACTGGCTCGCACTCGGAAAGGATTTTTTTTTTACAAACTTAGGCGAACCGAATTCGTAGCTAAGCCACCTACTGGGGGAAATTCCAACAAAAGCAATATCAATCCTTTGGGAAAATTATAACATTCTTGTCTTAGATAAACAAACTACAAAAGTACTTTTATTACATCTCAACCGAGTGAGTTTTAAGTGTAAAAGGGGCGGAGCAGCTCCGCGTTCCAAGCTCGAGGCTCGTCGATCTGGCGATCAACGTTGTAGAGATGATATGCTCCGTTGTGGAGGACTCTCGTGAAGATGAAGGGACCTTCCCAAGTGGGAGCAAGCTTGTGTGGTTTCTGTTGATCCACTCGGAGGACCAAATCTCCCTCTTGGAAGGCTCGACTCTTCACATTTCTAGCATGGAATCGACGCAAGTCTTGCTGATAGATAGTCGGCGGATCAAGGCCATCTCTCTCCTCTTCCAAGAGGTCGATCGCATCTTGCCGGGCTTGTTCGCTTCCTCTTGAGTATAGCTCGACTCGAGGCGCATTGTTTAGCAGGTCACTCGGCAGATCTGCTTCAGCTCCATAGACCAGAAAGAATGGAGTTCTCCCAGTCGACCGATTAGGACTGGTCCTCAATCCCCAGAGAACTGATGGAAGTTCGTCGACCCAAGCTCCTGCTGCGTGTTTGAGATCATGCATCAACCGAGGTTTCAGCCCTTTGAGAATGAGGTCGTTTGCACGTTCTGCTTGTCCATTCGACTGAGGATAAGCCACTGACGCATAGTCGACCCGCGTGCCTTGAGAGGCGCAGAAGGCTTTGAACTTGTCATTATCGAAGTTTGACCCATTGTCAGTGATGATGCTATGCGGAACTCCATATCTGAATATCAACTCTCGATGAAGCGATAGCGATGCATGCATCGAGGTTCTTGATGGGCTTGGCTCGATCCACTTGGTGAACTTGTCGATCGCTACTAGCAAATGAGTGAAGCCGCTTCTGCCAGTTCTCAACGGTCCAATCATGTCCAATCCCCAAACAGCGAAGGGCCAAACGAGTGGAATGGTCTTCAAGGCTGAGGCTGGCTTGTGCGACATGTTGGAATAGAACTGACATCCTTCACACTTGTCGACTATTTCTTTTGCCATTTCATTTGCTTTCGGCTAGTAAAATCCCGCTCGGTATGCTTTAGCCACAATGGTCCGAGAGGACGCATGATGGCCACAGGTCCCTGAGTGGATATCCTCAAGAATTATCTGACCTTCTTCTGGCGTGATACACTTCTGGCCGACTCCAGTCGCGCTTTCTCTGTACAATTGTCCCTTGATTATTGTAAAGGCCTTGGATCGACAGACGATCTGTCGAGCCTCTTCTTCATTCTCGGGAGCTCTTTCCTAAGGATATATGCGATGTACGGCATCGTTGTCGATCGGGAGTGATGACCACAACTTCCATAATTAGGTCGACCACGGCTGGGACCTCAACTTCATCGGATCATTGGCACTCTTTTGCTGCGGGCTTCTTTCGTGAAAGGATCCTCCTGCACCGATGGAGCATGAATGTGTTCTAAAATACATCACCTGGAATGGCTTCCTCTTGGACCCTATCTTCGCCAAATCATCCGCAGCTTGATTTTTCGATCGGGTATATGATGAAGCTCTAACCCTCGAATTTCTTCTCCAGCTTTCTCACTGCATTACAATAACCTGTCATAGCTGGGCTTCTAACATCCCACTCCTTCATCACTTGATTAACAACCAGATCTGAGTCGCCATAAACCATAAGACGACGGATGCCGAGTGAAATGGCCATGCGTAACCCATACAGGAGTGCTTCATATTCTGCTTCGTTGTTGGAAGAATCAAAGTGAATCTGGAGAACATACTTGAGCCTATCTCCTCGGGGGGAAACCAATACAACCCCGCACTGAACCGTTCAAACATCTTGGAACCATCGAAAAACATAGTCCGGTGTTCCGAGTGAACTTGGGTCGGAAGCTGCTGTTCAGTCCACTCGGCGAGGAAATCTGCTATTGCTTGGGACTTGATGGCTTTCTTTGCCTCGAATTTGATATCAAGGGAAGGAGCTCAATCGCCCATTTGCCACTCGACGATTGCATCTCTGTTATGAAGAATTTTCGACAAAGGCGTCACCGACGATCGTAATGGAATGATCGGAGAAATAATGAGCAGCCTTCTTCGTGGTCATATAGATCCCATAAACAAGCTTCTGATAGTGAGGGTATCTTTGCTTTGACGGGGTCGATGCTTGGAAAGATAATAAACTGGGCGTTGAACTTTGAAGGCTTTTCCTTCTTCTTCCGCTCAACCGTAAGTGCAGCATCGACGACTTGTCCAAATGGCTGCAATGTAAAGCAGCAAAGGCTCCTTGCTGATTGGAGCAGCAAGCACCGGCTGGGTGGAGAGCGAGCTTTGAGTTACGCAAACGCTGCATCAGCTTCTAGAGTCCACTCGAACTTGTCGACTTCTTCATCGATCGGTAAAGAGGCAATGCCTTTTCACCGAGGCGAGAGATGAATCGACTTAAAGCGCCAAGCATCCAAGAAGTTTCGAACATCGCACACGCATGCAGGCGCTTCATTGAGTATGGTGCCAACCTTTTCGGGTTAGCATCGATTCCTCGCCGAAGCGAAAACCGAGTAACTTTCCACCGGGAACTCCAAATGTACACTTTGATGGATTAAGCGATATCATACCTCCGGGATTGGCAAATGTTTCAGCAAGGTCAGTCAACAGGTCGGAACCCTTTCGTGACTTGACCACTATATCATCCATGTATGCTTCCACATTCCGACTGATTTGAGTGAGCAAACACTTCTGAATCATCCTCATGAATGTGGCTCCGGCATTCTTGAGACCGAAGAAGCACCCGAATGGAGTGATGAACGCTGTTTTAATCTCATCGGGTCCATACAGACGGATCTGATGGTACCCGGAATAGGCGTCTAAAAAAGACAACCTCTCGCATCCCACAGTTGAGTCGACTATTTGGTCGATGCGAGGAAGAGGGAAATGATATTTCGGGCAGGCCCAATTGATATGCTTGAAATCGATGCACATGCGCAACGACTTGTCTTTCTTGGGGACCATGACAACGTTGGCGAGCCACTCGGAGTGGTAGATATCTCGGATGAACTCTGCTGCTAAGAGCCGAGCCACCTCCTCACCAATGGCCTTTCTCTTCTGGACGGCGGATCGCCGAAGATACTCTTTAACTGGTTTGAATTTTGGGTCGACTCGTAGGCGATGCTCAGCCAGCCCCCACAGGAACACCGGCATGTCGAGGCTTCCATGCAAAGATGTCCCAGTTCTCACGGAGGAACTGGATGAGCGCTTCTTCCTATTTTGAGTCGAGTGTTGTTGAGATGTTGGTCGGAGCAGCATCGGGATCAGTCGGGTGAATGTGAACCTGTTTCGTCTCGCCAGTCGACTGGAATGCTGACTCCATAGCGGGCTTCTTAGCTCGCAACAAATCACTCGGATCTGCAGTTTTCTGATACTCTTGTAGCTCTACCACTGCCAACTGAGCATCGGCGATCTTAGAGCCTTTCTGGAAGCACTCTTCTGCCTTCTTCCGATTGCCCGTGACAGTGATCACGCCCTTGGGACCAGGCATCTTCAGTTTAAGATACACGTAACATGGTCGGGCCATGAAACGTGCATAAGCTGGTCTCCCTAGAATAGCGTGATAAGCGCTCTGGAAATCCACGACCTCAAAAGTCAACTTTTCTTTGCGGAAATGCTTTGAATCACCAAAAACTACATCAAGAGCAATTTGGCCGAGTGACTTAGCCTTCTTTCCAGGAATGACTCCGTGGAAGCTCATGTTACTGGTACTGAGTCTGGACATTGGAATGCCCATCCCTTTCAACGTCTCCGCGTATAATATATTCAAACCACTACCACCATCCATCAGGACTTTGGTCAGTCGAGTGCCTTCGACAACTGGGTCGACCACCAATGCTTGCCTCCCAGGGGTGACAATGTGCGTCGGGTGATCAGACTGGTCGAATATGATGGCGGTCTGAGACCATTTCAGATAATTGGGAGTCGCCGGAGCAACCAAGTTTACTTCCCAATTGATAACCTTCAATCGACTTTTGCTTTCAACGTCAGCAAAAATCATCAGGGTGGAATTGACATGGGGATATCCACCATCACTGTCATCTCTATCCTCAACTTTGTCTGTCTCCTTATCCTTATCCTTGGGCTGTTTCCCTTGGAACTGCTGAATCAAGAGCCGACACTGTCGAGTGGTATGTTTCGGGTAAATGAGTTTACCCTCTTCATCTTTCTTTGTATGAATATGACATGGTAAATCCAACACGTCGTTCCCATCCTGGTCTTTCACCTTCTTAGGGTTCCAAGGACCCTTGGGTTTCCCCTTGAACTTTCCTGTGGTCACTGCCAAGGCCTCTCCGGGAGCCGCTGGCTCGGCTTTTGCGCTCGCTTCGATTCGAATTTCCTCCGCCGGTCTCATTGGCGCAGATTTATATTTACCACTCGAAGCCGATCCTCTTCTTCACCATTTGCATATTTGGTGGCAATCTCCATCATCCGACTCAGGGTCATATCTCGGTTCGACCAAATTTCAAACTCAATTCTCTCGATCTTGACGCCTTCCTTGAAGCCACAGATCTGCTGGTGATCGATACATTCTCCATCTTGTGTGGTGCAAAGTGATCCACCTCTGGATATAATCTCTCAAGGTTTCACTCGACTTTTGCACGCACGACTGCAACTCTGTCAAACCCGCTGGTCGTTAGCAAGTTCCTTCAAATGTCCTGACAAACACTCGGGCAAGATCTTCCCAAGTGTAAATCTGCTGGGTGCTAATCGATTCAACCACGCCTGGCTAAACCCTCCAACATAAGAGGTAAATGCTTCATGGCTACCTCATCGTTGCCACCGCCGATCTGAACCGCCACTCGGTAATCTTCAAGCCAGTGTCGCTTGGATTCTCCGATGAACTTGCGACTCGATCGCCAACCTGAAGTTGGGGGAATCACCGCAGCCACGATGGCTCTGCTGAAACACTCTGGTCCCGAGACATGGAATCTACTCTTTGGAAGGAGCGTCTCTATCATGGCCGTCTCGGTGAGCTCGTTCTGTCGACCAAACCTTGAGCGATAATGGATCTCGCATCAAAGCCTGGTTCCTCGGGTCGTTGGAACTCTTCGTCCAAAGACTGTTTTGGCGTCGCCATCCTGCTGCCGAGAGCGTATGATCCACCCCTTGGGGAGGTGGGCACTTTCGACGTCGATCGTTGCGATCGAATCGGTGCTCATACCGCTTTCATGACCCTTGTATTGATCATCGTGCGGCCTCCACGTTCCTCACGCCGGGGCGATCTTGGACTATGGGCCGATCGAATGAATTCGCAGCGACGGATCGGATTTGTGAACCCTGTTCGCGGATGGGATACAACTGAGTTTTGATCTCCGCCGCCGGACCAAATCCTGATTTGCTGCAAACCTCTACCTGCCTCCGATGGGAAGGCTGAATTGATTCTGCTATACTGGTGGCAGCTGCTAAATTCTGAATCGAGTTCGATATACTGGGTTGGTGGTTGAAAGAGCTGGCGTCGATTGGATTCGGAACCCTCGATCGCGACGCTCGTCCGAAGACTGCTGAAGATTCTCCAGTGAGTGCGCTCAGCCAGGTTGGCCAAGCGCGCATCCTCCAAGGCGCGAGCCTCGGGGGTTTCTCCAACGATAGGAGTGTGCAGTGCATCCATGTTCCGACGACGAAGCTCCTCCCTCTGGAGCGAAGTGAGGGGCTCGGGCAAGTACTCTTCGTGGGCTTGCGCCGGATCGCCTCCACCGCCACCTTCGTTGGTGCGGTGAATCCAGGGGGACTGGGTGGTCCATCGACCATCAGAACCTCTGCCGCTGGGTCACTGCTATCGCATTCGGATGCGGTCTCTACGGAGCCAGTCGACAGGTCGAACAGGCCGTAGAGAGATTCGTCGGGCTCGATCGCGCGACTTGGGGATGGCCGATGGCGGGCCACCGCATGCCTCACCCACCGCTGAAGCCTCGACCGACCGAACGCTTGCGCCGGTGGGAGGATCGGGAGTGAAGACGCAGACAGAGCCGACCCATCTTGGGTCGACGGTTGCCGCGAGGAGGACGCGCGGACACACGCAGAAGTCGTCACCCAGCGGATGGGGGCGCGCCCACGTCGAGTGGAGCCTCGGAAGCCGGAGTCGTCGGCGATTTAACGTGGCGCACCGAGACGGATCTCGTGGCCGTCGACCAGAACTCCACCGAAACCATGATGCCGGAGATCGAGAGAATCCCAACTTCTCCAACAATTAAGCTAGAACACTTGCCCCACGGTGGGCGCCAACTGTCGTGGTTCTAAGTCCGACAAGAGAATGGGGGTAGGAATGGAGAGGCAAGATCCTAGCTATGGAGTAGTTGTATACGCAAGGGATTTCTGAGTTCAGCCCTTCTCGGAGGAAGTAACAGCCCCACGTCTCGGAGCCCCGAGGCGGTCGAATGGATTATCTGCGTATGTGTTAGAGGTGCGAACCCTTCTACTGTGGAGGGGGGTGGCTTATATAGAGTACGCCAGACCCCAGCCAGCCCACGCAGATGAGGGTTTAAGGATGCGTTAAGGCTAGGCGTTCATTGGTAACGCCTTACATAAAGTGTCATTAAGGTCATAAAGACTATTTAACTACTGCACCGTTTGGACACCGAGTGGCTCTTGGACTCTTGGTGGTCGAGTGGGTCTTCATAGTCGAGTGTCTTTGAATCTGTCGAGTGGGAGCCTACCAGGTCGACTGGAAGGCTGCTTCTCTTGTGAGTGTCCTTGTGGAAGGTACCTTTGGGCAGGTCTATGACCCTACCCCAGGTACATGACTTCATCATTGGCAGCTGAGTACACCAAGCTAGCCGTAGAGCGGACGGCTTTGGATGCACGGGCACAACAGCTACAGTCAGATGCCTTCCAGCTTACGATGAGCCTGAACGCATCTAACGAGGTGATGAGGAGGATGCATCAGAAAACCCAATCCCGTTTACGTCCGGTTTATGATCCTCGGAATCTTTTCGCTACACTCGGAGCCGGCCCAAGTAACCCGCCAGATGCAAATCAGTTTATGACAGCCGCAATAGGAGGACCGACTCAGCCTCGGGAGATGGCACCTACTCATGGAAACATGGCACCGCCCCGTTATGTACCGATACCGCTGGGTCACTTTTCCAACCCCATGGAGAACTTGATCGCAACATCAGCACGTTTGGCGGCTCTCCCGGTGGATGGTGACGATCCAACAGGAGTGGAGACCCGAAGAATCAGAGACCTCGTCCAGACAGCCTTGGCTCAGCAAGAGACTTATTCCTACAGCCGGGACAGGATTCATTCAACTCCTCCGCCTTGGTTAGCTCCGGCTCGTCCAAACCGGAGTCCGAGTTACAGCAGGCACATGGAGTCAGAAGCTTTGTCAAGCAACGCCCAGCGCCGTAACTCGCCCGGTGGTTATAACCCGGTGCAGGACCGAATACGTCAGGAGGACGAGCGGGCGGCTCAGCTAGCGGCTCAACAAACGGCTCATCGGGACTTTCCAGATTATCCGACGACTTCCGTTGAGGCGGGAGTGGCTACCAGAACCGGTGGTGTTCCTTGTTTAGTGCCGGCTCTACGTAATGTATGTTTACCTAAGGACTTCAAGGGACCTCGGAAGGTGCCGAATGACACGGCCGACTTACAGCCCGGAGCGTGGATCGAAAGTTATGAGATGGCCATGGAGCTGTTGGAGGTCAGTGACGCAGCAATGGCTAAGTACTTCACCATGATGTTAGATGAAACGGCCCGGTCTTGGTTAAAGGGCTTGCCACCCAATTCCATTAGTTCATGGGCAGAGCTAAAGGCCCGTTTCATCCAGAACTTCAAAGACACTTGCAAGCAATCTATGTCGATTGTGGACTTCACAAATTGTAAGCAGGAGGAGGGTGAATCCACGACTCATTTGGTACGCCGGGTCAAAGAGATAATACATTCGTCTGACAAGATGGATGCCGGCTCTGCAGTCCTCATGTTGGAGAAGAACTGCCGCTTTGAGCCGCTGAGACAGAAACTAGGGCGCCTTAAGCGTGATTGCAATGATATGGGTACGCTGATGGCAGCTTTAGTCAAATACGCCGACTCTGATAGTACCAAGGATCCCGCGTCTGACGAGGAAAAGACAGGGAATGGAAAGAAGAACGGCAATGGAAAGGGTCAGCAGCATAACCCGATGAATCAAGGAGGCAATAAGCATAAGGCTGAGGGTAACTCGGAGTTTGTAGCCAACGCCAATGCACAGGGTAACAATCAGAGACGTAAGGGCAAACCGCCCCCTCGATCTGGCGGGTCAGGGCCATCTCTTGAGCAGCTACTCAATGAGCCTTGCCTGAGACACGGCACCCGGGAACGACCCGCCACCCACTTATGGAAAGATTGCGCGATCATGAAGGCTTTTAAGAATTACAACACGTTTGATGGCAATCACGGGTCGGGCGGCGGCTCAGGGGCCGGCGGCTTTCATGGCCCGGGCGGCGGTTCAAGTTCCTGCTTTCAGGGACATCAAGGCGGATATAATCAACAGCAGCCTGGTCAAGGAGGATAACAGCAGCAGCAGTCAGGTTATCAAAGCCACCCGAAGCAGCTGAATAGTGGGCAGTATCACGTGTTCACCACTAACTTGTGCAAACGTGACCAGAAGGTTCATAAGAGGGTCGTGAATTCTGTTGAGCTGACGGTTCCCCGTTATTTGAGGTGGTCAGAACAGCCCATTGTACGAAGCAGGGAAGATCACCCCCTCCGGGTTGATAATTCGGGTCAGTTAGCCTTGGTGGTATCACCTGGTGGATATAAATTCACTAAGGTACTCATGGACGGAGGTAGCAGCATCAATATCCTCTATTATGAGACCTTTCGGCGCATGGGATTGACTGATAAGGATTTGAAGACGTCCAACACTATTTTTCATGGAGTGGTGCCTGGTAAGTCGGCTTACCCAGTTGGCAAGATTGAACTGGAAGTGGCCTTTGGAGATGAGTATGATTCTAGAGCTGAGAAATTAACTTTTGAGGTGGTCAAAATCAAGAGTCGATATCATGCTCTTTTTGGTCGGCCGGCTTATGCCAAGGTCATGGCACGGCCGTGTTATGTTTATCTGCAGCTTAAGATGCCGGGTCACAAGGGCACCATCACCGTGCATGGAAGTCGAAAGGTAGCCCTGGAATGTGAGGAGGGCGACGCGGCTTATGCTGAGTCTGTTTGTGCAGCAGAGGAGCTGAAGTTTTATCAAGACAATGTTGACCCGGCGGATATGACCTCTCTCAAGAAGCCAACCACCGAGCATGACCAGGCGATGAAGTTTAAGTCGGCTGCTGAAACCAAGCTTGTTGATTTCACTCCAGGCGATTCATCTAAACAGTTCAGTATCAATGCCAATTTGGATCCTAAATAGGAAAGCGCGCTCATCGAGTTCATCCGTGAGAACCGGGACATCTTCGCATGGAAACCTTCTGACATGCCGGGTGTACCGAGAGAACTCGCTGAGCACACTCTCAATATTGATCCAAAATATAAGCCGGTCAGGCAGTTTCTTCGACGGTTCAACGAAGAGAGACGGAAAGCTATTGGAGAGAAAGTTGTCCGGCTCTTAGCGGCTGGGTTTATTATTGAAGTTTTTCACCCGGACTGGTTGGCTAACCCGGTGCTCGTGCTTAAGAAGAACGGCACTTGGCGGATGTGTGTGGATTATACGGACTTAAATAAGTCTTGTCCGGCTGATCCCTTTGCTCTCCCCCATATTGATCAAATCATTGATGCTACGGCGGGTTGCGAGCATTTGAGCTTTTTGGATGCTTACTCTGGTTATCATCAGATCAAAATGGCAGTTAAGGACCAGGAGAAGACGACGTTCATCACTCCGTTTGGAGCCTTCTGCTATGTATCTATGCCATTTGGGCTCAAGAGTGCTCAGGCGACTTATCAGCGATGTGTACAGAACTGTCTCCACGATCAAATTGGGCGCAATGTTCACGCTTATGTGGATGGCATCGTGGTGAAGTCCAGAGAGAAGGAAACCTTGATATCTGATTTGAAAGAGACCTTTGATAATCTCCGGGTTTATAAGATGATGCTTAACCTGGCCAAGTGTGTATTTGGTGTACTTGCAGGCAAGCTTTTGGGTTTCCTGGTCTCAAACAGAGGCATTGAAGCTAATCTGGAGAAGATCAAGGCAATTACTTCTTTGGATAAACTGGCGTGCATCAATGATGTTCAGCGACTGGCGGTCGTGTTGCTGCTTTAAGCCGGTTAGGTGAGAAGGCCCTACCGCTGTATCAGATGATGAAGGAAACGGACACTTTTGTCTGGAGTGGTGCTGCTAATACTTCCTTTGAAGATTTAAAGAGACAGTTGTCTGAACCACCGGTCCTTGCGGCTCCCATTGATAAAGAGCCGTTGCTGTTATATGTGGCTGCTAAATCACGAGCCGTCAGTGTTGCCATCGTGGTGGAGCGTAAGGTGGCTGCCAAGGAGCATCCGGTTCAACGGCCGGTTTACTACATCAGTGAGGTGCTCATTGAGTCTAAGCAAAGGTATCCGCATTGGCAGAAACTTGTTTACGGAGTGTTTATGGCAAGCCGGAAGCTGAAGCAGTACTTCCAAGGTCATCCTATAACTATGGTAAGTTCTGCCCCCTTGGGAGACATCATCCAGAACGAGGAAGCCACATGACGAGTCGCCAAGTGGGCCATTGAGCTTGGGCCTCATAGTTTGAAGTACATGCCACGTACCGCTATTAAGTCTCAAGCCTTGGTGGACTTTATCAATGATTGGACAGAGTTACAGGCACCTGAGGAGAAGCCGGATAACACATATTGGACTATTCACTTTGATGGGTCATTACTTCCAGACAAAAAAGGACTACGGCAGGGTGACCCCATGTCCCCAATGTTATTTAACATTGTGGCTGACATGTTGGCAATTCTAATTGAGCGCGCCAAGCAGGACGGGCAAATTGCTGGGGTATTGCCACACCTTGTGGATGGTGGCCTCTCTATTCTGCAATATGCTGATGACACAATACTTTTTATGGAACATGACCTGGACAAGGCTCGAAACATGAAACTCTTGTTGTCAGCATTTGAGCAAATGTCAGGTCTTAAAATTAACTTTCATAAAAGCGAAGTGTTCTGCTTTGGAGAAGCCATCGAGGTAGCAGCCGATTACGCGGACCTATTTGGTTGCGCACTTGGCCAATTCCCGATCAAATATCTGGGAATACCAATTCATTATCGATGTCTCACCATTGCGGACTGGAAGCATGTAGAGGAGCGGCTAGAGAAACGGTTGAGCAGCTGGAAAGGCAAGTTGCTCTCAGTTGGAGGACGGCTTGTTTTGATAAACTCTGTCCTCACAAATATGGTTCTCTATATGCTTTCTTTCTTCCAACTCCCAAAAGGGGTCTTGCAAAGATTGGAGTATTTTAGGTCCAGATTCTTTTGGCAAGGAGATGGTGAAAAGGAAATATACCGGCTGACCAAATGGAGCGTGGTTTGTAGGCCAAAAGACCAAGGTGGCCTTGGAATTCATGACCTGCAGGTCAAGAATGAGGCCCTACTTAGTAAATGGTTGTTCAAACTTCTTACTGAGGATGGTGTTTGGCAAACCATGCTGCGCAACAAGTATCTAGGCCAAAGGGCGGTGTCTCAGGCATATTGGAAACCTGGCGACTCACACTTTTGGGCTGGCCTAATGGCGGCAAAGAAACAACTCTTTCGCTTTGGGTCTTTCGCGATAAAGGACGGGTCGGAGATTCGTTTCTGGGAAGACATCTGGCTAGGCAATGCCAGTCTCCGAGAATAATATCCAGCCTTGTACAACATTGCTCGCGATAAGAACAATACTATTGTGCAGGTGCTCAGCTCATCCCCGCCGAATATTTCGTTCAGGCGGGATTTGGTTGGCGCCCGACTTATGTCATGGCATAATCTCTTATCCCGTCTGGATCTAATTAACCTGACGCAAGGCCGTGATGTATTTCGCTGGAACCTTACTACATCGGGGTCTTTCACGGTAGACTCTATGTATCGTGCGCTCACGCATTCTGAGGTACCGGAGAGCAATAACAAAAAAAATTGGAAGGCAAAGATTCCACTAAACGTTAAAATATTCATGTGGTATCTTCGTAGAGGTGTTGTGCTAATTAAAGACAACCTTGCACGACGTAACTGACCAGGAAGTCAGAAGTGTTGTTTTTGTACTCATAACGAGACAATCAAACACCTACTTTTTCAATGCAAGTTTGCGCGTTCTACGTGGTCAGTCATCCAAATAGCGTCAAATTTGTATCCGCCCACAAGTGTTGCCAATATTTTTGGTCATTGGTTGGACGTATTTCAAATATGTTTAAAACGCTAATAAGGGTGGGAGCGTACGCCTTACTATGGTCGCTTTGGCTATGTAGAAATGATTTGGTTTTTTAATGACAAAAATGCTTCTCCTTTGCAGGTTATTTTCCGTTGTATGCACTCGCTTCGTATGTGGTCTATGCTACAACGTGCGGAATACCAACCGCTATTTAAGGCGGTGTGTACGCGATTGGAGCAGGTGGCTATGGAGTTTTTTACCCAACATGGATGGCAGCATAATCTCCGCATCGGTCCACCATCCGTTTCGACATAGGCATAGTGTCGGTCTATAGGACTCTACTCTTGCCGAATTGTCATTTTTTTTTCTTGTCAGATTTTTGATGTTTGACTATGTGCATCCTAGTTATGCAGAGGCCGGCCGATACTTTAAATGCTTTGTATCGCTTGATGCTACATTTTAAGATAATAAAAGCGTCCTTTATCGAAAAAGAAAATAGAGGGAACGGATGTGAAGTTGGTGTTGGGCATGATAATTTTTTTATGTGATTGTGGTGCAGACAACTCGCGAAGTAACGACGGGATCCTCTAGTGGGGCAATGTGAAGAGATTCACCTTCACGGAGCTCAATAGGTACACCATGAACTTTCGCCTGGACTGCGTACTTGGCGAAGGTGGCATCTGCTCAGTATACAAAGGCTAGGTCGACGTGGCCAGCTTCGTGGCAGCAAAACCCAACGCCGACATGGTCATCGTCCTCAAGAAGCTCAACTAAGACAGCTTCCAGCGGCGCCTGGAGCGGATGTGTCCAATCCCCACAAAAAAGAGTATACCATATTTTCAACAAAAAACCTAGCTAGGGGGCAACTGTCCCCTTGGTTACCTTCAAATAATTAAATGAAGTTTGATTCAGAATATAAGAAAAGCAAATACTAACAAAAAGCGGGAACATATGTGACACTAATATAGGTCTGTGCTATTAAGACTCCACATTTGCACACGATAGACAAAAAACGGGTGTGATGAACACATCACACACAATAAAAAAAAGCTAGAACCGTGTGTCAAAAAAACAAATGTATCCAAAGCTGAGCTCATCACATGTACTTATTTCTAAAAAATTGTTTGCGATACTTTGGGCAATTCACGTAAAGTAACTGTGTGTATTGCTATGTGATATCAGGCACGGATCATTTTCGCGACCTGTGGACGACATTTTGCAAACATTTTAAGAGAATGAACTGTTTGCGTAGTGTTCACCCATCACGCATGGTTTGTTTACTATAACTATGTGCGATTGTTTCTTGTTATTACCAAATACTTTTTGTGCGCTGTTGAAAATCGCATACGGGGGATGGCGGCGAGTATGGCCTCATTTAGCAAGTTACTGTCCCAATTAGTATTTTACCTTACTAATTATATCTACTTTATATAATTATAGGTTGATAACGGGAGAACCTAGGCTTTTTGAGGAAGATAAGATTCGCCCTTTAAATGTCTCAATTCTTGCTTCGTTGTACGATTGCATAAATCTTTCTACTTACGTAGGTCCAAATCTCAAGGGTGCCCATGTCTTCGACCATTTTTGCGTATGGGGCAATTACATTGAGCTGACTAGCTGTTAAGTTAACATTTTCTCCAAGGTCGTTCTGACAAGGAAAAGGCTCCCGAGAAATAACAAATTTTTTGTCTGTGCAATAAAGAAGAAAACTGCCAACTATAGGATTGTATGAACTATATAGCTTACCCTTGCATCTTATTACTATGAACATTGAATGTTTGTGCAACAAACTAAATCATTTCCCTTTTTATCAGTGTTTTCCAAAGAAGTATACAGATCATTACATCTCAAGGTATGAGCTGGGTCGCGAGCCAACGGGAATTTTTATAGATGGGCCGACCCCCATGGTCTTAATTATGTAGCCTACATCAAGAGAGAGAAGGATGGCTGAGCCCTTATCTATAAGAATTGGACTAAAATTGTTCGTGACATCAAAAAAGAAGAAACGAAGCACCCGTCGGATGCTGGGAGAGTTTAGCTACTTCTGGCCATTGGATCAAAATCTCTTCGCAATACAGACCGTCGGATCTCAGCTTGATTTCATGTTAGTCGTGTGATCTCGGTCCCGATCGTCCTCAGCCGTCCGGTAAAATTTCAATTGCATCGGAATGTAAATACTTTGCCCCCACCAGGGTATTTCTGTCTTTTTGCATCCCAGGAGAGGGGTGCCGATAGGGCACCCAGCGCGTCGTCCTCTCTGCTCCTCTCCTCATTTCCCCCTCCTCTTCTTTGCTCCCCACTTGGCTAACCCTAGCCCCTTTCTACGCCGCCGCCGTCCGTTCCCTCGCCCTCCCCTGCCGTCGCCGATTCGCCCTCCCTCCCCTTCCCTCCCTTCCTTCTCCCCCTGCATAGCGGCGGGTCGAGATGGTCGTGGCCGACCGCGCACTCGCCTGCGCCGCCCGTGAGTGCTCCATCGGCGACTTCCACCTTCTCCCTCTCCCTCCTCCTACCGCCGGCCTCTCCTTTGGTGGCGGCCAGATCTACCACGACTACGGGCACGGACACGGGCGGGGCTTCTGGATCTGTACCGCCGTCAAGCTGGGCCCCGACTGTCGCCTCCTTCTCCACAACGAACGCCGCTGCATGGAGAGGAGGATTGAGGGTGTACCCACCGCTTGGAGGGGCCGAGGGGTGCGGCGGATCCTGGCGTGAGGGCTCGTTGGTGAGCGCGGTGGCGGCCATGGACGACCTCGAGCTCAGACGTGTGGGCACGTTGGTGAGTGCAGCAGCGGCCATAGCCAAGCTCGAGGTTGCCTAGGCGCGACGGCTCGTTGTTGAGCACGGTGGTGGCCATGGCCGAGCTCCTGCGTGTGCTGCCCCTGGGTGAGGTGCTTGTTCAGTTATCACCTTCTGCATCCTTTTATTTGAACATCACCTTCTGCATCCTTGACACCTCTGGTTGGTGAGTTGTTCTGATTTTTTTATTTTTCCTCTCTGCTAGAGTGAATAGATGTAGGTAGGTTGTTATGGATTGGTCCTAAAGGTATTTGGATGTATTGGCTGCTCGGATATGGCTAACTTTTTTGGATGCATTAGGTATGCTTGGATCCCGTGGAATTTTTGTTGCCCTGCCGGAGACAGTGCGGCATGGCTAGGTTCCTAGGACATTTTTTGTTGCATTTCTTATTTTGTCCAGTAGTTGTGAGTTTGGCATTGGCTCGTGTTATTGAATATTGCCTGGATTTGATTGTTAGTCCGGGTTAATCCTTAGGTGACTGGTTATAGATAATTGTAGGGACTATGCATGGCATGGTAATTAGACTGCCATTCTTAGGTGTTTGGTTGGCGCTTGTGATGGAGAGGGGAGGACAGGTTGATCATGGGCATGTGTTGTTGAATTGTGTCTCCCTAAATTAATTAGACAGTGCAATTGTTGGTTTGTTTTGATTAATCCCTGCTTGGCCATTTATCTTATGGATCAGACATGTCTTCAACCCCTGATTCGTCGATGCTGTCGGAGAGCCCTTCGGTGGGGAGAAGGCCAAGGGTGACATCATCCCCCAATCCCATGCCTCCAGCCCCTGCTTCGTGCACGCTGCTGGAGCACCCTTCAGCGCCGAGGAGGCCCAGTGCGACACGACCACCGCCGGCATCGGTACTCCCCAGCGCAACACGAACGAGCCAGCGTCGGTTCTCCCAGCATTCCGACGATGCCCGGGTGATCCATTCTCTTGCCTAGAGATGTCGGTCTTCTCTTTCAAATCTAGGTTTTCGTGTTTCCATTGATTTTGTGTCGAATTTGTCATTGCAGGTCCGCTGTAGATGTTGTCTGTTCCGTTTGTTGAGGCTTTGTTCGGCCTGCTGTCTGTTGCCGTGTCAAGATGTTGCAAGGTTCCTGGTTGGTGAGATCTTCCTTTCCTTCATGTCTAGCAGAGCGAATATATGTAGATTAGTTGTTGTGTGCGGCTCCAATAGCTTTTTGGATGAGTTGGATGCCTGAATCTGGCTAATTTTTTTGGATGCACCGGCTGCTCGATCCTGGATCTGGTAGGATTCCACTAGATGGATTAGATGCTCGGGCCTACTTGGTGTTGGGGAACGCAGTAATTTCAAAAATTTCCTACGCACACGCAGGATCATGGTGATGCATAGCAACGAGAGGGGAGAGTGTGTCCACGTACCCTCGTAGACCGAAAGCGGAAGCGTTATGACAACGCGGTTGATGTAGTCGTACGTCTTCACGATCAGATCGATCCATGTACCGAACGCACGACACCTCCGAGGTCAGCACACGTTCAGCTCGATGACGTCCCTCGAACTCCGATCCAGCCGAGCTTTGAGGGAGAGTTCCGTCAGCACGACGGCATGGTGACGATGATGATGTTCTACCGACGCAGGGCTTCGCCTAAGCACCGCTACGATATTATCGAGGTGGACTATGGTAGAGGGGGCACCAGACACGCTAAGAGATCCAAGGGATCAATTGTTGTGTCTCAAGGGGTGCCCCTCCCAGATATAAAGGAGTGGAGGAGGGGAGGACCGGCCCTCTCTATGGCGCGCCCTAGAGGAGTCCTACTCCCACCGGAGTAGGATTCCCCTCCAAGTAGTAGGAGAAGGAGTCAAGGAAAGGGAGAGAGAAGAGAAGGAAGGAGGGGGCAGCCCTCCCCTAGTCCAATTCGGACTAGGCCTTGGGGGGCGCGCAGCCTCTCCTCTCTCTTTCCCCTAAAGCCCAATAAGGTCCATATACTCCCCGGTGAATTCCCGTAACTCTCCGGTACTCCGAAAAATACCCGAATCACTCAGAACCTTTCCGATGTGTGAATATAGTCGTCGAATATATCGATCTTTACGTCTCGACCATTTCGAGAGTCCTCGTCATGTCCCCGATCTCATCCGGGACTCCGAACTACCTTTGGTACATCAAAACACATAAACTCATAATATAACCGTCATAGAACTTTAAGCGTCGAGAACAATGTAGACATGACCGAGACACGTCTCCAGTCAATAACCAATAGCGGAACCTGGATGCTCATATTGGATCCCACATATTCTACGAAGATCTTTATCGGTCAAACCGCATAACAACATACGTTGTTCCCTTTGTCATCGGTATGTTACTTGCCCGAGATTCGATCGTCGGTATCTCAATACCTAGTTCAATCTCGTTACCGGCAAGTCTCTTTACTCGTTCCATAATACATCATCCCACAACTAACTCATTAGTTACAATGCTTGCAAGGCTTATAGTGATGTGCATTACCGAGTGGGCCCAGAGATACCTCTCCAACAATCGGAGTGACAAATCCTAATCTCGAAATATGCCAACCCAACAAGTACCTTCGGAGACACCTGTAGAGCACCTTTATAATCACCCAGTTACGTTGTGAGTTTGGTAGCACACAAAGTGTTCCTCCGGTAAACGGGAGTTACATAACCTCATAGTCAAAGGAACATGTACAAGTCATGAAGAAAGCAATAGCAACATACTAAACGATCGAGTGCTAAGCTAACGGAATGGGTCAAGTCAATCACATCATTCTCCTAATGATGTGATCCCATTAATCAAATGACAACTCTTTGTCTATGGCTAGGAAACATAACCATCTTTGATCAACGAGCTAGTCAAGTAGAGGCATACTAGTGACACTCTGTTTGTCTATGTATTCACACATGTATCATGTTTCCGGTTAATACAATTCTAGCATGAATAATAAACATTTATCATGATATAAGGAAATAAATAATAACTTTATTATTGCCTCTAGGGCATATTTCCTTCAGTCTCCCACTTGCACTAGAGTCAATAATATAGATCACATCGCCATGTGATTTAACATCAATAGTTCACATTGCCATGTGATTAACACCCATAGTCCACATCGTCATGTGACCAACACCCAAAGGGTTTACTAGAGTCAATAATCTAGTTCACATCGCTATGTGATTAACACCCAAAGAGTACTAAGGTGTGATCATGTTTTGCTTGTGAGAGAAGTTTAGTCAACGGGTCTGCCATATTCAGATCTGTATGTATTTTGCAAATTTCTATGTCTACAATGCTCTGCATGGAGCTACTCTAGCTAATAGCTCCCACTTTCAATATGTGTCCAGATTGAGACTTAGAGTCATCTGGATCAGTGTCAAAAACTTGCATCGATGTAACCCTTTACTTATTTAACCTTTGTCACCTCCATAATCGAGAAACATATCCTTATTCCACTAAGGATAATTTTGACCGCTGTCCAGTGATCTAATCCTAGATCACTATTGTACTCCCTTGCCAAACTCAGTGGTAGGGTATACAATAGATCTGGTACACAGCATGACATACTTTATAGAACCTATGGCTGAGGCATAGGGAATGACTTTCATTCTCTTTCTATCTTCCGCCATGGTCGGGCTTTGAGTCTTACTTGATTTCACACCTTGTAACACAGGCAAGAACTCTTTCTTTGACTGTTCCATTTTGAACTATTTCAAAATCTTGTCAAGGTATGTACTCATTGAAAAAACTTATCAAGCGTCTTGATCTATCTCTATAGATCTTGATGCTCAATATGTAAGCATCTTCACCGAGGTCTTTCTTTGAAAAACTCCTTTCAAATACTCCTTTATGCTTTCCAGAAAATTCTACATTATTTCCGATCAACAATATGTCATTCACATATATTTATCAGAAATGTTGTAGTGCTCCCACTCACTTTTTTGTAAATACAGGTTTCAGCGCAAGTCTGTATAAAACTATATGCTTTAATTAACTCATCAAAGTGTATATTCCAACTCTGAGATGCTTGCACCAGTCCACAGATGGATCGCTGGAGCTTGCACATTTTGTTAGCACCTTTAGGATTGGCAAAACCTTATGATTGCATCATATACAACTCTTCTTTAATAAATCCATTAAGTATTGCAGTTTTGTTATCCATTTGCCAGATTTCATAAAATGCGGCAATTGCTAACATGATTAAGACAGACTTTAAGCATCGATGCGAGTGAGAAAATCTCATCGTAGTCAACACCTTGAACTTTGTCAAAAACCTTTTTCGACAAGTCTAGTTTTGTAGATAGTAACACTACTATCAACGTCCGTCTTCCTCTTGAAGATCCATTTATTTTCTATGGCTTGCCGATCATCGGGCAAGTCAACCAAAGTCCATACTTTGTTCTCATACATGGATCCTATCTCAGATTTCATGGCCTCAAACCATTTCGCGGAATCTGGGCTCATCATCGCTTCCTCATAGTTCCTAGGTTCGTCATGGTCAAGTAACATGACCTCCAGAACAGGATTACGATACCACTCTGGTGCGGATCTCACTCTTGTTTACCTACGAGGTTCGGTAGTAACTTGATCTGAGGTTACATGATCATCATCATTAGCTTCCTCACTAATTGGTGTAGTAGTCACAGGAACATACTTCTGTGGTGAACTACTTTCCAATAAGGGAGCAGGTACAGTTACCTCATCAAGTTCTACTTTCCTCCCACTCACTTCTTTCGAGAGAAACACCTTCTCTAGAAAGGATCCATTCTTAGCAACGAATGTCTTGCCTTCGGATCTGTGATAGAAGATATACCCAACTGTGTCCTTTGGGTATCCTATGAAGACACATTTCTCTGATTTGGGTTTGAGCTTATCAGGATGAAACTTTTTCACATAAGCATCGCAACCCCAAACTTTAAGAAACGACAACTTTGGTTTCTTGCCAAACCACAGTTCATATGGTGTCGTCTCAACGGATTTAGATGGTGCCCTTTTAACGTGAATGCGGCTGTCTCTAATGCATAACCCCAAAACGATAGTGGTAAATCGGTAAGAGACATCATAGATTGTACTATATTCAATAAAGTACGGTTATGACGTTCGGACACACCATTATGCTGTGGTGTTCCAGGTGGCATGAGTTTGTGAAACTATTCCACATTGTTTTAATTGAAGGCCAAACTCGTAACTCAAATATTTTCCTCCACGATCAGATCTTAGAAACTTTATTTTCTTGTTACGATGATTTTCTACTTCACTTTGAATTTATATGAACTTTTCAAATGTTTCAGACTTATGTTTCATCAAGTAGATATACCCATATCTGCTTAAATCGTCTGTGAAGGTCAGAAAGTAATGATACCCGCCGCGAGCCTCAACACTCATTGGATCGCATACATCAGTATGTATTATTTCCAATAAGTTAGTTGCTCGCTCCATTGTTCCGAAGAACGGAGTCTTAGTCATCTTGTCCATAAGGCATGGTTCGCAAGCATCAAGTGATTCATAATCAAGTGATTCCAAAATCCCATCATCATGGAGTTTCTTCATGCGCTTTACTCCAATATGACTTAAACCGCAGTGCCACAAATAAGTTACACTATCATTATTAACTTTGCATCTTTTGGCTTCAATATTATGAATATGTGTATCACTACGATCGAGATCCAACAAACCATTTTCATTGGGTGTATGACCATAGAAGGTTTTATTCATGTAAATAGAACAATAATTATTCTCTAACTTAAATGAATAACCATGTTGCAATAAACATGATCAAATCATATTCATGCTCAACGCAAACACCAAATAACACTTATTTAGGTTCAACGCTAATTTCGAAAGTACAGGGAGTTTGCAATGATGATCATATCAATCTTTGGAACTACTTCCAACACACATCGTCACCTCGCCCTTAACTAGTTTCTGTTCATTTTGCAATTCCCGTTTCGAGTTACTACTCTTAGCAACTTAACCAGTATCAAATACCGAGGGGTTGCTACGAACACTAGTAAAATACACATAAATAATGTATATCAAATATAGCTTGTTCACTTTGCCATTCTTCTTATCCGCCAAATACTTGGGGTGGTTCCGCTTCTAGTGACCAGTCCCTTTGCAGTCGAAGCACTTAGTCTCAGGCTTAGGTCCAGACTTGGGCTTCTTCACTTGAGCAGCAACTTGTTTGTCGTTCTTCTTGAAGTTTCCCTTCTTCCCTTTGTCCTTTCTCTTGAAACTAGTGGTATTGTCAACCATCAACACTTGATGTTTTTTCATGATTTCTACCTTTGCCGATTTTAGCATTGCGAAGAGCTTGGGAATTGTTTTCGTCATCCCTTGCATATTATAGTTCATCACGAAGTTCTACTAACTTGGTGATGGTGACTAGAGAATTCTGTCAATCACTATTTTTATCTGGAAGATTAACTCCCACTTGATTCAAGCGATTATAGTACCCAGACAATCTGAGCACATGCTCACTGCTTGAGCTATTCTCCTCCATCTTTTAGCTATAGAACTTGTTGGAGACTTCAATCTCTCAACTCGGGTATTTGCTTGAAATATTAACTTCAACTCCTGAAACATCTCATATGGTCCATGACGTTCAAAACGTCTTTGAAGTCCCGATTCTAAGCCGTTAAGCATGGTGCACTAAACTATCAAGTAGTCATCATATTAAGCTAGCCAAACGTTCATAACGTCTGCATCTGCTCTTGCAATAGGTCTGTCACCTAGCGGTGCATCAAGGACATTATTCTTCTGTGCAGCAATGAGGATAATCCTCAGCTCACGGATCCAATCCGCATCATTGCTACTAATATCTTTCAACTCAGTTTTCTCTAGGAACATATCAAAATAAAACAGGGGAGCTAAACGCGAGCTATTGATCTACAACATAGATATGCTAATACTACCAGGACTAAGTTCATGATAAATTAAAGTTCAACTAATCATATTACTTAAGAACTCCCACTTAGATAGACATCCCTCTAATCCTCTAAATGATCACGTGATCCAAATCAACTAAACCATGTCCGATCATCACGTGAGATGGAGTAGTTTCAATGGTGAACATCACTATGTTGATCATATATACTATATGATTCACGCTCGACCTTTCGGTCTCAGTGTTTCGAGGCCATATCTGTTATATGCTAGGCTCGTCAAGTTTAACCCGAGTATTCCGCGTGTGCAACTGTTTTGCACCCGTTGTATTTGAACGTAGAGCCTATCACACCCGATCATCACGTGGTGTCTCAAGACGAAGAACTTTCGCAACGGTGCATACTGTGGAGAACACTTATACCTTGATAATTTAGTGAGAGGTCATCTTATAATGCTACCGTCAATCAAAGCAAGATAAGATGCATAAAAGATAAACATCACATGCAATCAATATAAGTGATATGATATGGCCATCATCATCTTGTGCTTGTGATCTCCATCTCCAAGCACCGTCATGATCACCATCGCCACCGCGCGACACCTTGATCTCCATCGTAGCATCGCTTGTCGCCTCGCCAACTTATGCTTCTACGACTATCGCTACCGCTTAGTGATAAAGTAAAGCATTACAGGGCGTTTGCATTGCATACAATAAAGCGACAACCATATGGCTCCTGCCAGTTGCCGATAACTTGGTTACAAAACATGATCGTCTCATACAATAAAATATAGCATCATGCCTTGACCATATCACATCACAACATGCCCTGCAAAAACAAGTTAGACGTCCTCTACTTTGATGTTGCAAATTTTACGTGGCTGCTACGGGCTGAGCAAGAACGGTTCTTACCTACGCATCAAAACCACAACGATAGTTTGTCAAGTTGGTGCTGTTTTAACCTTCGCAAGGACCGGGCATAGCCACACTTGGTTCAACTAAAGTTGGAGAAACTGACACCCTCTAGTCACCTGTGTGCATAGCACGGCCGTAAAACCAGTCTCGCGTAAGCGTACACGTAATGTCGGTCCAGGCCGCTTCATCCAACAATACCGCCGAACCAAAGTATGACATGCTGGTAAGTAGTATGACTTATATCGCCCACAACACTTGCGTTCTACTCGTGCATATAACATCTATGCATAAAACCTGGCTCGGATGCCACAGTTGGGGAACATAGTAATTTCAAAAATTTCCTACGCACACGCAGGATCATGGTGATGCATAGCAACGAGAGGGGAGAGTGTGTCCACGTACCCTCGTAGACCGAAAGCGGAAGCGTTATGACAACGCGGTTGACGTAGTCGTACGTCCTCTCGATCCGACCGATCCAAGTACCAAACGCACGGCACCTCCGAGTTCAGCACACGTTTAGCTCGATGACGTCCCTCGAACTCCAATCCAGCCGAGCTTTGAGGGAGAGTTCCGTTAGCACGACGGCATGGTGACGATGATGATGTTCTACCGACGCAGGGCTTCACCTAAGCACCGCTACGATATTATTGAGGTGGACTATAGTGGAGGGGGGCACCGCACACGGCTAAGAGATCCAAGGGATCAATTGTTGTGTCTCCAAGGGGTGCCCCCCTCCCCGTATATAAAGGAGTGAAGGAGGGGGAGGGCCGGCCCTCTTTATGGCGCGCCCTAGGAGGAGTCCTACTCCCACCGGGAGTAGGATCCTCCCACCCCCTTCCAAGTAGTAGGAATAGGAGTCAAGGAAAGGGAAGAGAGAAGAGAAGGAAGGAGGGGGCGCAGCCCCTCCCCCTAGTCCAATTCGGACTAGGCCTTGGGGGGGGGGGGCGTGCAGCCTCTCCTCTCTCTTTCGCCTAAAGCCCAATAAGGCCCATATACTCCCCGTCGAATTCCCGTAACTCTCCGGTACTCCGAAAAATACCAGAATCACTTGGAACCTTTCCGATGTCTGAATATAGTCGTCCAATATATCAATCTTTACGTCTCGACCATTTCGAGACTCCTCGTCATGTCCCCGATCTCATCCGGGACTCCGAACTACCTTCGATACATCAAAACACATAAACTCATAATATAAACGTCATCGAACTTTAAGCGTGCGGACCCTACGGGTTCGAGAACAATGTAGACATGACCGAGACACGTCTCCGGTCAATAACCAATAGCGGAACCTGGATGCTCATATTGGCTCCCACATATTCTACGAAGATCTTTATCGGTCAAACCGCATAACAACATACGTTGTTCCCTTTGTCGTCGGTATGTTATTTGCCCGAGATTCGATCGTCGGTATCTCAATACCTGGTTCAATCTCGTTACCGGCAAGTCTCTTTACTCGTTCAGTAATACATCATCCCGCAAATAACTCATTATTTACAATGCTTGCAAGGCTTATAGTGATTGCATTACTGAGTGGGCCCAGAGATACCTCTCCAACAATCGGAGTGACAAATCCTAATCTTGAAATACGCCAACCCAACTATTACCTTTGGAGACACCTGTAGAGCACCTTTATAATCACCCAGTTACATTGTGACGTTTGGTAGCACACAAAGCGTTCCTCCGGTAAACAGGAGTTGCATAATCTCATAGTCATAGGAACATGTATAAGTCATGAAGAAAGCAATAACAACATACTAAACGATCGAGTGGTAAGCTAACGGAATGGGTCAAGTCAATCACATCATTCTCCTAATGATGTGATCCCATTAATCAAATGAAAACTCTTTGTCTATGGCTAGGAAACATAACCATCTTTGATCAACGAGCTAGTCAAGTAGAGGTATACTAGTGACACTCTGTTTGTCTATGTATTCACACATGTATCATGTTTCCGTTTAATACAATTCTAGCATGAATAATAAACATTTATCATGATATAAGGAAATAAATAATAACTTTATTATTGCCTCTAGGGCATATTTCCTTCACTTGGATCAATGGTATTTGTTGTTGCTTTGCGAGAGACTCGGCCTCATGCCTATATTCGTGGCATATTTTTGTTGCCTTTCTTAATTTGTCTGGTGCTTGGACACATTAGGTGCTCGGATATGATTAGATTCCTAGGAGCCCTTTGTTGTTGTGTACGAGATTGTTGTGGTCTGCCTAGATTCCTAAGTTTTTGTAGGATATTGGCTCGATAAATTACTTGCCTTGAATATACTAATAAATATAACATGTTTGTAGTTGCTAGTAGTTAATTTCACCCACGTAATAATCCATTTTCCTAAGGCTAAATGTTTTATCTTCCATACTGTTGGTGTGTGACAGGTTCAGACGGCATGGGCAAGTTCTCATTTATTCATGGATCTAGCACAAATGTTTGAGGTTGTTCTGCTCTTGGGGTTTCTAGCTTCTTATGTAGATAGGTCGTATTATGGCCCTTAGGAGTTTAGGTGCGGGTATGTATGTATGTATGTATGTATTTTTGGATGATATGATCTATTTTGGCATTGTTGATTGCTTATGAGGGTGCTGCTTTCCAGGTAATTGGATACCTGCAGAAATTGTATGGATTTGTCGTTGTAGATTACAACTACACAACCATGCTGACCTATCGTGAACTTTCTCGCAATGCGGTTATTCTAGCCATGTCCTCAGTTAGATCTACCATTCCAATTGCTATTTCATTCCTTTAAAATGCTCGGTCTAACCATTGTGTGCTTATGGCAGGGGATCTCGGACATTTAAAATGCTTGGTTTATGGGATCTTTATATCGGTGGGGGTGTATCATCCATCATTGTTTGTTTTAGATTTAATCTGGTACAAAGCAACCTTCTTTTCCTCTTTTATAAGCTAAAAATGGTGGTTGTGAAATAAATTATTCTATAAGACGCCTGCGAATAATTCTGGCAAACTCTATAGTTACAGTATGTGATGTATTTTTTAGGAAAGCTTTCACATTCCATTGTCGAACATTGGCACGAGAGAGGGATTTGACGGCTATAGTGACCATAATGGCAATATTCGAGCCTTTCACTATTGAGTTCTTTCTTCCCCAGTCTTTGTGTTGATTGTCTTATCTTGGATTTGTTTCATACCAGCAGCATGCCAGCATCTATGTTTTGTATATGTCATGTGTTTCGTGACATTGGACAGTGGAGTCATTGTAATTTTATGTTTTGGGTTGCAAGAGCAAAGATTGACTCATTGGCAACTGCGACATGACCGAAGAACTGATTGAAGGAACATTTCTTCATGGTATATAGCAGCTGATTGTTTAGCCTATTTACTATGCTATCCAGGATAAGGATGACACCATATGAGTAAATAGTCGATATGAATTGTGACAGATTCTATTCCTGCAGGAACTTAGATACCTAGATAGGAGTATGCATATATCATATTAGTTATATTATTATTACTTCCTTGGTTATAGGAACATATTCATCCAATTAGGCATCTGAAGATGCCTTGATTTATAGTGCACTTCTCCAAAATTTAGGTGAACAATCTTGAAAAATATTTTACTCTTTCATTCACATTCGAGATGACAGATCATGTTAATAGTCAGTCCATGTGATGATCCATTAATCATTTTCTTGAAAGAGCATTGTCACGCCCAATATGCGACCCTATCCAAAAGGAACTCGAAGGTCCCACCAAGGATAGACCCGCATATTGAAACGCTTTTGCAAGGTGGATATCATTACATCAACATTACATAATAGATGGGGATACATACATAAGGCACAAATGCCACAAGAATACATCAACAACATATACAAGATCAACATCCGACTACGGATGAAACATAAATGTAAACTCAAACAATATCCACTGCTAGCCCAGTGCCGACGACCGAACCTATCCCCGATCAAGAAGAAGCGTAAGAAGAACTCCTAAAGCAACATCGCCTCGCGCCATGATCATCGCAAAACCTGTACCTGCAACTGTTGGTGTAGTAATCTGTGAGCCACGAGGACTCAGCAATCCCATTACCATGGGTATCAAGACTAGCAAAGCTTAATGGGTAAGGAAAATGATAAGTGGTGAGGTTGCAGCAGCGGCTAAGCATATATGGTGGCTAACTTACGCAAATGAGAGCGAGAAGAGAAACAAAGGAACGGTCGTCAACTAGTAATGATCAAGAAGTGATCCTGAACTCCTACTTACGTCAAACATAACCCAGAAACCATGTTCTCCTCTCGATCAACCCGAAAAGAGACACTCACGGTTACGCATTACGGTTAGTGTATTTTAGAAGAGTTTGCTTCAAGTTTACTACAACCGGATATTAACAAATTCCCATCTGCCACATAACCATGGCACGGCTCTCGAAAGTTTATACCTGCAAGGGTGTCCCAACTTAGCCCATGATAAGCTCTCGCGATCAACGAAGGATATTCTTCTCCCGGGAAGACCCGATCAGTCTCGAATCCGGCTACAAGACATTTCGACAAAGAATAAAACAAGACCAGCAAAGCCGCCGGATGTGCCGACAAATCCCGATAGGAGCTGCACATATCTCGCTCGTGGCACACCGGATGAGCCAGACGTCGGGTTGGCATAAACCCCGATTGCCTGTGGGGCGCCGGACATCGCTTCGGTTTGGACCAGCACTGAAGGAGAACTGGCCCGGGGCTAAATAAAGATGACCCTCGGGCTCCGAAACCCAAGGGAAATAAAAGGGCATAGGTGAGGCAAATGGTAAAACCAATGTTGGGCCTTCTTTGGAAAAGTCTTATTCAAAGCGAACTGTCAAGGGGTCCCATAAATAACCCGACGCGTTAGGGACGCAAAATCCGGGAACATAATACCGATATGACGGAAACTAGGCGGCAAGAGTGGAACAAAACACTGCATAAGGCCGAGCCTTCCACCCTTTACCAAGTATATAGATGCATTAATTAAATAAGATATATTGTGATATCCCAACAAGTAAACATGTTCCAACAAGGAACAACATCTCCATGTTCCAACAAGGAACAAACTTCATCTTCACCTGCAACTAACAACGCTATAAGAGGGGCTGAGCAAAGCGGTAACATAGCCAAACAACGGTTTGCTAGGAAGGGTGCAAAAGGTTAGAGGCTGACATGGCAATTTGGGATGGCTTGATAAACAGGTAATAGGTAGCGCAGCATAGCGATAGAACGAAGCAACTAGCATAGCAATGATAGTAGTGAGATCCAGGGTAGCGGTCATCTTGCCTGAAATCCCGCAAGGAAGAAGAACGAGTCCATGAGGAAGATGAAGCCACGAAGACGAACTAAGCGTAGACGAAAGAATCCTCACGATCGCAACGAAACAGGAACTAACAAGAAGAAGCACACAACATAGTAAACACTCCACACATGAACAAGGCATGATGCACAACAAGCATGATGCATGACAAAGGCTACATGAAGCTACTCATGGCAAGAGATGATGCAAACAAGAACAACACATCAAGGCAAGTTTAAATGAGGCCGGGAACAACATATAACAATTCCGGTAAGCCCTCATATGTAAATTTTTAAATTGGTCCAGATCTGAATAAACCTTATGTTCAAGTTGTTAAACAGCGAGTTAAGATGCACCACGATGATCTACACGAAATTCTAGTCAAGTTACATATAAAGTTCATTTGATCCGGAGCTACGGCCTAGAAGATATGAGCAAAACAAGATAAACATGGCATTGATGCAAAATGCATACAAACATCAAGCAAACACCTCAAAACAAGGATGCAACATGATAATATGAAACTACATGCAAAATCAAGCAAATTTCATATAGAGCACACTCAAAACGAAGCAACGGATCAACACATACACACAATACAAGTCATAACAACAATCTGTCCAAAACAGCAAGTAGGCATATTGCAAGCATCAAATCAACATGCTACAGGACCTCAACAAGAAAACAAAAGGCATGGGCATGATTTACAGGTAAAGCATGACAAAACATGAACACTGAGCTATCTCCATAAATCACTAGAACATGCTCAAAAACACATGGCAAGATTGCAAATAATAACAGTTTCAGGCATTGGCAGAAATAACATCAGGTTGCAATGTTAAGAGCTATCAAACAACTGAATCTAATAAACTCATAGAACAAATGTCCCTTACTGACCATAACCCAAAAAGGATCAGAAGACAAGATGGCACGCATGTAAACATGGCAAGTCATATTACAGATGCATACATGGCAGGAACAACAATAAGTAGGCATGTTGGTGAGCTTGAACCACTCACCACAGAGCAATACATGGCATGGCAAGGCAACTCACAGTAAGAAGACATGGCATAGAATCTATACATGGCAAGAACAACAGCATAGCATACACGGATCAACTACAACAACCTTGGCAAAATTGAATAACATGTAAACAACCTGCCAGGAAACATTTTATAGCAAAAGTAGAGCTCGATTGACTCAAGCTATGGCACTCCATAATTGCAAACAAGGGCATGGATGGATAGAGAATGACATGTAGAACAAAACATTCTTACTGAAGTATCTCAAAATAAGCATGGATCTCTCGGTAGCATCAAGTGAACATGGCATAAAAATATCAGCAGAACAGGGGCTGAAAACAGCAACATCATGAAGCCTAGTTTGCATGCTTGTGCTAGTCACCACAGAGATCACAAAAATACATGTCATACACCCCCGTAAAGATGGCATGGCATATTTCAAAACACATGTAGGACTCAAGATCATAGGATGCACACATCAATCATGGCAAAAATGACAAAAGTGCATGTTCTGTTAAGAAACAGAAACTAACATCACATAGCACAATTCCAACAGCATTTCGGGCATCAAGATGAGCTCAAATGAAAATGATGCAATGAGGTGAAATGATCTACTCTTCGAGACGAACAATCTGACATATTACACGCATGAAACGGAGCTACGGATGCAGAGTTATGATGCGATGAAAATGCAACAAAATGCAATAACCTCGGGGACTTAGTGATTTTCGGGGGTCAACCTCGTTTTGCACGAACTTTGATGCAGGCCGGAGTTGCTCGCCGGAGTAGACGGGGAAGACGCCGGGGAGGGCCGGAGAGGTGACGGGGAGGTGGATCCGGACCGGATCTCGCCGGAGAGGCAGCCGGAGAGGAGGGAGAGATGGGTCGGCGGGGCGTGAGGGCGCCGCGGGTTTGGGAGCGGGCGGGCGGGCGGCGGGCGGGCGGCGCTGAGGGCGGCCGGCCTGGGTCGGGCGGCAGCGGACGGCGGGCGAGGCGGGCCGGACTGGCGCGCCATGGCCGGGCGGGCGGAGGCGAGGCGCGAGGCCGAGGAGGCGCCGGGCGGCGCGGGGGCGCTGGGCGGCCGGGCGCGGCGAGGGTCGCCGGGAGGCGCCAGCTGGAGGAGCAGGGCGGGCGGCGGAGGTTTCGCCGGTGGCGGGCGAGGTCCGCGGGCGTTTCGCCCGGAGGCGAGACGCTGGGCGGCGGCGGCTCTGGGCTCATGGCGGGTTCGACGGGCCGCATGGCCGGACGAAGCAGCGCGGCGCGCTGGACGGGAGGGACAGGTGGCGGTGGCGATTCGCCCAGGGACGGCAGCGGACGTGTCCGGCTGAGGCCGGACGTGTCCGGTGGCGGCGGGGACGAAGACGCTAGGGTTAGGGGGGATTTCATCCGCGATTTTCGGGGGGAGGTGCATATATATAGGTAGAGAGAGCTAGGAGACTCCAAATGAGGTGCGGTTTTCGCCCACACGATCGTGATCGAACGGCCGAGAGCATGGAGAGGAGTTTGCTGGGTTTTGGGCAACTTTGGAAGGGGTGTTGGGCTGCAAAGAGAAGGGGGCTTTACGGTTACCCGGGTAACCGTTGGAGTACCAAACGACCTCCAAATGGCACGAAACTTGACAGCGGTTCACGGTGCTATACCAAGGTCGCTTGGCAAACCTCGGCCATTCCGAGAAAGTTTAACACCCGCATACACTAAAAAGAGGTAAAAGGGGCGCCGGGGACATAGGAGTGCCGGATTGCAAAACGGACAACGGGAAAATGCTCAGATGCATGAGACGAACACGTATGCAAAATGAAATGCACATGATGACATGATATGAAATGCAGATGATGACATGGCAAAGTGCAACACGCAAGTAAATGACATGGCAACGACGGCGAATAACTGAAGGACACCTGGCGCATCGAATCCGGGGCGTTACAAGCATTTTCTAAATAAATTGTTCTGTAGTTAGAAGATACATGTGCCTCAATACCATGATGAATCAATTCCACCAGTTTGATCTGTTCTAAATCTGAATGTGTTCGAAAACTACATGTCCTTTCTATTGTTTTCCTTCAATATTAGCATGTGTTTGAGAGTCAAATATAAAATACATTGTATTCGTGTTTAATTTATATTTTGTACTTCAGTGAGGACCGCTTTTCTCAACCTTTTCCTTTTTAATGTTCGCTTTAATTTTCAGTGAACTGACCAGATGCAAGGTACAATGAACTGAAAGAAGAAGGGCATTTTCATCAAAGGAACATTTATTGGTTTTTCCATCTTACTATTTACTTTCTGCTCACTCCGTTGACGGTTGCCTAAAGGAGGACCAGGATGTCGAGTTAAGATGGGTTGCCTGTGATTCGCCCTGTTGCGATTGGGGTGCCTCGCCTCCTTGACACCCTCCTTGAGACTCAACATGAGGAAAGGTGAGCTGCTGTTGGTTCTTAGGTTGAGAAGGTTTGTAAATGATTGAAGGTGTTGATTATCTAAATTAGTGGATATTATCTAGGGTGCTTCTCCTTTAAATTTCTTGTACTATGTCTTCTAGATTATACTAGATTGTTTATTCCAATGGTTTTTGATAATTATGGATATGTATCTAATAATCTTATTTTGGCGTCAACAAATTACTCATCTAGCATTTCTTCTATTGCAGTTGTGTATCTTTTTTTTTACATTATTACTACACTATTCAAGTAGTTGTATTCTGCCCTCTTTCCATTTGACCTGGCTTGGCTGACCAGAGCCCAGAAATAACATTTAGTTCTGGTTGTTTTGATCGAGTAAGTGACACCTAACTGTCATTGATTTCTTGGATTGTTCATTATCTTGAGCCATGCCTGGTACTGAATTTGAATGTTTCCATCTCTAGTACTATGGCACGGTGTTGACGGCGGCATCTTGGTGAAGAAGACGACGACGGTGGCTTAGGGAGGAAAATGACAGTGGCAACCTGATCTATATGAATTGAGAAGCTTTCCTTTCTCCCTAAATGTGCTAATATGCTCTTCATTGATATAGCATATCCTTTTCTGTATTATTCAAATAATTCTTTTGCTAGCAGAATATCCTAAAGAATCTAAAAAATAGATAGCTTGAATGATGCACGTGTTATTAACTTCGTACATTATTTTGAGAAAGAGTTCAAGCCGTGTATGTTTTTTTAGAGGAATCCATCTATGTTTTCGCTATCCATTTTACGTTTTTAGCTGTATGGCAGTGGTACTTTTTAGTTTGTGTTGCTTACCAAAATAGTTGTTTGTAGACTGTACATATGATTGACACAACCTAAGTCTGCTAGCACAGTTGGACGAGTTATTTATTCTCTTAACTAAAGATTCGTACCTCATATGTGTTATTTAATTCTCCACTTGCTGCAAATATACATTATCTTAAGGATAATGTGACTTGAATTTTGACCTTTGAGTATGTAGTTCTGCACTAGAATGCTTTTGTGAGGCATATATTAGCTATAGTTCATTGTTTATGCTTCCTATATTCAGTGTCACATTTATATGTTGCGATTATTCTGCAGCCCCAAAACTAGACTGTCTGATTGACGCGTATGGTGGTTGTGAATGTTAGATCATGTAGTAATGCTTTTTCCTTTTTCTGGGAGAGCCTTTGGCTGCTAACAAACATTGTGTTGTTCATTGTACGAGGGCGTTGAGAAGAAGAACCAAGTAGAAGCTGCGCAGGCCTTACTTGTGTAGATGTGATGCCTTGGCATATATAATAGAAATATATGATTTCAAATCAAACATTGTCATGTCTTCTGAATCAGTGCTTCCCATCAAACAACAGAAATTAGTGATTCAAATTGATATGGGGGTGGTCTAAGAAATTACCTAATTTTCTAAACATTTAGTTGTTCAAATTGCAATATATTGTAAAAAAATTATTGTTTTAAGAGTGTTATCAGGGTCGTTGGTTCCATTAAAAATATAAATCCCAGTAGGCAATTCAAATCATAGAGAATGTGATACTTCACTCTTAGGAACAATTGCTCCCAGCTTCTTTCAAGTCTCCTTGCCTAAACGTGAGTCATGGTTCTTAAGTGATCATCAGAATTTTTTTCCTTGCAATGCTCATTGTTGCTGGTTATAATTTATCCTGGTTCTTACTAAATTTATTCTCAAGGTGGTAAATGGCTTTCTTGTTGTTACATTGTCATTAGGCCAGCCCACCCTTATCTTGTTGTCTAGGTATCTATGGTGCTCACAGTGGTCGCCCAGGTCACGATGGAGATGGTAGTCCCTGGCTAGGGCACATAATCGTTGCCGTCGACCCCGCCATTTCCACTCCACCCTGAGGTATCCAGATCCTTACTTCATGGGCTTCGCTACTTCAGATGAAAGGATACATGCTATACGAATAAATTGCTTTAATTCATGTTCTTTATAAGTATATGCAATCTTGGACTGGATGCCAAAATTGTCTTTTATGTCATCCTTTAACTGACTGAAAATCAATTTTCTATTGTACCAATGCTTCCTGATATGTTTGTACTTCTTAGATTCATATTCTTTAGTTTAGGCATAGTAGCTTGTAGCTAATGTATATGCAACACCGCATTTTGAATCATCCAATAAAAGTTATGTTAATGCCCTGACTATTTTAGATAGTGGATTATAACATATGCAAAACCCTGATGTATACGAGGGAGTGTTTGTTCATTAGTATGTCAACATGTGTCGTAGTGGCCAGAACCTTCCAGTTTGCTCATCCACTCTTTAATTTCTCACCCCTTACTTTAACGTTTAATTTGGTTGTTCTTTCTTACGGATTTTCATTGTTTGTTCGCTTTATATGTTCAAATTGTGAAGGAGATAACAGAATAAGTGTTTACTCTCAAATTGTTTTTTCTCTTTACCTAACCGTGACAAATGCATGCTTCCTTTTCCAGTGCTTCTCCAGTCGTTTTACGTCAGATTCAATGAACCAGTTGAGGACATGATGATCAGATTCAACACTGAGGTGCTAAGAACAAGTCAAAATGATGATCGGTACGAATAAGAGGTCCACAATAACAACCAACTGATCAAATTTTATCAAAAGTGTCGTGTTGAATGAATATCAGATTTGTGTCTTCGCCTTCAAGATTAAAAGGGGGAACCATTGCTCGTTGTCCATATGCTCAGGTACCGAATCACAAGTGCATTGTCTATACAAAAATCATTCTATGGTCATATGTCTCACGAACTATTCACATTAGGTTATGGAATGGCACCCATGGAGTTAATCGACAAGATAGTTGAACCAAGCTATCTATTAGCATGCATAACTATGGCTTCGTAGTTTTATCGTCTCCACTGCCACTGTGTTTGGCTTTTGCTCTTTATGTTTCTGTTCTTGGTACTGAAGTTAATGTCATCTAATTAAATTTTGTAATCTCTTACTATACTGAACCTATGATGTTTGCTTCTGGAACAAATTAGCTTTTATAATCTCATGGCCGTGATGAACTCTATGATGTCATGCTTCTGGTATATAGTGAATGTTCCTTCTTTCTGTTAAACCGGAAAATTACCTATTTAATACATGTTCTAAACTTGCTTTCCTACTAATTATTTATAGTGTTGATCTTTACCCGATTGGCCATGTCGTTGGCAGATGAATGACGTAACTTATTAGTATGCTTAGTAGCTATGGCTCCGTCATTGGCTCTCCATTATTATGTTCCTACTCTTATTACCTCCTCTTCTATACTCTCGCTTTTCGTATCGAAAAGCATGTGAGTGGAAATCTTTTGTGGTCTTATGAACACACTGAGCTTCATCCGGCCTTATAATCTAAGCATCATTTTGTCTTCCTTATATCACAATTGAGTGTTTCTTCTTTGCCTTATTGTTATCATGTATTAATGTATCTGCTAAATCTGGATTCCTACTAACTTACCATTACCTGCTTATCAAAACATTGGGACCGACACCCTCGATCTAGTGATTACATTATACTAATACTAAGGAGAACTTAGGATAGATGCATCCCAGGCAACATACTAAGAATTAGGAACACACATATCACTTCCAAATTATATAAGCTAGCATCACCAACAAGCACTGCTTCTTACTTGGTGGTTGGTGCGGTATTGCCGGAGGATATCTGTCTGCTGGTTGGTGCGGTATCGCCGGAGGATATCTGCCTGCTGTTCTGTACGCTCATTAATATCATCTGTGATACCGGGCATGAACTCAAATCGATCCACGTCCCGGATCCTGCGTATGGGCTTACAGAGCATGTAGTCGACGAGCTCGGCATCTTCCTCATCCTCATCTCCTTCTTGGATACGGCGTTCACCCCGTGGAGCTTGGGCTTGCCGCGGTTGTTCCTCTTCTTTGTCCGATCCAGGTAATGCATGGTCGTAGGGGAACTTGGTCATGCCGATGGAGCTATGCTCCTCGAGCTTGTAGCCCTTCTTAAGTGCCCGAACGCACACCGACACCTTGACCTCACGCCTCTCCATCTCGGCGTCACTCCTGAAACCCTAGATGTGTTGCGGCGGCGACCACTGCGAGGAATAGAGGGGGCAAGGAACGTGAGGGGAGCCCCTTATATATTTGCTCCGCAACCCTCCTCCTAGGCGCTTAATGGGCCAGACCTAACCGAAAAAACCCAACTTGTAGCTCGCGCTCGGTTTTTGCTCCCGCGTGTTTCGATGCAGAGCCGGATAAAACCAAAATGCTAGCCGAGAGCGAAAATTGCCAGGCGCGGACGAGCTGACGCGCTCTCGGAATCGTCACGCGTTCGATCCCCTGGAAATGCGAGATTCCTGCCGTATTGTACGTGGCGGGTGAGGAGAGTTAATGCGCGTACGTAACGGGCAAGAGACGCTGGTGGTGCGGATGTTAGACGAGGATTTGACGGTGTTTTTGTAACGTGTCATTTGGGTGACGTACGTTATGTTGTTGGGCGGCCCACCGGATGTATTTAACCCAGCCATTAATGTGTCCTGGCCTGTTGCAGCTCATTAATCTGGTATTACTAGCATAGGCGGCTGCGGGAGAGAGTGATTTGTGCGTGAAGACTAGGAAGGCATCTAGGCAAGTGTGTATGAAATAATTATTTCTTGCTGCTACTAGTTGGTGCATTAATTACTTCCTCTGTAAATTAATATAAAAATGTTTAGATTACTAAAATAGTCATCTAAACGCTTTTATATTAGTTTACGGAGGGAGTACTTTTTATTTCGGAAGTGAAAAACCGTCAACTCTTTTTTTATTTTCTGATGCATGGAACATCATTTGTTCTTATTTTACTTACTCAAAGAAAAATAATATAAATCCTTATTTTACTTATTCTTTCAAGTTAAAAAAAAGATGCCAACTATAAATCACAAACCTTGCATAAATGGATGTTTTATTCCGTGAGATTGGACATGGTATGCACCTTGTGGGGATTGTTATGATAGAAAACATAAGTATGGTAAACAAGTCAAAATCACTAGTTGAGGAGTACTCGTTGCAAAAATCACTCCAACTCTCTTTGTTGTGACAAGTGACACACATGCAGCGTGCCACTTGTCGCAATCTGGGAGTTTTCTCTTTTTTCGTAGATTCGTTTATTCAAAACGTTTTATCTCTCAAACCGTGCGTCCAAATCTCGAGCCGCTTTCACCGTTGGATTCCTCGCGTCGAGATCTCTAAAACTAGATCCCATGTTGATAGGTTTTGATAAACTTTTTTTCACGAAAAAAACCGGACGAAAAAACCGAACTGGGAGCACGGGTTTTTTCCCTTTCCGAAAGAGGCACCACCGTGCCTCTCATGAAATCACAAACCGTGCCTCTCACAGAAACAAAACCATGACCCTCGCGGAAGAAAAAAAAAGAAAAAATGCATTTTTTTTGTTTCCGAGGAGGCACGGTCGTGACTCTCGCAAAAGCACAACCGTGCCTTTCGTGGAAGCAAAACTGTGACTCTCTCGAAAGGAAAAAACAAACAAAAAACGCGTTTAAAAAGCCGGAAAAACCGTTTAAAAAGCCGAAATGCGTGCGGAAAAATAAAAAACAAAATCCGGAGGGAGCGGCCAGAGTGTACACGTGGCGAATGGCTGAGAGCGCAACAAGTGGCGCTGATCGTTGTGAGGCTTCTGAAGAAGCGCTCGTTAACTAGTTGCTCTCTAAATAAGTACTCATAATTTAGTTAATCAGCGAAGCAGAAGCTAGATCTAAATTTTCGCAAAAAAATAAGCTAGATCTAAATTTTCACGAATGGTGAACTACATTAAGCAGAAACCATACAATCCAGCTAGGCGTGGTGGGACCTACATTCAGTTCTCCATACAAACTGAACACAATACAATTGCCTGCGCTTGCACTTTTGTACTAAAGCGGAAAAGGGGGAAACGGAAACTACATTTATTATTTCAGGCAAACCTAATAGTGGGCTAATCTTGTCAGGGCTTTCTACTTATGGAGCCGTAGCTCCATCTTATCAGCTGTTACCACATCTCGCAAATTTTATCAGCTGTGGCGCCATCATCATCGTCGGTGGTGGATCCACGAGCGACTTTGGTAGTTGACTCGCAGCAGCTGCTTGCGTTTGTGGAGTCATCACTGTCAGCAAAAATATGGTCTTTTGTACCATATGTAGCCACCTCCTCCACAGCTGAAAGACGAGATATGGACTTCAGGTTCTTCTTTCAGATCTCCATCCGCCATTGACACGCCATTAGCCCTGCCATGAACTGAAGCCTGCATGCATGAGTTAAAAAAAATTCAGATCTACATTCTTACTGCTAGAACATGAGAAGGGGGAACAACAGAACAGCAGCAGCAAAGATGATATGTACATACCGCGATCAAAGAGGATCTGCGGGAGAAAACTTCATGCTATGGATCACTGCTTGTTGGCTGCTCTCGTTGGTCAACGAGTGGAATGCCAAACGAAGCAGAACTTGAAGACACCTGCCCAGCAGAGTACCCGATCGACTGAGCTGTAGACATCTCTGAACTCGTACGACTCGTACGCACACATGCAGTCTCAATCAGCTGGTCCCATGCAGTTTCAAATTCGTCTACCGTCAGGCACCACCGGGGAGAAGACAGATCTGATTTTACTTTTTAACGTCGGTCGGGTGACGATGGCCCACATTGTAGTAATCAGTCATCCATCTCGCATACGGCGCTTGTGTATAACAGACGCACCATACGAAATTTCCCATGAACAGTACTTACGCACCTGTACCAACAGAACATAACTATCCTGGACCGATATTTACCGGTTATGTTGGACGTCTCCGTTTCCGCATGTAGTTTGCGAACGTACGTAATGGCGCTGTATACATACAACCACATTTAATACAGTACCCAACGTGTCGTCGCTCCGTTCGTGCCAGCTAGCAGGAGCGCACGAGCCCGTCCGCGCCATCGCCTCTCTCGAGCCGAGAGTCCCTATATACCGTGCCGCCGTGCGTATGCGTCAAAACGAGCTAGCTTCGTAGGTACCGAACGAAAAATCGAGAAAAATGAAAGGATAATTGTGGAGTCTAACCTCCGACTCCGCGATCAACAACGGCATTCCTAGCCAGTCCACCTACCGAGCCAATTTGTAGCCGTAAACTTAAGGGCAACACTGGGCGCCGGCACGCCGGCCCAAAGTTTGGGCCGGTCGGCCCCCAACCTTCCGATTTTTTCTGTTGTAGCCGTCCGATCAAGCATCTCGCACGCGTTTCTTTTTTCTCCCGATGCAAAAATCCTGTAGCACCTCGTCGCCTCTTCCTCCCACGGCCTCCTTCTTGCAGCTCCGCGCACTGCCTCGCCGTTGTTGTCGCCGCTCGCCGGAGAGCAGCTCGTCGCGCCTCGCCGGAGCAGCTCGTCGGCTAGGCGGTTGCTGCACTTGTGCCCCGTGTGGTTCTGCCCCCCTATACAACAAAGCCTATCACTGGTTCCAGCAAAATAACTCGCACGTCGTAGCATCGTCCTTGTTGCTCCATCGTACCCGGTTGTAGAAACTGTGACTGCCGGCCACAGCTCGCCATGGCCGGTTGTACCTTCCACCGACACTGGTTGTAGCTTGCACAAACGCCCTTGTAGCAAAAAACACATCACCGCCGTCGTCGGTCCGCATCATCACCGTGAAATGGTTGTAGCATTAGTCGACGACGCCTCACCTGTTTGCAGCTCCGGTGTACGTGGTTGTCGCATCTGCGAGTACTCATTGTACCTCCTGCGACACACGGTTGTAGCATGGCATCGCCCGGCTAAAATTCCGGCGAACTCGGGTTGCAACTCTGACGGACGTGGTTGTAGCTTTTTGGTGAACGATGGTAGCATTTGTCGACACCATGGTTATGGTCGACACACCTTGCCGGTTGTAGCTCCGGTGTGTGCACGTTGTAGCATATTTGCAAGCTGGTTGTAGCTTTTGTGGTACGTGCTTGTAGCATTCGCGACTCCGTCGTCAGCAGGGCCTCATGCAGCAAGCTCCCTTGCCGGTCATCATGGTGGTTCACCCACCCCCTGTCACCCTGCTGTTTGCAGCTCCTCCGTCTGCTAGTTGTAGCTCCCACGTAGCAGGATATAGCTCTTCCATGCACCGGTTGCAGCTCCCCGTCATGCTTTCCTCCTCCGTCCCCACCGTCCTGTGTTCCATCTCTTGTTTATGTGGCTTCGGGGAGCAGGGAGGAAAAGGGGCCGATGAGCTTTGTTTGCCCGGGCAGACGGGGATGAGAAAAGGGACAGCAGGGGATCGTGCCGCCGACGCCGGCGAGCTCGTACTGCGAGAGACTGGATGAATCTGGCGGAGGCGGGAGGAAGAAGAAGCAAGAAGAAAGGGAAAAAAAATGAAAAAGGGACAGGGACCATTGCCTGCCAGCCTGTCTCTGCGAGAAAAAAGGGAGCGAGCGATAGCGACCGGCCAAGCGCTTCGGCCGGCGTGTAGACGCGAAACGTTTTCGTAAACTTAAAGCATTGGGTACAGCGGCAGATCCTTTTTTAAAATTCTGGGGAAAACGTGATCAATTTTTTCAAAAATTTGCATATTTTCTAAAAAAATCAAATCATGTTTTAAAATTTGTTCGAGTTTGGAATAAAATCAGGATTTTCCAAACATTATTCAAAAAATAAAAAATTGCGAACAAATTTTAAAAGTGTTTTAATAATGTTTGAAAAATCCTGATTTTTTCAAATTCGAACAACTTTTAAAACATGAACAGTTTTTGGAAAACATAAACATAAATTTGAAAATATAAACAGTTATTGATTTTTTATATATGATGAACAATTTTAAATATACATTGAACATTTTTGTAATATACATTGAACAATATTTAATGCACATTGAACGTTATTTTGATATATTCTGAAAAATATTTAAAACACACACTAAACATTTTTGTGATATATACTTGTTGATGCTCAAAAGTGACACAATCATAAAGAGTAGCTTTAAATTATATCAAGACTAATTCAAACTTATGATTGGAGATCACCTCCGGATCGCTCTCTTTAAAAAGATCAAGATGGATATGAACATGGTCTAAAACGGAGCTCTTATGCAATAGTTATGACAAGTTCAGAGATGCTCATGTTGACACTAGATTAAAAGAATAGCATGAAACTCAATTAAGATGACCTCTGATGGAAAACATTTCAACACGAAAGTTGTGCGTCTCGTCGAAATGGTCGATTTTGATATAAAAATCGTCCAAATATGAATTCATATGCAAAAGTAGCCGTCGGAATGCAGCCCTGTCAGGAGGCAATATATGGCGCGCCCCACCAGACACACGTGTGATGGGTAGCGCCACCAATCGGATGTTTTGCGTTAGACATTCGGCCCTCAAGATGGCTTTGAATCGAAAAACGTTCAATATGAAAATTGTTCGTCTCGTCGAAATGGTCTAATTTCCTTTTGTGCTCATCTTCATCCGAGGTCGTTTGTGGCCTGTGGGGCCTAAAAACCGAACTGATATCTCAGACTTACCTAAATCCGAGTTCGGTTAATTTTGGAAAGATTTGGACGTGATTTGAAGTCCTTTTCTTGTACAGGAAGTCCAGCCACCTCATAAATAGATGAGAGGTGACTGCCGATTGAACAACACACAATCGAACAATCAATCTATCATCTTTTATCTTTACTTTTACATTCTCCCTTGTTCTTCTTCCCCGTTCTTCGTTCATTCTTCTTGTTGCAGAGCGGTGAACTTCGAGGACCTAGGGGCGACCAGGTCGACCTAGGGCAGCCCATAGCCGCCGTGCGCCCTAACGGGGTCCCTCCCGGGCGTGTGGGGTTTCGGATCTACAAAAGCGCCCGCCGGATTGCTTGCGTACCACGCTTCCGGACGAGTCTCCTTCAACGTGAGCTGCGGCGCATCACCCCCGGCATCGAGGGTACACGGTGATGTGTTCGTGTGCGAACACACTTTTGGCGACTCCGCTGAGGACGAACCTTTGAACGTTCTCCAACCCGTTCTTGCTACGAAGAGGTCGTCATCTAGGGTTTGCAATCTACAAAGGTAATATGAATACCCAGTTCACTCATGTACATGCAAATAATGCATATGTTGTTGCTAGATCGTTTAAATGAGCATAATCTGTCGGCTAGCCCTAGTTTTATCAATCATGCATCTAATTATGCGCAACAACCAATTCAGAATAATATTCATGCTTTAAATTCATATAATTTTAGCAACTTGCAACATATGTATTCCAACTCCCATGCATTGGTAACCCCACTGATCCGTATGCCGATGAACAACATAATGAGTTTGGTTAATCAAGTTGAAACACCCCATGTAGGAACTTTTTAATAGCATGCAACAAAGTGTTTCACTTTTTTATTCATCGGCAACTAAGTTGCAACATGTTAATCCAAACATGCCGGTGGATAGAGGAATTAGTCAGGCTACTACTAGTGCATATGAAGGTGGGCACAATATGGACATTGTTTCTTCAAGGTTGCCAACGATCCAATTGTTCTTCGTTTGGAATGTGTACCTCTACCATGAAGATTGACTCTTTTGTTGTGTGATCGATCGAAATATATTTGTTTGTACTGATGATCTGCAACAATTAATAACAGATAGATGTATGCACGTTGTGTTTGCTGATATAAATTGTGTTGTCTGCCTTTAAATTGCATCTATTAAATTATTATTTCATATGATTGGTAATGTATTAAATTTAAAAAAAGTAAAACCTCCTGTGCTTAATGCCAATGGGCGTTCACGATCTGAAAGGGAAAAGGTTGTGCGAAGATTAACTGGAAGCAAATGATTGGTGATCAAAACTCGTGTACTATACAAACAGTTTGTTGAAATGAGGTGTGTGGTATAGACGCATGAAAGCACACCTTTTACTAGGCATGAGCGTTTGTCCGCCGCATTGAACACCATTGTTATGGTAGAACTGTGCGTGAATGCCCGCATAACCACGGTCGTTTTGCTCCGCTATAAAGGTGTTGGATGTCTTCGTTATCGCAGACGATTTTTATCGCTGTCAGCAATCAACCCCTCCCCCCCGGGCAATGCTACACACACGGGCCGATGACTACGGAATCAACGGACTCTGATTAGCTGGCATGGTTAATTGGAGATTAAGTGGGAAACGGGGCCCACCCCCATGAAAATCAGGGGGTGGAGGTTAATTAGTGAGAATATTCCCGTAATCCACCCATGATTGTCCGTGTGTCTAGGATCCCCCGCCAACCCACTCGAGCACACGGTTCCGAAAAGTGTGCGACTGGGGGTAAAAAACCATGTGATAGCGGTCGGGAGTACTAGTATGAGTGCGGTGTTGGTCATGACAACAAGTATGGCGACGGTGCCAACGATGCAGTGGAGCGAGGGCGCTATCCTACAGTCAGCCAGCGTGAGGAGCTTTGCCATTATGGAGCTCAAGGCAGCCACATACATCTTTTTTTTTACCTGGAAACCGTAGAACAATCGTTCTACGGTGTTATATTAAGCCAAACAAAGAGTACAAGTACAAGCCTCCAGTAGGCCAAAAGGAAACAAAATAAATCAACCTACACCTTCTCTAGGAAAAGAACCAATCATTTTACAAATTATTACTGATCCAGAGCTTGAAACTGTCAATATACTTTTCCTTAATCTTGAATTGAAGCAGATTCATATCTTGCTTAAGGAAATATCTCCAACTTCGAAGTGTCTGCAGCAGACCTCTAAATACTTTGCCATTCCGTTGGGTCCAAATGTGAAAGTGCAATTGTCAGTCAATTACATTTTGATGATTGATCACAATATGATTCGCGAGGACTAATGTCGGTTGTCAAGTTTATTTCAGGACATTATCGCCCCTTGTGCGTCGCCAGGCGTCGGTAACCCTATCAAGTCCAAAGAGAGAGAAGACGGTGTTCGGTGTCGGCTCGAGAAGTTTTCGGTTTCTTTTTGAGTCATACGAACATCCGTACTATCAAGAGGGGTTGCTATGATCTTGGAGTTGGGGAGCTGAATCTTCTCTCTTCCTTCTTTGTTATCCGCTTCGGGCATTAACGGATGTGCCGGGGCATTCTCCTTCTCTTCTCCACCACCTCATGCTCATCTCTGATCCATGCGGGTACCCGGCGTCTAGTGCCCCGGGTACCCGGCCCCTTCGCCACCTCCACCTCGCCCCTCTCTGCCTGGTGCGGGTGCCCGGGGTTTGGGACCCCTGGGTGCGCGGCCCTCTCGCCCGCCTCCTCCTCTCCCTCTTGGATGGGTGCTGGTGCCCGGGGTTTGGGCCCCTGGGTGCCCGGCCCCCTGCCCGCCGCCTCCTCCTCGTCCCTGCATGGTGCGGGTGCCCGGGGTTTGGGGCCCCCGGGTGCCCGGCCCCCTGCTCGTCGCCTCAACTCCGCCCCTGCATGGTGCGGGCGCCCGGGGTTTGGGGCCCCCGGGTGCCCGGCCCCTGCCCGTCGCCTCATCTCTGCCCCTTCATGGTGCGGGTGCCTGGGGTTTGGGGCCCTCGGGTGCCCGGCCCCCTCGCCTGCGCCTCCCTGCTCACTCCGGGTGCCCGGATTACTCTTCTTTTTGTCCGGGCGCCCGGACCCCTTTAGTCCGGGTACCCGGGGCGGCGGCTACATAACGGAAAATATCCCATGGGGGTATAAATACCCCCCATCTTCTTTTTCCCAACCCTAACCTTCGCCCAAGCTTTGCTCCTCCATTCCTAAATCACCAAAAGCTTGAGATCTCACTCCTCAACCACCCAAACTTCTCAATATTTGGAGGATAGAAGGAGGTTCCCCCGATCTACACTTCCACCAAACCGATTTGCATTCCCCAGCTTCTACATCATCATCAACTTGTTACTCTTGGGTGTTTGACACCCTAGACGGAAAAGGTATCCTTGGAGCCACAATCCATTGTGGTGAAGCTTCGTGGTATCATTGGGAGCCTCCAATTAAGTTGTGGAGATAGCCCCAACCTTGTTTGTAAAGGTTCGGTTGCCGCCTTCAAGGGCACCAATAGTGGAATCATGGCATCTCGCATTGTGTGAGGGCGTGAGGAGAATACAGTGGCCCTAGTGGCTTCTTGGGGAGCACTGTGCCTCCACACCGCTCCAACGAAGACGTACTTCCCCTCAAAAGGAAGGAACTTCGGTAACACATCCTTGTCTTCACCGGCTCCACTCTTGGTTATCTCGTGCCTTTACTTGTGCAAGCTTATTTGTGTTATATCCCTTGCTTTCTTGTGTGCTTGTTGTTGTTGCATCATATAGGTTGCTCACCTAGTTGAATATCTAGACAACCTACTTTGATGCAAAGTTTAAATTGGTAAAGAAAAGCTAAAAATTGTTAGTTGCCTATTCGCCCCCTCTACTCAACTATATCGATCCTTTCAATTGGTATCAGAGCCTCGTCTCTTTATTAAGGGCTTTGCCGTCCGAAGAGTATGGTTGACACTGTAGACGGTGGGGAGGAACAATCCGGTGTGAATCCTATCTCGTCTACGGCCGATGGGGGAACCGCGGTGTCTCGTGAGGAATTCAATGTGGCTTTGGACACATTGAAAACCTCCATGACGACCGAGGTTGAAAGCATGTTTAATAAATTCTTAGAAGGGCTTAAATTATCCACCACACCGATGAAAGTGGGTGATCCCACTAACAAGGTGATGGATGCTAACTCCGACAAGGGGGAAGCTACTAGTGAAAAGGCTCCTTCTTCTAGTGGTAAAAATGGTAACGACATCTTTGCCCATGTGGAACCTCCGCTTACTTATGGTGGACCGATTCCTTCCACTCATTTGAATCATGCCGGTCCTCCACCTAAGATTGTGAAAAATGAGGACTTTGATTCTTGGGTTTATCACTTTAAGCATCATTTAAACCATGTTAATACTAATCTTTGGAGAATCATCGAAGAAGGTTTCTATCCGCATGACCAAGCAACTTCACCCCTAGAGAAGCTGCGGATAATCAATTCAATGAGAATGCTGTCTTCATCATCCAAGATGCAATTCCACCCGAAGATCTTGCTCATTTCCGGCCCTTCACCGTGGCCAAGGATGCATGGCGCCATGTTGTTTCCCTCTACAGGGGAAGCGCAAGCATTCAACGCTCCAACTATGAAGTGGTGCAAGATGAAGCCGATGAGTTTGCAATGAAAGAAGATGACGAACCTCGTGAGCTTTATCGGAGATTAACTACTCTCGCGGTCTCACTCCGAGATCATGGGAGCAAGGATACGGATGACAATTGGATCAAGCGCAAATTCCTCAAGGCCATGATGCCTTACCACAAGGCCATGTCCTCCATCATTCGTCAAAGGCCGGATTTCCACACCTTGTCCTCAAGTGAAGTGTTGGATGAGTTTGTGAGTATCTTGGACAAGACCGCCGACAATGCGGTGTTACGATCTCAGAGAGCAAAGAAGCCCAACCTTGCCTTGAAGGCCAAGGTTAGTGTGGAAGAAGAGGACGAAGAGGAAGAAGAGGAGAGCAATCCCCAAGATACAAAGTATGCTTATCATGAACACATGGCTCTTGCTTCAAGGCAATCTTGGAGCAAGAAGAACACAAGGCCCAACTTCAACAAGAACAACTCAAGTGGCACGAAGGGAAAGCAACGAGTGAGGAATTGCTATAATTGTGGCAATGTGAGCCACTTTGTTGCGGAATGCCCTTATGAGAAGAGGGAAGACAATGGTGGCAAGCTCATCCGAAAAGACAAGGCCAAGTCCTTCCCCAACAAGAGCAACTTCACCAAGAAGACTCCTCCCAAGGGGTTGGTGGCACCAGAAGAGTACAATGAGGATGATGATGACGGCGAGTCGGTTGCCATGGCCTCCGTTTCCATTGCGACAACTCCACGGGTGTCTCTCTTCGTCTCACCCAATGAGAACATCACCGCCAAGTGCCTCATGGCTAAAGCCACCAACAAGGTAACCCCCAACATCAAAACTACCATCATTAATAATCCTTCTTTGACGGATTGCATTGATGAACATGAGGGGTCTAATGTGGAGGAGAATGAATTTGAGTCTTTTATGAGTAAACTCAAAGGTAACTCCAAAAGGCACTTTGTTGCTCTCTTGGAACAACTTGGTGAAGCCAATGACATGATCGAGGCTCACAAAGGTACCATCTCTAAGATGGAGGGGCTTAGTCGTGACTATGCCGATGAGATTTCAGATCTTTCCAATGCTCTTGACGAAGAGCGAGGTCATCGTTTGGCTCTTGAGGAGTCATACAACGATGACCACGCTAAATTAAAGAAAGATCTTGATCATGCTCTTGTTGTATCTCGTGTGCTAAACTCCAAGAAGGCCAAGCTTGGGGTTGATCTTGCTAGACTCAAAGAGGAGTTTGATTTACTTTACAAGGCTCACAAGGTCTTGAAGGGTGCTCATGCTAGCCTCAAAGAGTCTCATGATCAACTCCAAGTAAAGCTAACCAAGGAGAAAGCCACTTTTCCTCATATGGTCTTAATTGATAATGCAAATGCTACTAACCCGTGTTGTGAGCATGTGCATCTTGTTGAGGAGAATGCAAAGTTGAAGAAGCAACTTGAGAAAGGCCTTGTGTCGTGCATACAAGGTGAGAAGAACCTCAATGACCTTTTGAGCAATCAAAAGGAAGTTGTGGCCAAGGAAGGGATTGGGTTCACACCCAAGTCCAAGAACATGAAGAAGAATGACAAGGCCAAACCACCTCCCCCTATCAAGCAAACTTTTGTGAAGGAGGGAGAGGGTGCTTCTAAGGAGAAGAAGAAGAACAATGTGAAGGGTGGTGATGCCAAGAAGGGCAATGCTCCTCTTTCCAACAAAGCCGGCGACTTTAACCCCTCTTATGTGTTGTGGCGTGCTAGTGATGGGCATGTTTATGCTAAATTTGTTGGTTCTCCTTATGAGTACATTGAATGGTATATTTGGGTTCCTAAGACCCTTGTCACTAACATCAAAGGACCCATTACAAAATGGGTATCTAAAGCTAAGCATTGATCTCTTGTAGGTGTTTGCTTCCGGTGGGGGATCATGGTTGCTCGATAGTGGAGCCACTAATCATACGACCGGAAGCAAGGACTTGGTGGTGGACGTGCACAAGATTCCATATATGCCCACCAATGTCGAGTGGGGTGATGCCTCGTCCTCTAAGGTATTGGGACTTGGCAAGGTTGTCATTTCTCATGATCTCGCGATCGAGAAGGTCATGCTTATTGAGTCCCTTGCATACAATTTACTTTCCGTTCGTCAACTTGCAATCATGGGCTTTGCCACCTTCTTTGATGTAACATCCCAAATTTTCAATTTGGAATGTTATACATTAAGTAATCATGCATATCATATTTTCTTGCATTTTGTTGATCCTAGAAATTCACGCAACTCAAGGACCCTCGGAGAGTTGTAGATTTCAAATTTTGTATTTGAGTTCTCTCAAAACTATGAAAAGAGGATCATTGGATTTATTTATTTTATCTTCAAATATTTTTCCAATATCAAAAATAAGAGAGGGAATAATATGACTTTCCCAAAATTTAGGAAAATGAAGATTTAATAAATAAATCAAATTTTGGATTTTTCTTGGAGTTTATTTGCCTTAGGGAAAAATGCGTGTTTTCAAAAATTGCATTTTAGGCCCCGAGTAAAAGTTCATTTTGTTCGACTCATTTTTAGGAGTCGGGGAAAGTTTAATTTATTAATTTTGGAGTTCATTTAGATTTTTTCTCTCTACTTTTCTCTGTGAAACCGAATTTTTTTTAAAAGAGAGTCATGAGCGCCTTGGGCCAAAGGCCCAAGTCGCTAAGCCACCCGGCCGGCCAGAGGCCTAAGGCCATCGCTAGCTAGCGCCGCACTGTGGAGCCAGGAGCCGCCCGGTTTCCTTTTTTCCTTTACAAATCCTAGTAGGATTTGGACCCGTTCGTTATTCCGTTTTTATTCCTAGGATTCCTAATCCTACTCTAATTATTGTCCCTACTCCAAGCAAACCCCCCTCTAACACATCAAACCAACACCTCTCCTCTCTCCTCCTCCTCAGAAGCAGCAGCCGCCACCCAGCCGCCGCCCTACACCCGCCGCCAAGTGCCGCCGCCGCCTAACGCCGCCGCCGCCGCCGAGCCCTCGCCTCTTCGAGGTACTAGCCCAGCGCGCCACCTTTTCTTTTAAATCGGTTCGGTTTTTCGTAAATCGTTCCGGTTTTCTAGATCGGTTTTTCGCTTCGGTTTTCTTTCCAAAACCCTAGATCGGTTTTTCTCGCCGGTTTTTCTTTCCGGTTTTGTTTAGCAAGCATTCGCCGGACCGTTCGTCCTAACGAACGTGATCACCGGTTTGCTTCGGTTAATGAATGTCCGTTCGTTCAACCGTTCGTCATTTTCTTTAACGGATTTATTCCGCTATTTTCCGATCGCGATTTCAGATCCGATCTTCGTTCTAGTTCATCTTCTCGCTCATTTATCGGAATCAGGTGATTCAAGCGCCTGGAGTTTCGTTTCGAACCGCTATTCCGACTAATCAACCTAAACAAAGTTTTGCTACTGTAAAATTTGACCTAGTTTCAACTTGCTAGAACCAAGCTGTTTTCTTCCGCCGGATGTTTTCCGTTGTTTTGTTTGATTCGTTTTCTTTTGCAACCAGGGTTCTTAAGTTGAACTTTCTGGTTAGATCTTTTATTCGAGATTTACCTGTGCATTAGATGAGTACTTATTGTATGCTTGTTGTTTGTCTGTGATAGATCACCCGGAGTGCACCGCTTGTTACTTCGAGTCTCTAGGTTTCATGGATCGTCGACAAGGCAAGTAACACTTGATCATACCTTTACTACCACCCAGTTTTTATGCATTAGATCAATCCTCAAACACTTGCATGATTAGGATCTAAATAAATTGTGGGATGGGAAGTAGATTGAGGTAGTACCTATTACCTGTTTTACTTATGAAACCTTGGGAGTTACTTCTACGCTTGCTTATTATGCTATGCTATGCTAGTAGACGTGGATTGGGTGAGTGTATTCCATGACGACGTGAGATTGTTAAATTAATGGTTTATTTAAGGTGGCAACTTAAACACACATCCGGGTGGATTGAGGCACCTGGTTTCTATCAGACTTGCCTGTTTTTCTTGGACCGCCACCTGTGCTCAAAGGGATCATAAGATCATTCATGCTAGTAACTTCCGTGTGTAGCCACAAGCCATTATGGGCTCGCACGATTGATTAAGTCGTGTGAACTCTTACAAGTGGTAGACTAGCTGATGTAGGGGTTGTAGGTGGTACGGTCTACCCATCGTAAGGTGCAAATGCTTCGAAAGACTATGTCTCGGCCATCCGTCTCTCAAACACCATGTAGTGCGAGAAACCAAACGGAGGCGATCGAGTCTTGTGGGGAAAAGTGCATAAACCTCTGCAGAGTGTATAAACTAATCATGATTAGCCGTGTCCCGGTTATGGACATCTTGAGTATCTAGTACTTGAATATCATGTGAATCTCAACATGTTACTCTAATTAATATTGTTGGGTTTTCAATGAGTACTTTTAATTGGGATTGAGGATCTGTCAACCATTCTCAATGTTTAACAACCATCATGATAGTTAAACAAATTTATTCCTTTGCAGTGAGGGAAAACTGGCTTTATGCAAAGCAGAATCAGAGAGCTTTTCCACCAGCCACATATGCATGTAGTACAGGCTTATCATTCATTATTCTCTATGTGTTACATTGCCGGCATATTCCATGTCTGATTGTTTTGGCTGCAACTTTCATGTTGCAGACTTTTCAAACGACAGTAAGGTGCTTTAGGTCGTGGTTCTATACTCATGATGTCGCTGGAGTTGATGGACTCACTTATCTTCCAAGTCTCCCGCTGTTATCGTTATTAGATAGCCTTAAGCCATATTTATTGTAATAAGTCCTCTTTTGGGCAACGATGTAATAAGTGTGTGATTGCTACTCTGTTATAAATCCTTCAATCTTGTGTGGTGTCAAGACATTGATCCAGGATGACACCTGAGCACAGAGACTTGATCCACTCGGGTCGGGTCGCTACAGAGATGGTATCAGAGCACACGCTGACTGTAGGACACGACCACTAAGTTAAAACCATAGATCACTACTCTCTTCCCATTTTCTAACTCCTCATCTTTTCTACTCTTTTAGGATGAAGGACGCGAAGATCAAGTACGCCCAACCAGATGAAGGCACACCTTTTGGATTTCACTTGAAGGAAGTCACCAAGTACCTGAACATTGGACTACCAAGTTTCATCGGGACTTTCAACGCCACTCTGCCTGAAGAAGAGCGCTGGAAGATTCAAGCTCACGTTCCGGGAAGGACATTTGCCCCAATCACCAAGCCTATATATAGTGTTTTCAGTGCACCAACCTGGAGTCTGGGAAAGAGCATGGCAACTCATATCACCATGGGACGCATTGGAGAAGTTTACCAAGAAGACCTCAAGGACACCATCTATCAGATTTGCGGACGCCGAGATGAACAATGGGAGATAGTCAGCACCAAGAAGGATAGATCCATTGCAGCTTTCATCCAGGAGTTAAACCAGCACATTCGACGCCAGGAGAACCAGATGTTCAATGATATGATCGAATTGAAGGATGCGAAGGGAAGGATCATCGAACTTGAAGAAGAACTAAAGTCTACACGTAAGGACTACATGGACGAGATCGTAGCTGTAGCAAGACACAATAACGATCTTAAGTATGAGATTGAAGAACTCAAGAAGAAATTGGCGCTCAAGAATGAAGACAAGTACGTCGGCTGTCCGAGCAACTACATCATCATCGATGACACCGATTCGGATCCAAGTGAACCCGACTTTGAAGACGAAGCTGGAGCAAACATCATGGAGTCTTCCACCGGTTCAAATTAGTAGATGACCCCCACACATTAGTAGTATTACCTCCATGTAACATCATAGTACACGCACTTTTGCGATAGTTAGATCGTTGTAAGCCCTTTGTTTTGAATTGAATGAAGTGATTTTGTGTGCATTTGCTCATATACATTTGAGTAGTGTTTCTCCTTAGACCTCACTCTATTTCTTAATTTCTCATCTTTTCTAAACCCATCAGATGCACCCGAGACGTGACCCCGGGTTTGTTTTCCCGCCAGAGATCACCCAGTTGATCCAGCATCAGAACACTTTGATCCAAACATTGGTACAGAACCAAGGCAACAACAACAACCCACCGCCACCACCACCTGCAGATCACTTGACATGTTTCTTAAGGCTGAACCCGCCGGTGTTTTCCAGTAGCACCGAGCCGATAGTAGCAGATGATTGGCTCCGTAAGGTAGGGAGGGAGTTGACCACTGCAGGATGTACAGATGGAGAAAAGGTGAAGTTTGCTGCACACCAGCTTGAAGGACCCGCAACAGCATGGTGGGAGAATTTTACAGCCACTTACCCCCAGAGACTTTGCCACATGGGATCAGTTTCAAGAAGCTTTCCGACTTGCCCATGTCTCAAAGCAGGAGCTATGGCCATGAAGAAGCGTGAGTTTCGCAACTTACGCCAAGGAGGAAGGACTGTTGGCAAGATGTGGATGATTTTAGTAAGTTAGCACGTTATGCCCCGGATGACGTTACTACAGATGCAACTAATTTGGAGAAGTTTCGGAAGGACTGAATGATGAATTAAGCATGCAGTTGATGGTAGCAAGTTTCAATAACTACCAGGAGTTGGTAGACCGTGCCCTCATGATTGAAGGAAAGCAGCAGCAAATTGAGAACCGCAAGAGGAAGTATGGGCGGGGAAGTATAACTCGAGCCCAGCAGAAGCCCGTTATACCCCTAAACAGGAGTTCAGTTTCAGCATACCCATGGAGGAGGTAGTTCGCACAACCATAATGGCCACAAAATGGAAATGGGAATGGAGGAAGCAACGGCGAACGGACCACACCATCAACCCCAACCAAGAAAGACTTGAGTCATGTCACCGTTACAAGTGTTCCAAGAACGGACATTATACAAATGAATGTCCCAAGGCCAAGGTGGAAATGGAAGCTCGAAAGAAGCAAAACCCTTTCAATAAAGGATAAGTGAACCACGTTACCGTGGAGGAGGTTGAAGATCAGCCCGATGCAAGAATCGGTAAGTTTTTGGTTAAGTCATTTACTGCACTAGTTCTTTTCGATCTTGGTGCATCACATTCATACATATCAAGGGATTTGTGGATAAGTACAAATTACCAACCCAAGCCCTTAGGTCACCCATGCTAGTAACCTCACCGGAGCAGAATACATGGCTAGTATATGGTGTGATCGATCGCCATTAAGGATTGGACACTATGTTTTTCCCTCGGACCTAATAGTTCGGAATCCCAAGGATTGGATGTGATATTAGGCATGGATTGGTTATCAAGTATGGAGGAACATAGATTGCGCCACTAAGTCAATTTTGCTTACCACCCCAGAAGGTAGGAGAATCAAGTATGTATCACGGCATGAGCCGAGGAGAGCACAAGTAAATTCCTTATCAGGAGTTGTGCAGGAAGAAGTACCAGTGGTAAGGGATTTCCCTGATGTATTTCCGGAAGAGTTGCCAGGAATGCCACCGGATAGAGACATTGAGTTTTTGATAGAGCTTTTGCCAGGTACAGGCCCAATATCGAAGCGACCATACAGGATGCCCACACAGGATTTGGCGGAAATCAAGAAGCAGATTAAGGAGCTAATGGATAAAGGTTATATACGCCCAAGTTCTTCGCCTTGGGGATCACCCGTACTTTTAGTAGAGAAGAAGGACGGATCATTAAGGATGGTTGTAGACTATCGTGGTTTAAATCAAGTAACGATCAAGAACAAGTACCCACTACCTATGATAAATGATCTGTTTGATCGTTTGCAAGGAGCTAAAGTGTTTTCCAAGATCGATTTGCGATCGTGGTACCATCGATTGAAGATTCGGGAGCAGGACATACCTAAGACATCATTTACCACGAGATATGGACTGTATGAATATACCGTTATGTCATTTGACTGACTAACGCGCCAGCCTATTTCATGAACCGATGAACAAAGTGTTTATGGAGTTTTTGTATAAGTTCGTCGTGGTGTTCATAGATGATATTTTGGTTTTCTCAAGAATGAAGAAGAACATAAGGAACATTTGCGATTGGTTTTGGAGAAACCGAGGAACATCGCTTATATGCCAAGTTCAGCAAATGTGAGTTTTGGCTAAAGGAAGTTGGATTTCTTGGACATGTTATATCCGGAGAAGGGATATCAGTTGACCCCACAAAGGTTGAGACCGTAACCAAATGGGAAGCACCAACGACAGTTGAGAGATCGGAGTTTCCTTGGACTCGCAGGATACTACCAAGATTCATTGAGAATTTCTCAAGGATTGCAAAGCCTATGACGGAATTGCTGAAAAAGGATACCAAGTTCATATGGGTGAGGATTGTGAGGCAAGTTTTCAGGAGTTGAAGAAAAGATTGGTTACCTCACCGGTGCTAATTTTGCGGATCGGACCAAGGATTATGAGGTGTATTGCGCACGCTTCACGCCGAGGACTTGGAGCAGTGCTTATGCAGGAAGGAAGAGTTGTTTCAGTATGCTTCACGACAGCTTAAGCCTCATGAGTTGAATTATGCCACACATGATTTGGAATTAGCAGCCCAGCATGCATTGAAGACATGGAGACATTTTCTCATTGGAAATCATTGTGAGGTGTACACAGATCACAAGAGTTTGAAGTACATCTTCACGCAGAAGGAATTAAATCTCGAGACAGAGGAGATGGTTGGAGCTTATTAAGGATTATGATATGAGATTGCATTATCACCCGGGAAGGCTAACGTTGTAGCAGAGCGCATTGAGCCGTAAGAGCCACGTCAATACACTAATGGTGGGAGGAATACCCAAGGAGTTAGTCAAGACCTTCGAGAGCTATGTTTGGAAATAGTTCCGAGAGGCTATGTAGCAGCATTGGAGATTCAGTCTACGTTGATGGACAAAATCAGAGAAGCTCAAAAGACAGATAAGGAAGTTGCCTCTATAAAGGAGAAAATGAGCGAAGGAAAAGCTAAGGGATTTCGTGAGGATGAGCATGATACCCTATGGTTTGAGGACCGGGATTATGTGCCAAATGAACCGGAGATCAGGAAGTTGATTCTACAAGAGGCACATGATTCACCCAGGAAATACCAAGATGTATTTAGATTTGAAGGAAACATTCTGGTGGACCGGAATGAAGAAGGATATTGCAGAGTATGTAGCAGTTTGTGATGTATGTCAAAGAGTGAAGGCAGAACATCAGAAGCCAACAGGATTGTTGCAAGCATTGCCGATACCCGAATGGAAGTGGGATAAACTAGGCATGGATTTCATCACAGGTTTGCCAAAGACTCGTTCGAGCTATGACTCGATTTGGGTTATAGTCGATCGCTTGCGAAGGTAGCTCATTTCATTCGATCAAGACTACCTATAGCAGTGCTAAGTTGGCAAAGATATACATGACCAGAATTGTGTGTTTGCACGGAGTTCGGGAGTATCGTGTCGATAGAGGAACCCAATTTACCTCAAAGTTTTGGAATCGGTTACACGAAACATTGGGAACCAGGCTGGAATTCAAGACAGCTTTCCACCCTGCATCGAGAGAGTCAATCAGATTTTGGAGGATATCTTTGAGAGCTTGTGCACTAGATTATGGATCTAGTTGGGATGATAACTTGCCGTATGCAGAGTTTTCTTATAACAACAGTTACCAAACCAGCTTGAAGATGGCACCTTTCGAGGCTTTGTACGGAAGGAGGTGCAGGACACCGTTATCATGGGACGAAGTTGGAGACCGTCAGTTGTTTGGACCAGATTTGATCAAGGAGTCTGAACAGAAGGTTAAGTTGATTCGCGATAGGCTCAAGGTAGCTCAGTCCAGACAGAAAAGCTATGCGGATTCAAAACGCAAGGCAATAGAATATGAAGTTGGAGACAGAGTTTATCTTAGAGTATCCCCACTACGAGGAGTTAAGCGATTTGGAGTGAAAGGAAAGTTAGCACCACGTTTCGTTGGACCGTATAGGATCTTGCAACGCATGGGAGAAGTTGCTTATAAGCTGGAATTGCCAGAGGGACTGTCAGGAGATCATGATGTATTCCATGTTTCTCAGCTGAAGAAATGTCACGCCGAGATGGCGGAAGTACCGCTAAGAGATACAGTGCCACTTGAAGCAATTCAGTTAAAGGATGATTTAACATATGAGGAGAAACCAGTCAGGATTCTCGAATATGCCAGCAGAGTTACTCGCAGCAAGGTTATCAAGTTTTGCAAGGTTCAAGTGGAGCCACCACACCGAGGATGAAGCCACCGGGAAAGAGAAGAAGAATTGCTCAAGGATCACCTCACCTATTTTCTAGTTAACCCGAATCTCGAGGGCTAGATTCATCTTAAGGGGTAGGTTTGTAACATCCCAAATTTTCAATTTGGAATGTTATACATGAAGTCATCATGCATATCATATTTTCTTGCATTTTGTTGATCCTAGAAATTCACGCAACTCAAGGACCCTCGGAGAGAGTTGTAGATTTCGAAATTTTTGTATTTGAGTTCTCTCAAAACTATGAAAAGAGGATCATTGGATTTATTTATTTTATCTTCAAATATTTTTCCAATATCAAAAATAAGAGAGGGAATAATATGACTTTCCCAAAATTTAGGAAAAATGAAGATTTAATAAATAAATCAAATTTTGGATTTTTCTCGGAGTTTATTTGCCTTAGAGAAAAATGCGTGTTTTCAAAAATTGCATTTTAGGCCCCGAGTAAAAGTTCATTTTGTTCGACTCATTTTTAGGAGTCGGGGAAAGTTTACTTTATTAATTTTGGAGTTCATTTAGATTTTTTTCTCTGTACTTTTCTGCGTGCGAAACCAATTTAAAAAAAAAAGAGCCGCAGCGCCTTGGGCCAAAGGCCCAAGCCGCCAAGCCACCGGCCGCCAGAGGCCAAGGCCATCGCTAGCTAGCGCCGCACGAGGGAGCCAGGAGCCGCCCGGTTTCTTTTTTCCTTTACAAATCCTAGTAGGATTTGGACCCGTTCGTTATTCTGTTTTTATTCCTAGGATTCCTAATCCTACTCTAATTCTTGTCCCTACTCCAAGCAAACCCCCCTCTAACACATCAAACCAACACCTCTCCTCTCCTCTCCTCCTCCAGCAGCAGCCAGCGCCCCACCAAGCTGCCGCCCTACACCGTCGCTGCCAAGTGCCGCCGCCGCCACCGACGCCGCCGCGAGCCCCTCGCCTCTTGAGGTACTAGCCTCGCGCGCCACCTTTTCTTTTCCTCGGTTCGGTTTTTCAGAATCGTTCGGTTTCCGTTCCGGTTTTCTAGATCGGTTTTTCGCCGATTTTCTTTCCAAACCCTAGATCGGTTTTCTCGCCGGTTTTTCTTTCCGGTTTTGTTTAGCGTTAGCGGACCGCTCGTCCTAACGAACGTGATCACCATTTTGCTTCGTTAATGAACGTCCGTTCGTTCAACCGTTCGTCATTTTCTTTAACGGATTTATTCCGCTATTTTCCGATCGCGATTTCAGATCCGATCTTCGTTCTAGTTCATCTTCTCGCTCGTTTATCGGAATCAGGTGATTCAAGCGCCTGGAGTTTCGTTTCAAACCGCCGTTCGACTAATCAACCTAAACAAAGTTTTGCTACTGTAAAATTTGACCTAGTTTCAACTTGCTAGAACCAAGCTGTTTTCTTCCGCCGGATGTTTTCCGTTGTTTTGTTTGATTCGTTTTCTTTTGCAACCAGGGTTCTTAAGTTGAACTTTCTGGTTAGATCTTTTATTCGAGATTTACCTGTGCATTAGATGAGTACTTATTGTATGCTTGTTGTTTGTCTGCGATAGATCACCCGGAGTGCGCCGCTTGTTACTTCGAGTCTCTAGGTTTCGCGGATCGTCAGCAAGGCAAGTAACACTTGATCATACCTTTACTACCACCCAGTTTTTATGCATTAGATCAATCCTCAAACACTTGCATGATTAGGATCTAAATAAATTGTGGGATGGGAAGTAGATTGAGGTAGTACCTATTACCTGTTTTACTTATGAAACCTTGGGAGTTACTTCTACGTTTGCTTATTATGCTATGCTATGCTAGTAGACGTGGATTGGGTGAGTGTATTCCATGACAGACGTGAGATTGTTAAATTAATGGTTTATTTAAGGTGGCAACTTAAACACACATCTGGGTGGATTGAGGCACCTGGTTTCTATCAGGACTTGCCTGTTTTTCTTCGGACCGCCACCCAAGCTCAAAGGGATCATAAGATCATTCATGCTAGTAACTTCCGTGTGCAGCCACAAGCCATTATGGGCTCGCATAGTTGATTAAGTCGTGTGAACTCTTACAGTGGTAGACTAGCTGATGTAGGGGTTGTAGGTGGTACGGTCTACCCATCGTAAGGTGCAAATGCTTCCGAAAGACTATGTCTCGGTCATCCGTCTCTCAAACACCATGTAGTGCGAGAAACCAAACGGAGGCGATCGAGTCTTGTGGGGAAAAGTGCGCAAACCTCTGCAGAGTGTATAAACTAATCATGATTAGTCGTGTCCCGGTTATGGACATCTTGAGTATCTAGTACTTGAATATCCTGTGAATCTCAACATGTTACTCTAATTAATATTGTTGGGTTTTAATGAGTACTTTTAATTGGGATTGAGGATGCTGTCAACCATTCTCAATGTTTAACAACCACCATGATAGTTAAACAAATTTATTCCTTTGCAGTAGGGAAAAACTGGCTTTATGCAAAGCTGAATCAGAGAGCTTTTCCACCAGCCACATATGCATGTAGTACAGGCTTATCATTCATTATTCTCTATGTGTTACATTGCCAGCATATTCCATGTGCTGACCTGTTTTCGGGCTGCAACTTTCATGTTGCAGACTTTTAGAACGACAGTAAGGTGCTTTAGGTCGTGGTTCTATACTCAGTGATGCCGCTGGAGTTGATGGACTCACTTATCTTCCAAGTCTTCCGCTGTTATCGTTATTAGATGGCCTTAAGCCATATTTATTGTAATAAGTCCTCTTTTGGGCAACGATGTAATAAGTGTGTGATTGCTACTCTGTTATAAATCCTTCGAAGTACTGTGTGGTGTCAGCATTACTGATCCAGGGATGACACCTGAGCACAGAGACTTGATCCACTCGGGTCAGGTCGCTACATTTGATATTGATACCATGGCCCTTTTGTGGAGCAAGACTCTTAAAGTAGCCTTTGTTGGGCATGTCGAGAACGGTCACTATGTGATTAACTTCTCGGAGCGACCCACTAAGACCGCGACATGCCTAATGGCTAAAGTTGACGTGGGATGGCTTTGGCATCGCCATTTAGCCCATGTCAATATGAGATCTTTGCAAAGTATTCTCAAGGGGGACAATGTCTGTGGACTAACAAATGTTAGTTTTGCTAAAGATCGTGCTTGGAGTGCTTGTATCGAAGGAAAGCTACATGAAAAGGCTCACCCTCCCACGACTATCATTTACTCGAAGAGACCTTTGGAGCTCCTTCACTTGGATCTCTTTGGGCCTCCATCCTTTGATAGTCTTGGGAGTAGAAAGTATTGCTTGGTGATTGTGGATGATTATTCAAGATACACTTGGATATATTTCTTCAAGAGGAAGAGCGAGACCCAACAAACTGTCATTGACTTTGCAAATGAAGCTCAATGCCAACACAATGCAAAGATCTTGACAATAAGAAGTGAAAACGGCACCAAGTTCAAGAACTACACCTTGGATGAGTTTCTTAGTGATGAGGGGATCAAGCATCAAAATTCCGCACCATACACCCCTCAACAAAATGGTGTAGCGGAGAGGAAGAACCGGACATTGATGGATGCGGCAAGGACCATGATGGCGGAGTTCAAGTCTCCATACAACTTTCGGGCCGAAGCCATCAACACCACGTGTCATGCATCCAACCGGCTCTATCTCCGCAAAGGCTTGAACAAGACTCCATATGAGATACTCACCGGTAACAAGCCCAACCTCAAGTACTTCGGGTGTTCGGGTGTTCGGGTGTAAGTGTTTCATTCTCAAGAAAGGTGTTCATTTGTCTAAATTTGAGGCTAGAGCTCAAGAGGGCATATTTGTTGGTTATGCTACAAACTCTCATGCTTACCGTGTCCTCAATAAGTCCATGGGACTGATTGAGGAGACATGTAATGTGGAGTTTGATGAGAATAACGGCTCCCAAGTGGAGCAAAGTGGCACTTGTGGTGTAGGTGATGAAATTCCTCCCCAAGCCATAAGAAGAATGGGTGTTGGTTTTATCCTACCCATTGAGGATCCCCTTGTGGCCGAAGGAGAAGGACAATGTTCCACTCAAGTGGAACCATCATCAACCCAAGGCCCACACGCTTCCGAAGAAAAAAGTGAAGGCCCTCAACCTCATGAACTAGACCAAGAGCAAGATCAACCTCAAGACAGTGTTTAACCACGAAGTAATGCCCAAGGTCAAGTTCTCCCTTCCAAGAAAGTTCAAGATCAAGAGCAAGCTCAACATCACGAACTAGCTCAAGACGACGCTCAAGATGATCAAGTTACTGCTCCTCAACTCAATCTGAGGAGGAATTGGAGCACCGTGCCGCCAAGATTGCATCTAAGCTCTCTACCAAGGGTCATCTCATGACAAATGTGCTTGGAAGCATTCGAAAGGGGGTAAGCACTCGTATACAATTGGCAAACTATTGTGAACATCACGCGTTTGTTTCTTGTGTTGAACCCCAAAAGGTCTATGAGGCGCTCGAAGATCCGGATTGGCTTAATGCCATGCATGAAGAACTCAACAATTTCGAGCACAACAAGGTGTGGAGATTGGTGCCAAGGCCAACGGGGAACCATAATGTCATTGGAACCAAGTGGATATTCAAGAACAAGCAAGATGCTCATGGAATTATCGTTCGCAACTAGGCTTGTTTGGTAGCACAAGGCTACTCCCAAGTCGAGGGTATCGACTACGGTGAAACCTTTGCTCCCGTTGCTCGCCTTCAATCCATTCGCTTGTTGATTGCCTATGCTTCGCTTCATAACTTTAAGTCGCAACAAATGGATGTGAAAAGTGCTTTTCTTAATGGTCCTATTAATGAATTGGTGTATGTCAAGCAACCCCCCGGGTTCGAGGATCTCTATTTTCCCGATCATGTGTACCAACTCGATAAGGCACTCTATGGACTTAAGCAAGCCCCACGTGCGTGGTATGACCACCTTACCGAGTTGTTGTAAGATCGCGGTTTTGAAATTGGGAAAATTGACCCCACTATTTTTACTAAGAAGGTCAAAGGGGAGTTGGTTGTGTGCCAACTATATGTTGATGATATTATCTTTGGTTCCCCTAACAAAGCTTTCAATGAGGAATTTGCCGCACTCATGACCTCCAAGTTCAAGATGTCCATGATGGGAGAGTTGAAGTTCTTTCTCGGGTTCGAAGTCAAGCAACGAAGAGAAGGGACCTTCATCAACCAAGCCAAATACACTCAAGACATGCTCAAGAGATTCAAGCATAGTGATGTCAAGCCGGCGTCCACTCCAATGCCCGTCAAATGCCAACTTGACATAGATCCCAATGGTAAAGCGGTGGATCAAAAGGTATACCGCTCCATGATTGGCTCCTTGATTTACCTTTGTGCATCTAGACCGGATATCATGTTGAGTGTGGGAATTTGTGCATGGTTTCAAGCCGCACCTAAGGAAAGCCACTTTGTGGCGGTCAAGCAAATCTTTTAATATTTGGCTCATACCCCAAACTTTGGCTTATGGTATCCAAGAGAATCTAACTTCAACCTCATGGGCTATTCGGACTCCGATTGGGCGGGAGACAAAGTGGATAGGAAGTCAACTTCCGGAGGGTGCCAATTCCTTAGTTTCTCTTTGGTGAGTTGGTCTTCTAAGAAGAAAAGTTGTGTGTCTCTCTCGTCCACCGAAGCGGAGTATGTGGCCGCCGGTAGTTGTTGTGCACAACTTCTATGGATGAGGCAAACTTTAAAGGATTACAGTGTCATCTGTGACAAAGTGCCTCTTTGGTGTGACAATGAAAGTGCCATCAAGATTTCTCTCAACCCGGTGCAACACTTCAAGACGAAGCATATTGAGATTCAGTTTCACTTCATCCGAGATCACATTAAGCGAGGGGAGATCGAGCTCAACTACGTCAACACTCATGAAAACCTTGCAGATATATTCACGAAGCCCTTGGATGAAGCAAGATTTCGTGAGTTAAGGCATGAGCTAAATATCGTTGATTCGAGAAATGTGGCTTGAACCTTTGCACACCTCACCATACTCATCTTGATATCTTGTTTAGGTGTAGGCATGGACATAGGGGGAGTGTTGTTCTCTCAATGGACTCTCCCTCCCCCATTATGCATAAATCGATCAAGTCTTTCACACTAGCCATTTTTTATGGCACTTGTGCTTCAAAGATGAGTTTTGGTCATGGGCCCAAGGTTAAAATCTTCGCGGTGCCATACCAATTGACTCAAACATAGGTGGCTTCGGCCACCGCCCTCTTTCTGAGAGGTAGCTACTAGAATTGGTTCTTGTTGGTACTCTTGTGGATCCGGTTGTTTAGTTCTTGCACTTGAGTGTATTTGTTTGTTTTTTGTTGCGTGCGATCCATCCCAAGCCCCTCCCTTCCTAAAGACATGCTTTCACCCTTACAAGAGTCCCGTTTGATCATGCTCTCTTATTGTTTGTTTGTCCCTCTTTAGTTCTTTTTCTCTCTCTCTCTCTCTTTTTCCATTCTTTCCTTTCTTTCTCTTCTTTAAAAAAAGTGGGGAGTTCTCTCTGGGCTCTCCGGGCACCCGACCAATTATGGCCCGGGCACCCAGACGGATCGGGCCTCCCTCTGTGGGCGCTCCGGGCACCCAGACACTTTGGTCCGGGCACCCAGACAGGATCTGGCCGCTTGGCCGCCGTAAGTCGGGCTAGGGGTCTCGTCCCATTTGTCCCATGCACCCGCAGCCGCCGCCGCCGCCTGCCAGTCTCTGCCAAGCGCCCGGAGCTTCTCCGGGCGCCCGGAGCTCCCTCCCAGGAGATCTTTCCCTTCCCTCCATGACTTCCTCTAGTATTTTCCTCGTTTTCTTGGTCTTTTCTCTCTTTTTCTTGTTGTTGTTTATTCGTTCTAGGTTTGCATAGTCCTCTTGTTCCTTTTTCTGAGCGGTGGGAGTCGCGTGCGCGACGTGCTCCGCGGCTGTGGCGTCTTCGGGTGCCGGCCTGCCTCCGGCCGGGTGCCCGGGCCGTCTCCTGGGGCTTGCCCCTTCCCCACCCTGGGTGCCCGGCCCCTTTATGGCCGGGTGCCCGAGCCTTCGCTGGAGCTCCTCTCCCTGGGTGCCTGGTCCCGTGTGGCCGGGTGCCCGACCCTCTGCTGGGCGTCTCCCCGGGTGCCCGGACTTGGCCCCTCTGGGTGCCTAGCCGTCCCCGTTCTTTTTTTTATTTTTTTATTTTTATTTCTCCTTTCATTTCGCTTTTCTGCATGGACTCTTGCACTCATCTCTCCTCCGTATCCTGTCTTTGCTTTTAGACTCGTCAGGTGAGGCTGTTGGTTCTCGTCGCGCTAAGAAGAGGAAAGATGATGGAGGTAAAGGCAAGTTTCTTCCTACAGAACGCACTGGGCAGTGTTCCAAGGGTGCTCCCCCGGGTCGTGCTCGCCGCCAGGCTGCTGATAACCCGCAAGTATAGGGAATCGCAACAGTTTTCGAGGGTAGAGCAAATTTATTGATTCAACACAAGGGGATCCAAAGAATATTCTCAAGTATTAACAGCTGAGTTGTCAATTCAACCACACCTGGATAACTCAATATTTGCAGCAAAGTGTTTAGTAGCAAAGTAGTAAGTAACGGTAATGGTACAAAAAGTAACGATAGTAGTTTTGTAGTAATTGTAACAGTGGCAACGGTAAAGTAACTAAGCGGCAAACAATATGTGAAAAGCCTCGTAGGAATTGGATCGGTGATGAATGATTAAGCCAGATGCGATTATTCATGCAACAGTTATAACATAGGGTGACACAGAACTAGCTCCAATTCATCAATGTAATGTAGGCATGTATTTCGAATATAGTCATATGTGCTTATGGAAAAGAACTTGCGTGACATGGGTCCTAATGGAAACTAAGGGATATTAAGGCCTCCTTTTAATAGAGTACCGGACCAAAGCATTAACACATAGTGAATACATGAACTCCTCAAACTACGATCATCACCGGGAGTGGTCCCGATTATTGTCACTTCGGGGTTGCCGGATCATAACACATAGTAGGTGACTATTGACTTGCAAGATAGGATCAAGAACTCACATATATTCATGAAAACATAATAGGTTCAGATATGAAATCATGGCACACGGGCCCTAGTGACAAGCATTAAGCATGGCAAAGTCATAGCAACATCAATCTCAGAACATAGTGGATACTAGGGATCAAACCCTAACAAAACTAACTCGATTACATGATAAATCTCATCCAACCCATCACCGTCCAACAAGCCTACAATGCAATTACTCATGCACGGCGGTGACCATCATGAAATTGGTGATGGAGGATGGCTGATGATGACGACGCGACGGATTCCCCTCTCCGGAGCCCCGAACGGACTCCAGATCAGCCCTCCCGAGAGAGATTAGGGCTTGGCGGCGGCTCTATATCGTAAAACGCGATGAATCCTTCTGCTTGATTTTTTTCTCCCCGGACGTGAATATATAGAGTTGGAGTTGAGGTCGGTGGAGCACCAGGGGGCCCACGAGGCAGGGGGCGCGCCCAGGGTGGTAGGCGCGCCCCCGCCCTCGTGGACAGGGTGTGGGCCCCTAGCCTTGATTCTTTCGCCAGTATTTTTTATTATTTCCAAAAATATTCTCCGCGAAGTTTAAGGTCATTCCGAGAACTTTTATTTCTGCACAAAAATAACACCATGGCAATTCTGCTGAAAACAGCGTCAGTCCGGGTTAGTTCCATTCAAATCATGCAAGTTAGAGTCCAAAACAAGGGCAAAAGTGTTTGGAAAAGTAGATACGAAGGAGACGTATCAACTCCCCCAAGCTTAAACCTTTGCTTGTCCTCAAGCAATTCAGTTGATAAACTGAAAGTGATAAAGAAAAAAATTTACAAACTCTGTTTGCTCTTGTTGTTGTAAATATGTAAAGCCAGCATTCAAGTTTTCAGCAAAGATTATGAACTAACCATATTCACAATAACATTTAGGTCTCATGTTTACTCATATCAATGGCATAACCAACTAGCGAGAAATAGTAATAAATCTTGTATGACAACACTTTCTCAAAACAATCATGATATGATATAACAAGATGGTATCTCGCTAGCCCTTTCTGAGACTGCAAAACATAAATGCAGAGCACCTCTGAAGATCAAGGACTGACTAAACATTGTAATTCATGGTAAAAGAGATCCAGCCATAGTCATACTCAATATAAATTAATAGTAATGGATGTAAATGACAGCGGTGCTCTCCAGCTGGTGCTTTTTAATAAGAGGGTGATGACTCAACATAAAAATAAATAGATAGGCCCTTCACAGAGGGAAGCAGGGATTTGTTGAGGTGCCAGAGCTCGTTGAAATAGAGATAAATAATATTTTGGGTGGTGTACTTTCATTGTCAACATAACAACCGAGAGATCTCGATATCTTCCATGCTACTCACATTATAGGCGGTTCCCAAACAGAATGGTAAAGTTTATACTCCCCCTCCACCAACAAATATCAATCCACGGCTTGCCCGAAACAACATGTGCCTCCAACTAACAATAGTCCCGGGGGATTTTTGTGTGCAATTATTTCGATTTGATTTGCTTAGAGCATGGGACTAGGCATCCCGGTGACCAGCCATTTTCTCGTGAGTGAGGAGCGGAGTCCACTCCTCTTTAGAATAACCCGCATAGCATGGAAGATACAGACAGCCCTAGTTGATACATGGGCCATTCGAGCATACAAAACAGAATTTCATTTGAAGGTTTAGAGTTCGGCACATACAAATTTACTTGGAACGACAGGTAGATACCGCATATAGGAAGGTATAGTGGACTCATATGGAATAACTTTGGGGTTTATGGAAGTGGATGCACAAGCAGTATTCCCGCTTTGTACAAGTGAAGGCTAGAAAAAGACTGGAGAGCGACCAACTAGAGAGCGACAACAGTCATGAACATGCATTAAAATTAATAAACATTGAGTGCAAGCATGAGTAGGATATAATCCACCATGAACATAAATATCGTGGAGGCTATGTTGATTTTGTTTCAACTACATGTGTGAACATGTGCCAAGTCAAGTCACTTGAATCACTCAAAGGATGATACCACCTCATCATACCACATCACAACCATTTTAATAGCATGTTGGCACGCAAGGTAAACCATTATAAACTCCTAGCTAATTAAGCATGGCATAAGCAATTGTAATCTCCAATTGTCATTGCAAATATGTTTATTCATAATAGGCTGAATCAGGAATGATGAACTAATCATATTTACAAAAACAAGAGAGGTCGAGTTCATACCAGCTTCTCTCATCTCAATCAGTCCATCATATATCGTCATAATTGCCTTTCACTTGCACGACCGAATAATGATAATAATAATAGTGCACGTGCTTTGGACTAAGCTGGAATATGCAAGCATTTAATACAAAAGAGAAGACAAGGTAATGTGGGCTCTTGGTTAAATCAACAATAATGCATATAAGAGCCACTTCAACATTTTCATTATGGTCTTCTCCTCTCGACCCCCAAAGAAAAGAAAAGAAATAAAACTATTTACACGGGAAAGCTCCCAACAAGTAAAAAGAAGAACGGGAAATCTTTTTTTGGTTTTCTTTTTTTTAATTGCTACTACTACAGGCATGAAAAGTAAACTAGCTAAAAGCTACAACTATTTTTTTTGGTTTTTCTTAAAGTTTTTCAAACACACAAGAAGAAAGCATAAAAAGGGAAAATAAACTAGCATGGATAATACAATGAAAAAGTATGAGCACCGATAACTAGAGTGAGTGTGTGAACATGAATGTAATGTCGGTGAGAAATACATACACCCCCAAGCTTAGGCTTTTGGCCTAAGTTGGTCTACTGCCACGGCTGGCCTGGCGGATATCCAAAGTTGTAGTTGGGGTCGTACTGTGACGCAGCATCTATTGCCTCATGAGTTGCCGCTTGGAGGCGAGCTGTCTCCGTCCTCCTCTTATACTCGTTCGCCTCCTCCATGGTTATGACATATCTCCCCTTTGCCTGAAAGTCAAAGAGGGTAGGAGTAGGGAGGACAATATTGACAGCGTGACGCCTGTCAAAGATTAGTCGGTACTGGAGAAGTGGTTCATTCCTCTCAACAAACTGATGGCGAACCATGGCATTAAAATCTAGACAAGCAGGAGGAAATTCCATATCATTATCATGAATAGGTATCTCAAGATAATTAGCTAGACGGGTTGCATAAATTCCCCCCAAACAAATCCCCATTTAAACTGTTATTATGCAACCTACGCGCCACAATAGCTCCCAAAATATAATGTTTATCTCCTAGTGCAACACTCCTGAGAACACTGAGATCAGGAACACACATGTGGCATGCCTCATCCTTACCGTTTATGCATCGGCCTATAAAGAGAGAAAAATAATGTATAGCAGGAAAATGAATGCTCCCTATGGTAGCTTGTGTTATTTCTCTAGATTCTCCCACTGTGATACTGGCAAAAAAATCTCTAAACTCAGATTTGCGAGGTTCACTAGGACTACCCCATTGCGGGAGTTTACAAGCAATACTAAAATCCTCTAGGTCGATGGTATAGGATTTATCATAAAGATCAAACAGAACCATGTGAGAGTTGCGTGAAGATGAAAATCTAAATCTTCTCACAAAGGAATCAGTATGGTAATAGTGTTGGAGGCACTTATCTGACACGAAGCCCTCCAAATCAGCGTTACGCACATATGCATCAAATTCCTCTTTAATTCCTGCTTGGACCATGAAATCTTCTGACGGCCATTCACAAGGCCGCACTTGAGCTTCTCTTGGTGGTTCATCGTCCGCATCGCGTATTGCGGGCCTGGGTCCTTGCTTCCTTGAAGAACCACCTTGGTACATTTTCCTAAACATATTTCTTCCTCTGAAAAATTTCTGAAATTTTTAGTAACTCAAAATAAAAGTGAACCAAACTCAACAAAATTGATAGCAACTACTCCCACAAGTGCCTACAGACTATATCATGCATTAGAACTACTTGGGACCATATAAATTTGACATGCAAACTCAAGAACAGGGTCACCTAGGCAGCAAAAATTTGCATGGAATAAAGCACTAGAACAAAAACTAATTGGATCATTGGAGGAGTCACATACCGAAGAACAATCCCCCAAAGCAGTTTTCTGAATGGAGCTTTGAGCAAGGAGATCAAAAATCGCAGCAAAATGAGCAAGAACTCGTGCTTGAGCTGGTTGGTGATTTTTTAGGGAGGAAGAAGGAGTGTGTGGTGGCTGGAATAAGTGGAGGGGAGCCACCATGGGCCCACGAGGCAGGGGGCGCGCCCAGGTGGGGTGGGCGCGCCCTGGACCCTCGTGGCCAGGTGCTTGCTCCCCCTGATGTGTTCTCAGTGCCAGATATTCTCAAATATTCCAGAAAAATCATATTTCAATTTTGGGGCATTTGGAGAACATTTATTTTCGGGTTATTTTTTATTTCACGGATAAGTCAGAAAACTAACAGAAAATACTATTTTTGCTTTATTTATTTTAAATAACAGAAAGTAAAAGGAGCGTACAGAAGGTTGTGCTTTCTAACTTCATCCATCTCATGCTCATCAAAAGGAATCCAATAACAAGGTTGATCTGATCTTGTTAACAAACTCATTTCGAATAACATGAAACCGGAGAAACTTCGAATAACACTATGTTACCTCAACGGGGATATGCACATCCCCAACAATAAGAATATCATATCTGTTTTTGACAGTAGGTAGAGGAAATTCAAAACCTCCAATAGTAATCGATGGAATTTTTCCAATAAAATTGATACTGTGGACTTGAGGTTGCTTCCTCGGAAAGTGTATCGTACGCTCATTACCATTAACATGAAAACTGACATTGCCTTTGTTGCAATCAATAACAACCCCTGCAGTATTCAAAAAGGGTCTACCAAGGATAATCAACATAATATCATCCTCGGGAATATCAAGAATAACAAAGAGTCCGTTAAAATAGTAACATTTGCAACCACAACAGGCACATCCTCACAAATACCGACAGGTATAGCAGTTGATTTATCAGCCATTTGCAAAGATATTTCAGTAGGTGTCAACTTATTCAAATCAAGTCTACGATATAAAGAGAGAGGCATAACACTAACACCGGCTCCAAGATCACATAAAGCAGTTCTAACATAGTTTCTCTTAATGGAGCATGGTATAGTTGGTACCCCTGGATCTCCTAGTTTCTTAGGTATTCCACCCTTAAAAGTATAATTAGCAAGCATGGTGGAAATTTCAGCTTCCAGTATCTTTATTTTATTTGTAACAATATCCTTCATATACTTACCATAAGGATTCATTTTAATCATATCAGTAAAATGCATACGCAAGAAGATAGGTCTAATCATTTCAGCAAAGCGCTCAAAATCCTCATCATCCTTTTTCTTGGATGGTTTGGGAGGAAAAGGCATGGGTTTCTAAATCCATGGTTCTGTTTCTTTACCATGATTCTTTGATTGTGGGTTATCAAGATCAACAGCAGGTTCAATTTCTACATCATTATTATTGCTAGGTTGAGCATCAACATGAACATCATCATTAACATTATCACTAGGTTCATGTTCATTACTAGATTGTGTTTCAGCATCAGAATAGAAATATCATTGGGATTCTCAGGTGTGTCTACAACAGGTTCACTAGAAGCATGCAAAGTCCTATCATTTTTCCTTTTCTTCCTTTTAGAAGGACTAGGTGCATCAACATTAGTTCTCTGAGAATCTTGCTCAATTCTCTTAGGATGGCCCTCAGGATACAAAGGTTCCTGAGTCATTTTACCCCCTCTAGTCATAACTCTAACAGCATTATCATTCTTCTTATTATTTAATTCATTGAGAAAACCATTCTGAGCTTTAAGTACTTGTTCTACTTGAGTGGTAACCATAGAAGCATGTTTGCCAATGAGTTTAAGTTCACCTTTAACTCTAGACATATAATCACTCAAGTGTTCAATCATATAAGCATTGCATTTTAATTGTCTACCAAAATAAGCATTGAAATCTTCTTGCTTAACCATAAAATTATCAAACTCATCTAAGCATTGGCTAGCAAACTTAGGAGGCAGGATTTCAGCTTTATCATATCTATAGAGAGAATTTACCTTTACTACCTGTGTCGGGTTATCAAGACCATGTATTTCTTTGATAGGTGGTAAATTAAGGCCATGTATTTCTTCAACAGGAGGTAAATTCTTAAGATCTTCAGCTTTAATACCTTTTTCTTTCATAGATTTTTTTGCCTCTTGCATATCCTCGGGACTGAGAAATAGGATACCCCTTTTCTTCGGAGTTGGCTTAGGGGTTGGTTCAGGAAGTGTCAAATTATTTTCATTGGTCAACATATTATTCAATAGAATTTCAGCTTCATTAACAGTTCTTTCCCTGAAAACACAACCAACACAACTATCCAGGTGGTCTCTGGAAGCATCGGTTAGTCCATTATAAAAGATATCAAGTATTTCATTTTTCTTAAGAGGATGATCAGGCAAAGCATTAAGTAATTGGATAAGCCTCCCCCAAGCTTGTGGGAGACTCTCTTCTTCAATTTGCACAAAATTCTATATATCCCTTAAAGCAGCTTGTTTCTTATGAGCAGGGAAGTATTTAGCAGAGAAGTAATAAATCATATCCTGGGGACTACGCACCCAACCAAGATCAAGAGAATTAAACCATGTCTTAGCATCACCCTTTAATGAGAACGAAAATAATTTAAGGATATAATAGTAGCGAGTTTTTTCATCATTAGTGAATAGGGTAGCTATATCATTTAATTTAGTAAGATGTGCCACAACAGTTTCAGATTCATAGCCATAGAAAGGATCAGATTCAACCAAAGTAATTATATCAGGATCAACAGAGAAATCATAATCTTTATCAGTAACAAAGATAGGTGAAGTAGCATAAGCAGGATCATATTTCATTCTAGCATTCAAAGATTTTTCTTTCAGCTTAGCTAATAATTTCTTAAGATCACTTCTATCATTGCAAGCAAGAAAGTCTCTAGCAGTTTCTTCATCCATAACATAACCCTCAGGCACAACAGGCAATTCATATCTAGGGGGAGAATCTTCATCATCACTTTCATCAATATTATCAGTTTCAATAATTTCATTCTCTCTAGCCCTAGCAAGTTGTTCATCAAGAAATTCACCAGGTGGCACAGTAGTATCAAGCATAGAAGTAGTTTCATCATAAGTATCATGCATAGCAGAAGTGGCATCATCAAAAACATGCGACATATCAGAATTAATAGTAGAAGCAGGTTTAGGTGTCGCAAGCTTACTCAAAATAGAAGGTGAATCAAGTGCATAGCTAGATGGCAGTTCCTTACCTCCCCTCGTAGTTGAGGGAAAAATCTTAGTTCTTTCGTCTTTCAAGTTCCTCATAGTGACCAGCAGATATAAACCCCAAGTGACTCAAAGAATAGAGCTATGCTCCCCGGCAAAGGCGCCAGAAAATAATCTTGATAACCCACAAGTATAGGGGATCGCAACAGTTTTCGAGGGTAGAGTATTCAACCCAAATTTATTGATTCGACACAAGGGGAGCCAAAGAATATTCTCAAGTATTAGCAGCTGAGTTGTCAATTCAACCACACCTGGATAACTCAATATCTGCAGCAAAGTGTTTAGTAGCAAAGTAGTATGGAAGTAACGGTAACGGTAGCAAAAGTAACGATAGTAGTTTTGTAGTAATTGTAACAGTGGGAACGGTAAAGTAACTAAGCGGAGAACAATATGTGAAAAGCTCGTAGGAATTGGATCGGTGATGAATGATTAAGCCGGAGGCGATTATTCATGCAACAGTTATAACATAGGGTGACACCAGCTCCAATTCATCAATGTAATGTAGGCATGTATTCCGAATATAGTCATACGTGCTTATGGAAAAGAACTTGCATGACATCTTTTGTCCTACCCTCCCGTGGCAGCGGGGTCCTAATGGAAACTAAGGGATATTAAGGCCTCCTTTTAATAGAGTACCGGACCAAAGCATTAACACATAGTGAATACATGAACTCCTCAAACTACGATCATCGCCGGGAGTGGTCCCGATTATTGTCACTTCGGGGTTGTCGGATCATAACACATAGTAGGTGACTAATGACTTGCAAGATAGGATCAAGAACTCACATATATTCATGAAAACATAATAGGTTCAGATATGAAATCATGGCACTCGGGCCCTAGTGACAAGCATTAGGCATGGCAAAGTCATAGCAACATCAATCTCAAAACATAGTGGATACTACGGATCAAACCCTAACAAAACTAACTCGATTACATGATAAATCTCATCCAACCCATCACCGTCCAGCAAGCCTACGATGAAATTACTCACGCACGGCGGTGAGCATCATGAAATTGGTGATGGAGGATGGTTGATGATGACGACGGCGACGGATTCCCCTCTCCGGAGCCCCGAACGGACTCCAGATCAGCCCTCCCGGGAGAAATCAAGGCTTGGCGGCGGCTCTGTATCGTAAAATGCGATGAATCCTTCTCCTTGATTTTTTTCTCCCCGAACGTGAATATATAGAGTTGGAGTTGAGGTCGGTGGAGCACCAAGGGGCCCACGAGGCAGGGGGCGCGCCCAGGGGGTAGGCGCACCCCCCACCCTCGTGGACAGGGTGTGGGCCCCCTGGCCTTGATTATTTCGCCAGTATTTTATTATTTCCGAAAATATTCTCCATGAAGTTTTAGGTCATTTTGAGAACTTTTATTTCTGCACAAAAATAACACCATGGCAATTCTGCTGAAAACAGCGTCGGTCCGGGTTAGTTCCATTCAAATCATGCAAGGTAGAGTCCAAAAAAAGGGTAAAAGTGTTTGGAAAAGTAGATACAATGGAGATGTATCAACTACTCGCAATCCCATCATTGAGGCATCTAGCAGCGACGATGATGAAGAAGAGCAGCTCGTGGCCAACTTTGCTGAAGCTCAAGATGATGATGGTGATGCTAATGATGAAGAAGAAGACGTTGATCAGGACTTTGATCCCTTAGCCAATGATGATCTCAACAAGCTCTCTAAGGCTGAGTATCGACAAGTTCGCGATGAGAATCCTTATGTTCATGGCCGTGATGATGGTATTGATTGGAAGTTCTGGAACGAGTTTCAAAGTCGCAGTTTTGATGAGATTCTGAAGATCAAGAAGTACAAGGTGGCTCCTCATCGCAGTGTGGATCTTGAGTACATTCGTGTTCGTGGTGATCTTTTTCCCGGTGTGTTTGAGGCTCTTGAAAAGATGGGTTTGCTCCTTGTCGGTGTCAAAACCGGCGGATCTCGGGTAGGGGGTCCCGATCTGTGCGTCTAGGCTGATGGTAACAGGAAGCAAGGGACACAATGTTTACCCAGGTTTGGGCCCTCTCGATGGAGGTAAAACCGTACTTCCTGCTTGATTAATATTGAAGATATGAGTAGTACAAGAGTAGATCTACCACGAGATCGTAGAGGCTAAACCCTAAGAGCTAGCCTGTGATGGTACGACTGTAATTGTGATCGGCCTTCTAAGGACCAACCTCTCTGGTTTATATAGACACCGGAGAGGGCTAGGGTTTACATGGAGTCGGTTACCAGGAAGGAAATATAATATCCGGATTGCCAAGCTTGTCTTCCACGCAAAGGAGAGTCTCATCCGGACACGGGACGGAGTCTTGAGTCTTGTATCTTCATGCTTCAATAGTCCGGACGATGTATATAGTCCGGCTGTCCGGATACCCCCTAATCCATGACTCCCTCAGTAGCCCCTGAACCAGGATTCAATGACGATGAGTCCGGCGCGCAGTCTTGTCTTCGGCATTGCAAGGCGGGTTCCTTCTCCGAATACTCCAAAGTAATTATCGAACACGTAAACCGTGTCCGGATCTGCAAAATGATCTTCACATACCACCGTAGAGAGAATGATATTTCACAAATGCAATCTGCTGACAACTTTTTAGACAACACGACATGTCATTACGGTCGGGTCATCATTCGAACCGTTTTCCCACGCCCAGCCACAGCGCATATTGCAAGGCGGTTTCCTTGACACGTCTAGTCAAAGCAAAGATCATGTCCCCTTATCACGGGATTCTCATCAATACGGGTATGGGTAATCCCACCGCGCCATCAATCGTGGCGCTTGGGAAGCAAGCGATCCTCAACGGGTAAGTGGGGAGGCGCACCGCTTTCGTCGCCTCTATAAAGGGATAAGAGTTCCCCATTTTTACCCATGCCTTCTTTCTCCCTTGCTCACCCCTGCCCCCTCGAGCTCCAGCGCCCTAGCCCAAGTTTTCTCCGCACAGCTAAACATGTCCGGAGCAGGAGGCAAGTGGGTGGCTTCCACTGTGAAGGAGAAGCATATCGCGAATCTTCGGGCGGCCGGATACTTGGCCGCAGACATAGCGCACCGGCTACCGGACGACGGGCAGGTCATTCCAACTCCGCTACCCCACGAGAGGGTCGTGTTTGTCGCCCACTTCGTTCCTGGACTGGGATTTCCACTTCATCCCTTTGTCCGCGGGCTCATGTTCTACTACGGGCTAGATTTCCATGATCTAGCCCCAAATTTCGTCCTCAACATCTCGACGTTCATTGTCGTATGCGAGGCCTTCCTCCGCACCAAGCCTCACTTTGGCTTGTGGCTACAAATCTTCTGCGTGAAGCCAAAGATCGTGAGCGGCCAGCAAGCGGAGTGCGGAGGGGCCATGGTGGGCAAGATGCCTAACGTCACCTGGCTTGATGGCTCCTTTGCGGAGACCATGAAAGGGTGGCAATCGGGGTGGTTCGACATCACCGAGCCGCGCGGTGCCAACTGGGCAGCGGCCCCCGAGTTCTGATCCGGAACCCCCATGCGGCTCACCTCCTAGGAAAAGAAGGGCCTGGCCTGGGGCGAACCTACAGAGCTGACCGGACTCCAAAACTGCATTAAGAGCATGAAGGACAAGAACATCAAGCTTGTCAACATGATCCAGGTCATGCTCGTTCGCCGGATTCTTCCATGCCAAAGACGGGCATTCAATCCGTGGGAGTTCGTCCTGGCCGAACACCAGACGCTTCGGAAGCTCTACGAAATAACGCACAAAGGTGCATGGAGGGTGTTGTTCAAGGCTTCCTAAGTACCTCCTCCCACATCCGAGGACCGCGGACTTCACGCCGCGCGGCCTCCTAGTCCGGTGAGTTTTCTGACTACCACCGGATTCAGCTCTTCCTAGTATATTCGTGGGGAAGTCTTAAGTAATTGTGCATATTTAATCAAGACTATGTGAAGACAGCGGAGCGGATTGACTGTCCCGCTCCGCTGCCAGAAGGCCCACCTGATGCTCTCCTGACGGAGATGCTGGTCCCGGCGCCCTACAAGGCACCGGAGAAGAAGGCCGAAAAGAAGGCCCCGGGGACCAGGAAGGGTCTCCGGTGTAAGGTTTTACCGGAAGCCTCGTCCGAAGACGATGAGGCAAACTCCTCCCCCGAAGGGGAGGAAGAAGAAGAGGAAGGAGCCGGCCCATCCGGAGAGGATGGCGGGCCTGAGAAGGCACACCAGGGGGCCGGGAAAGGCCCCCGGCGCAAGGCCGTCATACCCACGTCGTCCGAAGACGACGAGACAGATTCCTCCCGTGGAGGCGGGGGGCAACATGAAGAAGTTATCCCTCCCCACACTAGGGAGGAGAAGAAGAGGAAAGCCGCCCCGGAGGAGGGGGCTGGGACGTCCAAGAAGGTAAAGGTGTCCCTTCCGGACTACTCCGCCACAACCGCCCATAGCGAGGAGGGGTGGCTGCCCAGGGGGAAGCCCCTAGCGCGATCGTAAGTATCCACACCCTATCGTAATTTTACTTCATAATCATTTTATAACACCGAACATGTATGCAGTCCGGCCAGGGCTCATCCCGAGGTATCATCGTCGGATGGGTCCCTGAACGATTCAGCGATGATCTCGCTCCCGACGGCCACTACTCCTCAGCCCGTGGATGACACGGAGGTGTTGTCCCGAAGGCTCCCAGAGCAGGGGGAGGTGACTCTGGAGACGCCCCAAGGCGGAATTCCAGATGTCGGGCACGCGGAGTTCAAGATTCCCGCGGATCGTGTCGATGAGAGCTGTAGTAGGCCGGGCTCTCAGCCGAACACTGTTCCGGAACCTCCAACGGTTCCGGACTTAGGCGGGCAGCCCCTCGTTAGGGAGGGCGAGCCGTCCGTGCCGAGGACTTCTGTCACGCCAGAGGCGTCGGATAGTCTAGTGGAAGCGCTTCGAGGTGCTTCCATGGATGACAAGCACCGTATTCTTATGAGTGCGGTGCTTCAAAAGGTTATGTCCGCCAGGAGCGGACTAACCGAAGCCTGCACAAGCCTCCTGACGGGCTTCGAGGTAAGTAGGGAATATGTAAAATTACCACCCGATAGATAGTAGCCCCTGATACTCTGTTCGGTGTTCGGAAGGAAAAGCCGAACAGAGGGTCAATTATAATCCGCAGGAGTCTAATAGTAAGTATGTATTTTGAATAAGCAGGCTGTGTTGCTTGCCGCTGCTGTCCGCACAGCCGAGGTCGCTAGACTAAAGCGGGACCTGGAACAGGCGCAGGGGGAGCTCGACCTCACGAAGAGGCAGCTCGAAGAGAACAAAGGTGAGTGATTCCCCGCTCTCATGTAATGAAGGATAGATAAAATTGGTTATTCTAACGACGAAGCGTCGTGACTGTGTAACAGGGGCCACCACCGAAGTGGCGTCTCTGAAGAAAGCACTGCCCGAGGCCGAAAACAAGGCGGCCTTGGAATGCAAGGAGCGCGAAAAGCAAGATGCTAGAGTGGGCGAGGTACAGCAAGAGCTCCATGAGCTCAGCAAGAAGTTCGAGTCCGTGGAGCATGAGCTTAAGATGAAAGAGGCCGAGATTGCGAAGGCCCTTGCAAGTATGAAAGACGCCAAGGCCGAAGCCGACAAGGCACAGCAGGAAATCCAGGCGGCCAAGAAGATAGCGGCGGGTAAGACATTCTTTATGCAAAGCAAACATGTGGAGGAGGCGTTTCTTTTACTTACCCGAATTCGGAGCTCTCCAGGGGCATTCGCAGATCTGCCCCGCAGCGTCTCAGACGCCACGGAGTTCTACCATGCCGAGGAGGGGAGCTCCACGGTGAAGCTGTTCTGGTCCCAGTATGCTGGGGCCGAACACCCAATGCCTCTGAGTGACCAACTGAAGTAGTTGGTCGAACTCCACAGGGCGGCCGAAGTGGCTATGAAAGATTCATAGTTCGGATGTGGCCTGGTGAGCCCCTGCCCACTAGCTACTTCGGCCTGATCAAGCGGATGGTGAATGCCTGTCCGCGGCTTGAGGTTATCAAGCGATCCGTTTGCATTGAGGGTGCCCGTCGGGCCTTTGCCCGTGCGAAGGTGCATTGGGGCAAGCTGGATGCGGAGAAGCTGGTGAAGGACGGGCCGCCGGAGGGCAAGGCGCATCGCTATCCCGAGAAGTATTACGATGGCGTTATGAAGGGCGCTCATCTCGTGGCCGATGAATGTACCAACGACAAGATCTTTGAATAAATGTACTTCTGTCACTGTTGTAATATAAAGACGAAGTTACTTGTGCTATGTAGCACTGTTTGATTTAAAATATTACCTTCTGTGCGGCTGTTTATGGAATTCTGAAAGTAGGCCAGTCGTCGGCTTCCGCCCCCACGTAACTAGTACCGGGGTGTTCCTGGAAAAACCCGGATACTCTTTATCCAAATTTTTGGTCCCTTAAGGAGGTATCCGGCGCAGCGAACAAGGCAATTGGACTATGTGGCTTTATAACTTTCACTTAGCCATAGGAATTCGAGTATGGTCGGCGCAACCCCTAGTATTCGGAAGGCCGAACTAGGGGCTCTATTGGCGCCTGATCGGAAGACCGATCCGTTGCACTATGCATTTATAATGGCGTTATGGGGAATGAATCTTTAAAGATTTTACAACCTCTCGAAAGTTGACCAGCTCTCGCTGTATCATGACAGTCAGTTTTCGGCTTTCTCTACCGAGGTGCTCGTCCGGCAGAACCGGGACACAATCGCAGTAGTTCTCCCAGCGCTACCTTAGCCGATGGGACAGAACGTAAGGTACCGAAACATGGGAGCCGGGCAAACCCAACCAATGACCCAAGACATGATTTGGAGCTGATGCATATGGTGCTATAAGTTCGGGGTGCCGAGCCACCGAATAGGTGGTCGGACTTTATTGCCGTACTGTGAAGCCCCGAGCATAATCGGGCGTGACACGAGGCGTCGATGAGAAACGATGACCAGTGAGTGCTATTTAAGTCTACGCATTGTAGTAGGATGATATGTCTATGCATATGAGTATGATTTATGATTATAAAAAGAGGTGTTTTTGGCGGAACCTGTGATGGCCGGACTGGAGGGGGCTGTGAGTGGATCTGAAGTAAATCTGGACTGCCTTCTTTGTGGGGGGTCACATGCATGTTCCTGCCCTTGTGTGTCCGGGCCGATTCCACGTCGCCAATCCTGTTCTGCGTCAAAATTAGTTTATAAAGGCAAATACCTGGAGGCAGTTGAACGTCCTCTTGTGGTTGATCTGAGGGTTCCTGATCGGACCCTGGTTAACGCAGCCATTATACCGTGAAGTATCGCAGGCTCCTTAGTTGGTGTCCGGATAGTTGGCTGTTATATCAAAAATTTCATAGGCATGCACGACTCGCTGCTCCGGCAGCTGTATGATTTCCGCTCTAAGGGCGGGGTTCGGCCTTGCCCATAGGTGTGATTATATCACACGGTGTTGGCCTAATGGTTTACCACATGGAATCTAGTCAACGTGGTTCGTCCCGTTAGCATATGGTAAATTACCGTATGAGGGGAAGGTGCCGAAGAATTATTCTTTGGCATGGCATTTTTTGGTGATCCGAAGACAACCGTTAGAGTGGTGGGCCAGTAAGGCTTGGCCTTTTGCACTGACATATTTTTTAGAAGATGTTATTTGTGGTTTCATACCCGCGGGGGCTTTATGCATTATGGAGCCCCCAGACTACTAGGTCTAGAGGTACTGCAATTGAATTGCTGTGGTTGATGTGATCGGGGGCGATCGGCCGTACTTTTATGCTCTGGGGGGTCTCTTGACTAGACGCCTCCCCTCATTGTTTCCGGCACATGACCAGCCGCTTTGTTTTGAGGATCAGGCATTCTCTATTGGTATGTTTTGCCGTCCTTCTAGGAGTACCATGAATTTCACATGGCTGATCAAGTGTGTGGCTCGAGCCGGATAGGCTTGAGCTGTTCTTTGTCCGCTGACCAGACTGGGAGTTGCTGGACTTGGCACCAGCTTCCCTGACTTGGCGTTTATGACCATTGCACCGAGGCTTGAGGATGCCTCTTCGTGTGTCCTTCGTATTGTCTTGGACCATAGTGATGTGTTGACGTCGGGGTATGTGCCTTGGGTTCTCCTGCTTAGGTTGAGGTAGCCAGTTGTGCCGTGTGTGCCCTTTGTCGGGGCGGTCAAGTCTGTATTCTTCGGTGGCCAGGACCTTGGTCCACCTGTCCACGAACAGATCTTGGTCAGCTTTAAGCTAGTGTCGCTTCCTTTGCAGGCTCCTTGCCGTTGCCATGAGCCGTCGCTTGAAGCGAACTTTTTCCACTAGATCTTCAGGCACGCCGAATTCGTCATTGCTGAGGCTTACCTCGTCCTCGGAGAGGGGCGTATAGTTGTCCCTCTCCAAGTATCCCACCGTGGCCAGTCCGGCCTGCTTGAAGGCAGGCTGATTGGGGTTGTATTCATCTTTAGTGCCATCCGGATTGTTTTCGACTCCTGGGCCGGTGTTAGTGTGGTGGGGCTTGGGGCGGCGTCGACGACGCCCATGCTTTGTTTTTCTCCCTGAGGGGTTATCCTCCATTGCCTCATCGCCATTGGTTTCCTTCGGAGTGTCCACCACATATATATCATAGGAGGAGGTGGCTATCCACCGCCCTGTGAGCGGTGGTTCCTGTACTTCTCCTGCATCGTCGTCCATACCGTCGATGTCTTCGGAGTCGAAGTCAAGCACGTCGGTTAGATCATCGACCGTGGCATGTAAACTCCATTACAGGGGCCCAACCTGGCTCGGCTGGCTCGGGAGCGCGCGGAATGGAACCCACAACAGGATACGATTCCGGGGGTCCGGAGTCACAGGCTTCTACAGAGGTGAGACCTGTGTTTGGCTCCAACGCCGATGAGTGTGCGGCCTGCGGGGCGGGGTCCATCCCTCCGTCCTTAGGCAACGCAGTCTGCTCCGGATTTAGGTCTGGGACTGCTGCAGGGGTAATATCCCGAGCCCTGTCCGACAGCAGGTCTAGGCCGTGCTCATCGTGACTGCCCGACACTTCTGGCACAGGCCCGATTCCGTCGAAGATCAAGTCTCCGCGGATATCGGCCGTGTAGTTCAGGTTTCCGCACCTGACCTGGTGGCCAGGGGCGTAGCTGTCGATCTGCTCCAGATGGCCAAGCAAATTGGTCCGCAGTGCGAGGCCGCCGAACACGAAGATCTGTCCGGGGAGAAAAGTCTCGCCCTGGACCGTGTTGTTGACGATTGAAGGCGCCATCAAGCCCCATAGCGACGACACAGAGGAACTCTCAATGAAAGCACCAATGTCGGTGTCAAAACCGGCAGATCTCGGGTAGGGGGTCCCGATCTGTGCGTTTAGGCTGATGGTAACACGAAGCAAGGGACACAATGTTTACCCAGGTTCGGGCCCACTCGATGGAGGTAAAACCCTACTTCCTGCTTGATTAATATTGACGATATGAGCAGTACAAGAGTAGATCTACCACGAGATCGTAGAGGCTAAACCCTGAGAGCTAGCCTATGATGGTATGATTGTAATTGTGATCGGCCCTCTAAGGACCAACCTCTCCGGTTTATATAGACACCGGAGAGGGCTAGGGTTTACATGGAGTCGGTTACAAGGAAGGAAATATAATATCCGGATTGCCAAGCTTGTCTTCCACGCAAAGGAGAGTCCCATCTGGACACGGGACGGAGTCCTGAGTCTTGCATCTTCATGCTTCAATAGTCCGGACGATGTATATAGTCTGGCTGTCCGAATACCCCCTAATCCAGGACTCCCTCACTCCTGTTTCTGCGTTTCAATAAGGCATACAATGAGGAGCTCATTATGTAGTTTTACGCCACTGTGTACTTCAGGACTGGCTCGGATCATGCATTTATATGGCGATTCGGCGACTCTACTCTCCGTGGGTCTATGGCTGACTTAGCCTCTATCTCTGGCTATCCCTTTTTCCCTGTGCCTTGGGATGATTTTGCCACTGTTGTTCAACATATTCGCACCAAGAAGGCCCTTGCATATAAGCCGGGTACTACAGATTCCATGGTGGGCACTATTCGTGGTTTGCTTCCCAAGTATGCCGCCCTTCACCAGATCCTCCGTACCTCATTGGCTCCCAAGACATGCTCTTCTGATACGCTCTGGTGCACTACCATTGACCTGCTCATTTATGCTCATGAAGGACGGAAAAGTGGATGTTCTCAATTTCATGTATGAGGAGATGAAGTCGTGTGTGTTTGACAAGAAGTCCTATGTGTTTCCTCCATTCATTCAGGCTCTCATTGAGATGAAGTACCGTGAGAAAGACCGGCTCTTGCACAAGTTTCCTATCACACTGTGCAAGAGGCACGTCAACTACAGGCCACTAGTGCATGAGGGTCTGTTATCGTTGGTGGGCAAGGAGCCCGGGCTTGCGAAGGTTTCTTCTGCTGCTCGGGCTATTGAGTTTGGTGGGTCCTCCTCACGAGGTGCTGCTTCAGACGATCCCATTGCTCTTGCTCACTCTATTGCATCTTCACCTTCGTTTTCCAAGAAGGAGAAGAACATGTTCTTTCGTGGGTTCAACAATTTGTTCAAGATGTGCCAGTCCACCGCAAGGCGTCAAGTGGTGGAGACCAACTTCCATAAGAGTCAGATGCGACAGTTGAAGGCTGCCAGAGAGCGTGAGTCTGGGGTGACCGAGCCTAGATAGGGGGCCTGAGGACACTGACAGTGCTGCCACGGTCTACTCCAACCCTTGCCTTGCCTACATTCCCGAGGATGAAGATGATGACGCCGCCAGTACCCCTCCTCACGTTTAGGGTGTTTCGGTAGCATCTCCTTTTCCCTTTTTGGTGTCTCGATGCCAAAGGGGGAGAAGTGTTCTATTAGGATTCGCCTTGTGCTTGGAGAGATTGCAAGCCCTTGCCTTTTCTTTGATCTTCTACGGGCTTGTAATACTTTTATGTGTCTTTTCCATACTTTGGCTGTGAGTACTTTGATTTGAGGTCTCTTAGCACCCGCGTCTATTATTTCCTTGATTTCAATCTAGTTTGTGCAAACTATTACTCTCCGTTATACTTATTAGGTTGCACTTGGCTATTGATGTAGGGGGGGCCATCTTGATGATGTGATATGTTTCCTAGCATATTTTAAAATATGCACACATCAAGGGGGAGCCTTCTACATCAATAGTGTTGCATGGCTTTGAGTTATATCTCCTTCTTAATAGTTGCCATGTGCGAATCATATCGTCATCACTTAACCAAAAAGGGGGAGATTGAAAGTGCAATTGTCACTCAATTACATTTTGATGATTGATCACAATATGATTCGCGAGGACTAATGTCGGTTGTCAAGTTTATTTCACGACATTATCGCCCCTTGTGCGTCGCGAGGCGTCGGTAACCCTATCAAGTCCAAAGAGAGAGAAGACGGTGTTCGGTGTCGGCTCGAGAAGTTTTCGGTTTCTTTTTGAGTCATAGGAACATCCGTACTATCAAGAGGGGTTGCTTTGATCTTGGATTTGGGGAACTCAATCTTCTCTCTTCCTTCTTTGTTATCCGCTTCGGGCATTATCGCGAGTTTCTTCATGTGCCGGGGCATTGTTCTTCTCTTCTCCACCACCTCATGCTCATCTCTGATCCGTGCGGGTGGCCGGGGTCTAGTGCCCCGGGTGCCCGGCCCCTTCGCCACCTCCACCTCGCCCCTCTCTGCCTGGTGCGGGTGCCCGGGGTTTGGGACCCCCGGGTGCCCGGCCCTCTCGCCCGCCTCCTCCTCTCCCTCTCGGACCGGTGCGGGTGCCCGGGGTTTGGGCCCCCGGGTGCCCAGCCCCCTGCCCGCCGCCTCCTCCTCGTCCCTGCATGGTGCGGGTGCCCGGGGTTTGGGGGCCCGGGTGCCCGGCCCCCTGCCCGTCGCCTCATCTCCGCCCCTGCATGGTGCGGGTGCCTGGGGTCTGGGGCCCCTAGGTGCCCGGCCCCCTGCCCGTCGCCTCATCTCCGCCCCTGCATGGTGCGGGTGCCCGGGGTTTGGGGCCCCTGGGTGCCCGGCCCCCCTTGCCTGTGCCTCCCTGCTCACTCCGGTTGCCCGGACTACTCTGCTTTTTGTCCGAGCGCCCGGACCCCTTTAGTCCGGGTACCCGGGGCGGCGGCTGCATAACGGGCAAATATCCCATGGGGTATAAATACCCCCCTTCTTCTTCCTCCCAACCCTAACCTTTGCCCAAGCTTTGCTCCTCCATTCCTAAATCACCAAAAACTTGAGATCTCCCTCCTAAACCACCCAAACTTCTCAATACTTGGAGGATAGAAGGAGGTTCCCCCAATCTACACTTCCACCAAACCGATTTGCGTTCCCCGGCTTCTACATCATCATCAACTTGTTACTCTTGGGTGTTTGACACCCTAGACAGAAGAGGTATCCTCGGAGCCACAATCCAGTGTGGTGAAGCTTCTTGGTATTGTTGGGAGCCTCCAATTAAGTTGTGGAGATAGCCCCAACCTTGTTTGTAAAGGTTCGGTTGCCGCCTTCAAGGGCACCAATAGTGGAATCACGGCATCTCGCATTGTGTGAGGGCGTGAGGAGAATATGGTGGCCCTAGTGGCTTCTTGGGAGCATTGTGCCTCCACACCTCTCCAACGGAGACATACTTCCCCTCAAAAGGAAGGAACTTCGGTAACACATCCTCGTCTTCACTGGCTCCACTCTTGGTTATCTCGTGCCTTTACTTGTGCAAGCTTATTTGTGTTATATCCCTTGCTTGCTTGTGTGCGTGTTGTTGTTGCATCATATAGGTTGCTCACCTAGTTGCATATCTAGATGATGACCCACAAGTATAGGGGATCTATCATAGTCCTTTCGTTAAGTAAGAGTGTCGGACCCAACGAGGAGCAGAAGGAAATGATAAGCGGTTTTCAGCAAGGTATTCTCTGCAAGCACTGAAATTATCGGTGACAGATAGTTTTGTGATAAGGTAATTTGTAACGGGTAACAAATAATGAAAGTAAACAAGGTGCAGCAAGATGGCCCAATCCTTTTTGTAGAAAAGTACAAGCCCGGACAAACTCTTATATAGACAAAAGCGCTCCCGAGGACACATGGGAATTATCGTCAAGCTAGTTTTCATCACGCTCATATGGTTCGCGTTCGTTACTTTGATAATTTGGTATGTGGGTGGACCGGTGCTTGAGTGTTGTCCTTTCTTGGACAAACATCCCACTTATGATTAACCCCTATTGCAAGCATCCGCAACTACAAAAGAACTATTAAGGTAAACCTAACCATAGCATGAAACATATGGATCCAAATCAGCCCCTTACGAAGCAACTCATAAACTAGGGTTTAAGCTTCTGTCACTCTAGCAACCCATCATCTACTTATTATTTCCCAATGCCTTCCTCTAGGCCCAAACAATGGTGAAGTGTCATGTAGTCGACGTTCACATAACACCACTAGAGGAAAGACAACATACATCTCATCAAAATATCGAACGAATACCAAATTCACATGACCACTAATAGCAAGACTTCTCCCATGTCCTCAGGAACAAACGTAACTACTCACAAATCATATTCATGTTCATAATCAGAGGGGTATTAATATGCATAATGGATCTGAACATATGATCTTCCACCAAATAAACCAACTAGCATCAACTACAAGGAGTAATCAACACTACTAGCAACCCACAGGTACCAATCTGAGGCTTTGGGACAAAGATTGGATACAAGAGATGAACTAGGGTTTGAGAGGAGATGGTGTTGGTGAAGATGTTGATGGAGATTGGCCCCCTCCCGATGAGAGGATCATTAGTGATGACGATGGCGATGATTTCCCTCTCCCGGAGGGAAGTTTCCCTGGCAGAACAGCTCTGCTGGAGCCCTAGATTGGTTCCGCCAAGGTTCCGCCTCGTGGCGGCGGAGTTTCTTCCCGAAAGCTTGCTTATGATTTTTTCCAGGGTAAATGACTTCATATAGCAGAAGATGGGCACCGGAGGCCTTCTAGGGGGCCCACGAGGCAGGCGGGCGCGCCCCCCACCCTTGTGGCCAGGGTGTGGGCCCCCTCTGGTACTTTCTTTCGCCAGTATTTTTTATTAATTCCAAAAATGACTTCCGTGAAGTTTCAGGACTTTTGGAGCTATGTAGAATAGGTCTCTAATATTTGCTCCTTTTCCAGCCCAGAATTCCATCTGCCGGCATTCTCCCTCTTCATGTAAACCTTGTAAAATAAGAGAGAATAGGCATAAGTATTGTGACATAACGTGTAATAACAGCCCATAATGCAATAAATGTAGATATAAAAGCATGATGCAAAATTGACGTATCAACTCCCCCAAGCTTAGACCTCGCTTGTCCTCAAGCGGAAGCCGATAACGCTAAGTATCCACATGTTTAGAGATAGAGGTGTCGATAAAATAAAATATGGACATGAGGGCATCATGATCATTATTATAACAGCAACATATATGGATATTGTCATATTAATTTCTTATGCTCAAGTAATAATCTATTCACAATGTGAAGTATGAATCAGAAACTTCATTGAGAACCAACAAACTATAATCTCAGTCATTGAAGCAATTGCAATTTATCATAACATCGGAAAGATTCAATATAAGAGCTTTTCAGCAAGTCCACATATTCAACTATCATTTAGTCTTTCACAATTGCTAACACTCATGCAATACTTGTGGTTACGGAGTTTTAATCGGACACAGAGAAAGATAGGGGCCTATAATTTCGCCTCCCAACCTTTTACCTCAAGGGTAATGTCAACAATAATAGCTCATACTAACTTATATCCAATTGGATATATATATCAGGATCTTTCCAACACAATGTGCTTGCCAAAGGATAAAATGTAAAAAAGGAAAGGTGAAGATCACCATGACTCTTGCATAAGGGATAAGACAAAAGTAAAAGATAGGCCCTTCGCGGAGGGAAGCAGAGGTTGTCATGCGCTTTCATAGTTGGATGCACTAAATCTTAATGCAAAAGAACGTCATTTTATATTTCCACTTGTGATATGAACCTTTATTATGCAGTCCGTCGCTTTTATTTCTTCCATATCACAAGATCGTATAAAGCTTATTTTCTCCACACTAATAAATCATACATATTTAGAGAGCAATTTTTATTGCATGCACCGATGACAACTGACTTGAAGGATCTTACTCAATCCATAGGTAGATATGGTGGACACTCATGGCAAAACTGGTTTAAGGATATTCAGAAGCACAAGTAGTATCTCTACTTGGTGCAAAGAATTGGCTAGCATGAGGGAGAAAGGCAAGCTCAACATGTTGGATGATCCATGACAATATACTTTATTTCGGATATAAGAAAACATAACCCATTACGTTGTCTTCCTTGTCCAACATCAACTTTTTAGCATGTCATATTTTAATGAGTGCTCACAATCATAAAAGATGTCCAAGATAGTATATTTATATGTGAAAACCTCTATTTCTTTATTACTTCCTATTAATTGCAACGATGACCAAAACTATGTTTGTCAAATCTCAACAACTTTTATTTATCATACTCTTTATATGTGAAGTCATTACTCTCCACAAGATCAATATGATCTCTTTGTTTCTTTTTATTCTTTCTCTTTTCTTTAATTCCCTCAAGATCATAGCAAGATAATCAAGCCCTTGACTCAACACTAATCTTTATTATATATAGCTGATGGACTCGATTACATAGAAGGATCATAAGGCAAAACTCAAAACAAAATCATACTAAAACTTTAATCTACTAGATCAAGATATTACCAAAAGGATCGAACTAAGAAAAACGGTAAAGATAGGTGTGTGATGGTGATACGATACCGGGGCACCTCCCCCAAGCTTGGCAGTTGCCAAGGGGAGTGCCCATACCCATGTGATTATGTCTCTTTTGCTGATGAAGGAGATGGAGGTGATGATGGATAGTCACACATCGAGCGTAGGAGGTCCTCCAATTTGCGGATGATGCCCTTGAGTGCGATGATATGCTCCTTCAAGAAAATATTTTCACGTGTGAGATACTTGTTTTGTATACGAGCTAACTCAATCATCTTGAAAGCTTCGATCTCAGTTGGGGTAAGAAGATTGTGGTCAAGTTGAAGGTTGTCTTCTGCTGCCGGAACTTGGTCCTCCGTGGCCTTCTTGATCCCTTCATCCTTGTTGATCTCCATGGGTTCTTCCCTCTTCAGCTCTATCTTCATTAGCCAAGCATCGCTGTCACCATTGTTGGAGGAGGGGGACGACATGATGCCTGGCCTTGACAACCCTGACAGAAAACAGCTTGAAACAAGAACAGAGGATAATTGCGTGATACGGTGGTCAAAACCTTTGGGAGATTATATAATGAATTTTTACCGACCGACAGAAGTACCGTGCAAGAAAACGGAGTCCAGAGGGCACACGAGGTGCCCACGAGGCAGGGGGCGCGCCCAGGGGGTAGGGCGCGCCTCCCACCCTCGTGGAAGCCTCGTGTCCTTCCCGGACTACTTCTTATTTTCCTATTTTCTAAAATATTCCAAAACGGAGAAAAATTGCCATTAGAACTGATTTGGAGTCGGTTTACTTACCGTACCACATACCTATTCCTTTTCGGAGTCTGAAGCGTGCTGGAAAGTGTCCCTTATGTATTCCTCCGGGGTTATGGTTTCAATAATATTAGTTTCAACATTTATAGGATTACCTGAGATATAATGTTTGATTCTTTGACCGTTCACCACCTTTGGATTTGTGCCTTCAAAGTTGTTGATTTTCATGGCACCGGAACGATAGGCCTCCTCGATAATGTATGGACCTTCCCATTTAGAGAGAAGTTTTCCTGTAAAAAATCTTAAACGAGAGTTGAATAGCAACACATAATCACCTACATTAAACTCACGCTTTTGTATCCTTTTGTCATGCCATCTTTTAACTTTTTTCTTTAAACAGCTCGGCATTCTCGTAGGCCTGGGTTCTCCATTCATCAAGTGAGCTAATGTCAAATAGCCTCTTTTCACCGGAAAGTTTGAAATCATAGTTGAGCTCTTTAATGGCCCAATATGCCTTATGTTCTAGTTCAAGAGGTAAGTGACATGCTTTTCCATAAACCATTTTATACGGAGACACACCCATAGGATTTTTATATGCAGTTCTATAGGCCCATAGTGCATCATCAAGTTTCTTGGACCAATTCTTTCTAGATCTATTAACAGTCTTTTGCGAAATTAATTTGAGCTCTCTATTACTCAATTCTACTTGACCACTAGACTGCGGGTGATATGGAGATGCAATTCTATGATTAACATCATACTTCGCAAGCATTTTACGAAAAGCACCATGAATAAAATGTGGACCACCATCAGTCATTAAATATCTAGGGACTCCAAACCTCGGAAAAATGACTTCTTTAAGCATCTTAATAGAGGTGTTATGATCAGCACTACTAGTTGGAATAGCTTCTACCCACTCAGTAACGTAATCAACAGCAACTAAAATATGTGTATACCCATTGGAGGAAGGAAACGGTCCCATGTAACCAAAGCCCCAAACATCAAATGGTTCAATAACAAGTGAATAATTCATAGACATTTCTTGACGTCTACTAATATTACCTATTCTTTGACATTCATCACAAGATAAGACAAACTTACGGGCATCTTTGAAGAGAGTAGGCCAATAAAAACCGGATTGCAATACCTTATGTGCAGTTCTATCTCCAGCGTGGTGTCCTCCATAATCTTCGGAGTGACACTTGCGTAGGATCTGTTCCTGTTCATGCTCAGGTATACAACGTCTAATAACACCATCTACTCCTTCTTTATAAAGGTGTGGGTCATCCCAGAAGTAATGTCTTAAATCATAAAAAAACTTTTTGTTTTGCTGGTATGTGAAACTAGGTGGTATAAATTTAGCAACAATGTAATTAGCATAATCAGCATACCATGGAGCAGTACGAGAAGCATTTATGACAGCTAGTTGTTTATCAGGAAAGCTATCATCAATAGGTAGTGGGTCATCAAGAACATTCTCTAACCTAGATAAGTTGTCTGCAATGGGGTTCTCAGCTCCCTTTCTATCAATAATATGCAAATCAAATTCTTGTAGCAAGAGAACCCATCTAATAAGTCTAGGCTTATCATCTTTCTTTTCCATAAGGTATTTAATAGCAGCATGATCAGTGTGAATAGTTACTTTAGAATCAACAATGTAAGGTCTGAACTTATCACAAGCAAATACAACTGCTAAGAATTCCTTTTCAGTAGTAGCAAAATTTCTCTGGGCATTGTCTAAAGTTTTACTAGCATATTGAATGACATTTAAATTCTTATCAACTCTTTGCACTAGAACAACACCTACAGCATAATCACTAGCATCACACATAATTTCAAAAGGTAAATTCCAATCAGGTGGCTGAACAATAGGTGCAGAAATCAAAGCTTTCTTAAGTATTTCAAATGCCTCTACACAATCATCATCAAAGACAAAAGGAATATCTTTTTGTAATAGATGAGTCAGAGGCCGAGAAATTTTTGAGAAGTCCTTAATGAACCTCCTATAAAAAACGGCATGACCAAGGAAGCTTCTTATACCTTTAATGTCCTTAGGACACGACATCTTTTCAATAGCATCAACTTTGGCTTTGTCAACTTCAATACCTCTTTCAGAAATTTTATGCCCCATGCCTTCATTAACCATAAAGTGGCATTTCTCCCAGTTCAAGACAAGGTTAGTTTCTTCACATCTCTGCAAAACTTGATCAAGGTTGCTCAAGCAATCATAATAAGAGGATCCATAAACGGAGAAATCATCCATGAAAACCTCACAAATCTTTTCACAAAAGTCAGAGAATATAGTCATCATGCATCTTTGAAAGGTAGCAGGTGCATTACATAAACCAAAAGGCATACGTCTATAAGAAAAAGTACCGAAAGGGCAAGTAAAAGTGTTCTTTTATTGATCCTCAGCTGACACAGGTATTTGAGAGAAACCAGAGTAACCATCTAGAAACAAAAAATGTGTATGTTTGGATAATCTTTCTAGCATTTGATCAACAAAAGGCAAAGGGTAATGATCTTTTTTAGTAGCTTTATTTAGATTGCGGAAATCAATTACCATCATATAACCTGTAATAATTCTTTGCGGGATCAATTCATCTTTATCATCAGGAACGATAGTAATACCTCCCTTCTTAGGGACACAATGGACAGGACTTACCCACTGACTATCAGCAACGGGATAAATTATACCTGCCTCAAGGAGCTTTAATATTTCATTTCTTACCCTTTCTTTCATCTTAGGATTTAGCCGCCGTTGGTGATCAATAACTGGCTTGGCGTCTTTCTCCAAGTTTATTTTGTGTTGACATAGAGTGGGACTAATGCCCTTAAGATCATCCAGAGTATATCCAATAGCAGCACGGTGCTTCTTCAGAGTTTTCAATAATTTCTCTTCTTCATGCTCTCAAAGGTTAGCACTAATAATAACAGGATATATCTTATTTTCATCAAGATAAGCATATTTAAGAGTATCAGGTAATGGTTTAAGCTCAAACACGGGATCACCCTTGGGTGCAGGGGGATCCCCTTGGATTTCAACAGGCAAGTTGTGTTTCAGAATAGGTCCCTGTTTAAAGAATACTTCATCTATTTCCCTTCTTTCATTCATGAACAAATCATTTTCATGGTCTAGCAAATATTGTTCTAAAGGATCACTAGGAGGCACGGCAATAGAAGCAAGACCAATAATTTTATCTTTACTAGGCAACTCATCATCACGGGGTTGTCTACGAAATTTAGCAAAATTAAACTCATGAGACATATCACCCAAACCAATAGTAACAATATCCTTTTCGCAGTCTATCCTAGCATTAACAATGTTCAAGAAGGGTCTACCAAATATGATGGGACAAAAGCTATCTTGTGGGGAACCAAGAACAAGAAAATCAGCGGGATATTTAACCTTCCCACACAAAACTTCAACATCTCTAACAATCCCAATCGGCGAAATAGTATCTCTATTGACAAGCTTAATTGTAACATTGATATCTTCTATCTCAGCAGGTGCAATATCATGCATAATTTCTTCGTATAAAGAATGAGGTATTGCACTGGCACTAGCACCCATATCACACAAGCCATGATAACAATGATCTCCTATTTTAACAGAAATAACAGGCATGCCTACAACAGGTATATGTTTATCTTTAGCACCAGGTTTAGCAATTCTAGCAGTTTCCTCACCGAAATAAATAACATGCCCATCAATATTATTAGCCAAGAGATCTTTAACCATAGAAATATTAGGTTCAACTTTAATTTGTTCACGGGGTTTTGGTGTCCTAATATTACCTTTTTTACCACAGTTGAAGCTTTAGCATGATCCTTTATTCTAACAGGGAAAGGTGGTTTCTCAACATAAGCAGTAGGAACAATAGGATCATCATAAGTAATAGTCTTTTCTTCAACTTTAATAGGTGCAACTACTTTTACTTCAATGGGAGGATTATATTTAAACCACTTCTCCTTAGGGAGATCAACATGAGTAGCAAATGATTCACAGAAAGAAGCTACTATCTCAGAGTCAAGTCCATATTTAGTGCTAAATTCACGGAAAACATCGGTATCCATAAAAGATTTACACAATCAAACTTGGGTGTTATACCTGACTCCTTACCTTTGTCGAGATCCCGATATTTAGAGTTGAATTTAATTCTTTCCAATAAATCCCATTTGAATTCAATAGTCTTCATCATAAAAGAGCCAGTACAAGAAGTATCAAGCATGGAGCGATTATTGAGAGAGAGCCAAGCATAAAAATTCTGAATAATCATTTCTCTTGGGAGCTCATGATTGGGGCATGAATATAACATTGACTTAAGCCTCCCCCAAGCTTGAGCGATGCTTTCTCCTTCGCGAGGCCAAAAATTATATATATAATTACGATCACAATGAACAAGATGCATAGGATAAAACTTCTGATGAAATTCCAATTTCTATCACTTGTAGTTCCATGATCCCATATCATCACATAGCCGATACCATGTCAATGCCTCTCCCTTCAAAGATAAAGGGAAGAGCTTCTTCTTGATAACATCACCGGGCATACCTGCAAGCTTAAATAATCCACAAACTTCATCCACATAGATTAAGTGTAAATCGGGATGAAATGTTCCATCTACTGCAAAAGGACTAGCTAGCAGTTTCTCTATCATACCCGAAGGAATTTCAAAGTAAACATGTTAAGTAGGTTCAGTAGGTTGAGGAGCAACTCTCGGCTCTACCGGTCGGGGTGAAGATACCCCGAACAAGCCCCTCAAAGGATTATGTTTCATAGTAACAAGTGACAGTAAATTTAAGCACACTATATAAATTTTTCCTTACCAAATTCCACCTACCAAAGGCGCTTCAGTCCCCGGCAACGGCGCCAGAAAAGAGTCTTGATGACCCACAAGTATAGGGTATCTATCGTAGTCCTTTCGATAAGTAAGAGTGTCGGACCCAACGAGAAGCAGAAGGAAATGATAAGCGGTTTTCAGCAAGGTATTCTCTGCAAGCACTGAAATTATCGCTGACAGATAGTCTTGTGATAAGGTAATTTGTAATAGGTAACAAGTAATGAAAGTAAACAAGGTGCAGCAATATGGCCCAATCATTTTTGTAGCAAAGGACAAGCCCAGAAAAACTCTTATATAGACAAAAGCGCTCCCGAGGACACATGGGAGCTAGTTTTCATCACGCTCATATGCTTCGCGTTCGTTACTTTGATAATTTGGTATGTGGGTGGACCGGTGCTTGGGTGTTGTCCTTTCTTGGACAAACATCCCACTTATGATTAACCCCTATTGCAAGCATCCGCAACTACAAAAGAAGTATTAAGGTAAACCTAACCATAACATGAAACATATGGATCCAAATCAGCCCCTTACGAAGCAACTCATAAACTAGGGTTTAAGCTTCTGTCACTCTAGCAACCCATTATCTACTTATTACTTCCCAATGCCTTCCTCTAGGCCCAAACAATGGTGAAGTGTCATGTAGTCGACGTTCACATAACACCACTAGAGGAAAGACAACATACATCTCATCAAAATATCGAACGAATACCAAATTCACATGACTACTAATAGCAAGACTTCTCCCATGTCCTCAGGAACAAACGTAACTACTCACAAATCATATTCATGTTCATAATCATAGGGGTATTAATATGCATAATGGATCTGAACATATGATCTTCCACCAAATAAACCAACTAGCATCAACTACAAGGAGTAATCAACACTACTAGCAACCCACAGGTACCAATCTGGGGCTTTGGGACAAAGATTGGATACAAGAGATGAACTAGGGTTTGAGAGGAGATGGTGCTGGTGAAGATGCTGATGGAGATTGGCCCCCTCCCGATGAGAGGATCATTAGTGATGACGATGGCGATGATTTCCCCCTCCCGGAGGGAAGTTTCCCCGGCAGAACAGCTCTATCGGAGCCCTAGATTGGTTCCACCTCGTGGTGGCGGAGTTTCTTCCCAAAAGCTTGCTTATGATTTTTTTCCACGGTAAATGACTTCATGTAGCAGAAGATGGGCACCAGAGGCCTGCCAGGGGGCCCACGAGGCAGGCGCGCGCCCAGGGGGGTAGGGCGCGCCTCCCACCCTTGTGGCCAGGGTGTGGGCCCCCTCTAGTACTTTCTTTTGCCGATATTTTTTATTAATTCCAAAAATGACTTCCGTGATGTTTCAGGACTTTTGGAGCTGTGCAGAATAGGTCTCTAATATTTTCTCCTTATCCAACCCAGAATTCCAGCTGCCGGCATTCTCCCTCTTCATGTAGACCTTGTAAAATAAGAGAGAATAGGCATAAGTATTGTGACATAATGTGTAATAACAGCCCATAATGCAATAAATATAGATATAAAAGCATGATGCAAAATGGACGTTGTCGGTGTCAAAACCGGCGGATCTCGGGTAGGGGGTCCCGAACTATGCGTCTAGGCGGATGGTAACAGGAGACAAGGGACACGATGTTTACCGAGGTTCGGGCCCTCTTGATGGAGGTAAAACCCTACGTCCTGCTTGATTGATATTGATATTGTGGATGTTTACAAGAGTGGATCTACCACGAGATCAAGGAGGCTAAACCCTAGAAGCTAGCCTATGGTATGATTGTAAGGGTTGTCGTGATTGTTGTCCTACGGACTAAAGCCATCCGGTTTATATAGACACCGGAGAGGGCTAGGGTTACATAGAGTCGGTTACAATGGTAGGAGATCTACATATCCGTATCGCCAAGCTTGCCTTCCACGCCAAGGAAAGTCCCATCCGGACACGGGGTGAAGTCTTCAATCTTGTATCTTTATAGTCTTGGAGTCCGGTCGATGATGATAGTCCGGCAAATGATAGTTCGGCTGATGATGGTAGTCCGGCTATCCGGACACCCCCTAATCTAGGACTCCCTCAGTAGCCCCTGAACCAGGCTTCAATGACGATAAGTCCCGCGTGTATATTGCTTGGCATTGCAAGGCGGGTTCCTCCTCCAATTGATGGAAGATTGTGAACACCAGGATAGTGTCCGGCTCTGCAAAATAAATTCCACATTCCACCATAGAGAGAATAATAATATATACACAAGTTCAATCTGCTGAGGTTTTCCGTGGCATGACGTCACACCACTACCAAGCCATTACTTGAATTGTTTTTTACTTTACCACCTCGGTAGCATTTAGCGAAGTGGTTTCCTTGGCACGCCTTGTCGAGCAGAGATCGTGTTTCCTTAATCCGGATTCTCATCAATACGGGCGTGGGTAACCCAACCGCGTCATTGATGGTGACGCTTGGGAGATAAGCGAGTTTTACCAGGCCGGTGGGGGACGCGTAAGACTTCGCCCGCCCATATAAGGGATAAGGATTCACCTTCTCACCTACGCCTTCTTCCTCCTTTGCTTATCCATCTCACAAGACTCGAGCTCCAGCGCCCAAGTTCGCAAGATCTCGTCTCAACCTTCTCCGACCATGTCCGGAGCGGGAGGTAAATGGTTGGCGCCCACCGTTAAGGAGGAGCAATCGCCAAACTGCGCGGGCGCCGGATACCTCTCCGGCGACATCGCAAGACAAAGCTGCCCGACGAGGGGCAGCTCATCCCCACCCCTGTGCCCCATGAGAGGGTTGTCTTTCTTTCCCACTTCCTCCGCTGGACTGGGCTTTCCACTTCACCCCTTTGTCCGGGGCTCATGTTCTACTACGGCCTGGATTTCCATGATCCGCGCCAACTTCATCCTCAACATCTCGGCGTTTATCGTCAGGTGCGAGGCCTTCCTTCGCATCCAGCCCCACTTCGCCAGGCTCAAGACCTTCAATGTCAAGTCAAGGTAGTGAAGGGCATTCAAGCGGAGTGCGGAGGCGCCATGTTGGGCAAGATGCCCAACGCCCTTGGTTCAAGGGGCCTTCGTGGAATCCGTCAAGGGTGGCAATCGGGTGGTTCTACATCACCGAGCCAGCGTGACCCTAAATGGGCGGTGGCCCCGAGTTTAGATCTGGTATCCCCACGCAGCTCACCTCCGGAAAGAGAAGGGCTTGCTGTGGGGTAGTTTGAAGAAGCCGACGGACTCCAAGCCCGTATCAAGAAGCTGGTGAAGAAGCTCGGGCTGGTTAACGTGGTCCAAGTCATGCTCGTCCGCCGGATTCTCCCATGCCAAGAGCGGGCATTCAATCTATGGAGTTCGATCCGGAACAGCACCAGGCGCTGAACAAGCTCTTCGACACAACGTACGAAGGCGCCTGGAAGGTGCTGTTCAAGGGCGCCGAAGCCCCCGCATCCGCGACTGAAGATCACGGATTTCGCCGCAGCGCAAGGCCGACGAGGTAAGTGATTCTACCCTTTACGGACACTTGTTTTTCATAGTTTGACTCTATGCGGTTTTAATTTCCCTTTTCCTTTGACAGACTGGATGAAGAAGGCGGAGCAGATTACTGTCCGGCTCCTATGCCGAAAATCCGAGAGACGCCATCTAGCGAGGCTGCTGGTTCCGCACCGCACGTGGTGCCGAGAAGAAGGCCAAGAAGGAGGCCACGGTGCTCGAAAGAGTGCCCGTTTTGTGTCCGACGACTCGGGCGGACTCCTCCCGAAAATGAGGAGGAGGAAGAGGACTCTCTCCGGAGGAGGAGAGAGGAAGAGGAAGGCTTCCCCAACAGGGGAGGCCGAAGGGTCCAAGAGGGGAAGGACTGTTCCCCCGGACAGCTCCGCCAACATCAACGTTGGCGAGGAAGAATGGCCTTCAAGGGCCAGGCCTCCGGCGAGATCGTAAGTATCCGGATTCCTGAATGATTTATAATTTCTTTTTCTGCGTCACATAGTGTCATTCTAACGCCGCATGCTGCCTGTAGTCCGGCCAGTGATGATCTCCCCGCTTCATTGAGCGGGTCGTTGGCTTCGTCGGATGTAGACTCCATCCCGACCGCCTCCACCCCTCACAACGCCGAAGACGCCGAGGTGGAATCCCGAAGGACCCATCGGGAGGCTCGAGGCGCCACAAGGCGCCTCCGGACTTTGCGCCGACTCCACAATGAACCCGCAGTGGTTCCGGAGTCCGCAGCGGCCCTTCGATCAAAGGGCAAGACCGACGCCGGCGGCTTCCGTCCAACCGGAGGCGCCGGGCAATTTGTTGGAGGCGCTGCAGAGCGCTTCCATCGAGGAAGAACACCGCACTATTATGAGTGCGGTGATTCAAAAGGTGCAGCTCGCCAAAGGCGGGCTGACCGAAGCCTGCAATAGCCTTCTATCAGGCTTTGAGGTAAGAAGTTAAAAATATGCAATGTAATACCGCATAGACAGTAGCCCCTGATGCTCGGTTCGGTGTTCGGAAAGAAAAGCCGGACTGAGGATCTTAAAAAGATATACGCAGGGTTGCTAAAAAATTATGTCAATATGGGTTGCAGGCTGCGCTGCTGACCTCTGCCGCACTGACTGCGGAGGTCGGTGCGTTGAAGCAGGAGCTCGAGCGGTCCGGGAAAGAGCTCGGCCGCGCCAGGAAGCAGCTCCAAGACAAAGAAGGTGAGTAACACCGCTTTGAATTTGTACCTTACAGAAAAGGATTTAGGTTGCGACAAAAAGTAACAAGGATAACATGGGTACTGCAGGGGCCACGAACGAGGTGGCGGCCCTGAAGGAGGCCGTGTCTGCGCCGAACATAATGCGGCCTCGAACGGGAGAGCGAGAAAAGCAAGAGGCACGGTGGCGGTGGTTCAGCAAGAGCTCCTGTGCTCTCATGGAAAAGCATGAGAGGTTGGAGCGTGACTCAAAGACTCGAGAGTCCGAGCTTGCCTCGCTCTCGAAAGTGCTAAAACCGCCAAGGCCGAGGCCCATAAGTCCCTTCAGAGGTTGAGTTGATGAGGAAGATAGCGGCGGTAAGGCATTTTTCATGCAAAGAAAGCATGTGAATGTAAATTACGTGTTACTTACCCGAATCGGAGCTCTCGAGGCGTTTGCAGATCTGCCTCAGCGTGTCTCGATGCCGCCGCATTCTACCGAGCCGAGGAGGGAGCTCAACGGAGAAGGTCTTCGGTCTCGAGATGCCGAGGCCGCCATCCAGTGCCCCTAGCGACCAGTGAAGCAGCTGGTCGAGCTTCACAAGGTGGCCGAGCAGGCCATGAAGGGCCTCATAGTCCGGCTGTGGCTCGGAGAGGCCATGCCAGGAGCTACTTCGCCTCGTCGACGGCTGGTGGATCGTGCCCCTGGGTGGAAGTTATCAAGCGCGCCGCTTTGTATTGAAGGTGCTCGTCGGGCCCTTGCCCGCGCAAAGGTGCATTGGGGCAAGCTGGATGCGGAGAAGCTAATCAGCGACGCGCCACCAGCGGGCAAGGAGCATCGTCGCCCGAACTTTACTATAAGGCTGTCTGAAGGGTGCCCGCAAGATTGCGGATGAGTGCCCTGTGGATGTAATTTTGAGTGAATTCGCAATGTGTTATCCTGTGCGCTGAAAACTTTGTTCATATCGCTAAGCAACGCTTGTTTAATTTAAAATATTACCTTCATGCGGCCGTTTATTAAATCTGAGAGATGGCAAGTCGTCGGCTTCGCCCCCATGCCACGAGAAAGTGGGGTGTTCGGATAAACTTGAGCACTCTTGTTCCCATGTTTGGGTCCATCTAGGAGGCGCCAACACAACGAACAAGGCAACCAGACTTATAGTGCTTGAACACTCTCACTTAGCCATAGAATTCTATAATTTTAAATTTGGTGAAGCCCCTAGTATTCGGAAGACCGAATTGGGGCGCTATCCACGCCTTCATCGGACATAATCCGAACTTCACTCAAGCGGCGAGGTCTTTAAGGACCCGAAGGACCTCTCGAACAGCGACCAGTCTCACGCCTTATCATGCCGGTCAGTTTTAGCTTTCTCCATCGAGGCGTTAACCGGCTCAACCGGGCGCAATCGCAGTGGTTCTCCAGTGCTACCTTAGCCGATAGAACGGAAATGTAAGGTGCCAAACATGGGAGCCGGAAAACCCAACTATTGACCCAAGACATGATTCGAGCTGATTCATATAATGCTATAAGTTCGGGTGCCGCACTTGTGAAAGTGTCGGACTTTATCACACCATAAAGCGGAGGACATAAGCCCTCGTGTATTTGGCGTACCAAGATGCTTTGGTGCAACATGTCGTAAATGAACATATATATATAGAGCGCTTTAATTAGTCCAATCCCTTGCTTTCCGCACTATTTGTATCATTGCATTACTTTATATATATATCTTATATATAAAGTAATGCAATTATAGGCAAAAGTGCATTACTTTATTCGAGAAGATATGCTAAAGTAATGAATGATACAAATAGTGCGGAAAGCAAGGGATTGATTTAATTAAAGGCGCTCTCCGTGGGTAGGCAGCGGAATGTTGTATTTTAACAAATTTAATGCTCGTGATGGAGACCACCGAGTGTTCGCCGCGCCTTTGTCCTTCCCTGGCTGTTGCATCATGAGTTCGGCAGGTTCGCCACGGACTGAGTTCTGTAAAAGAGAAAAATAAAAGAAAAAGAGCGACACACTTGGGAGCCCTGGTGTGGTCGAACCGCACTCTGGGTCTGTTGTGGTTGTGCCTTCCCCTATGCCCATGGTATCTCCAGGCGTAATTATGTCTGGAGAGGTTGTCTTGCAATTTTGCGAGGGCTGGGGTTGGGGCCGCATTATTTGGCGATGCACGGGCGTGCTGTGGTCTTGGTTGATGTTGCTCCGAGCACGTTTGGTCGTGTCCGGTCGCTTAACGGCCGGACTCGAGAATTGCCTTAAAAGGCTGCTCAGATTTCGCCGCGAGAGCCGCTGTATGTTCCTTCGCTCGAGGGAGCGTTCCGTGTTTCCATTGACCGTGATGACTCCACGAGGGCCCCGCATCTTGAGCTTAAGGTATGCATAATGCGGCACGCGTTGAATTTTGCAAACGCGTTCGTCCGAAAGCAGAGCGTGATAGCCGCTATGAACGGGACTATGTCGAAGATTAACTCCTCGCTCGAAATTATCCGGGATCCAAGACCACTTCAGTAATCGAGCCTGTACAATTGGCCTCAACACCTGGTATGACGCCTTTGAAGGTCGCGTTGTAGGTTTAATCCTTGAAGGGTCTATGGCCATCTTGCGACCGTATCCCGATAAAGCAGGTTCAGCTCGCCGCCGTCGAAGGACTCTCGTGAGGTGAAATCCATCAACGATTGGGTCTAAAACCAACGCGCGAATCCGCCATGGCGGATGCTGGTCGGATGGTCTCTTCGATCGAAAGTGATCGGGCAAGAGGACCATGGGTTGAATTTTGGGGCGATCGCTCCATCGCGTATCGTCCCTTAGTGCACGCTCGCTCCCTCTTGGGAATATCGTTGCGTATATCATGTTTACCATCCGAACTTGAGGGGGAATCCTTTTGTCCTCTGTTGTTCGGGCGGCGGGTCTCTTCCTCGTCATCGCTGTAGCCCTTGTCACTGTTTTCGGCGATTAATTTGCTCGCTGCTTGAATACCCAACAATCTCTGTTGGTATGGTTAGCTGGCTTTTCGGGGGTTCCATGTATTTGACAAGAGCGGTCGAGTATTCGGTCCAAATTGGACGGGCCCGGCGTGGTTCTTTTGAATGGCTTCTTCCGTTGACCGGGTTTGGAGCCTCGGAATCCAGCGTTGATCGTCGTATCCTCATTCTTTGCCGCCGTTAACGCGGCGTTTGTTTTGTTTCGACGCAACCTGCCATTGCGGTCCTTGGTATCCGGACTGCCAGCGTTTTCTTTGAGGTTGTTCTCGCGAGCGAGCCAGCTATCCTCTCCCGCATGTAAGCGGGTCATGAGGGATGTGAGGGCTGCCATGGATTTCGGCTTCTCCGTCCTAGGTGCCGGGCCAGCCACTCGTCGCGGATGTTATGTTTGAAGGCAGCGAGTGCCTCGCATCCGAACAATCGATGATTTGATTTTTCTTTGTTAAGAACCGTGTCGAGAATTGCCGCCGATTAAATTCGGCTGCTGGATTATGTGGCTTAGGTCATCTGCGTCCGTGGTCGCACATACGTCTCGAAGTTGTCGAGGAATGTGGCTTCCAGGTCTTCCCAGCATCCAATTGACTCTGCGGGTAGGCTGTTAAGCCAATGCCGAGCTGGTCCTTTAAGCTTGAGCGGGAGATATTTGATGGCGTGAAGATCGTCGCCGCGGACCATGTGTATATGGAGGAGATAATCCTCAATCCAGACCGCGGGGTCTGTTGTGCCATCGTAGGATTCGATATTAACGGGTTTGAACCCTTCAGGGATTTGATGATCCATTACTTCGTCAGTGAAGCATAGTGGGTGTGCGGCGCCTCTGTATTGAGCAATATCGCGACGTAGCTCGAGAGAGCGTTGTCTGCTGTGTTTGGCCCAGCCGGAGTAGTTGTATCCGGTGCGATGGTATTCGTCGTGGGTCGTGGGGCGTCCACGTGATCCATAGATAGATCTGGATTGTCTTGCCTTGTCCTCCAATATATCTCGCAAGTCCGGCGCGTTCCCCCGTGGCTTCCTGCTTTTAGAGCGATGCCGGGGTACGATTTTGGTGGAGGGCTTGCACGCCTCTCTATCGCGGCCACGAGGTGGTCGGTCTGCCGTATTATGCGCTGGTGATGCTGCCTCCTCTAATCGGGGGAGCAACTTGCGTTTTGGGTAACTTTTGGAGGGGCGTTCGAGTTCATACTCTTCGGCCGTGAGGACCTCGGTCCATCTGTCGGCCAGTAGGTCTTGATCAGCTTGAAGCTGTTGTTGCTTTTTCTTTAGGCTGTTTGTCGTGGCCATTAGCCTGCGTCTGAAACGCTCTTGTTGAAGGATCCTCAGTACGACGATTCATCGTCGCCGAGGCTTGCCTCGTCTCCGTGAGGGAGGTAAGTAATGTCATCCTCGACCTCTTCGCCCCGCCGCCTCTCCCGAGGGCTTGCTTCGCCTCCTCCTGCGCTGGATCGTCCGGAGGGAGTTGTCTTCGGCACTTTCGGGGTGTTATTATCTCTCGTGCTGGAATCTCCATTCTTCTGTGTGGCGGGATTTAGAGCGGCGCCACGACGTCGGCGCTTGGGCTGTTTCTTTAAGGAATCGGCCTCCGCTGCTTCTTCGCCGTCCCCATCTTTTGGGGTGTCCACCATGTATATGTCGATGACGAGGTGGTCTTCCAAAGGTCTCTGTAGGCACTGGTTCTTGGTAGTCTCCGCATCGCCGCCCATACCGTCGATGTCTTCGGAGTCGTAGTCGAGTATGTCGGTTAAATCATCGACGGTGGCTACGAAGTGGGTGGTGGGTGGGATCTGAATTTCTTCGTCATCCGCGTCCCAACCGTCCTGGCCGTAGTTCGGCCAGGGCTCTCCGGATAGCGAGAGATGCTTCAATGAATTTATGATATCGCCAAGGGCGAAGTGCTGAAAGATGTCCGCGCGGTGAATTCCATGATCGGCGCCCAATCGGATTCGGTGGCGCAGGGCGCAGGAGGTTGAGTCCGCAGGAGTCCGCACCTCGAGTCATGGGTTTTACGTGGGACAAGGTAAGTGTTCGCTCCATCGCCGAGGAATTGCGGCTCCCGAGGCGGTGTCCAGCCATCCGTCCTCGATTGAGCGATCGGCTCCGGACTATGAGTCGGAGCGGATCCGTGCGACCTCCAAGGTGCTGTCCGCGGCGAGTTAGGTCATGCCCATCGTGACAGCGCGGCGGCGCTTCGGCTGTGGCTCAGATCCATCGAGGATCAAGTCCCGCGGATATCGGCCGTGAAGTTTAAGCTTCAAACCTGACCGACGGCCAGGGGCGTAGCTTCGATCTGCTCCAGATGGCTAAGCGAGTTGGCCCGCGAGCGCGGCCGCCGAATCTGAAGATCTGTCCGGGAGAAAGGTCTCACCCAGACTGCGTCGTTGTTGATTGAAGAGGCCATCAAGCCTATCGGTGACGACACAGAGGAACTCTCAATGAAAGCACCAATGTCGGTGTCAAAACCGGCGGATCTCGGGTAGGGGGTCCCGAACTGTGCGTCTAGGCGGATGGTAACAGGAGACAAGGGACACGATGTTTACCTGTGTTCGGGCCCTCTTGATGGAGGTAAAACCCTACGCCCCGCTTGATTGATATTGATATTGTGGATGTTTACAAGAGTGGATCTACCACGAGATCAAGGAGGCTAAACCCTAGAAGCTAGCCTATGGTATGATTGTAAGGGTTGTCGTGATTGTTGTCCTACGGACTAAAGCCATCCGGTTTATATAGACACCGGAGAGGGCTAGGGTTACATAGAGTCGGTTACAATGGTAGGAGATCTACATATCCGTATCACCAAGCTTGCCTTCCACGCCAAGGAAAGTCCCATCCGGACACGGGGTGAAGTCTTCAATCTTGTATCTTCATAGTCTTGGAGTCCGGTCGATGATGATAGTCCGGCAAATGATAGTTCGGCTGATGATGGTAGTCCGGCTATCCGGACACCCCCTAATCCAGGACTCCCTTAGACGTATCACTAGACAACCTACTTTGATGCAAAGATTAAATTGGTAAAGAAAAGCTAAAAATTGTTAGTTGCCTATTCACCCCCCCCCCCTAGTCAACTATATCGATCCTTTCAAAATGTTCCAACATCCAAGAATTATAATCTCTGAGGAAAATTTCTTGGGTAGATGCTCTGATGCAAGGACAAGTTCTTCATAAAGTGATGTGCCTCTTTTCTTACCAGGAATTAGTGAATTCCAGCAGTCTTGAGCAAAAGTGCAGCCCCAAAGAAGGTGCATTACTGTCTCTTCAGCACTCTGTCTACAGTTTGGGCAGTGAGGGTCATCTAGGTGCATCCCTTTCCTTTGAAGTAAGGCTCTGGTGTTTATTCTTTCATGGGCAGCTAGCTAGAAGAAAATCTTGTGCCTCAGTCTATTTTTACTTTTCCAAGTCATCTTGAAAATTGGGCGCTCCTCTGAGTTTGGGATCAAGCTGTTATAGACTCTGATGGATGAAAAATTAGCCTTCCCTTCATGGCTCCATTGATAATTTGCAGAATTTGTCAACTGTGGGAAAAGATTGTCCAACTGCTGAAGTTGATTGAAAGCTTGATTTGATAATGGAAGTTGGAAGTTGTCTGTACTGTCATCTGCCTCATGGTAGTGTTGGACAGAGAGAGAATGATTTGTGGAGAAGGAATGAAGCTGTGGGAATTGGATGTATAGTGGCTCACCTATCCACTTGTCCTGCCACAATAGAGCAATAGCACCTGAGACAACCTTACATTCCATAATAATCTTAAAATCACCCAAAAGAGAGATGTGAGCTTTCCACCAGAAGGACCCAACCCTAGCATCAGTTGGGGGACCATGTTGATAATGCTTTTCCCAAATCAAATTAACCCAAGGGATATCTGCCATATTTAGGAACGTATCTAAATTCTTCATGAGAAGTGCCATATTGTGGGTTGCAATATCTATAATGCCAAGCCCTCCGTGCATTTTGGGCTTGCAAACTTTCTGCCAGGAAATAAGTGTTGTGCCTCCCTCCTCCATACCATATTTTCTCCAAAAGAACCTCCTGAGGAATTTGTTGAGCTGCTCAATAACTCCTGCTGGCAGAGACAGTGTACTCATGTAGAAAATTGGCAGTGAAGCAAACACCGACTTAATCAGAAGCAATCTACCATCATAACATAAAAGTGTTGAGCATCCAGACAACCATCTGTCAATCCTTTGTAATATAGGGTTAAAATCTTCAATTTTTGGTTTTAATGTGCTCATTGGAAGGCCTAGATAGGTGAAAGGTAAGCTTCCACGCTTGCAACCCAGAAGTGATAGCAGAGTGGGTAGTTCATCTTCAGGTACATTGATTGGAACCAAGATCGATTTCTCATAATTCACCTTGAGACCAGTGAAAACAGTGAAGTGCAAAAGGAGGTTTTTAATATGAGCAAGTTGCACTGACTGGGCAGGTAAGACAAGGATGGTGTCATCTGCATATTAGATTACTAGGAATTCAAGACAGGCTTGACTTGGGATTGGAGGATTGATAAGGATGGTGTCATCTGCATATTGGTGTCACATACATCTTCCTAAAATCCATGAAGGAATATATTGTCAAGTTTGTGATGTCGTTACTAAAACAAGAAAGAAACAAATCAAAGGGCGCGTAATATGTTATGCCTATGACAACAATGCACATAGGCACAAGAAACTGAGGCACGTGGCTGAACGCGGGCAACACAACCTAACATCAGCCCACATTCCCAGACCCAGCACGCACAGAACCAGTGAATGTTTGAACCCTGTACCTCGAGGCCCTAGGGTGAAAACAGTGGATCCCTCCATCCTACGGTTTTGCTAAAAGGTAAGTATTGATGCTTTGGTCTCTAAGAACCAGGATCGAGGGGCCATAGATCTTGTTTGTTGTCAGGACGATCAGGGGTTATATTTGGGTGCTTCAGCTGTTGTTATGAGAAGCTTAACTGAACCAAACACTTTAGAGACGATGGCATGATTAGAGGGCCTTAATCTGGTATATGTGATATTTACCCGTGTAAGGTACAAGTTGCAACAGACTGTTTGGCAACTGTTAAGAACCTAAAGAACCTTTCCTGGTTGCAAGCAGTACAATCATCCAAGATATCAAGGTCGAGAAGGGTGCTTCGGCAAGACCAGTATTGACCATGAGATTAGGGAAGCCAGCTTCAAGCTCATGAACTAGGTAAGACAACAACATCCAGAGGACTTGGACCCTACGTCAAGAAAGCAACCAGGAGGGCACGAGGTAGGGGGGCGCGCCTACCCCCCCTGGGCTAGCCCTCCACCCTCGTGGGGCCCACGTTGCTCCATCGACGTACTTCTTCCTTCTATATATACCTACGTACCCCCAAACTACCAGATACGGAGCCAAAAAGCCTAATTCCACCACCGCAACCTTCTGTACCCGTGAGATCCCATCTTGGGGCCTTTTAGGAGTTCACGAGGGGGGCATCGATCACGAAGGTCTTCTACATCAACACCATAGCCTCTCTGATGATGTGTGAGTAGTTTACCTCAGACCTTCGGGTCCATAGTTATTAGCTAGATGGCTTGTTCTCTCTCTTTGGATCTCAATACAAAGTTCTCCATGATTCTCGTGGAGATCTATTTGATGTAATCTTCTTTTGCGGTGTGTTTGTTGAGACCGATGAATTGTGGATTTATGATCAAGTTTATCTATGAAAAATATTTGAATCTTCTCTGAATTAATTTATGTATGATTGGTTATCTTTGCAAGTCTCTTCGAATTATCAGTTTGGTTTGGCCTGCTAGATTGATCTTTCTTGCAATGGGAGAAGTGCTTAGCTTTGGGTTCAATCTTGCGGTGTCCTTTCCCAGTGATAATAGGGGCAGCAAGGCACGTATTGTATTGTTGCCATCAAGGATAACAAGATGGGGTTTATATCATATTGCATGATTTTATCCCTCTACATCATGTCATCTTACTTAAAGTGTTACACTGTTCTTATGAACTTAATACTCTAGATGCATGCTGGATAGCGGTCGATGTGTGGAGTAATAGTAGTAGATGCAGGCAGGAGTCGGTCTACTTGTCGCGGACGTGATGCCTATATACATGATCATACCTAGATATTCTCATAACTATGCTCAATTCTGTTAATTGCTTAACAGTAATTTGTTTACCCACCGTACTATTTATGCTCTGGAGAGAAGCCACTAGTGAAACCTATGGCCCCCGGGTCTATTTTCCATCATATTAATCTTCCAACACTAAGCTATTTTTATTACCTTTTATTTTACTTTGCATCTTTATCATAAAAATACCAAAAATATTATCTTATCATATCTCACTTTCGTAAGTGACCGTTAAGGGATTGACAAGCCCTTTATTGCGTTGGTTGCGAGGATTTTATTTGTTTGTGTAGGTGCGAGGGACTCGTGCGTGGCCTCCTACTGGATTGATACATTGGTTCTCAAAAACTGAGGGAAATACTTACGCTGCTTTACTGCATCACCCTTTCCTCTTCGAGGGAAAACCAACACAATGCTCAAGAGGTAGCAAGAAGGATTTCTGGCGCGGTTGACGGGGAGTCTACGCAAAAGTCAACATACCAAGTACCCATCACAAACCCATATCTCCCGCATTACATTATTTGCCATTTGCCTCTCGTTTTCCTCTCCCCCACTTCACCCTTGCCGTTTTATTCGCCCTCTCTCTTTTCCGTTTGCCTTTTTTTTCGCTCTCTTCTTGTTTGCTCGTGTGTTGGATTGCTTGCTTGTCACGATGGCTCAAGATAATACTAAATTGTGTGACTTTACCAATACCAACAACAATGATTTTCTTAGCACTCCGATTGCTCCTCTTACCAATACTGAATCTTGTGAAATCAATACTCTTTATTGAATCTTGTCATGAAAGATTAATTCGCCGGCCTTACTAGTGAAGATGTCGCTACCCATCTAAATAGCTTCGTTGATTTGTGTGATATGCAAAAGAAGAAATATGTGGACAATGATATTGTTAAATTGAAGCTATTTCCTTTTTCGCTTAGAGAACGTGATAAGGCTTGGTTTTCGTCTCTGCCTAAAAATAGTATTAATTCATGGAATAAGCGCAAACATGCTTTTATCTCTAAGTATGTTCCTCCCACTAAGATCATCTCTCTTAGAAATGATATTATGAATTTTAAGCAACTTGATCATGAACATGTTGCACAAGCTTGGGAGAGGATGAAATTAATGATACATAATTGCCCTACACATGGTTTGAATTTGTGGATGATTATACAAAAATTTTATGCCGGATTGAATTTTGCTTCTAGAAATCTTTTAGATTCGGCCGTGGGAGGCACTTTTATGGAATCACTTTAGGAGAAACTACTAAACTCCTAGATAATAATATGGTTAATTATTCTCGATGGCACACCGAAAGATCTACTAATAAAAAAGTGCATGTGATAAAAGAAATTAATGTTTTGAGTGGAATGATGGATGAACTTATGAAATTATTTGCTACTAAGAGTGTTTCTTCTGATCCTAATGATATGCCTTTGTCTACATTGATTGAGAATAATAATGAATCTATGGATGTGAATTTTGTTGGTAGGAATAATTTTGGTAACAACGCGTATAGAGGAAACTTTAATCCTAGGCCGTATCCTAGTAACTCCTCTAATAATTATGGTAATTCCTACAACAATTCTTATGGAAATTTTAATAAGATGCCCTCTGAATTTGAGACTAGTGTTAAGGAGTTTATGAATTCGCAAAAGAATTTTAATGCTTTGCTTGAAGAAAAATTGTTTAAAGTTGATGAATTAGCTAGGAACATTGATAGAATTTCTCTTGATGTTGATTCTTAGAAACTTAGATCTATTCCACCTAAGCATGATATCAATGAGTCTCTCAAAGCCATGAGAATTTCCATTGATGAGTGCAAAGAAAGAACCGCTAGGATGCATGCTAAGAAAGATTGTTTTGTGAAAGCGTGTTCTTCTAGTTTCTATGAAAATAAAGATGAAGATATAAAAGTTATTGATGTGTCCCCTATTAAATCTTTGTTTTGCAATATGAATCTTCATAATGATTGGACTGAAAATGATCCACCTTTACCTAGAAGGCGTTCCAAAAATTCGGAGTTTTTAGATCTTGATGCAAAAATTGGTAAAAGTGGGATTGAAGAGCTCAAAACTCTAGATATTAATGAACCCGACATTTTGGATTTCAAGGAATTTAATTATGATAATTTCTCTTTGATAGATTGTATTTCCTTGTTGCAATCCGTGCTAAATTCTCCACATGCTTATAGTCAAAATAAAGTCTTTACCAAACATATCGTTGATGCTTTGATGCAATCTTATGAAGAAAAAATTGAGTTGGAAGTTTCTATCCCTAGAAAACTTTATGATGAGTAGGAACCTACTATTAAAATTAAAATTAAAGATCATGAATTCTATGCTTTGTGTGATTTGGCAGCCAGTGTTTCCATGATTCCAAAAACTTTGTGTGATTTGCTAGGTTTCCGTGATTTTGATGATTGTTCTTTAAACTTGCACCTTGCGGATTCCACCATTAAGAAACCTATGGGAAGAATTAATGATGTTCTTATTGTTGCAAATAGGAATTATGTGCCCGTAGATTTTATCGTTCTTGATATAGATTGCAATCCTTCATGTCCTATTATTCTTGGTAGACCTTTCCTTAGAACGATTGGTGCAATTATTGATATGAAGGAAAGGAATATTAGATTCCAATTTCCGTTAAGGAAACGCATGGAAAAATTCCCTAGAAATAAAATAAAATTACCTTATGAATCTATTATGAGAGCCACTTATGGATTACCTACCAAAGATGGCAATACCTAGATCTATCCTTGCTATTATGCCTAGCTAGGGGCGTTAAACGATAGCGCTTGTTGGGAGGCAACCCAATTTTATTTTTAGTTTTTTGCTTTTTGCTTATGTTTACGAATAAATATTTGATCTAGCCTCTGGTTAGATGTGTTTTTATGTTTTAATTAGTGTCTGTGCCAAGTTTAACCTATAGGATCTTCTTGGATGATAGTTATTTGATCTTGCTGAAAATTCCAGAAACTTTCTGTTCACTACAATAATTGTTAAAAATCACAAGAATGTGATAAAATATTTATTCCAATTTCTGATAATCAATAAACAAATTTTCTAGGTCTTCCTATTTTTTCTGAATTTTTTGAGTTCCAGAAGTTTGGGTTAGTTACAGATTACTACAGACTGTTCTGTTTTTGATAGATTCTGTTTTTCGTGTGTTGTTTGCTTATTTTTATGAATCTATGGCTAGTAAAATAGTTTATAAACCATAGATAAGTTGGAATACAGTAGGTTTAACACCAATATAAATAAATAATGAGTTCATTACAGTACCTTGAAGTGGTGTTTTGTTTTCTTTCGCTAACGGAGCTCACGAGATTTTTCTGTTAAGTTTTGTGTTGTGAAGTTTTCAAGTTTTGGGTAAAAGATTTGATGGATTATGGAACAAGGAGTGGCAAGAGCCTAAGCTTGGGGATGCCAATGGAACCCCAAGATAATCTAAGGACACCTAAAATCCAAAGCTTGGGGATGCCCCGGAAGGCACCCCCTCTTTCGTCTACTTCCATCGGTAACTTTACTTGGAGCTATATTTTTATTCACCACATGATATGTGTTTTGCTTGGAGCGTCTTGTATTATTTGAGTCTTTATTTGTTAGTTTCACACAATCATCCTTGCTGTACACACCTTTTGAGAGAGACCCACATGATTCGGAAATTGTTAGAATACTCTATGTGCTTCACTTATATCTTTTGAGTTATACAGTTTTTGCTCTAGCGCTTCACTTATATCTTTTAGAGCACGGTGGTGGATTTGTTTTATAGAAACTATTGTTCTCTCATGCTTCACTTATGTTATTTTGAGAGTCCTACAAAACAGCGTGGTAATTTGCTTTAATTATGATAGGCATTCAAGATTAGTAAAAAATTTCTTATGAGTGTGTTGAATACTATGAGAAGTTTGATACTAGATAATTGTTTTGAGATATGAAGATGGTGATATTAGAGTCATGCTAGTTGAGTAGTTGTGGATTTGAGGAATACTTGTGTTAAAGTTTGTGATTCCCGTAGCATGCATGTATGGTGAACCGTTATGTGATGAAGTCGGAGCATGATTTATTGATTGATTGTCTTCCTTATGAGTGGCGGTCGGGGACGAGCGATGTCTTTTCCTACCAATCTATCCCCCTAGGAGCATGCGCATAATACTTTGCTTCGATAACTTGTAAATTTTTGCAATAAGTATATGAGTTCTTTATCACTAATGTTGATTCCATGGATTATACGCACTTTCTTTCTTCCACCATTACTAGCCTCTCTAATACCACACTTTTCGCCGATATGATACACCCACCATATACCTTCCTCAAAACATCCACCATACCTACCTATCATGGCATTTCCATAGCCATTACGAGATATATTGCCATGCAACTTACCACCGTTCCGTTTATTATGACACGCTCCATCATTGTCATATGGCTTTGGATGATCATGTAGTTGACATTGTATTTGTGGCAAAGCCACCGTTCATAATTCTTTCATACATGTCACTCTTGATTCATTGCATATCCCGGTATACCGCCGAAGGCATTCACATAGACTCATATTTTGTTCTAAGTATTGAGTTGTAATTATTGAAGTTGTAAGTAAATAAAAGTATGATGATCATCATTTTTTAGAGCATTGTCCCAAGTGAGGAATGGATGATGGAGACTATGATTCCCCCACAAGTCGGGATGAGACTCAGGACTAAAAAAAGAGAGGCCATAAAAAAAGACAAAAGGCACAAATAAAAAAATGAGAGAAAAAGAGAGAAGGGACAATGTTACTATCCTTTTACCACACTTGTACTTCAAAGTAGCACCATGATCTTCATGATAGAGAGTCTGCTATGATATCAGTTTCATATACTAGTGCGAATCTTTCATTATAGAACTTTCATATATTCCAATGACGGGCTTCCTCAAAATGCCCTAGGTCTTCGTGAGCAAGCGAGTTGGATGCACACCCACTTAGTTTCTTTTGTAGAGCTTTCATATACTTATAGCTCTAGTGCATCTGTTGCATGGCAATCCCTACTCACTCACATTGATATCTATTAATGGGCATATCCATAGCCCGTTGATATGCTAGTTGATGTGAGACTATCTTCTCCCTTTTTGTCTTCTCCACAACCACCATTCTATTCCACATATAGTGCTATGTCCGTGGCTCACGCTCATGTATTGTGGGAAGATTGAAAAAGTTTGAGAATATCAAAAGTATGAAACAATTGCTTGGCTTGTCATCGGGGTTGTGCATGATTTAAATACTTTGTGTGGTGAAGATAGAGCATAGCCAGACTATATGATTTTGTAGGGATAACTTTCTTTGGCCATGTTATTTTGAGAAGACATAATTGCTTAGTTAGTATGCTTGAAGTATTATTATTTTTATGTCAATATTAGACTTTAGTCTTGAATCTTCCGGATCTGAATATTCATACCACAATTAAGTGAATTACATTGAAATTATGCCAAGTAGCATTCCACATGAAAAATTCTGTTTTTATCATTCACCTACTCGAGGACGAGCAGGAATTAAGCTTGGGGATGCTTGATATGTCTCCAATGTATCTATAATTTTTGATTGTTCCATGCTATATTATATTCTGTTTTGGACAATAATGGGCTTTATTATACACTTTTATATTATTTTTGGGACTAACCTATTAACCGGAGGCCCAGCCCAAAATTGTTGTTTTTTGCCTATTTGAGTTCAGAAAAAGAATATCAAGCGGAGTCCAAGCGGAATGAAACCTTGGGAGCGTGATTTTGGAGCGAGCGTGATCCAGAGGACTTGGACCCTACATCAAGAAAGCAACTAGGAGGGCACGAGGGGGTGCGCCTACCCACAGGCGCGCCTCCACCCTCGTGGGGCCCACGTTGCTCCACCGGCGTACTTCTTCCTCCTATATATACCTCGTACCCCAAACTACGGATCTGAGCCAAAAACCTAATTCCACCACCGCAACCTTCTGTACCCGTGAGATCCCATCTTGGGGCCTTTTCCGGAGCTCCGTCAGAGGGGGCATCGATCAAGGATGGCTTCTACATCAACACCATAGCCTCTCCGATGATGTGTGAGTAGTTTACCTCAGACCTTCGGGTCCATAGTTATTAGCTAGATGGCTTCTTCTCTCTCTTTGGATCTCAATACAAATTTCTCCACGATTCTCGTTGAGATCTATTCGATGTAATCTTCTTTTGCGGTGTGTTTGTTGAGGCCGATGAATTGTGGGCTTATGATCAAGATTATCTATGAACAATATTTGAATCTTCTCTGAATTCTTTTATGTATGATTGGTTATCTTTGCAAGTCTCTTCGAATTATCAGTTTGGTTTGGCCTACTAGATTGATCTTTCTTGCAATGGGAGAAGTGCTTAGCTTTGGGTTCAATCTTGCGGTGTCCTTTCCGGTGTGATGAGGGGCAGCAAGGCACGTATTGTATTGTTGCCATCGAGGATAACAAGATGGGGTTTATATCATATTGCATGAGTTTATCCCTCTACATCATGTCATCTTACTTAAAGCATTACTCTGTTCTTATGAACTTAATACTCTAGATGCACGCTGGATAGCGGTTGATGTGTGGAGTAATAGTACTAGATGCAGGCAGGAGTCGGTCTACTTGTCGCGGACGTGATGCCTATATACATGATCATACCTAGATATTCTCATAACTATGCTCAATTCTGTCAGCTGCTCAATAGTAATTTGTTTACCCACCGTAATATTTATGCTCTCGAGAGAAGCCACTAGTGAAACCTATGGCCCCCGGGTCTATTTTCCATCATATTAATCTTCCAACACTTAGCTATTTTTATTGCCTTTTATTTTACTTTGCATCTTTATCATAAAAATACCAAAAATATTATCTTATCAGATCTCACTTTCGTAAGTGACCGTGAAGGATTGACAACCCCTTTATTGCGTTGGTTGCGACGATTTTATTTGTTTGTGTAGGTGCGAGGGACTCGTGCGTGGCCTCCTACTGGATTGATATGTTGGTTTTCAAAAACTGAGGGAAATACTTACGCTGCTTTACTGCATCACCCTTTCCTCTTCAAGGGAAAACCAACGCAGTGCTCAAGAGGTAGCAGCGGCAACCACCCCTCCTCCTTCTCCTCCCCCGCGTGCGCCTCCTTCCCCCTGCATGGCTGGGCGCATGGCCCTCTCCAGATCTGGGGGATCCAACTCTAGGTCCACCATGCCATGGCCGCCCGTGCGCTCGCTCTTCGTGCCAGTCGTGGGATTCGCACTCGGCCCTCTTCGGTCGAGTGGCCCGTCGGTACCCGCGCCTGCAGATGCCCCTTGGCGAATGAAGCGGAGCCGCCGGGAGCGGAATCGCCCTGCCCAGCCGCGCGCTGATGGTAGACGCACACTCCCTGCTGCCAGGCCGCCTCCCAACTCACGGCTGCCGGCTCGGTTCTTCCGCTGTTGCTACAACTATGGCGAGGACGACCATATCTCCCGCGAATGCACCAACCCAACCAGGTGTGTGCGCTACGAGGGGGTGGGGCACAGCTCCACGGACTGCCCGCTTCGCCGCGGCTCTTCGGTGTTCGGTGGCAGCTCGCCCCGCCCGCCTCCTCCTCGTCGCCAGCGCATCTCCCCACCCCCCAGCTCAAGGTTGGCCTGCGCTGGGCTCCGCCATCCCCGGCCGCCCCCGGGCCCTCCGCCGCCAGGCGCCGTCCGGGTGGACCACTCCTGGAGCAGGGTGGTGGCCGAGGCATCCAACAAGGGCTCGGTGGACGGGCCTGTCTTCGATGTTCCCTTCGCCGGGCTCCCGCCGCGGGTGGAGGTCGTGCGGCTTCCGCCGGTGCAGCGAATGGAGGAGACTTCTAGCTGCTACCTGGAGTGCTCTGAGGAAACTGTGCAGCTGGAGGCAGAGCTAGCGCGCGCCGACGTGGTCACTGTTGTCGGCGACCGGCCAGCCGTTGACCTTGCTAGTGCGGCTGCTGCGCTCCATGCGGAGTTCGACATTGGGCCGGTGCACATGTCCATCCCTGTGTTCTATCCGGAGGACTTTCTTGTGTTGTGCGACTCCCTCCTCCTCCGGCAGCGCGTGGCGGATCGGGGCAGGGTGGATTGTTCGGGGTTCACGCTCGCGCTCCGCTCTTGGATCCGGCAGGCCCAGGCCACGGCAGTGAACCTTCCCTTCCTGGTGCCGCTCGATCTCGTCGGGGTGCTGGCGAATGCTTGGACGCGGCGCACGGCGGACGTCATTCTTGACGGCTGTGGTTTCGTCGTCGATGTCGCGAAAGAGACAACCATCCGCAATGACATGTCCCATTTTCGTGTCTGGCTCTGCACGACAGATCTTTGTCACATCCCCACCCGCAAGTTCCTCTTCGTCGAGCCGCCGCTTCCTTCGGCGGCGACGGCGGCGCCGCCCAGGCGTGCGCCGAGGGTGTCATTGAGAGGGAAGGCCGGCACTTTGAGGTATCCCATTCAGATTCGCCGTGTTGCTGATACGCCGGTGCCGCCGCGTTCTCCTCCGCCTCCTCCATCGCCAAGGTCGCCGTCCCCGCCTCCTCCTCCTCCTTCACTGCCGGCGGATGTGGATCGCAGCCTCGAGGCTCAAAGCTCACCAGGCTGTTGGATGGATGGGGAGACCCTGCTACCTCTTGAGCACTGCGTTGGTTTTCCCTTGAAGAGGAAAGGGTGATACAGTAAAGTAGCGTAAGTATTTCCCTCAGTTTTTGAGAACCAAGGTATCAATCCAGTAGGGGATCACGCACGAGTCCCTCGCACCTACACAAAAAATTAAGAACCTCGCAACCAACGCGATAAAGGGGTTGTCAATCCCTCAACGGTCACTTACGAGAGTGAGATCTGATAGATATGATAAGATAATATTTTTGGTATTTTTATGATAAAGAGAAATAAAGATGAAAAGTAAAATAAAAGGCAAAAGAAATAACTAAGTGTTGGAAGATTAATATGATGGAAAATAGACCCGGGGGCCATAGGTTTCACTAGTGGCTTCTCTCAAGAGCATAAGTATTGCGGTGGGTGAACAAATTACTGTTGAGCAATTGATAGAATTGAGCATAGTATGAGACTATCTAGGTATGATCATGTATATAGGCATCACGTCCGTGGCAAGTAGACCGACTCCTGCCTGCATCTACTACTATTACTCCACAAGTCGACCGCTATCTAGCATGCATCTAGAGTATTAAGTTCATAAGAACAGAGTAATGCTTTAAGTAAGATGACATGATGTAGAGGGATAAACTCATGCAATATGATATAAACCCCATCTTTTTATCCTCGATGGCAACAATACAATACGTGCCTTGATGCCCCTGCTGTCACTGGGAAAGGACACCGCAAGATTGAACCCAAAGCTAAGCACTTCTCCCATTGCAAGAAAGATCAATCTAGTAGGCCAAACCAAACTAATAATTCGAAGAGACTTGCAAAGATAACCAATCATACATAAAAGAATTCAGAGAAGATTCAAATATTGTTCATAGATAATCTTGATCATAAACCCACAATTCATCAGTCTCAACAAACACACCGCAAAAGAAGATTACATCTAATAGATCTCCACGAGAATCGTGGAGAACTTTGTATTGAGATCCAACGAGAGAGAAGAAGCCATCTAGCTAATAACTATGGACCCGAAGGTCTGAGGTAAACTACTCACACATCATCGGAGAGGCTATGGTGTTGATGTAGAAGCCCTTCGTGATAAATGCCCCCTCCGGCGGAGCGCCGAAAAAGGCCCCAAGATGGGATCTCATGGGTACAGAAGGTTGCGGCGGTGGAAATAGGTTTTTGGCTCCGTATCTGATAGTTTGGGGGTACGTAGGTATATATAGGAGGAAGAAGTACGTTGGTGGAGCAACGTGAGCCCCACGAGGGTGGAGGGCGCGCCCAGGGGGGTAGGCGCGCCCCCCTGCCTCGTGCTCTCCTAGTTGATTTCTTGACGTAGACTCCAAGTCCTCTGGATCACGTTTGTTTCGAAAATCACGTTCCCGAAGGTTTCATTCCATTTGGACTCCGTTTGATATTCTTTTTCTACGAAACACTGAAATAGGCAAAAAAACAACAATTTGGGTTGGGCCTCCGGTTAATAGGTTAGTCCCAAAATAATATAAAATTGTATAATAAAGCCCGTTAAACATCCAAAACAGAATATAATATAGCATGGAACAATAAAAAATTGTAGATACGTTGGAGACGTATCAAGCATCCCCAAGCTTAATGCCTGCTCGTCCTCGAGTAGGTAATGATAAAAACAGAATTCTTGATGTGGAATGCTATATAGCATAATTTTCAATGTAATTCTCTTGTGGTATGAATATTCAGATCTGAAAGATTCAAGACAAAAGTTTAATATTGACATAAAAATAATAATACTTCAAGCATACTAACTAAGCAATTATGTCTTCTCAAAATAACATGGCCAAAGAAAGTTATCCCTACAAAATCATATAGTCTGGCTATGCTCTATCTTCACCACACAAAGTATTTAAATCATGCACAACCCCGATGACAAGCCAAGCAATCGTTTCATACTTTTGGTGTTCTCAAACTTTTTCAATCTTCACGCAATACATGAGCGTGAGCCATGGACATAGCACTATATGTGGAATACAATGGTGGTTGTGGACACGACAAAAAAAGGAGAAGATAGTCTCACATCAACTAGGCGTATCAACGGGCTATGGAGATGCCCTTTAATAGATATCAATATGAGTGAGTAGGGATTTCCATGCAACGGATGCAGTAGAGCTATAAGTATATGAAAGCTCAACAAAAGAAACTAAGTGGGTGTGCATCCAACTCGCTTGCTCATGAAGACCAAGGGCATTTTGAGGAAGCCCATCATTGGAATATACAAGCCAAGTTCTATAATGAAAAATTCCCACTAGTATATGAAAGTGATATCATAGGAGACTCTCTATCATGAATATCATAGTGCTACTTTGAAGCACAAGTGTGGTAAAAGGATAGTAACATTGTCCCTTCTCTCTTTTTCTCACATTTTGTTTATTTGGGCCTTTTCTCTTTTTTTATGGCCTCTTTTTTTCGTCCGGAGTCTCATCCCGATTTGTGGGGGAATCATAGTCTCCATCATCCTTTCCTCACTTGGGACAATGCTCTAAAAATGATGATCATCACACTTTTATTTACTTACAAATCAACAATTACAACTCAATACTTAGAACAAAATATGACTCTATGTGAATGCCTCCGGCGGTGCACCGGGATATGCGATGAATCAAGAGTGACATGTATGAAAGAATTATGAATGGTGGCTTTGCCACAAATACGATGTCAACTGCATGATCATGCAAAGCAATATGACAATGATGGAGCGTGTCATAGTAAACGGAACGGTGGTAAGTTGCATGGCAATATATCTCGGAATGGCTATGGAAATGCCATAATAGGTAGGTATGGTGGCTGTTTTGAGGAAGGTATATGGTGGGTGTATGATACTGGCGAAAAGTGCGCGGTATTAGAGAGGCTAGCAATGGTGGAAGGACGAGAGTGCGTATAATCCATGGACTCAACATTAGTCATAAAGAACTCATATACTTATTGCAAAAATCTACAAGTTATCAAAGCAAAGTATTACGCGCATGCTCCTAGGGGATAGATTGGTAGGAAAAGACCATCGCTCGTCCCCGACCGCCACTCATAAGGAAGACAATCAATAAATAAATCATGCTCCGACTTCATCACATAACGGTTCAGCATACGTGCATGCTACGGGAATCACAAACTTTAACACAAGTATTCCTCAAATCCGCAACTACTCAACTAGCATGACTCTAATATCACCATCTTCATATCTCAAAACAATTATCTGAAAGTGCGTTATATCGACTAGAGGGGGGGTGAATAGGCGATTTTTATGAATTCTTCACTGAGGAATTTGCCGGTGAGGAAATTCCTTAGCGAAGAACTACTTGCAGCGGAATAAGTACTCAGAAGTAAGCATAACAGATTAGAAGCATTGTCATCTTGATGAAATGAAGACAATCACAGAGTACAGAAAGCGTAATCACAGGATAACACAAGATGAAGACAAAGCAGATGAAGAAATTGAACTGAGGAAATTGAGAAAGTCTTGATCAAAGTCTTCAAACACAGATATGAACAAACACTCAACACAAGAATGAGGAAATGAAAGGGTTGAGGAAATAGAACCAGTTAGGTTGGTGAAGACAATGATTTGGTAGACCAGTTCCAACTGCTGTCTCAGCTTATGCGTCTGGTTGGAGCGGCTGAGTATTTAAACTCGAGGACACACAGTCCGGACACCCGATCATCGAGCACGCAGCTCGGGACACCAAGTCCTCACCGTATTCTCCTTGAACTAAGATCACGCAGACCTCGTCCAATCACTCGTGGTAAGTCTTCAGGCGACTTCCAAACCTTCACATACTTGGTCACTCGGCGATCCACAATTCCTCTTGGATGCTCTAGACCTTGACGCCTAACCGTCTGGAAGAAGCACAGTCTTCAAAGGTAACAAGCGTCGGATCCACGCAGGATCAATTTCTTCAGTGATGCTCTATCACTTTGGGTTTGTTGGGGTTTGGTTTTTGGGTTTTTCCTCACTTGATGATTTTCGCTCAAAGTCCTCAGAGGATGGGTTGCTCTCGAATGACAAGTGTCAAGTTCTCTCGGAGCAGCCAACCAGCTAGTGGTTGTAGGGGGCGGCTATTTATAGCCTAGGGAGCAGCCCGACATGATAAGACATAAATGCCCTTCAATGATATGACCGTTAGGTGGATAAGATATTTTTGGGACAGGTGGCGCAAGAAGATAAAGAACGGTCGGAAATTTGAACATCAAATTCCTCGGGGCTATCATGTTCCTCCTTGTGTAGGCAATTCACATTTGGCGAATTCCTAACTCCTCGGTCGAACAAATTCTCAACAACTGAAGAACTTCGTCTCATCCATCAAGAAATTGACTGAACTGTATGAGATTTCAAAGGCTTCACTCAAGGGATTGGTAGATGTAGGATTTTGAGTTGAACATCAAATGGAAATTTTTCCTTAGTATTTCCTCGACCCCTTTAACGATGACGGTGTTTCCTATGACTCAAGAAAGAGAAAATGAAACTACGAAAACAAAAGTCTTCACGCTTCATGTTCCTCAAATGAATACCAAGTCTTCAAGGTCACACCAATTTCTTCACTTTCAAAGTCTTGTAAAGTCTTCGAATATCAAAGTCTTCAGTTGAAGAACTTCATTTTTAGGGGTCGACTTTCTCTGTAAATATCAAACTCCTCATAGACTTATAGACCTGTGTACACTCACAAACGAATTAGTTACTTAACCTATAAGTCTTCAATACACCAAAATCACTAAGGGGCACTAGATGCACTTACATTATCAAGCATCAAACTTCTCATAGTATTCAACACACTCATAAGATAATTATTACTAATCTTGGATGCCTATTACTTTAGGACTAATTTCTCAATCTAAGCAAATTACCATGCTGTTTTGTAGGACTCTCAAAATAATATAAGTGAAGCATGAGAGAACAATAGTTTCTATAAAACAAATCCACCACCGTGCTCTAAAAAATATAAGTGAAGCACTAGAGCAAAAACTATATAGCTCAAAAGATATAAGTGAAGCACATAGAGTATTCTAATAAATTCCGAATCATGTGTGTCTCTCTCAAAAGGTGTGTACAGAAAGGATGATTGTGGTAATCTAAAAAGCAAGGACTCAAATCATACAAGATGCTCCAAGCAAAACACATATCATGTGGTGAATAAAAATATAGCTCCAAGTAAAGTTACCGATGGAAGTAGACGAAAGAGGGGATGCCTTCCGGGGCATCCCCAAGCTTTGGATTTTTCGTGTCCTTAGATTATCTTGGGGAGCCATGGGCATCCCCAAGCTTAGGCACTTTCCACTCCTTGTTCCATTATCCATCAAATCTTTTACCCAAAACTTGAAAACTTCACAACACAAAACTTAACAGAAAATCTCGAGAGGTCCATTAGCGAAAGAAAACAAAACACCGCTTCAAGGTAATGTAATGAACTCATTCTTTATTTATATGGGTGTTAAACCTACTGTATTCCAACTTCTATATGGTTTATAAACTATTTTATTAGCCGTAGATTCATCAAAATAAGCAAACAACACACGAAAAACAGAATCTGTCAAAAACAGAACAGTCTGTAGTATTCTGTGACTAATGCAAACTTCTGGAACTCCACAAAATAGGAAGACCTAAAAAATTTGTTTAGTAATCTGCTGCAATTGGAATAAGTATTTTATCACGTTCTGGTGATTTTTAACAATTGTTTTCGTGAACAGAAAGTTTCTGGAATTTTCAGCAAGATCAAATAACTATCATCCAAGAATATCCTATAGGTTTAACTTGGCACAAACACTAATTAAAACATAAAAACAAATCTAAACGGAGGCTAGATTAAATATTTATTCCTAAACAGAAGCAAAAAGCAAAAAAAACTAAAATAAAATTGGGTTGCCTCCCAACAAGCGCTATCGTTTAACGCCCCTAGCTCGGCATAAAAGCAAGGATAGATCTAGGTATTGCCATCTTTGGTTGGCAATTCTTCAATGAGACACTTGTAACTTTTAGGAGGTCCTTTCTTTCTATTAATTATCAAGCTTTTAGACACGAAATCGAAAAAAATCATTTGTAGCAAATGGTTCCTTAATGATAGCAAAAAGATTGGGATGAACACTTATTGATTTGAGATCCGCAGTTTCCTTACTAGAGGATTCACCCTTATTTTTAGGAACATACATAAGCTTGGAAATTTTGGTAGGAGGATTGGAAGTGTTCTTTATGGAAGAAAAGGCGGTCCCCAAGTTGGTAATAATACCTTCAAGATTATCGATTCTAGTAGAATCTTGAACTATTCTTTCATTAACTATGGGTTCCTTCTCTTTAAAAAAATTCAGAGTGACTCCTACCTTAGATCCATATTGAGTAATTGGATTATGGATCTTTTTATCCAAATTCTCAATCAATTCCATAGTGGCAACTTTATTTTCAATAATTTCAAGCCTTCGCATCACATGTTCCAAAGTTAACGTAGTTCCATTAACCAAAAGAGGTAGTGAGCCAAATAAATCTATCATAGCATTATAAGAATCAAAAGTATGGTTACCCAAGAAATTCCCTCCGGTAATGGTATCAAGAATGTATCTATACCAAGGAGTGACGCCTACATAAAAATTGCGAAGAAGAATGGTAGTAGATTGCTTTCGGGTAGATCTATTTTGAGCATTGCAGATTCTATACCAAGCATCTTTTAGATTTTCTCCCTCCCTTTGTTTAAAATTAAGAACTTCATTCTCAGGAGATAAAGGAGTAGATAAAGGACTAGCCATAACGACGAAACAAGCGGAAAAGAGGCAAACGGAAAAGAGAGGGCGAATAAAAAGGCAAGGGTGAAGAGGGGGAGAGGAAAACGAGAGGCAAATGGCAAATAATGTAATGCGGCGGATAAGAGTTTGTGATGGGTACTTGGTATGTCTTGACTTGACTTGACTTGGCGCGAATCTCCCCGGCAACGGTGCCAGAAATCCTTCTTGCTACCTCTTGAGCACTGCGTTGGTTTTCCCTTGAACAGGAAAGGGTGATGCAGTAAAGTAGCGTAAGTATTTCCCTCAGTTTTTGAGAACCAAGGTATCAATCTAGTAGGAGATCACGCACGAGTCCCTCGCACCTACACAAACAAATAAGAACCTCGCAACCAACGCGATAAAGGGGTTGTCAATCCCTCAACGGTCACTTACGAGAGTGAGATTTGATAGATATGATAAGATAATATTTTTGGTATTTTTATGATAAAGAGAAATAAAGATGCAAAGTAAAATAAAAGTCAAAAGAAATAACTAAGTGTTGGAAGATTAATATGATGGAAAATAGACCCGGGGCCATAGGTTTCACTAGTGGCTTCTCTCAAGAGCATAAGTATTACGGTGGGTGAACAAATTACTGTTGAGCAATTGATAGAATTGAGCATAGTTATGAGAATATCTAGGTATGATCATGTATATAGGCATCACGTCCGTGACAAGTAGACCGACTCCTGCCTGCATCTACTACTACTACTCCACACATCGACCGCTATCCAGCATGCATCTAGAGTATTAAGTTCATAAGAACAGAGTAATGCTTTAAGTAAGATGACATGATGTAGAGGGATAAACTCATGAAATATGATATAAACCCCATCTTTTTATCCTTGATGGCAACAATACAATACGTGCCTTGCTGCCCCTGCTGTCACTGGGAAAGGACACCGCAAGATTGAACCCAAAGCTAAGCACTTCTCCCATTGCAAGAAAGATCAATCTAGTAGGCCAAACCAAACTGATAATTCGAAGAGACTTGCAAAGATAACCAATCATACATAAAAGAATTCAGAGAAGATTCAAATATTGTTCATAGATAATCTTGATCATAAACCCACAATTCATCGGTCTCAACAAACACACCACAAAAGAAGATTACATTGAATAGATCTCCACGAGAATCGTGGAGAACTTTGTATTGAGATCCAAAGAGAGAGAAGAAGCCATCTAGCTAATAACTATGGACCCGAAGGTCTGAGGTAAACTACTCACACATCATCGGAGAGGATATGGTGTTGATGTAGAAGCCCTCCGTGATCAATGCCCCCTCCGGCGGAGCGCCGGACAAGGCCCCCAAATGGGATCTCACGGGTACAGAAGGTTGCGGTGGTGGAAATAGGTTTTTTGCTCCATATCTGATAGTTTTGGGGTACGTAGGTATATATAGGAGGAAGAAGTACGTCGGTGGAGCAACGTGGGCCCCACGAGGGTGAAGGGCGCGCCTAGGGGGGTAGGCGCGCCCCCTGCCTCATGCTCTCCTGGTTGATTTCTTGACGTAGACTCCAAGTCCTCTGGATCACGTTTGTTCCGAAAATCACGTTCCCGAAGGTTTCAGACCGTTTGGACTCCGCTTGATATTCTTTTTTCGGAACACTGAAATAGGCAAAAACAACAATTTGGTCTGGGCCTCCGGTTAATAGGTTAGTCCCAAAAATAATATAAAAGTGTATAATAAAGCCCGTTAAACATCCAAAACAGAATATAATATAGCATGGAACAATAAAAAGTTATAGATACGTTGGAGACGTATCAAGCATCCCCAAGCTTAATTCCTGCTCGTCCTCGAGTAGGTAAATGATAAAAACAGAATTTTTGATGTGGAATGCTACTTAGCATAATTTTCAATGTAATTCTCTTAATTGCGGTATGAATATTAAGATCCAAAAGATTCAAGACAATTGTTTAATATTGACATAAAAATAATAATACTTCAAGCATACTAACTAAGCAATTATGTCTTCTCAAAATAACATGGCCAAAGAAAGTTATCCCTACAAAATCATATAGTCTGGCTATGCTCTATCTTCACCACACAAAGTATTTAAATCATGCACAACCTCGATGACAATCCAAGCAATTGTTTCATACTTTTGGTGTTCTCAAAATTTTTCAATCTTCACGCAATACATGAGCGTGAGCCATGGACATAGCACTATATGCGGAATAGAATGGTGGTTGTGGAGAAGACAAAAAAGGAGAAGATAGTCTCACATCAACTAGGCGTATCAACGGGCAATGGAGATGCCCTTTAATAGATATCAATGTGAGTGAGTAGGGATTGCCATGCAACGGATGCACTAAAGCTATAAGTATATGAAAGCTCAACAAAAGAAACTAATTGGGTGTGCATCCAACTCGCTTGCTCACGAAGACCTAGGGCATTTTGAGGAAGCCCATCATTGGAATATACAAGCCAAGTTCTATAATAAAAATTCCCACTAGTATATGAAAGTGATATCATAGGAGACTCTCTATCATGAAGATCATGGTGCTACTTTGAAGCACAAGTGTGGTAAAAGGATAGTAACATTGTCCCTTCTCTCTTTTTCTCTCATTTTTTTTATTTGGGCCTTTTCTCTTTTTTATGGCCTCTTTTTCTCGTCCGGAGTCTCATCCCGACTTGTGGGGGAATCATAGTCTCCATCATCCTTTCCTCACTTGGTACAATGCTCTAAAAATGATGATCATCGCACTTTTATTTACTTACAACTCAACAATTACAACTCAATACTTAGAACAAAATATGACTCTATGTGAATGCCTCCGGGTGTGCGGGATATGCGATGAATCAAGAGTGACATGTATGAAAGAATTATGAACGGTGGCTTTGCCACAAATACGATGTCAACTACATGATCATGCAAAGCAATATGACAATGATGGAGCGTGTCATAGTAAACGGAACGGTGGTAAGTTGCATGGCAATATATCTCGGAATGGCTATGGAAATGCCATAGTAGGTAGGTATGGTGGCTGTTTTGAGGAAGGTATATGGTGGGTGTATGATACCGGCGAAAAGTGCGCGGTATTAGAGAGACTAGCAATGGTGGAAAGAAGAGAGTGCATATAATCCATGGACTCAACATTAGTCATAAAGAACTCATATACTTATTGCAAAAATCTACAAGTTATCAAAGCAAAGTATTACACGCATGCTCCTAGGGGGGTAGATTGGTAGGAAAAGACCATCGCTCGTCCCCGACCGCCACTCATAAGGAAGACAATCAATAAATAAATCATGCTCCGACTTCATCACATAACGGTTCACCATACGTGCATGCTACGGGAATCACAAAATTTAACACAAGTATTCCTCAAATCCACAACTACTCAACTAGCAGGACTCTAATATCACCATATTCATATCTCAAAACAATTATCCAGCATCAAACTTCTCATAGTATTCAACACACTCATAAGATAATTTTTACTAATCTTGGATGCCTATTACTTTAGGACTAATTTCTCAATTTCAGCAAATTACCATGCTGTTTTGTAGGACTCTCAAAATAATATAAGTGAAGCATGAGAGAACAATAGTTTCTATAAAACAAATCCACCACCATGCTCTAAAAAATATAAGTGAAGCACTAGAGCAAAAACTATATAGCTCAAAAGATATAAGTGAAGCACATAGAGTATTCTAATAAATTCCGAATCATGTGTGTCTGTCTCAAAATGTGTGTACAGCAAGGATGATTGTGGTAAACCAAAAATCAAGGACTCAAATCATACAAGACGCTCCAAGCAAAACACATATCATGTGGTGAATAGAAATATAGCTCCAAGTAAAGTTACCGATGGAAGTAGACGAAAGAGGGGATGCCTTCCGGGGCATCCCCAAGCTTTGGCTTTTTCGTGTCCTTAGATTACCTTGGGGTGCCATGGGCATCCCCAAGCTTAGGCTCTTGCCACTCCTTGTTCCATAATCCATTAAATCTTTTACCCAAAACTTGAAAACTTCACCACACAAAACTTAACAGAAAATCTCGAGAGCTCCGTTAGCGAAGGAAAACAAAACAGCACTTCAAGGTACTGTACTCATTATTTATTTATATGGGTGTTAAACCTACTGTATTACAACTTCTCTATGGTTTATAAACTATTTTATTAGCCATAGATTCATCAAAATAAGCAAACAACACACGAAAAACAGAATCTATCAAAAACATAACAGTCTGTAGTAATCTGTGACTAACGCAAACTTCTGGAACTCCAAAACATCTACCAAAATAGGACGACCTAAAAATTTGTTTAGTGATCTGCTGCAATTGGAAGCAGTATTTTATCACGTTCTGGTGATTTTTTACAATTGTTTTTGTGAACAGAAAGTTTCTGGAATTTTCAGCAAGATCAAATAACTATCATCCAAGAAGATCATATAGGTTTAACTTGGCACAAACACTAATTAAAACATAAAAAACAAATATAACTAGAGGCTAGATCAAATATTTATTCCTAAACAGAAGCAAAAAGCAAAAAAAACTAAAATAAAATTGGGTTGCCTCCCAACAAGCGCTATCGTTTAACGCCCCTAGCTCGGCATAAAAGCAAGGATAGATCTAGGTATTGCCATCTTTGGTTGGCAATTCTTCAATGAGACACTTGTAACTTTTAGGAGTTCCTTTCTTTCTATTAATTATCAAGCTTTTAGGCATGAAATCAAAAAAATCATTTGTAGCAAATGGTTCCTTAATGATAGCAAAAAGATTGGGATGAACACTTATTGATTTGAGATCCGCAGTTTCCTTACTAGAGGATTCACCCTTACTTTTAGGAACATACATAAGCTTGGCAATTTTGATAGGAGGATTGGAAGTGTTCTTTATGGAAGAAAAGGCGGTCCCCAAGTTGGTAATGATATCTTCAAGTTTATCGATTCTAGTAGAATCTTGAACTATTCTTTCATTAACTATGGATTCCTTCTCTTTAAAAGATTTCAAAGTGACTCCTACGTTAGACCCATATTGAGTAATTTGATTATGGATCTTTTTATCGAAATTCTCAATCAATTCCGTAGTGGCAACTTTATTTTCAATAATTTCAAGCCTTCGCATCACATGTTCCAAAGTTAACGTAATTCCATTAACCAAAAGAGGTGGTGAGCCACATAAATCTATCATAGCATTATAAGAATAAAAAGTATGGTTACCCAAGAAATCCCCTCCGGTAATGGTATCAAGAATATATCTATACCAAGGAGTGACGCCTACATAAAAATTGCGAAGAAGAATGGTAGTAGATTGCTTTCGGGTAGATCTATTTTGAGCATTGCAGATTCTATACCAAGCATCTTTTAGATTTTCTCCCTCCCTTTGTTTAAAATTAAGAACTTCATTCTCGGGAGATAAAGGAGTAGATAAAGGACTATCCATAACGACGAAACAAGCGGAAAAGAGGCGAACGGAAAAGAGAGGGCGAATAAAACGGCAATGGTGAAGTGGGGGAGAGGAAAACGAGAGGCAAATGGCAAATAATGTAATGCGACGGATAAGAGTTTGTGATGGGTACTTTGTATGTCTTGTCTTGACTTGATTTGGCGCAAATCTACACGGCAACGGCACCAGAAATCCTCTTGAGCAGCTCGCCGGGCCATTGGATGGATGGGGAGGCCCTGCTACCTCTTGAGCACTGCGTTGGTTTTCCCTTGAAGAGGAAAGGGTGATGCAGTAAAGTAGCGTAAGTATTTCCCTCAGTTTTGAGAACCAAGGTATCAATCCAGAGGAGATCACGACGAGTCCCTCGCACCTACACAAACAAATAAGAACCTCGCAACCAACGCGATAAAGGGTTTGTCAATCCCTCAACGGTCACTTACGAGAGTGAGATCTGATAGATATGATAAGATAATATTTTTGGTATTTTTATGATAAAGAGAAATAAGGATGCAAAGTAAAATAAAAGGCAAAAGAAATAACTAAGTGTTGGAAGATTAATATGATGGAAAATAGATCCGGGGGCCATAGGTTTCACTAGTGGCTTCTCTCAAGAGCATAAGTATTACGGTGGGTGAACAAATTACTGTTGAGCAATTGATAGAATTGAGCATAGCTATGAGAATATCTAGGTATGATCACGTATATAGGCATCACGTCCGTGACAAGTAGACCGACTCCTGCCTGCATCTACTACTATTACTCCAAACATCGACCGCTATCCAGCATGCATCTAGAGTATTAAGTTCATAAGAACGAGTAATGCTTTAAGTAAGATGACATGATGTAGAGGATAAACTCATGCAATATGATATAAACCCCATCTTTTATCCTCGATGGAAACAATACAATACGTGCCTTGCTGCCCCTCATCACTTTGGGAAAGGACACCGCAAGATTGAACCCAAAGTTAAGCACTTCTCCCATTGCAAGAAAGATCAATCTAGTAGGCCAAACCAAACTGATAATTCGAAGAGACTTGCAAAGATAACCAATCATACATAAAAGAATTCAGAGAAGATTCAAATATTGTTCATAGATAATCTTGATCATAAACCCACAATTCATCGGTCTCAATAAACACACCGCAAAAGAAGATTACATCGAATAGATCTCCACGAGAATCATGGAGAACTTTGTATTGAGATCCAAAGAGAGAGAAGAAGCCATCTAGCTAATAACTATAGAACCGAAGGTCTGAGGTAAACTACTCACACATCATCAGAGAGGCTATGGTGTTGATGTAGAAGCCCTCCATGATCAATGCCCCCTCCGGCGGAGCGCCGGAAAAGGCCCCAAGATGGGATCTCACGGGTACATAAGGTTGCGGCGGTGGAAATAGGTTTTTGGCTCCGTATCTGACAGTTTGGGGTTACGTAGGTATATATAGGAGGAAGAAGTACGTCGGTGGAGCAACATGGGCCCCACGAGGGTGAAGGGCGCGCCTAGGGGGGTAGGCGCGCCCCTGCCTCATGCTCTCCTGGTTGATTTCTTGACGTAGACTCCAAGTCCTCTGGATCACGTTTGTTCCGAAAATCACGTTCCCGAAGGTTTCAGACCGTTTGGACTCCGCTTGATATTCTTTTTCTGCGGAACACTGAAATAGGCAAAAACAACAATTTGGTCAGGGCCTCCGGTTAATAGGTTAGTCCCAAAAATAATATAAAAGTGTATAATAAAGCCCGTTAAACATCCAAAACAGAATATAATATAGCATGGAACAATAAAAAGTTATAGATACGTTGGAGACGTATCAAGCATCCCCAAGCTTAATTCCTGCTCGTCCTCGAGTAGGTAAATGATAAAAACAGATTTTTTGATGTGGAATGCTACTTAGCATAATTTTAAATGTAATTCTCTTAATTGCGTATGAATATTAAGATCCAAAAGATTCAAGACAATTGTTTAATATTGACATAAAAATAATAATACTTCAAGCATACTAACTAAGCAATTATGTCTTCTCAAAATAACATGGCCAAAGAAAGTTATCCCTACAAAATCATATAGTCTGGCTATGCTCTATCTTCACCACACAAAGTATTTAAATCATGCACAACCCCGATGACAAGCCAAGCAATTGTTTCATACTTTTGGTGTTCTCAAACTTTTTCAATCTTCACGCAATACATGAGCGTGAGGCATGGACATAGCACTATATGCGGAATAGAATGGTGGTTGTGGAGAAGACAAAAAAGGAGAAGATAGTCTCACATCAACTAGGCGTATCAACGGGCTATGGAGATGCCCTTTAATAGATATCAATGTGAGTGAGTAGGGATTGCCATGCAACGGATGCACTAAAGCTATAAGTATATGAAAGCTCAACAAAAGAAACTAAGTGGGTGTGCATCCAACTCGCTTTCTCACGAAGACCTAGGGCATTTTGAGGAAGCCCATCATTGGAATATACAAGCCAAGTTCTATAATAAAAATTCCCACTAGTATATGAAAGTGATATCATAGGAGACTCTCTATCATGAAGATCATGGTGCTACTTTGAAGCACAAGTGTGGTAAAAGGATAGTAACATTGTCCCTTCTCTCTTTTTCTCTCATTTTTTTATTTGGGCCTTTTCTCTTTTTTATGGCCTCTTTTTTTCGTCCGGAGTCTCATCCCGACTTGTGGGGGAATCATAGTCTCCATCATCCTTTCCTCACTTGGGACAATGCTCTAAAAATGATGATCATCGCACTTTTATTTACTTACAACTCAACAATTACAACTCAATACTTAGAACAAAATATGACTCTATGTGAATGCCTCCGGCGGTGTACCGGGATATGCGATGAATCAAGAGTGACATGTATGAAAGAATTATGAACGGTGGCTTTGCCACAAATACGATGTCAACTACATGATCATGCAAAGCAATATGACAATGATGGAGCGTGTCATAGTAAACGGAACGGTGGTAAGTTGCATGGCAATATATCTCGGAATGGCTATGGAAATGCCATAGTAGGTAGGTATGGTGGCTGTTTTGAGGAAGGTATATGGTGGGTGTATGATACCGGCGAAAAGTGCGCGGTATTAGAGAGACTAGCAATGGTGGAAAGAAGAGAGTGCATATAATCCATGGACTCAACATTAGTCATAAAGAACTCATATACTTATTGCAAAAATCTACAAGTTATCAAAGCAATGTATTACGCGCATGCTCCTAGGGGGATAGATTGGTGGGAAAAGACCATCGCTCGTCCCTGACCGCCACTCATAAGGAAGACAATCAATAAATAAATCATGCTCCGACTTCATCACATAACGGTTCACCATACGTGCATGCTACGGGAATCACAAAATTTAACACAAGTATTCCTCAAATCCACAACTACTCAACTAGCAGGACTCTAATATCACCATATTCATATCTCAAAACAATTATCCAGCATCAAACTTCTCATAGTATTCAACACACTCATAAGATAATTTTTACTAATCTTGGATGCCTATTACTTTAGGACTAATTTCTCAATTTCAGCAAATTACCATGCTGTTTTGTAGGACTCTCAAAATAATATAAGTGAAGCATGAGAGAACAATAGTTTCTATAAAACAAATCCACCACCATGCTCTAAAAAATATAAGTGAAGCACTAGAGCAAAAACTATATAGCTCAAAAGATATAAGTGAAGCACATAGAGTATTCTAATAAATTCCGAATCATGTGTGTCTGCCTCAAAAGGTGTGTACAGCAAGGATGATTGTGGTAAACCAAAAATCAAGGACTCAAATCATACAAGACGCTCCAAGCAAAACACATATCATGTGGTGAATAGAAATATAGCTCCAAGTAAAGTTACCGATGGAAGTAGACGAAAGAGGGGATGCCTTCCGGGGCATCCCCAAGCTTTGGCTTTTTCGTGTCCTTAGATTATCTTGGGGTGCCATGGGCATACCCAAGCTTAGGCTCTTGCCACTCCTTGTTCCATAATCCATTAAATCTTTTACCCAAAACTTGAAAACTTCACAACACAAAACATAACAGAAAATCTCGAGAGCTCCGTTAGCGAAGGAAAACAAAACACCACTTCAAGGTACTGTACTCATTATTTATTTATATGGGTGTTAAACCTACTGTATTCCAACTTCTCTATGGTTTATAAACTATTTTATTAGCCATAGATTCATCAAAATAAGCAAACAACACACGAAAAACAGAATCTATCAAAAACATAACAGTCTGTAGTAATCTGTGACTAACGCAAACTTCTGGAACTCCAAAACATCTACCAAAATAGGACGACCTAAAAATTTGTTTAGTGATCTGCTGCAATTGGAAGCAGTATTTTATCACGTTCTGGTGACTTTTTACAATTGTTTTTGTGAACAGAAAGTTTCTGGAATTTTCAGCAAGATCAAATAATTATCATCCAAGAAGATCATATAGGTTTAACTTGGCACAAACACTAATTAAAACATAAAAAACAAATATAACTAGAGGCTAGATCAAATATTTATTCCTAAACAGAAGCAAAAAAGCAAAAAAAAACTAAAATAAAATTGGGTTGCCTCCCAACAAGCGCTATCGTTTAACGCCCCTAGCTCGGCATAAAAGCAAGGATAGATCTAGGTATTGCCATATTTGGTTGGCAATTCTTCAATGAGACACTTGTAACTTTTAGGAGTTCCTTTCTTTCTATTAATTATCAAGCTTTTAGGCATGAAATCAAAAAAATCATTTGTAGCAAATGGTTCCTTAATGATAGCAAAAGGATTGGGATGAACACTTATTGATTTGAGATCCGCAGTTTCCTTACTAGAGGATTCACCCTTACTTTTAGGAACATACATAAGCTTGGCAATTTTGATAGGAGGATTGGAAGTGTTCTTTATGGAAGAAAAGGCGGTCCCCAAGTTGGTAATGATATCTTCAAGTTTATCGATTCTAGTAGAATCTTGAACTATTCTTTCATTAACTATGGGTTCCTTCTCTTTAAAAAAATTCAAAGTGACTCCTACCTTAGATCCATATTGAGTAATTTGATTATGGATCTTTTTATCTAAATTCTCAATCAATTTCGTAGTGGCAACTTTATTTTCAATAATTTCAAGCCTTCGCATCACATGTTCCAAAGTTAACGTAGTTCCATTAACCAAAAGAGGTGGTGAGCCAAATAAATATATCATAGCATTATAAGAATCAAAAGTATGGTTACCCAAAAAATCCCCTCCGGTAATGGTATCAAGAATGTATCTATACCAAGGAGTGACGCCTACATAAAAATTGCGCAGAAGAATGGTAGTAGATTGCTTTCGGGTAGATCTATTTTGAGCATTGCAGATTCTATACCAAGCATCTTTTAGATTTTCTCCCTCCCTTTGTTTAAAATTAAGAACTTCATTCTCGGGAGATAAAGGAGTAGATAAAGGACTATCCATAATGACTAAACAAGCGGAAAAGAGGCGAACGGAAAAGAGAGGGCGAATAAAACGGCAATGGTGAAGTGGGGGAGAGGAAAACGAGAGGCAAATGGCAAATAATGTAATGCGACGGATAAGAGTTTGTGATGGGTACTTTGTATGTCTTGTCTTGACTTGACTTGGCGCAAATCTACCTGGCAACGGCACCAGAAATCCTCTTGAGCAGCTCGCCGGGCCGTTGGATGGATGGGGAGGCCCTGCTACCTCTTGAGCACTGCGTTGGTTTTCCCTTGAAGAGGAAAGGGTGATGCAGTAAAGTAGCGTAAGTATTTCCCTCAGTTTTTGAGAACCAAGGTATCAATCCACTAGGAGATCACGCACGAGTCCCTCGCACCTACACAAACAAATAAGAACCTCGCAACCAACGCGATAAAGGGGTTTGTCAATCCCTCAACGGTCACTTACGAGAGTGAGATCTGATAGATATGATAAGATAATATTTTTGGTATTTTTATGATAAAGAGAAATAAGGATGCAAAGTAAAATAAAAGGCAAAAGAAATAACTAAGTGTTGGAAGATTAATATGATGGAAAATAGACCCGGGGGCCATAGGTTTCACTAGTGGCTTCTCTCAAGAGCATAAGTATTACGGTGGGTGAACAAATTACTGTTGAGCAATTGATAGAATTGAGCATAGCTATGAGAATATCTAGGTATGATCACGTATATAGGCATAACGTCCGTGACAAGTAGACCGACTCCTGCCTGCATCTACTACTATTACTCCACACATCGACCGCTATCCAGCATGCATCTAGAGTATTAAGTTCATAAGAACAGAGTAATGCTTTAAGTAAGATGACATGATGTAGAGGGATAAACTCATGCAATATGATATAAACCCCATCTTTTTATCCTCGATGGAAACAATACAATACGCGCCTTGCTGCCCCTACTGTCACTGGGAAAGGACACCGCAAGATTGAACCCAAAGCTAAGCACTTCTCCCATTGCAAGAAAGATCAATCTAGTAGGCCAAACCAAACTGATAATTTGAAGAGACTTGCAAAGATAACCAATCATACATAAAATAATTCAGAGAAGATTCAAATATTGTTCATAGATAATCTTGATCATAAACCCACAATTCATCGGTCTCAACAAACACACCGCAAAAGAAGATTACATCGAATAGATCTCCACGAGAATCATGGAGAACTTTGTATTGAGATCCAAAGAGAGAGAAGAAGCCATCTAGCTAATAACTATGGACCCGAAGGTCTGAGGTAAACTACTCACACATCATCGGAGAGGCTATGGTGTTGATGTAGAAGCCCTCCATGATCAATGCCCCCCCGTGAGCACGGAAAAAGGCCCCAAGATGGGATCTCACGCATGCAGAAGGTTGCGGCGGTGGAAATAGGTTTTGGCTCCGTGTCGATAGTTTGGGGTGCGAGGTATATATAGGAGGAAGAAATACGTCGGTGGAGCAACGTGGGCCCCACAAGGGTGGAGGGCGCGCCCAGGGGGAAGGCGCGCCCCCTGCCTCGTGCTCTCCTGGTTGATTTCTTGACGTAGACTCCAAGTTCTCTAGATCACGTTTATTCCGAAAATCACGTTCCCGATGGTTTCATTCCGTTTGGACTCCATTTGATATTCTTTTTCTGCGAAACACTGAAATAGGCAAAAAACAACAATTTGGGCTGGGCCTCCAGTTAATAGGCTAGTCCCAAAAATAATATAAAAGTGTATAATAAAGCCCATTAAACATCCAAAACAGAATATAATATAGCATGGAACAATAAAAAATTATAGATACGTTGGAGACGTATCAGGCCCCCTCCGACCGCGCTGGACGCGACGCTGGTGGGCCGCCAAGAAGGACCTACACAGGAACGGTGGAAACGGCGGCTTACCACCGCCGGAGGGCTCCTGCAGGCTCCGGTGAGGAAGAGGCCACGCCCTGTGGGGCGGAATCCATGCTGACACCGGTCAGCGCTGACCTGGGCCCTGCTAAAGGCATGCGCTCATTGACCATGGTGGACTCCTCGGGCTGTTCGGGCACGCGTCTGTGCCTCGCAGAAGGTGGGTCCACATCAGGCCCCGCATCCTCTGGGGTTTCGGGCGGTGGCGACAAATCGTGGGCCTCTCCGAGCACTGACCTCGCCATCGACCAATCAGCGGAGATGGGCAGCATCATGGCCGCGCTACGTGGCAGTTCGGCAGGGGCGCGCGGAAGATCACGTGATTCCTCTGCCGCCAGGTCGGCATCCTGGTCGGTCAGGAGCACGGAAGACGATGGGGTCCGCCTTTCGGTCGACTTGGGCCCTGATTTCGATGCCTCGGCATCGCCGCTGCATGCGCGCTGTCCGAGCCAGGCGGGTCCACTCGTTCCTTCGCCAATGCGGGATCATGCAGCCCTGGCCCACCCATCTACACCCCCATGCAGCGCCTCGCTTTCGCCCTATGGCAGGGCTACGTCGCCCATTTTGGCTCCCCAAGCCCACGCTGCTGCTTGCCTGCCGTCCTCACCGCCCGTTGTGCTTCAACAGGTGCTCTCGCAGATCCATGAGAACATCTGTGCCCCCCTGCTACCGCTGCCTGACGTGCAGCGGGGATGGTGCAGACAACCCATTGTGCCTGAGGAGATGTGTCGACGCAGCGCGAGGCTGCAAAAAAGTGCGCAACGTCTTCCCACGTCCTACATCAAGCGCGCGCAGCGGGTGTTGATGTCCAAGATGGGCATTTGCGAGATCGAAGACGAAGCCCCGGTGGATTGCCTATAGAAATATGCCGAGCTCTTCCAAAGCCCTCTTCCCCCTCATTGCATCGACGCCTTAGCTCGCCTTTTTTCCTTGGATGTGCCCCTTGAGGAATCATCACTGTCCCTAGAATTCTAGGGGGCAGACACGGTGGATTGTAGGCGTTGCGATGGATAATACAAATCACAACATCATTGTGTGGAACGTCGGTGGGCTAAATAATGCGGCTAGAGGAGTGACCTTGAGAAGCGTAGTCAATGATGCGGTGGCCTCGGTGGTGTGCATCCTAGAGTCCAAGCTAGTGGTTGTGGACCAACGCGTGATTGCCTCTTTGTTGGGCCTGAAGTTTGATGCGTACGTGGCCCTACCTGCGCAGGGCACGGCAGGCGGGATCATTGTGGCTTGGGACTCTTCGGTGCTCACGGTGCCCGCCTTTCGCATCGACCAGTTCTAGGTCACGATTGAGATGGCCTTTGGGGGGGGGCAACCAGTGGACCCTGGCCGCGGTTTACGGGCCGACGGACGGTGCGCTTAAGGCGCAATTCTTGGATGAGCTTCGCACGATCCGTGCAGCATGCGTCGACCCATGTGCGGTGGCGGGAGATTTCAACCTCATCGTCGACGCAGCGGATAAGAACAATAGTATGTTAAACAGACGCATGATGGGCCGTTTTTGCCGCCTTCTAAATGACTTGGAGCTCAAGGAATCCTGCCTCATTGGGCGGAGATATACTTGGAGCAACGAGAGACGCCAGCCCACGCTCGAGAAGATTGATCGTTGGTTCTCCACGTCGGACTGGGACGGGGGCCACCCGGATCACCTGCTGCAGGCGTTGTCATCGTCCATTTCTGATCATTGCCCGCTGCTTATGGCCACCAACGTCTCATTCCGCCGCAAGGCTCGCTTCCACTTCCAAAGCTTTTGGCCATCCATCCCTTGCTTCCATGAGGTGGTGGCCGTGAGCTGGAACTCCCTTCCGCCGAAGACAAACCCTTTTGTCAATCTTTTCCTGCGGCTGAAGGCCACCGCCAAAGCGTCTCCAAGTGGAGCCTGTCCAGGGTTGGCAACATCAAGGACCAGATCTTACTAGCAAATGATCTCATTTTATGCTTCGATCAGGGGCTAGACACCAGAGCGCTCTCGGGCGGGGAGGCATGGTTGCGCCGGCAGTTAAAGAAGAAGGTGCTAGGGCTGGCCTCACTGCAACGGACGATCGTAGGCAGAAATCTCGCATCTTGTGGCTCAAGGAAGGCGACACCAGTGAGAGATTCTTCAAGATCTTCGCCAGCCACCGGCGAAGGAGGAACCACATTTTCAAGCTCAAAGATGGCGACGCCGAGGCAACAACTCGGGAGGGCATGTGTGCGCTTGCGGGTGGATACTACGCAAATCTGCTGGGTGTCCCAGTGGGCAGGCAGCACACATTGTGCCTACCATCGCTCGGGCTGCCAGAGGTGGACACATCGGCGCTTGAGGCCCCGCTCACAGAAGAGGTGATATGGAACACGATCAAAAGCATGCAGCCGGAGCAGGCCCCAGGACCCGACGGGTTCACTACGAGATTCTACCAGTCCTGTTGGTCCATCATCAAGGGGGTGGTCATGAAGGCGGTGCACGCATTTGACGGTGCCGATGGCAGAGGCATGGAGCGGTTAAATGAGGTATTCATCGTGCTTCCGCCAAAAAAGGAGGGGGCGCTGGACATCAAAGATTTCATACCGATTAGCCTCATCCACAGCTTTGCCAAGATTGTGGCGAAGGCCATGTCCGCGGAGCTCGCGCCTCTCATCCTGAAGCTGGTAGACCAAAACCAGAGCGCCTTCATTGTGGGTCGTTCTATCCTCGACAATTTCATGTTGGTGCAGCAATCTGTCCGCACGCTCCATCGCGAGCGGGTGTCGGCCATCATCTTCAAGATCGATATCACTAAAGCCTTTGATAGCGTTTCATGGCAATTCCTCCTGGAAATATTGGCTCATCATGGTTTCGGCCCCCGGTGGAGACAGAGACTCGTCACTCTCCTCTCAACGGCAAGCACGCAAGTTCTCGTCAACGGGACGGCCAGCCAGAGCTTCTGGCACGGCAAGGTGCTGCGGCAAGGGGATCCCATCTCCCCCTTTCTCTTTATCATCGTCATGGACGTCCTCACGGCGACTTTGAGGAAGGCGGAGGAGGCGGGCCTCTTCGACTCGCTTCGCGCTCGCGGCATCCATAATCGCCTATCGCTGTACGCGGACGACGCCATCTTGCTCCTCAGTCCGTTGGTGGCTGAGATGGACGCGACAAAGCAACTCCTGGAGTGCTTTGGAGAGGCCACGGGGCTGCGGTGCAACTTCTCGAAGAGTTCCATCTCCACGATCCACTGCCAGGAGGAGGACATTCAGCAGCTTCTCGCTCTGGCCAGCTGCCTATCACATACCTCGGCCTTCCTCTTTCTCTACGGGCCCTAACCCGTTCGGAGTTGCGACCCCTCATTGATCGGATTGCGGCGCAGTTGCCAACATGGAAAGCGGGCCTCCACCGTCAGGCCGGCAGACTCACACTCGTCAATTGCAGACTCTCGGCGATGCCAATCTTCCACCTTATGGCCCTCGACCTGCCGCCATGGTTTTTCAAGTGCATCGACAAACTTCGCAGAGGCTTCTTCTGGCGTGGGGTGGAAGATGCAAAGGGGGGCTGTTGCCTCGTGGCCTGGCATATCGTCTGCTCGCCCAAGCCCTACGATGGCCTGGGTGTCCTCAACCTAAAGCTGCTAAACCAGGCACTGCGCCTGCGCTAGCTATGGCTGCAGAAGGCGGTATTGGACAAGCCCTGGGGCGGACTGAGCGTCGCCGTCTCGGTGGAGGCCGCAAGGCTGGGCAACGCGGCGCTTCGGTGCAACCTTGGGGATGGGCGCATCAGTTTCTGGTTCGACCCGTGGCTTGATGGACGCCCTATTGTGCAGCGGGCGCCCAACCCTGTTCACGCACGTCAGGCCTGCGGGCCGTAACCTGACGGTCGCTAGCGCGCTGCAAGGGCACACGTGGGTGGACGCGATCCGTGGTACGCCAACGGTTCCGACGATCGCTGAATTCCTTCTGCTCTGGGATGAGGTGCAGGTGGTGACTCTCTCTGACTCTCCTGATACCTTCTCCTGGCGGCTGGGCACGGCTGGGCGGTACTCCTCCCGCGACACTTATGCCGCCTTCTTTTTCGGGAGAGAGTTCGCGCCCTGCGCCGAGGAGATCTGGCACGCTGGGGCTCCCCTGGAGATAACAATCTTCTCCTGGCTGGCGGTGCGTGAGAGGCTGTGGACGGCCGATAGACTCTCCCGACGGAACCTGCCGCACACTCGGATATGCCAATTATTCTTCCAACACGATGAAGACACATCACACATGCTCCTGGGCTGCTCGTACTCGCGTGAGGTTTGGTACCACATGCTACTTCCTAGGGTCTTCATCGTTTCACCCCGGACGGCACAAGCAGGCTACCGGACTGGTGGCCGCAGCTGGCAAAGGCGCGCACGGCCAGGCTCTCCAAGCAAACAAATACCACGATCATGGCCACCCTCCGGTTCATCTGGCTCGAGCGCAATAACCGAGTTTTCGAGCGCAAGAGCTCTCCTCCGAGCTCAACTATAGATCTCATCAGAGCCGAGCTCTGCCTGTGGACTCAGGCTAGGGTAGATAGCGGCCATGCCTTCCAAATCCATTAGGTCATAGTGCACGCCCGTCACTGGGCCTGCGAGGCGGGCCTCGCGGTGTAACCACGATGTAATTTCATGCTACTTCTTCTTCTTCTTAATTGAAAAGACATGCATTGGCGGGCATGGACTCATCTCATCAAGCCAAAGGCGCAAGGAGGACTCGGTTTTCGTGATCTCCGCCTGTTCATTCAGGCCCTCCTAGCGCGCCAAGCCTAGAGACTGCTGTCCAACCCGGACAGCTTATGCGCCCGACTACTGAAGGCTCGATACTACCCTAACGGACGACTTGAAGACACGGTTTTTCCCTCGGGTGCTTCTGCGACTTGGCAAGGAGTGCAGCATGGCTTAGAATTGTTGAAAAAAGGCCTGACCTGGCGTGTTGGGAACGGCAACTCCATCTGCATATGGCGGGACAATTGGATCCTGAGGAATGGCGAGGGCAAACCGGTCACACCGCAGGGAAGATGTAGAAGGAGAAGGGTAGCAGAATTATTGGACAACCATGGTTCATGGCAGCATGACCTTCTACAAGAGACTTTCCTTCCGGTAGATGCAGAAGTGATTACAAAAATCAAAACTTCACCATGTATGGGTGGTGATCTTATTGCATGGGCACCAGAAAAGAATGGATGCTTCTCCGTACGGAGTGCTTATCGACTCGCTCTGGAGGATCGTCTAAGGCCTTCATCAGTCGCGGCGAGCAGGGCACCGGACGGGCGACGAGCCGTCTGGGCTTTTATATGGAGGTGCCTTGCTCCTCCTAAGGTGCGCACCTTTGTTTGGAGACTGGTCAATGATTGCTTGCCCACTTGGGTGAACAATAAACGACGCGGCTTGGAAGTTTCTGACATATGCCCCCTCTGTGCAACTGAGTCGGAGGACACTTTTCATGCATTTTGCAGGTGCCCAAGAGCAGTCGGGCTGTGGCAAGCCATGGCTGAACACTGGCGCATCCCGACGGCGGCGAGCTTTAGGCAGACGGGCACGGAGTGGCTTTCCCAAGCCCTCTGTGACCTTCCTGACACGGAGCGGATGGAGTTGATTATGACACTCTGGCGTTGTTGGCACGTTCGGAACGAGCTAACCCATGACAAGAGCGCCCCTCTAGACGACGCTTCCCGACGCTTCTTACTTGGCTATGTGGACTCCCTCATTGGTCTGCAAAATGCTCCTGTTGCAGACCCGGTGAAGGGCAAGCAGGTGATCGATGTGGTGCAGGCCAAAGCACCCTCAGTGCATGTTACTGCTCGAGATAGTTCATTGGCGAAATGGGTGCTGCCGCCTGCCGGGTGGACAAAGCTAAATGTGGATGGTTCTTACTGCCTTTTGCACGGGTTCAGCGGGCGCGGGTATGGTTCTTCGAGACAGCTCGGGAACGATCATTTTCTCATCATGCCGGCAGCTACGGACATGCTCGGATGCACTGGAGGCGGAACTGTCCGCGTGTATGGAGGGTGTCAATCTTGCACTTCAGTGGACGCAACTCCCCATAATGATAGAGACCGACTGCCTAGTCGGATACAATATGCTGGCTGGTTCTGAAACAAATCGGTCACGCTATGCTATGCTGGTGGATCAAACCAAGAGACTTGAGAGAGGGGGGCGAAATTAAGCTGGCTCATATTGCTCGTGAGCAAAATGGCGTTAGCCATTATTTAGCTAGCTTTGGTAGGATAGAAGAGTGCACTGCTGTGTGGCTCGGTTCGGGACCAGGCGATGTTCCTGATCTTTGTAAGAATGACCTACACGTTGAGTGATTAATAAACTCTCCTTTCATCAAAAAAAAAAAAAGACATGCATCGCTCCTGTATGTTCTTGGAAAAAAAATCGTCAGATTTTACATGGAAATCCGTATAAATTTTTCTTTTTTCTTTCTTACCTGATATGTTACTTGACTTATTCTTGATTACGTCTCAGTCGACTGAGACCTAGCCACACCCATTATGAAAAGCACACAAACATATACACAAAGATGATGCTACACCAGCCTTATAATGCGCAGCAACGCATCAATTTGGCGTTCACGCAAATTTTCTACTTAAATTGTCCATATGAACATGTATTGGGAGTAGTATCAAAGCCACTGTCGATATGAAGACAATGATGAAAACATATTGTGAAATGAGCTGATGGTTTAGTCCATCGAATATATTTTTTTTGTCACGGAATAATATTAGATTTGCTAACATCATCACTGCTAATTCATTGCTTTTTCTATGCATAAGTACAATCTTATGCATTCATCGCATGAAGAAAAGAATATCACTCTACACCCGGCTGCCCCAAACAGGCCTCAAACGCTCGAGCTGACTGGCACCTCTCATATCCAGCTCAAATATGAAGTGGATATGAGGCGCTTGAGCGCGCCCAGTCACATCCGCCACGCCGGACTGACGGCGGAGTCCCACGTGGAATCGCCCGGAAACACGGCGGTCTGAAGCTTGTCTCCTTCGTCGGACCGATGTCGCCGCGTGGCGCCGCTCCGGCGGGCCGCGTAGTACCTAACCCGGCTATTTAAGTCGACCGTGAACACCGAAATCCTACACTCCATATTTTTCTTTGCCTGCCCGCCGCCGCCACTTTACACTCCCTGTCCGCCACCACTAATAGCCATGCCCCCACGCCACCAAGTGAGGAGCTACCCATTTCTAACCCTGGAGCGTCAGCTGGAGCTTCTTGAGTAGATCCGGGCAAGGTGCGAAGCCCGGATCGTTGCGGGACTACCTCCGGATGCAGTGGATCCGAAGGAGGAGGAGGAGGAGGATGTGAGGGACGATGGCGACGCGGATCTGCAGACGGAGCAGCAGGCCATCCTCGGTTCCCTCCGCTCGGAGTCGGCTGCGGAGGCCAGACGCCGTTGCTGGCAGGAGATGGAGGCGCAGCAGGCCACTGAGGAGGCGGAGATGCTCGCGTACATGGATGAGGTCGAGCAGGATAAGGATGAACCGGAGCCCTCCTACGTGTCCGTCCACCCGGCGCCCGGCACCGACGTCGTGGACATCTCCGAAGATGAAGATTAGCTAGGGTAGTAGTACGTATGATTTTTTTTTTTTGCATGCTTTGTACGGATCTAGGGGTTAAAATATGAGAGACTTGAATGTAGAGTGGCTAATTTGAGACATGACCGATGACTTCACGCGGATGTATCCGGTCATGTCTGTAGGCGTTTGAGGGATAAGATTTGTTAAGTTCGGTTGTAGATGCTCTAAGATGGCAGAGACAGAAGTCACATGAGCTTAGATGAGCTTCATATATTTTAAAAATATTTTCTCGGATGCGTATGAGTGTGCGTATCATTCATTAATATATATATATATATATATATATATATATATATATATATATATAATTATTTTCTCATATATTTTTATATTTAAAAATATAAAAATAAAAATACATGGAGCTACACCAGACTTGTAACGCGCAAGCAGGCGCAGCAGCGCAACCATGCACGATCGGATGGGCACCGGCCGCAGAGCCAGATTGATCGCCCTCACGCACCGCACGGCGCGCCGGGCCCTGGATGCAGCAGCTACAGCGATCGCTTCGCGGCTTTGCTCCGACGTACGCGGCGGCGCTTGTCCGTCCCCTGGTCTTCCTCTCCGACTTCCTATTTCTGACGTACCACCGCCTCCACATCTCCCTCCTTAATTTCCTCCTCGCCACAGCAAATTACTCCACCCCTCCGCTGCTCATACAACATTCCATCACCCCATCCATTCGGCCCAGAACAGCAAAGCTCTCTTCCCGGAGAGCGACGGTGAGAGGGGTAAAATGGCGAGGATCCTGCTGCATGGGACGCTGCACGTCACCGTGTTCGAGGGCGAGGGGATCACCAACAACAGCAGGCCCAGCAGCCAAGCGCCGCAGTTCCTCCGCAAGGTCTCTCTCTCTCTCTCTCTCTCTCTCTCTCTCTCTCTCTCTCTCTCTCTCTCTCTCTCTCTCTCTCTCTCTCTCTCTGTGTGTGAAGTCATTAAGTCATCAACGTCAATGCAAACGATCCACTAGCAATGACCAAAACTTCTAGCGTAGTATTTTACTCCATCAAGTCTTCGCCGGACCTGACCAATCCCTTATATCTATAACGGAGTAAAAGAACATATTTGCTCATCAAAACATATTTTTTTTGCTTCTTTATTTCTTTCAACATTATTTTGATGCATTAGAGTACATAATTCACCAATTCTTCGTTAAGAGACAAGACCAAATAAAATAAGAACCATAATTACACACTTTAAAAGATATCCAGCTTCCATAACTCTCTATTTGGATTAATATCTTCTCTATCTCTTCTCTGTTGCTTCTCTTTATTGGCTTCTCGAGCTTGCACATTTCTTTCTTCTTTGATTTCAAAGAATTCGACGTTGCTTCGCATCTAGTTTCATCTCTAGCCTCTATTCTAGCAATGAGTGCACGAGCATCTGTCAAATTTCGTGATATTAGTAGACCGATGTAATCCTCTTCCCAATACCAATACTTGCATCCATCCTACACGTAAATTTGAGCAAACAATGAGCTACCAAAGTTGCACTGAACCCGGTGAACAACCGAATCAAAAGAAGCACATTCTCCGTATTTTTTGCACTTGAAGAACACCCGTCCGGGATGTTCTGGCGTGGTAGAAATTCGGCGCACCACCTGTCGCCGGCAGTCATCGCACTTTATGACCGACAATGGTGAGCCAATGAGCCGCTAGACCAGCGCCGAGTCTGAGCGACGGCCGCGTGTGTCTTTGTCGGCGAACCGCCGAAGGGAGAGATCCGAGCGGCTAGAGGCGGAGTCAATACTTGCATGCAGCGCGAAGGCATTGCCGGGGCTGTGCGGTCCGGTACCCGGCCAATCCATGGCAAGGCGCAGTAAGCGACGGCCGAAAGCGCCAAATCCGGCGGCGGCGGCGGCAGCAGCAGAACTACCGGTTGTGCACCGGCACAGGACAAGGGAGGCACATATCCGAGAGGTCAAGGAACGAGGCGGAGCCTACGGAGCATCCGCAGTGGCGGGGTGGAGGGGCAGCCGGCGTAGATGCGGCATGGGAGTGGGGCGGGGAGGCAGAGGAGGAGAGAAGATTTTTACTCGGCCGCCGAGCGATGGAGTAAATATAGGGAGGCGGGGCGCGGCTGAGGATAATTTATTCTCCACTAGCGCCGATTAGGGATCAGCTATACATGCCGGTTAGAGAAGTAAAATCGAATGTTTACTCTGCTAATCGGTTATAGGGGATCGGTTAGAAATGCCCTTAATGAAATCACCTGGAGCTTTGGTCCATCGGCGCTAGTCTTGAAGATTGATTGGCTAATTTCTTTGCCTTCGGGCGTCAGCCCCCCTAAGATCTTGGATCCCTTGCTTTGCTTCAGGTTTGAAAGGTTTTTGTCTTTAAGTGTGGTCTCTTAGGACTGAATTCATTTCAAAACGTAGGATAGAATTCCTCGATTAGTTAATAGAAACCTAAACGAAAACCGTTACAACACGTCCAAAAAAACCTAAACCCACCGACCTGGCTACCCCCGCAGGACCCCCGCACACCGTCGAGGTCGCCTATAATGTCATCATCATCACTTCTGCTCGAGCAAGACACTCCGACTTCACAGTGGACTACCGATCAAGACCTGTACGAACAAATAGCACACGTGAACCAAGTCGGCCTATTCTATGTCAAACGCGTTGAGGACTAGGCAGCCTGGACTTCGGGCATAGACTCGCAGAAGAAAGAAATACGCCTTGCACCAATGTAGTCAGGCTGGCTTGGCAGGTTTAAAATAAAAAAACTTCTGGATCGTATAGTATGTCTTGATTATATTCTTGAAGATAAAAAATAAAGGTTAAAATCTTTTGACAGACCGCGCCCAACACTTTTTTAGTCTAATGCAGAGAGAGAGTAATCCCCTACATGTTGCCCATACTGGCCTTGTCTTCTTTCCTACAGTTTAGTCCGGTTGGGCTTTCTGTATAGTTTCACACCTTACTGAAAGGAGGACAAAGATTTTTTTGCCTTTTTTCAGAAGAAAAAAAACTTTGTGTAGTCCCTTCAAGACACTTTTATTCTAATAATTCCTTTATTATTGACTTGCAACGACGTGGAGAATCCACAGAGTCACGGACTATCTTCGTAGATGCCCATACTGTTTGCCCTCAATCCATTGTTGCCTCGAAATCCTAGTTATTTGCTTTCAGGGAAAATTCAAAAAACAAGTTGTCTTTGTTTTTAAGTTATCTCTTTCCACATTCACATGAAGGTTGCAAACTAGATGGGAGGAGGAAGGGAGATTAACATGAACATCAACTTCTGGTCCATGCGCGGGTTGAGCCCTCATCTAAGTTGCCCCATGTGACTGGCCTAAATTGACTCCGCATGAGCAGTCTGGACTCATGGTGGCATGTGACAGGCGTCCCTAACCACCGCTCGGCTGCATGTGTTGTGCGAACATGGTTCTAGTCTGTGGCTAGGTCCACTTTAGGACTATGTGCGTGTGTGACTGTGCAATGACGGATCAACAGGTGGCACCAGCATAGGGCGACGTCGGCTAGGTGGTGCTCTTGGAGTGCAAGGTCTTTAATTTCAGGATGAAAACTCTAGGTCCGATCTTCGTTGTTTGAATCCTAGCAATGTTGTATGATGTCTTCTTCTTAAAGGCATTACATGGAGTTTGAAGAGATTTCTCTTCAGTGTGAAAACTCATTATCTGAATTGAATGGTTGAGTCCGGGGATGGCGTCACTCACGCATCGTCCTTGTGCATCCTTGTCCATCATGTTTGTTCCATTCATCGCTCTTTTTTCTTTTCTTTTTTCTTTTATTTTTATGTGTGCGTCCTTGATTCCTTGAGTGGCCTTTGAGTTCGTGTTAGTGTAGAGGCGGGATGTAAAGGGTCTAGGGTGTAAGGGAAAGTGATATAGGAGCTGGCCAACGAGACCCCTAAAATGGACATGGTATCTGTCTGCGGAAAGTGATATAAGAGCTGGCAATCCAACATGTCCGTAAACATTTCAAACAGGATTTTGAACAAACCGGACGATTCTCATGCAAATCGGATGATTTTCATTTAAACCAAAGCAAAATCATTACACTTTCCACATATTTCAACTAAACAAAAAGCGAGTGAGACTTCTTTAACCTAGTCTAAAGGATCGCCGTTCATGATGTCATCTGTGTCCTCCCACGTCATGTCTTCTCTCTGTCCGACATGCTCACCTGTTGTGAGCCCAAGGAAGTGAAGTTGCGGGAGGGGAAAAATAAGACATGGGGTGTGGCCCTCCTAGGACCCAAGCCATGGAGGTATCCCATGTCCTACCATTCCTCGCTGCAGTCTGTCGTGTCGATCACGCTAGACGTGGACCGTGGACAAGCCGGCTCGTGGTCGTTGCGGCGGGGCGCAAAGTGCGGTGGCGGCACGAACGATGTGGAGCTAGTGACGTTCGCGGTCGCCGGTGCCTCCTTATCGTCTGACTCCGCATCGAGCTCCAGCCAGGCCAAGCGGTGGGTTGTGTCAATGCAGGCGCAGCGGCTGTTTAATGCCAGCAGACAGACAGATGGGCAGCCGTTTTGTATGCGGTACACAACCATCTAGTCACACGTCTCCGACATTAAAACAGGCGCGGGTACCGGCGACGCTCTCTGTCGGCACGTCGCTTCAGTGCCCCAGTTAGAGATCGCGTCCGCTTTGAGCTGGCATGAATTAGGCGTTAGCGCTCTGGAGTGGCATGAATGCGTGACAACTGTTCGCGTGGCAAAGGATGCAATCACGGGATAGTTTTTTTTTTTTTTTGATGTGGCCAGGGTGGTAGACGTGTACGTGGCAGCAGTCCGGATGCCCACAAAACTTCCCGGTTTGCGGAAAAATGGACGTTTGGACAAGTTCGTGAGTTTGGCGCTGGTAGGATCGTCGTGCACATTCAGCGAATGTTTCGATGATTTTTCAATGCTGGTAGCGTGCTCTGATCGAGTGCTCACGTACGAGTTGTTTGCAACATCGTACTGAGATCTCTTTGTTGATTCAAAAAATGGTGAGCAACAGCTGGTGGAGGGGATCGAGGACACGGTGGGCGTCGGCAAAGGCGCGAGCAAGCTCTACGCCACCGTCGGCCTTGGCAAGGCCCGCATCGGCCGCACCCGCACGCTGAACGACGAGTCGTCGACCCCGCGCTGGTTCGAGTCCTTCCACATCTACTGCGCGCACCTCGCCACCGACGTGCTCTTCACCATCAAGGGCAGCAGCACCATCGGCGCCTCCGTCGTGGGCACGGGCTACCTCCCCGTCCGCGACATCTACGGCGGCGACGAGGTCGAGCGCTGGCTCCCGCTCTGCGACGACAGCCGCAACCCCGTCGAGGGCGGCGGCAAGATCCACGTCAAGCTCCAGTACTTCGACATCTGCAAGGACCGGGCCTGGGGCCGCGGCATCCGCTCCGGGAAGAACCCCGGCGTGCCCTACACCTTCTTCTCCCAGCGCCAGGGGTGCAAGGTGACGCTGTACCAGGACGCCCACATCCCCGACGGCTTCATCCCCAGGATCCCGCTCGACGACGGCCGCTGCTACGAGCCGCACCGCTGCTGGGAGGACATCTTCGCCGCCATCAGCAATGCCAAGCACCTCATCTACATCACGGGATGGTCCGTGTACACGGAGATCGCGCTGCTCAGGGACGCCAACCGGCCCAAGCCGGCCGGCGGCGGCGTCACGCTCGGGGAGCTGCTCAAGAAGAAGGCCGGCGAGGGCGTCAGGGTCCTCATGCTGGTCTGGGACGACCGGACCTCGGTTGGGGTGCTCAAGAAGGACGGCCTCATGGCGACGCACGACGAGGAGACGATGAACTACTTCCAGGACACCGACGTGCACTGCGTGCTCTGCCCCCGGGACCCCGACGACTCCGGCAGCTTCGTCCAGGACCTGCAGATCTCCACCATGTTCACGCACCACCAGAAGACCGTCATTGTGGACCACGACATGCCCCAGAGCGGCGGCGGCCGGCGCCGGCGGATCCTCAGCTTCGTGGGCGGGCTTGACCTCTGCGACGGCCGCTACGACACGCCGTTCCACCCCCTGTTCGGGACGCTGGACGGCCCCCACCACGACGACTTCCACCAGCCTAACTTCGCGACGGCGGCGATCGCCAAGGGCGGGCCGAGGGAGCCGTGGCACGACATCCACTGCCGCCTCGAGGGCCCCGTGGCGTGGGACGTGCTCTACAACTTCGAGCAGCGGTGGCGCAAGCAGGGCGGCAAGGACCTGCTCGTCCAGCTCAGGGACCTCGCCGACGACATCATCCCGCCGTCGCCGGTGATGCACGCCGAGGACAGGGAGGCGTGGAACGTGCAGCTGTTCCGGTCCATCGACGGCGGCGCCGCCTTCGGGTTCCCGGACAACCCCGAGGAGGCGGCGAAAGCGGGGCTGGTGAGCGGCAAGGACCAGATCATCGACCGGAGCATCCAGGACGCGTACATCTGCGCCATCCGGAGGGCCAAGAGCTTCATCTACATCGAGAACCAGTACTTCCTGGGGAGCTCCTACTGCTGGAAGCGCGACGGCATCGACCCCGACGACGTCGGCGCGCTGCACCTCCTCCCCAAGGAGCTGTCCATGAAGGTGGTGAGCAAGATCGAGGCCGGGGAGCGGTTCACCGTGTACGTGGTGGTGCCCATGTGGCCGGAAGGCATCCCGGCGAGCGGGTCCGTGCAGGCCATCCTGGACTGGCAGAGGAGGACCATGGAGATGATGTACAGCGACATCGCGCAGGCCATCCAGGCCAAGGGGATCGACGCCAAACCCAAGGACTACCTCACCTTCTTCTGCCTCGGCAACCGGGAGGCCAAGAAGCCCGGCGAGTACCAGCCGCCGGAGCAGGCCGAGCCCGACAGCGACTACCTCAAGGCGCAGCAGAACCGCCGGTTCATGATCTACGTCCACACCAAGATGATGATCGGTACGTACGTACGACACATTCAATTTGTTCTGCATGTTCGTAGACCTTGTTCTTGATCGTCTGTGTGCTTGCTTGTCAGTGGACGACGAGTACATCATCGTGGGGTCGGCGAACATCAACCAAAGGTCCATGGACGGGGCGCGCGACTCGGAGATCGCCATGGGCGGGTACCAACCGGGCCACCTGGCGACGAGCCGGCCGGCGAGGGGGCAGGTGCACGGGTTCAGGATGGCGCTGTGGTACGAGCACCTCGGCATGATGGACGACGCGTTCCAGCGGCCGGAGAGCCTCGAGTGCGTGCACAAGGTGAACGCCATGGCCGAAAGGTACTGGGACCTCTACGCGGCCGACGGCCCAGAGCGCGACCTCCCCGGCCACCTCCTCACCTACCCTGTCAGCGTCACCGGCGACGGCGCGGTGACGCAGCTGCCCGGGGTGGAGTTCTTCCCGGACACCGAGGCGCGGATCCTCGGCGGCAAGTCCGACTACCTCCCGCCCATCCTTACCACATAGAAGCACCTGTCTGCATCACGTTGCACTGATCAAATTCTTTCTTCTGTTTGGTTTTTCCTCTGAAGATTTGGTGTTTCTTCTGAAAACTCTGAATAAGAACAGCCCTAGATTGTGGTTTTCCTTTTTTTTAGCGAATATAAGAAATGCACTAGGTGCATGGTGCGTGGTGATGGGTTTATCGTGATTGTAGGTTAATTTGTTAGTGCTAAATATTGGTGAGCTTAACTTGGTTTAATTCGTGCATAAGTGTCTGCCTGTTTTCTTGCACAGTTCAGTGTTTGTGCCACAGCTTGTCAGATAACTAACCATTTCCACGCCTATATGAGATCATGGGAATTACTAGCTAAGCAATACTCTGCTACAACTACTTTGTTTTGTCATATCCTCAAACATATGGACTCTCAAATTTCACGAATCGGGTGAAGAAAGATACATTTTCCCCAATAGTTCAACACTTCTTTTCGGACTGTGCAAATATGTAAATACTGTTTCCAGTGGCGAAGCTACATGGTGTTTGTGATGTTAACTGACATCAAAAGACTTGGGGAAACACTCACAAAAATTACACAAGTACTACGAGTTTAGGTGGATTGATATCACAGGCTTTTATGTCAAGCACTGCCACTGACTGTTTCTATCTCCAGAGCTATATGTGGTGTAACGTAAATTTAATTGAATGGTTGCAGTATGAGCTAATCTACTGAAAGTTCTTTCTCGCCTCACCGGGAACATGAAGTTGTGGGAACAGATCCACTCTGAATTCACATATATTTCCTGTGATATGTAAAATTTCTATTATTTTTTTATGGTGAATGTGTTCTCAACTCCTCATCCACAGGTTAGTATGGCTATCGATGGCCACCTGTCAATACCATCAGTTTCACTTTCACTCAGTCTGTCCAGAATGTTCTATTCTTTTAAGCAAACAAAAGGAAATGATATTTTATTTTTTTTTCTATTTGGTGAGAAATTGAATTGACCTGAATGTTTTTATAATCCATTACCGGCCTTTTTGTAGTGAACAAAATTCCCTCAGAAGTGAAAAGGCAATCTCGAACAAAATTGAAGTTTTCCACAAGACACGCAGTTTTTTAATGTATATTTGGCTAAAAGAAACCACACATGCACACCTATCTCGAATTTTTGTTTTCCATTTCCTGAATTTTTTCATTCCATTGATAGTGATCTTCAGGGAAAAAAATAGTAGTTCAGAAACTAGATCTGTTGGTTTTTCAAATGATAACACTACCCCTTGTTGAGATTTAATATTTATCTTTTCACTATGGAAGTTAGAATCTTGAACGTTATAACACTGCGGTGCTTAAACAATATTTAGCAGAAGTCATGAAATGAATAAAGAAAAATGTACTAGAAGCTGACCAATAATGCATCTGGATGCACTTGGCTTGAAAGCAACAGCGACGTTGCATGCAGAGTGCACCAGAGGTATAAGTTTCATCAACATGTCAAGAGAATCACTGCAAAAAGGCTAATATTCTGTATCAGAACTTTCAGGAGTACATGCCAAAATTCTTATTCTCTTGAAAAGAGTTTTGACAGTGCTATTTCTTTGTCGGTCCACCACAACCTTCAGAAAAATCTTCTATACAAGGTACAAACAGCCAAATAAGAAGATGAGAGAACATGGTGGAGACAAACTGGGGGAAAGCCAAGTGTATGCTACCGGTGAAAGCAGTCCATTCCCCTGATCCTGATCCTTCTGAAGCTAATTGTTGCTATATAAGCGGTCTTTATGCAGCCTTTGCCTTTGGTTTTGCCTTCTTGAATCTAGAGTACAGGAAAACACCGAGCAGAGCCAGACCAGTTCCTGCAGGCAAGGTAAGAATATAATATTTCAGAGAAACAAATCGGAAAATGAATTGCTGGTAAAATAGGATTGGTTAGTCATGAAGTTACCAAGGGCATTTATAGGTGAAATTGGAGTTCTGAAGAAGATAACGGATGACACAATGACAACAACTCGTTTGACAGAGTTTGCAACAGAATGGGTCACAGGTGATATTCTGGCCAATAAACTATATGAAACCTGCCTCGGCAACAAACAGAAACTTTGTTACAGGCAATCAGGGACAAAATTGAATAGAACTCATGGTAAATATCAAAGAGAAAAGAAAAAACAGATAAGTGGTAGAAGTTAAATTTCAGATCATGAAACCTATTATGCAGGACCACTCATCTAACATCACTGAAGGTAAAATAACATGTACACTGAAAGCAGTTGACCATAGTAATATAATATAAAATGGGCAAAGTCCAGCCCCTAGAGCTACTAAGTGATAATCCTTGGAATCTTTGTAGAACCTCCAAAACTTTTAAAAATATATTTCTGAAGGGAACTGATTCTTAGTGAAGATTAGCACACCTGTTGATAAAAATGGAAACAAGTGCCAGCAATTGCTGCTTTCACGCATAGTTCTTGAAGATTTACGCCCTACATAAAAGGTACAATGTTCGAAAAAGTTATGATTAGCTAAAAAAAGGGAGGCAAACCAATCCATTTCTACTTTTGGGAACTGGCAATACTCACAGTGCTCTGTAGGTATGATGGGCTAAACTTGATGCCCTCTAAATATAGCATTAATGGGACCGACAACAAAAATGACATGACAGTCATAATTGAGAAGAGATTTATATCGTCCAACGTTTCCTGTAAGAAACGAAATGCGTAAGGGGAAAGTGGTTCAGGATAGTTATCATGTTTGTACGGTGTGAATGCCCAATGGAACAAAATAAAGTAGTAAATCACCTCTTTGTCAGCAAGAAGTTTCTTGCTGAAAACATTTCGCGACTGATTTGTAACATTAGAAGCCATGGCACTCCAAAATCCAATCCTGTTTCCCCAAAGTACATATGCAGTCAGTATATATGATGGCAGATGGTTCGCAATAAGGCCACAGGAAATAAACCAGTTGGGGGAGACTGAAGTACAACCAATGTTTTGGATTGCAAAATAAAATAAAATATATTTTGCTGCATTATTTTAGCTAAAATAACTGGAAAACCAATATTATTATTATTTGCATTTTCGGTAATGTATACAGTTGTAACCTAACCAGAGTCTATTCATAATTGACACCTCACTTCCCATTTTAGCAAGTTTTGAGTGATACAAGCATATAAGGCTAACTGGATTGCATGTGAACTACTGGTTTCTTTCTTTCCAGAGTGGTAGTGATAAGCTTGACTGAACTAATGGATAGTGTGATACATTCCATATTTATATAGCTTATAGCATCTATAGCTGGGCTCCTCAAACGTCCCCTATACGCCCGGGTGGACGGCCCGGTCAGTGAGTGGTCACAAAAACATGACCCAGCCGGGCTCCTCAAACTGGCCCTATATGTCTGGGCTGACCGGCATCCCTCATATCCAGCCCAAATTTAGGGCGTATATGAGGAGGCCCAGACGCGCCTGGGCGCATCCGCCACGTCGGATTGATGCCCGAGGGGTCAAATCTGGCTATTTAAGCAGGACGGTGACCCCTAACCCTAGCTGCACTCACATTTCCTTCCCCTCCGCGCCGCCACTCCCCATTCACTCGCAGCTCGGAGCTCGCCATCCGCCTGTAGCCATGGCTCGGCAGCGGATCACCACCTATGCAATGCTCACTCCGGAGCGTCGGTTCGAGCTCCTTGAGGAGATCCGGGCCCGACGTGAAGCTCGGATTGCAGCCGGCCTGCCTCCAGACTCGCCGGAGCAACAGGAGGAGGAGGAGGAGCAGGAGGAGGAGGATGCGGAGCAGCAGGCGCTGGACGCGGCCATGGAGGACGCAGAGCCAGAGGAGGAGGAAGACAAGGCAGATCCGGCACCTCCGGCTGCCGGATTCGGCATGGCCGACACGCCCGGCGAGTTTGAGGTCGCCCAAGCGGAGGAGACGGCGGAGCAGCAGGCCATCCTCGACTCCATCCGCTCAGAGGCAGAGGTGGGGGCAAACCTCCGCAAGACACAGGCGGAGGTGGAGTCCGACGGGGAACCGAAGCAGCGGGAGGCGGCCATCCACCAGGAGGCAGGTCTGTCCGGCACTACCGGCACGGAGGTCGTCTACATCTCTGACGACAAGTAGAAGTAGGCTAGGTGTTAGAGTACATAATGGGCCTAATGGCCTGGGCTGGCAGTATAGCCCGTTAGTCTTAGGGTTAATTAGAGATAAGGGTCGCTTGCTTAGGGGTCAAGTAAGCCTTGCTTGGGAGTCAAGTAAACCTCTCTATATAAAGAGAGGAGATGTATCAATCTAATCAAGCAAGAATTAAGAAGGAAATCCCTTCCCTCTTGCCCGGCCGTGGGCGAAAAGGCCCCCGGCCAGCCCTCTCGCGCCCTCCTTCTAGCAACCACATAACAATCTGGTATCAGAGCCCCGCATCGATCGCGCCGGCGGGAGTCCCGATCCACCAGATCAAGTTCCCGCCGTCGCCATTACCGCTTCCCCAGGGCGTCCCCATCCAACAGATCAAGTTCCCGCCGTCACCTCACCGCTTCCGGCTTGGATCACTAACCGCCACATGTCGGCGGCGGTGAGGCTGCAGGCTGCTGCGCGCGGCCTCCTAGCGCGTCGGCGTGTGCGGGAGATGCGTGGTCTGCAGCTGCCACCCTCCTTCTAGCAGCCACATAACACTAGGTTTATCTATGTGGTACTACGTAGCTTTTGTGTTGGATATGTAGTATGGATTTGAGGTGTGATATTTGAGGTACTCAGTTGCACCGGACGCAAAATGAGGGGTGACCAGGCCCTCTCCACGGACATGCCCGGAAACGTCCGCGGACCTATGAGGGGCTGGATTTGCTATATCCGGATGTAGATGATCTTACAAATATCTGAAGAGGTAATCAAAAAGTCAATGTTTCCCCAATCCTTTGACATTTGGAATATTAACTAATGGTAATATTACAACTAACCAGTTGAAAGAAACTTCAGTCATAGATGCCAACACAACTCCACCGACAACCGGCACGAGAGAACCTACTACCAGTAAAGAAGGTGTCTGCAAGAACAGCACAATTAAGAACAACATATTCATCTCTTTCTGCACATTTCATTTGTCAGGACGGACCACTTAAGATGAAATAAAATACCTGCCCGAGGAGCAAGACTGAGAACAGAACAGAGAAGAAGGGCTCCATGGCCTTGATGGTATGCGTGAAGGAGACAGCTACCTTGCCCAAACTCATGTTGGTGAAGACGTTGCCCATCATGTGTATTAAGGCCAAAGGCAGGATCTTTGCGTACTGCATCGATAATTAAAGATTAATCCATTCATCTCAAAATTGAATTACTATACAATTTCACATGAATCATGAACGTGTTACCAAAAAGGAAACAATTCATTTTTTTAGACGATCGGGGTATAATAAGAACTTTGCTTCGGTACACCCCCTAGAAAAGCTTACAGATTCCGATGCAGATTAAAAGTGAGGATTAGAAGTATACCCCTTCAATAAAAAATGGTAACATAGTCTTTTGTATCCAAATCAATTGATCGATACGCTTTGATCTGCCGGCTAATATGGCAATAGCTTTTTCAAGTAATTTTAAGATTCGTGCAAACTTTTAAGGGTAATAAAAGATCAGTGTTTATCCTTGTTGTTACCTGTTGAAGGGAGAGCCTTGGCTTGGGATGCAGATTGAGCAGCCACATGAGAGTGATGAAGAAGGAGCCGGATGCGAACTGGAAGGTGGTGATGGTGTACGGGAAGGGCACTGCTTTCAGAACCTGTGTAGTAGCATCATCAATCACCATCAGTCACATGCAAAGGAAGATTGGATTAGGAGGATCAAGAATCGATTTGTATGTGTAATGATCCTATAAAGGAAGAAAGCGAAAATAAATGTCGATTAGGACTGACCAGCTTGTTGTAGATGTTGAAGTAGATGTTGAGGAGGTACCAGACGAGGATCATGGCGCCGAGCTGCAGCGTCCGCGGAATGCCGGCGGCCTCCGGCTTCCCGTCTCCCTCCGCCGACGGCGCGGCGGCCGCCGTCGCCCTTCTCGCCGAAGCGCCGTTCTTGCCGCCGGGCGGGAGCAGGGGGCAGGGGAGCGGCAGGCGGCCCCCGCGAATGCCGAGCGGCAGCACGGGCGCGCCGGCGCCCGCGACGGGGCAGCGGGAAGAGGACGAGGTGGAGAAGGCGACGTGCCGCGCGGGCAAGGAAGGGGAGGGGCAACGGCGCACCGCCGCCCAGCCTCTAGAAGAGGAGGAGGACGCCGCCATGCTCTGCATCTCGCGGCCCTGACTCCTCCGTCCCGGTTCTTGGACTCTCACACAGGCGCCGCGCTAACGGACCGTGGCGAGGAAATCTACTCGCGCGGCGGATCTCCTCTCTCTCCCTCTCCCTGTGCCGTCGTTGGAAATGCGGAGGGAAGGTGGTAGAGGCAGGCGCCGCCGCTGCCCGCCAAGCCGGCGCTATTTATGGATGGGGGAGGAGGAGCTCACAATCGCGCGGCTGGCGTGCTCCTCTCGCTGCGCGGCTGCACGACGACAGAAACGGAAGGTAATCAAAGCAGACGCTGGTGGAGGGAGGGAGCGGGGTAAAGACGAGGAGGCCAGCCGCCATCTCCCTCTCGTCGAGCGGCGGCGCTTTCTTTCTTGTGGGGGTGCGGAAAGAAGCAGAATTAAACGGTACACTCGCTTTTTCTGGCCATCGTGGCTCCGGTTTTCTCCGACGACGACAGCCCTTTCTTGGAACTTTCTGCTGCTCCTTTTTTGATAAAAACTGAAATTCCACCATGGAAAAGCCAAATCTGGCCGTTCGTGAGCATGTCAGGCGTCCTATTCCGCATGTTTTCGTCCACTCCATGGTCACATGAAGTGTTTTTTTATACTAGTAAATGTGTACGTGCATTGCACGTTGATATTAGGTAATATATTAATTACACATAAATATAATGTACTAGGATATTATTTGCGTATTAATTATATGATTAGCATTGGCATTAATACTTGATATTATATTAACTGCACACTAAACGTGTTGAGCGCTCATCATTAGAGCAGGTTGAGTCGTCGGATTGACCTGATTTGATGGCCGGGATTTGTTAGATCTGCCCCTTTTGAATCTTTTTATATTAGTATAGATTTTTATATTGGTATAGATAAACCGCGTGTATCATTAATCAACAATCATGTCTGAAAACTATGAAGAGAGAACCCTAAGACAGCTTGAAAACCGTTCTTATGTTATGAAACAGAGGGAGTTAAAAAGATCAAAAGGGTCCATAGAGATCCCTGCACACCCTGAAACTAACGGTTGCTGCCAACATCCAACGCCGCTGAGGCGCTTGTCGGAGAAGAAGCACAACCTGCACCATTGCCCAATCTAGGGGAACACCATCACTATAAAGGCTTTCTGAGTCGATGAATATGCCTGCTGCAAAGCAAGAAGGCACTTGTCGTTGTGGCATGTTGACCAGTCAATATCCCCGTGCTAACTTGGATACGAATAGCAAGCGCCAGAGAGAAAAAGGAAAACCTAATCTCACCACCTCGATCGACGGTGAGAAGGCGAGGCCATCGGCTCTCGGTGCCACCATGAAGAGTGTCGTCGTGGTGAGGAGGAAGCCAAAGCAACTTTATTCCACCCGATGTCTTCCTCATCCTTCCAACGTCACCACACGAAAAACTAACTCCACATGAAAAAGCGCAGGAAACAAACAGGACCCCCCCATCCACCCGTCGCTGAAGCAGCAAGCAGAGGAGGAGGAACCGACCTCGTCAGCTTTCAGCAATAGGAGAAACCGCCTACCCACGATCGCCTTTTTCCTGAAGTAGACAAGGTACGGGCAACTAACGTGATCACGTGGAGTGTTGCGCAATCTCAGATCTACTAATCAACGTTTGTGATCCACGTGCGTTAATGTGTTAGTTATGTCAGGATTAGAATTAACACGTATGGTTTTATCAATTAATACCTGTTAGTTAAGAAACATCATTACGATAATGTGTCTGTCCAACACTAACTGTCGTCTAGTACGGACACATCTGTTGTACGGACGCGTCCCTTCCCTCTCTCGCAAAATCTGTAACTGACATCCCTACAAGGCATCTCTTCACCATGTATACATACATTCGTCAATCAATGAATTTGGTCATAGATTCATTCACCTATCCTCTTTACTTTTGCTAGGGATTCATTCATCTATCCTCTTTACTTTTGCTTGTAACAAGTTACACGAGAGCCCATCAATCATGCCCAATCAAAGAGCAACATGAACTTATAAGGGCATGAATTATGTTACACCGTGGACAGCTGCACCATGGATCCACGTCAGAAAAACTGCTAATGTGGAGAGAGAGAGAGAGAGAGAGAGAGAGAGAGAGAGAGAGAGAAGCTAGTGTTGTGAGAGTGAAATGACCTCTTGCAGAGGAGGCAATTGCTTTGTCCAAAAATAGAGGGAGAGATGTACTGCAGATGTGAAGACCCATTGAAAAGGTAAGAGAAAAACCTAGGAAAGAAAGATGAAGCGTAGTCCGGTGATGCAGCGTTGGCCCCGGGGTAACATCAAGGTGTTGTCACCATAGCTCATGCCCTAAGAGGTTTTGAACCCTTTCCTCCAAAGATTAGAAAGAGGCACCCTGTTCTTATAGGTTGTACTCTCCCTCCTCCCACAACCGACATGGAACTAAACCCAACCAATATTTCGCTCACATATCGGTCACCATGAGTCCGCTAACACCAACATCTATCCACATGGGAGTATGATGCGGCGTGGGTAGCTGGCTGTGGCGGATCAAGGCTGGTGGCGGCGGCAGATGTGCGGCCGGGCGACAAAGTTACATGTGCCAATGATGTCCGGAGCTCCCCGAAGACAGGCCCTAGACAACATTGATCTTGACCTATGGCCTAGATTTGGCGTACATCGGCATGAACGTCTTGGTTTAGGGTGGTTTTAGGGAGTCTCTATGTCTTGGCTGGAGCAACAAGGCTGCGGCATTGCCTTGGTTTAGGAATAATGCCCTCCTCGCCCTAGCCTCATTTCGTCGGTGAGTTTAGCGTCGATAGAGAGTGTGTGGAGGTGTATCTTTGATGGATTCCTGGATACCTTCGTCTTTGGTTTCTGGTGGATCTGTTCGGATCCAGTCGGTGTTCATAGTATTTGGAGTATCTACAGGCTCTTATCTAAAGGAAATATGCCCTAGAGGCAATAATAAAGTTGTTATTTATATTTCCTTATATCATGATAAATGTTTATTATTCATGCTAGAATTGTATTAACCGGAAACTTAGTACATGTGTGAATACATAGACAAACAGGGTGTCCCTAGTATGCCTCTACTTGACCAGCTCGTTAATCAAAGATGGTTAAGTTTCCTGACCATAGACAAGTGCTGTCATTTGATGAACGAGATCACATCATTAGAGAATGATGTTATGGACAAGACCCATCCGTTAGCCTAGCATAATGATCGTTTAGTTTTATTGCTATTGCTTTCTTCATGACTTATACATATTCCTCTGACTATGAGATTATGCAACTCCCGAATACCGGAGGAACACTTTGTGTGCTATCAAATGTCACAACGTAACTGGGTGATTATAAAGATGCTCTACAGGTGTCTCTGAAGGTGTTTGTTGAGTTGGCATAGATCAAGATTAGGATTTGTCACTTCGTGTATCGGAGAGGTATCTCTGGGCCCTCTCGGTAATGCACATCACTATAAGCCTTGCAAGCAGTGTGACTAATGAGTTAGTTACGGGATGATGCATTACGGAACAAGTAAAGAGACTTGTCGGTAACGATATTGAACTAGGTATGATGATACCGATGATCGAATCTCGGGCAAGTAACATACCGATGACAAAGGGAATAATGTATGTTGTCATTACGGTACGACCGATAAAGATCTTCGTAGAATATGTAGGAGCCAATATGAGCATCCAGGTTCCGCTATAGGTTATTAACCAGAGATGTGTCTCGGTCATGTCTACATTGTTCTCGAACCCGTAGGGTCCGCACGCTTAACGTTCTATGACGATTTGTATTATGAGTTATGTGTTTTGGTGACCGAAGTTTGTTCGGAGTCCCGGATGAGATCGCGGACATGACGAGGAGTCTCAAAATGGTCGATAGGTAAATATTGATATATTGGAAGGTTATATACGGACACCGGAATGGTTCCAAAGAAGATCGGGGATTTATCGGAGTACCGGGAGGTTACCGGAACCCCTCGGGAAAGTTAATGGGCCTATTGGGCCATAGTGGAGGAGAGGAGGCAGGCCACAGGAGGTGGCGCCCCTCCCCCCCTTCCCCAATCCGAATTGGACAAGTGGAGGGGGCGCGGCCCCCCTCTTTTCTTCTCCCTCTCTCCCCTTTCCCCTTTCCCTCTCAGTTGGAAGGAAGGAGGGGGTGCGAATCCTACTTGGACTAGGAGTCCAAGTAGGACTCCCCCCTTGGGCGCCCTCCTTGGCCGTCGGCCTCCTCCTCCCCCTCCTTTATATACGTGGCCAGGGGGAACCCCAAAGACACATCAATTGACCCTTAGCCGTGTGCGGTGCCCCCCTCCACAGCTTACCACCTCGGCCATATTGTCGTAGTGCTTAGGCGAAGCCCTGCGCGGATCACATCACCAACACCGTCGCCACGCATTCGTGCTGACAGAACTCTCCCTCGACCCTCTACTGGATCAAGAGCTCGAGGGACGTCATCGTGCTGAACGTGTGCTGAACATGGAGGTGCCGTACGTTCGGTACTTGGATCGGTTGGATCGTGAAGACGTTCGACTACATCAACCGCGTTACATAACGCTTCCGCTTTCGGTCTACGAGGGTACGTGGACACACTCTCCCGTCTCGTTGCTATGCTTCTCCTAGATAGATCTTGCGTGATCGTCAGAATTTTTTTTATTACTGTGTTCCCCAACAGTGGCATCCGAGCCAGATTTATGCGCAGATGTTATATGCACGAGTAGAACACAAAGAGTTGTGGGCGATAATAGTCATATTGCTTACCACCAACGTCTTACTTTGATTCGACGGTATTGTTGGATGAAGCGGTCTAGACCGACATTACATGATCTCGTTCATGAGACTGGTTCTACCGACGTGCTTCGCACACAGGTGGCTAGCGGGTGTCTGTTTCTCCAACTTTAGTTGAATCGAGTTTGACTATGGCCGGTCCTTGTTGAAGGTTAAAACAACACACTTGACGAAAAATCTTTGTGGTTTTGATGTGTAGGTAAGAACGGTTCTTGCTAGAAGCCCGTAGCAGCCACGTAAAACTTGCAACAACAAAGTAGAGGATGTCTAACTTGTTTTTGCAGGGCATGTTGTGATGTAATATGGTCAAGACGTGATGAGATATAAATTGTTGTATGAGATGATCATGTTTTGTAAAAGTTATCGGCAACTGGCAGGAGCCTTATGGTTGTCGCTTTATTGTATGAAATGCAATCGCCATGTAATTGCTTTACTGTATCACTAAGCAGTAGCGATAGTCATGGAAGCAACAGTTGGCGAGACGACAACGACGCTACGATGGAGATCAAGGTGTCAAGCCGGTGACGATGGAGATCATGACGGTGCTTTGGAGATGGAGATCAAAGGCACAAGATGATGATGGCCATATCATGTCACATATTTTGATTGCATGTGATGTTTATCCTTTATGCATCTTATTTTGCTTAGTACGGCGGTAGCATTATAAGATGATCCCTCACTAAATTTCAAGGTACAACTATTCTCCCTGAGTATGTACCGGTGCTACAGTTCGTCGTGCCGAGACACCACGTGATGGTCGGGTGTGATAAGCTCTACGTTCACATACAATGGGTGCAAGCCAGTTTTGCACGTGCAGAATACTCGGGTTAAACTTGACGAGCCTAGCATATGCAGATATGGCATCGGAACACTGAGACCGAAAGGTCGAACGTGAATCATATAGTAGATATGATCAACATAGTGATGTTCACCATTGAAAACTGAAGGAAGTATGCCCTAGAGGCAATAATAAAGTTGCTATTTATATTTCCTTATATCATGATAAATGTTTATTATTCACGCTAGAATTGTATTAACCCGAAACTTAGTACATGTGTGAATACATAGACAAACAGAGTGTCCCTAGTATACCTCTACTTGACTAGCTCGTTAATCAAAGATGGTTAAGTTTCCTAACCATAGACATGTGTTGTCATTAGATAATGATGTGATGGACAAGACCCATCCATTAGCTTAGCATTATGATCGTTTAGTTTTATTGCCATTGCTTTCTTCATGACTTATACATATTCCTCTGACTATGAGATTATGCAACACCCGAATACCGGAGGAACACTTTGTGTGCTATCAAACGTCAGAACGTAACTGGGTGATTATAAAGATGCTCTACAGGTGTCTCCGAAGGTGTTTGTTGAGTTGGCATAGATCAAGATTAGGATTTGTCACTCTGTGTATCGGAGAGGTATCTCTGGGCCCTCTCGGTAATGCACATCACTATAAGCCTTGCAAGCAATGTGACTAATGAGTTAGTTACAGGATGATGCATTACAGAACGATTAAAGAGACTTTCCAGTAACGAGATTGAACTAGGTATGATGATACCGACGATCGAATCTCGGGCAAGTGACATACCGATGACAAAGGGAATAACGTATGTTGTTATGCGGTTTGACCGATGAAGATCTTCGTAGAATATGTAGGAGCCAATATGAGCATCCAGGTTCCGCTATTGGTTATTGATCGGAGATGTGTCTCGGTCATGTCTACATAGTTCTCGAACCCGTAGGGTCCGCATGCTTAACGTTCGATGATGATTTATATTATGAGTTATGTGATTTGATGACCGAAGTTTGCTGCGAGTCCCAGATGAGATCACGGACATGACAAGGAGTCTCCTAATGGTCGAGAGGTAAAGATTGATATATTGGAAGGTTATATTCGAACACCGGAATGTTCCGGAATGATTCGGGTATTTTTGGAGTACGGGAGGTTATCGATTTCTCGAGGGGGGGCGTCAGGGCCTTCATGGGCCTTAGTGGAAAGGAGAGGAGGTCCACAAGGGAGGCCGCGCCCCCTCCAATGGCAAGTCCGAATTGTACTAGGGAGGGGGCGGCGCCCCCCTCTTTCCTTCTCCCTCTCCTACTCCTTCCTCCTCTCCCCCTCTTGGAAAAGGAAGGGGAGTCAAACTAGGATTGGGAATCCTAGTTGGACTCCCCGTATAGGCGTGCCCCTCCTTGGCCGGCCTCCTCCTCCCCCCTCCTTTATATACGTGGACAGGGGGCACCCCAAAGCACAAAGACAATCTCTTAGCCGTGTGCGGTGTCCCTCCACAGTTTAACACCTCGGTCATATCGTCGTAGTGCTTAGGTGAAGCCCTGCGCCGGTAACTTCATCATCACTGTCGCCACGCTGTCGTGCTGACCGAACTCTCCCTCGTCCTCAACTGGATCAAGAGCTCGAGGGACGTCATAGTGCTGAACGTGTGCTGAACATGGAGGTGCCGTACGTTCGGTACTTGGATCGGTTGGATCGTGAAGAGGTTCGACTACATCAACCGCGTTACTAAACGCTTCCGCTTTCGGACTACGAGGGTACGTCGACACACTCTCCTATCTCGTTGCTATGCATCTCCTAAATGGATCTTGCGTGATCGTAGGAATTTTTCTGAAATATTGCGTTCCCCAACAAAAACTACTCCATCTCACGTGATGATCGGACACGGTTTAGTTGATATGGATCACGTGATCATTTAGATGACTAGAGGGATGTCTATCTAAGTGGGAGTTCTTAAGTAATATGATTAATTGAACTTTAATTTATCATGAACTTAGTACCTGATAGTTTTTGCATGTCTATGTTGTTGTAGATCAATGGCCCGTGCTATCGTTCCCTTGAATTTTAATGCGTTCCTAAAGAAAGCTAAGTTGAAAGATGATGGTAGCAACTACACGGACTGGGTCCGTAACTTGAGGATTATCCTCATTGCTGCATAGAAGAATTATGTCCTAGAAGCACCGCTAGGTGCAAGACCCGCGGCAGGAGGAACTCCGGACGTTATGAATGTCTGGCAGAGCAAAGCTCATGACTACTCGATAGTTCAGTGTACCATGCTTTACGGCTTAGAATCGGGACTTCAAAGACGTTTTGAACGTCATGGAGCATATGAGATGCTCCAAGAGTTGAAGTTAATATATCAAGCAAATGCCCGAGTTGAGAGATATGAAGTCTCCAACAAGTTCTATAGCTGCAAAATGGAGGAGAATATTTCTGTCAGTGAACACATACTCAGAATGCCTGGGTACCATAACCACTTGACTCAGCTGGGAGTTAATCTTCCTGATGATAGTGTCATTGACACAATTCTTCAATCACTGCCACCAAACTATAAAGGCTTATGAAGGAAATATGCCCTAGAGGCAATAATAAAGTTATTATTTATTTCCTTATATCATGATAAATGTTTATTATTCATGCTAGAATTGTATTAACCGAAAACATAATACATGTGTGAATACATAGACAAACAGAGTGTCACTAGTATGCCTCTACTTGACTAGCTCGTTAATTAAAGATGGTTATGTTTCCTAGCCATTGCCATGAGTTGTCATTTGATTAACGGGATCACATCATTAGGAGAATGATGTGATTGACTTGACCCATTCCGTTAGCTTAGCACACGATCGTTTAGTATTCTGCTATTGCTTTCTTCATGAGTTATACATGTTCCTATGACTATGAGATTATGCAAATCCCGTTTACCGGAGGAACACTTTGTGTGCTACCAGACTTCACAATGTAACTGGGTGATTATAAAGGTGCTCTACAGGTGTCTCCGAAGGTACTTGTTGGGTTGGCGTATTTCGAGATTAGGATTTGTCACTTTGATTGTCGGAGAGGTATCTATGGGCCCACTCAGTAATGCACATCACTATAAGCCTTGCAAACATTGTAACTAATGAGTTAGTTGCGGAATGATGTATTACGGAATGAGTAAAGAGACTTGCCGGTAACGAGATTGAACTAGGTATTGAGATACCGACGATCGAATCTCGGGCAAGTAACATACCGATGACAAAGGGAACAACGTATGTTGTTATGCGGTTTAACCGATAAAGATCTTCGTAGAATATGTGGGAGCCAATATGAGCATCCAGGTTCCGCTATTGGTTATTGACCGGAGACGTGTCTCGGTCATGTCTACATTGTTCTCGAACCCGTAGGGTCCGCACGCTTAAAGTTTGATGATGGTTATATTATGAGTTTATGTGTTTCGATGTAACGAAGGTAGTTCGGAGTCGGGGACGAGATCGGGGAGATGACGAGGAGTCTCGAAATGGTCGAGACGTAAAGATCGATATATTGGACGACTATATTCGGACATCGGAAAGGTTCCGAGTGATTCGGGTATTTTTCGGAGTACCGGAGAGTTACGGAATTCGCCGGGGAGTATATGGGACTTATTGGGCTTTAGGTGAAAGAGAGAGGAGAGGCTGTGCGGGGCCCCCCCAAGGCCTACTCCGAATTGGACTAGGGGGAGGGGTTGCGCCCCCTCCTTCCTTCTCTTCTCTCTCCCCTTTCCTTGACTCCTACTCCTACTACTTGGAAGGGGGGGAATCCTACTCCCGGTGGGAGTAGGACTCCTCCTAGGGCGTGCCATAGAGAGGGCCGGCCCTCCCCCTCCTCCACTCCTTTATATCTGGGAGGGGGCACCCTTGAGACACAACAATTGATCCCTTGATCTCTTAGCGTGTCAGCGGTGCCCCCTCCACCATAGTCCACCTCGATAATATCGTAGCGGTGCTTAGGAGAAGCCCTGCGTCGGTAGAACATCATCATCGTCACCACGCCGTCGAGCTGACGGAAATCCCCCTCAAAGCTCGGCTGGATCGGAGTTCGAGGGACGTCATCGAGTTGAACGTGTGCAGAAATCGGAGGTGTCGTGCGTTCGGTACTTGATCGGTCGGATCGTGAAGATGCACGACTACATCAACTGCGTTGTTCTAACGCTTACGCTTTCGGTCTACGAGGGTACGTGGACACACTCTCCCCTCTCGTTGCTATGCATCACCATGATCTTGCGTGTGCGTAGGAAATTTTTGAAATTACTGCGTTCCCCAACAGTGGCATCAGAGCCTGGTTTTATGCGTAGATGTTATATGCACGAGTAGAACACAAGTGAGTTATGGGCGATACAAGTCATACTGCTTACCAGCATGTCATACTTTGGTTGGCGGTATTGTTGGATGAAGCGGCCCGGACCGACATTACGCGTACGCTTACGCGAGACTGGTTTTACCGCCGTGCTATGCACACAGGTGACTAGCGGGTGTCAGTTTATCCAACTTTAGTTGAACCGAGTGTGGCTATGCCTGGTCCTTGAGAAGGTTAAAATAGCACTAACTTGACAAACTATCGTTGTGGTTTTGATTCGTAGGTAAGAACGGTTCTTGCTCAGCCCGTAGCAGCCACGTAAAACTTGCAACAACAAAGTAGAGGACGTCTAACTTGTTTTTGCAGGGCATGTTGTGATGTGATATGGTCAAAGGCATTATGCTATATTTTATTGTATGAGATGATCATGTTTTGTAACCGAGTTATCGGCAACTGGCAGGAGCCATATGGTTGTCGCTTTATTGTATTCAATGCAAACACCCTGTAATGCTTTACTTTATCACTAAGCGGTAGCGATAGTCGTAGAAGCATAAGTTGTCAAGGAGACAACGATGCTACGATGGAGATCAAGGTGTCGCGCCGGTGACGATGGTGATCATGACGGTGCTTCGGAGATGGAGATCACAAGCACAAGATGATGATGGCCATATCATATCACTTATATTGATTGCATGTGATGTTTAGCTTTTATGCATCTTATCTTGCTTTGATTGACGGTAGCATTATAAGATGATCTCTCACTAAATTATGAAGGTATAAGTGTTCTCCCTGAGTATGCACCGTTGCGAAAGTTCTTCGTGCTGAGACACCACGTGATGATCGGGTGTGATAGGTTCTACGTTCAAACACAACGGGTGCAAAACAGTTGCACACGTGGAATACTCAGGTTAAACTTGACGAGCCTTGCATATAACAGATGTGGCCTCGGAACACTGAGATCGAAAGGTCGAGCGTGAATCATATAGTAGATATGACCAACATAGTGATGTTCACCATTGAAACTACTCCATCTCACGTGATGATCGGACATGGTTTAGTTGATTTGGATCACGTGATCACTTAGAGGATTAGAGGGATGTCTATCCAAGTGGGAGTTCTTAAGTAATATGATTAATTGAACTTTAATTTATCATGAACTTAGTCCTGGTAGTATTAGCATATCTATGTTGTAGATCAATAGCTCGCGTTTAGCTCCCCTGTTTTATTTTTGATATGTTCCTAGAGAAAACTAAGTTGAAAGATGTTAGTAGCAATAATGCAGATTGGATCCATGATTTGAGGATTATCCTCATTGCTGCACAGAAGAATTATGTCCTTGATGCACCGCTAGGTGACAGACCTATTGCAGGAGCAGATGCAGACGTTATGAACGTTTGGCTAGCTCAATATGATGACTACTTGATAGTTTAGTGCACCATGCTTAACGGCTTAGAATTGGGACTTCAAAGACGTTTTGAACGTCATGGACCATATGAGATGTTCCAGGAGTTGAAGTTAATATTTCAAGAAAATACCCGAGTTGAGAGATATGAAGTCTCCAACAAGTTCTATAGCTAAAAGATGGAGGAGAATAGCTCAAGCGGTGAGCATGTGCTCAGATTGTGCAGGTACTACAATCACTTGAATCAAGTGGGAGTTAATCTTCCGATAAGATAGTGATTGACAGAGTTCTCTAGTCACTATCACCAAGTTACTAGAACTTCGTGATGAACTATAATATGCAAGGGATAACGGAAACGATTCCCAAGCTCTTCGTGATGCTGAAATCAACGAAGGTAGAAATCAAGAAAACATCAAGTGTTGATGGTTGACAAGACCACTAGTTTCAAGAAAAGGGCAAAGGGAAGAAGGGGAACTTCAAGAAGAACGACAAGCGAGTTGCTGCTCAAGTGAAGAAGCCCAAGTCTGGACCTAAGCCTGAGATTGAGTGCTTCTACTGCAAAGGAACTGGTCACTGGAAGGGGAACTGCCCCAAGTATTTGGCGGATAAGAAGGATGGCAAAGTGAACAAAGGTATATTTGATATACATGCTATTAATGTATACTTTACTAGTGTTTATAGCAACCCTAAGTATTTGATACTAGTTCAGTTGCTATGATTAGTAACTCGAAACGGGAGTTCCAGAATAAACAGAGACTAGTTAAGGGTGAAGTGACGATGTGTGTTGGAAGTGGTTCCAAGATTGATATGATCATCATCACAGACTCCCTATACTTTCGGGATTAGTGTTGAACCTAAATAAGTGTTATTTGGTGTTTGCGTTGAGCATGAATATGATTTGATCATGTTTATTGCAATACGGTTATTCATTTAAGTTAGAGAACAATTGTTGTTCTATTTACATGAATAAAACCTTCTATGGTCATAGACACCAACAAAAATGGTTTGTTGGATCTCGATCGTAGTGATACACATATTCATAATATTGAAGCCAAAAAGATGCAAAGTTAATAATGATAGTGCAACTTATTTGTGGTACTCCGTTTAGGTCATATTGGTGTAAAACGTATGAAGAAACTCCATGCTGATAGGATTTTTGGAATCACTTGATGCTTGCGAACCATGCCTCTTGGGCAAGATGACTAAAACACCGTTCTCCGGAACAATGAAGCAAGCAACAGATTTGTTGGAAATCATACATACTGATGTATGTGGTCCGATGAGTGTTGAGGCTCGCGGTGGGTATCGTTATTTTCTGACCTTCACAGATGATTTGAGCAGATATGGGTATATCTACTTGATGAAACATAAGTCTGAAACATTTGAAAAGTTCAAAGAATTTCAGAGTGAAGTGGAAAATCATCGTGACAAGAAAATAAGGTTTCTACGATCTGATCGCGGAGACGAATATTTGAGTTACGAGTTTGGTCTTCAATTAACACAATGTGGAATAGTTTCACAAATTCGTGCCAGCTGGAACACCACAGCATAATGGTGTGTCCGAACATCATAACCGTACTTTATTGGATATAGTGCAATCTATGATGTCTCTTACCGATTTACCACTATAGTTTTGGGGTGATATTAGAGACAGCTGCATTCATGTTAAATAGGGCACCATCTAAATCCGTTGAGACGACACCATATGAACTATGGTTTGGCAAGAAACCAAAGTTGTCGTTTCTTAAAGTTTGGGATTGCAATGCTTATAAGAAAAGGTTTCATCCTGATAAGCTCAAACCCAAATCGGAGAAATGTGTCTTCATAGGATACCCAAAGGAGACAGTTGGATACACCTTCTATCACAGATCCGAAGGCAAGATATTCATTGCTAAATTTGGATCCTTTCTAGAGAAGGAGTTTCTCTCGAAAGAACTGAGTGGGAGGAAAGTAGAACTTGATGAGGTAACTGTACCTGCTCCCTTATTGGAAAGTAGTTCATCACAGAAATCTGTTCATGTGACTCCTACACCAATTAGTGAGGAAGCTAATTATGATGATCATGTAATTTCAGATCAAGTTACTATCGGACCTAGTAGGTCAACCAGAGTGAGATCCGCATCAGAGTGGTACGGTAATCCTATTCTGGAGGTCATGTTACTTGACCATGACGAACCTACGAACTATGAGGAAGCGATGATGATCCCAGATTCCGCGAAATGGCTTGAGGCCATGAAATCTGAGATGGGATCCATGTATGAGAACAAAGTGTGGACTTTGGTTGACTTGCCCGATGATCGGCAAGCCATAGAAAATAAATGGATCTTCAAGAGGAAGACGGACACTGATAGTAGTATTACTATCTACAAAGCTAGACTTGTCGAAAAAGGTTTTTGACAAAGTTCAAGGTGTTGACTACAATGAGATTTTCTCACTCGTATCGATGCTTAAAGTTTGTCCGAATCATGTTAGCAATTGCCGCATTTTAAGAAATCTGGCAAATGGATAACAAAACTGCAATCCTTAATGGATTTATTAAAGAAGAGTTGTATATGATGCAACCAGAAGGTTTTGTCAATCCTAAAGGTGCTAACAAAATGTGTAAGCAACAACGATCCATCTGTGGACTGGTGCAAGCATCTCGGAGTCGGAACATACGCTTTGATGAGTTGATTAAAGCATATAGTGTTATACAGACTTGCGGTGAAGCCTGTATTTACAAGAAAGTGAGTGGGAGCACTACATCATTTCTGATAAGTATATGTGAATGACATATTGTAGATCGGAAATAATGTAGAATTATTCTGCAAAGCATAAAGGAGTGTTTGAAAGGAGTTTTTCAAAGAAAGACCTCGGAGAAGCTGCTTACATATTGAGCATCAAGATCTATAGAGATAGATCAAGACGCTGGATAAGTTTTTTCAATGAGTACATACCTTGACAAGATTTTGAAGTAGTTCAAAATGGAACAGTCAAAGAAAGAGTTCTTGCCTGTGTTACAAGGTGTGAAATTGAGTAAGACTCAAAGCCCAACCAAGGCAGAAGATAGAAAGAGAATTAAAGTCATTCCCTATGCCTTGGCCATAGGTTCTATAAAGTATGCCATGCTGTGTACCAGATCTATTGTATACCCTACAATCGATTTTGGCAAGGAGTACAATAGTGATCTAGGAGTAGATCATTGGACAGCGGTCAAAATTATCCTTAGTGGAATAAGGATATGTTTCTCAATTATGGAGGTGACAAAAAGGTTCGTCGTAAAGGGTTATGCCGATGCAAATTTTGACACTGATCCAGATGACTCTAAGTCTCAATCCGGATACATTTTGAAAGTGGGAGCAATTAGCAAGAGTAGCTCCGTGCAGAGCATTGTTGGCATAGAAATTTGCAAAATACATACGGATCTGAATGTGGCAGACCCGTTGACTAAACTTCTCTCACAAGCAAAACATGATCACACCTTAGTACTCTTTGGGTGTTAATCACATAGCGATGTGAACTGGATTATTGACTCTAGTAAACCCTTTGGGTGTTGGTCACATGACGATGTGAACTATGGGTGTTAATCACATGGTGATGTGAACTATTGGTATTAAATCACATGGTGATGTGAACTAGATTATTGACTCTAGTGCAAGTGGGAGACTGAAGGAAATATGCCCTAGAGGCAATAATAAAGTTATTATTTATTTCCTTATATCATGATAAATATTTATTATTCATGCTAGAATTGTATTAACCGGAAACATAATACATGTGTGAATACATAGACAAACAGAGTGTCACTAGTATGCCTCTACTTGACTAGCTCGTTAATTAAAGATGGTTATGTTTCCTAGCCATTGACATGAGTTGTCATTTGATTAACGGGATCACATCATTAGGAGAATGATGTGATTGACTTGACCCATTCCGTTAGCTTAGCACACGATCGTTTAGTATTCTGCTATTGCTTTCTTCATGAGTTGTACATGTTCCTATGACTATGAGATTATGCAACTCCCGTTTATCGGAGGAACACTTACTGTGCTACCAAATGTCACAGCGTAACTGGGTGATTATAAAGGTGCTCTACAGGTATCTCCGAAGGTACTTGTTGGGTTGGCGTATTTTGAGATTAGGATTTGTCACTCCGATTGTCGGAGAGGTATCTCTGGGCCCACTCAGTAATGCACATCACTATAAGCCTTGCAAGCATTGTAACTAATGAGTTAGTTGCAGAATGATGTATTACGGAACGAGTAAAGAGACCTGCCGGTAACGAGATTGAACTAGGTATTGAGATACCGACGATCGAATCTCGGGCAAGTAACATACCGATGACAAAGGGAACAACGTATGTTGTTATGCGGTTTGACCGATAAAGATCTTCGTAGAATATGTGGGAGCCAATATGAGCATCCAGGTTCCGCTATTGGTTATTCACCGGAGACGTGTCTCGGTCATGTCTACATTGTTCTCGAACCCATAGGGTCCGCACGCTTAAAGTTCGATGACGGTTATATTATGAGTTTATGTATTTTGATGTACCGAAGGTAGTTCGGAGTCCGGGACGAGATCGGGGAGAGTACGAGGAGTCTCGAAATGGTCGAGACATAAAGATCGATATATTGGACAACTATATTCAGACATCGGAAAGATTCTGAGTGATTCGGGTATTTTTCGGAGTACCGGAGAGTTACGGAATTCGCCGGGGAGTATATGGGCCTTATTGGGCATTAGGGAAAGAGAGAGGAGAGGCTGCCCCCCCCCCAAGGCCTACTCCGAATTGGACTTGGGGGAGGGGCTGCGCCCCCTCCTTCCTTCTCTTCTCTCTCCCCTTTCCTTGACTCCTACTCCTACTACTTGGAAGGGGGGAATCCTACTCCCGGTGGGAGTAGGACTCCTCCTAGGGCGCGCCATTGAGAGGGCCGGCCCTCCCCTCCTCCACTCCTTTATATACGGGGAGTGGGGCACCCCTTGGAGACACAACAATTGATCCCTTGGATCTCTTAGCCGTGTGCGGTGCCCCCCTCCACCATAGTCCACCTCGATAATATCGTAGTGGTGCTTAGGAGAAGCCCTGCGTCGGTAGAACATCATCATCGTCACCATGCCGTCGTGCTGACGGAACTCTCCCTCAAAGCTCGGCTGGATCGGAGTTCGAGGGATGTCATCGAGTTGAACGTGTGCAGAACACGAAGGTGCCGTGCGTTCGGTACTTGATCGGCCGAATCGTGAAGACGTATAACTACATCAACCGTGTTGTGCTAACGCTTCCGCTTTCGGTCTACGAGGGTACGTGGACACACTCTCTCATCTCGTTGCTATGCATCACCATGATCTTGAGTGTGCGTAGGAATTTTTTGAAATTACTACGTTCCCCAACAGCTTCATGATGAACTATAATATGCAAGGGATGGAAAAGACAATTCCCGAGCTCTTCGTGATGCTAAAGGCTGCGGAGGTAGAAATCAAGTAGGAGCATAAAGTGTTGATGGTTAACAAGGCCACTAGTTTCAAGAAAAAGGGTAAAGGGAAGAAGGGGAACTTCAAGAAGAACAACAAGCAAGTTGCTGCTCAAGGGAAGAAACCCAAGTCTGGACCTAAGCCTAAGATTGAGTGCTTCTACTGCAAAGGGACTGGTCACTGGAAGCGGAACTACCCCAAGTATTTGGCGGATAAGAAGGATGGCAAAGTGAAAGGTATATTTGATATACATGTTATTGATGTGTACCTTACTAATGCTCGTAGTAGCGCCTGGGTATTTGATACTGGTTCTGTTGCTCATATTTGCAACTCAAAACAGGGGCTACGGATTAAGCGAAGATTGGCTAAGGACGAGGTGACGATGCGCGTGGGAAATGGTTCCAAGGTTGATGTGATCGTCGTCGGCACACTACCTCTACATCTACCATCGGGATTAGTTTTAGACCTGAATAATTGTTATTTGATGCCAGCATTGAGCATGAACATTATATCTGGATCTTGTTTGATGCGATACGATTATTCATTTAAATCAGAGAATAATGGTTGTTCTATTTATATGAGTAATATATTTTATGGTCACGTGATACGTCTCCAACGTATCTACTTTTCCAAACACTTTTGACCTTGTTTTGAACTCTAACTTGCATGATTTGAATGGAACTAACCCGGACTGACGCTGTTTTCAGCAGAATTGCCATGGTGTTATTTTTGTGCAGAAATAAAAGTTCTCGGAATGACCTGAAACTTCACGGATAATATTTTTGGAATTAGTGAAATATACTGGCGAAAGAATCAACACCAGGGGGCCCACACCCTGTCCATGAGGGTGCAGGGCGCGCCCACCCCCTGGGGCGCGCCCCCTGCTTTGTGGGCCCACTGAGGCTCCACCGACGTCAACTCCAACTCTATATGTTCACGTTCAGGGAGAAAAAAAAACAGAGAGAAGGATTCATCACATTTTACGATACGGAGCTGCCGCCAAGCCCTAATCTCTCTCGGGAGGGCTGATCTAGAGTGGGTTCCGGGCTCCGGAGAGGGGAATCCGTCGCCGCGTCATCATCAACCTTCCTCCATCACCAATTTCATGATGCTCACCATTGTGCGTGAGTAATCCCATCGTAGGCTTGCTGGAGGGTGATGGGTTGGATGAGATTTATCATGTAATCGAGTTAGTTTTGTTAGGGTTTGATCCCTAGTATCCATTATGTTCTGAGATTGATGTTGCTATGACTTTGCTATGCTTAATGCTTGTCACTAGGGCCCGAGTGCCATGATTTCATATCTGAACCTATTATGTTTTCATGAATATATGTGAGTTCTTGATCCTATCTTGCAAGTCAATAGTCACCTACTATGTGTTATGATCCGTAACCCAAGTGACAATAATGGGACCACTCCGGTGATGACCGTAGTTTGAGGAGTTCATGTATTCACTAAGTGTTAATGCTTTGGTCTGGTACTCTATTAAAAGGAGGCCTTAATATCCCTTAGTTTCCAATAGGACCCCGCTGCCACGGGAGGGTTGGACAAAAGATGCCATGCAAGTTCTTTTCCATAAACACGTATGACTATATTCGGAATACATGCCTACATTACATTGATGAACTGGAGCTAGTTCTGTGTCACCCTATGTTATAACTGTTGCATGAGGAATCTCATTCGACATAATTATCCATCACTGATCCATTGCCTACGAGCTTTTCACATATTGATCTCTGCTTAGTTATCCACTGTTACAATTACAACAAAGCTGCTACTGTTACTTTTGCCACTGTTACCGTTACTTCCATGCTACTTTACTACTAAATACTTTGCTGCAGATATTAAGTCTTTCAGGTGTGGTTGAATTAACAACTCAACTGCTAATACTTGAGAATATTCTTTGGCTCCCCTTGTGTCGAATCAATAAATTTGTGTTGAATACTCTACCCTCGAAAACTGTTGCGATCCCCTATACTTGTGGGTTATCAACACTGTTTTCTGGCGCCGTTGCCGGGGAGCATAGCTCTATTCTTTGAGTCACTTGGGATTTATATCTGTTGATCACTATGAGTAACTTGAAAGACGAAAAAACCAAGATTTATCCCTCAACTACGAGGGGAGGTAAGGAACTGCCATCTAGCTCTGCACTTGATTCACCTTCTGTTTTGAGTAAACTTGCGACACCTAAAGCTACTCCTGCTATTGATTCTGATATGTCGCATGTTATTGATGATGCCACTTATGCTATGCATGATGCTTATGATGAAACTACTTCTATGCTAAATGATACTGTGCCATTAGGTGAATTTCTTGATGAACAACTTGGTAGGGTTGGAGAGAATGAAATTGTTGAAACTGATAACATTGATGAAAGTGATGATGAAGATTCTCCCCCTAGATATGAATTACCTGATGTGCCTAAGGGTTATGTTATGGATGAAGAAACTGCTAGAGACTTTTTTTCTTGCAAAGATAGATATGATCTTAAGAAACGGTTAGCTAAGCTGAAAGAAAAATCTTTGAATGCTACAATGAAATATGACCCTGCTTTTGCTACTTCACCTATCTGTATTTCTGATAAGGATTATGATTTCTCTGTCGATCTCGAGTTAATTGCTTTGGTTGAATCTGATCCTTTTTATGGCTATGAATCTTAAGCTGTTGTGGCACATCTTACTAAATTAAATGATATAGCCACCCTATTCACTCGTGAGGAAAAGATTTGTTACTACTATATCCCTTAAGCTATTTCCGTTCTCATTAAAGGGTGATGCTAAAACATGGTTTAATTCTATTACTCCTGGTTGTGTGCGTAGTCCCCAGGATATGATTTATTACTTCTCTGCAAATATTTCCCCGCTCATAAGAAACAAGCTGCCTTAAGGGAAATATATAATTTTGTGCAAATTGAAGAAGAGAGTCTCCCACAAGCTTGGGGGAGGCTTCTCCGATTACTTAATGCTTTGTCTGATCATCCTCTCAAGAAAAATGAAATACTTTATATCTTTTATAATGGACTAACCGATGCTTCCAGAGACCACCTGGATAGTTGTGTTGGTTGTGTTTTCAGGGAAACAACTGTTGAGAAAGCTGAGTTGCTATTGAATAATATATTGAGCAATGATAATGATTGGACACTTACTGAACCAACTCCTAAACCAACTCCGAAGGAAAGGGGTATTCTGTTTCTCAGTCCTGAAGATATGCAGGAGGCAAAGAAATCTATGAAAGAAAAGGGTATTAAAGCTGAAGATGTTAAGAATTTACCACCTATTGAAGAAATACATGGTCTTGATAACCCGACACAGGTAGTAAAGGTAAATTCTCTCTATAGATTTGATGAAGGTGATATTCCTCGTTATAAGTCTGCTAGCCAATGCTTAGATGAGTTTGATAATTTTAATGGTAAACAAGAAAACTTCAATGCTTATGTTGGTAGACAATTGAAACGTAATGTTTATATGATTGAACACTTGAGTGATTGTATGTCTAGAGTTAAAGGTGAACTTAAACTTATTAGTAAACATGCTTCTATGGTTACCACTTAGGTAGAACAAGTGCTTAAAGCTCAAGATGATTTTCTCAATGAATTAAATAATAAGAAATATGATAATGTTGTTAGAGTTGTGACTAGAGGGGTAAAATGACTTAGGAACCTTTGTATCCTGAGGGCCACCCTAAGAGAGTTGAGCAAGATTCTCAAAGAACTAATGTTGATACACCTAGTCCTTCTAAGAAGAAGAAAAAGAAAAATTGATAGGACTTTGCATGCTTCTAGTGAACCTGTTGTTGACACACCTGAGAATCCCAATGATATTTCTATTTATCATGCTGAAACACAATCTGGTAATGAGCATGAACCTAGTGATAATGTTAATGATGATGTTCATGTTGATGCTCAACCTAGCAATAACAATGATGTAGAGATTGAACCTGTTGTTGATCTTGATAACCCACAATCAAAGAATCAACGTTATGATAAGAGAGACTTCCTTGCTAGGAAGCATAGTAAAGAAAGAGAACCATGGGTTCAGAAACCCATGCCTTTTCCTCCTAAACTATCCAAGAAAAAGGATGATGAGGATTTTGAGCGCTTTGCTGAAATGATTAGACCTGTATTTTTGCGTATGCGTTGGACTCATATGCTTAAATGAATCCTTATGCTAAGTACATGAAAGATATTGTTACAAATAAAAGAAAGATAACGGAAGCTGAAATTTCCACCATGGTTGCTAATTATACTTTTAAAGGTGGAATAACTAAGAAACTAGGAGATCGAGGAGTACCAACTATACCATGCTCCATTAAAACAAACTATGTTAAAACTACTTTATGTGATCTTGGAGCCAGCGTTAGTGTTATGCCTCTCTCTTTATATCGTAGACTTGATTTGAATAACTTGACACCTATTGAAATATCTTTGCAAATGGCCGATAAATCAACTGCTATACCTGTTGGTATTTGTGAGGATGTGCCTGTTGTGGTTGCAAACGTTACTATTTTAACGGATTTTGTTATTCTTGATATTCCCGAGGACGATAGTATGTCTATTATCCTTGGTAGACCCTTTTTGAATACTGCAGGGGCTGTTATTGATTGGAACAAAGGCAATGTCACTTTCATATTAATGGTAATGAGCATACGGTACATATTCCGAGGAATCAATCTCAAGTCCACAGTATCAATTCTATTGGAAAAATTCCAACGATTACTATTGGATGTTTTGAATTCCCTCTTCCTACTGTCAAGAAGAAATATGATATTCTTATTGTTGGGGATGTGCATATCCCTGTTGAGGTAACCTAGTGTTATTTGGAAGTTCTCCGGTTTCATGTTATTCGAAAAGAGTTTGTTAACAAGACTTGATCAACCTTGTTAGTGGATTCCTTTTGATGAGCATGAGATGGATGAAGTTAGAAAGCACAACTCTCTGTACCCTCCTTTTACTTTCTGTTATTTAGATTAAATAAAGCAAAAATATTATTTTTTGTCTGTTTTCTGAATTATCCTTGCAATAAAAAAATACCCCGAAAATAAAAATTCTCCAAATGTCCCGAAAATGAAATATGATTTTTTTAGAATATTTAAGAATATATGGCACTGAGAACACACTAGAGGGGGCCACCACCTAGCCACGAGGGTCCAGGGCGTGCCCACCCCCCCCCCTCCCGGGGCGCGCCCCCCTGCCTCATGGACCCCACGTGGACCCCCTCCACTTATTCCTCCACCCACTCACTTCGTCTTCCTCCAGAAAAAATCCTCCCGTAGCTCAAACCCGTGTTCTAGCTCATCTTGCTGCCATTTTCGATATCCTTGCTCAAAGCTTCATTCACAAAACTGTTTTGGGGGATTGTTCTTCAGTATGTGACTCCTCCAATGGTCCAATTAGTTTCTGTTCTAGTGCTTTATTTATTGCAAATTTTTGCTTCTTAGGTGACCCTATTCTTGAGCTTGCATGTCAAATTTATATGGTCCAAAGTAGTTTTAATGCATGATATAGCCTCTAGGTAGTTGTGGGAGTAGTTGCTATCAATCTTATTAAGTTTGGTTCACTTTTATTTTGAGTCACTAAAAATTTCCGAAATTTTTCAGAGGAAGAAATATGCTTAGGAAAATGTACCAAGGTGGTTCCTCAAGGAAGAAAGGCTCAAGGCTCGCGATACGTGAGCCGGACGATGAACCACCGAGGGAAGCTCAAGTGCGGCCTTGTGAATGGCCGTCAGAGGAGTTTATGGTCCAAGCAGGTATCAAGGATGAATTTGACGCGTATGTGCGTAATGCTGATCTTGAGGGCTTCGTGTCAGATAAGTGCCCGCAATACCACTACCTAACTGATTCCTTTGTGAGAAGGTTTAAATTTACATCCTCACGCAATTCTCATACTGTTCTATTTGACCTTTTTATGATAAATCATATACCATGGACCTAGAAGATTTTAATACTGCTTGTAAACCCCCGCAGTGGGGCAATGTTAGTGAACCGCGCAAATCTAAATATAAAGATTTTCTTGCTAGTATCACTGTGGGCGAATCTAGAGAAATCACGCAAGCCACCATAGGGAGCGTTCATTTCCCTTCCATACATTATTTTGCTCTCTTTATAGGAAGATGCATTAACGGTAAAGATGAGGCTTGCCACATGTGCGTTCCAGATCTTTGTGTCCTCAAAAGTGCAGTATTATGTGATAAACAATATAACTTGGGTGCTATTGTTGCACGAAGGTTGCATCTTAACGTTACAAGTGGAGATTTGTTTGGTGGAATCTATGCAACTCGTGTAGCTAATTATCTTGATGTACCCATACATAGAAATGATTTGGAGTTACCTCCTGCTTATCTAGATTACAATGCTATGGTCCGCCATCAATTTGTTGAGAGGAATGAACAGTTCCTCCAGTACCGACTAATCTTTGACAGACGGCGCACTGTCCATGTTGCCCTCCCTGTTCCTACTTTCTTTTACTTTCAGGCAAAAAAGGAGATATGTTATAACCAGGGAGGAGGCGAACGAGTATGAGAGGAGGACGAAGGCAGCTCGCCTCCAAGCTGCAGCTCGTCAGGCAGTAGCCGCTGCATCTCAGTCCGACCCCAACTACAACTTTGGATACCCGCCAGGCCAACAGTGGCCGTAGACCAACTTAGGCCAAAAGCCTAAGCTTGGGGGAGTACATATTTCTCACCGACATTACATTCATGTTCACACACTCATTCTAGTTGTCGGTGCTCATACTTTTTAATTGTACTATCCATGCAAGTTTATTTTCTTTTCTAAGCCTTCTTCTTGTGTGTTTGAAAAACCTTAAGAAAAACCAAAAAAATTAATTGTAGCTTTTAGCTACTTTACTTTCCACGACTGTAGCAGTAGTAATTAAAATAAAACCCAAAAAGATTTCTTGTTCTTATTTTGCTTGTTGAGAGATTTCCCGTGTAAATAGTTTTATTTCTTTTCTTTGGGGTCGAGAGGAGAAGACCATGATGAAAATGTTGAAGTGGCTCTTATATGCATTATTGTTGATTTAACCAAGAGCCCATATTATCTTGTCTTCTCCCTTGTATTGAATGCTTGCATATTCCAGCTTAATCCAATGCACGTGCACTATTATTATTGTTATCCACACCGTTCGGTCATGCAAGTGAAAGGAAATAATGATGATATATGATGAACTGATTGAGATAAGAGAAGCTAGTATGAACTCGACCTATCTTGTTTTTGTAAATATGATTAGTTCATCGTTCCTGATTCAGCCTATTATGAATGAAACATGTTTGCAATGACAATTAGAGATTATAGTTGCTCATGCCATGCTTAATTTGCTAGGAGTTTATAATGGTTTACCTTGCGTGCCAACATGCTATTAAAATGGTTGTGATGTGGTATGATAGGGTGGTATCCTCCTTTGAACGATTCGAGTGGCTTGACTTGGCACATGTTCACGCATGTAGTTGAAACAAAATCAACATAGCCTCCACGATATTTATGTTCATGGTAAATTATATCCTACTCATGCTTGCACTCAGTGTTGATTAATTTTAATGCATGTTCATGACTGTTGTCACTCTCTAGTTGGTCGCTTCCCAGTCTTTTTCTAGCCTTCACTTGTACTAAGCGGGAATACTACTTGTGCATCCACTTCCATAAACCCCAAAGTTATTCCATATGAGTCCACCATACCTTCCTATATGCGGTATCTACCCGCCGTTCCAAGTAAATTTGTATGTGCCAAACTCTAAACCTTCAAATGAAATTCTGTTTTGTATGCTCGAATAGCTCATGTATCAACTAGGGCTGTCTATATCTTCCATGCTAGGTGGGTTATTCTCACGATGAGTGGACTCTGCTAATCATTCACGAGAAAATGGCTGGTAACCGGGATGCCCAGTCCCATGCTTAAATCAAAATAATTGCAAACAAAACTCCCCCAGGATCGTTGTTAGTTGGAGGCACCCATTGTTTCGGACAAGCCATGGATTGATGTTTGCTGGTGGTGGGGGAGTATAAACTTTACCATTCTGTTTGGGAACCGCCTATAATGTGTGTAGCATGGAAGATATCGAGATCTCTTGGTTGTTATGTTGACAATGAAAGTATGCCACTCAAAATATTATTTATCTCTATTTCAAATCTCGAGCTCTGGCACCTCTACAAATCCCTGCTTCCCTCTGCGAAGGTCCTATCTATTTACTTTTATGTTGAGTCATCATCCTGTTATTAAAGAGCACCAGTTGGAGAGCACCGCTGTCATTTGCATGCATTACTATTAATTTACATTGAGTATAACTGTGACTGGATCTCTTTTACCATGAATTAAAATGTCTAGTCAGTCCTTGATCTTCAGAGGTGCTCTGCATTTATGTTTTGCAGTCTCAGAAACGGCTAGCGATATACCATCTTGTTATATCATATTATGACTGTTTTGAGAAAGTTTTGTCATCCAAGATTTATTATTATTGCTCGCTAGTTGATTGTGCCATTGAAATGAGTAAACATGAGACCTAAATGTTATTGTGAATATGGTTAATTCATAAATATTTGTTGAAAACTTGAATGCTGGCTTTACATATTTACAACAACAAGAGCAAACAAAGTTTGTAAAAGTTTTTATTTATCACTTTCAGTTTGTCAACTGAATTGCTTGAGGACAAGCAAAGGTTTAAGTTTGGGGGAGTTGATACGTCTCCAACGTATCTACTTTTCCAAACACTTTTGCCCTTGTTTTGGACTCTAACTTTCATGATTTGAATGGAACTAACCCGGACTGACGTTGTTTTCAGCAGAATTGCCATGGTGCGGAAATAAAAGTTCTCGGAATGACCTGAAACTGCATGGAGAATATTTTTGGAATTAATAAAAAATACTGGCGAAAGAATCAACACCAGGAGGCCCACACCCTATCCACGAGGGTGCAGGACGCACCCATCCCCCTGGGGCACGCCCCCTGCCTCGTGGGCCCCCTGAGGCTCCACCGACGTCAACTCCAACTCTATATACTCACGTTCAGGGAGAAAAACTCAGAGAGAAGGATTCATCGTGTTTTACGATACGGAGCAGCCGCCAAGCCCTAATCTCTCTCGGGAGGGCTGATCTGGAGTCCGTTCGGGGCTCCGGAGAGGGGAATCCGTCATCATCATCATCATCAACCTTCCTCCATCACCAATTTCATGATGCTCACCATCGTGCGTGAGTAATCCCATCGTAGGCTTGCTGGACGGTGATGGGTTGGATGAGATTTATCATGTAATCGAGTTAGTTTTGTTAGGGTTTGATCCCTAGTAGCCATTATGTTCTGAGATTGATGTTGCTATGACTTTGCTATGCTTAATGCTTGTCACTAAGGCCCGAGTGCCATGATTTCATATCTGAACCTATTATGTTTTCAACAATATATGTGAGTTCTTGATCCTATCTTGCAAGTCAATAGTCACCTACTATGTGTTATGATCCGGTAACCCCGAAGTGACAATAATCGAGACCACTCCCGGTGATAACCGTAGTTTGAGGAGTTCATGTATTCACTAAGTGTTAATGCTTTGGTCCGGTACTCTATTAAAATGAGGCCTTAATATCCCTTAGTTTCCAATAGGACCCCGCTGCCACGGGAGGGTAGGACAAAAGATGCCATGCAAGTTCTTTTCCATAAGAACGTATGACTATATTCGGAATACATGCCTACATTACATTGATGAACTGGAGCTAGTTTTGTGTCACCCTATGTTATAACTGTTGCATGAGGAATCGCATCTAACATAATTATCCATCATTGATCCATTGCCTACGAGCTTTTCACTTATTGATCTCTGCTTAGTTACTTTTCCGTTGCCACTGTTACAATTACTACAAAGCTGCTACTGTTACTTTTGCCATGTTACCGTTACTTCCATACTACTTTGCTGCAGATATTAAGTCTTTCAGGTGTGGTTGAATTGAAAACTCAACTGCTAATACTTGAGAATATTCTTTGGCTCCCCTTGTGTCGAATCAATAAATTTGGGTTGAATACTCTACCCTCGAAAACTGTTGTGATCCCCTATACTTGTGGGTTATCATCATGCACCCTTGATGAGTGGTCTATTCTTGTTGAATCTCGATTGTAGTGATACACATAATCATAATATTGAAGCCAAAAGATGCAAAGTTTATAATGATAGTGCAACTTATTTGTGGCAGTGCCGTTTAGGTCATATTGGTATAAAGCGCATGAAGAAACTCCATGTTGATGGACTTTTGGAATCACTTGATGCTTGCGAGCCATGCCTCATGGGCAAGATGACTAAGACTCCGTTCTCCGGAACAATGGAGCGAGCATGATTATTGGAAATAATACATACGATGTATGTGGTCCGATGAGAGTTGAGGCCCGCAGCGGGTATCGTTATTTTCTGACCTTCACAGATGATTTGAGCAGATATGGGTATATCTACTTAATGAAACATAAGTCTGAAACATTTGAAAAGTTCAAAGAACTTTAGAGTGAAGTTGAAAATCATCGTAACAAGAAAATAAAGTTTCTACAATCCGATCGTGGAGGTGAATATTTGAGTTATCAGTTTGGTCTTCATTTGAAACAATGTGGAATAGTTTCGCAACTCACGCCACCTGGAACACCACAATGTAATGGTGTGTCCGAACGCCGTAACCGTACTTTATTAGATATGTTGCGATCTATGATGTCTCTTACTGATTTACCACTATCGTTTTGGGGTCATGCTTTAGAGACGACTGCATTCACGTTAAATAGGGCACCATCTAAATCCGTTGAGACGACACCATATGAATTGTGGTTTAGCAAGAAACCTAAGCTGTTGTTTCTTAAAGTTTGGGGCTGCGATGCTTATGTGAAAAAGCTTTAACCTGATAAGCTCGAACCCAAGTCAGAGAAATGTGTCTTCATAGGATACCCAAAAGAGACTGTTGGGTACACCTTCTATCACAGATCCGAAGGCAAGATATTTGTTGCTAAGAATGGATCCTTTCTAGAGAAGGAGTTTCTCTCGAAAGAAGTGAGTGGGAGGAAAGTAGAAATTGATGAGGTAATTTTACCTTCTCCCGAATTGGAAAGTAGTTCATCACAGAAATCAGTTCCAGTGATTCCTACACCAATTAGTGAGGAAGCTCATGATGATGATCATGAAACTTCGCATCAAGTTACTACCGAACCTCGTAGGTCAACCAGAGTACGATCCGCGCTAGAGTGTTACGGTAATCCTGTTCTGGAGGTCATGTTACTTGACCATGACGAACCTATGAACTATGAGGAAGCGATGATGAGCCCAGATTCCATGAAATGGCTTGAGGCCATGAAATCTGAGATGGGATCCATGTATGAGAACAAAGTGTGGACTTTGGTTGACCTGCCCGATGATGGGCAAGGCGTAGAGAATAAATGGATCTTCAAGATGAAGGCTGACGCTGACAGTAATGTTACTGTCTACAAAGCTCGACTTGTTGCGGAAGGTTTTCGACAAGTTCAAGGAGTTGACTACGATGAGACTGATACGTCTCCGACGTATCTATAATTTTTGATTGCTCCATCCTACTTTATTTACTGTGTTAGGCAATATTGGGCTTTATTATCCACTTTTATATTATTTTTGGGACTAACCTATTAACCGGAGGCCCAGCCCAGATTTGTTGTATTATGCCTATTTAAGTGTTTCGAGGAAAAGGAATATCAGACGGAGTCAAAACGGAACGAAATCAACTGGAGAAGTTATTTTTGGAAGGAAACCCACCTGATGGACTTGGACCCCGCGTCAGAAGATATGGGAGGTGCTCACGAGGGTGGGGTGCGCGCCCACCCCCCTGGGCGCGCCCCCTGCCTCGTGGGCCCCCCGTAGCTCCACCAACGTACTCCGTTCACCCATATATACCGTCGTACCCTAAAACTTCCAGAACAGAAGATAGATCGGGAGTTCCGCCGCCGCAAGCCTCCAGAACCACCAAAAACCAATCGGGACCCCTTTCGGTACCTGCGGAGGGGGATCCATCTCCGTGGCCATCTTCATCATCCGGTGCTCTCCATGACGAGGAGGGAGTAGTTCACCCTCGGGGCTGAGGGTATGTACCAGTAGCTATGTGTTTGATCTCTCTCTCTCTCTCGTGTTCTCTCTCGTGTTCTTCTATGGAACGATCTTGATGTATCCCGAGCTTTGCTATTGTAGTTGGATCTTATGATGTTTCTCCCCCTCTACTCTCTTGTGATGAATTGAGTTTCCCCTTTGAAGTTATCTTATTGGATTGAGTCTTTATGAGAACACTTGATGTATGTCTTGGTGATCAACTTGCGGGTTTCGTGACATTGGGAACCTATGCATAGGGGTTGGCACACGTTCTTGACTCTCCAGTAGAAACTTTGGGGCACTCTTTGAAGTACTTTTATGTTGGTTGGATGAATCTGAGATTGTGTGATGCATATCGTATAATCATGCCCACGGATACTTGAGGTGACAATGGAGTATCTAGGTGACATTAGGGTTTTGGTTGATTTTTATCTTAAGGTGTTATTCTAGTACGAACTCTTTTATAGATTGATCCGAAAGAATAACTTTGAGGTGGTTTCGTACCCGACCATAATCTCTACGTTTGTTCTCCGCTATTAGTGTCTTTGGAGTGACTCTTTGTTGCATGTTGAGGGCTTGTCATATGTTCTATCTATGTTATTATTGTTGAGAGAACTTTCACTAGCGAAAGTATGAACCCTAGGCCTTGTTTCCTATCATTGCAATACCGTTTACGCTCACTTTTACCACTTGTTACCTTGCTGTTTTTATATTTTCAGTTTACAAAAACCTATATCTACCATCCATATTGCACTTGTATCACCATCTCTTCGCCGAACTAGTGCACCTATACAATTTGCCATTGTATTGGGTGTGTTGGGGACACAAGAGACTCTTTGTTATTTGGTAGCAGGGTTGCTTGAGAGAGACCATCTTCATCCTACGCCTCCCACAGATTGATAAACCTTAGGTCATCCACTTGAGGGAAATTGGGTACTGTCCTACAAACCTGTGCACTTGCAGGCCCAACAACGTCTACAAGAAGAAGGTTGCGTAGTAGACATCAAGCTCTTTTCTGGCGCCGTTGCCGGGGAGGCTAGGTAAGAGAAATCTTTAGATCTTGCAATCGAATCTTTTTGTTTCTTGTTTTAGCACTAGTCTAGTTTATAAAAGAAAACTACCAAAAAAATATGGAATTGAGTTTGTCTCACACGCTTCACCTTTTTAATATCTTTCGTGAGTATGATGGAAAGGATAATTGTGCTCAAGTGCTAGAAGAAGAAATCTATAAAATGTTTGGAACTAAATATATGTATGATGAGTATGATTGCAATGTTGTTAGTATGAATTCCTTGAATATCCATGATGCTAATGATATGCAAAGCCACAAGCTTCGGGAAGCTATGTTTGATGAAGATGATATTTTTTGTCCCCCAAGCTTTTGATGAGCAAATTTACTATGATGAAAGCATGCCTCCTATCTATGATGATTATTGTGATGACACGTATGCTTTAAAGAATAATGATAACCATGAAGCTTGTCATCTTGATCTTAATTTTCAATCACATGATAGTTATTTAGTTGAGTTTGCTCCCACTATTATTCATGAGAAGAATTTTGCTTATGTGGAGAGTAATAAAATTTCTATGCTTGTAGATCATGAAAAGAATGCTTTAGGTGCTGGTTATATTGTTGAATTCATTCATGATGCTACTGAAAATTATTATGAGAGAGGATCATATGCTTCTACATGTTGCAATAATATCAAGTTTCCTCTCTATGTGCTTAAAGTTTTGAAGTTATGCTTGTTTTACCTTCCTATGCAAGATGATTCTTGTTCCCATAAGTTGTTTGTTCAAAAAATCCCTATGCATAGGAAGTGGGTTAGACTTAAATATGCTAGTCATATTTTTCATGATGCTCTCTTTATGTTTCAATTCCTATCTTTTATGTGAGCATCATTGAAATCATAATGCCTAGCTAGGGGCGTTAAACGATAGCGCTTGTTGGGAGGCAACCCAATTTTATTTTAGTTTCTTACTTTTTGGTTCTGTTTAGGAATAAATAATCCATCTAGCCTCTGTTCAGATGTGGTTTTATGTTTTAATTAGTGTTTGTGCCAAGTAGAACCTTTGGGAAGACTTGGGTGAAGTCTTTATGATCATGCTGTAAAAAACAGAAACTTTAGCGCTCACGAGATTAGCTATAACTTTTTACTGGAGAGTGCTATTTAGTTGATTCTTTTTGAAGATGATTACTAGACAAATTCCTCAGGTCAACCAATTTATTTTAGAATTTTTGGAGTTCCAGAAGTTTGCGTTAGTTACAGATTACTACAGACTGTTCTGTTTTTGACAGATTCTGTTTTTCGTGTGTTGTTTGCTTATTTTGATGAATCTATGGCTAGTAAAATAGTTTATAAACCATAGAGAAGTTGGAATAAAGTAGGTTTAACACCAATATAAATAAATAATGAGTTCATTACAGTACCTTGAAGTGGTGTTTTGTTTTCTTTCGCTAGCGGAGCTCACGAGTTTTCTGTTAAGTTTTGTGTTGTGAAGTTTTCAAGTTTTGGGTAAAGATTCGATGGACTATGGAATAAGGAGTGGCAAGAGCCTAAGCTTGGGTATGCCCAAGGCACCCCAAGTTAATATTCAAGGATAACCAAGAGCCTAAGTGTCGGTTTCAAAACCGGCGGATCTCGGGTAGGGGGTCCCGAACTGTGCGTCTAGGCGGATGGTAACAGGAGACAAGGGACATGATGTTTTTACCCAGGTTCGGGCCCTCTCGATGGAGGTAATACCCTACTCCTGCTTGATTAATATTGATGATATGGGTAGTACAATAGTAGATCTACCACGAGATCAAGGAGGCTAAACCCTAGAAGCTAGCCTATGGTATGATTGTTGTTCGTCCTACGGACTAAAACCCCCCGGTTTATATAGACACCGGATAAGTTAGGGTTACACAGAGTCGGTTACAATGGTAGGAGATCTACATATCCGTATCGCCAAGCTTGCCTTCCATGCCAAGGAAGGTCCCATCCGGACACGGGACGAAGTCTTCAATCTTGTATCTTCATAGTCTTGGAGTCCGGCCGTGACGATAGTCCGGCTATCCGGACACCCCCTAGTCCGGGACTCCCTCAGTAGCCCCCGAACCGGGCTTCAATGACGATGAGTCCGGCGTGTTGATTGTGTTCGGCATTGCGAGGCGGGTTCTTCTCCAAATTCCATATACTTGTCGAATAGTGTACGGCTTCTGATAAATGCTGCGCTCCTCGGCTTCTGCGCCCAATAATGGCCATCTTCCATGTGTTTGAATGAATGCAAAAAGCCAGGGTATTTTTACAATATTCCCCCTAGTCGTGCAAAGGAGCCGCTTATAAAAGGGGCAAGGATCTAGATCTGAGTCACACCATCCCCCCTTTGCGAGCTTTCATCGGAGCGCCTCTGACCAAAGCCCATTCCATCATGGACAGTCGACGTGGCTCCTCCTCTCGCGCTCCCAGCCCCCAGCCAGGAAATTGGGAGAGATGCTCAATCCCGCATAGCGAGCTAGTTATACTCCAAGCCAAGGGATTTCTCCCTCCAGCCTTCATGGTACCGGTTCGAGACGGACTTGCCACCTACAAGGGCGGAAAGCAAGCGGAGAACGTCCCCGATCCCTCTAAAGGAGAGCGGGTGTGCTTCATCTCTTATCTAGTAAGAGGACTCAGATTTCCAATCCGTCCGTTTCTCCGGGGGCTCTTGGAGTTCTACGGCCTCCAACTGCACCATCTTACTCCTGCCTCCATCTTGCACATCGCGGGCTTCGTGGCCCTTTGCGAACTGTTCCTAGGCGTCGAGGCTCATTTCAGGCTGTGGAAGAGAATATTCTGCCTAGTTCCCCGTTCTCATGAGGGGTCAATATATCATGTGGGCGAAGCCGAGCTATGGCGCATCGCCGGGACCGGATACCTATCCGGAACCCCAAAGAAGGCGTCCAAGACCGGCCTTGAATGGTTTTACATGGAGGACGTCCCGCTGCTGGATCCTGTTCGGATCGGCCTTCCGGAGTTCAGCAATGCTCCTCTGAAGAAGCGCCTAAGCTGGCGCCCTCGGAGCCCGCGGAGAGAAGATGACCGGGATGTCCGTTATTTGATGAGCCGAATAAGGTTACTGGCTCATGCCGGACTGACCATGACAGGAGTCATGGCAATCTGCATTATGAGGGGAGTGCAGCCGCTCCAATACAGGGGCCACCCCATGTGGGACTTCAACGGGGAGGACGATGCCACCCGCCATGGCCGCAAAGGGCCAGGATCGGTCACCGAACTGGTGAAGATCTTGTCTGCCATGTACAAAGGAGAGGAGGAGGATTTCCTCCGTGTCAACCCACTGAAGGAGTTTTCTTCGAATAATCCTCGAAGCTGGGTAAGCAAACATCCTTGTGACCTGTCCGATCCATATTCCCGTAGTTAAATATCTCATTTCATGGTTTTTGCAAGAGAACTGCGCGGACTGTGGAGAAGATACACGTCCGCCCCACAACCCGAGGATCCGAGCGATCCTCGATCCGACCTCGAAGAGGATCCGGATATAACGGTGGAGTTGATCGACGGGTGTTCTACCAACTTAGCATCGACAATGCTTTGGTAGCCATTACGGCCGATTACCCCGGAATACTTCCAGCCCCACAGGTAACTGAGACCAAGATCTCGAAATCCTGATAATGACCCATCCATGCTTATTTTTGATCACCGTATACTGATGGTGTTTCGCAGGGAGTACCTTCGAGGCGGGAAGCCGAGCCTACGGCGGCTCACCAACAAGGGGCAGCGCGACCCCGCAGGTTAAAAAGAAGTGCGGTCCGGATCGAAACTCCGCCGCAACGGTATGGCATGTCACCATACTCCCAAGATTGGTTCTGGAAGGCGATTAACACCGATGCTCTTCAGAAAGAGCGCCGCGGATCGAGTCCGAGAGGCTGCCGATCGAACCTTCACGGACAAGCTTCAAAGCCGGGTCCGGAGGCCGAGGCGAGCACGAGACATCGCGGCGCTCCTCCGGCAGAGGATGCCGACAGGTTGTCCCCACCAACTCCGAGGTGGAGAGCGCCTTGAATCATAGGCGCCACGACAGTTCTTCGTGGCGTGTTTCTCCCAAGAGGCCTTGAATGCCTTTGATTCGGAGATCGCACCTGCGTGCCGCTCAAGATGGTCTAGCAGAGCCACGGAGCAGTATGTGAAGGACATACTGGGTAAGGAAATTTGTGATTATATATGCCAAGAGCCCCGAGACTTAAAATAGTTAGGATAACTGATTTAAGGATCATTTTGTTATGAGGATCTTACGTAAAAGAATACCCGATTGTCCCAGAGCTGGAAGAGTGCAGGCCCAACTTGAGGCCGCACTAGCCGCTCACGGGAAGCCACAGAGACCCCCTCTGGTAATATACGCTTCAGAAGATAAATAATTTATGAAGTGCGGCGGGTGTGTAAATCTGACAAAAACATTGCAGATGGCGCCGGACTAGATCCGGACAAGCAACAGCTCTTACACCAGTTAAAGGCCGGCGAGAGCGTGCTTACGAGGGTGCGGCAGGAGAAGAATAACCTCCAAGACGCCAACACCAAGCTGGGTGAGGAACTAAAGGATGTTCGTGCCCAGTTAGCTGACTCCGTAAAGGAGAATCGGCGGCTTCGTCGCGGCATTTTCAGTAAGTGCTTGAGCGAACTTTGAAAAGAGTTCGGCGAGGAAGGCCACTAACATAAACATGTTTGTAGGTTTGCTCACAGGTCGTCCTGAGGAGGAGATGCCCAGTTCTTCGGGTGATCTTCTTCCCGAATTGCGTCAGCTGCACGAACGAGTCCGGCAGGTGATGAAAGGCATCGGCCAAGCCTTGTGGCCATCTATCTCCCTGCCCGAAGGCATTGGGGAGCTGGCGGAGCGGCTTCAAGGAGCACGGCGGCGCTTCCGGCTATGGAAGATATCGGCCTACCGTCAAGGCGCCAAGGAGGCCTGGGCCATGGTGAAGACGCGGTACACAAAGGCTGACCCAAACCACATGGCCGAGGTCGGACCTGTGGGGCCGGATGGGATGGAGATCCCTGTAAGCTTAGTGTACGGCCAAGTAGAATTGGCCGCCAAGTATTCCCAACAAGATTGTAAATTAGATAGCCTATTAGATGGCATTGAGGAGGAATACAATGAGTCGAGTTGACTATGTAAAAATATGACATGAAAGAATGTCTTCTAGCCGGATTGTAGATCGTTTGTCATAGCGGAGCTTTTCGCTTCGACCTCCGGACCTAATAGTCCGGAGTGTGTCCTAATACCTTCATGGTTATATAAGAACCGTGGTATGCATGGAGACCAGGCGTAGGGGTCATTGTTGCTGTATCAGACAAGTGCCCAACTAGTTATGTTATATTACATGGGTAGTAAGAAACATCTTCCAGGGAGAATAGTTCCGTTAGGGGTTCCTTTCATTTGGGATGCATGTCCTAAAGTGCATGTCAAAGCTGCTATAAAGCGAGAAAATCATCCGGGGCAGATGTGTAAATAGTTAAAAATCATCTTTCAGTTCACCGACCGAATATTCCCTTAAGAACGCTAGCTTTCGGCTTCACCCACCGAGGTACACATCCGCTGACCGGCAGTAATAATCGCAGAGGTGCTCCTTTACCTCCTAGCCGAACAATCGGGAACGTAGGGGTAAGCACAGGAGCCAGGCAACCCCAGCTTGGCCAAAACTTAAGTCATATCGATGCATATAATGGTGAATAAAAGGCACATGCGGAAGTTTAACGCATGTGTTGGGCGTGAAAGCCCGTATAAATAAGCTTCTGTGAAAGAAGCCCCCAGGTATAATGAGCGCGGACAGCGCGTCAAGTGTGTGCGAAAAAAGCGCAAACGAGCCTCTAGAGGCTACAAGAAGAAGAAGGGGAAGGAGAGAAATAGAAGACAGCAAAAAGCAAAAAACAAAGAATGCGGACAGAGGAAGGAGACAAACTTGGAGTCCGGGACTTAGGCGTAGAATCTTCGTAGACGGGCTGCGTTCCATGGGTTCGGCTTGAGTCGGTTATCCGATGCGTTTCGCAGACGGTATGCTCCGCCGGTCAGGACCTGGTCGATGATGAAGGGACCTTTCCATTTGGGCTTGAGTTCGTCCTTTTTCTTGTCCGGCAGGCGTAGAACTAGTTCGCCAACGTTATAAGCTTTGGCACGTACTTCCCTGCTTTTATATATTCGAGCCTGCTGTTGATAGAATGCGGAACGAGCTTTTGCCGCGTCGCGCTCCTCCTCCAATGCGTCCAAACTGTCCTGCCGATCAAGCTCGGCTTCTCTTTCTTCGTACATGCGCACTCGAGGTGAGTCATGTATTATGTCGCAGGCAAGACTGCTCTGCTGCATACACCATGAAGAATGGTGTGAATCCGTAGTACGATTCGGCGTGGTCCGCAGCCCCAGTACGGAGTCGAGCTCCTCAACCCAAAGGCGTGTTAGATTCCTCGAGGGACCGCACTAGTCTGGGTTTAATGCCGCTCATTATTAGACCATTTGCCCGTTCGACTTGGCCGTTGGTTTGAGGGTGATAGACTGAGGCGTAATCGAGCTTGATGCCCATGTTTTTGCACCATGATTTCACTTCATCGGCCGTGAAGTTGGTGCCAATATCAGTGATGATGCTGTGGGGGACACCGTAACGGTGCACTACCCCTGATATGAAGTCTATCACTGGTCCGGATTCGGCCGTTTTAATAGGTTTGGCCTCTATCCATTTGGTGAATTTATCCACCATGACCAATAGGTATTTTGCTTGTGGGTTCCTCCTTGAGGGTCCAACCATGTCAAGCCCCTGGACCGCGAACGGCCGGTGATGGGTATAGTATTAAGGCGGTGGGTGGCATGTGGCTTTGGTTAGCAAAAAGCTGGCAACCGACGATCGTTGGACTAAGTCCTCACAGATCTCGCCCGGCGATCGGCCAATAAAATCCTGTACGGAAGGCCTTGCCTACAAGGGCCCGGGCTGCGGCGTGGTGCCCACCCAGTCGGCATGAATTTCAGCCAGAGGTTTCGCCCTTCCTCTTGGAGATGCACCTTTGAAGGACTCTGGTGGTGCTTTTCTTATAAAGCTCTCCCTCATGGACTTTATAGGCTTTAGAGCGCCGTACTATGCAGCGAGCCTCATTTTGGTCTTCGGGGAGTTCCTCCCTAGTTAGGTAGGCTAGGAATGGTTCCGTCCACGGGGCGATAACCGCCATTATTTCATGAGCAGAGGGTGTTATCTCGGGAGCGGAGCCTCCTGTTGTGTCAGATTGTTCGGCGTCAGGCGGTGCGGTTGGGTCCGGATTGTTATTGCCGGACTCCCCTTCCCATAGCACGGATGGCTTGAATAGCCGTTCCAAAAAGATATTGGGTGGGACGGCATCGCGTTTTGCACCGATGCGCGCCAATATATCCGCCGCCTGGTTGTTATCCCGGGCTATATGATGAAATTCGAGCCCTTCGAACCGTGCTGACATTTTTAGGACCGCATTGCGGTATGTTGCCATTTTTGGATCTTTGGCGTCAAAGTCTCTGTTTATTTGGGATATTGCGAGGTTTGAATCCCCGCGCACCTCTAGGCGTTTAATGCCCATGGAGATCGCCATCCGGAGGCCGTGCAGAGGGCCTCGATTCGCCGCGTTGTTGGAGTCGGTATACATTATCTGAAGGACGTATTGGACTGTGTCCCCGGTTGGGGACGTCAGGACGACGCCAGTCCCTAGGCCAGCCAACATTTTGGAGCCGTCAAAGTGCATGATCCAATTGGAGTATGCGCCGTACTCTTTAGGGAGTTCGGCTTCAGTCAATTCGGCCACGAAGTCGGCCAAAACCTGCGACTTAATAGCTCGTCGTTGGTTATAAGTTATGTCGAATGGGAGGAGCTCTATGGCCCATTTAGCAATCCGGCCCGTCGCGTCGTGGTTGTTTATAATGTCATTAAGAGGTACTTCGGAGGCTACCGTTATTGAACACTCTTGAAAGTAGTGTCGCAGCTTCCGGGATGCCATGAACATCGCGTATGCTATCTTTTGATAGTGTGGGTACCGGGACTTGCATGGAATTAGGATAGTGGACACATAATAAACTGGTTTTTGAATAGGGAACCGGTGTCCGTCCGTTTCTCGTTCGACAACGAGCACCGTGCTGACAACTTGATGTGTTGCGGCGATGTATAATAGCATTGGTTCGCCCACGTTGGGCGCGGCCAGGACCGGATTTGTTGCCAAAATGGCCTTTATTTCTTCGAGTCCGGCCGTGGCGGCATCCGTCCACTCGAAGTGTTCGGTGCGGCGGAGGAGGCGGTAAAGAGGTAATGCCTTTTCTCCTAAACGGGAGATAAAGCGGCTTAGAGCCGCTACACATCCCGTCAATTTTTGTATTTGTTTGAGGTCTTTTGGAATATCCAATTGTGACAGAGCTCGAATCTTGGCTGGGTTTGCTTCAATTCCTCTACCGGACACAATGAAGCCCAGGAGCTTTCCGGCTGGAACGCCGAAGACGCATTTTTCCGGATTGAGCTTGATGTCGTATTTTCGAAGATTGTCAAATGTAAGCCTCAAGTTGTCTACTAGAGTTTCGACGTGCTTGGTTTTGACGACCACGTCATCTACGTATGCTTCCACTGTTTTGCCGATCTGGTTTGCCAGACATGTCTGAATCATGCGCTGATATGTTGCGCCGGCGTTTTTGATCCCAAAGGGCATTGTGTTGAAGCAGAACGGGCCGTATGGAGTGATGAATGCTGTTGTAGCTTGGTCTGGCTCCGCCATCTTGATTTGGTGGTAGCCGGAGTACGCATCGAGGAAGCACAATGAGTGGTGTCCTGCTGTAGCGTCAATGATTTGATCAATTCGAGGGAGGGGGAAGGGATCCTTTGGGCAAGCCTTATTAAGGTCTTTGAAATCAACACATAGGCGCCAGGATTTATCCTTCTTTGGTACCATCACCAGGTTTGCTAGCCAGTCCGGATGTTTTATATCTCTGATGAATCCGGCCTCCAAAAGTTTGGCTAGCTCCTCTCCCATGGCCTGTCTCTTGGGTTCGGAAAAGCGCCGAAGAGCCTGTTTGACCGGCTTGAATCCTTTTAGGATGTTTAGGCTATGCTCACCGGTGACGTGGGATTCTGGCATGTCGAAGGGTGCCGAGCAAAGATGTCCCAGTTTTCTTGTAGAAATTCTCGTAGTGCGGCGTCTACATCAGGGTTTAATTGTGCCCCGATGGAGGCCGTCTTTGCAGGGTCCGTTGGGTGGACTTGGAATTTGACTATTTCATCCGCTAGTTTAAAAGAGGTGGACTTGGATCTTTTATCAAGTATCACATCGTCCCTGTTCACCGTGGAGCGCATCGCGGTGAGTTCCTCGGCCGCTAGGGCTTCGGATAGTGCCTCGAGGGCTAGTGCGGCCATCTTATTTTCGGCGCGGAGTGCTATGTTCGGATCACTAGCGAGAGTGATGATTCCGTTGGGACCGGGCATTTTAAGCTTCATGTACCCATAATGGGGTATAGCTTGAAAAATTATGAATGCCTCTCATCCTAATAAAGCATGGTATCCGCTGTTGAACGGGGCCACTTGAAATGTGACCTCGGACCTGTAATTGTCCGGCGAGCCGAACACTACGTCCAGCATGATTTTTCCTGTGCAGCATGCTTCCCGGCTGGGGATTATTCCTCTAAAGGTTGTGCTGCTTCGCTCAATGCGGTTCCAGTCTATTTCCATTTTTCGTAGGGTTTCCTCATAGATGAGGTTTAGTCCGCTGCCGCCATCCATGAGTACCTTAGTAAGGCGAAAGCCGTCTACTATCGGGCTGAGGAGCAATGCGGCTGGTGCCCGGGCAGTTCAGAATTTAGGTTCGTCACTGGCATTGAAGGTAATAGCTGTGTCACTCCATGGATTTATTGTTGCTACTTGGTAGACTTCGGCAAGGTTGCGGAGTTGTCGTTTTCGCATGTTATTTGATGCGAAAGTCTCGAAGACTGTTAACACCGTACTGGTGTTGCTGGGCTGGGATTTTGAAGCTAGAAGCTCTTCGCCACTTTTGGCCACCTGCCATAGTATCCAACATGCTCGAAGGCTATGAGTTGGAGTGGCGCCCTCTGTGCTATGAATTTTGCAGGTCCGTTTAGCCAACCCTCCAAGACGGTTCCGCACCCTTTAGGGGTTTTGGTTTTTGTTATTCAACCTGGTGCTTGATAATGATGCACCCTTTTGTTCCGGACTAGGGATGTATTCAGGGCGGATTATCCCAAAATTTACTTTCGGTTTTCAGCGCTCTCCATCGCACAAGATTTTTGTACGATGATCACCAAGTCGGAAAAGCGTGTGATTTCGCGACGACTTATGGCGTTTAGGATTCCCTTGTCCGTGCAATTATTGCAGAAGATTGGTATTGCGTCCTCCTCTCGGCAGTCCTTTATCCTGTTCATAACCAGGAGGAATCTGGCCCAGTAATGATGTACTATTTTGGCGGGCTCTTGCCGAATTCGAGAGAGATCGCTAATGTTTGGGTGGGCGGGTGGCACTAAATCCGGAACCCCGTCCAATTTAGGACTCAAGGGCCGGGAAGTTTCCGAACTCGGGAGCTTGGATTTCGGAGTGCTATCCAATGAGTCCGACCCGCCACCGACTTTAAGTTCGTGGCTTGATCGACATCCGTCCCTCCGCAGAATCCGGCATGGAGGGATCGGGAACCGGACGTAGCTAGTCCTTAAGATAGGAGAAGAGTCGCTGCATTGCTCCTCTATCACAGCAACATGATGGGTAGCACGGGAGAGTTGATCTCTCGGATCGGTTTTAGGCCCGATCCGGTCGTAATATGTGGTGACTCGAGGCGGCGATGCGATCCAAGAGCTCGTTTACGGAGGAGAGCTCGATCGGATCTAACTGTTCGCAAGTTCGAACTGACATGGAGATTGGTTTCTATGACTCGAGAGGTCATCGTCGGTATGACGGCCGAACTAGCGGTCATGAGAAAACCGCCTAGCCAAGAGTCGACCAGTGGCCAAGGCTTCTTTGGCACAGTATCGTCTTTTAAAGACGAGATGAGGCATCCTACCCGATGGCGGCGGCACGCAGGAACTCTCAATGAAAGCACCAATGTCGGTGTCAAACTGGCGGATCTCGGGTAGGGGGTCCCGGCGTGCGTCTAGGCGGATGGTAACAGGAGACAAGGGACACAATGTTTTACCTGGTTGGGCCCTCTCGATGGAGGTAATACCCTACTCCTGCTTTATTAATATTGATGATATGGGTAGTACAAGAGTTGATCTACCACGAGATCAAGGAGGCTAAACCCTAGAAGCTAGCCTATGGTATGATTGGTGTTCGCCCCACGGACTAAAACCCTCCGGTTTATATAGACACCGGATAGGTTAGGGTTACACAGAGTCGGTTACAATGGTAGGAGATCTACATATCCGTATCGCCAAGCTTGCCTTCCACGCCAAGGAATGTCCCATCCGGACACGGGACGAAGTCTTCAATCTTGTATCTTCATAGTCTTGGAGTCCGGCCATGACGATAGTCCGGCTATCCGGACACCCCCTAGTCCGGGACTCCCTCACTAAGCTTGGGGATGCCCCGAAAGGCATCCCCTCTTTCGTCTTCGTTCATCGGTAACTTTACTTGGAGCTATATTTTTATTGACCACATGATATGTGTTTTGCTTGGAGCGTCATTTTATTTGTGTTAGTATTTTCTTGCTGTTAGTTAGAATAATTTTTTGCATCTTTAGTTTCAATAAAAAAGTCAAGGATAGCCTTTGCCATGCTTATTTTGCTAGTATGCATGTTGCTGTTTGAAAAACAGAAAGTTTACCGCTGTTGCAAAAATTCCCTAGAAAAGTCAGAGAGTGGTATAATGTTGAATCTTTTTGCATATTGAGCTCTGGTAAGTTTATTACAGTGGGAATTTTAGTTCATAATTTTTAGGAGTCAGGGAAGTATTGATACTCTTGCATTCTTTACAGACTGTACTGTTTTGGCAGATTGATGTTATGTTTGCATTGTTTGCATATGTTTGCTTGTTTAATGAATCTATTTGAGGATAGGAGTATTAAATATGCAGAGGCATTTAGTATGCAATGTTGAATAATAATGTTAGTGATTTGTTACAGTAGGAAATGATAAGGTTTTGCATTGGTTTATACTAACCTATCTCACGAGTTCTTCTTGAGTTTGTTGTGAATGAAGCTTTTGATAAAAAGAGAAACCATGATATGAGAGGAATTAAGGAGACACAAAAGTTCAAGCTTGGGGATGCCCAAGGCACCCCAAGATATTATTTCAAGAAGTCTCAAGCATCTAAGCTTGGGGATGCCCCGGTAGGCATCCCACCTTTCTTCTTCAACAACTATCGGTTAGTATCGGTTGAGCCTAAGTTTTTGCTTCTTCACATGAGTTGTGCTATCCTTGCAATGTAGTTTTCTTTAGCTTTGCTTGCTGTTTGAATAAAGTATCAAGATCTGAAATTATTAAATGGGAGAGTCTTCACATAGTTGCCTAATTATTCGGCTACTCATTGATCTTCACTTATATCTTTTGGAGTAGTTTGTTGTTTGCTCTAGTGCTTCACTTATATCTTTTAGAGCATAATGGTGGTTTTATTTTGAAGAAATATATGAACTCTCATGATTCACTTATATTATTTTGAGAGTCGTTAATAGCATGGTAATTTGCTTAATGTTAATATACTTGGTGTTCAAGATATGTGAAACTTTCTTTTGAGTGCGTTGAATACTAAGATAAGTTTGATGCTTGACAATTGTTTTGAGATATGGAGGTGATAATATCAAAGTCATGCTAGTTGAGTAGTTGTGAATTTGAGAAATGCTTGTGTTGAAGTTAGCAAATCCCGTAGCATGCACGTATGGTTAAAGTTGTGTAACAAATTTGAAACATGAAGTGTACCTGGCTTGTGCATCCTTATGAGTGGCGGTCGGGGACGAGCAATAGTCTTTTCCTACCAATCTATCCCCCTAGGAGCATCGCGTAGTACTTGATTTTTGATGACTTCTAAATTTTTGCAATAAGTATATGAGTTCTTTTGACTAATGTTGAGTCCATGGATTATACGCACTTTTACCTTTCCGCCTTTGCTAGCCTCTTCGGTACCGTGCATTGCCCTTTCTCACCTCGAGAGTTGGTGCAAACTTCGCCGGTGCATCCAAACCCCGTGATATAATATGCTCTTTCACACATAAACCTCCCTATATCTTCCTCAAAACAGCCACCATACCTACCTATTATGGCATTTCCATAGCCATTCCAAGATATATTGCCATGCAACTTTCCACCGTTCCGTTCATCATCATCATGACATACTTTACTTTTTTCATATTGCCATTGCATCATCATGTAGTTGACATCGTATTTGTGGCAAAGCCACCATGCATTATTTTTCATACATGTCACTCTTGATTCATTGCACCATCCCGGTACACCGCCGGAGGCATTCATATAGAGTCATACCTTGTTCTAGTTTCGAGTTGTAATCCTTATGTTGTAATCAATAGAAGTGTGATGATCATCATTCAATAGAGCATTTGTCCCCCAAAAAAAAGAAAGGCCGAAGAAAAAAAAGAAGGCCCAAAAATATATAAAAAAATAAATAAAAAGGGCAATGCTACTATATCTTTTTCCACACTTGTGCTTCAAAGTAGCACCTTGTTCTTCATGTAGTGAGTCTCATATATTGTGCTTCAAAGTAGCACCTTGTTTTTCATATAGTGAGTCTCATAAGTTGTCTTTTTCATACTAGTGGGAATTTGTCATTTTAGAACTTGGCTTGTATATTCCTACGATGGGCTTCCTCAAATGCCCTAGGTCTTCATGAGCAAGCAAGTTGGATGCACACCCACTAGTTTTCTTTTGTTGAGCATTCATATCTCTAGTGCATCTGTTGCATGGCAATCCCTACTCCTCATGTTGACATCAATTGATGGGCATCTCCATAGCCCGTTGATTATCCTCGTCAATGTGAGACTTTCTCCTTTTTTGTCTTCTCCACACAATCCCCACCATCATATTCTATTCCACCCATAGTGCTATATCCATGGCTCACGCTCATGTATTGTGTGAAGGTTGAAAAAGTTTGAGATTATTTAAGTATGAAACAATTGCTTGGCTTGTCATCGGGGGTATAGAAGTTGGGAACATCTTTGTGTGACTAAAATGAAGCATAGCCTAACTATATGATTTTGTAGGGATGAACTTTCTTTTTCCATGCTATTTTGAGAAGACATGATTATTTTGATTAGTATGCTTGAAGTATTATTATTTTTATGTCAATATGAACTTTTGTCTTGAATCTTTCGGATCTGAATATTCATATCACAATTAATAAGATTTACATTGAAATTATGCCAAAGTATCACTCCGCATCAAAAATTCTTTTTTATCATTTACCTACTCGAGGACGAGCAGGAATTAAGCTTGGGGATGCTTGATACGTCTCCAACGTATCTATAATTTTGATTGCTCCATGCTACTTTATCTACTGTTTTAGGCAATATTGGGCTTTATTATCCACTTTTATATTATTTTGGGACTAACCTATTAACCGGAGGCCCAGCCCAGATTTGATGTTTTATGCCTATTTCGGTGTTTCGAGGAAAAGGAATATCGACGGAGTCAAACGAACGAAATCAACTGGAGAAGTTATTTTTGGAAGGAAACCCACCGATGGACTTGGACCCCACGTCGAAGATACGGAGGTGCTCACGAGGGTGGGCGCGCCACCCCCTCGGCGCGCCCCTACCTCATGGGGCCCCGTAGCTCCATCGACATACTCCTTTCACCAATATATACCGTCGCACCCTAAAACTTCCGAACAGAAGATAGATCGGGAGTTCCGCCGCAAGCCTCCGTAACCACCAAAACCAATCGGGACCCCTTTAGGTACCTCTGAGGGGGATCCATCTCCGTGGCCATCTTCATCATCCCGACGCTCTCCATGACGAGGAGGAGTAGTTCACCCGGGCTGAGGGTATTTACCAGTAGCTATGTGTTTGATCTCTCTCTCTCGTGTTCTTCTATGGCACGATCTTGATGTATCCGAGCTTTGCTATTGTAGTTGGATCTTATGATGTTTCTCCCCCTCTACTCTCTTGTGATGAATTGAGTTTCCCCTTTGAAGTTATCTTATTGGATTGAGTCTTTATGAGAACACTTGATGTATGTCTTGGTGATCAACTTGCGGGTTTCGTGACATTGGGAACCTATGCATAGGGGTTGGCACACGTTCTTGACTCTCCGGTAGAAACTTTGGGGCACTCTTTGAAGTACTTTTATGTTGGTTGGATGAATCTGAGATTGTGTGATGCATATCGTATAATCATGCCCACGGATACTTGAGGTGACAATGGAGTATCTAGGTGACATTAGGGTTTTGGTTGATTTGTATCTTAAGGTGTTATTCTAGTACGAACTCTTCTATAGATTGATCCGAAAGAATAACTTTGAGGTGGTTTCATACCCGACCATAATCTCTACGTTTGTTCTCCGCTATTAGTGTCTTTGGAGTGACTCTTTGTTGCATGTTGAGGGCTTGTCATATGTTCTATCTATGTTATTATTGTTGAGAGAACTTGCACTAGCGAAAGTATGAACCCTAGGCCTTGTTTCCTATCATTGCAATACCGTTTACGCTCACTTTTACCACTTGTTACCTTGCTGTTTTTATATTTTCAGTTTACAAAAACCTATATCTACCATCCATATTGCACTTGTATCACCATCTCTTTGCCGAACTAGTGCACCTATACAATTTTCCATTGTATTGGGTGTGTTGGGGACACAAGAGACTCTTTGTTATTTGGTTGCAGGGTTGCTTGAGAGAGACCATCTTCATCCTACGCCTCCCACGGATTGATAAACCTTAGGTCATCCACTTGAGGGAAATTTGCTACTGTCCTACAAACCTGTGCACTTGCAGGCCCAACAACGTCTACAAGAAGAAGGTTGCGTAGTAGACATCAGAGACCTTCTCAACCGTAGCGATGCTTAAGTCTGTTCGAATCATTAGCAATTGCCACATTTTATGATTATGAAATTTGGCAAATGGATGTCAAAACTGCATTCCTTAATGGATATCTTAAAGAAGAGTAGTATATGATGCAACCAGAAGGTTTTGTCGAACCTAAAGGTGCTAACAAAGTGTGCAAGCTCCAGCGATCCATTTATGGACTGGTGCAAGCTTCTCAGAGTTGGAATATACGCTTTGATAGTGTGATGAAAGCATATGGTTTTATACAGACTTTTGGAGAAGCCTGTATTTACAAGAAAGTGAGTGGGAGCTCTGTAGTATTTCTAGTATTATATGTGAATGACATATTGTTGATTGGAAATAATACATAATTTCTGGATAGCATAAAAGGATACTTGAATAAGAATTTTTCAATGAAAGACCTTGGTGAAGTTGCTCATATATTGGGCATCAAGATCAATAGAGATAGATCAAGACGCTTAATTGGACTTTCACAAAGCACATACCTTGATAAAGTTTTGAAGAAGTCCAAAATGGATCATTCAAAGAAAGGGTTCTTGCCTGTGTTACAAGGTGTGAAATTGAGTTAGACTCAATGCCCGACCATTGCAGAAGATAGAGAGAAAATGAAGGTCATTCCCTATGCCTTAGCCATAGGTTCTATCATGTATGCAATACTGTGTACCAGACCTGTTGTATGCCTTGCTATAAGTTTAGCAGGGAGGTACCAAAGTAATCCAAGAGTGGATCACTAGACATCAGTCAAGAACATCCTGAAATACCTGAAAAGGACTAAGGATATGTTTTTACCTTTATTGAGGTGACAAAGATCTTGTCGTAAATGGTTACGTCGATGCAAGCTTTGACACCGATTGTAGCGACCCGACCTCAGATGGTCAAGTCTCTGTGCTTCTGTGTCATCCCTGGATCGGTAATGCTGACACACACAGTACTCGAAGGATTTATAACAGAGTAGCAATCACACACTTATTACATCGAATGTCTCAAAAGAGAACTTATTACAATAATATGGCTTAAGGCCATCTAATGCGATAACAGCGGAAGGCTTGGAAGATAAAGTGAGTCCATCAACTCCAACGGTATAACTGAGCTGCACGGCAACGACCTACAATCCTTACTCCTCGTCGAAAAGTCTGCAACATAATACGTTGTAGCCCGAGAAGGTCAGACATGGAATATGCCGCAATGTAACACATAGAGAGTAATGAAAGAATAAGCTATACTACAGGCATATATGGCTGGTGGAAAGCTCTATGTTTACAGTTTTGTAAAAGCCAATTTTTCCCTACATCAAAGGAATAAATTTTACTTTAACTATCATGGTGGTTGAAACATCATTGAGAAGGTATAACCCCAACTCAATCCCAATTAAAGTGATTAACAACCCAGCAATATTAATTTAGAGTGATGAGATACATGTGAATACTCAAGTACTAGATACTCGAATTGTCCATAACCGGGACACGGCTAACCATGATTAGATTGTACACTCGCAGAGGTTTGCGACTTTTCCCCACAAGAATCGATCGCCTCCGTTGATTTCTCGACTTTGCATGGTGTTTGAGAAACGGATGACCGAGACACGATCTTCGTAAACATTAACTCTCTACTCCGGATAGATCATACCAAACCTATAAAACCCACTACCTGCTGACCTACCTCTTCGAGAGCTTCACGAATTTACTCAACTATGCTAGAGCCCATAATAGCTTGTGGTTGCACACGGAAGTTTCTAGCATGAATAATCTCAGTTCCCTTTGAGCCTGGTGGCGGTCCATAGGAAGATCACACGGTACCACAGGATTTCAAAAATAAAACAGACAACTTTGGGTTCCCCGGTGCCTCAATCCACCCAGATGTGTATTTAAGTTGCCACCTTAAAGTAAACCATTAATTAATAATCTCACATCTGTCGTGAATATCTCTCGAACCCAAACCACGTCTACGAGCATAGCATGGCAATATAAGCATAACGTAGAAGTAACTCCCAATGGTTTGAAAGTAACAGGGCAATAGGTTCCTACCTCATCATCTACTTCCCAACCCACAAATTAATGCCATCCTAATCATGCAATGTTGGAGGGTTGAGCTAATGCATAAAAACTGGGTATGAAAAGATATGATCAAGTGTTACTTGCCTTGCTGACGATCCGTGAATCCTAGAGACTCGTAGTAACACGCTTCGCACTCCGGGAATTCTATCGCAAGCAAACAATACATACATAAGCAACAAACAAAGATTCACAAACGGAACTTCAACTGAAAGAGGTTGACCGGAGAGTTCAACTTAAGAACTCTGGTTTGCAAAAAGAATCAAACCAAACGGAACAACGAAACTCAAACGGCGAGAAAAACATGGTCCGTTTACTAATCTGAACTAGAGTCAAATTTTACAAAGATAAAAACTGGTTTAAGTCGATTATTCGGAAAGAGGGTTTCGAGATGAAACTCCAGGCGCTTGAATCGCCTGATTCCGATAAACGAGCCAAAAGTTATACTAGTTTGAACATTGGTTCAGAAATCAAATTCGGAATAACCGCAGAATAATTCCGATAAAAGAAATCAACGAACGTCTAAACGAACGAACGGGTGAACGTTTTCAAAATAAATAAACCGAAAAATAAATAAACCGATCTAATAAAAAAAACGGGCTAGGGTTTTATAAAAAAAACCGAAGGGATATTTAAAAAAAACCGGCAATGGGGCTACCTCCGGCGGGGTCGTCCGGCGGGCGGGCGGCGGTTCGGCTGGGTCCGGCGAGGGGCGGCGAGGGCGGCGGCTCGGCGAGGGGGTGACGGCGACGGGAGGGAGGCGGCGGCGACGGCGGGCGGATCGGGCCCGGGCGGCTCGGGCTCCGGCCCGGGTCGGGCGGCTTGGGTGGTGGCGAGGTGGTGGTGTGGCGGGCGGCATATATAGGAGGGCGGGGCGGGCGGCTTGGGAAGGGGCACCGGGTGGAGTCCGCTCGGACTCCTCGGCGTCCGTGCCAAGCACGGCGGCAAGACGGGATGGCGGCGGCGCGGGCGGGCCGGCCTGGCTCGGCTGGGCCTTTGGCCCAGTCGGGCGCGGGTCCATTTTTTTTTAAGAACATTCCGCCGAAAGAAAAATTCATACAAAAATAAATAAAAATTTAAAAATTCCCAAAACAAGTTTCCTCCGTCTAAATAAAATATTTAGAACAAGATTAACTTTTCTTGGCCCCTAAAATGCAACTTTTTAAAGCGTGCAAATTTTTCTAGGGCAATTAAAATTCCAAATAAAATCAAATAAAAACCAAATAATGATTTTAACATTTTTCCTCCGATATTTCAATTATTTTGGAGAAGTCATATTATCTCCCCTCATTTATTTATTTAAAATGAAATATTTTCTGGAGAAAATAATTAAAACCAAAAAATCCTCGTCTTCACTACTTGATAAAAAATCAAATATGAAAGTTGAGAAATCCCCAACTCTCTCCGAGGGTCCTTGAGTTGCTTAGGATCTCGAGGATTTGAAAACAGAATGCAATAAAATATGGTATGCATGGATGACCTATGTATAACATGCCAAATTGAAAATTTGGGATGTTACTAACCTACCCCCCTCGCCCTCGAGATTCGGGTTGGCTAGAAAATAGGTGCGGATGGTCCTTGCGGATATCCTCTTCTCGCTCTGTGTGGCTTCCTCCTCGGTATGGTGGCTCCAATCGAACTTTGCAAAACTTGATCACCTTGTTGCGAGTGACTCGGCTATCAAACCCGAGAATCTTTACTGGCTTCTCCTCATAAGTTAGATTATCATTCAGCTGAATCGCCTCCAAAGGTACTGTATCGTTCAACGGTATATCGGCCATCTCAGCGTGGCACTTCTTCAGCTGTGATACGTGAAACACATCGTGAACTCCTGACAATCCTTCAGGTAACTCCAGTTTGTAGGCAACTTCTCCCATTTGTTCCAAAACACGATACGGTCCTACAAATCTTGGGGCTAACTTTCCTTTTACTCCAAAACGTTTCTCCCCTCGTGGGTGATACTTGCAGATATGCTCATCTCCGATTTCATAGGTTACTTCCTTGCGTTTTGAATCTGCGAACTCTTACGTCTAGACTGAGCAATTTTTAGCCTGTCTCTGATCAGTTTAACCTTCTCCTCTGAGTCTTTGATCAAATCTGGTCCAAACAACTGACAGTCTCCGACCTCGTCCCACATCAAGGGTGTTCTACATCTGCATCCATACAGAGCTTCGAACGGTGCCATCTTCAAACTGGCCTGGTAGCTGTTGTTGTATGAGAACTCTGCGTACGGCAAATTATCATCCCAACTAGATCCATAATCTAGCGCACATGCTCTCAACATGTCCTCCAAAATCTGATTGACTCTCTCTGTCTGTCCATCCGTCTGCGGGTGAAAGGCGGTACTAAACTCCAATCTGGTACCCAAGGTCTGGTGTAGCTGATGCCAAAACTTTGAAGTAAACTGTGTTCCTCTATCTGATACGATACTCCTCAGAACTCCATGCAAACATACGATCCTGGTCATATATATCTTGGCCAACTTTGCACTTGTATAAGTTGTTTTCACTGGGATAAAGTGAGCTACTTTGGTCAAACGATCCACAACCACCCATATTGAATCGTATCCTGACTTGGTTCTGGGTAATCCTGTAATAAAGTCCATGCCAAGTTTGTCCCACTTCCATTCGGGTATTGGCAAAGGCTGTAACAATCCTGCTGGCTTCTGATGCTCGGCCTTCACTCTCTGACATACATCACATACGGCTACATACTCGGCAATATCCTTCTTCATACCAGTCCACCAGAAACGTTCTTTCAAGTCCAAATACATTTTGGTGTTTCCGGGGTGAATCGAGTATGGTGAGTCATGGGCCTCTTCAAGTATTAACTTCCTGATCTCCGAATTGTTGGGCACATAAATCCGATCCTCAAACCACAAGGTATCGTGCTCATCCTCACGAAAACCTTTGGCTTTTCCTTTGCCCATCTTTTCCTTTATCTCAGCAATCTCTTTATCCTCCTTTTGAGCGTCTCGAATCTTGTCTAACAAGGTAGACTGAACCTCCATTGTTGCAAGAAAACCTCTTGGAACAATCTCCAACTGAAGTTCCATAACATCCTCTCGCTAACTCCTTTGGCAGTCCTCTACCTTTAAGGATATTGGCATAACTCTTCCGACTCAAAGCGCCTCACACGACGTTGGCTTTTCCTGGATGATAGTGTAGCTTTATGTCGTAATCCTTTATAAGTTCCAGCCATCTCCTCTTTCTGAGGTTTAACTCCTTCTGTGTGAAAATGTACTTTAAACTCTTATGATCCGTGTACACATCACAACGGTTTCCCATGAGATAATGTCTCCAGGTCTTCAACGCATGTACTACAGCTGCTAGCTCCAAATCATGCGTGGCATAGTTCAACTCATGAGGCTTCAGCTTGTCGTGGAGGCATACGAAACAACTTTTCCTTCCTGCATAAGAACACATCCAAGTCCCAAGCGAGAGGCATCACAATACACTTGAAACTCCTTATGTATATGTGGCAATGTCAGCACTGGGGCTGTAGTCAACCGTTTCTTCAACTCTTGGAAGCTTGTCTCACAATCCTCTGTCCATTTGAACTTGGTATCCTTCTTTAGCAATTCTGTCATTGGTTTAGCAATCTTGGGAAAATCCTCAATGAATCTCCGATAATACCTCGCCATCCAACGAAATGCGAATCTCGCCGATCAAGTGGGTGCCAACCACTCAAAGGATCGACTGAATTTTACCGATCTATCGCTACACCTTCTCCCGATATAACATGCCCAAGAAATCCAACTTCCTTTAACCAAAACTTGCACTTGCTGAATTTGGCATATAACTGGTGTTCCCTGAGTTTCTCAAGAACCAAACGTAGGTGTTCTGCGTGCTCCTCTTCGTTCTTCGAGTAAACCATAATATCATCGATAAACACCACAACAAACTTGTCCAAATACTCCATGAACACTTTGTTCATCATACTCATGAAATAGGCAGGGGCGTTAGTCAGTCCAAACGACATGACCGTATACTCATATAATCCATATCGTGTGGTGAATGCTGTCTTTGGTATATCCTTCTCTCGGATCTTCAACTGATGGTATCCCGATCGAGATCAATTTTAGAAAACACCTTAGCTCCTTGCAACTGATCAAACAGATCATTAATCATCGGTAAGGGATACTTGTTCTTTATCGTTACTTCATTCAGAGCTCGGTAATCAACAACCATCCTTAGGGATTTATCCTTCTTCTCCACCAAAAGTACTGGAGCTCCCCAAGGTGATGAACTTCTACGAATGTAACTATAACGCCCTCGATGCGGCTATATCTCCCACGTGTCGAAGCACGACTTAGAGGCATAACCGCATTGAAAGCAATGTCGCAAGTGAGGTAATCTTCACACAACCCATGTAATACATAAGGGAAAGAGATACATAGTTGGCTTACAATGCCACTTCACACAAGACATAAATAAACATCCATCATCCAGATTACACTCAAGGTCCGACTACGGAACCAAAATAAAGAAGACTACCCCAAATGCTACACAGATCCCCGATCGTCCCAACTGGCTCCACTACGATCATCGGAAAAGACACATAGTAACGACCACGTTCCTCGTCGAACTCCCACTTGAGCTTGGTTGCGCCACCTGACCGCATCGTCGGCACTGCAACTGTTTTGGTAGAATCTGTGAGTCACGGGACTCAGCAATCTCACACCATGAGATCAAGACTATTTAAGCTTATAGGAAGAACAGAGTTGTGAGGTGGAGCTGCAGCAAGTTTACTAGCATATATGGTGGCTACATTCGCAAAAGAGAGTGAGAAGAGAAGCAAGGCGCGGTCGTGAAGCTAGTAGCGATCAAGAAGTGATCCTGAACTACTTACGCCAAGCATAACTCCAACATCGTGTAAACTTCCTGACTCCGAGAAGAGACCATCACGGTTACACACGCCGTTGATGTGTTTTAATTAAGGTCAACTTCGGGTTTTCTACAACCGACATTAACAAATTCCCATCTGCCTCATAACCGCATGGCACGGCTTTGAAAGATAATACCCGCAGGGTGTCCCAACTTAGCCCATTATAAGCTCTCACGGTCAACGAAGGATATTCCTTCTACCGAAGACCCGATCGTCTCGAATCCCGGACTACAAGACATTTCGACAATGGTAAAACAAGACCAGCAAAGCCGCTCGAATGTGCCGACAAATCCCGATAGGAGCTGCACATATCTCGTTCTCGTGGCACACCGGATGAGCAGTCCGTATAACTAAAACCAGACCCCAAGTTTCCTTGAGGGGCGCTGCAAAGCGCTTAGATTGGGCCAACACTCGAGGAGCATTGGCGGGGGTTAAATAAAGATGACCCTCGGGCTCGCGAAAACCCGGGGAAAAAGGCTTAGGTGGCAAATGGTAAAACCAAAGTTGGGCCTTCTTGGAGGAGTCTTATTCAAAGCGAACTGTCAAGGGGTCCCATAAATCACCCAACCGTAAGGAACGCGAAATCAAGGAACATAACACGGTATGACGGAAACTAGGCGGCAAGAGTGGAACAAAACACCAGGCATAATGCCGAGCCTTCCACCCTTTACCAAGTATATAGATGCATTAATTAACCAATAGATATTGTGATATCCCAACAAGTAAACATGTTCCAACAAGGAACAAACTTCATCTTCACCTGCAACTAGCAACGCTATAAGAGGGGCTGAGCAAAGCGTAACATAGCCAATCAACGGTTTGCTAGGAAAGGATGGTTAGAGGTTTGACATGGCAATATGGGTGGCATGATAAGCAAGTGATAGGCATCGTAGCATAGGCATAACAAAAGAGCGAGCATCTAGCAAGCAAAGATAGAAGTGATTTCGAGGGTATGGTCATCTTGCCTGCAAGGTTCTCAGAGTTGTCGAAAGCTTGATCCTCGTAAGCGTTCTCAACAGGTTCCTCGTTCACGTACTCGTCTCCCGGCTCTACCCAAAGCAAGAACACAAACAATGGAACCACAATAAATCACGAGCGATGCACAAACAACATGATGCAAAACATGGCATGATATGCGAGATGTGAGATGCAATGCATATGCGTGCTCCGGAAGGAAAATGATGAACAAGGCATCAACTTGGCAAACCAAGTATGCCGCTGAAAAGGTGAGATGATTTCGGTTGGAATCGATATAAAGATCACCGGAATCGGATGCACGGTTTGCAAATGACAAGCAAAACAAGAATGGCACAAATCTGCCATTAACAACATGATGCCACTTAGCAAGCAACAAGAAATTAAGCTACTGCACCCAAACGTACCAACAAAGCATATGGCAGTGATCTACTCAAGATGCTTGACAAAAGATGAACACTGATATACGGCTAAATCACACCATAACAGGTCCAAACAGGCATGGCAAAAGTGCAAAATATATCAGCCTCACAGACTTTGTGAAAATACTGAACATGGCAGAATCAGCATCAGGAAGCAAAAATACTGAACATGGCAGAATCAGCATCAGGAAGCAATGTTCAGAGCAAGCAAACCACATGCTACAGGAACTTATAATAGCAAAACAAGGCATGGCATGAATCTACTCAAAGCATAGAACAAAAGTCCCTTACTGACCATGAGCCAAAAAGGATCAGAAGATATGATGGCACCCACGTAAACATAGCAAGTTTCGTTAACAGATTCATCAAACAGGGCATGACATTGACAGAATTATGAAGGCATCTTCGCGATCTCGATGCACTCACTACAGAGCATTACATGATAAACTAAGCATACATCCATCAAGAAGACATGTCATAGAAGCTATACATGGCAAGAACAACATCATAGCATACACGGATCAACTACAACAACCTTGGCAAAATTGAATAACATGTAAACAATCTGCCAGGAAACATTTTATAGCAAAAGTAGAGCTCGATTGACTCAATCTATGGCACTCCATAATTGCAAACAAGGGCATGGATGGATAGAGAATAACCATATGTTCAAAACATCCTTATCAAGTATCTCAAAATAAGCATGGATCTCTGTAGCATCAAGTTTACATGGCATAAAAATATCGCATAATCAGGGCTGAAATCAGCAACATCATGAAGCCTAGTTTGCATGCTTGTGCTAGTCACCATAGAGATTGCAAAAATACATGGCATACACCCCTGTAAATATGGCATGGCATATTACAAAACACATGTAGGACTCAAGTTCATAGGATGGACACATCAATCATGGCAAAAATGACAAAAGTGCATGTTCTGATAAGAATCTGAAACTAACATCACATAGCCCTCTTCTAACAGCATTTCGGGTATCAAGATGAGCTCAAATGAAAATGATGCAATGAGATGATGTACTCGTCGAGGCGAACATTTCGGTATGCTACACGCCCAAAACGGAGCCACAGGTGCAAAGTTATGATGCGATGAACATGCAACAAAATATCTGCAGAAAAAATGACTTAGACGATTTCCGGACTCGGGGAAAGTCAACCTTGCTCAGATCCGATCTGGCGCGGATCGAGGTTCGCTGCCGAGCAGCGGCGGCCGGAGAGGGAGAGGACGCCGAGGAGGGAGCGGCCGGAGGAGGGCCGGGCGGCTGGTCGGGCGCGGGCGGCGGCGGCGAGGCGGCCGGGCGGCGCGAGGTCGAGGCGGAGGCGGCGGATGGCGGCGATGCTCGGGCGGCCGGGCGGGCTTGGTCCGGGCGCTGGCGGGAGGTTTCGCCTGGGCCCGACAGGGCCTGCGCTGGAGCCGACGGCGATGTGGGCGCTGGCGCCACGTGGCGGTTAGCGGTTGGCCGGGGCCCGGCGGCGGACGCGTCTGCCTCCGTCCGACGTGTCGCGGGCGCTGGAGAGGAGCGGGGCTAGGGTTAGGGTGGAAATGACCCGGGATTTCGGGGGAGGGGTTGTTTTTATAGGTAGAAGGAGCTAGGAGTGTCCAAATGAGGTGTAGTTTTCACCCACACGATCGTGATCCGACGACGGAGAGCATGGAAGTGACTTAGATGGGTTGTTGGGCTGTTTTGGAGGGGTTTTGGGCTGCAACCCAAAAGAGGCCTTTGCGGTTATGCGGTTAACCGTTGGAGTATCAAACGAGCTCCAAATGACTCGAAACTTGATAGGTGGTCTACCGGTGGTGTACCAAGGCCACTTGACAAACCTCGGTCCATTCCGAGAAAGTTTAGTACCCGCTCACGAAAAATGTAAAAGGGGACGCCGGGGGACATAGGAGTGCCGGATTGCAAAACGGACAACGGGGAAAATGCTCGGAATCATGAGACGAACACGTATGCAAATGAGATGCACATGATGACATGATATGAAATGCATGACATGGACAAAATGCAAAACGAAAAACAAAAACCCAACCACGGAGGGAATATCATATCACAATGCCGAAAATGGCAAGAGTTGGAGTTACAAATCTGGAAAGTTACATCCAGGGTGTTACAGTAACCTTTCTCCAATAGCTCCTTGATCTGCTTCTTAATTTCCTCCAGATCGTTTGCGGGCATCCGATAGGGTCTCTTTGAGATTGGCCCTGTACCTGGTATTAGTTCTATCAGAAACTCGATGTCTCGATCCGTGGCATGCCCGTAACTCTTCCGGAAAAACATCCGGATAATCCTTCACTCTGGTACTTCCTCTTGTACAACTCCCGTGAGGGTATTCACTTGGCTCCTCCTAGGCACATGCCTAGATACATACTTAATCCTTTTTCCCTCCGGGGTGGTAAGATAAATTGACTTGCTAGCACAATGATACTTCCTCCAAACTTCGACATCCAATCCATACCTAATATCACATCCAATCCTTGCGACTCTAAGATAATTCGTCGACGGAAAACATGTGTGCCAATGATTAGGGGTATCTGGGTGCACCATCTGCTAGCCATATACTCTGCTCCAGGCGAGCTCACTAAAAGAGGGGTTCTAAGGGTCTGGGTTGGTAACTTAAACTTATCCACAAATCCCCTTGATATGTATGAATGTGATGCACCAGTATCGAAAAGAACAATAGCGGTAAATGACTGAACCAAAAACTTACCTATTACCGCATCCGGCTGCTCTTCAACTTCCTCCACGTTAACGTGGTTCACCTGCCCTTTGTTGAATGGATTAGGCTTCTTCCCAGCGCTCCCATTTCCGTTTCCATTCCTTCCTTCAGGGCAGTCATTGGCATAGTGCCCTGTCTTCCCGCACTTAAAGCAAATAACTTGGCTCAAGTCTCTCTTAGCGGGTGTAGCTGGGTTAGAGCGATTCTGATTATTGTTGGCTGCATTTCCATTCCCATTCTTCGCACCATTATGCGATCCTCCTCCAAAGATGGTTATGTCCTCCATGGTTATGAACTAGTCCTCCCGAGTTCGGGTTAAGCGAGGCTTCGTGAGCTCTGAGTTATACTTCCCTTGTCCATACTTCCTCTTACGATTTTCAATTTGCTGCTGCTTTCCTTCAATCATTAGGGCCTTATCTACCAACTCCCGGTAGTTGTTGAAAGTTGCCACCATCACCGCATACTCATCTCATCATTCAGCCCTTCCATAAACTTCTCCCGCTTCATGCATCCGTGGCCACATCATCGTGGGCATAACGTGATAACTTGCTAAACTCATCCACGATCGGGCCATAGTACGGTTCCCCGGGCGTAAGTTGCGAAACTCACGCTTCAGATCTGCATGGCTCCGGTTGAAACATGGGCGTCTGAAAAGCTTATTGGAACTGGTCCCAAGTTACATTAGCTATAGGGAAAGTAGCCGTGTAATTCTCCCACCATGCGGCTGCTGGTCCATCCAATTGATGTGCGGCAAAGCGCACTCTTTCAGCATCCGTGCATCCTGCGGTGGTTAACTCCCTTCCAATACGGCGTAACCAGTCATCTGCAACTATTGGCTCGGTGCTACTGGAAAACACCGGCGGTTGTAACCTCAGAAAACGGGCTAAATTGTCCACTGGCGGCGGGTTGTTGTTGTTGTTGTTGTTGTTGTTGTTGTTGTTGGCATTGCCCTGGTTCTGAACTAGCAATTGCATCAAGGCATTCTGCTGTTGGATCAACTGAGTGAGCTCCGGTGGGAAAACAAAACCGGGGTCACGTCTCGGAGGCATCTGAGGGTTTAGATGGGAGAGATTAGAAATAGAAAGAGGTCTAGTGAGAAAACACTACCCATATGCACATGAGGCAAACACACATTCATTCAATCAAGCAAGCAAGGGCATACAAAACGATCTAGGACTATCGCATAAGTGCTCAACTACTACTAGTTACATGGGGAAAATACTACTATTATATGGTGGTCATCTAGAAATTTTGATCGGTGGAAGACTCCATGATGTCCGCTCCACTTCGTCTTCATAGTCATCATCACTTGGATCTGAGTCGGTGTCGCCGATGATGATGTATTTGTCTGGACAAGCGGGGTCTTCTTCCTCTTCTTGCTCCTCTTCCTTGGGTGCTGGTCCTCCCATGAAGACTCCAATCTTCTTGACTAGGTCGTCGTTCTTATCCAGTAGTATCTTGATTTCTTCCTCATATCCATCGCGTGTAGACTTGAGTTCTTCCTCCAATTCGATGATCTTAGTTTTCGCCTTCTTCAAATCCAGCATGTCTGCAAGACATCTGGTTCTCATGACGTCGAATGTGCTGGTTTAGCTCCTGGATGTAAGCTGCAATGGATCTATCCTTCTTGGTGCTAATTACTTCCCATTGCTCGTCTCGGCGCCCACATATTTGGTATATGGTGTCTTTAAGCTCCTTGTTGTAGACTTCTCCAATGCGCCCCATGGTAATGTGAGCTGCCATACTCTTTCCCAAACTCCATGTTGGTGCATTGAAAACACATACTATGGGCTCCGTGCTTGGTGCAAACGTCCTTCCGGAACTAGAGCTTGAATCTTCCCAGATTCTTCTTACGGTAAGGTGGCGTTGTACGTCCGGTGAAGCTTGGTATTCCAATATTCAGGTACCTAGTGACTTCCTTCAAGTGGCGTCCAAAGGTGTGTCTTCATCCGTTGGGCAAACTTGTACTTCATCTCCGTCATCCTAAAGAGTGGAAAATGGAGAGAGGTCGAAATGAGGAGAGAGGAGTGACCTATGGTTTTATCTTAGTGGTCGTGTCCTACACTCAGCGTGGTGCTCGATACCATCTTGTAGCGACCCGACCTCAGATGGTCAAGTCTTCGTGCTTCGTGTCATCCCCGGATCGGTAATCTTGACACACACAAGATCAAGGATTTATAAGAGAGTAGCAATCACACACTTATTACATCGAATGTCTCAAAAGAGAACTTATTACAATAATATGGCTTAAGGCCATCTAATGCGATAACATCGGAAGGCTTGGAAGATAAAGTGAGTCCATCAACTCCAACGGTATAACTGAGCTGCACGACAACGACCTACAATCCTTACTCCTCGTCTGAAAAGTCTGCAACATAATACGTTGTAGCCCGAGAACGGGTCAGCACATGGAATATGCTGGCAATGTAACACATAGAGAGTAATGAAAGAATAAGCTATACTACACGCATATATGGCTGGTGGAAAGCTCTATGTTACTGTTTTTGAAAAGCCAATTTTTCCCTACATCAAAGGAATAAATTTTACTTTAACTATCATGGTGGTTGAAACATCATTGAGAAGGTATAACCCCAACTCAATCCCAATTAAAGTGATTAACAACCCAGCAATATTAATTTAGAGTGATGAGATACATGTGAATACTCAAGTACTAGATACTCGAATTGTCCATAACCGGGACACGGCTAACCATGATTAGATTGTACACTCTGCAGAGGTTGCGCACTTTTCCCCACAAGAATCGATCGCCTCCGTTGATTTCTCGCACTGCATGGTGTTTGAGAAACGGATGACCGAGACACGATCTTTCGTAAACATTAACTCTCTACTCCGGATAGATCATACCAAACCTATAAAACCCACTACCTGCTGACCTACCTCTTCGAGAGCTTCACGTAACTTACTCAACTATGCTAGAGCCCATAATAGCTTGTGGTTGCACACGGAAGTTTCTAGCATGAATAATCTCAGTTCCCTTTGAGCCTGGTGGCGGTCCATAGGAAGATCACACGGTACCCGGGATTTCCAAAAATAAAACAGACAACTTTGGGTTCCCAGTGCCTCAATCCACCCAGATGTGTATTTAAGTTGCCACCTTAAAGTAAACCATTAATTAATAATCTCACATCTGTCGTGAATATCTCTCGAACCCAAACCACGTCTACGAGCATAGCATGGCAATATAAGCATAACGTAGAAGTAACTCCCAATGGTTTGAAAGTAACAGGGCAATAGGTTCCTACCTCATCATCTACTTCCCAACCCACAAATTAATGCCATCCTAATCATGCAATGTTGGAGGGTTGAGCTAATGCATAAAAACTGGGTATGAAAAGATATGATCAAGTGTTACTTGCCTTGTCGACGATCCGTGAATCCTAGAGACTCAGAGTAACACGCCGCACCGGGAATTCTATCGCAAGCAAACAATACATACATAAGCAACAAACAAAGATGCACAAACGAAACTTCAACTGAAAGAGGTTGACCGGAGAGTTCAACTTAAGAACTGTGGTTTGCAAAAAGAATCAAACCAAACGGAACAACGAAACTCAAACGGCGAGAAAAACATGGTCCGTTTACTAATCTGAACTAGAGTCAAATTTTACAAAGATAAAAACTGGTTTAATTTGATTATTCGGAAAGACGGGTTCGAGATGAAACTCCAGGCGCTTGAATCGCCTGATTCCGATAAACGAGCGAAAAGTTATACTAGTTTGAACATTGGTTCAGAAATCAAATTCGGAATAACCGCGGAATAATTCCGATAAAAGAAATCAACGAACGTCTAAACGAACGAACGGGTGAACGTTTTCAAAATAAATAAACTGGAAAAAAATAAACCGATCTAATAAAAAAAACGGGCTAGGGTTTTATAAAAAAACCGAAGGGATATTTAAAAAACCGCAACGGGCTACCTCCGCGGGTCGCCCGGGCGGGCGGGCGGTCCGCGGGTCCGCGAGGGGCGGCGAGGGCGGCGGCTCGGCGAGGGGTGACGGCGACGGCGCTGGAGGCGGCGGTAACGGCGGCGGATCGGGCCCGGGCGGCTTGGGCTCCGGCCCCGGGTCGGCGGCTTGGGTGGTGGCGGGTGGTGGTGGCGTGGGGCGGCGATATATAGGAGGGCGGGCGGGCGGCTTGGGGAGGGGGGGCGGCTTGGGAAGGGGCACCGGGTGGAGTCCGCTCGGACTCCTCGGCGTCCGTGCAAGCACGGCGGCAAGACGGGATGGCGGCGGCGGGCGGGCCGGGCCTGCTCTCATTGGGCCTTTATTCTGTCAAGCATGGGTCCATTTTTTAAGAACATTATACTGAAAGAAAAATTCCTACAAAATAAATAAAATTTAAAATTCCCAAAACAAGTTTGCTCCGCCTAAATAAAATATTTAGAACAAGATTAACTTTTCTTGGCCCCTAAAATGCAACTTTTAAAGCATGCAAATTTTTCTAGGGCAATAAAAATTCCAAATAAAATCAAATAAAAACCAAATAATGATTTTAACATTTTTCCTCTGATATTTCAATTATTTTGAAGAAGTCATATTATCTCCCCTCATTTATTTATTTAAAATGAAATATTTTCCGGAGAGAAAAATAATTAAAACCAAAAAATCCTCGTCTTCACTATTTGATAAAAAATCAAATATGAAAGTTGAGAAATCCCCAACTCTCTCCGAGGGTCCTTGAGTTGCTTAGGATCTCGAGGATTTGAAAACAGAATGCAATAAAATATGGTATGCATGGATGACCTATGTATAACATGCCAAATTGAAAATTTGGGATGTTACACCGATCCGGATGACTCTAAGTCACAAACCGGATACGTATTTATATTGAATAGTGGAGCTGTCAGTTGGTGCAGTTCCAAGCAGAGCGTCGTGGCGGGATCTACGTGTGAAGCGGAGTACATAGCTGCTTCGGAAGCAGCAAATGAAGGAGTTCATATCGATCTAGGTGTAATACCTAGTGCATCGGGTCCAATGAAATTCTTTTGTGACAATGCTGGAGCAATAACCTTGGCGAATGAATCCAGATTTCACAAGAGAACCAAACACATCAAGAGACGCTTCAATTCCACCCGCGATCAAGTCAAGGAGGGAGACATAGAGATTTGCAAAATACATATGGATCTGAATGTTGCAGACCCGTTGACTAAGCCAAGCAAAACATAATCAGCACCAAGACTCCATGGGTGTTAGAGTCATTACTATGCAATCTATATTATTGACTCTAGTGCAAGTGGGAGACTGAAGGAAATAAGCCCTAGAGGCAATAATAATGTTGTTATTTATATTTCCTTATACCATCATAAATGTTTATTATTCATGCTAGAATTGTATTAACTGGAAACTTAGTACATGTGTGAATACATAGACAAATAGAGTGTCTGAAAGATCGTGAATGTCGCCTAGAGGGGGGTTGAATAGGCGCTTTAAAATAATTACGGTTTAGGCTTGAACGAATGCGGAATAAACCTAGCGGTTAATTTGTCAAGCACAAAACATTACAACAGCTAGGCTCACCTATGTGCACCAACAACTTATGCTAAGCAAGATAAGTAACTATGTGATAGCAAGATATGACAAAGAACAATATGGCTATCACAAAGTAAAGTGCATAAGTAAAGGGCACGGGTAAGAGATAACCGAGGCACGCAGAGACGACGATGTATCCCGAAGTTCACACCCTTGCGTATGCTAATCTCCGTTTGGAGCGGTGTGGAGGCACAATGCTCCCCAAGAAGCCACTAGGGCCACCACAATCTCCTCACGCCCTCACACAATGAAAGATGCCGTGATTCCACTAAGGGACCCTTGAGGGCGGTCACCGAACCCGCACAAATGGCAACCCATGGGGGCGGCCACCGAACCCGAACACTTTGGCAACCCTTGGGGGCGGTCACCGGTACCCGTCAAATTGCTCGCTGCGATCTCCACAACCTAATTGGAGACCCCGACGCTTGCCCGGAGCTTTACACCACAATGATTGAGCTCCGACAACACCAACCGTCTAGGGCGCCAAGGCACCCAAGAGGAACAAGCTCTAGGGTGCCCAAACACCCAAGAGTAATAAGCTTCTCAAACTTCACTTCCACATATCACCGTGGAGAACTCAAACCGATGCAATAAATGCAATGGCAAGGTCACACGGAGTGCCCAAGTCCTTCTCTCCCAAATCCCACCAAAGCAACTAATGGTAGGGAGGAAAATGGAGGAAGAACGAAAGAAGAACACAAAGAACTCCAAGATCTAGATCCAAGGGGTTCCCCTCACTTAGAGGAGAAAGTGATTGGTGGAAACGTGGATCTTGATCTCCTCTCTCTTTTCCCTCAAGAACTAGCAAGAATCATTGGAGGGATTGAGAGTTAGCAAACTCGAAGAAGGTCAACAATGGGGGAAGAACACGAGCTCAAGAGATAAGGTTCAATGGGGAAGAAGACCCCCTTTTATAGGTCACCACGAATCTGCCCGTTATGTGCAGAAAACTGTAGAAACAATACAACCGGTGCATGAACCGGTACAACCGGTCAAAGCAGAGGAAAAACCAACCTGTAGGAAAAGCTCTAAGCGGTACAACAGCCTGGGGAACCGGTAGTACCGGTTAAACTGGTACAACCGGTCAACAACCGCCCAAGAACCGCTCCAAAACAGAAACTAGTCCGGTGGTAGAGCGGTACATGGCCGGTACAACCTTTGGACCAATTTTGGAGCGGTACAACCACTCCAAACACCGGTACAACCGCTCAACCAGTACAACCTCTCTATGAAAAAAACAGCTAAGAACAAAACAGCCATAACTTTCGCATACGAGCTCCGAATTCAACGAAATCAAGTTTGTTGGAAAGTTAGCGACAAGGGCTAACACAATATTGATAGAAATAACAATAAGAAGCAAATAATAAGAGTCCCATAAGAAAATGGTTAGAACCCTTCCTCGAATAAGACCGGTAAAAACTCCAACACCGAAAACGCAATAGAAGAAGCATGTGAACTCCGTTTTTTATGAACTTGAGCTTGTCATCAAGATGACCATAAGCTCTAAGACTCACAAAGAGAATCAAACAAGAACCAAGAAAGATGATGCAAGGGTGCAATGGTTTGAGCTCTCTATGAATGATACGACCAAGCTACTCATCGAGAGCCCCCCTTGATAGTACGACAATCAATCCTATAACCCGGTCTCCCAACTACCACCATGAGACCGGTAAAAGAGAAAACCTATAAAGGGCAAACCTTTGCCTTGCACATGGTCCAGTTGAGCTAGATGATGACGATCTTGACTCCCTCAAGTTGGACCAACTTTCTTGATTGCATTGGCTCGATGAAGACTAGATGATTGCTCCCCAATACTCCACTATGGGTGAGCCACTCTTCGGCACATCTTCACAAGTCCATTGATACCACAATGGATGCAAGCTTCAAGCACTTGATCTCTTCGTGATGCTCCACTTGAACTTGCACACGACAATCTTGATGACGATCACCACTTGATGTCATCCTCTCCATGGATTGAGTGATATCTTCCTCTTGATGCAAGCCCATGAACACGTACGTAACCCCATATAGAACTCTCACATAGACCATGGGTGAGTACATAAAGCGCAATGGACAATGCTTACCATACCATGGGATCACTTGATCCCTCTCGGTACATCTTCTATGCTTTCTGTGTTGATCAACTTGATTCACTCTTGACTTAGTCTTGATCAACCTTGAATCTTTCCAACTCTCTTCATTTGGATGATGTCATGAAGGTAAACATGAATGATCACACAATCTTCTTCTTCAAGACATGCTTGCAATAAGCTCAACTCTCACATGACCAATCTTTGGATAATTCCTTAATAGCACCTTGGTCAACACATAAACTCCTTGAAACCAACACATGGACTTCAAGAAGTACATATGGACAAATCCTTCAAATATAACTCAATGCAACCATTAGTCCATAGAGAATGTCATCAATTACCAAAACCACACATGGGGCGCCGCATGCCCTTTCAATCTCCCCCATTTTGGTAATTGATGACAATCACTTTCAAGAGAGTTTATATAAGGAATTATGCATCACCATGCAATGCAACAACCAATGATGCATGAGTATGAGATGCAGATGCTTAGGAACAAAACCAAAGCAAGAACAAAACTCTGAAAACTTCTCCACAAAACTCTCAGAAACTTCTACCCCATTGGCATCGATTGCCAAAATGAGAGAAAAGCTTAGAAGGCAAATAAATTGTGTTCCTCCATAAATTGTGTATTTCTCAAGAAGAGAGTGGAATGCAATACACATATCCAATGGTAAATACTTGGAGGAAGACAAACTATATTGAGGCCCAAAGATTGCAAAAGAATGATATGCCATAAGGACATAATACAACGAGAGAAATGAGCAAGCAAGCAATCTAAAGATACCAATTGAAGCAAGCTATCAAAAGATACCAATTGAACCAACTAGACCAATGATCCTATGTGCCACATGAATAAAAGATATTATGATATGAGCAAATGAGTGTTCTAGAGAAACTAGAGACGCTCCCCATGATTTGTGCACAATTTAGTTTTGTAATTGGATACAACGAGCACAAAATAGGATCGTCACTCCCCCAAGATCAATAGAACCTCACGACAAGTGCAAGAGAGCACGAAGTATTCTAAATACACTAGTGAAGCTCCCCATGATTTGTGCACTCCTTAGAATATTTGCATTAGGATACCAAGTGCACAAAATAGGATCATCACTCCCTGAAAATCAATAGAAACTCACAACAAGTGCAAGTGAGCATGTAGGAAACAAAGCCTAGCACTTGCAACAAACAAATGGTTGAGCAACATGTAAAAGGGGCAACTTAAGAATAGGCTCAACCAAAATGATGTGTGTGAGTCATGGCAAAGCACTTGAGAAGACTAAAATAAGGATGAGCATTAAGCATCAACATAGTCTTGGATAAATGAGATACACGGTGCATGACATTCCTCCCCACACACACCCAACTAACAAATGGGTTCACAAGCTCACTAAAAAGAAAACGACAAAGCTTGCGACAACCCATGGTGAAGATAGAAGAAGAAAGCCTCATCAAGATGAGGGATACCAATTAAGATGGCAAAAGCCTCATAAGGACAAGCATGAGGAAAATAATCTTCACCACACAAGAGTGCATCAAGATGCAACGAGATAAGACACGCACTCAAGGCAAAAGCTTTCACAGAGCCACCAAAGAAATAACATAAGAAAGACAAGGTGGACGTGAAAGAAAGGATATCATCTAGAGATGCAACTTCTCTCAAGTGTATAAGATTCTAGGTAGACGACATCATGACGATATATATCTACAAAGAAGGATGTACACCCGAAATAGTTACAACACGAAGGAACAAGATATACAAAAGGAAGTCATACATATACGATAAGATATTTGCTTGGAAGCATATCACATGGCTAGATATGGTCTTATTGTATATAAATGAATTCCTACCACACAACCATCAAAGACATCACAACTAGCAACATGAGATAGTCGTTGAGATGCTTTGAGAAAGGAAACAAGTATCACAAGATGGAATGAATAGCATGGCAAGATGAAACCTACACAAGGTTGAATGCAAGAAAATAATGCATGAAAAGATACTTGTTACCGAGATATCATTGGATGGATGTAGAAGAAACCAATTGAAGGTAGTAGATAGTAGTTCATTGAGCATCCTATCTTGACTCCAATAAGCTCATGGTGACACCACCTTCCTTGTGAGTGAGCCGAGCATCCAATGTATCTCCAATTGTTCCTAGAACAACAACACAAACAAAATGGTACCCAACCTCATTGAGACCAAAGAGTTAGAGAACCAACAATACATAGGAAAAACTCCACATAAATATGTGCATATAGATATGAAAATGAATTTCATGCACATCTCATCGAATTTGAGACTTGGTGGAGTTTCCCCTATATATTGGGTCAAAGAAAGAAAGCATGCAAGGAGACTACATGAAGTTAATATACATGCTCAATACTTTCAAGAGCCGAAACCAATTGACAAATAAAAACCAAGTGAAAAAATACCAAATGAATAAATCAACACTTGGAGGATATCCATAACAGATACATCGAGGAATGAGATATCCATTGAGACACACTAAATAAAAGATATCAAACTCCCAAAAGAGAGGATGGTTCCGAACAAACCAAGCTCTCTACAAAGTTTCATGATGGCACAAAGTACCAAAAAGAAAATGGCTTGCCTTCCACCAACACACACTTGACAAGGATCGCAAGATGAGTGTTTTATAGAAAATAGGATAGCTCTGATGACCTGCAAGTACACGGGATAGTTGTAGCCTCTTTCGATAAGTAAGAGTGTCGAACCCAACGAGGAGCTAAAGGTAGAACAAATACTCTCTCAAGTCCTATCGGCCACTGATACGACTCTACGCACGCTTGACGTTCGCTTTACCTAGAACAAGTATGAAACTAGAAGTACTTTGTAGGTGTTGTTGGATAGGTTTGCAAGATAATAAAGAACACGTAAATATAAACTAGGGGTTGTTTAGATAAAGATGCAATAAAGTAAATATAACGAGTGTGGAAAAGTGGTGGTAGGAGTTGTGAAATTGTCCCTAAGCAATTGACTACGTTACTAGACCGATAGCAAGTTTTATGTGGGAGAGGCCACTGCTAGCATGTCATCCCTTACTTGGAATTCTATGCACTTATGATTGGAACTATTAGCAAGCGTCCGCAACTACTAATGTTCATTAAGGTAAAACCCGAGCATAGCATTAAGATATATTGGCCCCCCTTCAATCTCGTACGCAACAAACCCCTTACTCGGGTTTAAGCTTCTGTCACTCTAGCAACCCACTATAAGAGAATCATGAACGTATTGCAACACCCTACAGCGGGAACCCCTCACGCTTGCGCGACACGGAGGGAACAATGGGACAGCAACATAACCACAAGCAAATTAAATCAATCATAGCAATTCATCAACCACCAATAGGCCAACGAAAATCTACCGAGACATCATAGGATGGCAACACATCATTGGATAAAATATGAAGCATAATGCACCATGCTCAAGTAGAGGGTATAGTGGGTTGCGGAAGAGTGGACCGTTGAATATAGATGGGGGAAGGTGATGGAGATGTTGGTGAAGATGGCGGAGGTGTTGGTGAAGATCGCGGTGATGATGATGGCCCCCGGTGGCGTTCCGGCGCCATCGGAAGCAAGGGGAGAGAGCCCCTTCTTCTTCTTCTTCCTTGACCTCCTCCTAGATGGGAGAAGGGTTTCCTCTCTGGTCCTTGGCTCCCATGGCGTGGGAGGGGCGAGAGCCCCTCCGAGATTGGATCTATCTCTCTGTTTATGCGTTCTGTAATTCTGCCCTAACACCGTTTCCTTTATATCTGGAGATCCGTAACTCCGATTGGATTGAAACCTTCGCCCAGACCGTTTTCCAAAAAATAGCTTTCCTGCGGCCAAAGAAGGGCATCAACCACCTTACGGGTGGCCTACGAGAGTGGGGGCCGTGCCCTCTTTAAGTGGGCGTGGGCCCCTATCTCATGGCCACCTCGGACATCGTCTCGTGTTGATTCTTCCTCCCAAAAATCACAAATATTCCAAAATAATTCTCTGTCCGTTTTTATCCCGTTTGGACTCCGTTTGATATTGGGTTTCTGCGAAACAAAAACATGCAATGCATGTGAACTAGCATCGGCAATCGGATCAATATGTTAGTCCCAAAAATAGTATAAAAAGTTGCCAAAAGTATATAAAAGTTGTAGAATATTGGCATGGAACAATCAAAAATTATAGATACGACGGAGACGTATCAGCATCCCCAAGCTTAATTCCTGCTCATCCTCGAGTAGGTAAATGATAAAGAAGATAATTTTTGATGTGGAATGCTACCTAGCATAATCTTGATCATATGTCTAATCATGGCATGAATATTAAGACACGAGTGATTCAAAGCAATAGTTAATCATTTGACATAAAAACAATAATACTTCGAGCGTACCAATAAAGCAATCATGTCTTTTCAAAACAACAAGGCCAAAGCAAGCTTATCCCTACAAAATCATACAGTTTGGCCATGCTTCATTTTCGTCACACAAAATGCCCCCATCATGCACAACCCCGATGACAAGCCGAGCAATTGGTTCATACTTTTTAACGCGCTTCAGCTTTTTGAACCCTCACGCAATACATGAGCACAAGCCATGGATATAGAACTATAGCTGGAATAGAATATAATGATGGAGGTTATGTAGAGAAGACAAAAAAAAGAGAAAGTCTCACATCGACGCGGCTAATCAATGGGCTATGGAGATGCCCATCAATTGATGTCAATGCGAGGAGTAGGGATTGCCATGCAACAGATGCACTAAGAGCTATAAGTGTATGAAAGCTCAACAAAAGAAACTAAGTGGGTGTGCATCCAACTTGCTTGCTCATGAAGACCTAGGGCATTTAAGGAAGCCCATCGTTGGAATATACAAGCCAAGTTCTATAATGAAAATTCCCACTAGTATATGAAAGTGACAACATAGGAGACAATCTATATGATGAACATGGTGCTACTTTGAAGCACAAGATATGAGACTCACTACATGAAGAACATGGTGCTACTTTGAAGCACAAGTGTGGAAAAAGAGATAGTAACATTGCCCCTTTTTAAAATTTTTTTCTTTTTTTTTCTTTTTTTTCTTTTTTTGGCCTTTATTTTTTCTTTTTGGCCTTTCCTTTTTTTTCTTTTTGGGGACAATGCTCTAATAATGATGATCATCACACTTTTATTTACTTACAACTCGATACTGGAACAAAGATATGACTCTATATGAATGCTTCCGGCGGTGTACCGGGATGTGCAATGATCTAGCGTAGCAATGACATCAAAAAAACGGACAAGCCATGAAAACAGCATGCTAGCTATCTTACGATCATGCAAAGCAATATGACAATAAATGCTCAAGTCATGTATATGATGATGATGGAAGTTGCATGGCAATATATCCCGGAATGGCTATGGAAATGCCATGATAGGTAGGTATGGTGGCTGTTTTGAGGAAGATATAATGAGGCTTATGTGTGATAGAGCGTATCGTATCATGGGGTTTAGATGCACCGGCGAAGTTTGCACCAACTCTCGAGGTGAGAAAGGGCAATGCACGGTACCGAAGAGGCTAGCAATGATGGAAAGGTAAAATTGTGTATAATCCATGGACTCACATTAGTCATAAAGAACTCATATACTTATTGCAAAAGTTTATTAGCCCTCGGAGCAAAGTACTACTACGCATGCCCCTAGGGGGATAGATTGGTAGGAAAAGACCATCGCTCGTCCCCGACCGCCACTCATAAGGAAGACAATCAAAGAAACACCCCATGCTTCAAATTTGTCACACAACGGTTACCATACGTGCATGCTACAGGACTTGCAAACCTCAACACAAGTGTCTCTACAATCCACAACCACCCACTAGCATGACTCTAATATCACCACCTTTATATCGCAAAACTATTGCAAGGAATCAAACATATCATATTCAGCGATCCACAAGTTTATGTAGGATTTTATGACTAACCATGTGAATGACCAATTCTTGTCATCTCTCTAAATTGATATAAGTGAAGCAAGAGAGTTTAATTCTTTCTACAAAATATATGCCCACGCTCTAACAAATATAAGTGAAGCAAAAGAGCATTCTACAAATGGCGGTTTTCTATGTAAATAGAAACAGGCAATCCAAACTTCAAATGATATAAGTGAAGCACACGAAGCATTCTATAAAGCCATACTCAAAAGATCTAAGTGAAGTGCAATGAGCATTCTATAAATCAACCAAGGACTATCTCATACCAGCATGGTGCATAAAAGAAAAGTGAAAACTAAATGCAAAAGACGCTCCAAGACTTGCACATAATGCACGAACGAAATGAATTCAAAAACATACCGATACTTGTTGAAGAAAGAGGGGATGCCTTCCGGGGCATCCCCAAGCTTAGACGCTTGAGTCTACTTGAATATTTACTTGGGGTGCCTCGGGCATCCCCAAGCTTGAGCTCTTGCCTCTCTTCCTTTTCCTCATATCGAGACATCCTCGATTAGACACTACATCCACACAAAACTCCAACAGAAAACTCGGTAAGATCCGTTAGTATAATAAAGCAAATCACCACTCTAAGTACTGTAGAAAACCAATTCATATTTTGTTTTTGCATTGTGTCTACTGTAACATAACTTTTCCATGGCTTAATCCACTAACACTGCGTTTGGATGTCTCAATTGGAGCCCAGGAAATGGATTTCGTAATCATCTGGGTCAATACGGACGTTTGGCTGGACACTGAATTCGTATTGGAAATGAAAAAGCAATTCAGGCCCGTTTTCGTTCCCGTGAAAATCTTCCTCCCACGTTTTGGAGGGGTGGCGCTCCGAATTGGCCCGAAATCGCTCTCTACCGCAAATGGTACCGCTTCAACCCACGAAACAGAAACAGAAGGCAGCCAAGGGGAACGGGAGGGACGAACTCGAGCGCTGACCTAGGTCGTGGCGGCGGCGACCTCGCAGCAGGTGGCGGCGGCGGCGACCATTAACGGCGATCGGGCGGCGGCGCTGGTCTGTCCCTCCCTCTTCCCCACCCTTTTCCGTCGCCGCCTCGCCATTTCCGTCGCCTGTCAGGTTGCGCTTCGTCATGGAGGTCGACGGCGGCCCATGATCGACACGCCCGCCGTCGGCTCCGCCCTTCTAGCCACGTGTGGCCGTCGCCCTGAATATCGCTGTTCTGGCTCAAACCTCCCTTCTCCACGAGCTGCAGCTCCTTCTGTACAACACTCCACCATTACGGATGTACGAGCTGCTCCTATTTTTGTGCAGCCACAACACTGCTCCACCATGGATCCATGGCAATGACCTAGATCTTCTTGCCAAACCCCTCCATGGCTATGCAATTCCAAAGTTTTTCATCCAAACATGATTTGGTATTGAAATCTCAGAGGCATTTCAAGGGCCAATTCACTGGACAACCAAACAGGTGAATTCGTATTCGTGCCATTTCAGTTTCCTCGTTGATTTGGAATTCAGACCAATACAATACAGAGCTCCCCAATGGAGACATCCAAACGAAGCGTAATATAAATTGATAGATTCATTAAAACAAGCAAACTATGCATCAAAAACAGAATCTGTCAAAAACAGAACAGTCTGTAGCAATCTGAACATCCACCATACTTCTGGTACCCCAAAAATTCTACCAAAATGAGGAAAAATAAAAAAGTTGTAAATAAAGACATTTCAAAAGGAATCAGAACCAATTGACGTTCCAGTTACAAATGTAAAATCGCGCACTACAGCCAAAGTTTTTGTCCTGCACCGTACAAACCAACAAGCATTGTAAACATCCTAAAGGCAAACCTTGGCACATTATTTTTATAATACAATGGAATTGTACAAGGGGATAATTATTTTTGATGAAAAGTTTCTGTAATCAAGATTCACAAAGTTTCGTGAGCATGAACAAAGTTCAAGGCTAGCTCCCACTTCAACAATGCTTGTCTTTCTCACTTTCACTTTCCTTTTCGAAAAGTTTTTAGGTTCCCCTCTTTATTTTTGTGTTTTTAAACTATATGAAAGCACTTAGCAGAAATAAATGACTCTCTAAAACTTCCGGGTTGTCTCCCTGGCAGCGCTTTCTTTAAAGCCATTAAGCTAGGCATTTAGTGCTCAAGTAATGAATCCACCCGGTTCCCAAGGTATATCAAAGTCAATTTTAATTAACAATGTTTTGTAATTTAGTAGTGAGCACAAAGTAACATATACCATGCAATAACGAAGTCTAACTCTCTTTCTATGCATCGGCATGTCATAAAAGAACAATTCATGCACACCAAGTAAAGGCCAATGCATAGTATAAGCAGTTTCTTGCAATTCTATCGTGTTGGAAACATAGAGAGGCGGAGAAATAGTTCCTATCTCATAATAATTGCAAGTAGGAGCAGCAAGCACATGTATATTACATTCATCAAAATCATCATGTGCAATGGTAACAAGCAACCCATCAATATAATCCTTAATAAGCACAAACTTCTCCGAAATAGTGTAGTTGGGAGAATTCAAATAGATAATAGGACTATCATGTGTGGGTGCAATAGCAACAATTTCATGTTTAACATAAGGAACTATAGCAAGTTCATCTCCATAAGCATAATTCATATTGGCATTTTGGCCACAAGCATAGCAAGCATCATCAAAAAGGGATATTTCAAACAAATTCAAGGGATCATAGCAATCATCCTTTGGTAAGAATGAAGGGGAATTAAACAATGTATGAGTTGAAAAGTTACTCTCATTAGAAGGTGAGCACGGGTAGCTAATCCGCTCTTCCTCCTTTTGTTCTTCGCTCTCCTCATCATCTTTTTCATCCAATGAGCTCACAGTTTCATCAATTTCTTCTTCCATAGCTTCCTGCAAAATATTAGTCTCTTCTTGGACAGCGGAGAATTTCTCAATATATGGTTTAACATAGGCATTAGAAGCATAGTTATCATAACAATATTCAAGTATGGCAAAACTTTCAGATTTGTAAAGAGTAGCATCATACTTTTCAATCAAAGAAGCAATTTCAAAAGCACCCTTAAAAGCAACAAATTCTTCAATTTGTTGAACATCATAGTAATTATAAACACCCTTAGCATACGAAGATACGATTCCATTATCAATAAACTCACATTGGTACGGAAGGTGTTTCTTAGGGTTTTCAGAACAACAAGTAACATCATATATTTCACATAAATTCCAAGCATAGCATTGCAAACGTTGAATTTGATCCCATAATAGTTTCCCTTTTTCAGATATACGGTGTCGCACATAACAAGCATGCTCATCTAAAGATTTGCCCTCAACTAAGCTAGTTGGGGTTTCAGCACGAGCACAAAGGGACCGAAGGTGATCCAAGTAAAAAGCTTCAGGACTGTGATAGATTTTGAGTGGTTCTTCAACCATTGGTGTAGTAGACAACTAATTTTTTTTGGTATTTTGCGTTTCCTACCCATAGATAAAGATAGAAAACAACTAAGAACATCAAATAAAAATTACTTAGTGATAAAGCAAACAAGCACACACGAGAATATTCACCCCACGCTATGACTCCCCGGCAACGGCGCCAGAAAAAGGTCTTGATGACCCGCAAGTACACGGGATAGTTGTAGACTCTTTCGATAAGTAAGAGTGTCGAACCCAACGATGAGCTAAAGGTAGAACAAATACTCTCTCAAGTCCTATCGGCCACTGATACGACTCTACGCACGCTTGACGTTCGCTTTACCTAGAACAAGTATGAAACTAGAAGTACTTTGTAGGTGTTGTTGGATAGGTTTGCAAGATAATAAAGAACACGTAAATATAAACTAGGGGCTGTTTAGATAAAGATGCAATAAATTAAATATAATGAGTGTGGAAAAGTGGTGGTAGGAGTTGTGAAATTGTCCCTAAGCAATTGACTACGTTACTAGACCGATAGCAAGTTTTATGTGGGAGAGGCCACTGCTAGCATGTCATCCCTTACTTGGAATTCTATGCACTTATGACTGGAACTATTAGCAAGCGTCCGCAACTACTAATGTTCATTAAGGTAAAACCCAACCATAGCATTAAGATATATTGGTCCCCCTTCAATCTCGTACGCAACAATCCCCTTACTCGGGTTTAAGCTTGTGTCACTCTAGCAACCCACTATAAGAGAATGATGAACGTATTGCAACACCCAACAGCGGGAACCCCTCACGCTTGCGCGACACGCAGGGCACAATAGGACAGCAACATAACCACAAGCAAATTAAATCAACCATAGCAATTCATCAACCACCAATAGGACAACGAAAATCTACTCAGACAACATAGGATGGCAACACATCATTGGATAATAATATGAAGCATAAAGCACCATGTTCAAGTAGAGGGTACGGCGGGTTGCGGGAGAGTGGACCGTTGAATATAGATGGGGGAAGGTGATGGAGATGTTGGTGAAGATGGCGGAGGTGTTGGTGAAGATCGCGGTGATGATGATGGCCCCCGGCGGCGTTCCGGCGCCACCGGAAGCAAGGGGGAGAGAGCACCCCTTCTTCTTGTTCTTCCTTGACCTCCTCCCTAGATGGGAGAAGGGTTTCCCCTCTGGTCCTTGGCTCCCATGGCATGGGAGGGGCGAGAGCCCCACCGAGATTGGATCTATCTCTCTGTTTCTGTGTTTTGTAACTCTGCCCTGACACCGTTTCCTTTATATCTGGAGATCCGTAACTCCGATTGGATTGAAACCTTCGCCCAGATCGTTTTCCAAAAATTAGCTTTCTTGCGGCCAAAGAAGGGCATCAACCGCCTTACAGGTGGCCCACGAGAGTGGGGGTCGCGCCCTCTTTAAGTGGGCATGGGCCCCTATCTCATGGCCACCTTGGGCATCGTCTCGTGTTGATTCTTCCTCCCAAAAATCACAAATATTCGAAAATAATTCTCCGTCCGTTTTTATCCCGTTTGGACTCCGTTTGATATTGGATTTCTGCAAAACAAAAAACATGCAACAGACAGGAACTGGCACTGGGCACTGGATCAATATGTTAGTCCCAAAAAATAGTATAGAAAGTTGCCAAAAGTATATAAAAGTTGTAGAATATTGGCATGGAACAATCAAAAATTATAGATACGACGGAGACGTATCAAGCTCCCCCAAGACTAGTGCATTATAGAGAATTTGCATTTGAATACAAAATGCACAAGGTGGGATCACCACTTTCACTATATCTAGAAAACACTAGACAAGATCAAGAAATTAACAAGATCCACAAGTGGTATGGAAGACAAAGGGAGTTGATACATTCCTTGGAAAGAGAAAAGGCAAATAAAAGCAAAAGCCAATGTAAAGAAGATTAATAAATTCTACCACACAAGTGAGTACCAATTATCAAAAGACAAGAAGTAAATGGAAATAATTCCCGGTGGTAGATAGCAAGGATATCCAACAAAAATCTTCACACCACACACAAGCAAATTGCAACTTGTAGAGCTAACATGCCACCTAGGAACAAGATAATTTACAATATCAATTCTAGGTGACAATATCTCAAATATACACATTTTCTAGGCTTGTAATATGCACATAGCATATTACTCCCCCATAATGTGATACCAATAAGAACTTAACAAGAGGAAATAGGAGTATCCAACAAGAGATAATTAATGGACTATTTAGAATTTGAATTTCTCATGCGAAGACATACCACATAGCGACTAGATAATCTTGTAATATCAATACTAGATGGTATTCCTCATGTACACACATTTATAGGATTGTGAGGTGTATAAACCACATCACTCCCCCATAATGGGATATTCCATTAATCTCTCACAAGAGCCAACTAGGATACAAACAAGAAGCATAAAGTCTCAACGCACGACACACACGTACATGATGTGTAAACCAACACACACATACTTGATTGCTCAAGATAAGCAAGTTGGAAACACAAAATATACAAACACATGCAAGGAACAAAACCAAAACATGCAAAGGGGCAAGTAACTTTCAATGTAAACAATTTAAGTACAAGTTACCGCAAGGAGGCACATTGGATATAAGATAGAAACTTGATAACCCAATTGACTTGGCTTGAGACAACAAGAATGATGAAGTCCCCTTAATTCTTCATAATGTAGCCAAGTCTCCAATGACCTCCAACAACACCTATTGATCAAGTTTGAGCTTGTTGGTCCCCAACCAAGTTGGGTCCTAAGAGGTTAGTCACAATAGGCTTGGCTACCCAAATGGTTCCTTTCTTGACACCACTTTGAGTACCAACAAACTTGGCAAACACATTGCCAACCTTATCCTTCCCAAGAGAATAGATATCATCAATAATGATTGGGTTGGATAAGTTACCACTAGTGCATGAAGAAGCGACGTGACCTTTCTCACGACATAAGTAGCAATGTCTACTCTTCACTTTCTTCTCACTTGATTTCTCAACAAGAGAAGCATTCACTTGAGTCTTCTTGGGAAATGGCCTTTCTTCAACTTGAGGTTGAGCATGAGATTGAACTTGTGGCCTCTTCCCTTGTCGCTTGTCACTAATGGCCTTCTTCTTCAATGGGCAAGATCTAACATGATGCCCTTCAATTTTGCACTTGAAGCAAATAATCTTGGCCGAATTCTTGACTTATTCTTGGCCCTTCTTCTTGATCATCTTGGACTTCTTCTTATTATTGGAGTTTAATACAAGTCCACCTTTGTCATTGGGGGATTTTTGCACACTCAAGATATTGCTGAGTGTGGATTTCCCTTCATGGCTCTTTTCCAAGTCTTTCTTCAAAGAAGTGACTTGGGCCTTGAGCTCTTTGATTTCCTCTACACGGTTAGTCTCAACACAAGTACTAGAGGAAGTATAAGCTTCATCGTTAGAGCAACAAGGCAAGGAAAGCAATTCATCACAAGATGTACCAACATTGTGAGTAGATGAATTACAAGGACTAGCACATGGCAATATAGCATTTTGACTAGAAGTAGTGCTAGTATCCACATGAGGCTCACTAGATGTTACCTTAGAAATCATGGCCTCATGAGCTATCTTTAGCTCATTATGGGATACTAGAAGATCATCATGAGAGCTTGAGAGCTTTTCATGGTTTTCTTCCAATTTCCTATAATTGCTAGATAGCAACTCAAGTTGAGCCCGAAGCTCAACATTCTCCTTCAAAATGGATGCTTCACAAGTAATAGAGTTAGTATCCCAAGCATCATCATTAACAACAATAGGAGAGGATAACTTAGCAAGCTCTTTTAAATAAGAAGCTTCAAGTTGAGCATGAGACTCAGTGAGTTTGATGAGCTCACCCTTGATGACCCTTGAGCCATTTTCGAGGTGGTCAAAATCCTCAAGGAGTCTAGCATGAGCAACTTCAAGCTTAGAATTTTTAGTTTTGAAATCATTGGCCACCTCGAGTGCTCTATCATGAGATTCCTTTATTCTAGATAATTCTAGAGCAAAGGTCTCCTCAAGATATTCGGATGTGGTTTGTTCATGTTCAAGACCTTGAGATAGCTCCGCGATCTCATTTGCGTAATCACGCTCATGAGCTTCCATTTTCTCAATGGTGACCTCATGCTCCTCTAGATGAGATTCCAACTCCTCAATGTATTTCTTGCCTTCAATGGCAATAGACATGATTTCCATGAAGTTGGAACGAGCAAGTCTATTTTTGTGAAGAGCTTTAAAAATCATTTCCCCCTTAGTTTTTAAGGAGGCAACATTATAATTCTCTTCATCATTATCCTCATCATCATTAGCATCAACATCATCATCAAGAGACATATTGGGATACAAAGTAGGAGATACCTTTGACGCCTTAGCCATAAGGCAAAAAGCAATAGATGATGATGTAGGATCCCTTGAGGCACCATTAAACACCACATCCTGCTCCATGGAGTGTTTGGTTTCCTCTACATTGTTAGCACAACAATTTGAGGAAATAGATGCATTTTTATTATGGCAACAAGACATAGCAAGCATATCATCATGAGATTTAGTCAAGCAATTTCTACATGATATGCAGGGACTATCAACACAAGCATGTGAAACATTTGGAGTGCTCGAAGTGTTAAAGCCCAAAGAAGGAGCATTGCAATAATATAGTGATGAAGGATCATCCACAATAAGCATACTATCATCATTGCAATGACCAACACTACTCACCATATCATTACATTGTAGAAAACCACATGTAGGTGAAGTAGAAGAAGTTGAGAATACTATACGGCCAGAGGTGGAGGGAGAACAAACATCCCCATAAATCTTGGACACGCCATATTTATCTTGAAGCTTCGTCCACAACTCATGAGCATCCCGGAACGACATGAGTTGAAATATAACTACATTGCTCAAAGCATAGATAAGAGTTTTTCTCATCCTCTAAAGATAATCTTTAGGGATCCCTTGGAGGAGAAAAACCCATATCTACAATTCGCTCTAAATTTGGGTCCATGACCCTAAAGAGATTAAGCATGTGAATTACCCAAACATCAAAATTTGTGCCATCGAAACTAAGAGTGTTAGAGAATCCTAATCCCTAAGTCGATATCTTTACTCTCTAGGCGGTAAAGCCTAATAAGGAGAGACGAGGCTCTGATACCAATTGAAAGATCGTGGATGTCGCCTAGAGGGGGGTGTGAATAGGCGCTTTAAAATAATTACGGTTTAGGCTTGAACGAATGCGGAATAAACCTAGCGGTTAGTTTGTCAAGAACAAAACCTACAACATCTAGGCTCACCTATGTGCACCAACAACTTATGCTAAGCAAGATAAGTAACTATGTGATAGCAAGATATATGACAAAGAACAATATGGCTATCACAAAGTAAAGTGCATAAGTAAACGACTCGGGTAAGAGATAACCGAGGCACGTGGAGACGTCGATGTATCCCGAAGTTCACACCCTTGCGGATACTAATCTCCGTTTGGAGCGCTGTGGAGGCACAATGCTCCCAAGAAGCCACTAGGGCCACCGTAATCTCCTCACGCCCTCGCACAATGCAAGATGTCATGATTCCACTAAGGGACCCTTGAGGGCGGTCACCGAACCCGTACAAATGGCAACCCTAGGGGGTGGTCACTGAACCCGTACACTTTGGCAACCCTTGGGGGCGGTCACCGGTACCCGTCGAATTGCTCGGGGTGATCTGCACAACCTAATTGGAGACCCCGACGCTTGCCCGGAGCTTTACACCACAATGATTGAGCTCCAAACAACACCAACCGTCTAGGGCGCCAAGGCACCCAAGAGGAACAAGCTCTAGGGTGCCCAAACACCCAAGAGTAATAAGCTTCTCAAACTTCACTTCCACGTATCACCGTGGCGAACTCAAAACGATGCACCAAATGCAATGGCAAGGTCACACGGAGTGCCCAAGTCCTTCTCTCCCAAATCCCACCAAAGCAACTAATGCTAGGGAGGAAAATGAGAGGAAGAACAAAGAAGAACACGAAGAACTCCAAGATCTAGATCCAAGGGGTTCCCCTCACTCAGAGGAGAAAGTGATTGGTGGAAACGTGGATCTAGATCTCCTCTCTCTTTTCCCTCAAGAACTAGCAAGAATCATTGGAGGGATTGAGGGTTAGCAAGCTCGAAGAAGGTCAACAATGGGGGAAGAACACGAGCTCAAGAGATAAGGTTCAATGGGGAAGAAGACCCCCTTTTATAGGTCACCACGAATCTGCCCGTTATGTGCAGAAAACTGTAGAAACGGTACAACCGGTGCATGAACCGGTACAACCGGTGCATGAACCGGTACAAACGGTCAAAGCAGAGGAAAAACCAACATGTAGGAAAAGCTCTAAGCGGTACAACAGCCTGGGGAACTGGTAGTACCGGTTAAACCGGTACAACCGATCAACAACCGCCCAAGAACCGCTCCAAAACAGAAACTAGTCCGGTGGTAGAGCGGTACATGGCCGGTACAACCTTTGGACCAATTTTGGAGCAGTACAACCACTCCAAACACCGGTACAACCGCTCAACCGGTACAACCTCTCTATGAAAAACAGCTAAGAACAAAACAGCCATAACTTCCGCATACGAGCTCCGAAATTGACGAAATCAAGTTTGTTGGAAAGCTAGCGACAAGGGATAACACAATCTTGATAGAAATAACAATAAGAAGCAAATAATAAGAGGCCCATAAGAAAATGGTGAGAACCCTTCCTCGAATAAGACCTGTAAAAACTCCAACACCGAAAACACAATAGAAGAAGCATGTGAACTCCGTTTTCGATGAACTCGAGCTCGTCATCAAGATGACCATAAGCTCTAAGACTCACAAAGAGAATCAAACAAGACCCAAGAAAGATGATGCAAGGGTGCAATGGTTTGAGCTCTCTATGAATGATACGACCAAGCTACTCATCGAGAGCCCCCCTTGATAGTACGGCAACCGATCCTATAACCCGGTCTCCCAACTACCACCATGAGACCGGTAAAAGAGAAAACCTATCAAGGGCAAACCTTTGCATTGCACATGGTCCACTTGAGCTAGATGATGACGATATTGACTCCCTCAAGTTGGACCACCTTTCTTGATTGCATTGGCTCAATGAAGACTAGATGATTGCTCCCCCATACTCCACTACGGGTGAGCCACTCTTCGGCACATCTTCACAAGTCCATTGGTACCACAATGGATGCACGCTTCAAGCACTTGATCTCTTCATGATGCTCCACTTGAACTTGCACACGACAATCTTGATGACGATCACCACTTGATGTCATCCTCTCCATGGGTTGAGTGATATCTTCCTCTTGATGCAAGCCCATGAACACATACCTAACCCCACACAGAACTCTCACATAGACCATGGGTGAGTACACAAAGCGCAATGGACAATGCTTACCATAACATGGAATCACTTGATCCCTCTCGGTACATCTTCTACACTTTCTGAGTTGATCAACTTGATTAACTCTTGACCTAGTCTTGATCAACCTTGAATCTTTCCAACTCTCTTCATTTGGATGATGTCAATGAAGGTAAACATGAATGATCACACAATCTTCTTCTTCAAGACATGCTTGCAATAAGCTCAACTCTCACATGACCAATCTTTGGATAATTCCTTAATAGCACCTTGGTCAACACATATACTCCTTGAAACCAACACATGGACTTCAAGAAGTGCATATGGACAAATCCTTCAAATATAACTCAATGCAACCATTAGTCCATAGAGAATGTCATCAATTACCAAAACCACACATGGGGCACCGCATGTCCTTTCAGTGTCCCTAGTATGCCTCTACTTGACTATCTCGTTAATCAAAGATGGTTAAGTCTCCTGACCATAGACATGTGTTATCATTTGATGAACGGGATCACATCATTAGAGAATGATGTGATGGACAAGACCCATCCGTTAGCTTAGCATAATGATCGTTTAGCTTTATTTCTATTGCTTTCTTCATGACTTATACATATTCCTCTGACTATGAGATTATGCAACTCCCGAATACCGGAGGAACACTTTCTGTGTTATCAAACGTCGCAACTTAACTGGGTGATTATAAATATGCTCTATAGGTGTCTCTGAAGGTGTTTGTTGAGTTTGCATAGATCAAGATTAGGATTTGTCACTCCGTGTATCGGAGAGGTATCTCTAGGCCCTCTCGGTAATGCACATCACTATAAGCCTTGCAAGCAATGTGACTAATGAGTTAGTTATGGGATGATGCATTATGGAATGAGTAAAGAGACTTGCTGGTAACGAGATTGAACTAGGTATTGAGATACCGACGATCGAATCTCGGGCAAGTAACATACCGATGACAAAGGGAACAACGTATGTTGTTATGCGGTCTGACCGATAAAGATCTTCGTAGAATCTGTGGGAGCCAATATGAGCATCCAGGTTCCGCTATTGGTTATTGACCGGAGACGTGTCTCGGTCATGTCTACATAGTTCTCGAACCCGTAGGGTCCGCACGCTTAACGTTCGATGACGATTTGTACTATGAGTTATGTGTTTTGACCGAAGTTTGTTCGGAGTCCCGGATGAGATCACGGACATGACGAGGAGTCTCGAAATGGTTGAGAGGTAAAGATTGATATATTGTAAGGTTATATATAGACATCGGAATGGTTCCAAAGAAGATCGAGGATTTATCGGAGTGCCGGGAGGTTACCGGAACCCCCCGGAAAGTTAATGGGCCTATTGGGCCATAGTGGAGGAGAGGAGGCAGGCCACAGGAGGTGGCGCGCGCCCCCCCTTGCCCCAAACCGAATTGGGCAAGGGGAGGGGGCGCGGCCCCCCTCTTTCCTTCTCCCTCTCTCCCCTTCCCACTTTCCTTCTCCGTTGGAAGGAAGGAGGGGGGGCGAATCCTACTTGGACTAGGAGTCAAGGTAGGACTCCTCCCTTGGGGCGCCCTCCTTGGCCACCGGCCTCCTCCTCCCCCTCCTTTATATACATGGCCAGGGGGCACCGCAAAGACACATCAATTGTCCCTTAGTCGTGTGCGGTGCCTCCCTCCACAGTTTACCACCTCGGTCATATTGTCGTAGTGCTTAGGCAAAGCCCTGCGCGGATCACATCACCAACACCGTCGCCATGTCGTAATGCTGACGGAACTCTCCCTCGATCCTTTACTGGATCAAGAGCTCGAGGGACGTCATCGTGCTGAACGTGTGCTGAACACGGAGGTGCCGTACGTTCGGTACTTGGATCGGTTGGATCGTGAAGACGTTCGACTACATCAACCGCATTACATAACGTTTCTGCTTTCGGTCTACGAGGTACGTGGACACACTCTCCCGTCTCGTTACTATGCTTCTCCTAGATAGATCTTGCGTGATCGTATGATTTTTTTTTTGAATTACTACGTTCCCCAACATTATCAGCGTCTTCTCTCTAGGATGACGGTTTGCTATACAGATCGCGACCGCCGGCGTCTTCTCATCCACATCGAAAACTTTCCAAACGCTGCTCCTACAAGCTATTGGGCTTAATCAAGTTTACTATAACGAGGTGGAGGCTCAGGCATCGAGTTTTGATCACGACGCGTCACGTGTAGATGTGCAAAAGAAAAAAAGATGCCATCATTCCTAAGGATTTGGATGTAAGAAAAAAAATCTGTAACAACGTGTTTGTAAAGACTTGCGATACTTAATACTCTATCCGTTCACAAATATGAGATGTTTTAGATATTATAATTAATGTGGGCTGCATAAAGAACTTAAATGAATGACCGAACACACTAAAACATATCTATATACATCAGTTTTACAAAAAATTTAAAACATGTTATATTTGTTCATGGGAGGCGCACTATATAGCCTTAGGCCTTTCTGGAAAATAAAATAAAATAAGATGTATTGATTCGTGTATCTATTTTTCATATTTGGTCCCTTAAAAAAATGCTCGTTTGGTGATGAAACACCAACACGATAAGTAACATTGACATCTTCTGACCTAAAAAATGAACCTAGACGTAGATAAAGATCCAGCACGATAAGTTACATTGACATCTTCTGACCTAAAAAATGAACCTGGACGCAGATAAAAAAACGCTCGTTTGATGATGAAACACCAACACGATAAGTACCATTTCTCTATTTTTCTCTTTGCCGTTTTGGGAGTTTTACTGGAGTATTCTGTTAGTTGTAGTCTAAGAACAACTCTAGCAGAATCATCATACCGAGTGAATCGGCATAATAACAACTAATGGTGATTTCGGCCCAAAATAGCACTAAGCATAATAGCCATATGTCTCTGGATCATGGGGCCCGCTCCATATACGGCTCGCGAGAGTCCGGAGGTTGTGGGTGTTGGTATGGAGCGTGTGCCATCAGCCGCTCATGGGGGGGGGGGGGGATTTTAGGCCGGTCTTTTTCTCCCGGCGTGCAACTCGATCAATGACGCGGGTGTTCATAGGGCGTCCACTTCCTCCCCTGCCAATGTGGCAGACGCATTTCCACCAGCAAGAGCACCAATTCATAGTCACCGCTTTTCGGACCCGTTTCGCACATGCACTCACTAAATTTGTCCTCGTTTCCCGCCGAAGCGTGCCCCTTTGCCGATTATTTAAAACTCCCCATCGTCGTTACCACCACACTCACCCCCATCACGGTCACCGCCACACTCACCCTCATAAGTCGGGCGCCACCCTGCCCTTCTATTCGTCCCTCCGTATCGCAGCCACAATCACCCCCATCGACCATGTCACTGTGGCCTCGTCCTCCTAGTGGACCTTTCGTCAGCGAGACCTACCAGAGAGGACCTTGCTGAGAGAACGTTTTGGGAGAGGGTGTGGCACTTCTCCGAGTGGGTCAAGGACGACGCACGCTGTAAGGATGAATCAACCATCGGCCGAGCCCGCCTCCCCACCGCACTCGAGTACTTCTACCGCATCTTGATGGCCGTCCATGCGGAAATGGAAGCCACACTCACGACGGCCTTAAAATATATGGATGTACTTCACGTCTAGGGCGCACATGCATTCATCGACCGCGTGGCCACGACAGACGAAGACTCGCCCGCCTGTGAGATCATGTCGAAGAGGAGAAAGAACCTGTAGAATCTTTAGTACTAGATCGGAAACGCGCCTTGGCGCGAGGTTGCCGGTCACAACGAAGTGTCCAAGCAGGTAATGCTCAATTTAGTAGGAAACCAGGTTTAGTGTATGTATTCAAACAGGATACAACAAACTAATCGGAAGAAGAAACATTCACACGCAATAGGAGCAAAACATCATTGAGTTTGGCATCGTCACGAGAAATAAGGCAGCATTCGATTTAGTGCGCTCATGAGACCACAAAAACTAAACCACTTGAAATTAAGTTTGGTACTAAGATCGCGAACATGAGAGAGGAAGTACCAAGAGCAGGAACACATAAAAAGGTAAAAACTACGTAGCCATAACTATTAGGCATACTAATAGGTTGCTTCATTCAGTTGCCTTGTCGATCAACTTCATAGGCGACATGTCACATTAACCTGATGCCGTCAATCCGTTAGATACATTGTATAGAACGATTTATGTGCAAACAATGACGCACTTGCAATTTTAAAGCTTATGGACAGTGAGCGACGGTCTCCCCTTTTCAATTTCAAAGGCAATGACACACATATGATACTATCTGATCCCTGCCGCTTTTACAAAGCTTGATCAATTGTTTGTTATCGTTGATCTCTTGTCCGTATCCAGGTGCACTCATATCCAACCCGATAATAAAACCATTGAAGTATTCCATATAAAACATAGCATTATCTATGAACTGACCCACAACTACAATGCCTCTCAATTATGGTTTGGACTTTCAAAGAGATGCTACTTGCCGAACCCCAACTCCTACGTAATCCCGTTTTCGCTAACCTGGTAATAGAAAAAAAATGTATCTCAGGATGGAAATGTAGAGACTATCTAAGGATGGAAACGTATCAAGGAATTAATCAAAAGAAGTTCAACGATCAAACTTCTGATGTAACTCTTTTTCTATTAAGATCTGATATCACTCAATATATCTCAGGATGGAAATATATCTGATATTACTCAAAGAGTAGGTGATGGTAGATACTCACAACAGTAATGACCCCGTAAAATATTAAAAAAATGACTATCTACATGCCATCCGCGCATTTGTTATAAAATGTGACATGAAATACCTAAGCAAAGTTTGGTATGATAGAAACCAAAAGCAGGCCATAGTATTAGTCCCAGCTAACTTATTTACACTATTTTCTATACTGCATAATACTGTAGTAAACTACATGGTTGACCATTAGATATATAACTTTGTCCACACGCCTTCATCCGATTTGCTTGATATATAACTTTGTCTTTGTCCACACTCCTTCATTTGATTTGCTTGCATGTTGCGACACACGGATCTGCTAAAGGACATATCGTGTTAGCAAACTATTCAAATAGTGTGCCTCATGGATAGGGAGAAAATAATTTGGCATGTATGAAGGAGAATCATTTGGACAATATTCAGTGATCTGGATACAGTGTAACCTCTTTAACATAAAATAATATAAAAGATAAGAGTAAAAAAAATTATCTTACTATTCTACATGGCACCCAGAAAACATAATAAGCCTACTATTCATAGATATCCTCCAAGATTTTCTTCACAAAACTTGATTACCCTATGCGATGAAGCAAATAAAGGCATCTCACCTTTATTATATGCCTAATTATTTAACACTGACAGAGGTTTCCAAATTAGTGGTTTTGTTTTGGCATATAAAGAAACTGAAGTTCATAATATATAAAAGCAAATTAATAGAGATTAGATATTGCAACCATGAATCCAATCCTTTAGTGATTACTCTCATTCTAAAGTTAGAACAGACCAATAAAATTAGATACTGCAACCATGAATCTCCTCTAGTGAATACTCTCATTCCAAAGTTAAACCAAAGATGAGAGCTAATTATATATGCACAAGGCATCCAGAGAAATGATCTGGTTGTTCATAAAGTCAAAACCACTATATTGATTTGACCAAGCATGATTCAAATCAAACTACCCTTTAACCTCCGTCGTAGGACCTATTGAGATATAATGATATAATTTCAGAGAAAGGAAAAGAAAACCAAAAAACAAGTAAAATCATGGTAAGAGCATCGAATTCATATCCTAATCCATGGAAGCATCATGCATAAAAAGTCTGTGCATGATGGAAATGTAGAGACTATATATCTCACCGGCGGACATCCACATAGTTGAGGTAGAAGAAGCTTGTTGGCTAAAATTACCACAAGGAGGAGCTCAGGTTGGCCTTGGAACAGCCTGGTGTCACCGTGGAAGTCCAGAAGCAGTCCAAGCGGCGTTGTCACTATGACCTTTTACTCTACAAGCAGTGTCACACTCATACAGAAAGAAACTGCCCTCTTCCATCCACAGAACACAAAAGAACAAAGGTAAATAAGTTGTCTACTAAAAATTTGGAACACTTCATCTAATAGGATGAAACAAACAGAAGGCCGTCGTGTAAAAAGCAAGTTCACTAAATTCGGCAGATGATTAGTAATTTAGCATACTTGTAACCCCGCCAATGGACATACGCATCCTCACATTTAAAGATTTTGCATTAACATAACCCAGTGTTATAGTGATAGTACGTTCCAACTCATTCTTGAAAAAAAGAAAGATTGTACAGTTAAAAACGAATATCAAGCACAAGCACATGGATAAGGACCATGTGGACATTTTTTCCCGTTTCGAGCTTGGATCACCTAAACATTTTTCTGTTTTGAGCTTGGACCACCTCAACATTCACCAGCAAAACAGAGAAGATAAGGTTCCAAACAGAGCAGGTCAAGGAACAAATTATCTAATTGTCTATATTCATGGATTAGATGATGCAATAATAATAGTCATGGAACTATTTCTTTAATGCATAGGAAGCCAAAACAATTCATTAGCACTATTCTCGATCAATTATCTGAAGTCATGGAACTATTTTTTTTATGAACATCTCATTAGTATAACTTATAAATCAATAGAAACAAATAATAGGTGGATCCAAATATGAATGAGGAACCAAGCAGCTTTACTGTATGCAAATTAAAAGACTTCAACTTTGTACCCAATGTTGATCCTCGCTTGGCGTGAGATAACTTCAGGTGATAACGGGTGTAGCTTGGTAACACCAAGCTTGGTTAAATCCTACTCCATAAATCATCGGTGCCACACCATTCTCTGCCATAAAAGTAGGGAGACAACACTAAAACAAAGAAGAGTAAATGTTCCTTTCACTAACGGATGAACTTTCCAAATAACACTCAAAAGGGGATGAACAAGAATGGGAAATTTTCTTCCAAGACTGCTGCAAATCATTATGAATCATGGGCATGTGTCATGCACACACAGATGATGTATTTTTATTATTACCGTGCACTATTTCCCAATCCTCTATATATCATTAAGAACAAGTCACTAATCCTTGATGGTTGGCATTAAGATAAAGTCACATGTTCAAATTTTACTAACCTAAGGCAGTAATTCAAACAACATGTTAAAGCCTTTTATAGCAGGTCACTAAATCCTTGATGGTTGAATCTAAAAATAATGAACCATTAAAAATGCAGCCCCACAAAAAGATGTCACTCCCCAGCTTTAATAGTTTCGGAATAAATTAACTCTTTTATAGCTTTTATCTGAAGCAAAAGGAACCTGAACCACAGCAACACAAGCAAGATCATTAACTAAACAGCTCACTCCCATCGCTATACATCGAACCGTAGGTTAATAAAGAATAAATTTATCTTTCCTATACACAAGTATCCATCCAGCACAAAATATAACCTCTCACGGGAACAGTTTATGTCTGGAATATTTAGACTGATGTCATATTCATGCATCCATGATCAAAGCTCAAGTGTTAGTCTACATGGATTAAACCAGGGGAGCATACCTCAATATCATTTCAAGTATACTAATAGAAAATAGCTGCCCGTTACATTAGAATTTATGTATAATGGATAAAATCAATTTGTTATTTATTTTACAGAACAAGTAGAGGATGTCCATATAGAACATGACAAGTAGAGTTGCCGATCTGAGCTAAGATGTGCACAATCTGGAAATGCAAAATATCTTAAGTCATCCGGTTGTTTCCTGACTAACGGACTGCTATTCTTCTCACATAGCGAGTCATTTTTTTGGTGTGAATTCCATTCAATGAAAGAATATAGAAGGCTTAGCTATGATGTATATGCACTAAGTTTATTTTGAAAGAAAAAAAAGTGTGCTTGCATGGTGGATTACACAAATCAAATAGATAACGGGAATGGTGAATCTTGGCAGGAAGTACACTAACAAGTCCACTAGCTGTGGATGAACTTCGGGTAGGGAAACTGCAATCGAAGTGAATCCTTATACCTGTAAAATATCATCACTGTCAATAAAAAGATGGGAAGCGAAATAACATTGAGATCACATCTGCGAAGGTAATGAGATACTCCATCTGCTCGAGTACTTAAATATGTACGTCTTAATTATGACTATTGGAGTGCTTGATATTCTTTAATCAAGATATAGCCATGTACTCTAAGATCAAATTGTATGGAGAAATGTTCATAACAACATAAGCACATGGTATATGTGTGTATATAAATAAAGTATGACACAAGAGCTTATACAGGATAAATGTAGAGAAGATGTGTCAACAACATTAATAGGTCACTCCATGTCATAGTCCTTGGCCAAGGTCAGGGGCCCTTGAATCCTAGAAATCTGTAGAGGAGGCATCATCAGGAGCAATCTATCACAACTCACAAAATCACCCAAGAGGCAGGTACAGACTATGTTAACCATTTATGTGTACAAAATATATTAACTTGCACCACACCGGAGACATTTCTCACCGCAGCGGATTAGTTAATTTCTGATTAACACACAAGCTTGAACCTGCTGCATAATCAGCTTATGACCAAAGGTGAAAGAAATATATAATAGATAAATCACAAAATTGGCATAACTATTTGCCAACTAAAATATAAATATCCTAGGTATGCTTAAATATCCGATCCTGCTGCCACAATCAGCTTATGATCAATGGTGTTTTTCAAAGCAATAAAGGCAAGGAAATGCTATAACAGAATTATGGCTCCAAAAAATGCAATAAAGGCAGCAAACTAATGTTTTCACATGGCTGTTTGTTGATGTGCTAGCTACAATTGTAGGTTGTACTATTCAAGTTCAGGCTGTTGTGTCCACATGTAAGGCCATCCAAAGATCTCGGTGTTCAAATGTAATATGATGTGTTCCTCTTGAGCATGCCATCTACGAACGACCACCTGGAAATATCAGGCAGGAGATGAGTACATGTAAACAAGCAATTGTGTGTAATTATCAGAATTCTGACAGCTAAGACCGCTCGAAATTTCCAACACGGTATGAAAAATCTTTGTTTGGCTCTTCTCTTTCCAAGTATAGTACATGTTCCAGGTGCATTGTTTTCTTAACTATTTTTCACCCACCACTCTATAGACAGGAAATGTGATCTTGATACATAAATACACATGAGCACTGTGAGTTATCTGATTCAGACTCGGATATACATGTAACTGTAGTTTAAGAAGTTATAGCATCAGTTCCAGAGAAAACTCTCAAACTATAGTACACAATAAAAGGGGATATATAAACCACCGTACTTCAAAGGTGATGAACTTGATTTGGAACAAGGACAAGTACCTGAGACGGGTGGGTAGTAAGGAAGAATCCAACAGTAGGTGCAAACTCATTCCCATGCCTAAAAGGATTGCAGACAGTGGAGAAGCAATCAGTGGCATATCATATTGCATTACAGAATGGCATCATCCATAACCGAACAAAGTTAATCATTAAAACATGTGGAAAATGCGAGTGAAATGAACAAATGATGCAATGATTTTTCAGAAACCTAAACAGTGGACAACAACTTTTTTGGGATATCCCAGAAACAGGTTAAGGGGTCAAACAGAAGAGGGAAAATTGCAAGGCAGCATGATGTTGCTAATCTAGAACTACTCCACAAAGCAAGTTTGGATCTACTCTCAGAACTACTCCACAAAGAAAGTTTGGATCTACTCCATAGATCTCGTGGCCACCGTCTCTCACTACAGTAGTCTCGCTCATCCTATTTTCTTTTTTCGATAGCTGCCCACATCCACAACACAATAAAAACTATTCTTGGGCTAATGAAAATATACGTGAATACTGAATCTGCTCAATAGTAGAAGAGAGTTCAGTGCAACAACTTCCATTTCCAAGAGAAAAATGACCAGGAAACGTAAGCTGCTGTTGGTTTGATACCTGCAAATGACTAATTGTTCAACACTACTTTGGGAACGATCGCTCTGAGCAATTAACAATAATAAACAAAGAACAAAAAGGAACAAAACAAAGCCAGGTTTGTTCACCTAAAAGGAATCGTCAAATGTAGCGATAGCATGCGTGCATTTCTCTCCAAATTGCACATGAGCTTTGACTGTAGGGAAGAGATAAAATTTCCCACAAACAAACGAACGTCCACAATAGCTGCAAGTTGCATCTACTATCAAAGGAACACTTAGCATATCTCAAATAAACAGGTACGATAACCGTGATCTCAGGAAGCGTAGGAAGATGCATCTTATACTCTAGAGTTAAGATATATCAATAATTCATTTCATCTGACCTCTTTGGAGTTACACTGTTAAAGGGCATTGTTAAACTAAACAGCCGTTCTTATCTTGTAACATGCTACTACTTAGTTAGACCCCTCTTACTCCTGACACTACGAACTCCAGTTTATGTTGCGTACTTTATGCATATACAAACGATGTATAAAGATTGAACATGGCAAAAAAATGCAAGGGATTACCTGAATATATGATGCTGCAGTACACCTATTTTTCTAACTGAAATTAAACCTACCACTTCCTGCTCTCAGATTTTAGTTCATTTATAAACTCTACATTCTACTCATACAAGCATACCACATCTAATGTTCTGCTATAACCAAGATTATTGTTACCTTACTAAACTCATAATTATTATCAGTTTATAATGGAAATAAAATACCCTAACGCAATCCCTAGTAAATGACATTACGAACTGCGGTGTATGTGTGTGCTGCTATGATTCAGGTAACTGAACTCTCTTCTACTATTGAGCAGATTCAGTAACAAGATTTGGAAGTATACAGTGGTAACTAATAAAAATTTGGATGTATAAAAGGAATCATACAACCTGCAAGATCTACTATAGCCAAGCAAAAGTGGTATTGTTAAGCATTCGTAAATAACTAAATATAGTAAAGGACAAAATGACTTGGCAAAAGCAATCAACACAACAAAAAGAGAGATGCAAATCAGCGATAATTTGTTGTCGTATTGTTCTTTTGAAACTATACATATCTGTAATGTTCTTTTGAAACTATACATATCTGTACCAGTTGACCATGACTGCACAAATCTACATGACAACATGTTTTCAAAACATATCCTGAAGGGAAAATGGACTGCATGAAAGAAACAGGGCCAATCATCCATGGATAGCAGGATTATACAGCATGCTAAACTACAGTGAAATGGAATATATAAGTTATATCACAATCCGTCTAAATGTGCAAGAAACAGTTTTTCCTACATAGTTTTATATGTATTGTGCATCTCCCTGCAATATTCAGTACCAAGCAGACTGTAAATGTCATGGGTACGATAGTCTATTACTCTGATTTCGATAAGCTCTTTACACATATTAATATGTTAGAACAATGTAATAAGATAAAAATATTCTTAAAACGACATGGAAGATTTTAAACAAATCGTCATCAATGGAAATTATTTGCATACTGAAAAATATATTGAGTCTTACCTGCAATATAAAGAAAAATAGCGAATAAACTTCGGACACTTTATTATGCTGCTGACAACCCTATACAGCAAGTGATGTGAAGTTTAAGCTGTTACCAAGCTCACGACTAAGAATGCCGTGAAGAAGTGTCTGTGAAGAAGTGATGAAACTTGTTCCCACAAAAACATATGTAGTCATTGACAATTTTCTGGTTCAAAATAATAGTATAATCATAATGCCCTATAAGCTACCAAATCAGCAGCCTGAGCCCTGACAGTTGCTTCTCTTCGCTATCTTTTGAGTAGGTTAAAAAGCTCTCACAGCCACCATGGCCAAGATATAAAGATGACCCATATAAACTATGAACACAGAGCCTCCAATTATCCCCAAAGTTGAATATGTATAGATAGATCTGACTTGTTCTTGTTCTGGTCACTGACAAGCAAAACCAGTCCACTGGCTGTATTCCCATTGGTGGCAACCTGAAGAAAATATAAGATTAGCTCCAAAAAAAGATACTCAACAGATAGTCCATTATCAGTAAAATAGGTGAATGACTGGTAAAACAAAGTAACTGAGCAGCACAAGATTTTAACAATGAAAACCAAAATTAAGCAAACCCCCCACAAAGAAAAAGCCTAACAATAACAGTAGATTTATTAAGGCACAATCCATGCTCAAAATACAGGAGCTAAAATAAAATACGGACAGAGAAAGACGGGATAAGATGAGCACCTGTAATGGGATGGCCGAGCAAAGGCAGAACCAGCAAAGCAACCTCGATCAATAGGGACGGGAGATCATAGTAACCTGATATGTTATCAACTCACGGCAGTCACCAATCCAATAGCAAATACTAACCCTAGAACAGCAACAAATCGAACGGCAACAGAAGACCTAGATGAGCACCGGTAGATAACAAATCGAACGAAAAATATTACACAAGAGTAGCGGTTCCTAGATGATGGATGCAGTAACAGTCACACACACACAGAGAGAGAGAGAGAGAGAGAGAGAGAGAGAGAGAGAGAGAGAGAGAGAGCGAGGGCCTGGAGTAGAACTGCAGCCGAGCCCTGCCTAGCGATGGAGGAGGAGAGGCCACGGGAGAGCACCTGCAGTCAGCGTAGAAGGAGGAGTGACGAGGGAGCCACATCGAGCGCCTCCGGTGGGTGCTCCTCGCCCTGCGCCTCTACCCCCACCGCTTCAGGTCGCAGCCGTGCTCAATATGCGCCACCGCGCCGGGGCTCGAGCTCGACAACGGCCGCCGCCCAACAGGTGCAAACAAGGTGGTGCTTCCCGGAGGCGAAGGAGTCGGCGGGCTGGCGGCCGGCGACGCGAGGGGGCGGGGAAGAGAGGAAGAGCGCGAGCTTTTGGAAGGGGAAGGGGCGCCTCGTGCTACCTCGGCCCCGATGGAGAGGAGGAGGGCGCCGACGGAGATGGCGGCAGCGTAGGGCAGGAAGGTGGGGCGGCGAAGCGCTCGAGGGAGAGGAGGTGGCGGCGAGGGAGGAGCGAGCGAGGGGGAGGAGAGGAGGGGCGGCGAAAAGGGAGGAGCGGGGTGCGGGGAGGAGAGGAGGCGGGCGAAAAGGGAGGGAGGAGCCGGGTAGGTCACCCCACATCAGCGCCCCTTTTTATACCCCTGCACACGAAATGACCGAAATGCCCTCGGCGTGGCAACGTAATTACGCGCGGTGGTATGGTCGAGGCGGTAACTATTCATTCCAGCGGTAACTTGTTTTGATCCGACGGATGAGGTCGCTCCAGGGGTCGATCCGACGGCCCAGATTTGATCAAGCCACCCGATCCAACGGCCAGGAATCCCAAATCCCTGAGGAGCCGCCTGAGGAGCTTCTATTCTTATTTGCTGTTACCAAGCTCACGACTAAGAATGCCGTGAAGAGGTGTCTGTGAAGAAGTGATGAAACTTGTTCCCACAAAAATATATGTAGTCATTGACAATTTTCTGGTTCAAAATAATAGTATAATCAGAATGCCCTATAAGCTACCAAATCAGCAGCCTGAGCCCTGACAGTTGCTTCTCTTCGCTATCTTTTGAGTAGGTTAAAAAGCTCTCACAGCCACCATGGCCAAGATATAAAGATGACCCATATAAACTATGAACACAGAGCTCCAATCATCCCCAAAGTTGAATATGTATAGATAGATCGACTTGTTCTTGTTTCGTAGTCGACAAGCAAAACCATCCATCGGGCTGTATTCCCATTGGTGGCAACCTGAAGAAAATATAAGATTAGCTCCAAAAAAGATACTCAACAGATAGTCCATTATCAAGTAAAATAGGTGAATGACTGGTAAAACAAAGTAATCGAAAGCAGCACAAGATTTTAACAATGAAAACCAAAATTAAGCAAACCCCCACAAAGAAAAAGCCTAACAATAAAAAGAGATTTATTAAGGCACAATCCATTCTCAAAATACAGGAGCTAAAATAAAATACGGACAGAGAAAGACGGATAAGATGAGCACCTATAATGGGATGGCCGAGCAAAGGCGAGAACCAGCAAAGCAACCTCGATCAATAGGGACGGAGATCATAGTAACTCGATATGTTATCAACTCACGGCGATCACCAATCCAATAGCAAATCCTAACCCTAGAACAACAACAAATCGAACGGCAACAGAAGACCTAGATGAGCACCGTAGATAACAAATCGAACGAAAAATATTACACAAGAGTAGCGGTTCCTAGATGATGGATGCAGAATGAGAGAGAGAGAGAGAGAGAGAGAGAGAGAGAGAGAGAGAGAGAGAGAGAGAGAGAGAGAGAGAGAGAGAGAGAGAGAGAGAGAGAGAGAGAGAGAGGGCTCGAGTAGAATCTGCAGCTGAGCCTCGCCTAGCGATGGAGGAGGAGAGGCTACGGGGAGCACTGCGGTCGGAGAAGGAGGAGTGACGAGGGAGCCACATCGAGCCTCGGTGGTGCTCCTCGCCTGCGCCTCTACCCCGCCGCTTGTGCCGCAGCCGTGCTCAATAATCGCGCGCGCGCGCCAGCTCGAGCTCGACAACGGCCGCCACCGAACAGGAGCAAACAAGGATGTGCTTCCCGGAGGCGAAGGAGTCGGCGGGCTGGCGGCCGGCGACGCGAGGGGGCGGGGAAGAGAGGAAGAGCGCGAGCTTTTGGAAGGGGAAGGGGCGCCTCGTGCTACCTCGGCCCCGATGGAGAGTAGGAGGGCGCCGACGGAGATGGCGGCGGCGTAGGGCAGGAAGGTGGGCGCGGCGAGCGTTCGGAGGGAGAGGAGGTGGCGGCGAGGCAGGAGGAGCGAGGCGCGGGGGAGGAGAGGAGGCGGCGGCGAGTGCGGGAGGAGCGGGGTGCGGGGGAGGAGAGGAGGCGGCGGCGAGTGCGGGAGGGAGGAGCCGGGTAGGTCACCCCACATCAGCGCCCCCTTTTTATACCCCTGCACGCGAAATGACCGAAATGCCCTCGGCGGGGCAGCGTAATTACGCGCGGTGGTATGGTCGAGGCGGTAACTATTCATTCCAGCAGTAACTTGTTTTGATCCGACGGACGAGGTCGCTCCAGGGGTCGATCCGACGGCCCAGATTCGATCAAGCCACCCGATCCAACGGTCAGGAATCCCAAATCCCTGAGGAGCGGCCTGAGGAGCTTCTATTCTTATTTCTGAATTTAAGGTTGTGCAAATCGTAGTTGAAATCTATTGTTGTTGCAATCTCAGACTAAGACACTCATCATGCGGCTCGCGCTGCCTCGTCCTTAGCAACATGGCGTGTGTTACGACTGCAATATGAGCCATGTTGCAATCCCAAACCGAGCTCCACACAGACACGCCTCACACTGCCTCATCCTTGCAACATGGTTCGTGCTCCCATAGGGATATACTTCCTCCGTCCGGAAATACTTGTCATAAAAATGAATATATCTAATGTGTCTTAGTTCTAAATAAATCAATTTCATCTATTTTGATGAAAGTAATTTCAGACGGAGAGAGTATGTCGCACGCTCGAGGCGGTGGACAATGCGGCGGAAATCAGCCGGTTGAACGCTAGACATCCCCCAAAGTTTTTTCCTTTGCGAGTCCGACAGCCGTGTCCCACCAATCAGAAATGCTATGAAATCAACATCACACGGTGACCTGCTGTCAAAAGAAAAACATCGCACAGTGACCGGCCATTCTTTGGAAAAATACTTGGTGATTTTTCTAGAACCCTAGCTCCAATTGTTATGGCTCTATTTACTACGTAGTTTACTCCGCGCATGCATCGGCACTCGGTCTCCACTCCGCAATTAATTATCAACCGTTCATCCACTACACCGGGCAGCGCTCAAGCAAAACTTCCCTGGATATGGAAGCGCACAAAATGCGAGTACATCACAATTTAAATGAGTGAACAGATGTTTCCACATTTCATATAGAACTTCAGTGCTTTTGCGTGAAGTATGACACCTAAATATTTATTCATCTCTGCAAAATTACATAACGAGTATCTAGCCCATGCTGTTTATACATTACACTTGGTAAGTTACATAACAGATACGCCTCGGAGAGACCACAGGTGAGCCACTAAAGATACAACTTTCTTTTACGCAGCGATAGAATCCGTAACCTGTTAGTAAGCTCCAGGAGGGCAAATTCTGCTTTATATGCTAAGAAACTCGATGTCCTCCTCAGCAAGGGACGTCTTCCCTCTGTTAGCATTGTTGGCTCTCCGCTGGGAGGGTGGAGGGCCTCGCTGTGTAAACGGAACATTCGTTTTAGCAAACATAGGCGCGTGACTGCATGAGGTTTCAGTTGTTAACAGGATGAGAAATAGTAAAATTGTGTTTGTTAATACCTTACGCAGAACAAATGCGAGGTAGAGATAGGACACTTCCCACTCATCTTGCGATAGTGTGCCTGTGTAACTCAACTATGTTAAGGCAATGAAGTGACATTTACTGAGAACAGTGAATTTAGTAGGCAATCTACTTACTTTGGACCGATCGTCCATCACCAAGAGCACCCAGCCTTCGCATGAGATCAGCAAACTCAGGCTTTTGCAAGTACTCGTGTACAAATTCGTGGAAGTTCTTCATTAGAACCAGCTCTAAATCATACTGCAAAAAAGGCACAATTTTTTGGTCATAATTTCAGCATCTGTCAGAGCAAACTTGTAAAAAAAAACTAATGAGACAGAAAAATATTTTAGCATTAATTTCGTAAAATAATCAAATGAACTAGGTCGAAATGAGGAAATAAAAACACAGGTCACCATAGCAGACTAAGCAATAGATTAGTTGCATACCTCCTCTGCCAGTAGTTTGAAGAGATGGAATGGAACAACCCACTCCGGGCAATCAACTGCGTCCTGCATGTTGCCAAAGAATTTGTTACCGAATCGTAATTTTATGAATGAAAAAATGAAGGCAGCGAGTAAAAATAGGAAGCTAGGCACAGCATAGGGCAATAAACACCCAAGTTGTAACAAGACATGTATGTCAGATAAGGGCAATGCCTGAGTTTGCTACTATTCAAAAGAACATCAGTTTCACACTATTCAAAGTAAATAGATTAACAAGACATGTATCACCAAGAACATCAGTTTCACACTATTCAAAAGTTGATCCTGTTCTCACCTCTAAATGAAACTTGTACTTGATACCAAAAGGCCTGGATGCGGGGAATTTCTACATCATTGTGAAAGAAAAAGGATCAGTCAGTAATGAAAACTAAAATACAAGTAGTTATTATAAATAAACAACTACCTTTTCGTTGTACTCTTCACCAAAGGTAATCCAGTAAACACTGTTTCCAAACTCCATCCCTTCAGCTGAGGATATAAATTTCTATCAAACATCTTGTGACAAGTACGGTCCAATTTGATGAGATCAATCAAATTATAGATCAAGATAGTAACATACTTTCTCTTAGCCTTTTAATAATGACATTAGCATCAGGCATCGTTCCAATGAAAGTGCCTCCAGGACGAAGCAATGCAGATATATTAGCAAGCGCTTGTCTTGCACGTGCTTCAGTTGACCATGAGTAGTGCATTGCAAACTGAGATACATAAAAAGAACAATCAGAATTGGTCAACAGTCAAACAGTTAGCTCGTTATAATCATACCCATTTGTACTTATATTTTATTTGCTGGACATAACAATGATACTTAAATTTGTTTGAACAATAATTGTCAATAATGATTGTAATATTTAACAGTGGTTATATTTACAAAAGGTTTCTAAAATACAAAGTTGTTTTGCAATTGGAAGTAATAGATGGTTGAACTAACCAAATAATAACAACGAACTTCCTTGAACATACAAAGATAGGTCACTCACCTGGCAGCTGCATATGTCAAATGGAGCATCCTCACATAGATACTCATCCAGACGAGTCTACACCAACATGAAAACATAAGCATTGTGATGCACTTCATAATTATTGATGAGCATCTGAAGAGTACCACAAATAATAGATTTATATACATATGGGGCAAAAGCATATTTTCCTTGTGATGTGAAAGTATAAGCAGAATCATCCATAATGACAAAGTGCATGGATATGTTGGCACGAGTTTTATTCAACACTTGGAACAAGCTATGGCACTATGTCTGTCTGCGAGTACAGAGCACACCATCACGGTAGGTTTGATTAATTTGGTATAAACTGTACTACCATTTATGATCACTTTTACCTCGTAACAATCAGCACAAATAAGCCGTGCAGGAAAGCTGAACTTCTTCCTTCGCTGTTGATCAGCATCGCCGTTATAACGGGTCATACAATCTTTTATCTGCAAGTTTAAAGCTCCAACATCATGAAAACACACTTATTTGAAGTCTACAAGAGGTAGGGAGGAAACCAAAAGCAAATACACAAGTTTCTGTGGTCCAGGACCGCTAATAAATCTGGATGTTCTTTTATGAAGGACACTGAGTTAAACCAAGTTGAATATATTCGTTGAGATAAGTTTAAATGTTCAAATGATTACAGTACAGGTTACAAATAACAATATAACAATACCTTCTATATCTATATATGCATATAATATAGATTTATCATGTTACGAGAAACTAACCGAGCCTTCTGCAATATCAACGCCTACATAATAGCCAACCCTGGCCTTATCCCACTTTATCAAATCCCCTCCCTGCATTACATAGCAAATCAATATATGTCAGCACTAGCTTGGAGCTACAAGAATCCCAGCTTATCTTAATTAACACTCACAAAAACAGTGCTTACCTTGCCACAAGCAAGATCTAGAACGCAGTCTCCTGGACGCGCATACAGCTGGACCAGGACGCTCTTTATCTGCGAAAGGTGAGATTTGAGGATTAGCGCCGCTTCTTACTGGTTCCACCCAACATTGTAGAGGTGACAATTTCATAAGAGTTTGAGGAGATGAATGGATGGGTAGCACAGCTAGTAGTGTACCCAGTTGTTGAGCTTCTTGAGGTGGATGATGGGGCTGTTCTCGCGCTCCTCGAGCGTCTGATTCGATCGGGCGCTGTAGTGGTCCGCCACCCGCCGCGCGCTGTTCCGCTCCTCTGAGTACCCTTGTTGTCCCCCATAGCCGCCGCCGCTGCCTACGCAAAGCCCAAACCCTAGTTAGCTATCCGCAGCACAGAATTGGGGGTTAGCGGGCAACTGGATTGGGTCTGGTGAGGAAGGCGGGGAATAGATACCTGCGCCGAACTGGCGCTTTTGGGGGGAGGCGAGGGAGGAGGAGGGCTCGTCGCGAGGTCGCTTGCTCATCACCCCGGCGATCGCGGACGGCGGCGCGGGGAGGAGAAGGCGGGGCCGGGACGGGGCCGCGCGGAAGATAGGGCGGGACGGGACAGGCTCGCGCGGTGGAGGGCCTACAGGGGGCGGAGGACGACCGGCGGGCGGAGCTCCGGTGGCGGAGGAGCAGTCGAGCGAGCGAAGAAAGCGGGGCGGCCTGCGGGCGTCGTTCTGGACGGAACAGAACTGAGGAGCGTTCTTTTGGATTTCAGTCAGGGTCCCTTCCCATCTCACATGGCGTCATTGATTTGACAGGTACTATCTCCAAACTGCCCCTAAAACGAACGCGCTGACGGTGATACGAGAGACGGCCATCATGCCTCGATCATCCGCAATTACAAACAACATGCAAACACAACGAATACATGCAAACGGACATACATTTGATATATATTTACATAAAACTGATGGATTTTATCTGGTTTTCTTAACAACGCAAGGCACCAACAGGTGCCTAATTTCATTTCAGCTTAGAGAAGTACTCCCTCCGTTCCTAAATAATTGTTTTTTTAGAGATTTCAACAAGTGACTACATACGGAGCAAAATGAGTGAATCTACACTTTAAAACATGTCTACATACATCCGTATGTTGTAGTCCATTTGAGATGGCTAGAAAGACAAATATTTAGGAACGGAGGGAGTAGTACATGAGAGTTTATTATGGCTAGAAGTAATAAGAACAAGAAAGAAATTACAACCAATTGATAAGAGCCAAAAGGGGTATAACAGATAGGTCGACTAGAGCATCAACCTGATAACCAACATGTACTGGGAAAAGAAAAGGAAGAAGCACAAAAGCCTATCCAAGAACGCAACTCCAGGCGCTTAGTTGCCACTCCAGATGAAAGAAAAGCCTGAAAACAGTCATGGATCTTGATAGAATCGATATCCAGCTGCAACAGAGGCTCCTTGATGCTAATAGCAATGCACTGTATGCAACGCACTTCCTGTAAGCTGCAAATTTGAAAGGAGAGACATCACTGGGTATGAAAGATTTGAGTGAGAATGAACAAATCAAGAACAATGCCATTAATTTCTCTGGAAACATGAAAGACCTGAAAAAGCAAATAAAAAGTATTTTTAAAAAAACTAGCCAATTCTCGTCTAATGTTCTAAGGAGTGATTGAGTCTGAAATGTTTCTCAAAGCAGCAAAAGAGGCTAACGACAGACAATCCATTAAGAAAGTGGGTTTAGCAAGATTAAGACTAGAGGCCAATTGAGCAACACAAGAAAGAGCAATCGCTTTAGCCTGCAAAGGAGTAGAAGTAGGAGGAGCCAAAGCTTGAACCTGCACATTGATCGCACCTCGTTCATAAGGTATACAAATGAAAAAAAAATCACACATGTACATACTTGTCCTTGTCCTAGGCCAGGATATTTTTAAGATCTGCAAGCTGCATCAGAGAAAACTTTAATTCCAGAAACTAGGAGGTCAGACTTAAGTGTTTTGCCTTGCATAGGTAAAACATCAGTTGAAGAATGATCATTAGAATGAGGCTGCTTTTGAGAAAGACAAGAAATGTTATCCAAAGGGTTAGACTCCAGGTTAGCCGCAGCTATCTGGACTTGATAAGGGAGATGCTTTTTTCTATCAAAAGGAAAATCATTTCTAGCTTTCCCAAGGCACCACGGAAAATTAAGAACATTCTGAATGGACGCATGAGGGTGACTCATACTAATAAGAACAATAAGAATGGAGTGCATGGAAGAGTGTCCTTAGATTTGAACATCCGATCTAAGAAACCAAAGAGAAGAAAACTAGGTTGCTCGTGCAAGGTGCAAAGGAAAAAAAGATGAAATTCATCCTCCTGTTGACCACATCTACAACAAGACTGAAAGATACGAACAGAAAAACGCCCAGCACACATACCTATAGGCAAAGCCCTTCGAAGAAGCCTCCAAGCAAAAGTTTGAACCCTAGGAAGCAATTTTTTTGTTTCCAAATGAACTTAAGAAAATGTTTCAAGTCAAGAGGAAGATCAATAGGGGCATTTCTAGGGTTACTATAAATTTCTTGCAAGCGAAGTTTGTAAGCAGATTTTGAAAAGCAAATGCCATTAGGAGTAAGACCCCAACAAAGAAAATCCGGACCATCATCATCAATATCCGTATGAACAATGAAAGAGGCCAACGACTGTTGAAAAGGAAAGAAAATGAGCTCATGGTTCCAGCTTTTGCGACCAAGAAGTCAAAGGTCTCGCACAAGATAAGGATATTGAAAACCAGCTTGTTGTGACACAATATAATCATGAATAGAATGCCAAAGATTACACCAAGGCATACTCCACAAAGAGATGTTACCTTGAGTGAGTTGATAAAAAGCATGAAGATTTGGGAGGAGTAGCATTGGCATTCCAAATTGGCGTACCATGAAAGTATTTTGCCTTAAGAACAAGGTACAATTGTGAAGGAGATTTGGCTAACCTCCAAGAAGTTGTGAGAATGAGACTTTCATTGATAGATTTTAAATTCCTAATGCCCAAGCCACCTTCAGCCTTAGAATTAGATATATCCTTCCATGCCCTAAGACAAAGACTTTTTCTTGAATCAGTTTCTCGAACACCTACCCACCAAAAATTCCTAATAATAAACCTGAGCTTAGCAATGAACTTTTTGGAAAACAGGATATTGGCCATGTAATAAACAGGTATAACCGAGAAAGCCGAACGAATTAATTCAAGTCTGCCAGCATGGGAAAGCATGTTTGCTTTGTAAGAGGGCAACTTATTCAAAAATTTATCTAAAACAAAGTTGTAAGAAACCACTCTATTCTTAGCGGGAAGAATAAGAGGGTGACCAAGATGAGTGAAGTTTGCATCTACGTTAGTGTTGGGAAACGTAGCATGCAATTTCAAAATTTTCCTACGCTCACGCAAGATCTATCTAGGAGATGCATAGCAACGAGAGGGGGAGAGTGTGTCTACATACCCTCGTAACCCGAAAGCGGAAGCGTTTGTTAACGTGGTTGATGTAGTCAAACTTCTCATTCCGACCGATCAAGCACCGAACGTACGGCACCTCCGAGTTCTGCACACGTTCAGCTCGATGACGTCCCTCGAACTCTTGATCCAGCAAAGTATCAAGGGAGAGTTCCCTCAGCACGACAGTGTGGTGACGGTGATGGTGAAGTGATCCGCTTAGGGCTTCACCTAAGCACTACGTGAATATGACCGGAGGCGTAAACTGTGGAGGGGGGCGCCGCACACGGCTAACAATGTTTGTTGTGTATGTTCTAGGTGCCCCCTCCCCACGTATATATAGGTGGGAGGGGAGGGGAACAGCCCTAGGGCGCCCCAAGTAGGAGGAATCCTACTTGGGGGCCTAGTCCAATTCCCCACCCCCCTTACCATGTTTCCTGGAGGGAGAAGGAAGGAGGAGGGGGAGAGAAGGAAGGGGAGGTTGAATCCCTCCCCTTCCTTTCTCTCTTCCCCTTCCTATTCGACCTACATGAGGGGCGCAGCAGCCCATGTTGTCTGATGCGTTTCCCCTCTTGGCCCAATAGGCCCATATCTCTGCCGGGGGTTGGCCGAAACCCCTTCCGGTGACCCGATATGTACCCGGTACCTCGGAACACTTCCGGTGTCCGGATATTATCGTCCTATACATGAATATTTACCTCTCGACCATTTCGAGACTCATCGTCATGTCTGTGATCTCATCCGGTACTCCAAACAACATTCGGTCACCAACATAACTCATATAATACAAAATCGTCATCGAACGTTAAGCGTGCGGACCCTGCGGGTTCGAGAACTATGTAGACATGACCGAGACACCTCTCCGGTCAATAACCAACTACGGAACCTGGATGCTCATATTGGTTCCTACATATTCTACGAAGATCTTTATCGGTCGTACCGTAATGACAACATACATTATTCCCTTTGTCATCGGTATGTTACTTGCCCGAGATTCGATCGTCGGTATCTTCATACCTAGTTCAATCTCATTACCGAGAAGTCTCTTTACTCGTTCCATAATGCATCATCCCGCAACTAACTCATTAGTCACATTGCTTGCAAGGCTTATTATGATGTGCATTACCGAGATGGGCCAGAGATACCTCTCCGATACTCGGAGTGACAAATCCTAATCTCTATCTATGCCAACCCAACAAACACCTTTGGATATACGTGTAGAGCGTCTTTATAATCACCCAGTTATGTTGTAACCTTTGATAGCACACAAGGCATTCCTCCAGTATCCGGGAGTTGCATAATCTCATAGTCAAAGGAATATGTATATGACATGAAGAAAGCTATAGCAATAAAACTAAACGATCATTATGCTAAGCTAATGGATGGGTCTTGTCCATCACATCATTCTCCTAATGATGTTATCCCGTTCATCAAATGACAACACATGTCTATGGTTAGGAAACTTAATATTTGATTAACGAGCTAGTCTAGCAGAGGCTTACTAGGGACACGGTGTTTTGTCTATGTATCCACACATGTATCAAGTTTCCGGTTAATACAATTCTAGCATGAATAATAAACATTTATTATGATATAAGGAAATATAAAATAACAACTTTATTATTGCCTCTAGGGCATATTTCCTTTAGTCTCCCACTTGCACTAGAGTCAATAATCTAGTTCACATCGCCATGTGATTTAACACCAATAGTTCACATCACCATGTGATTAACACCCATAGTTCACATCGCCATGTGACCAACTGTAACATCCCAAATTTTCAATTTGGAATGTCATGCATAGATCATTCATGCATATCATATTTTATTGCATTTCATTGCGCGATCCTCGAAATCCTAAGCAACTCAAGGACCCTCGGAGAGAGTTGGGGATTTCATTGTTTTCATATTTGAATTTTATCAAATATTGAAACAAGGATTATTGATTTTATTTATTTTTCTCTCTGAAAATATTTCATATTAAAATACATGAGAGGAAATAATATGACTTCTCCAAAATAATTGAAATATTGGAGGAAAAATATTAAAATCAAATATTTGATTTTATTTGCATTAGAAAAATTGCACTTCTCAAAAATTGCATTTTAGGGCCAAGAAAATGTTCATCTCGTTCTAAATATTTTATTTAGACGGTGAAAATTCTTTTTGGCAGTTTTAGATTTTTATTTTATTTTCTAGGATTTATTTAAGTTCCGGCGAAATTATTATTTTTTAAATATCTCAGCGCCTGACTAGGCCGAAGCCCAGCCGAGCCGGCCCACTAGCCCCGCGCCGCCGTCTCCCTCCAGAGACCGGAGGCCGCCGCCCGACCCGAGTCCGGCGGGACTCCGCCTCCCAGCGCGCTTGCCCTCCTCAAGCAGCCCCTCCTTAAATATCCCGCCACCGACCCCCACCACCACCAACCCCCCGCCAGCCCGCCCGACCACAGCGCCGCCGCAGCCGCCTCTGCGCCCGCCGCCGCCTTGCCGTTGCGCCCGTGGCCACAAGATCCCCACCTCGCCGGAGCCTCGCCGGAGGTATAAGCCTCGCCGCCCTTCGTTTTTTTTTCTTAAAACCGATTCGGTTTTTTAGAAACCCTAGTTCGTTTTTTAGATCGGTTCACCGGTTTTCTCGGTTTAGTTTATATAGCGGACGTTCGTCCGTACGTTCGTTTTAACGAATGGTTTTCGCTCGTTAGTTATAGAAATGAACGTTCGTTCGTTAGCCTGTTCGTCAGCTTTCTTTTTCTCGGATTTTTTGTGATTATTTTCAATCGCGATGTGTGATCCGATTTTCGTTTCAGTTTATCTTTTCGCTCGTTTATCGGAATCAGGCGATTCAAGCGCCTAGATTTCCGTCTCGAAACCCTCTTTCTGTTTAACCAACTTGAACATGATTTTGGTACTATAAAATTTGACTTTAGTTCAGATTAGTAAACGGATCTTGTTTCTTTTGCTATTTGAGTTTCGTTGCTCCGTTTGATTTGATTCTTTTCGCAAACCGGAGTTCTTAAGTTGGACTTTCTGGTTAGATCTTCTTATTTGAGATTTACCCATGTTTCTTTGCTTGATTGCTTATGTATGCTATTGTTTGTTTGCGATAGAATTCCCGAGTCTAAGCGTGCTACTCTGAGTCCCTAGGTTTTATGGATCGTCGAGAAGGCATGTAACACATTGATCATACTCTTTTCATACCCAGTTTTATGCATTAGTTCAATCCTCAAACATTGCATGATTAGGATGTGATTAACATGTGGGTTGGGAAGTAGTTGATGAGGTAGAACCTATTGCCCTGTTATATTCAAACCTTGGGAGTTACTTCTACATATTGCTTATATTGCTATGCTATGCTCGTAGACGTGGATTGGGTTTGAGTGTATCCATGACAGATGTGAGATTGTTAATTAATGGTTCAACTTAAGGTGGCAACTTAAATACACATCTGGGTGGATTGCTTGTCGGGCACCTGGAGAATCCAATGTTGTCCTAGGATATCCCGGAGTACCCGTGTGATCATCCTAAGGTCCGCCACCCAGGCTCAAAGTGAACTGACATATTTTCATGCTAGAAACTTCCGTGTGCATCCACAAGCTATTATGGGCTCTAGCATAGTTGAGTAAGTTACATGAGCTCTTGAAGATGTGGATCAGCAGGTAGAGGGATGTAGGTTTGGTATGGTCTGCCCGGAGTAAAGAGTTAATGTTTTTGAAAGACCGTGGCTCGGTCATCTGTTTCTCAAACACCATGTTGTGCGAGAAATCCAACGGAGGAGATCGAGTCCTGTGGGGAAAAGTGCGCAAACCTCTGCAGAGTGTACAAACTAATCATGGTTAGCCGTGTCCCCGGTTATGGACAATCTTGAGTATCTAGTACTTGGAGTATCCTAAGTATCTCATCACTCTAATTTAATATTGTTGGGTTGATAATTACTTTAATTGGGATTGAGTTGGAGGAACCTTCTCAATGATGTTTCAACCACCATGATAGTTAAAATAAAATATATTCCTTTGTTGTAGGGAAAAATTGGCTTTTAGCAAAAACTATAACCATAGAGCTTTCCACCAGCCAAATATGCATGTAGTGATAGCATTATTATGTTCTTGCTCTACTGTGTTACATTGCCAGCATATTCCATGTGCTGGTCCGTTTCCGGGCTGCAACATATTATGTTGCAGACTTTTCAGACGAGGAGTAAGGTTCGTTAGGTCGTTGCCGTGCAGCTCAGCTATGTCGTTGGAGTTGATGGACTGACTTTATCTTCCAAGCCTTCTGTTGTTATCGTATTAGATGGCCTTAAGCCATATTTATTGTAATAAGTTCTCTTTTGAGACATTCTATGTAATAAGTGTGTGATTGCTACTCTGTTATAAATCCTTCGAGTACTGTGTGTGTCAGCATTACCGATCCAGGGATGACACTGAAGCACAGAGACTTGACCATTTGAGGTCGGGTCGCTACAAGATGGTATCAGAGCACACGCTGAGTGTAGGACACGACCACTAAGATAAGCCATAGGTCACTCTTCTCTACTCATTTCTGACTCCTCTCCTATTTTCTACTCTTTAGGATGGCGGATGCAAGGATCAAGTTCACACAACCGGATGAAGACACACCCTTTGGACGCCACTTGAAGGAAGTTACTAGGTACTTGAACATCGGAATATCAAGCTTCACCTGGACCTACAACGCCACCTTACCAGAAGAGGAGCGCTGGATGATTCAAGTTCAAGTTCCAGGAAGGACGTTCTCGCCAACCACTAAGCCCATAGAATTTTCTTTTGATGCACCAACCTGGAGTCTAGGCAAGAGCATGGCAGCCCACATTACCATGGGACGCGTTGGAGAAGTCTACAACAAGGATCTTAAGGATACTATCTATCAGATATGTGGGTGCTGAGATGAGAAATGGGAGATAGTTAGCATTCGGAAGGACAAATCCATTGCAGCTTTCATCCAGGAGTTAAACCAGCACATTCGACACCAGGAGAATCAAATGCGCGCAGACATGTTAGAATTGAAGAAGGCAAAGACAAGGATCACCGAGCTGGAAGAAGAACTCAACTCTACACATGATGGATATGAGGAGGGAATTGCAACACTATTGGAGAAGAATGACGACCTGATAAAGAAGATCGGAATATTCATGGGAGACCCCGCGCTGGGAGGAGAGGACGATGATTCCACTTGCCCGGAGAACTACATCATCATCGACGACACCGACTTCGACCCAGTGAAGATGACTTTGAAGACGAAGCTGGAGCAGACATCATGGAGTCCTCTACCGATCAAAATTTCTAGATGACCACCAAATAATTAGTAGTATTCCCCCATGTATATAGTAGTAGTTGAGCACTTTAACTATAGTTCTAGACCGTTTGTATGCCCTTGCTTGATTGATTGAGTGAAATGATTGTGTTTGTCTCATGTGCATATGGGTAGTGCTTTCTCATTAGACCCCTTTCTATTCTAATCTCTCCCCTCTAAACCCATCAGATGCCTCCAAGACGTGACACCGGATTTACCTTCCCACCGGAGCTCACTCAGTTGATCCAGCAACAGAATGCCTTGATGCAATTGTTAGTCCAGAACCAAGGCAACAACAACAACAACCCGCCTCCAGTTGACAACTTAGCTCGCTTTCTGAGGTTGCAGCCGCCGGTGTTTTCCAGTAGCACCGAACCTATAGTTGCAGATGATTCGCTACGCCGTATTGGAAGGGAGTTGACAACCGCAAGTTGCACAGATGCTGAGAAGGTGCGCTTTGCCGCACATCAATTGGATGGACCAGCAGCCTCATGGTGGGAGAATTACACGGCCACTTTCCCCATAGCCAACGTCACTTGGGATCAGTTTTAGCAAGCTTTCTACACAGCCAACGTCTCAACTGGAGCTATGAGCATGAAGAAGCATGAGTTTTGCAACTTACGCCAGGGGAACCGTACTGTAGCTCAGTACGTGGATGAGTTTAGCAAGTTATCTCGCTATGCCCCTGATGATGTGGCCACAGATGCCGCGAAGCAGGAGAAGTTTATGGAAGGGTTGAATGATGAACTGAGCATGCAGTTGATGGTGGCAACCTTCAACAACTACCAGGAGTTGGTAGATAAGGCTCTTATGATTGAAGGGAAGCAGCAGCAAATTGAGAGCCGTAAGAGGAAGTATGGGCAAGGGAGGTATAACTCAGGAGCTCAGCAGAAGCCTCGCCTAACCCCGAACTCGGGAGGACTTGTTCATAACCATGGAGGTCATAACCACACCGGAGGAAGTTCGCATAACCACAATGGTTCTAAGAATGGGACTGGGAACAGAACAAACAACAAACAGAACCGCCCCAATCCAGCCACACCCGCCAAGAGAGATCTAAGTCACATTACTTGCTTTAAGTGCGGGAAGACTGGACACTATGCTATGGAGTGCCCTGAAGCGAAGAATCGAAACGGCAATGGGAGCGCTGGGAAGAAGCCCAATCCATTCAACAAAGGACAAGTGAACCACGTTAACGTGGAGGAGGTCGAAGAGCAGCCAGACGCAGTTATAGGTAAGTTTTTGGTTGGATCTTTTACCGCCCTTGTTCTTTTTGATACTGGTGCATCGCATTCATAAATATCAAGGGGATTCATGGATAAGTTTAAACTACCAACCCAAACCCTTAGGACCCCTCTGTTAGTGAGTTCACCTGGAGCAGAGTATATGGCTAGTCGATGGTGCGACCAGATACCTTTAACCATTGGTAGCCATGTTTTTCCGTCCGACCTAATAATCTTGGAGTCACAAGGATTGGATGTGATATTAGGCATGGACTGGATGTCAAAGTATGGAGGAAGCATTGACTGTGCTAGTACGTCGATTTATCTCACCACCCCGGAGGGAAAAGGATCAAGTATGTATCTAGGCATGCGCCTAGGATGAGCCAAGTAAATACCCTCACGGGAGTTGTTCAGGAGGAAGTGCCTGTAGTGAAGGATTACCCGGATGTTTTTCTAGAGGAATTACCAGGCATGCCACCGGATTGAGACATCGAGTTTTTGATAGAGCTATTGCCAGGTACAGGGCCAATATCAAAGAGACCCTATCGGATGCCCGCAAATGATCTGGAGGAGATTAAGAATCAGATCAAGGAGTTATTGGAGAAAGGTTACATTCGAAGGAGTTCATCACCATGGGGAGCCCCAGTGCTTTTGGTTGAGAAGAAGGATAAGTCTCTAAGAATGGTTGTTGATTATCGTGCGTTAAATGAGGTGACAATCAAGAACAAATACCCACTGTCGATGATCAATGATTTGTTTGATCAACTGCAAGGAGCTAAGGTGTTTTTAAAGATCGATCTGCGATCAGGATATCACCAGTTGAAGATTCGAGAGAAGGATATACCAAAGACAACATTCACCACACGGTATGGGTTATATGAATATACGGTCATGTCCTTTGGACTGACTAACGCCCCTGCCTACTTCATGAGCATGATGAACAAAGTGTTCATGGAATATTTGGATAAATTTGTTGTGGTGTTCATTGATGACATAATGGTATACTCGAAGAATGAGGAGGAGCACAAAGAGCATTTGTGTTTAGTTCTCGAGAAACTCAGGGAACATCAGTTGTATGCCAAGTTCAGCAAATGCGAGTTTTGGTTGAAGGAAATCGGATTCCTTGGACATGTTATATCAGGAGAAGGTATAGCAGTAGATCCCACCAAGGTACAGTTAGTCACTGAATGGTTGGCACCCACTTCCGTTAGCGAGATCCGCAGTTTTCTTGGACTCGCGGGATACTATAGGAGATTCATTGAGAATTTTTCCAAGATTGCAAAGCCAATGGCGGAGTTATTGAAGAAGGATACCAAGTTTAAATGGACGGAAGAATGTGAGGCGAGTTTTTAGGAGTTAAAGAAACGTTTGACTACAACCCCAGTGCTGATTCTGCCAGATATACGCAAGGATTTCCAAGTGTATTGCGACGCTTCTCGCCTAGGACTTGGAAGTGTTCTTATGCAGGACGGAAGAGTTGTTTCGTATGCCTCACGACAACTAAAACCGCATGAATTGAATTATGCCACGCATGATCTGGAGTTAGCAGCGGTAGTGCATGCACTCAAGACTTGGAGACATTACCTTATTGGAAATCGTTGTGATGTGTACACGGATCATAAGAGTTTGAAGTACATTTTCACACAGAAGGAGCTGAACCTTAGGCAGAGGAGATGGTTGGAACTTATAAAAGATTATGACATGAAGCTTCAATATCATCCAGGCAAGGCCAATGTCGTAGCAGACGCTTTGAGTCAGAAGAGTTATGCTAACACCCTAGTAAGCACGAGATTGCCAAAGGAGTTAGCAGAGGATCTCAGGGAACTTCGATTGGAGATTGTTCCTAGAGGTTTTGTTGCAACAATGGAGGTTCAGTCTACATTGTTAGGAAAGATTTGGGAAGCTCAGAAGGATGACAAAGAGATTGCCGAGATAAAAGAGAGAATGAGCAAAGGAAAGGCCAAAGGTTTTCGTGAGGATGAGCACGACACCTTATGGTTTGAGGACCGTGTTTATGTGCCCAATAACACAGAGATCAGGAAGTTAATACTTCAGGAGGCTCATGACTCACCCTACTCGATACACCCCAGAAACACCAAGATGTATTTGGATTTGAAGGAACGATTCTGGTGGACAGGTATGAAGGATATTGCCGAGTATGTAGCCGTGTGTGATGTATGTCAGAGAGTGAAGGCAGAACATCAAAAGCCAGTAGGATTGTTACAGCCTATGCCGATACCCGAATGGAAGTGGGATAAACTTGGCATGGATTTCATCACCCGATTGCCCAGGACCAAATCAGGATATGATTCTATATGGGTAGTAGTTGATCGCTTGACCAAAGTGGCTCACTTTATCCCAGTGAAAACAACCTATACAAGTGCGAAGTTGGCCAAGATATATATGACCAGGATCGTTGCATGGAGTTCCGAGGACCATCGTATCAGATAGAGGAACACGGTTTACCTCAAAGTTTTGGCATCAGCTGCACCAAACTTTGGGAACAAGGCTGGAATTCAGTACAGCTTTTCACCTGCAGACGGATGGACAGACCGAGAGAGTCAACCAAATTCTGGAGGACATGTTGAGGGCCTGTGCGCTAGATTATGGATCTAGTTGGGATGACAATTTGCCCTACGCGGAGTTCTCATACAACAACAGCTACCAAGCGAGTTTGAAGATGGCACCGTTCGAAGCCCTGTATGGACGAAGGTGCAGAACACCATTGATGTGTGATGAAGTTGGAGACCGAGGTTGTTTGGACCAGACTTGATCAAGGAGTCTGAAGAGAAAGTTAAGCTGATCCGAGATAGACTGAAGGTAGCTCAGTCCTGGCAGAAGAGTTATGCAGATTCGAAACGCAAGGAGGTAACCTATGAAATTGGAGACAGAGCATATCTGCGAGTATCACCCTTGCGAGGAGTGAAACGTTTTGGAGTCAAGGGAAAGTTAGCCCCGAGATTTGTAGGACCGTACCAAGTTTTGGAACGTATGGGAGAAGTTGCCTACAAGTTGGAGTTACCCGAAGGACTGTCAGGAGTTCATGATGTATTTCATGTTTCACAGCTGAAGAAGTGTCATGATGAGATGGCCGATATACCGTTAAGAGATACAGTACCCTTGGAAGCGATTCAGTTGGACAGTGATTTAACCTATGAGGAGAAGCCAGTCAGGATTCTTGAATTTGCCAACCGAGTCACCCGCAGCAAGGTTATCAAGTTTTCCAAAGTTCAGTGGAGCCACCATACCAAGGATGAAGCCACCTGGGAATGAGAGGATGATCTTCGCAAAGACCACCCACACCTATTTTCTAGCCAACCCGAATCTCGAGGGTGAGATTCATCTTAAGGGGGGTAGGTTGTAACATCCCGAATTTTCAATTTGGAATGTTATACATAGATCATTCGTGCATATCATATTTTATTGCATATCGTTGCGCGATCCTCGAAATCCTAAGTGAAAGGATTGATATGGTTGACTAGAGGGGGGGGGGTGAATAGGCAACTAACAATTTTTAAGCTTTTCTTTGCCAATTTAAACTTTGCAATAATAAAGGTTGTCTAGATGTGCAACTAGGTGGACAACCTATATGATGCAACAACACTAGCACACGAGCAAGCAAGGATAAGAACACAAATAAGCTTGCACAAGTAAAGGGATGAGATAACCAAGAGTGGAGCCGGTGGAGACGAGGATGTGTTACCGAAGTTCCTTCCTTTTGAGGGTAAGTACGTCTCCGTTAGAGCGGTGTGGAGGCACAATGCTCCCAAGAAGCCACTAGGGCCACCAGATTCTCCTCACGCCTCACACAATGCGAGATGCCGTGATTCCACTATTGGTTCCCTTGAAGGCGGCGACCGAACCTTTACAAGCAAGGTTGGGGCAAACTCCACAACAACCGGAGGCTCCCAACAACAACAACAACACCACGAAGCTTCACCACAATGGAGTATGGCTTCGAGGTGACCTCAACCGTCTAGGGTGCTCAACACCCAAGAGTAACAAGATCCGCAAGGGATAAGTGGGGGAATCAAATTTCTCTTGGTGGAAGTGTAGATCTGGGCCTTTCAACTAATCCCGAGCAAATCAACAAGTTTGATTGGCTAGGAGAGAGATCGGCGAAAATGGAGCTTTGAGCAACAATGGAGCTTGGGGGAAAGAGGTAGGTCAACAAGGAAGAAGCGACCCCTTTATATAGTGGGGAACACATCCAACCGTTACCCCACTAAACAGCCTCATGACAGAGCGGTACTACCGCTATGGAAGGGCGGATTACTACTGAGGGCGGTACTACCGCTCCCTACCAAGCGGTACTACCGCTGAAGCGAGAGGCAGGCCATCGCCCCAGAGCGGTATTACAGCGGGAGTAGAGCGGTACTACCGCTCAGAAGCGGTACTACCGCTCCTATCGCCGCAACTAGTGCCGCAAAACCCGACACGAGAAAACATCGTCTCGAATCGAGGCGGTAGTAGGCACGGTACTATCGAGGTAGTATAGCGAAGCCACGAGCGGTAGTACCGCTCAATGGAGCGGTATTATTGCTGGGAGCGGTACTATCGCTCAGAGAGCGGTACTACCGCTTGGGGCTTCGGCGGTACTATCATTGTAAGTCGCAGTACTACTACCGCACAGGCTAAACCGAACGAAAGAGAGAGGGCAGCTCCAAAGATGCGAAAGGAAGATGACGGTGTGATAAGGATGTGTGCGTGTTGATTCCACCTAGTCTTACCAAAGCGGATCCCTCTTATTAGTACGGTGACTCCTACTGAAACTAGTCCACCAACAACGAACCGCAGGAGCTACACCGCCTTGAATAAAAACACCGAGGGAGGAAATCGTCTCGTGCCAATGGATGATCTTCTGAAAGAACTTAACGCACACGATTAGTCCGCAAAAGCATTGTCATCAATCACCAAAACCACTAGGGAATAAATATGCCCTTACAATCTCCCCCTTTTTGGTGGATTGATGACAATACGGGATTTGCACAAACACGATATATAGTAAGCATACAAACCCGACGGTCCTAACATGTAGTTGGGCTCCCCCTCGATGTGTGCTATTTAGATAAGTGCTTTGGACTGCACAGCACACATACTCGGATCAAAAGCTCCCCCTACATTTTAGAGACCAATAATCTAAGCATGGTGTATGAGAGCAGCATAGATGATATAACAAGAAAAGCACGCAACTCATGAGCTAGATAGACATAGATACTGATACTGAAAGGGTAGGGTAGCATATGTCTCACACCATATGACTCGAACTTAGGTCTCACAGACAAACCAACCAAAGCAAGCCAACTAAGACACTAACAAGACAAGACACACGAAACGAAAGAGACACAACTCAAGAATCTCTAAGCTCTCTCCCCTTTGGCATCGAGACACCAAAAGAGAGGGAGCACTCGCACGGCCCCTGTGAGAGCAAATGAGGTACACACGCATCGAGTCCAGCAGAATCATCGGCACCACCGTCGTCGGTGTGGAAGTGCTCGGTCTCGGAATCGGTCCATGGGCGGTCTTCTGAATCCACTCCTCCTCCTCGAAGCTGGTCCTCGATCCACTGGATCAGAAGCGCCTAACCGACGATGAGCTCCTTGTGACGACCTCGGGCCTTCTTCTCAGCCACGTGAGCCATGTATCGACCGTGAGACTCCATGCATAAGACTTCTTTACCTTGGCCTTGAGCTTCGGGCCCAAGATGGCTCTGTCCCGAGAGGGCACGAGTCATCATCCTCATCCTCAGCCTCAGCCTCCTCTTCAGTCTCCATAGCAGCAGAAGATGACGGAACACCAGTCTTAGGGGCTTGAGTGCCCCAGTTATCCTTCTTCCTCAGACGCTTGACATCGTGAGAAACCAAGTCTCCAAGCTCCAGCGCCTCCTTGGGATAGACATGATCCCAGGCCTTCTCAATGAGCAGCATAATGAACGAACCATAAATCGGGCATTTGCGCTCGGAGATGGCAGAAACCAGCTCAGACCACATAACATGAGAGATATCCAAGGTCTCTCCGGTGCTCTGCCCCTTCTCCCGCTGACAGAAGATAAGCATGTCCACAAGATAAGAGTGAACCTGGTCCAGATTCCCGATGCAAGGGAAAAGAGTTTCTTTGAAGATACGGTGAAGTATATCCAGATAGGCAGGCAGCTCATAGGTCTCCTTCTTTGTCTCAGGGTTGATCTTGAGTGCAAGAGGGCCACAGAGCTTGCTTGTGAGTGGCAATGGCTCAAGGTGGGGGCGAAGCCGACAGCAGACTCAAGTCCAAGGTCTTCCACCCCAATCAACTGCATGAAAGCTTTCCACTTGATCGTGAGAACTTGCCATTTGTCATCCAGTCGAGTCCTGTCCTCATCGGTCCCAAGGTGAACCGTGTCATAGAACGGGCCACAACAACAAAGATCATAGTCCTTGTTGAATTGCATGATCCCGAGAATGTTCAATTGAGTGCACATCTCAAGAGCTTTACCAAAGTAGTCGGGATCACTCTTCATATGCTCGATGTCGATGGAGTGCACGTTGACATAGAGATTCTTCTTGGCCTTGAGAACATCAAAATAGATGGCAAACTGGAACCTGTTCCAGAACGGACGGTTGACCAAAGTGGGATCTTGGGCGTCCTCATACGGGTTGCGTCGGCGCCTTGCCCGTAACTCCTTGGGCTGCATTTACGCACAGTTTGCCCGGCTTTGACTTGACCCCAGTCTTCTTCTGCATTTGGGGAGGAGGTGGAGCACTAGAAGATCCTCCGGCAGGCTCAGTGGTGCGGTAGCGCTTGGACGTAGCACGACCGGGGTTGACACGACGAGCTTGAGGCTCAGGAACCTCATCACCTGGAACCACACACACAAAACACGCAAACAACCAGAAGAAACGAGTATAAGCCACAAAAACAAACAAAGAGGATCACAAAGAGGTAGGAGTAAGATGGAATTTGGTAGAGGGCGGTAGTACCGTGACCCTTGAGCGGTAGTACCGCTCCAAGCGGTAGTACCGCTCGGGCAGAGTGGTAGTACCGCTCGGGGCGGGGAAACAGCCGTTTCCTACTACCGTGGTCAGATCCGGTACTTCCGTCCTACCAAATTCAAAAATACTCCAACCAAACACTAATCCAAACTGCCTAGAAGCCTTCTCCATCCTACTCAAGCCTAGATTTGGCCAAAAATCTAAGGATGCAACCGCTAATGCCCCTAAGAAGCTAGATTGAAAACCTAGACAAAAAGAACAAGAGAACGGGGGCAATACCGGCATCCATGGCAAGAGGACGAGGTGGGAATCGACTCCACCGAAGGGAATGGAGAGGGACGGCCCGGAGAGGGATGTAACACCCCGGAAGTAACTTTCCATATTTGTAACTCCAACTCTTGCCATTTTCGACATTGTGATATGATATTCCCTCCGTGGTTGGGTTTTTCTTCATTTTGCATTTTGTCTATGTCATGCATTTTTTTTATCATGTCATCATGTGCATCGCATTTGCATACGTGTTCGTCTCATGATTCCGAGCATTTTCCCAGTTGTCCGTTTTGCAATCCGGCACTCCTATCTCCCCCGGCGGCCCCTTTTACGTTTTTCCATGTGCGGGTACTAAACCTTCTCGAAATGGACCAAGGTTTGTCTAGTGGCCTTGGTATACCACCCGTAGACCACCGGTCAAGTTTCGGGTCATTTGGAGCTCGTTTGGTACTCCAACGGTTAACCGCACTCTCGCAAAGGCCTCTTTTAAGTTGCAGCCCAACACCCCTTCAAAACAGCCTAATAACCCATCTAAGTCACTTCCATGCTCTCCGTCGTTCGATCACGATCGTGTGGGCGAAAACTACACCTCATTTGGACTCTCCTAGCTCCCTCTATGCCTATTTAAGCAAACTCACCCCGTCCAAATTCGCGGATCAAACTCCCTCCCGAAACCCTAGATTTTTCCTCTCCGCCGCCGGACGCGTCCAGCCGCCGCCGGACACGTCCGCCCCGCGCCCCTCGTCCAATCGGAGGCCGCCGCGTGGCCTCTCGCCTCCTCCGCGCCCATCACGGGCCCATCCATCCGGCCACCCGCCCGGCGGGCTCGGCTGGCCGCCATGGCTGCTGCGCTGCTTGCCGGCCTGGCCGCCGCGCTGCCGCCCTCCGCCGCCACCTCGCCCGCCGGCCGGCGCCGTCGCCAGATCCGGCCGCCGCCATCAAGGCCTCTCCGGCTCCGCCGCCTCCTCGTGGCCCCGCGCCTCGGCCGGGACCGGACTGCCGCCATCCGCCGCCGCCTGCCCCGCCTCGCCGGCCGTCTTCTCCGGCGAGCCAGCGAACCGCCGCCCATTGTCGCCCGATCCCGATCCGGCCTCGGGAGCAGCGCCTGCTGACTTCTCTTCCTCTCCTTTTCTCTAAGTCTTTGCATCTAATTGAATTTTGTTGCATTTTCAACGGATTGTATCTTTGCATCTGTAGGTCCATTTTGCGCGTATAATATGTCAAAATGTTCGACTCGAAGAGTAGATCATTTCATCTCATTGCATCATTTTCATTTGAGCTCATCTTAATGCCCGAAATTCTCTTAGAAGAGTGCTATGTTATGTTAGTTTCTGTTTCTTGACAGAACTTGCACTTTTGTTATTTTTGCCATGATTAATGTGTGCACCCTATGAATTTGAGTCCTACATGTGTTTTGAAATATGCCATGCCATATTTCCAGGGGTATATGCCATGTATTTTTGTGATCTATGTGGTGACTAGCACAAACATGCAAAGTAGGTGTCCTGATATTGCTGATTTCAGCCCTGTTTTAGCTGATTTTGATGCCATGTTAACTTGATGATACCGAGAGATCCATGCATATTTTGAGATACTTCAGTAAGGATGTTTTGTAAAGCATGTCTTGCTCTATCCATCCATGCCCTTGTTTGCAATTATGGAGTGCCATAGCTTGAGTCAATCGAGCTCTACTTTTGCTATCAAATGTTTCCTGGCAGATTGTTTACATGTTATTCAATTTTGCCTAGGTTGTTGTGGTTGATCCATACATGCTATGTTATTGTTCTTGCCATGTATGTCTTCTATGTCATGTCTTCTTGATGTATGTATGCTTAGTTTGTCATATAAGGCTCTGTAGTGAGTGCATAGAGCTTGTAAACATGCCTACTTGTTATCAGTTTTTGACATGCCATGTTGCTGAATCTGTTAACGAAACTTTCAATATTAACATGGGTGTTACTATATTTTCTAATCCTTTTTGGCTTATGGTAAGTAAGGGACTTTTGTTCTATGCTTTGAGTAGATTCATGCCATGCCATGTTTTGCTATTTTAAGTTCCTGTAGCATGTAGTTTTGTTGCTCTGAACATTGCAACCTGATGCTGTTTTTGCCATGTCCAGCCTGATATTTTGTGCACTTTTGCCATGCTTGTTTGAACCTGTTAGGATGTGAACTAGCCGTAGCTCAGTGCTCATCTTTTGTCGAGCATCTCGTGTAGATCACTGCAGGTACTTTGTTGATACGTTTGGGTGCAGTAACTTATTTTCTTGTTGCTTGCTAAGTGGCATCATGCTGTTAATGGCAGATTTGTGCCATTCTTGTTTTGCTTGTCATTTCCAAACCGTGCATCCGATTCCGGTGATCTTTATATCGATTTCAACCGAAATCATCTCATCTTTCCAGTGGCATACTTGGTTTGCCAAGTTGATGCCTGGTTCATCATTTACCTTCCGGAGCGCACATACGCATTGCATATCGCATCTCGCATATCATGCCATGTTTTGCATCATGTTGATTGTGCATTGCACCGTGATTTATTGTGGTTCCTTTGTTTGTGTTGTTGCTTTGGGTAGAGCCGGGAGACGAGTACGTGAACGAGGAACCTGTTGAGAACGCTTACGAGGATCAAGCTTTCGACAACTCTGAGAACATTGCAGGCAAGATGACCATACCCTCGAAATCACTTCTATCTTTGCTATGCTAGTTGCTCGCTCTTTTGCTATGCCTATGCTGCGATGCCTACCACTTGCTATATCATGCCACCCATATTGTCATGTCAGCCCCTAACCATCCTTTTCCTAGCAAACCGTTGATTGGCTATGTTACCGCTTGCTCAGCCCTCTTATAGCGTTGCTAGTTGCAGGTGAAGATGAGGTTTGTTCCTTGTTGGAACATGGAGATGTTGTTCCTTATTGGAACATGTTTACTTGTTGGGGATATCACAATATATATCTGCTATAATTTAATACATCTATATACTTGGTAAAGGGTGGAAGGCTCGGCCTTATGCCAGTGTTTTGTTCCACTCTTGCCACCCTAGTTTCCGTCATACCGTGTTATGTTCCTTGATTTTGCGTTCCTACACGGTTGGGTGATTTATGGGACCCCTTGACAGTTCGCTTTGAATAAGACTCCTCCAGCAAGGCCCAACTTTGGTTTTACCATTTGCCACCTAAGCCTTTTCCCCGGGTTTTCGCGAGCCCGAGGGTCATCTTATTTTAAACCCCGGACCGGTGCTCCTTCGAGTGCTGGCCCAACTGGCGATGTCCGGCGCCCTCGGCAATCCAGGTCTATGCCAACCCGACGTCTTGCCCATCCGGTGTGCCACGAGAACGAGATATGTGCAGCTCCTATCGGGATTTGTCGGCACATTCGGGTGGCTTTGCTGGTCTTGTTTTATTCTGTCGAAATGTCTTGTAGTCCGGATTCGAGATTGATCGGGTCTTCCGGTAGAAGGAATATCCTTCGTTGACCGTGAGAGCTTATAATGGGCTGTTGGGACACCCCGCAGGTAATATCTTTCAAAGCCGTGCCCGTGGTTATGAGGCAGATGGGAATTTGTTAATGTCGGTTGTAGAAAACCCGAAGTTGACCTCAAATAAAATACACATCAACCGCGTGTGTAACCGTGATGGTCTCTTCTCGGCGGAGTCCGGGAAGTGAACACGGTGTTGGAGTTATGTCTGACGTAAGTAGTTCAGGATCACTTCTTGATCGCTACTAGTTTCACGACCGTGCTTTGCTCCTCTTCTCGCTCTCTTTTGCGATGTAGCCACCATATATGCTAGTCGCTTGCTGCAGCTCCACTTTACTACTCTGTCCTTCCTATAAGCTTAAATAGTCTTTATCTTGCGGGTGTGAGATTGCTGAGTCCCCGTGACTCACAGATACTTCCAAAATAGTTGCGAGTTCCGATGATGCCAAAGGGTGACTCAACCGAGCTCAAGTGGGAGTTCGACGAGGAACGTGGTCGTTACTATGTGTCTTTTCCTGATGATCGTGAGTGGTGCCCAGTTGGGACGATTCGGGATCCGTGTAGCATTTGGGGTATCTTCTTTTATTTTGGTTCCGTAGTCGGACCTTGAGTGTACTCGAATGATGGATGTTTATTTATGTCTTGTGTGAAGTGGCGATGTAAGCCAACTATGTATCTCTTTCCTTATTTATTACATGGGTTGTGTGAAGATTACCTCACTTGCGACATTGCTTTCAATGCGGTTATGCCTCTAAGTCGTGCCTCGACACGTGGGAGATATAGCCGCATCGGGGCGATAAGTTGGTAATCGAGCCTTCCCGACTTAGGAGCCCCTACTTGATTGTTTCTTTGGCGTTGTTGAGTCTAGAATGGAAAATGTTTTGAGTCTTAGGATTATATATATCGAGAGTAGGATTCTTTTTACTCCCGGTCCCTAAATCGCTCTGTGAGGTCTCCGACGAGAGTTTTGACTCTCCTCTTCTCAAATTTCACTAAAATTTTTTAGGATCACGTGGGTATCTTGGAATCGTTCCGATGGTTTTGTGACGATAACATTGTTCTTGGTGCCTCGACATTTAGGGGTTGTGGCGGTGTCCCGGGAGTTGAGCTCCGAGGTGTTGTCGCCACAATTTTATCGTTGCGATTCTGAATACACGAGTTTTGCCGACATCGAAATCTCTTTTGTGCGCTTGTTGGTGAGATAACCCTGATAGCCCAAAGATCGAGGCGAAAAGGGAGTATTGCCATGACTTGTATAACGGATGTTTTTCAAGGTCGAGGTACACGATTTCGAGGATTTCTTGGTTATGTGTTGACGGATGGATACAAATGGATCTAGGTATTGTTAGTTTGGGTGATATATTTTGTGTCCCTGATCCCCAACACCAGATTGCATAACCGAAAGTTTGGGAGTTTATAGGTGGGAATTCTAGTAGCTTACGGGATATTCTTTCCGGATGATGTATGATTTGAGATTGGGGTTCAACGCTTAGTGGTCCGCCCATTCACGGTCGATTCAAATGGTCGCGAGACGCCTTAAAGAATCCTTGGCTATGCTGATTCGGGACGCCTTGTTTGTCATTCGTGACGTCCGCTATCGTCGTGTCCGTGTGGGCCCCACCACGAACACTTTGGGCGTAAATCTCTATCATGTGTTTGTTCCGCTCATTCTAGAAGCCAATCTTTTGTTTTCGGCCAGATATTCGATTTGTTTCTAAGATGATGTTGTTTCCATATCCTTTATCTAAGTGGCTTCTCACCTTAATGGACGTGTGATGATTAACTTTGGAATTCATTCGCTCATTCTTGTTGAATGTTTATTGTGAAGACTATATGTTGCAATTTCTATCCGCTGATTCTACTTATCTATTTTGTCTATCAAAGGACTAACGGATGTCACCCTCTTCAGATGGCTCCGCCAACGATCTCGAATCCGGATCGCAATGATGGGGATCATCGAACCTCCACCTCCACCTCCGCCTCCGGAGGCCCGGCAAGCTATCATGGCAGCCACCAATGCCAATGCTCGATGATTTTGCAGCTCTTGCAAGAACGTACTCGAGGGCAAGGCAATCAAGGGAATCAAGCTCAAGGCAACAATCAGCCGCACTTTGCTACTCTCGATCCGTTCCTCGCTAATCAGCGAAGTCTTTCGGTTTACGTGTCGAGGCCACGACACGACGATTGGCTTGTGGACATCTGCAAGCATTTTGATTGTAGCAATGTCGACCGAGGACTTTGTCAAGTTTGCATCGTTTCAACTCAAGGATCAAGCTGCTGAGTGGTACCAGCAATACAAAGATTCCAGAGGAGGTCGTGTCATTACCTGGGATGAGTTCCGCCGTGATTTCAGAGCTCATCATATTCCGAAAAGTGTTGTTGAGAGCAAGCGTGAGGAGTTCCGCAATCTCAAGCAGGCAACATGTCTGTCTATCAATACAATATCCAGTTCGAAGCTTGCTCGTTTTGCTAAGCAAGACGTACCTGATGAGAAGAGTATGATCTATCAATTCAGAGGTGGTCTGAGAGAAGATCTGCAATTAGCTCTTGTGCTTTTTGAGCCGATAAGTATGATGATTTCTACAACATGGCTTTGAAGCAAGAAGCTGCCCAGCTCAAATGTGAGGCTTCTAAGAAGAGAATCGGGATGCAGATTCAGTCTTCTTCTTCCTCTCAAGTGGCAGCTAAGCAGCAGAAGTTTTACCTTCCTCCTCCTCCGTTCCGTCGGCCTTATCGCCAGAAGAACTCGGTGGCCGTGGATCTTCCCACCCACCCAACCCAAGCTATCGTAACAAGTCTAATTCTCAAGCTCCAAGGTCAAGTGCTCCTTACCACCGTCCGCTCTCTCAAGTGACTTGCAACAAGTGTCAGCAGAAGGTCACTATGCGAACAAGTGCTTCAACCAGAGGCGCCTTCCGCCTCCTCCTCTGTGAAATCTTCCGGCAATGCGGTGGTCAAGCATAATCCCAAGTCGCAAAGGTCAACATGATGAATGCAGCTCAAGCAGAGGATTCTTGAGATGTGATCATGGGTAATCTTCTTGTTAATGATATTCTGCGAAGTCTTATTTGATTTGGTGCATCTATTTCTTTCATATCAAGACCTTTTGCATCCATGAACAATTTGCATCTTGTTGATCTGCCTAAGCCGATAGCGGTTTCTCTCCGGTTTGTTCATGAATACAAAATGATGGCTCGGATGTTTCTATCAAGATGGGCGATTATAGATTTCTGGCTAAACCAATGGTTCTTGGTGACTCGGATATTGATCTTATTCTCGGATGGATGGCTTTATCAAGACAAAGCTCAGCTTGATTGTGCTGCTGGGAAATTCAATTGACTCACTCTTCTAATGATGTGATCATATATGCGCTCGTGATGAAACCATTCGGTTGTTTTCTCTCAATGAGAAGGGCGAACTGAATGCTATCTCTCAGATTCTAGTCGTTTGTGAGTACCAAGATGTCTTTCCCGAAGAGCTTCCGGGTATGCCTCCTCATCGGCCAGTTGAGTTCGTTATCGATCTTGAGCCCGCATCGAACCCGTTTGCAAGCGCCCATACAAGCTTGGACCTGATGAGCTGAAGGAATTGAAGAAGCAGCTCGATGAACAAGAGCGTCTGGGTTTGATCGGATCGAGTTCATCTCCTTGGGGTTGTGGTGTTCTTTTGTCCGAAGAAGGATGGCACGGACCGACTTTGCGCCGATTACCGTCCATTGAATAAGAAGACAATCAAGAACAAGTATCCACTTCCCAACATCAATGAGCTTTTCGAGCAACTCAAAGGTGCTACAGTGTTCTCCAAGCTTGACCTTCGTATGGGTTATCATCAGATTCGCATTCGTGAACAAGATATTCCCAAGACAGCTTTCAGAACAAGCTTTGGTTCTTATGAATATACTGTCATGTCTTTCGGCCTCGTCAATGCTCCTCCAACATTCTCTCGGATGATGAACTTCATATTCTACCCCTACACCAATGAATTCGTCTTGGTCTATCTTGATGATATTTTGGTCTTCTCCAAGAATAAGAAGGATCATGCCAAACATTTGCAATTGGTACTAGACAAGCTCAGAGAGTACCAATTCTATGCTAAGTTCTCCAAATGTGAATTTTGGCTTGATGAAGTGCTTTATCTTGGTCATATCATCTCCACCAAGGGCATCGCTGTTAATCCCGAGAAGGTGTCCGCAATTGTGAATTGGGAACCTCCTCGGAATGTCAAGCAGCTCCATGATTTTCTTGGTCTTGCAAGCTATTGTCAAGATTCGTTGAGAATTTCTCCAAGATTGCAAAGCCTCTTTCCAACCTCCTCCAAAAGCTTGTGAAGTATGTCCGGTCTCCCCGAGTGTGATGTTGCTTTCAATACCCTCAAAGAGAAACTCGTCACAGCTCTGTCTTGACTCCTCTGATGAATCCAAGCCATTTGAAGTTTTCTATGATGCTTCTCTTCAAGGTCTCGGTCTTTGTGTTAATGCAAGAGAAGAGAGTTGTGGCTTATACCTCTCTTGATTGAAGCCTAACGAGAAGAACTACCCCACTCACGATCTTGAGTTGGCGGCAGTTGTCCATGCATTAATAACGTGGAGACATCTCTTGTTGGGAAGGAAAGTGGACATTTTCACCGATCACAAGAGTCTCAAGTACATTTTCACTCAACCCAACCTCAACCTCGAGCAGACTCGATGGGTCGAAATGATTCAAGAGTACAACCCAAGTATCGAATATACTCCGGCAAGGCCAATGTCATTGCAGATGCTTTGAGCAGGAAGGCTTATCGCAAGCAGTCTAATCCTCAAGCCCTTTCACCGGATCTCGTGAATCTTTCCATAAGCTGAATCTTCAAGTTGTTCCTCAAGGCTTTCTTGCCAACCTCATAGTCTCTCCTACTTTGGAAGATCAGATTCGTGAGGCTCAACTTCGGATACCATGGTGAAAAAGGTGAAACGTGGTATCGACAAGGGCATTTCCAAGTACAAGTGCTTCCAAGTTGATGACAAAGATACTCTTTTCTTTGAGGACCGGATTGTGGTTCCTAAGGGTGATCGAGAAAAGTCATTATGAACGAGGCTCACAATTCGCTTCTATCCATTCATCCCGGAAGTACGAAGATGTACCATGACCTCAAGCAAGTCATATTGGTGGACTCGAATGAAGCGAGAAATTGCTCAATTCGTGAATGAATGTGATGTCTGCAGAAGAGTGAAAGCGAACACCAAATACCAGCTGGTCTCCTTCAACCTCTTGCTATTCCGAATGGAAGTTTGATCATATTGAAATGGACTTCGTGACTGGTTTTCCAAAGTCCAAGCGTGGAAATGATGCTATCTTCGTTGTCATTGACAAGCTTACTAAAGTGGCTCATTTTCTTCCTATCAAAGAATCCATCACAGCAGCTCGGTTGGCGAGCTATACACCTCGAGGATTGTCTCTTTGCACGGCATTCCTCAAGTGATCTCTTGAGACCGTGGCAGCATCTTTACCTCCAAGTTTTGGGAGTCTTTTCGAAGGCCATGGGCACCAACATTCGTTTCAAAGACAGCTTTCCATCCTCAAACAAGTGGCCAAGTTGAGCGAGTTAATCAAATCCTTGAAGATATGCTCGGGGCTTGTGTCATTTCTTTCGGTATGAAGTGGGAAGATTGTCTTCCATATGCCGAAGTTCTCCTACAACAACAACTTCCAAGCGAGTTGGGCAAGGCCCCATTCGAAATTCTCTATGGCGAAAGTGCCGTACTCCTATCAATTGGTGCGAGGCATGTGAACGCCAACTTCTTGGCAATGACTTGATCACGTATGTAAGAAATGTGCAAGATCATTCGTGAGAATCTCAAAGCCGCATAATCGCGCGGTAAGAGCTATTATGATGATAAGCACCGTGATGTGGCTTTTGAAATCGGAGACCATGTCTACCTCGCGTCTCTCCAATGAAAGGCACTCGCCGCCGGTATCAAGGGAAGCTTGCCCCTAGATACGTGGGTCCTTTCAAGATCATTGGGAAAAGAGGCGATCTCGCCTATCAACTTGAGCTTCCTCCAACTTCGCAAATGTGCACGATGTGTTCCACGTGTCACAGCTTCGCAAGTGCTTCAAGACTCTGAACGCACTATCAACTTCAAGAGATTGACCTTCAAGAAGATCTCTCTTATCATGAGCACCCGCTGCTATTCTTGAAGAAACCGAGCGCAAGACTCGCAACAAGTCAATCAAATTCCTGAAAGTGAAGTGGTCACACCATTCCGACCGAGAAGCTACCTGGGAGCGCGAGGATCACCTCCGTTCCGAATATCCGGAGTTCTTTCAGTCCTAGATCTCGGGACGAGATCCTCTTGTAGTGGTGGAGTGTTGTAACACCCCGGAAGTAACTTTCCATATTTGTAACTCCAACTCTTGCCATTTTCGGCATTGTGATATGATATTCCCTCCGTGGTTGGGTTTTCTTCATTTTGCATTTTGTCTATGTCATGCATTTTTTATCATGCCATCATGTGCATCGCATTTGCATACGTGTTCGTCTCATGATTCCGAGCATTTTTCCCGTTGTCCGTTTTGCAATCCGGCACTCCTATCTCCCCCGGCGGCCCCTTTTACGTTTTTCCGTGTGCGGGTACTAAACCTTCTCGAAATGGACCGAGGTTTGTCTAGTGGCCTTGGTATACCACCCGTAGACCACCGGTCAAGTTTCGGTCATTTGAGCTCGTTTGGTACTCCAACGGTTAACCGCACTCTCGCAAAGGCCTCTTTTAAGTTGCAGCCCAACACCCCTTCAAAACAGCCCAATAACCCATCTAAGTCACTTCCATGCTCTCCGTCGTTCGATCACGATCATGTGGGCGAAAACTACACCTCATTTGGACTCTCCTAGCTCCCTCTATGCCTATTTAAGCAAACTCCCCCCGTCCAAATTCGCGAATCAAACTCCCTCCCGAAACCCTAGATTTTTCCTCTCCGCCGCCGGACGCATCCAGCCGCCGCCGGACACGTCCGCCCCGCGCCCCTCATCCAATCGGAGGCCGCGCGTGGCCTCCTCCTCCCCTCCAGCGCGCTGCTTGCGCTGGGCCCATCCGGGCCCTTGCCGTCGGCGCCGCCCGCGCCATGGCTGCGCGCCTGCCGCCCCCCCGCCGGCGGCCGGCCTCCCGCCGCACCTCTCCCGCCCGCCGCCTGCCCGCCGCCCTCGCCCGGCGCGCGTCGCCAGATCCGGCCGCCGCCACCGCGCCTCCGGCTCGCCGGCCGCTCTCTCGGCCCGCCGCCTCGCCGCCTGCGCCGGGGCCGGACTGCCCGCCATCGCCGCCGCCGGCCCCGCCTCGCCCGGCCGTCTTCTCCGGCGAGCCAGCGAACCGCCGCCCGCCGTCGCCCGATCCCGATCCGGCCTCGGGCCGCGCGCCGCCCGTTGACTTCTCTTCCCTCTCCTTTTTCTCCAAGTCTTTTGCATCTAATTGAATTTTGTTGCATTTTCAACGGATTGTATCTTTGCATCTGTAGGTCCATTTTGCGCGTATAATATGTCAAAATGTTCGCCTCGAAGAGTAGATCATTTCATCTCATTGCATCATTTTCATTTGAGCTCATCTTAATGCCCGAAATTCTCTTAGAAGAGTGCTATGTGATGTTAGTTTCTGTTTCTTGACAGAACTTGCACTTTTGTTATTTTCTCCATGATTAATGTGTGCACCCTATGAATTTGAGTCCTACATGTGTTTTGAAATATGCCATGCCATCTTTCCAGGGGTATATGCCATGTATTTTTGTGATCTATGTGGTGACTAGCACAAGCATGCAAAGTAGGTGTCCTGATATTGCTGATTTCAGCCCTGTTTTAGCTGATTTTGATGCCATGTTAACTTGATGATACCGAGAGATCCGTGCATATTTTGAGATACTTCAGTAAGGATGTTTTGTAAAGCATGTCTTGCTCTATCCATCCATGCCCTTGTTTGCAATTATGGAGTGCCATAGCTTGAGTCAATCGAGCTCTACTTTTGCTATCAAATGTTTCCTGGCAGATTGTTTACATGTTATTCAATTTTGCCTAGGTTGTTGTGGTTGATCCATATATGCTATGTTATTGTTCTTGCCATGTATGTCTTCTATGTCATGTCTTATTGATGTATGTATGCTTAGTTTGTCATATAAGGCTCTGTAGTGAGTGCATTGAGCTTGTAAACATGCCTACTTGTTATCAGTTTTTGACATGCCATGTTGCTAAATCTGTTAACGAAACTTTCAATATTGACATGGGTGTTACTATATTTTCTAATCCTTTTTGGCTTATGGTCAGTAAGGGACTTTTGTTCTATGCTTTGAGTAGATTCATGCCATGCCATGTTTTGCTATTTTAAGTTCCTGTAGCATGTAGGTTTGTTGCTCTGAACATTGCAACCTGATGCTGTTTTTGCCATGTCCAGCCTGATATTTTGTGCACTTTTGCCATGCTTGTTTGAACCTGTTAGGATGTGAACTAGCCGTAGCTCAGTGCTCATCTTTTGTCGAGCATCTCGTGTAGATCACTGCCAGGTACTTTGTTGATACGTTTGGGTGCAGTAGCTTATTTTCTTGTTGTTTGCTAAGTGGCATCATGCTGTTAATGGCAGATTTGTGCCATTCTTGTTTTGCTTGTCATTTCCAAACCGTGCATCCGATTCCGGTGATCTTTATATCGATTTCAACTGAAATCATCTCATCTTTCCAGTGGCATACTTGGTTTGCCAAGTTGGTGCCTGGTTCATCATTTACCTTCCGGAGCGCACATACGCATTGCATATCGCATCTCGCATATCATGTCATGTTTTGCATCATGTTGATTGTGCATTGCACCGTGATTTATTGTGGTTCCTTTGTTTGTGTTGTTGCTTTGGGTAGAGCCGGGAGACGAGTACATGAACGAGGAACCTGTTGAGAACGCTTACGAGGATCAAGCTTTCGACAACTTTGAGAACATTGCAGGCAAGATGACCATACCCTCGAAATCACTTCTATCTTTGCTATGCTAGTTGCTCGCTCTTTTGCTATGCCTATGCTGCGATGCCTACCACTTGCTATATCATGCCACCCATATTGTCATGTCATCCCCTAACCATCCTTTTCCTAGCAAACCGTTGATTGGCTATGTTACCGCTTGCTCAGCCCTCTTATAGCGTTGCTAGTTGCAGGTGAAGATGAAGTTTGTTCCTTGTTGGAACATGGAGATGTTGTTCCTTATTGGAACATGTTTACTTGTTGGGGATATCACAATATATATCTGCTATAATTTAATACATCTATATACTTGGTAAAGGGTGGAAGGCTCGGCCTTATGCTTGGTGTTTTGTTCCCTCTTGCCACCCTAGTTTCCGTCATACGGTGTTATGTTCCTTGATTTTGCGTTCCTTACACGGTTGGGTGATTTATGGGACCCCTTGACAGTTCGCTTTGAATAAGACTCCTCCAGCAAGGCCCAACTTTGGTTTTACCATTTGCCACCTAAGCCTTTTCCCCGGTTTTCGCGAGCCCGAGGGTCATCTTATTTTAAACCCGGACCGGTGCTCCTTCGAGTGCTGGCCCAACTGGCGATGTCCGGCGCCCCTGGGCAATCCAGGTCTATGCCAACCCGACGTCTTGCCCATCCGGTGTGCCACGAGAACGAGATATGTGCAGCTCCTATCGGGATTTGTCGGCACATTCGGGTGGCTTTGCTGGTCTTGTTTTATTGCTGTCGAAATGTCTTGTAGTCCGGATTCGAGATTGATCGGGTCTTCCGGTAGAAGGAATATCCTTCGTTGACCGTGAGAGCTTATAATGGGCTAAGTTGGGACACCCCTGCAGGTAATATCTTTCAAAGCCGTGCCGCATGTTATGAGGCAGATGGGAATTTGTTAATGTCCGGTTGTAGAAAACCCGAAGTTGACCTCAAATAAAATACACATCAACGCGTGTGTAACCGTGATGGTCTCTTCTCGGCGGAGTCCGGAAGTGAACACGATGTTGGAGTTATGTCGACGTAAGTAGTTCAGGATCACTTCTTGATCGCTACTAGTTTCACGACCGTGCTTTGCTCCTCTTCTCGCTCTCTTTTGCGATGTAGCCACCATATATGCTAGTCGCTTGCTGCAGCTCCACTTTACTACTCGTCCTTCCTATAAGCTTAAATAGTCTTGATCTCGCGGGTGTGAGATTGCTGAGTCCCGTGACTCACAGATACTTCAAAACAGTTGCAGGTTCCGATGATGCGGTGCAGGTGACTCAACCGAGCTCAAGTGGGAGTTCGACGAGGAACGTGGTCGTTACTATGTGTCTTTTCCCGATGATCAGTAGTGGTGCCCAGTTGGGACGATTCGGGATCTGTGTAGCATTTGGGGTATCTTCTTTTATTTTGGTTCCGTAGTCGGACCTTGAGTGTACTCTGAATGATGGATGTTTATTTATGTCTTGTGTGAAGTGGCAATCGTAAGCCAACTATGTATCTCTTTCCTTATTTATTACATGGGTTGTGTGAAGATTACCTCACTTGCGACATTGCTTTCAATGCGGTTATGCCTCTAAGTCGTGCCTCGACACGTGGGAGATATAGCCGATCGGGGCGTTACAAGGAGATCCGCCGAGCCCTCTGCTGGCGCCGGTTCTTCGGAGAGAGAGAAAGCGAGGGGGCGAGCGAATGGGTATGGGGGAAGAAACTCCCCCCCTCGAATAACCCCCGCCCACGCTCCCAGTAGTAGTACCGCTACTGGAGGGTGGTAGTACCGCTTGGAGCGGTAGTACCGCTTACCAGCAGCGGTAGTACCGCCAGCAACCAAAAGAGAGGCCTCCTAGGAAAACAAAAGGAAGAAAATACACCGAAAGGAACAGAAAGGCAATGACAAGATAGAGACCATCAAAACAAAACACACGAAACACGAACCGGAACCCACTCCTTCAAAGCAAACAACACAAAAAGGAGCAAGCTCAGCCTCTCTCGAGAGGGCGGTGGCGGAGCCACCTATGTTTGAGTCAATTGGTATGGCACATGAAGAATTATCCTTGGGTCCATGACCAAAACTCCTCTTTGAAGCACAAGCGCCATCAACAATGGCTAAAGTGAAAGAGTTGATTGTTTTATGCATAAAGGGGGGAGGGAGAGTTCATTAAGAGAACAACACTCCCCCTACGTCCATGCCTACACCTAAACTAGACATCACATTGAGTGTGGTGGGAGTCGCACGGGTTCAAGTCACATTGCTCAAATCAATGATATTTAGCTCATGCCTTAACTCGCGAAATCTTGCTTCATCCAAGGGCTTCGTGAAAATATCTTCAAGGTTATCATGAGTGTTGACATACTTGAGCTCGATCTCCCCTCGCCTAATGTGATCCCGGATGAAGTGATACCGAATCTCAATGTGCTTCGTCTTGAAGTGTTGCACCGGGTTGAGAGAAATCTTGATGGCACTTTCATTATCACACCAAAGAGGCACTTTGTCACAATTGACACCGTACTCCTTTAAAGTTTGCCTCATCCATAGGAGTTGAGCACAACAACTACCCGCCGCCACATAATCCGCCTCGGTGGACGAGAGAGACACACAACTTTGCTTTTGGAAGACCAACTTACCAAAGAGCAACCAAGAAATTGGCACCCTCCGAAGTGGACTTCCTATCCACTTTGTCTCCGCCTAATCGAATCCGTAAATCCTTCAAGCTTGAAGTTTGCTCCTCTTGGGTACCATAAGCCAAAGTTTGGGGTATGAGCCAAATATCGAAGATTCGCTTGACCGCCACATAGTGACTTTCCTTGGTGCGGCTTGAAACCGTGCACACATACCCACACTCAACATGATATCCGGTCTAGATGCACAAAGGTAAAGCAAAGATCCAATCATGGAGCGATATACCTTTTGATCCACCGCTTTACCATTGGGATCAATGTCAAGTTGGCACTTGGTAGGCATTGGTGTAGTAGCCGGCTTGACATCACTTAGCTTGAATCTTTTGAGCATGTCTTGAGTGTATTTCGCTTGGTTGATGAAGGTTCCTTCTCTTCTTTGTTTGATGTCGAAACCAAGGAAGAACTTCAACTCTCCCATCGAAGACATCTTGAACTTGGAGGTCATGAGAGCGGCAAATTCCTCATTGAAAGCTTTGTTAGGAGAACCAAAGATAATATCATCAACGTATAGTTGGCATACAAACAACTCCCCATTGACCTTCTTAGTAAAAAGAGTGGGATCGGTTTGCCCCACTTCAAAGCCACGATCTTGTAGCAACTCGGTAAGGTGGTCATACCACGCACGTGGGGCTTGTTTAAGGCCATAGAGTGCCTTATCGAGTTGATACACATGATCCGGAAAGTAGGGGTCCTCGAACCCGGGGGGTTGCTTGACATAGACCAACTCATTAATGGGACCATTAAGAAAAGCACTTTTCACATCCATTTGTTGCAACTTAAAGTTGTGATGGGAAGCATAAGCAATCAACAAACGAATGGATTCAAGGCGAGCAACGGAGCAAAGGTTTCACCGTAGTCGATACCCTCGACTTGGGAGTAGCCTTGTGCTACCAATCTTGCCTTGTTGCGAATGATGTTCCCATGAGCATCTTGCTTGTTCTTGAAAATCCACTTGGTTCCAATGACGTTGTGGTTCTCCGATGGCCTTGGCACCAATCTCCACACCTTGTTGTACTCAAAGTTGTTGAGTTCTTCATGCATGGCATTGAGCCAATCCGAGTCTTCAAGCGCCTCATATACCTTTTGAGGTTCAACACAAGAGACAAACGCGTGATGTTCACAATAGTTTGCCAATTGTCTACGAGTGCTTACCCCTTTTCTTAGGCTTCCAACCACATTCTCCATGAGATGACCTTTGGTTGTGAGTTTGGAAGCAATCTTGGCTGACACGACGCTCTAATTCCTCCTCGGAGGTGAGATGAGGAGGGTGACTTGATCATCTTGAGCGCCGTCTTGCATGAACTTCATCTTGAGCATCCTCGGGGGAGAGAACTTGACCTTGGGCATCATTTAAGGTGATATCATCGTCTTGAGCACGATCTTGCCCTTGGTCTTGTTCTTGAGGTTGAGGGCCTTCACTTTGTTCTTGAGCGTGTGGGCCTTGGGTTGGTGATGGCTCCACTTGAGTGGAGCATTGTCCTTCTCCTTCGCCACAAGGGGTTCCTCAATGGGTAGGATGAAGCCAACTCCCATTCTTCTTATGGCTTGGGAGGAATTTCATCACCTACATCACAAGTGACACTTTGCTCCACTTGGGAGCCGTTATTCTCATCAAACTCCACGTTACACGTCTCCTCAATAAGTCCCGTGGATTTATTGAGGACACGGTAAGCATGAGAGTTTGTAGCATAACCAACAAATATGCCCTCATGAGCTCTAGCTTCAAATTTAGACATACGAACACCTTTCTTGAGAATGAAACACTTACACCGAACACCGGAAGTACTTGAGGTTGGGCTTGTTGCGGTGAGTATCTCATAAGGAGTCTTGTTCAAGCCTTTGCGGAGATAGAGCCGATTGGATGCATGACAAGCGGTGTTGATGGCTTCGGCCCAAAAGTTGTATGGAGACTTGAACTCCGCCATCATGGTCCTTGCCGCATCCATCAACGTCCGGTTCTTTCTCTCCGCCACACCATTTTGTTGAGGGGTATATGGTGCAGAATATTGATGCTTGATTCCCTCATCACTAAGAAACTCATCCAAGGTGTAGTTCTTGAACTCGGTGCCGTTGTCACTTCTTATAGTCAAGATCTTTGCATTATGTTGACGTTGAGCTTCATTTGCAAAGTCGATGACGGTTTGTTGGGTCTCACTCTTCCTCTTGAAGAAATATACCCAAGTGTATCTTGAATAGTCATCCACGATCACCAAGCAATACTTTCTTCCTCCAAGACTATCAAATGATGGTGGCCCAAAGAGATCCATGTGAAGGAGCTCCAAGGGTCTCTTTGAGTATATGATAGTTGTGGGAGGGTGAGCCTTCTCATGAAGCTTTCCTTCAATACAAAGCTTCGCAAGCACGGTCTTTGGCAAAACTAACATTTGTTAGTCCACGAACATGGTCCCCTTGAGAAGACTTTGCAAAGATCTCATATTGACATGGGCTAAACGGCGATGCCAAAGCCATCCCACGTCAACTTTAGCCATTAGGCATGTCGCGGTCTTAGTGGGTCGCTCCGAAAAGTTAATCACATAGAGACCGTTTTCGACATGCCCAACAAAGGCTACTTTAAGAGTATTGCTCCACAAGAGGGCCACGGTATCAATGTCAAAGAAAGTAGCAAAACCCATGACTGCAAGTTGACGAACGGAAAGCAAATTGTATGCAAGGGACTCAACAAGCATGACTTTCTCGATTGTAAGATCATGAGAAATGACAACCTTGCCGAGACCCAATACCTTAGAATGTGATGCATCACCCCACTCGACATCGGTGGGCATAGATGGAATCTCTTGCACGTCCACCACCATGTCCTTGCTTCCGGTCATATGATGTGTTGCTCCACTGTCAAGCAACCATGATTCCCCACCGGAAGCAAACCCCTACAAGAGATCAATGCTTGGTTTTAGGTACCCATTTGGTAATGGGTCCTTTGATGTTAGTAACGAGGGTCTTAGGAACCCAAATAGACCATTCAATGTACTCATAAGAAGAACCAACAAATTTAGCATAAACATGCCCATCACTAGCACGGCACAACACATAAGAGGGGTTAAAGTCCCCGGCTATGTTCGTGGGGATGACGTTGTCCTTCTTGACATTGCCACCCTTTGCACGGTTCTTCTTTTTCTTGGAAGCACCCTCTCCCTCCCTCACAAAAGTTTGCTTGAGAGGGGGAGGTTGCTTGGTCTTGTCATTCTTCTTCTTGTTCTTGGGCTTGGGCGAACCCAATCCCTCCTTGGTTACAACTTCCTTTTGATTACTCAAAAGGTCGTTAAGGTTCTTCTCACCTTGAATGCATGTGACAAGGCCCTTTTCAAGTTGCTCCTTCAACTTAGCATTCTCCTCAACAAGATGCACATGCTCACAACAAGGGTTAGTAGCATTTGCATTATCAATCAATATCATATGAGGAAAGGTGGCTTTCTCCTTGGTTAGATTCACTTGGAGTTGATCATGAGACTCTTTGAGACTAGCATGAGCACCCTTCAAGACTTTGTGAGCCTTGTCGAGAGTGTCAAAGTCCTCGTTGAGTCTAGCAAGATCAACTCCAAGCTTTGCCTTCTCGGAACTAAGCACACGAGACACAACAAGAGCATGATCAAGGTCTTTCTTTAATTTAGCGTGATCATCGTTGTGTGACTCCTCAAGAGCCAAACGAAGGCCACGCTCTTCCTCAAGAGCATTGGAAAGATCCGAAATCTCATCGGCATAGTCACGACTATGCCCTTCCATCTTAAAGATGGTTTCTTCATGAGTCTCGATCATGACATTGGCTTCACCAAGTTGTTCCAAGAGAGCAACGAAGTGCTTCTTGGATTTGCCCTTGAGTTTACTCATAAAGATCTCAAATTCATTTTCCTCTACATTAGTCCCCTCATGTTCATCAATGCAATCCGTCAAAGAAGAATGATTGATGATGGTAGTTTTGATGTTGGGGGTTACCTTGTTGGTGGCTTTAGCCATGAGGCACTTAGCGGTGATGTTTTCATTGGGTGAACCAAGAGAGACACCGAGGAGTCATTGCAATAGCCACGGAGGCCATGGCAACCGGTTCACCATCCTCATCATCATCATCATCCTCATTGTACTCTTCTTGAACCACCAAGGCTTTGTGAGGAGTCTTCTTTGGAAAGTTGCTCTTGTTGGGGAAAGACTTGGCCTTGTCCTTACGGATGAACTTGCCACCATTGTCTTCCCTCTTCTCATATGGACATTCCGCAACAAAGTGACTCACATTGCCACAATTGAAACACGTCCTTACTCGTTGCTTGCCCTTAGGGCCACTTGAGTTGCTCTTGTTGAAGTTGGGCCTTGAGTTCTTCTTGCTCCAAAATTGTCTTGAAGCAAGGGCCATGTGTTCATGATAATCATACTTAGTATCTTCGAGGTTGCTCTCTTCTTCTTCCTCCTCTCCATCTTCTTCGACACAAATCTTGGCCTTCAAAGCGAGGTTGGGCTTCTTTGCCCTTTGAGAGCGAAGCACCGCATTGTCGGCGGTCTTGTCCAATATGCTCATAGCCACAAACTCATCCAACACATCACTTGAGGACAAGGTGTGGAAGTCCGGTCGTTGGCGGATGTTGGAGGACATGGCTTTGTGGTATGGCATCATTGCCTTGAGAAATTTGCGCTTGATCCAGTTGTCATCAGTGTCCTTACTTCCATGATCCCGGAGGGAGACGGCAAGCTTGGTTACTCTCCGATAGAGCTCGCGAGGTTCTTCTTCTTCCTTCATTGCAAACTCATCGGCTTCGTCTTGGACCACTTCATAATTGGAGCGTTGAATGCTTGCGCTTCCTCGATACATGGAAACCACCTTGAGCCAAGCATCTTTGGCACGGATGTAAGGCGGAGATGAGGGAGGTCTTGGGAAGGATTGCTTCTTGGATGATGAAGAGAGCATTCTCATTGAATTGATGGTCCACGACCTCTCTTGGAGAAAAGTTGCTCGGATCATGCGGATAGAAACCTTCTTCAATGATTCTCCAAAGGTTAGTGTTCACATGATTTAAATGGCGCTTGAAACGATAAACCCAAGAATCAAAATCCTCCTTTTATCAACCTTAGGTGGTGGACGGCATGATTCAAATGAGTGGAAGGAATCGGTCCACCATAAGCGGGAGGTTGCACATGGGCAAAGATGCGGTGCCATTCTTACCACTAGGCGAGGGGCTTTCTCACTAGTAGCTTCCCCTTATCGGAGTTAGCATCCGCTCCGTGTTGGCGGGATCACCCACTTTCACGGGTGCGGTGGAAAGTTTAAGCCCTTCTAGGAAATCCTTAAACATGTCCTTGACCTCGCTTCGTCATGGAGGTTTTCAATGTGTCCAACGCCACATTGAATTCCTCACGAGATCGTACTCCCATCTCCGTAGATGATGTCGGATTAGACCGAGTGCTCCCCACATCATCTACGGCGTCAACTCATACTCTTGGACGGTAAAGTCCTTAAAAGAGACGAGGCTCGATACCAATTGAAAGGATCGATATGGTTGACTAGAGGGGGTGAATAGGCAACTAACAATTTTAAGCTTTTCTTTGCCAATTTAAACTTTGCAATAATAAAGGTTGTCTCGATGTGCAACTAGGTGGACAACCTATATGATGCAACAACACTAGCACACGAGCAAGCAAGGATAAGAACACAAATAAGCTTGCACAAGTAAAGGGATGAGATAACCAAGAGTGGAGCCGGTGGAGGCGAGGATGTGTTACGAAGTTCCTTCCTTTTGAGGAAATGCGTCTCGTTAGGCGGTGTGGAGGCACAATGCTCCCCAACAAGACACTAGGGCCACCAGTATTCTCCTCACGCCCTCACACAATGCGAGATGCCGTGATTCCACTATTGGTTCCCTTGAAGGCGGCCGAACCTTTACAAGCAAGGTTGGGGCAAACTCCACAACAACCGGAGGCTCCCAACAACAACAACAACACCACGAAGCTTCACCACAATGGAGTATGGCTTCGAGGTGACCTCAACAATCTAGGGGGCTCAACACCCAAGAGTAACAAGATCCGCAAGGATAAGTGGGGGAATCAAATATCTCTTGGTGGAAGTGTAGATCTGGGCCTTCTCAGCCAATCCCGAGCAAATCAACAAGTTTGATTGGCTAGGAGAGAGATCGGCGAAAATGGAGCTTTGAGCAACAATGGAGCTTGGGGAAAGAGGTAGGTCAACAAGGAAGAAGGCGACCCCTTTTATAGTGGGGAACACATCCAACCGTTACCCCACTAAACAGCCCGCACAGAGCGGTACTACCGCTATGGAAGGGCGGTACTACCGCGCTGAAGCGAGAGGCAGGCCATCTGGCCCCAGAGCGGTACTACCTGCGGGAGTAGAGCGGTACTACCGCTCGAGGCGGTACTACCGCTCCTCTGCCATAACTAGTGCCGCAAAACCCGACACGAGAAAACATCGTCTCGAATCGAGGCGGTAGTAGGCGCAGTACTCTCGAGGTAGTATAGCGAAGCCATGAAGCGGTACTACCGCTCAACGGAGCGGTACTACCGCTTGGGGCTTCGGTACTATCGTGAGGTCGTGATACTACCACCGCAGTGGCTAAACCGAACGAAAGAGAGGGCAGCTCAAAGATGCGAAAGGAAGATGACGGTGTGATAAGGATGTGTGCGTGTTGATTCCACCTAGTCTTACCAAAGCGGATCCCTCTTAATAGTACGGTGACTCCTCTGAAACTAGTCCACCAACAACGAACAACAGAGCTACACCGTCTTGAATAAAAACACGAGGGAGGAAATCGTCTCGTGCCAATGGATGATCTTCGAAAGAACTTAACGCACACGATTAGTCCGCAAAAGCATTGTCATCAATCACCAAAACCACTAGGGAATAAATATGCCCTTACACTAAGCAACTCAAGGACCCTCGGAGAGAGTTGGGGATTTCATTGTTTTCATATTTGAAGTTTATCAAATAATGAAACGAGGATTATTGATTTTATTTATTTTTCTCTCCGAAAATGTTTGATATTAAAATACATGAGAGGAGATAATATGACTTCTCCAAAATAATTGAATTATTGGAGGAAAAATATTAAAATCAAATATTTGATTTTATTCGGATTTTATTTGCGTTAGAAAAATTGCACGTTTTTCAAAATTGCATTTTAGGGCCAAGAAAATGTTCATCTCGTTCTAAATATTTTATTTATACAGTGAAAATTTGTTTTGGAATTTTTAGATTTTTATTTTATTTTCTAGGATTTATTTAAGTTCCGGCGAAATTATTTTTTTAAAAAAATATCTCGGCCTTGGACCGGGCCGAAGCCAGCGAGAGGCTGCTAGCCCAGCTGCCGTCTCCCTCCAGAGACCGGGAGGCCGCCGCCGCCCCGACCCCGAGTCCGGCCGGGACTCTGCCTCCCACCGCTTCCCCTCCCCAAGCAACCCCCTCAAATACCCGCCACGGACCCCCCCACCACCACCAACCCTGCCGCCAGCCCGCCCGACCATGGCCTTGCCGCCCGCCTTTCTTGCGCCGCCCGCCTCTCTGTACGCCGCCACCACCGCCCGTCGCCGCCCCACGCACCCCGCCGCCGCATCCCCACCTCGCCAGAGCCTCGCCGCCGTTCGGTTTTTTAGAAACCCTAGTTCGTTTTTTTAGATCGGTTTGCTGGTTTTCTCGGTTTAGTTTATATAGCGGACGTTCGTCCGTACGTTCGTTTTAACGAACGGTTTTCGCTCGTTAGTTACACACAACGAACGTTCGTTCGTTAGCCTGTTCGTCAGTTTTCGTTTCAGTTTATCTTTTCGCTCGTTTATCGGAATCAGGCGATTCAAGCGCCTAGATTTCCGTCTCGAAACCCTCTTTCTGTTTAACCAACTTGAACATGATTTTGGTACTGTAAAATTTGACTTTAGTTCAGATTAGTAAACGGATCTTGTTTCTTTCGCTATTTGAGTTTCGTTGCTCCATTTTATTTGATTCTTTTCGCAAACCGGAGTTCTTAAGTTGAACTTTCTGGTTAGATCTTCTTATTTGAGATTTACCCGTGTTTCTTTGCTTGATTGCTTATGTATGCTATTGTTTGTTTGCGATAGAATTCCCGGAGTGCGAAGCGTGCTACTACGAGTCCCTAGGTTTTGCGGATCGTCAGCAATGCAAGTAACACATTGATCATACTCTTTTCATACCCAGTTTTATGCATTAGTTCAATCCTCAAACATTGCATGATTAGGATGTGATTAACATGTGGGTTGGGAAGTAGTTGATGAGGTAGAACCTATTGCCCTGTTATATTCAAACCTTGGGAGTTACTTCTACGTATTGCTTATATTGCTATGCTATGCTCATAGACGTGGATTGGGTTTGAGTGTATCCATGACAGATGTGAGATTGTTAATTAATGGTTCAACTTAAGGTGGCAACTTAAATACACATCTGGGTGGATTGCTTGTCGGGCACTGGAGAATCCGGTGTTGTCCTAGGATATCCCGGAGTGCCGTGTGATCATCCTAAGGTCCGCCACCAGGCTCAAAGGGAACTGAGATATTTTCATGCTAGAAACTTCCGTGTGCAGCCACAAGCTATTGTGGGCTCTAGCATAGTTGAGTAAATTACATGAGCTCTTGAAGAGGTGGATCAACAGGTAGAGGGATGTAGGTTTGGTATGGTCTGCCTGGAGTAAAGAGTTAATGTTTCTAAAAGACTGTGGCTCGGTCATCCGTTTCTCAAACACCATGTTGTGCGAGAAATCCAACGGAGGAGATCGAGTCTTGTGGGGAAAAGTGTGCGAACCTCTGCAGAGTGTACAAACTAATCATGGTTAGCTGTGTCCTCGGTTATGGACAATCTTGAGTATCTAGTACTTGGAGTATCCTAAGTATCTCATCACTCTAATTTAATATTGTTGGGTTGATAATTACTTTAATTGGGATTGAGTTGGAGGAACCTTCTCAATGATGTTTCAACCACCATGATAGTTAAAATAAAATATATTCCTTTGTTGTAGGGAAAAATTGGCTTTTCGCAAAAACTATAACCATAGAGCTTTCCACCAGCCAAATATGCATGTAGTGATAGCATTATTCTTTTCTTGATCTACTGTGTTACATTTCCAGCATATTCCATGTGCTGACCCGTTTTCGGGCTGCAACGTATTATGTTGCAGACTTTTCAGATGATGAGTAAGGTTCGTTAGGTCGTTGCCGTGCAGCTCAGCTATGCCGTTGGAGTTGATGGACTGACTTTATCTTCCAAGCCTTCCGATGTTATCGTATTAGATGGCCTTAAGCCATATTTATTGTAATAAGTTCTCTTTTGAGACATTCGATGTAATAAGTGTGTGATTGCTACTCTGTTATAAATCCTTCGAGTACTGTGTGTGTCAGCATTACCGATCCAGGGATGACACTGAAGCACAGAGACTTGACCGTTTGAGTTCGGATCGCAACACCAACACCCAAAGGGTTTATTAGAGTCAATAATCTAGTTCACATCGCCATGTGATTAACACCCAAAGAGTACTTAGGTTTGATCATGTTTTGCTTGTGAGAGAAGTTTAGTCAATGGGTGTGCCACATTCAGATCCGTATGTATTTTTGCAAATTTCTTTGTCTACAATGCTCTGCATGGAGCTACTCTAGCTAATAGCTCCCACTTTCAATATGTATCCAGATCGGGACTCAGAGTCATCCAGATCGGTGTCAAAGCTTGCATCAACGTAACTCTTTACGACGAACTCTTTATCACCCCCATAACCGAGAAATATTTCCTTTAGTCCTCTAAGGATAATTTTGACCGCTGTCCAGTTATCTACTCCTGGATCACTATTCTACCCCTTTGCCAAACTCATGGCAAGGTACACAATAGGTCTGATATACAGCATGGCATACTTTATAGAACCTATGGCTGAGGCATAGGGAATGACTTTCATTCTCTCTCTATCTTCTGTCGTGGTCGGCTTTTGAGTCTTACTCAACTTCATACCTTACAACTCAGGCAAGAACTCCTTCTTTGACTGATCCATTTTGAACTCCTTCAAAATCTTATCAAGGTATGTACTCATCGAATGTCTTATCAAGCATTTTGATCTATCTTTATAGATCTTGATGCCTAATATGTAAGTAGCTTCACTGAGGTCTTTCTTTGAAAAAAACTCTTTTCTAACACTCCTTTATGCTTTCCAGAAAATTCTACATCATTTCCGATCAACAATATGTCATTCACATATACTTATCAGAAAGGCTGTAGTGCTCCCACTCACTTTCTTGTAAATACAAGCTTCACCGCAAGTCTGTATAAAACTATATGCTTTGATCAACTCATCAAAGCGTATATTCCAACTTCGAGATGCTTGCACCAGTCCATAGATGGATCGCTGGAGCTTGCACACTTTGTTAGCACCTTTAGGATTGAGAAACCTTCTGGTTGCATCATATACAACTCTTCTTTAATAAATCCATTAAGGAATGCAGTTTTGACATCCATTTGCCAGATTTCATAAAATGCGGCAATTGCTAACATGATTCGGACAGACTTTAAGCATCGATACGAGTGGGAAAATCTCATTGTAGTCAACACCTTGAACTTGTCGAAAATCTTTTACGACAATTCGAGCTTTGTAGATAGTAACACTACTATCAGCGTCCGTCTTCCTCTTGAAGATCCATTTATTCTCTATGGCTTGCTGATCATCGGGCTAGTCAACCAAAGTCCACACTTTGTTCTCATACCTGGACCCTATCTCAGATTTCATGGCCTCAAGCCATTTATTAGAATCTGGGCTCATCATCCTTCCTCATAGTTCGTAGGTTCGTCATGGTCTAGTAACATGACTTCCGGAACAGGATTACCGTACCACTCTGGTGCGGAACATGCTCTGGTTGACCTACGAGGTTCGGTAGTAACTTGATCTGAAGTTTCATGATCCTTATCATTAGCTTCCTCTCTAGTTGGTGTAGGTATCACATGAACGGTTTTCTATGATGAGCTAATTTCCAATTCGAGAGAAGGTACAATTACCTCATCAAGTTCTAATTTCCTCCCACTCACTTCTTTCGAGAGAAACTCCTTCTCTAGAAAGGATCCATTCTTAGCAACAAAGATCTTTCCTTCGGATCTATGGTAGAGGGTGTACCCAATAGTTTCTTTTTGGGTATCCTATGAAGACGCACTTCTCTGATTTGGGTTCGATCTTATCAGGCCGAATTTTTTTCACATAAGCATCGCAACCCCAAACTTTAAAAATGACAGCTTAGGTTTCTTGCTAAACCATAGTTCATACGATGTCTTCTCAACGGATTTAGACGGTGCTCTATTTAAATTGAATGCAGTTGTCCTTAATGCATAACCCCAAAACGATAGTCGTAAATTGGTAAGAGACATCATAGATCGCACCATATCTAATAAAGTATGGTTAAGGCGTCCGGACACACCATTACGCTGTGGTGTTCCAGGTGGCGTGAGTTGTGAAACTATTCCACATTGTTTTAAATGAAGGCCAAACTCGTGACTCAAATATTCGCCTCCGCGATCAGATCATAGAAACTTTATTTTCTTGTTACGACGATTCTCCACTTCACTCTGAAACTCTTTGAACTTTTCAAACGTTTCAGACTTGTGATTCATTAGGTAGATATACCCATATCTGCTCAAATCATCTGTGAAGGTCAAAAAATAACGTTACCCGTTGAGGGAGTCCTAGATTAGGGGGTCCTCTGACGGCCGGACTATATACTTTAGCCGGACTGTTGGATTATGAAGGTACAAGATTGAAGACTTCGTCCCGTGTCCGGATGGGACTCTCGTTGGCGTGGAAGGCAAGCTTGGCAATACGGATATGTAGATCTCCTCCCTTGTAACCGACTCTATGTAACCCTAGCCTCCTCCGTTGTCTATATAAACCGGAGGGTTTAGTCCGTAGGACAACGACAATCATACCATAGGCTAGCTTCTAGGGTTTAGCCTCTATGATCTCGTGGTAGATTGTCACGCCCAATATGCGACCCTATCCAAAAGGAACTCGACGGTCCCACCAAGGATAGACCCGCATATTGGAACGCTTTTGCAAGGTGGATATCATTACATCAACATTACATAATAGTGGGATACATACATAAGGCACAAATGCCACAAGAATACATCAACATCATATACAAGAGATCAACATCCGACTACGGATGAAACATAAATGAAGCTCAAACGACATCCACCACCTGCTAGCCCAGGCTGCCGACTGGAACCTATCCCCGATCGAAGAAGAAGCGGAAGAAGAACTCCAACACAAGCAAACATCGCTCTCGCGTCAAGATCATCGCAAACCTGTACACGCAGCTGGTGGTGTAGTAATCTGTGAGCCACGAGGACTCAGCAATCCCATTACCATGGGTATCAAGACTAGCAAAGCTTAAATGGGAAAGGAAGGGGTAAAGTGGTGAGGTTGCAGCAGCGACTAAGCAAATATGGTGGCTAACCAACGCAAATGAGGCGAGAAGAGAAACAAAGGCGGTCGTCAACTAGCAATGATCAAGAAGTGATCCTGAACTCCTACTTACGCCGACATAACCCGAAACCGTGTTCTCCTCTCGATCAACCCGAAAAGAGACACTCACGGTTACACACATGGTTGGTGTATTTTAGAAGAGTTTGCTTCAAGTTTACTACAACCGGATATTAACAAATTCCCATCGCCACATAACATGGGCACGGCTCTCGAAAGTTCAAACCTGCAGGGTGTCCCAACTTAGCCCATGATGAGCTCTCGCGATCAACGAAGGATATTCCTTCTCCCGGAAGACCCGATCAGTCTCGGAATCCGGCTACAAGACATTCGTGACAATAAAACAAGACCAGCAAAGCCGCCCGATGTGCCGACAAATCCCGATAGGAGTCGCACGTACCTCGTTCTCGGGCACACCGGATAAGTCAGCCCACGAGTAAAACCAAGCCTCGAGTTGCCCGTGGTGGCCCCATGATCTGCTCGGTTCGTACCAACACTCGAAGGAGCACCGCCCGGGGCTAAAATAAAGATGACCCTTGGGCTCCGAAACCCAAGGGAAAAAGGGCATAGGTGAGGCAAATGGTAAAACCAATGTTGGGCCTTCTTTGGAGAGTCTTATTCAAAGCGAACTGTCAAGGGGTCCCATAAATCACCCGACCGCGTTAGGGACGCAAAATCCGGGAACATAATACCGATATAGCGGAAACTAGGGCGGCAAGAGTGGAACAAAACACCAGGCATAAGGCCGAGCCTTCCACCCTTTACCAAGTATATAGATTCATTAATAATATAAGATATATTGTGATATCCCAACAAGTAAACATGTTCCAACAAGGAACAACATCTCCATGTTCCAACGAGGAACAAACTTCATCTTCACCTGCAACTAACAACGCTATGAGAGGGGCTGAGCAAAGCAGTAACATAGCCAAACAATGGTTTGCTAGGAAGGGTGCAAAAGGTTAGAGGCTGACATGGCAATTTGGGAGGCTTGAGGAACAAGTGATAGGTAGCGCAGCATAGCGATAGAACGAAACAACTAGCATAGCAATGATAGTAGTGAGATCCAGGGTAGCGGTCATCTTGCCTGAAATCCCGCAAGGAAGAAGAACGAGCCCATGAAGAAGATGAACAGATGAAGCCGAACCAAGCGTAGGCGAACGAATCCTCACGATCGCAACGAAACAGGAACTAACAAGAAGAAGCACACAACAAGGTAAACACACCACACATGAACATGACAAGATGCGCAGCAAACATGATGCATGACAAATCTAGATGAAGCTACTCATGGCACGAGATGATGCAAACAAGAGCAACACATCAAAGCAAGTTTAAATGAGGCCGGAAACAACATAGAACAATTCCGGTAAGTCCTCATATGCAAATTTCGAAATTGGTCCAGATCTGAATAAACCTTATGTTCAAGTTTTTAAACAGCAATTTAAGATTCACCACGATGATCTACACGAAATTCTAGTCAAGTTACATATAAAGTTCATTAGATTCGGAGCTACGGTCTAGAAGATATGAGCAAAACAAGATAAGCATGGCATTGATGCAAAATGCATACAAACATCAAGCAAACACCTCAAAACAAGGATGCAACATGATAATATGAAACTACATGCAAAATCAAGCAAGTTTCATATAGAGCACACTCAAAAGCGAACAGCGGTTCAACACATACACACAATACAAGTCATAGCAACAATCTGTCCAAAACAGCAACTAGGCATATTGCAAGCATCAAAACAACAAGCTACAGCATCTTAACATGAGAACAAAAGGCATGGGCGTGATGTACAGGTAAAGCATTACAAAACATGAACACTGATCTATCTCTAGAAATCACTAGAACATGCTCAAAATGACATGGCAAGATTGCAAATAATAACAGATTCAGGCATTGGCAGAAATAACATCAGGTTGCAATGTTTAGAGCTATCAAACAACATGTTACAGGAACTTAACATGGCAAACAAAGGCATGAAATGATACTACTAAATGCATAGAACAAAAGTCCCTTACTGACCATAAGCCAAGAAGGATCAGAAAATATGATGGCACCCATGTAAACATGGCAAGTTATATTACAGATTCATACATGGCAGGAACAACGATAAGTAGGCATGTTGGTGAGCTTGAACCACTCACCACAGAGCAATAAATGGCATGACAAGGCAACTCACAGTAAGAAGACATGGCATAGCAGCTATACATGGAAAGAACAACATCATAGCATACACGGATCAACTACAACAACCTTGGCAAAATTGAATAACATGTAAACAACCTGCCAGGAAACATTTTGTAGCAAAAGTAGAGCTCGATTGAATCAAGCTATGGCACTCCATAATTGCAAAAAAGGGCATGGATGGATAGAGCAAGACATGTATAACAAAACATCCTTACTGAAGTATCTCAAAATAAGCATGGAACTCTCTGTAGCATCAAGTTAACATGGCATAAAAATATCAGCAAAACAGGGCTGAAATCAGCAACATCATGAAGCCTAGTTTGCATGCTTGTGCTAGTCACCACAGAGATCACAAAAATACATGGCATACACCTCTGGAAAGATGGCATGGCATATTACAAAACACATGTAGGACTCAAGTTCATAGGGTGCACACATCAATCATGGCAAAAATGACAAAAGTGCATGTTCTGATAAGAATCTGAAACTAACATCACATAGCACTCTTCTAACAGCATTTCGGGCATCAAGATGAACTCAAATGAAAATGATGCAATGAGAAGAAATGATGTACTCTTCGAGGCGAACATTTTGACATATTACACGCACGAAACGGAGCTATGGATGCAGAGTTATGGCATGTTGAATATGGCAAGAAAATATCACAGATTCGGGACTTGGTGGATTTTCACCTCGGGGACAAAGTGGACGGGGCGATCCGGGACGAAGACGTTTGGATAGGGGGCTTGGTGGATCTGATCCAGATCCGGATCGAGACGCGCGGAACACGAGGTTCGCCGGCGTCTCGCCGGAGATGGAGGGGATGGCAGCCGGAGGGGCTCGGGGAGGACGCCGGGCGAGGCCGGGAGGCGCGGATCCGAGGCGGCGAGTGCGGAGGCACAGGCGGAGGAGGGGCGGCACCAGCGAGGTGCCCGGTGGCGCTGGCGGCGTGTGGCGGCCGCGGAGATCTGGCGGCCGCTGCTCGTGGAGGCGGGCGGCGGCCAGCCGGCGCGTGAGGCGGACGGCGGGCGCGGGAGGCAACCATGGCGGTGGCGGCCTTCGGCAGGCCTTGGCCGAAACGCCGAGGCTTGAGCCGGCGGCGGCGGCAGCGGCGCCCAGCAGCGGCGTGGAAGCACGGGCGAGCACCAGGCGGCGGGCGCCTTGGCCGGGAAGGGCCAGGACCAGACTCATGAACTGCTTGTGATCGGCAGCGATGTAAGGCAGCGGCCCAGCTGAGGTGGCGAGCGGTGATAGGCCCAGGAGGCGGTGGGGCGACGTGGGCGCGCCCATTGGCGAGGTGAGGTGGCGGCTGGACATGTCCGTGGGGCTGGACATGTCCGTGTGATGAAGAAGAAGGGCTAGGGTTTGGAGGATTTCATCCATGAATTTGGACGGGGAGGCACATATATATAGGTAGAGGGAGCTAGGAGAGTCCAAATGAGGTGCGGTTTTCGGCCACGCGATCGTGATCGAACGACCGAGAGCATGGATAGGAGTTAGGTGGGTTTTGGGCCACTTTGAAAGGGGTGTTGGGCTGCAACTCAAAGAGGGCTTTGCGGTTACCCGGTTAACCGTTGGAGTACCAAACGACCTCCAAATGATCCGAAACTTGACATGCGGTCTACTGGTGCTATACCAAGGCCGCTTGGCAAACCTTGGGCCATTCCGAGAAATCTTAATACCCGCACATGAAAAGAGGTAAAAGGGGGCGCCGGGAGACATAGGAGTGCCGGATTGCAAAATAGACAACGGGGAAAATGCTCGGATGCATGAGACGAACACGTATGCAAATCCGATGCACATGATGACATGATATAAAATGCAGATGATGACATGGCAAAGAGAGACACGCAAGCACATGACATGGCAACGACGGCGAATAACTGAAGGACACCTGGCGCATCGAATCCGGGGCGTTTCATAGATCAACTCTTGTAGTACTCATTTCATCAAGATCAATCAAGCAGGAAGTAGGGTATTACCTCCATCGAGAGGGCCCGAACCTGGGTAAATATCGTGTCCCCCGCCTCCTGTTACCATCCGCCTTAGACGCATAGTTCGGGACCCCCTACCCGAGATCCGCCGGTTTTGACACCGACATTGGTGCTTTCATTGAGAGTTCCACTATGCCGTCACCGTAAGGCTTGATGGCTCCTTCGATCATCGACAATGATGCGATCCAGGGTGAGGTTTTCCTCCCCAGACAGATCTTCGTATTCGGGCGGCTTCGTACTGCTGGCCAACTCGCTTGGCCATCTGGAGCAGATCGAGAGCTACGCCCCTGGCCATCAGGTCAGGTTCGGAAACTTGAACTATACTGCCGACATCCGTGGAGACTTGATCTTCGATGAATTCAAGCCCATGTCAGGTGCGCCGCACAATCACGACGAGCATGACTTAACTCTGCCGTCGGACAGTGTCCGGAAGATCACACTTGCAACTACTCCGGCCCTCAATCCGGAACAAATTGCGCCATCTGAGGACGGGTGGATAGACCCCGCCACGGAGGTCGCACTCTCAGTGGCGATAGAGCCAAATACTAAATTCACCTCTTACGAGAGCCGTGTTGCCGAACCATTGGATTTGTCCCCGGCCACGGGCTCCGAGCCGCTTGCGTCCGTGCCTATCGAATCTGATTGGGCACCGATCATGGAGTTTACCTCCGCGGATATCTTTCAGCACTCGCCTTTTGGCAATGTGATAAATTCATTAAGGTCTCTCTCCTTGTCAGGAGAACCTTGGCTGAACTATGTCTGGCTAGAATGGGATGCGGACGACAAAGAAATTCGCTCCCCACCCACCACCCACTTAATAGCCACTGTCGACGATTTAACCGACATGCCCGACTTCGACTCCGAAGACATTGACGGTATGGACGACGATGCAGGAGACAAACAGGAACCACCGCCCATAGGGCACTGGACCGCCACCTCATCATATGATATATACATGGCGGATACCCCCAAAAGAAGGAGATGGCGATAAGACAGCGGAGGATGACCCCTCCAAGAAGCAACCCAAGCACCGACGTCAGCAGCGCCGCTCTAAGTCTCGCCATAGTAAAAGTAGCGATACCGGCACAAGAGACAATAACACTACGGATAGTGCCGAAGACGACGACAATCCCCTCCAGCTAGATTTAGAGCGGGAGGATGAACAAGCTAGCCCTCCAGAACAGGCAGCAGACGGAGAAACGGAGGATGACAATTACATGCCTCTCTCCGAAGACGAGGTGAGCCTCGGTGACAAAGAATTTATCGTGCCTGAGGATCCCGTTGAGCAGGAGCGCTTCAAGCGCCGGTTTATAGCCACATCAAACAGCCTGAAGAAAAAGCAACAATAGCTTCGAGCTGATCAAGATCTGCTAGCGGACAGATGGACTGAAGTCCTAGCAGCCGAGGAATACGAACTCGAACGCCCAACCAAGAGTTACCCAAAATGCAGGTTGCTACCCAACTCGAGGAGGAAGCATTAAAACCTACATCACCAGCGTATGATGCGGCTGATCGGCCACCTTGTGGCGAGACGAAGGCATATCAGCCGAAGTCAGCCGCACCCGTCGCGGACAACCAAAAACACCAAGGCCCGGGGTAACACGCGGGACCTGCGAGACGTATTGGAAAAGAAAGCAGGGCATACCAGATCAATCTACGGATCACGGGGTCGCGCCCCAACGCGTTATGATGATTGTCACGCCGGATACACTAAAAGCAAATCCGGTCAGGCCGAATACAACAGACAAGACTCGTATGAACTGCGTCGTGATATAGCTCGGCACAGAGGCGCCGCACACCCCCTATGCTTCACTGATGAAGTAATGGATCACGAATTCCCAGAGGGTTTTAAACCCGTAAACATTGAATCATACGATGGCACAACAGACCCCGCGGTATGGATCGAGGATTTCCTCCTCCACATCCACATGGCTCGCGATGATGATCTACATGCCATCAAGTACCTCCCACTAAAACTCAAAGGACCAGCTCAGCATTGGCTGAATAGCTTGCCAGCAGACTCCATTGGCAGTTGGGAGGATTTGGAAGATGCATTCCTTGACAACTTCCAAGGCACTTACGTGCAACCACTGGATGCTGATGACTTGAGCCATATAACCCAGCAGCCTGGGGAAACAGCCAGGAAATTCTGGACCTGGTTCCTAACTAAGAAAAACCAAATTGTCGACTGTCCGGATGCAGAGGCCTTAGCGGCATTTAAGCATAACATCCGTGACGAGTGGCTCGCCCGACACCTCGGCCAAGAGAAGACGAAGTCCATGGTAGACCTCACGACACTCATGACCCGCTTTTGCGCGGGCGAGGATAGCTGGCCGGCTCGCAGCAACAATACATCAAGGAATCCTGGCACTTCAGATGCTAAAGATACTAACGGCAGACCACGCCGTAACAGACACAAGCGCCACAGCAACGGCGATAACGCCGAAGAGACGGTAGTCAATGCCGGATTCAGTGGCTCTAAATCCGGTCAGCGGAAAAAGCCGTTCAAAAGAAGCAATCCGGGCCCGTCCAGTTTGGACCGTATACTCGATCGCTCGTGTCAAATTCACGGCACCCCCAATAAGCCAACCAACCACACCAACAGAGAATGCTGGGTGTTCAAGCAGGCCAACAAATTGAATGCCGAAAACAAGGACAAGGGGCTGCATAGCGACGACGAGGAAGAGCCTCGGTCACCGAACACAGGAGGACAGAAGAGGTTCCCTCCACAAGTGAAAACGGTGAACATGATATACGCAACCCATATTCCCAAGAGGGAGCGGAAGCGCGCACTAAGGGACGTCTATGCGATGGAGCCAGTCGCCCCAAAGTTCAACCCATGGTCCTCTTGTCCGATCACCTTTGATCACAGGGACCACCCCACTAGTATCCGTCATGGCAGATCTGCGCATTGGTCCTTGACCCCATCATTGTGGTTCACATCACTCGAGTCCTTATGGGCGGTGGCGTGCTGAACCTGCTCTATCGGGATACGATTGTGCAAAATGGGCATAGATCCCTCGAGGATCAAACCCACAAAAACCACCTTTAAAGGGGTAATCCCAGGTGTAGAGGCCTGTTGCACGGGCTCAATCACACTGGAAGTGGTCTTCGGGTCTCCGGACAACTTTCAAAGAAAGGAGTTAATCTTCGATATCGTCCCCTTTCGCAACGGCTATCACGCACTGCTCGGACGAACCGCATTTGCCAGATTCAATGCGATACCGCATTATGCATACCTCAAACTCAAAATGCCAGGATCGCGCGGGGTTATAATAGTTAATGGAAACACAGAGCGCTCGGTCCGCATGGAGGAGCACACCGCGGCTCTCGTAGCAGAAGCGCAAAGCAGCCTTATTAGGCAAGCTGACAATTCGGCGACAAAGATCCCGGACACCTTCAAGCGAGTCCGGAGTACCCCGCAGGCGGATCGGCATGCACGTTTGAGGCTCGACTAGCAATTCGGCCTCCGTCCTAGTCCCAGTCAAGGGGCGAAATCTGTGCCGCGTGTACATAACTACGCACTCAAGATACCATGGACATAGGCGGAGGCACCAATACGGCACGTCCCACAATGCGGCTCAACCGCCCCAGGGGCTGTATACCTTTATCATTTTCTCTCTTTCAGGACCTTACTCTCTGGAAGCCCTTTCCGGCGATCTAGCTGTTGGACTCATTGCGATGAAATACCAAGGAAGCAAGGCGATTCGGCGTACAAGGGAATCCCGGTGGTCTCTCGATAACGATCAAAATACCTGTTTTACATACCCGCACGCAACTGGCCCTTGGATAGGACATGTCAAATGGCCCTATTTTCTACTTATTGCACTACTTGTATCCGTACGCTTTGACGTACTATTTAATAACAATGCGTAGCGTTAGCCTATCATTGCATTACCCTTTCTTTTTTTTCCTTTCTCTTGTCTGCTTAATTACGACAGATTGCACCCGTACATTCTAGTACGACTAGTACGCTAGGGGCTTTAGTATACCCCTTAATATGGCGTGAGAAGTCCAAACACTTTCGACAGTGCGGCACCCCGAACTTATAGCATTATATGCATCAGCTCCGAATCATGCCTTGGGTTAATAGTTGGGTTTGCCCGGCTCCCATGTTTTGGTACCTTACGTTCTGCAATATCGGCTAAGGTAGCGCTGGGAGAACTACTGCAATTATGTCCCGGTTCTTCCGGATGAGCACCTCAGTAGAGAAAGCCGAAAACTGACTGTCATGATGAGGCGAGAGCTGGTTGCTGTTCGAGAGGTCTCAAGTCCTTAAAGACTTTTTCCGCATCGAGCGAGGAGTCAGCCTTGCCCGACATAGGCATATATAGCGCCCCAAATTCGGCCTTCCGAATACTAGAGGCTTCGCCAAAATTTAAAATCGTAGGCTTCTATGGCTAAGTGAGAGCGATAAAGCTTTATAGTCCGATTACTGGTTATTTGTCTTTGAACACCTCCTTGAAGGACCCAAAATTGGGATAAAAGTGCTCAGATTTATCGAGCATGATACTAGTTACATGGGGGCAAAAGCGAACGACTGGCCAACTCTCAGATTTCATAAACGGCCGCACAGAAGGTAATATTTTAAATTAACAAGCATGGCATAGCGCAAATGAACTCGTTTCATATTACAGGATCACATGAGTACATTCACTCGAATATTACATCCTTAACACATTCCTCCGCCACAAGGCGAGCACCCTTCAGGACACTGTCATAATACATTTTGGGGTGGCGATGCTCCTTGCCTTGAGGCGGCCACTCCTTCACCAGCTTTACGGCGTCCAACTTTGGCCAGTGCACCTTCGCCCGGCAAAAGCCCTGCGCGCACCCTCGATGCAGACGGACCGCTTTATGACTTCGAGCCATGGGCAGGCATTCACAAGCCGCCTCACCAGACCGAAGTAGCTATTAGGCAGGGGCTCGCCAGGCCACATCCGGACTATAAGACCCTTCATGGCCTATTCGGCCGTCTTGTGGAGCTCGACCAGTGCTTCAGCTGGTCGCTCAAGGGCATTGGGTGTTCGGTCCCAGTATACTGAGACCAGAACAACTTCTCCGTCGAGCTCCCCTCCTCAGCCCGGTAGAACTCCATGATGTCCGACACTGCTGCGGGAAGATCTGTGAAGCAGCTCTGGAGAGCTCGAACTCGGGTAAGTAAAGGAAAGTTTCCTTCACATGCTTGCTTTGCATAATGAATGCCTTACCGCTGCTATCTTCTTAACGCCTCAATTTCTGGAGGGCCTTTTGGGCTTTGGCCTTGGCATGTTGTGCGCTCTCGAGGGCCCATGGCTCGGACTCTTGCGTCTTAGAGTCAAGCTCCAAGGACTCATGTTTTTTGGCGAGAGCCTGGAGCTCTTGCTGCACCTCGCCAACTCGGGCCTCTTGTTTCTCGCGCTCGGTGTGCTCCTTGGCCGCTTTATCTTCGGCCTTGGATAGCGCCTTCTTCAGGGCCGCCACTTCGGTCGTGGCCCCTAGCAAAATTCATGACAATCTTATTATTCTAAAACCAAAATTTTCAATATACAGACGGGGTATCTCTTACCTTTGTTCTCTTCGAGCTGCCTCTTGGTAAAGCCGACCTCTTCCTTGGACCGCTCAAGGTCTGCTTGAAACAGCGACCTCCATGATGCGTCTTGTGGCAGCTAACATTGAAGCCTGCATATGCACATAGACATATTCCGATCAGACTCATGCGGTTATTATTTGATCTCTATTCGGCCTTTCTTCATAAGCGTAAGCGAGCATCGGGGCTCTGTCTATCTTTGTAACATTTCTTATAGTTTGATTACTTACCTCAAAGCCTGTTAGGAGGCTGGCACAGGCTTCAGTCAGTCCGCTTTTGGTGGACCGAACCTTCTCGATCACCGCACTCATGATAGTGCGGTGCTCTTCGTCGATGGAAGCGCCGTGAAGCGCTTCCAGCAAGTTGTCCGATGCCTCTGGATGGACAGAGGCCGTCGGCATAGGCGGCTTGCCCCTCTTGGCGAGGGGTTGCCCGACCGAGTCCGGAACCCTTTGGAGGTTCAGCGCGGTGTTAATTTGGGGGCGAATTTGCTGCACCGATCGCCGGAGCCCATGGGAGTCTTGCTCCCCTTGCGCCCAGTGTCCGCAATGTCACCTTGAGGCGCCTCCAGGACTACCTCCCCTCGGCTCAGTACCCTTTTATACAACACCTCGACGTTGTCCGTAGGGCGAGGGGAGGAAGCGATCGGAAGTGAATCGCTGTTCAGATCCGACGGATCCAAAGAACCATCCGACGAAGATACGTCGATATGGGCTCGGGACGGGCTGCATAATGATGTGCGGCGTGATGAGAAGCAGTGCAATACAACATATCAAGGATTATTATGGTATCTGGATACTTACGACTTCGCCAGGGGCTTGTCCCTGGGCAACCATTCGTCGTTGCTATAAGCGGCCGTCGTGGAACAGTCCGGGAGGAGGGTCCTTCCCTTTTTGGACTCTTCGGCCTCCCCGGATGGGGCGACCTTCCTTTTCTTGTCTCCCCCGGCAGGTGGGTGGGGGAACTTTCCTCTTCCTCCTCCTCGTTTTCGTGGGAGGAGTGCGCCTCGGTGTTTTCGGACGATGAGTCCGATATAACTGAGGGAGTCCTAGATTAGGGGGTCTCTGGACAGCCGGACTATATCCTTTGGCCGGACTGTTGGACTATGAAGATACAAGATTGAAGACTTCGTCCCGTGTCCGGATGGGACTCTCCTTGGCGTGGAAGGCAAGCTTGGCAATCTGAGATATGTAGATCTCCTCCCTTGTAACCGACTACTGTGTAACCCTAGCCCCTCCGGTGTCTATATAAACCGGAGGGTTTAGTCAAATAGGACAACAACAATCATATCATAGGCTAGCTTCTAGGGTTTAGCCTCTCGATCTCATGGTAGATCAAATCTTGTAATACTCATATCATCAAGATCAATCAAGCGAGGAAGTAGGGTATTACCTCCATCGAGAGGGCCCGAACACAGGTAAACATTGTGTCCCCGCCTCCTGTTACCATCCGCCTTAGGCGCACAGTTCGGGACCCCCTACCGAGATCCGCCGGTTTTGACACCAACATTGGTGCTTTCATTGAGAGTTCCACTGTGCCGTCATCGTAAAGTAGGATGGCTCGTCTCTTTGTCAGGGACAACATCACCTCTGGGGGAGCCCTGACTGTAGGCCAAACTCTCCGACTAGGCGGCTTTGTCATGACCGCCAGTTCGGCCGCTGCGCCGATGGTGACTTCTCGGGTCATCGAAAACAACATTCACATCGGCTCGGAGCTTACCGAGCGGATGAACCCAATGGAGCTCTCCTCTTTGAATGAGCTCTTGGATCGCATCGCCGCTTTGGGAGTCGCTATGGACTATGATTAGGTTGGGCTTAAACCCGACCAAAGGGAGATTAACTCTCCGCCGGTCACCCATCAGATAGCGGTGGTGGAGGAGCAGTGCGGCGATTCTTCCTCTATCTTGAGGACAAACTATGTCTGGATTCGAGCTCTCGAGGCGGATACCCGTCTCTGGGAGGACATCGCCCAAACCCTGAACCTAGAATCAGGCGGTGGGCGGACCTATTGGGCAACACCCGGGCCGAACCTCCTAGATCGAAACTCCTCCTTACAGGTCCCAGATCGGGTCAAGGTTGGACTTAAATCCACCCACCGACCCAGATGCAAACGATCTTTCCCACATTAGGCAAGAGCCCCAGGAGACAGTGCATCACTATTGGGCCAGATTCCTCCTTGTAATGAACAAGGTCAAGGACTATCGCGAGGAAGACACAATTTCATTCTTTTGCAATAATTGCACGGACAAGGAATCCTCAACACCATAAGTCGTCGTGATATAACACGCCCATGAACTTGGCGGCCATAATGCGGAAATCTTGTGCGATGGAAAGCGCTGGAAGACCCAAACAAAATTCAGGATAATCTGGCTCGACTACACACCCGATCCAATTAAAGGGTGCACTCTTATAAGTCGCCCGACTCAATTACAAAGAAGCCAAAGCCCACTACAGGGCGTGGAACCGTATTGGAGGGATGGCTTAACGGGCCCTGCAAAATTCACAGCACAGCGGATACCATACCAACACACAACCTTAGAGCATGTTGGGTACTCCGGCAGGTGGCCAAGAGCCGTGAGGATCTCCTCATTCAAAACGCCGCAGAGCACCATCCCGTGAATAACAATACAGTGTTGACAATCTTCGAGACCTTCGCCTCAAATAATAGGCGTAAGCGAGCACTCCGCATCCTCGCCGATGTCTGCCACGTGGCAGCAATAAATCCATGGAGTGACACGGCTATCACCTTCAATGCCAGTGACGAACCCAAATTCTGAACAGCCCGAGCGCCAGCCGCTTTGGTCCTCAGTCCAATCGTGGACGACTTTCGGCTTACCAAAGTACTCATGGACGGCGGCAGCGGATTAAACCTCATTTATGAGGAGACTCTTCAAAAAATGGAAATAGACAGGAACCGCATTGAGCAAAGCAACACGACCTTCAGAGGAATCATCCCCAGTCGGGAGGCACGTTCTATGCTGGGAAAATCACACTTGATGTGGTATTGGCACTCCGGAGAATTACAGGTCCGAAGAAATTACATTCCAAGTGGCCCCGTTCACTAGCGGATACCACGCCCTTTTAGGGCGGGAGGCATTCACGATCTTCCAAGCCATACCCTATTACGGGTACATGAAGCTCAAAATGCCCGGGCCCAATGGAAACATCACTCTCGCTAGTGATCCGGACATAACACTCCGCGCCAAAAACAAAACAGCCGCACTGGCCCTTGAGGCATTATCCGAAGCCCTTGCGGCGGAGGAATTAACTGTGCTGCGCTCCACAATGGACAGGGACGACGTGATACTCGACAAAAGATCCAAGTCCACCTCTTTTAAACCAGCGGAGGAAATAGTCAAATTCCAAGTCCACCCAACGGACCCTACAAAAACAGCATCCATCGGGGCACAATTAAACCCCGCTGTAGATGCCGCACTACAGGAGTTCCTGCGCGAGAATTGGGACATATTCGCTTGGCATCCTTCAGACATGCCAAGAATCGCACGCAGGCTGCCGAGCATAGCCTTAACATCCTAAAGGGATTCAAGCCGGTCAAGCAGACTCTTCGCCGTTTCTCCGAACCTAAGCGACAAGCCATGGGAGAGGAACTAGCCAAGTTACTGGAGGCCCGATTCATTAGAGAAATAAAACATCCGGACTGGCTAGCAAACCTGGTGATGGTACCAAGAAGGACAAATCACTGGCGCCTATGTGTCGATTTCAAAGACTGAACAAGGCTTGCCCCAAGGATCCTTCCCCCCCCGCATCGATCAAATTATCGATGCTCTTGCAGAACACGACTCATTGTGTTTCCTCGATGCATACTCTGGATACCATCAGATTAAGATGGCGAGTCGACCAAACCATAACACCATTTGTCACCCATCGGCCCCTTCTGTTTTAACACCATGCCTTCCGGGCTCAAAAGCGCCGGCGCTACGTATCAGCGCATGATTCGAGACATATGCGAAAAGCAGATCGGCAAAACAGTGGAGGCATACATAGACGATGTGGTCGTTAAAACCAGACACGTCGACTCCTTAATAAACAACTTGAGGCTCACGTTCGACAATCTCCAAACATATGACATTAAGCTCAACCCGGAAAAATGCATTTTCGGCGTGCCCGCCGGAAAGCTCCTGGGCTTCATTGTCTCCAGTAGAGGAATCGAAGCAAATCCGGCTAAAATCCGAGCTCTGTCACAGTTGGCTATCCCAACTGACCTCAAGCAAATCCAGAAATTAACTGGATGCATGGCGGCCTTAAGCCACTTTATCTCCCGATTAGGAGAAAAGGCATTACCTCTTTATCGCCTTCTTGGCGCCGAACACCGAGTGGGCGGGCCGCGCCTGCCGGATTGGAAGAAATAAAGCCATCTTGGCCACCAACCCAATCTTGGCGCGCCAAATGCGGTGAACCAATGCTGTTATATATAGCAGCAACTCATCAAGTTATAAGCGCATTTCGTCATCGAGCGAGGCGGACGGACATAAATTCCCACTTCAAAAGCGGTATATTATGTATCCACCGTCCTCACTCCATGCAAATCACGGTACCCACATTATCAAAAGATAGCATACGCAGTATTTATGGCATCCGGAAACTACGACACTACTTTCGGGAGTGTTCAATCACAGTGGCCTCGGAAGTACCACTCAACAACATAATAAACAACGCGATGCCACGGGCGGATTGCCAAATGGGCCATCGAGCTCGTCCGTTCGACATAACATATAGACCTCGGCGAGCCATTAAGTCACAAATCTTGGCCGACTTTGTTGCGAATGGACGAAGCGAACTCCCTAAAGAGTATGGCGCGTACTCAATTGGATCATGCACTTGACGGCTCTAAAATGCTGGCTGGTGCAGGGGCTGGCATTGTTACAGCGTCCCCATCGGAGATCTGTCAATCGTACTCAAATACTATACCTGAGACTCCAACAATGCAGCGAATCTGAGGCCTGTTACATGGTCTTCGGATGGCGGTTTCCATGGGCATTCAACGCCTGGAAGTATGTGGGGACTCAAACCTCACAATATCTCAAATAAATGGAGACTTCGACGCCAAGGATCCGAAAATGGCGGCTTATCGCAACGCCGTCCTCAAAATGTCAGCTCGGTTCGAGGGGCTTAAATTCCACCATGTGGCTCAGGAAAACAATCAGGCGGTGGATATCCTCGCCCATATCGGCGCTAAGCGTGACACTGTCTCACCTAACATCTTCTTGGAAAGGCTGTTTAAGCCATCCATGGTATGGGAAGGGTACACCGGTAACAATAGTCCGGACCCGGCCACAACACCAGATACCGAACACTCTGACACAATCGAAGGCTCTGCCATCGAAATAACACCTTCAGCCCACGTGATAATGGCCGTCATCGCCCCGTGGACAGAACCATTCCTGGCCTACCTAACTAGGCAGGAACTACCCGAGGACCAAAATGAGGCACGCTGCATAGTGCGGCGATCTAAAGCCTACAAGGTTCACGAGGGAGAGCTTTATAAGAAAAGCACTACCGGAGTCCTTCAAAGGTGCATCTCCGAAGAGGAAGGGCGGAAGCTTTTGGCAGAAATCCATGTTGGACTCGGCGGCCATCATACTGCAGCCCGGGCCCTTGTAAGCAAGGCCTTCCGTACAGGTTTCTATTGGCCGACGGCCCGGGCAGATGCACAGGATCTGGTCCAACGCTGCGTCGGTTGCCAGATTTTTGCAAACCAAAGCCATATGCCGCCTACCGCTCTCCAAACAATTCCCATTACTTGGCCCTTCGCGGTCTGGGGGCTTGATTATGTCGGACCCCTCAAAGGGGGAACCCATAAGAAAAAATACTTACTGGTCGTGGTGGATAAATTCACCAAATGGATAGAAGCCAAACCCGTTAAAACGGCTGAATCCGGACCGGTGATAGACTTCATATCGGGGGTTGTACACTGTTATGGCGTCCCCCACAGCATCATCACGTACAACGGCATGAACTTTACAGCCGATGAGGTAAAACTTTGGTGCAGCAACATGGGCATCAAGCTCGATTACGCTTTTGTCTATCACCGCAAACTAACGGTCAAGTCGAACGAGCAAATGGTCTTATCATGAGCGGCATCAAACCCAGATTAGTGCAGTCCTTAAAGGAGTTTAACATGCACTGGGTAGAGGACCTCGACTCCGTACTATGGGGGCTGCAGACACGCCGAATCGCACTACCGGATACACACCATTTTTTATGGTGTACGGCGCAGAGGCGGTTTTGCCCTGCGACATAATTCATGACTCACCTCGAGTGCGCATGTATGAAGAAAAAGAGGCCGAGCTTGATCGACAGGACAGTTTGGGCATACGGAGGAGGGGCGACGTGGCAAAAGCCCGTTCCGCATTCTATCAGCAACAGGCTCGAAGGTACCAAAGCAGAGAAGTACGGGCCAAAACTTATAACGTTGGCGAACTAGTTCTACGTCTGCCGGAGAAGAAAAAGAACAACCTCAAGCCCAAATGGGAAGGTCCCTTCATTATTGACCAGGTTCTGACCGGTGGAGCGTACCGTCTGCGGGATGCATCGGACAATCGACTCAAGCCAAACCCATGGAACACAGCCAGACTCCGAAGATTCTACGCCTAGCGCCGGACTCTGTGTTCGTCTCCTTACCCCCGTCCATTTTTTGCACATCCGTTATCTATCTTTTCTCTCTTTCTTTCTTCTTTTTCTATCTCCTCAAGGCCTCAAAAGGCTAACTTGTGTATTGACTACACAGTATTGATGCGCTAACCGCGCTCATTATACCTGGGGGATTCTTATACAGAAGCTTAATATAACTATTTTTTTGGGCTTCATGCCCCATACATGTGTTATTCTTCCGCATGTACCTTTTTTCGCCATTATATACATCGATATGACTTAAGTTTTGGCCAAGCTGGGTTGCCTGGCTCTTGTATTTATGCCCTACGTTCCCGTTAATTCGGCTAGGGCATAAGGGGAGCACTTCTGTGATTATTCTTTGTCGGGTCAGCCGGATGTGTACCTCGGTGGGTGAAGCAGCTAAGCGTTCTTAAGGGAATATTGGTCGGTGAACAAAAGATGACTTTTATCTATTTTGATACATGCCCCGGATGTTTGTAACTGCGTCTCTTTTCATGATTCGACATGCACATTAGGGCATGCATACCCGAGGAAAGGAACCCATACGGAACTATTCTCCCTAGAAGAAGTTTCTTACTATCCATGTAATATAACATAGCTAGTTGGGTACTTATGCATTCAAGCACTTATGACCCCTCGCTTTGGTTTCACACATACCCGGTTTTACATAACGGCGGGTATTCGGATACACTCAGGACTATCGGGTCGGAGGTCGAGAAAAAGGTCCGCCATGACAAATGATTTACAATCGGCTATGGACATTATATATGACATTTAAAGTACCGATCACTTAGGTGACTAAATTCTTCTTCTATACCATCCAGCAGGCTGTCTAGCCTACAATCCTGTTAGGAATACTTTATGCTAACTCTACTTGGTCATACACCAAACCGGCGGGATCTCCTTCCCGCCAGACCCTCTGAGATCCGACCTCAGCCATGTGGTTTGGGCCAGCCTTAGAATATCACGTCTTCACCATGGCCTAGGCTTCCCTTGCACCTTGTCGGCAGGCTGATATCTTCCATAATCGGAAGCGCCACCGTGCTCCCTTGAGCTTCTCTATAAGCTCCCCCATGCCTCCTGGCAGGGAGGCGGATGGCCACAAGGCTTGGGCAATACCCTGCATTACTTGCCGAACTTGTTCGTGCGGTTGTGAGAGCTCGGGTAGAAGATCACCCACGGACTCGGGCATCTCCTCCGCGGGACGACCGTCGGCATACCTCTGAGACATAACTCATTAGCGGCTTCGCGAACTCTTTCAAAAGTTCGTTCCAGCACTTACTGGAAATGCCGCGTCGAAGCCGCTTATTCTCCTTCACGGAGTCTGCAAGCTGGGCTCGAACATCTTTCAGTTCCACGCCCAGCTGAATATTGGCATCTTGGAGATCATTTTTCTCCTAAATGATGCGCGTAAGCACGCGCTCGCCAGCATTTAGCTGTCGATTAGCACGTTGCGCATCCCCCGGCGTGGCCTCCGGATTCACTCCGGAGTCATCTGCAATATCTATTGTTAGATTTGCATGCATGCCGCATACTATATGGTACCCGTCATTCTTTGCAATAGAAACAAGTGTTACTAGAGGGAGCCTTCTCGGACTCCTTCAATGCGGCAACTGCGGCCCGTAGCTGGGCCTTGCACTCTTCCAGCTCTTGAGACAATTGGGTATTCTTCTATGTAAGAACCTGCACAAATAATGATCCTTAAATCAGTTGTGTCAACTGTTTCAAGTCTCAAGGGCTACTGATATATATATATAATCATCAAATTTTCTTACCCGTATATCCTTTACATACTGGTCCGTGGCTCTGGCAAGACCATTTTGAGTAGCACGGATGTACGCGTCTCCCGAGTTGAAGGCATCAAATGCTTCTTGGGAGAAACAAGCGTCACGGACTACGGCCTAGCGACGCCTGTGAGTCATGGCGCTCTCCACTTCGGAATGTGTAACGGATATTTTATCCGCATCCTCTGTAGGAGGAGCATCTGACGTGTGCCCCGTGTTAGCTTCCGCCTCTGTGTCCGGCCCTGGCGCCCGACTGGTGGAGGCGTGATCGGCAACCTCTCCGGACATAGTCCGACGAGCGTTTTTTCCTTCTAGGAAACATGGGTGTTATTATATTTTAAAAGGCGACAACCAGGGAGCGAGGTTTTGTATCATACCTCTGCACCGGTGTCTCAGTCCGGACCGCCTTCCTTTTTAGCCTACCCGACTTTGGTGCCCCTTGTTGGCGAGTCACTGCGGGTTCGGCATGGCGTCCCGAGGGCCTTCCCTGTAAAACACCATATGTGTACGGTAGGTGAAGCGCATAAAAGGGGATCCTTCTCAGAGGTTGGGACTCTGGTCTTACTTACATGCGATGCGGGGAGTAGCCCAGGATAGTCAACTATAATTGCCACCATGGCATCATCACAGCTTAATTGATAGAATATCCTGTCGATCAGTGATGTCTACTACGCAACCTTCTTCTTGTAGACGTTGTTGGGCCTGCAAGTGCACAGGTTTGTAGGACAGTAGCAAATTTCCCTCAAGTGGATGACCTAAGGTTTATCAATCCGTGGGAGGCGTAGGATGAAGATGGTCTCTCTCAAGCAACCCTGCAACCAAACAACAAAGAGTCTCTTGTGTCCCCAACACACCCGATATAATGGTAAATTGTATAGGTGCACTAGTTCGGCGAAGAGATGGTGATACAAGTGCAATATGGATGGTAGATAAAGGTATTTGTAATCTGAACATATAAAAATAGCAAGGTAACAAGTGCTAAAAGTGAGCGTAAACGGTATTGCAATGATAGGAAACAAGGCCTAGGGTTCATACTTTCACTAGTGCAAGTTCTCTCAACAATAATATCGTAATTGGATCACATAACTATCCCTCAACATGCAACAAAGAGTCAATCCAAAGTCACTAATAGCGGAGAACAAACGAAGAGATTATGGTAGGGTAGGAAACCACCTCAAAGTTATTCTTTCCAATCAATCCGTTGGGCTATTCCTATAAGTGTCACAAACAGCCCTAGAGTTCGTACTAGAATAACGCCTTAAGATACAAATCAACCAAAACCCTAATGTCACCTAGATACTCCAATGTCACCTCAAGTATCCGTGGGTATGATTATACTATATGCATCACACAATCTCAGATTCATCTATTCAACCAACACATAGAACCTCAAAGAGTGCCCCAAAGTTTCTGGGAGAATCACGCGAAAACATGTGCCAACCCCTATGCATAGGTTCATGGGCGGAACCATAAGTTGATCACCAAAACATACATCAAGTGAATCACGTGATATCCCATTGTCACCACAGATACACTTTGCAAGACATACATCAAGTGTTCTCAAATCTTTAAAGACTCAATCCGATAAGATTACTTCAAGGAAACTCAATCCATTACAAGAGAGTAGAGGGGAGAAGAAACATAAGATCCAACTATAATAGCAAAGCTCGCGATACATCAAGATCGTGCCAAATCAAGAACAGAGAGAGAGAGAGAGAGAGAGATCGATCAAACACATAGCTCTTGGTACATACCCTCAGCCCGAGGGTGAAATACTCCCTCCTCGTCATGGAGAGCGCCGGGATGATGAAGATGGCCACGGTGAGGTTCCCCCCTCGGCGAGGTGCGGAACAGGGTCCCAATTGGTTTTTGGTGGCTCTGGAGGTTTTGCGGCGGCGGAACTCCCGATCTAATCTCTATTCTGGAAGTTTTACGATACGTAGGTATATATGGGTGAAGGGAGTACGTCGGTGGAGCTACGGGGGCCCCACGAGGCAGGGGGCGCGCCCTAGTGGGGTGAGCGCGCCCCCACCTTCGTGAGCACCTCCGGTATCTTCTGACGTGGGGTCCAAGTCCATCAGGTGGGTTTCCTTCCAAAAATAACTTCTCCAGTTGATTTCGTTCCGTTTTGACTCCGTCTGATATTCCTTTTCCTCGAAACACTAAAATAGGCATAAAACAGCAAATCTGGGCTCGGCCTCCGGTTAATAGGTTAGTCCCAAAAATAATATAAAAGTGGAAAATAAAGCCCAATATTGCCTAAAACAATAGATAATATAGCATGGAGCAATCATAAATTATAGATACGTTGGAGACGTATCAAGCATCCCGAAGCTTAATTCCTGCTCGTCCTCGAGTAGGTAAATGATAAAAAAGATAATTTTTGATGTGGAGTGCTACTTGGCATAATTTCAATGTAATTCTTCTTAATTGTGATGAATATTCAGATCCGAAAGATTCAAGACAAAAGTTCATATTGACATAAAAATAATAATACTTCAAGCATACTAACAAAGCAATTATGTCTTCTCAAAATAACATGGCCAAAGAAATTTATCCCTACAAAATCATATAGTCTGGCTATGCTCTATCTTCACCACACAAAGTATTTAAATCATGCACAACCCCGATGACAAGCCAAGCAATTGTTTCATACTTTTGAAATTCTCAAACTTTTTCAATCTTCACGCAATATATGAGAGTGAGCCATGGATATAACACTATATGTGGAATAGAATGGTGGTTGTGGAAAAGACAAAAAGAGGGGAAGATAGTCTCACATCAACTAGGCGTATCAACGGGCCATGGAGATGCCCATCAATAGATATCAATGTGAGTGAGTAGGGATTGCCATGCAACGGATGCACTAGAGCTATAAGTATATGAAAGCTCAACAAAAGAAATTAAGTGTGTGTGCATCCAACTCGCTTGCTCACGAAGACCTAGGGCAATTTGAGGAAGCCCATCATTGGAATATACAAGCCAAGTTCTATAATGAAAAATTCCCACAAGTATATGAAAGTGACAAAATGAGAGACTCTCTATCATGAAGATCATGGTGCTACTTTGAAGCACAAGTGTGGTAAAAGGATAGTAGCATTGTCCCTTCTCTCTTTTTCTCTCATTTTTTTATTTTTTTATTTGGGCCTTTCTCTTTTTTTATGGCCTCTTTTTTTCCTTTTTTTATTTTTCGTCCGGAGTCTCATCCTGACTTGTGGGGGAATCATAGTCTCCATCATCCTTTACTCACTAGGACAATGCTCTAATGAATGATGATCATCACACTTTTATTTACTTACAACTCATGAATTACAACTCGATACTTAGAACAAAATATGACTCTATATGAATGCCTCCGTGATGTGCGGGATGTGCAATGACTCATGAGTGACATGTATGAAAGAATTATGAACGGTGGCTTTGCCACAAATACGATGTCAACTACATGATCATGCTAGCAATATGACAATAATGGAGCATGTCATAATAAGCGGAGCAGTGGAAAGTTGCATGGCAATATATCTCGGAATGGCTATGGAAATGCCATGATAGGTAGGTATGGTGGCTGTTTTGAGGAAGATATATGGTGGGTGTATGATATGGGCGAAAAGTGCTTGTATTATTAGAGGCTAGCAATGGTGGAAGGATGGGAGAAAGTCGTATAATCCATGGACTCAACATTAGTCATAAAGAACTCATATACTTATTGCAAAAATCTAGAAGTTATCAAAGCAAAGTATTACGCGCATGCTCCTAGGGGATAGATTGGTAGGAAAAGACCATCGCTCGTCCCGACCGCCACTCATAAGGAAGACAATCAATAAATAAATTATGCTCGACTTCATCACATAACGGTTCACCATACGTGCATGCTACGGGAATCACAAACTTTAACACAAGTATCTCTCAAATTCACAATTACTCAACTAGCATGACTCTAATATCACCATCTCCATATCTCAAAACAATTATCAAGCATCAAACTTCTCTTAGTATTCAACACACTCATAAGAATTCTTACAAATCTTGTATGCTTAGCATATTATGATTATTTAAGCAAATTACCATGCTATTTAAGACTCTCAAAATAATATAAGTGAAGCAAGAGAGTTCAACTATTTATTCAAAATAAAACTACCACCATGCTCTAAAATATATAAGTGAAGCACTAGAGCAAATGACAAACTACTCCAAAAGATATAAGTCAAGATCAATGAGTAGTCGAATAATTATACAACTATGTGAACACTCTCCCATTTAAGAATTTCAGATCTTGGTATTTTATTCAAACATCAAGCAAAGCTAAATAAAACGACAATGCAAGGATAGCACAACTCATGTGAAGAAGCAAAAACTTAGGCTCAACTGATACTAACCGATAGTTGTTGAAGAAGAAAGGTGGGATGCCTACCCGGGCATCCCCAAGCTTAGATGCTTGAGACTTCTTAAAATATTATCTTGCGGTGCCTTGGGAATCCCCAAGCTTGAACTTTTGTGACTCCTTAATTCCTCTCATATCATGGTTTCTCTTTTTATCAAAAGCTTCATCCACACCAAACTCAACAAGAACTTGTGAGATAGGTTAGTATAAACTAATGCAAAACCTTATCATTTTCTACTTTAACAAATCACTAAAATTATTATTCAACATTGCATACTAAATGCCTCTGCATATTTAACACTCCTATCCTCAAATAGAATCATTAAACAAGCAAACATATGCAAACAATGCAAACATAACAGCAATCTGCCAAAACATTATACTCCCTCCGTCCTTTAAAGAGTGTACTTCCAACTTTCTTGGAAAGTCAAACTTTTTTATAGTTAACCGTGTCTATATAATAATACATCAACATTTATGCCATCAAATTAGTAGCATTGGATTCGTGATAAAATATACTTTCATCATATACCTATTTGATTTCACAAACATTGATATATTTTTGCACAAACTCGGTCAAACTTTGAGATAGTTTGACCCTCCAACAAAGCTGGAAGTACACTCTTTAAAGGACGGAGGGAGTAGTCTGTAAAGAATGTAAGAGTATCAATACTTCCCTGACTCCAAAAATTATGAACTAAAATTCCCACTGTAATAAATTTATCAGAGCTCAATATGCAGAAAGATTCAACATTATACCACTCTCTGACTTTTCTAGGGATTTTTTGCAACAGCGGTAAACTTTCTGTTTTCAAACAGCAACATGTATAGTAGCAAAATAAGCATGGGAAAGGCTATCCTTGACTTTTTTTATTGAAACTAGAAATGCAAAACACTAATCTAAATAACAGCAAGCAAAAACTAACAAAAGTAAATGACGCTCCAAGCAAAACACATATCATGTGGTGAATAAAAATATAGCTCCAAGTAAAGTTACCGATGAACGAAGACGAAAGAGGGGATGCCTTCCGGGGCATCCCCAAACTTAGATGCTTGGTTGTCCTTGAATATTACCTTGGGGTGCCTTGGGCATCCCTGAAAGAGAGGATTACAAGTTCTTAAGGACAGATAAGGCCCGAAGGCTTACAAATTAAAAAGATAAGATGCCCGTAATCCCTTTTCTGTCCCTATCTTCAGGAGGTAGGTTAAGGGCGGGAAGGGCAAAGGAGTGCCTACGTGAGCTACAGTGCGAGAAGGCACCAAGGGAACATCAGGGGCTCTCCGAGAGAAGGCTTGACGGGGCGGCGGCGACGGAAGCAGAGCTCGAGGCAGGCGGCGGGGCGTCAAGCCTGTTGTCGAGGCACTCGCCCTCGTACTCGGCTTGACGGCCTTGTCGCCATCCTCTTCCCTTCCGCAGCCTCCCCACGCCAGCCGCCCAAGGAGGCGACCGGGGAGTTCAAGGAGCCGGCGACGCGGATGATGGGGTCGCCGTAACAGCTGGAGCGGCGCCCGACAACTAGTTGGGCCGCTACCCTCGTCGCCGCTGTCGCTCTCCTCCTCGTCACTCTTGCTCGAGGAGGAATCTTCGCCATCGGAGGAGCTATCCACGCAGCACCTCGCCCGAAAGTGCCAAGATCCCCAAGACCTTGGCGGAGAGGAGATCACCCTCCATTAACTTAAAATGGAGGGTAAACCCCTTGACAGGTTGTGGATGCGGGCGACGTCTTCCACCCACGATCAAGGTACATCACATTAGGGGCTGGGAATACAACGCGGACTCGCGTACCGCTGATCCCACAGCCCCTCATGTGCAACCTTAACGTCTCGGGCGGATCCGACTCCATCGCCATCGCGAACGGAGCTGGAAGCCGAGAGGCAACGACGAGGCGCCAGCGCAGCAGCGAAGAACTCGCAAGGGTCGTCCCCCGTATGGACCGCCGCGGGGAAAGGAGTCGCCGGCGGGGGCGGAGACGGCGCGCCGCCCCGCCCGCCTCTTCCCCGAGCGCCTCGGGCTCGTCCACGGCCTCGCCCCCGGGGAGGAACCGCCGACGGAGGCGGAGACGGCGCACCGCCTCGCCCGCCTCTCCCTCGGGCTCCTCGGCCTCGTCCACGACCTCGCCCCCTCCCTCTTCCCCTCGCGGCTGGCTCAGCCACCACGGGCGTGGGATTGGGAGGGGTGCGATGCCCAGCTGCGACCCTCGCCGCCACCGACGAAGAACCAAGGTTCCCCTTCTCCATGGGGAATGGGAGAAAGGGAGCAAGAAGCTGAAGGGAGGAAGGATGGGAGAATGCGTGCTTCTGCGTTCCCCTTCCGTCCCTCTTAAAAGGAGCAAAGTGGGGGGCTCGGCCGCCCCGCTCGACGAATCAAGGCACAGGAAGAGCAGGGAATCAGGGCAGACCTGCTGCCTCTCTGCCGAGGCGGCCCATGACCCGATTCCACCGTCCGTGACCCCAAGTGCATGGGAACCACGTGGCGGAAATGCAGAAGCGAGGCGACGGATGAGGCGACCTCTCCGCCGCCACGCCGCCCACGACTCCTGATTAACGCGTCTGTTACTGGAGGAGCGGTGACGCGCGTGCCGCTCGTGGGAGGCGTGGTGGGTCCAAGGCAAATAACGGCGTAATCAAGACCACGCAGCGCCCGTGCACTTTTTTTGGGCCTGGCCCATGAGCTTAGCGCCGTGTGTGGCCCGAGCCCGGGGCTCTGTCCGGTGTACTAGAGTAGGGTACCCTAGTACCCCGAACTTCGTCTGCAGACAGTTGCAGCACCTGCGGCGGGCGGCTTGATGGCCGCCAAGATCCTCGGCAGACTCCTTGGAGCCATAAGAACAAAGCATCAAGACCCGGCAAGAGGAGCTTGCGGGAAGGCCACTCAGGGCACAAAGGAAGCGAGGCCCGGCAAGAGGAGCTTGCGGGAAGGCTTGGCGGGCGCTGAACCCCCAAGCGCGACAAGGTTCCGCCGTGCAAGGCGCTTGCGGGGACAGGCGACCTCTCCATCTCCGCTCCAGCTCACCCGCCAATGTGTCACCACAGGGCTCTCCCAGGGCGGCGTGTCGGTGGGCTGCGCAGCCGGCGGAGAATAGCGACAAGCAGCGCCGACAAGCTACCTTCGTGGCGGATGGAGGCGCACTTGAAGGTCCTGTTACCTTTGTTGAGGCGACCGTGGACGGGCATTGATGACTCTTGTCCCTTGCCGTCGAGTTAGGTATAGATTACTATACACTTTGTACAAAGCGGTGTACCAACCCAGGTTTTTACCATTGTAACCTTGTCTACTTGCCATCTGTGGTAACCCCTTGTGCCTATAAAAGGAGGCCCGAGGGCAACGTAGAGGAGGTTCGGCTGGTTTCGGTCCAGCTCCAGCTTAGTTCATCACGTTCAGGCTAGGTTTTGTAGCCCGCATTGCTCACTCTCCACGGACTGTATCCGAGTAGAATGTTTTTAATGAAAGAGGGAAGTTTGAAGAAGGACGAAAGGCTTATCTGATACCGCAGCCTCCGGCAACTCTGGCTTGCCGCAGACCCCGGTAACCCTGGCTTGCCGCGGCCCCCGGCAACTCTGGCTTGCCGCAGCCCCCGGCAACTCTAGCTTGCCGGGGCTTGGACGCCGGCGCACCTTTCTTCTCTTCGCTGCTATTTCAGTTCGAGAACAATTTATCTAGTGCGCGATAAGTTATTTTGTAACATACACTATCTTAGGCAATCGAATGCCTTTATTACTTCCTTTACTCGATTTCTTCCTTGTATGTTTTCACCCTCGCTTCGAAACTTGCGGTCAGAGCACCCTTGCCAGCGGCGAGTCGCGGAACTTCAGCAGCCTCTTTGGCAAGCGGGTCGCTACCGACAAGCAACCTCGTCGCGGACTAGTCGCAGCTCACTTAAATTGTTGGCGGACTCGAAACAAAATAAGGGTGCGACGATCGATTTGGTTCCTCCACGCACAGGTTTTCCATACAAAGTACTTATCGTTCGAGGAAGATAACTTGAAAATTTAAAACTGGTCGCTTAAACTTAGTAACTTAGCTTTTACATTGTCCATTCTCCGGCAAAGCGACAGTTCCTCGGCGGCGCTTGTCGGCCCACACCATTCTTTCCTCCTCCCCGGTTAACTTGTGGGTGGAGGAACCTTCTCCTCGTTTGAGAAGAAAGAAGAGAAAAGGAAGTTATGGAGCCCCAATGGCTCATTATAAACTACGGGTCTTGGTGCTGCACAAGATGTTAGTAAACACATGCATATTTAATTATGAAAGCATGTATTAACAAAAATGCGCAACCATAGGCTTTTCTTGATGCCGGGTCTGCGCGCGGCTTTGTACAAAGGATTACATGCAACAGCGGCAAGACTTGTACAAAGGGTGGTTGCTTGAGCAGGTTCCGGCAACAGCGCCCTCATGGGTAAAACTTGCGAAGATGCTCTATGTTCCAGGAATTGCTCACGGAAAGCCGTCTTCGGTCTCAAAGGCGGACAGCGCGGGCCTAGTGATTTCGTTTTACCCGATAAGGGCCTTCCCACTTGGCGTCAACTTGTTTGAATTCTTGGCGGATTGAGCGCGCGAAGAACAAGGTCGCCTTTCGAAGCTTCGGCATTAACTGCGGCTATGGTAGCGATGCAAAGCTTCTTGGTAACGAGCAGCTCGTCAAAGAACTGAAGGCGATCTTCCTCGAGGAGCAGCAGCGTCATCTTGCCGCAGCTGCTCTTGCTCAAACTCATCATAGCGAGCACTCGAGGTGACCCGTATCTGAGTTCCGTGGGGAGAACTGCCTCTGCTCCGTAGACTAGAGCAAAGGGTGTGCGGCGATGGCTCGATTTGGCGTCGTCTGATCGACCAAAGAACCACTGGCAGCTCCTCGATCCAGTTCCTTCCGCACTTGTGCAGCCTGTCGAAAGTTACGGTCTTGAGTCCTCGCAGCACTTCAGCGTTTGCTCTCTCGCTTGACCGTTGCTTCTCGGATGAGCAGCGGAAGCAAAGCAGATCTTGGCGCCAAGATCTTGGGCATAGTGCATGAAGGTGCGACTTCGTGAGCTGTGTGCCGTTGTCGGTGATGATCCGGTTAGGAATCCGAAGCGGCAAACAATTGACTGAAGAACTTGGCGGTGATTGTCGATTACCTTCCTCACTTGGTTCCACTTCCGGCCACTTTGTGAACTTGTCGATTCACGGACGTACAAGTATTCAAAGCCCCGACAGCTCGGGGAAAGGGCGAGGATGTCGAGCCCCCAGACGAGAAGGGCGAGGATAAAGGGATCGTCTGGAGAGCTTGAGCTGGCTGGTGTATCTGTTTTGAATGGGCGGCATGCTTCACACTTGGTTACTTGTGCGTTGCATCTGGAGGGCTTCGGCCAGAAGAAACCTTGCCGGAAAGCTTTGCGGCAAGTGCTCTTCTTGCCAATGTGGTGACCACATATGCCTCCATGTATCTCCGCCAACAGCTTCATCCATCCTCCGGCAAATACACTTCAATTTCACTCCGTTGAGTCTTCTTACATGCAGGATGTTGTCAACAAACTGGTACATACTTGACTGCCGGGCTACTTTTTCCACTTCTTCTTGCTCTTCGGGAAGTTCTCCTGTCTGAAGGAAATGGACGATCTGCTGCGCCCATGTTGGAGCCTGTGGATCGACAACGAGGACTAAAGGCTCAACTATCACTGCGGGACTATCAGCTTCTACGGCAAAGACCTGCGGGTCTGCCGGAGCTCGATGATCCCCGCCAAGCTTGCCGGAGCTAAGCTTGTCGGGAGCGTTTGCTTCAACGATACAAACCGCATGGTTTGTCGGAGCAGACTGCTCCTCAGTGACATTTGTGTTGGTTTTAGGGACCTTCTTGGCGGCGGCTTCGGAGAGCTCCGCCGGAAAGTAGTCGCCGGAAACCAATTTTCTCTTCTTGCTCTGTCCTGTCGATGGTGTCACGGTTGGCTGAGTCAGCTTGAGCACAAAAATCCCTGGTTCCACAGGTAACTTAAGTGCGGCACATTTGGAGAGGCCATCAGCTATATCATTACATGCTCTTGGAGCGTGTTCCATTTGCGAGCCTTCAAAGTGCTCTTCAGCTTCCTCACTTCATCGACGACGCTTCCATCAACGGACTCTGGTAATCTTTATTTACTTGGCGGACGACAAGCTGTGAGTCTCCCCTGACAATGAGCTTCTTAATCCCAAGGTCCACCGCAATCCTGAGACCGGCAAGCAAGCCTTCGTACTCTGCAGTGTTGTTTGTTGCTTGTTCCTTGGGAAAGTGCATCTGCACTATGTACTTGAGGTGCTCTCCGGTGGGTGCGATAAGCAGCACGCCGGATCCGGCGCCTTGCAGCGAGAAGGCACCATCAAAGTACATCAGCCACTCTTTATTTGCCTCCTTGACGGGGATGCTCGTCTCTAGAATTTCTTCATCTTGCGTCGGCGTCCACTCTGCTATGAATTCTGCCAATGCCCTGCTCTGGATAGTGGAAGTGCTTTCGAACTTGAGACCAAAGCTTGACAGTTCCAGCGCCCACTCAACAATCCTGCTGTTTACGGATTCGCAATATCCTTCAGTTGAAAGCGAGTGACAACTGTTATCTCATGTGCTTGGAAGTAATGGCGCAACTTTCTCGAGGCCATAAGGAGGCGAAAAGCAGCTTCGCACACCGTAGTACCTCGATCTAGCCCCCGCAAAGGGAACCGACAATGTATCTTGGGCGCTGCACCATCCTCTTCCGTATCTTGTCGCAACCTGCGCTGATCCGTCCTTGTCGGGACCCGAGCTTGACGGCGAAGCATCTTGCTTGTCGCTGGATGCGCTGCCTTGGTTGTCGGCTCATCATCCGCCTCCCTCTCCGCTACTAACGCAGCACTAACCACTTGATTGGTAGCTGCTATATACAGCAACAACTTCTCTTGTGGCTTAGGTGCGACAAGTATTGGGCGGAGGATGTATCTCTTCAAGTCTGCGGCGCAGCCTCCGCCGAGTCCATTTCATTGGACCTGCCTTTTCGAGAATCTTGAAAAGGGCGTATGCGTTCAACAGATTTAGAGATGAACCTGCTAAGAGCAGCCACGCAACCGGCAAGCCTTCTGACATCCTTGACGCGCTTTGGTGCTTCGATCTGCTCAATGGCCTTGATCTTGTCGGGATTGGCTTCAATTCCCCGCTGAGATACAAAGAACCGAGAAGCTTGCGGAAGGGACTCCAAACACGCACTTCTCGGGGTTGAGCTTGAGGTTGATCTTGCGCAGGTTCGCAAGCGTCTCATCAAATCTTGAACTAAAGTCGCTCTGTCCTTGCTCTTGACCACTATATCATCCATGTAGGCTTCTACATTTCTGTGTATCTGTGGTCCAAAAGCATCATGGACTACCCTTGCAAAGGTTGAACCAGCATTCTTCAAACCGAAGGGCATCCGTATAAAGCAGTACGTGCCACACGGTGTGATGAATGCGGTTTCTCCTCATCCTCTTCGCCATGAAGATCGATGATATCTGAATATGCATCAAGAAATGAAAGCAGATCGCATCCGGTTGTGGAGTCAACAATCTGGTCGATCTGCGGCAAGGGAAATGGGTCCTTGGGACAAGCTTTATTAACATCTGTGAAGTCAACACAAAGTCTCCATTTCCCATTAGCCTTGCGCACCACTACGGATTGGCCAACCACGTGGGGTGGAGGACTCCTCGACAAGCCCTGCTGCTTCCAATTTCTTGATTTCTTACGCTATGAACTCTTGGCGCTCCTTGCGCGGTTCCTAACTTTTTGCTTGACGGGCGGCGTGAGGACGGACAACTAGGTGGTGCTCAATTACTTTCGGGAGCGCTGGGGATGTCGGATGGTTGCCATGCAAAAACATCGACATTCGCCCGCAGAAAGCAACGAGCTTCGCCTTCCTATTTAGGATCAAGCGTGGCACCGATGGTGAAGGTACCACCGGTCCGTCCTCCTTGGCGGGCACCTTCTTGGTCTTTGGCGGAGCTGCCATCGTCTTGTTGCACTTGCGGTGCAGCTCGATGGTGCGTCCTCGGCGGTAGCGCAGCACTCGCAGAGGTGCGCTTGCGGAGGGCAACAGAGCTCTTCCGGACCTAGTGGTCTTCTTCCTCCGGGAGCTTCAGCGGCAAGTGGTTTGCTATCCGTCCACGGCTGCTGCATCCGGTAAATCTTGTCGGCGCGAGATAAGCGCATCTTTCTTGTCGTCGTGGACAGAAATGGCGCTTATCGGGCCAGGCATCTTAGTAGGTTGTATGCATAATGAGGCGGCCATGAACTTGGCGAGTCTTTGGGCGGCCAAGTATGCCATTGTAGGGCGATGGGAAATCGGCTGACGTCGAGCGTGACCCTCTCGATTCTGAAGTTGAGTTCAGCTGCCGAATATTACCAGCAACGTGATCTTCCCTTTGGGCTTGCTCCTCTGTCACATCCCAGATAGACCATGCATTAGGGTGTGCATCATGTTTAAATTTCATCTGAATTTGAAGCGGGAAGGCGAAACCCCGAACACCCCCCTAAAATAACTAGGGTTTACTAAAATTTAATTCAATGAATCAAATGCCCTTCAAAATGCTCATCCCCTTTGTTTGGGTTTAAGATCCATGTCAAAGAAGGTGGGACATTTTCTAGGTCACCAAGGGTTCTAAATTTAATTCACAAAATTCTGAAATGGGCATTTTAAACTATGGAAAATATTTTAAGTGTTCAAAATTGTTGAACTAAAATGTTTTATGTTGGGAATATTCAACTAGTGACCAGGAGCATTTTGGTAATTTTTGAAAAGGTTTTGGTATTTTTAAAACCCTAAACAGAGTTGCATAAATAGAAAAGATAAAAAAAGGAAAACCCTTACTGTCACAAGACACTCGGCCCACTGCCTGCCCAGCCAGCCGGCATGGCCAACAGCTGCTTGGCTCGGCTTGAGAGGCAGCTGGCCGGCCGGCAGCCTTGAGCGCGCGCAGCTGGCCGCCGCCACCTTCGCCCTCGCCGCCTCGCCGACCGGGGCGACCCACGCGTCGTCTCCCGACCCCAGACACCGCACTTCCCCCCGCCTCTCTCTCGCTCGCTCTCGACCTGGCCGGCGCCATCGCCGACACGCCACCGTCACCGTCGTGCTCCCGCCGTCCACGCACCTCGCCGCCATGTCAGCGCTCCGCCGCACCGATTACCCCTAGCCAGCTAGTCCCCTCGCTCCAAGACCCCGAGACCACTACTCCGACCTCGCCCGAGTCCAAGGCGCGGAGATCCCCATCGTCGCCGCCGCCGCATCGATCCGCCCGACCCGGCGAAGCTTCCCGCAGGTTCACCGTGAACCTAGCTACCTCTCTATCCTCTCCGTTCTCCCCTCTTGCACCACAACGAGCACCCGACGATCGCTGAACTCACCGCCCTTGGCGCTCGTCGCCGACGAGCCTCCGGTCACCTATTGGCCGCACCGCTATGTCCATCACACTCACCACTCTCCACGAGGCTAACGTACACTCCCGAGCCTCGCCGAGGCCGCTAACCCCTAACCCGTCGGTGGCCGAGCCCGTCGCCGCCCGACTTCGTCGCCGGGCGCCACTCGGCCACCCCTAACCCAACCCGACCCCACCAAACACCGCGGCTCACCTCTAGCTACCGTAGATGCTCCCAGCGCTCCATTTGGAGCCGGGCGTGCAAAGTCACTTGCTCCGCCGCGTCTGGCCTCGGCCGGCTGACGCGGTGAGTTGACCTCACCGTGGGCCTGTTGACCCTCTGGGTCAATGACAGGTGGACCCCCTCCGGCTAATCTAATTAGGATTAGTTTTAATTAAAACTAATTAGCTAAACTAACCTGACATGCGGGTCCCACTGGTCAGTTTGACCTGGACGACCCCGTTGACCCCTGACGTCATCTTGACCTCATCTTTGACGCATTAATTCAAATTCTGGAATTATTTTTATATACTAAAATCCGAATATAATTCAAATTTCAAATGCTTATAACTTTTATTCTATAACTCCAAATGCAAAGATTTATATATGAAAATTTATCAGAAAAATACACTCTATCCATTGGTACAGGTTTCATGCATGTTAAAACAAGTTAACTATGCTGAATAACCAGATTAAGATTTTGCACCATTAGGACTAACTCACATGATCTATCATTTGAACCTTTGGTTCAAATGAGATCATCCCCTGTCCCTCCAACTTGCATTAGGCCAACACACATTCATCTTGCCATGTCATAGCATGCATCATATTGTTGCATATTGGGTGTATGTTTATTTTGGTGTGTTTTCATGATAGGTTCTGCCCCCGAAGATAACCTTGATTACCCACCTGAAGGGCAGTTCTCTACCCCAGCTCCATCAGGCAAGCAATTCATTGAACATTCCGATACAAACCCTTGTTCTCGCTTCTGCTCTCATTTTACTGCATTAAGACAACGCGATTCAACTGTTGTGTGCTGCGGTAGTTGAACCCATTTCCTTTGCATGACTGTCATTGCCACAATAACTAGATGAAACCCACTAGTATGTGTAGGAGTTGATTGAGCCATGTTTGTGATTCCTACCATGCTATGCTTGCTATGCTTAGAGTTGTGTCGTGTCGGCTCATCGGGATGATGAACTGGAGTGAAAGGTTGTGTTGGTTCGAGAGTGTAAGTGTTGAACACGATTTGGTAAAGGTATCGATGAGAGGCCATGTAGGAGTACATGGTGGGTTGTTTCATTGAAGCCGAACTTAAGAACTGAGATATGTGTTTGTGATCCATGAACTAGCTACTACCACACATTGGGCCCGAAACCAATGGACCCTCTAAACTTCTTAACCACCCCTGTTCATAGTCCGGAGTTGCAAGTAGTTTACGGTGTTTGTAGCATCTTTGGGGGCCGCATAGCTGACCTTAGGGGTGGGTTGTGTTGCGGTAGGCACCGTGGCCGGTGTACCGAGTGCCCGTTTGGTATCTCGGGAACCCTGCACACATCGTTCGGGGCTGTATGGGAAACCTCGGCCGGACTCCCTGCGGATGGAACCGAATAGGCGATAAACTGGACTAGGGACTTGAGTGTTTAGGTAGGCTGTGGCCGACACCCACGTTGGGCTTCCGCTTGAAGGTTGCAGTACATGTCGGTAAACGACGATAAGTGGTGAGCGTGTGTGAAGAAGTATACCCTGCGGGGTTAAATATGATCTATTGAATAGCCGTGTCCACGGAGAAGGACTTCTGGGTTACCTATATCAGTTCATAGACAAGTAAATGGATACTACTAAAAGCCTCAAGATAAGTGTGAGTATCGTGGATGGCCCTCTCGGGGATGACGAGAGAGGATCCACGGTGGAGTATTGTGATGGTGGATAGTGGACTGGTGTGCGACAAAATGCTTTACAAAGTGTGTCACGAGGATAGCTTAGCCAAGAGTCAAAGCTGGCTTGCTGCATTTAACTCCACTTCCTTCCTTGAGAATGTGCATGTATGATAGGATTACGTGGTAAGACTTGCTGAGTACTTTTGTACTCATGTTTGCCTAATCGATATTTTTAGAGGACTATACCACCCCTCCGACGGATTCTATGTAGATGTTGACTTCGACGAGTAAGCTAGCCACCCAGGTGGCGATCTAAGACTTGTGAAGGGCCGTTGTAGATAGGAAGGTTCCAACAAGCTTTCTTTCTTTCTAGCGTCTGTACTCAGACTACTTTGCTTCCGCATGTGCTTGTATAATTGTATGACTTGAGTGTTGGGTCATGTGACCCCTACCTGTATGACTATGTTATGTATGGCTCCTCGGAGCCTCTTAAATAAAGTACTTGAGTTGTAGAGTTTTGTTGTGATGCCTTGTTGTATTTACTCATATCGGGCATATTGCGTGTATGATTGAAATGCTTGGTATGAGTGGGATCCGACAATCTAATTGTTTATCCTTGGCAGCCTCTCATATGGGAAAATGTAAGTCTTGTGCTTCTGGGCGATAGTAGTCCGCTACAGCCGGTTCACGGAGTCCTGCTAGCCCAGACTACTGCTTGGACACTTGGTGGCGGCATGTGATTCATTTCGTTCCTATATCATCCCTTCGGGAAATGTCACGCGGTGATTCTTGGAGTCCTGCCTAGCCTGCTGCCGGGATACGGAGTCCTGTTAGCCAGTGCTACAGCCCAAGTTCATACGTTGATGACCGACATGCTCGAGGTGTTTCATGTATACTGTTCCCATAGGTTAGTGCCGCTTTGGGTTCACGACTAGCCATGTCGGCCCGGGTTCTTTGTCATGTGGATGCTAGCGACACTATCATATCGTGAGCCAAAAGCATAAGCGGTCCCGGGCCATGGTAAGCGACACCTGTGGAATACCGTGCGTGAAGCCGCAAAGTGATATGAGGTGTTACCAGCTAGGTCGATGTGACTTGGAATCGGGGTCTGACAGCGTTGGCATCGAGCAGGGCTGCTGTAGGTCCGCTTAAGCCAAACTGGTGAAGTTGAGTCTAGAAATGCTTTAGTTATATGTAGGGGAATTGATTGTGGGAGGAGCGTAAGGCTCTTTTACTCCTTTACCTTATGCCCTCTCGATCCGAGTCATCCTCTTCTCATTCAACGTGGGTTTAGGACTAGGCTCTCTTCTCTCTATCAGGTTCACGTGTTACTATCCGTAGTACCTTGTAGGATTGTTGGTTACATCCCCAGTTCAGTATTACTAAATTTTAGTATGCTATTACTTGAACCAGAACCTTGATATGATGTTGTTGAGTGGTTTTTGCAAATCTGATTTTGAATGTCTCAAATTTGATTTGAGCATTTACAGATGTTATGCTGCCCGATTTTCCCTAGGAATTCTAATGCCTTTGCATTATGGCTGTGCTTTCAGATGGCCACCCGTTCCCAGAACCAAGTGGTTCGCCTGACTCGCTGCATCGATGTGTGCGGTCACACGGCCATGTTGGTTAGGGTGATGATTGAGGCTGGTTATCGATGGTATCCTCGAATATACCGTCGAGGAGCAGTTCAGGATTTCAATCAAAGCCAATATCTATGCACGGTCGGATTTATCCATCCTATCCCGGACTCTTGAGCCACTTCACTGTTCCTATGGGCTCGGAATCACTATTGGAATGTCTGTACAAGATGCAGCCTATTCCATGATGACTATTATTCGAGCGGGACTGCTTTTTGAGCAACACCGACTTCCGCTATATGCGGCATCCCTTCACGGGCGCATGGCTACCTCGAGTCTGTCAATGATGCAACCCATGAGGACTCACTCCTCCGTACCACTCTTGAGTTGTTGGAGGACAAGGACCGTGAGAACCGGGCTTTGCGTATGGAGCTGTATAATGCCCGTTCCGACCACCTGGGCTACCTCGACTAGGTTTGCACCTGCCGTGCAAGCCGGGTGTATGGACATGAGAGATTTGTACCTGTCTTGGGCGAGTTTGCCGGACTTCATGGAGTGGCGTGAGGTTGGAGGCATCACTCCTCCTCGTGGGCCTCTTCTGCCACCCTTTGTGGGTCCACGGCCACATCCGAGTCCTTATGGTCCACAGGCTCCACAGGATTATCATTCTCCTGACGACCATGTTCCACTTCAGTGTCAGGTGGTGATTTCTATGAGGACTACTATGGAGCTGCCTGAGATAGTAGTAGTATTCCTAGTATGGTACTAGTTGTGTTTCCACCGTCCTGCGTGACTCTTGGAATACGACTTAGTGTGTATCATTCCGGAGGTGTAGAAAAATAATGTATAGGAGTTGGAATGCTTCCGATGAGATGTAACGCCTTTCCTTATAGTTGTACTCCGTCAGGCTTGTACTAAACTATGAATGGTGTGTATGACCGTTGGTATATATATATATGGCAGCTTATATTACCATGTCATGCGAATAAACATCTCTGCATTCCATACTGTCCATTACCTTCCGCACTTCCTTGCTAAATTCTGCCATCCTGGTTTAAACCTTTGTTTTGTCTCCCGGGATGGTCAACACTCGAATTCTCCTGCTGTTCCGAGGCGGGGAGAGGCGATGCAGCCGAAATGTGAATCTGCCGCAACCGCCATCTTTGGCTGAGGTGATCTTTGAAGCGAGCGCAATAAGCCTTGAAACTAACCGCTTATTGGGCGCATTGAACAAAACACAGCCCGCCACCGAGAAGCGATGGGGTTTCACTCAACGATTTCGTCAAGCTATATCCTCCAAAATTTAAATGCTCCGTCGAGCCACTCGACGCGATGATTGGCTCATGATATCCATCACAAGCTGCGTTCCGCCAATGTCCGAGGTGACAAAGTTACCTTTGCCGCCTATCATCCGGAAAACCCCCGTCTACGGTGGGAAAACTATGAGGCTATGCGTCCGGCTGGACAAGTTACAACTTGGGATGAATTGAGTGCCGCCTTCCGCGAGCACCATATTCGAGAAGGACTTATGGACCGCATAAGCGTGAGGAATTCTGCAGTTTCACCCAAGGCCGGCTGAACGTGGATGCCTACAGCCGCGAATTCGGGAGGCTAGCACGCTATGCTCCCGAAGAAGTTTCTACCGATGCTAAGAAGCAGGCGAGGTTCCGTAAGGGACTTAGCCCTGAGCTACGCCGAGATCTCCGTCTGCATGAATGTACCTCTTTCTCGAAGCTAGTCAATAAGGCTATCAGCGCCGAGACTGGGCAGACTGATTTCGAGGCTTCACGCAAGCACATCCGTGATTACGGATCATCATCCGCTCTGGTTCCCGAAGCGCGGGTTTGGGTCCCAAATACGGCTCTACCACCCAGGTACACCCCGAGGCCATCCTTCGAGGCGCCTCGCCCCAACCAGCCGTATTTTCCACCCAAGACATATGGAGGCCCAACTGCTAATGTGGCCCCACGGCCAAATGTGATCACTTGCTTCAAATGTGGAGAGACGGGCCACTATATTCGAGAGTGTCCCCAGAACAACCCCAATCAAGTGGAAAGTCATTGGCGCGGCAAGCCAACAGAAAGGTTCCCTATGCCAAGCCGGTTGCCACCGCTCGTGGCCATGTCAACTATGTCTCTGTTGAAGAAACCTATGAGGATCCCAACGCCGTCCTCGATGCGCTCCTTGTTAATTGCCATCCGCAAGCTGTTCTTTGATCTTGGAGCATCTCATTCATTTATTTCTGAGAGCTATGCTCGATTGCACAACACCACATTCTGTGACATGCCTACCTCCATGGAAATTCAAACTCCTGGTTCTAGATGGCAAACCTCTAGAATAAGTCATGGGAATGAAATTCTTGTCGACAGATTAGTCTTTCTTGCATCTCTAATAGCTCTCAAGTCCTCGGACATAAACATCATCTTGGGTATGGACTGGATGTCAGCCCATTATGCTAAGATCGATTGCTCTACTAGAACCGTTCAACTTACCCATCCTTCGGGCAAAACAGTGGATGTTTTAACCCGAGTGTCTAAGCGCCAGCTTTACTCCTTAAATGCCAACCCTCTTCCAGATCTCGAAGATATTCCGGTAGTCCGTGATTTTCCGGATGTCTTTCCGGAAGAACTGCCAGGTGTTCCACCTGACAGGGATGTCGAGTTCGTGATAGATCTTGTTCCCGGAACCGTCCCAATCTCTAGGAGACCTTATAAGATGGCACCTCTAGAACTAGCTGAACTTAAGAAACAACTCGATGAGTCCTTGCAAAAGGGTTTCATCCGTCCTAGTTCATCTCCATGGGCTTGCCCCGTCCTCTTCGTCAAGAAGAAGGATGGTACGGATCGGATGGTTGTAGATTACCGACCTGTCAATTTGGTCACTATCAAGAACAAGTATCCGCTCCCGGGATCAACGATCGTATGATCAGCTCGCTGGATCCTCGATCTTCTCAAGATGGATTTGAGGTTGGGCTACCATCAAATCAAAATCAGAACGGGACATACCTAAAACGGCCTTTGTCACTCGTTATGGCCAATCGAGTATACCATCGTGTCCTTCGTTTAACCAATGCTCCAGCCACTTTCTCTCGGTTAATGAACTCAATCTTCATGGAGTATTTGGATAAATTAAATCGTGGTATACCTCGATGATATACTCATCTACTCCAAGAATGAGGAAGAACATGCGAACATCTAAGGCTAGTATTGATGAAACTTGAGAGCACCGCCTTTATGCCAAATTCTCTAAATGTGAATTTGGTTTGCGAAGTGACCTATCTAGGACATGTAATCTCGGTAAGGGAATTGCTGTCAATCCCGGCGAGTTCAAGCCGTCCTTGATTGGACTCCACCGAATCGGTAAAAGCAAGTTCGAGTTTCCTCGGTTTAGCGAGCTATTGCCGCCGCTTCGCCGAGAATTTCTCTAAAGTTGCTAAACCTCTAACCGAACTCCTCAAGAAAGATAAGAAGTTCGAGTGGGCCCACTGATCGAGATCAGCTTTCAGGAACTGAAAAGACGCCTGACATCTGCTCCCGTACTTATTCCACCAGATTTTTCTAAGGACTTTATTATCTATTGCGACGCCTCGCGACAAGGACTAGGTTGCATACTCATGCAAGATCGTCATGTGATTGCCTACGCATCTCGACGATTCGTCCACATGAGGATAACTATCCCACACACGATCTAGAGCTTGCAGCAGTGGTTCATGCACTCAAAACCTGGCGACATTACCTTCTGGGTAATCGTTGCGAAATCTACACTGATCACCAAAGTCTGAAATATATCTTCACCCAACGGTTTGAATCTCGAGGCAAAGGCGTTGGGTCGAGTTGATACAGATTTCGACTTAGGAATATCCTACACCCGTGCAAAGCCAATGTCATGGCTGGCGCACTAAGTCGCAAATCTTCTTGTAACAATTTGATGTTACAACAAGGTCAACCAATTCTCCACGAGGAATTTCGTAAGCTTAACCTTCACATTGTTCCTCGAGGATTCCTTTCCACCCTGGTGGCGAAACCTACCCTTAAGGATCAGATCATCAAAGCACAGAAGGTAGATCCGGGAATCTCCCGTATCAAGAGAAATTTCAAGAAAGGAGTCGCAGATTGTTTCTCCATTGATGAACAAGGTGTCGTGTTCTTTGGGGACCGTCTAGTGGTTCCCAAGGTGCGCAACTGAGGCGATTGATCCTTAAGGAAGCTCATGACTCTCCTCTCACCATTCATCCCGGTAGTACTAAAATGTATCAAGATCTCGCAGAGGTTTTGGTGGACTAGGATGAAGAGAAATCGCTCAATACATTGCTAAGCTGCGACGTTTGTCGTCGAGTTAAAGCAGAGCATCAACGACCTGCTGGTACCCTTCAACCTTTGGAAATTCCTGAATGGAAATGGGATAAAATCGGTATGGATTTCATTACGGGTTTCCAGGACCAAGAGAGGAATAACGCTATCTTAAATCGTTGTTGATCGTCTTTCCAAAGTAGCCCACTTCCTACCTGTTCGTGAGAGTATAACCGCTAGCCAGCTAGCTGATTTGTACATCTCCCGAATAGTGTCTCTTCATGGTGTTCCATCGAGATTAACTCCGACCGTGGGAGTCTCTTCACCTCTCGATTTTGGGAAAGTTTCCAAAGCGCTATGGGACTCGTCTCTCCTTTAGCACCGCTTTCCATCCCCAATCAAGTGGTCAAGTAGAGCGAGTCAATCAAATCTTAGAGGATATGCTTGAGCTTCATCATCTCCTTCGGCATGAATTGGGAGAAATGCCTTCCATTCGCCGAGTTTCGCTTATAACAACAGTTATCAAGCGATGCAGGCAAAGCCCTTTCGAAGTTCTTTATGGACGAAAATGTGAACGCCTCTTAAGTGGTCAGAAACCGGGAGAGACAACTCTTTGGCCCGGATATGATTCAGGAAGCCGAGGAACAGGTTCGCGTTGTTCGTGAGAATTTGAAAACAGCCCAATCTCGTCAAAAGAGCCAATATGACCGCAAGCATAAGCCTATGGCTTATGAAATTGGCGAGAAGGCTTACCTTCGGGTTTCTCCTTTAAAGGGAACCCATCGATTCGGTATCAAGGGCAAGTTGGCTCCTCGTTACATTGGACCCTTTCGCATTCTTGCCAAACGAGGGGAAGTTGCCTACCAATTGGAACTACCTCCGCATCTTTCCAAGGTCCATGATGTCTTCCACGTTTCCCAACTCAGGCATTGCTTCTCGGATCCTATCCGTGGAGTGGACCACGAGACGCTTGATCTCCAAGATAACCTCACATATCGAGAGTACCCCGTTCGTATCCTCGATCAAACCGAGCGTACCACTCGACGTCGGAATATCAAGTTTCTAAAGGTTCAATGGTCAAACCATTCCGAGCAAGAAGCAACTTGGGAAAGGGAGGATCGTCTTCGACTTGAGTACCCCACCTTTTTCAAGAACAGATTCTAAATCTCGGGACGAGATTCTTTTGAGTGGGGGTGAGTTGTCACATCCAGATAGACCATGCATTAGGGTGTGCATCATGTTTAAATTTCATCTGAATTTGAAATGGGGAAGGCGGAAACCCCGAACACCTCCCCTAAAATAACTAGGGTTTACTAAAATTTAATTCAATGAATCGAAATGCCCTTCAAAATGCTCATCCCCTTTGTTTGGGTTTAAGATCCATGTCAAAGAAGGTGGGACATTTTCTAGGTCACCCAAGGGTTCTAAATTTAATTCACAAAATTCTGAAATGGGCATTTTAAACTATGGAAAATATTTTAAGTGTTCAAAATTGTTGAACTAAAATGTTTTATGTTGGGAATATTCAACTAGTGACCAGGAGCATTTTGGTAATTTTGAAAAGGTTTTGGTATTTTAAAACCCTAAACAGAGTTGCATAAATAGAAAAGATAAAAAAAGGAAAACCCTTACTGTCGCCATTTTCGGCCCACCGGCTGCCCAGCCAAAGAACAGCCATGGTAGCTGCTTGGCTCGGCCAGCAGCAGGCTAATGCCCGGCCGGGCGAGCGCAGGGCGCGCCACGCAGCTGGCCGCCGCCTGCTTCGCCTCGCCGCCTCGCTGACCCGGGGCGACCCGCGTCGTCTCCCGACCCCCCAGACACCGCACTTCCCCCCCCTCTCTCTCTCGCTCGCTCTCGACCTGGCCGACGCCATCGCCGACACGCCACCGTCACCGTCGTGCTCCCCGCCGTCCACGCACCTCGCCGCCATGTCTGGCCGCTCCGCCGCACCCATTACCCCTAGCCAGCTAGTCCCCTCGCTCCAAGACCCCGAGACCACTACTCCGACCTCGCCGAGTCCAAGGCGCGGAGATCCCCATCGTCGCCGCCGCCAGATCAGTCGCCCCGACCCGACGAAGCTTCCCGCAGGTTCACCGTGAACCTAGCTACCTCTATCCTCTCCGTTCTCCCCTCTTGCACCACAACGAGCACCCGACGATCGCCTGAACTCACCGCCGCGGCGCTCGTCGCCGACGAGCCTCCGGTCACCTATTGGCCGCACCGCTATGTCCATCACACTCACCACTCTCCAACGAGGCTAACCGTACACTCCCCGAGCCTCGCCGAGGCCGCTAACCCCTAACCCGTCGGTGGCCGAGCCCCGGTCGCCGCCCGACTCGTCGCCGGCGCCCACTCCGGCCACCCCTAACCCAACTGACCCCACCAAACACCGCGGCTCACCTCTAGCTACCCGTAGATGCTCCCCGCGCTCCATTTGGAGCCCGGAACGTGCAAAGTCACTTGCTCCGCCGCGTCTGGCCTCGCCGTGGCTGAGCGCCGGTGAGTTGACCTCACCCGTGGGCCCTGTTGACCCTCTGGGTCGATGACAGGTGGACCCCCTCCGGCTAATCTAATTAGGATTAGTTTTAATTAAAACTAATTAGCTAAACTAACCTGACATGCGGGTCCCACTGGTCAGTTTGACCTGGACGACCCCGTTGACCCCTGACGTCATGCTGACCTCATGCTGACGCATTAATTTAAATTCTGGAATTATTTTTATATAATAAAATCCAGAATATAATTCAAATTTCAAATGCTTATAACTTTTATTCTATAACTCCAAATGCAAAGATTTATATATGAAAATTTATCAGAAAAATACACTCTATCCATTGGTACAGGTTTCATGCATGTTAAAACAAGTTAACTATGCTGAACAACCAGATTAAGATTTTGCACCATTAGGACTAACTCACATGGTCTATCATTTGAACCTTTGGTTCAAATGAGATCATCCTATCCCTCAACTTGCATTAGGCCAACACACATTCATCTTGCCATGTCATAGCATGCATCATATTGTTGCATATTGGGTGTATGTTTATTTTGGTGTGTTTTCATGATAGGTTCTGCCCCCGAAGATAACCTCGATTACCCACCTGAAGGGCAGTTCTCTACCCCAGCTCCATCAGGCAAGCAATTCATTGAACATTCCGATACAAACCCTTGTTCTCGCTTCTGCTCTCATTTTACTGCATTAAGACAACGCGATTCAACTGTTGTGTGCTGCGGTAGTTGAACCCATTTCCTTTGCATGACCTGTCATTGCCACAGTAACTAGATGAAACCCACTAGTATGTGTAGGAGTTGATTGAGCCATGTTTGTGATTCCTACCATGCTATGCTTGCTATGCTTAGAGTTGTGTCAGGTCTGGCTCATCGGGATGATGAACTGGAGTGAAAGGTTGTGTTGGTTCGAGAGTGTAAGTGTTGAACACGATTTGGTAAAGGTATCGATGAGAGGCCATGTAGGAGTACATGGTGGGTTGTTTCATTGAAGCCGAACTTAAGAACTGAGATCTGTGTTTGTGATCCATGAACTAGCTACTACCACACATTGGGCCGAAACCAATGGACCCTCTCGGCTTCTTAACCACCCCTGTTCATAGTCCGGAGTTGCAAGTAGTTTCGGTGTTTGTAGCATCTTGGGGCCGCACGCAACGCTGACCTTAGGGGTGGGTTGTGTTGCGGTAGGCACCGGGTGTTGTGTACCGAGTGCCCGTTTGGTATCTCGGGAACCCTGCACACATCGTTCGGGCTGTATGGGAAACCTCGGCGGACTCCTGCGGATGGAACCCGAATAGGCGATAAACCTGGACTAGGGACTTGAGTGTTTAGGTAGGTGTGGCCGACACCCACGTTGGGCTTCCGCTTGAAGGTTGCGAGTACATGTCGTGTAAACGACGATAAGTGGTGAGAGCGTGTGAAGAAGTATACCCTGCGGGGTTAAATATGATCTATTGAATAGCCGTGTCCACGGAGAAGGACTTCGGGTTACCTATATCAGTTCATAGACAAGTAAATGGATACTACTAAAAGCCTCAAGATAAGTGTGAGTATCGTGGATGGCCCTCTCGGGGATGACGAGAGAGGATCCACGGTGGAGTATTGTGATGGTGGATAGTGGACTCGTGTACGACAAAATGCTTTACAAAGTGTGTCACGTAGGATAGCTTAGCCAAGAGTCAAAGCTGGCTTGCTGCATTTAACTCCACTTCCTTCCTTGAGAATGTGCATGTATGATAGGATTCTGTGGTAAGACTTGCTGAGTACTTTTGTACTCATGTTTGCCTAATCGATATTTTTCAGAGGACTATACCACCCCCTCCGACGGATTCTATGTAGATGTTGACTTCGACGAGTAAGCTAGCCACCCAGGTGGCGATCTAAGACTTGTGAAGGGCCGTTGTAGATAGGAAGGTTCCAACAAGCTTTCTTTCTTTCTAGCGTCTGTACTCAGACTACTTTGCTTCCGCATGTGCTTGTATAATTGTATGACTTGAGTGTTGGGTCATGTGACCCCTACCTGTATGACTATGTTATGTATGGCTCCTCGGAGCCTCTTAAATAAAGTACTTGAGTTGTAGAGTTTTGTTGTGATGCCTTGTTGTATTTACTCATATCGGGCATATTGCGTGTATGATTGAAATGCTTGGTATGAGTGGGATCCGACAATCTAATTGTTTATCCTTGGCAGCCTCTCATATGGGAAAATGTAAGTCTTGTGCTTCTGAGCGATAGTAGTCCGCTACAGCCCGGTTCACCGGAGTCCTGCTAGCCCAAGACTCTGCTTGGACACTTGACTGGCGGCATGTGATTCATTTCGTTCCTATATACGTCCCTTCGGGAAATGTCACGCGGTGATTCTTGGAGTCCTGCCTAGCCTGCTACAGCCCGGGATACCGGAGTCCTGTTAGCCCAGTGCTACAGCCCAAGTTCATACGTTGATGACCGACATGCTCGAGGTGTTTCATGTATGCCTGTTCCCATAGGTTAGTGCCGCTTTGGGTTCACGACTAGCCATGTCGGCCCGGGTTCTTTGTCATGTGGATGCTAGCGACACTATCATATACGTGAGCCAAAAGACGCAAACGGTCCCGGGCCATGGTAAGGCGACACCCGTGGGAATACCGTGCGTGAAGCCGCAAAGTGATATGAGGTGTTACCAGCTAGGTCGATGTGACTTGGAATCGGGGTCCTGACATCCTCCCTGGGTTGATTCCTTGGAACGTACCAGTTTCTTCGAGCTCGCTGTCAGGGATTTGGAGTTTCTGGAGTACTGCGGAGGAGATCAAATTCAGGCCGGCCCCGCCGTCAACCAACATCTTTGTGACCTTGAGGTTGCGGATGGTTGGCGAGACCAATATCGGCAAGCACCCGACCGCAGTGATGCGATCAGGGTGATCCTCAATGTCGAAGATGATGAGCGTGCTGGACCACTTCAGAGGTTTGCGTGACTCTATGGATGGTTCTGCTGCATTGACCTCGCGCATCCATTGCTTGTGTTGGCGGTGCGAGGTATGCAGAGACGCACCACCATCGATGCAAAGGACCTCTGTTGCCTTTTGAAACTCATGCTCATCAGTCTCGTCGTCCTCATCGTCTTCGTCATCTTCATCTTCATCTTCTTCCTTGTCGCGGCCACGGGGAGGTCTGTCTCCCTGCCGCTGCTTGGCCTTGCCATGGCGTCCTCCCGGCGGGTCTCTTCTTACTTGCCGCACCTGCACCTTCTTGGGCTTTCTCCTTGTCTACTTCGCTCGTATTCAGCTTTCGTAGCTCAACAAGCTGCTCGACTTTCTTGCAGCTCTGGAGATCGTGGCCCTTGGTGCGGTGGATTTTACAAGATCTTGTTTGTTGGAGCTGCCGGGCTTGTCGGCGCCGCCACAGCTTGGCGGTCGGCGTCAACGGCAACCTCCTTGCGGAGCCACCGCCTTGGCTTGGTTGGCAGCACCATCCTTGCGGACTGCTCGACAACTAGTACTTCTTGGTTTTTCTTCCTCCTGTTGTTCCGCCCGGCTATTCCTTGACGGGCGATCCTTCACTTGTCGATTCTGCTCCCACATTCTCTCACAGGAGTCTTCTTCCTTCTTCAGTAGCGTGCACACTTGTCGGCCGGGCGTATAGCTCGTTGGCGTCTTTCAATTGCACATCGCCATCTCCTCCCTCATCCTGCGATTTCGTACATTACGATGGAATGCACCGATAACCGCCGCAGGTGGACATGTGGGATGTTGTAGTGCACTCGATTGAATCTCGGATGAATTTTTGAGAGACTCCCCTCCTTACGGGCAAGCAGGTGGAGATCACTCTCCGGCCATGAGGCTTGTGGTCACTGTGAAGGCGCCAACAAACTGGTGGCACAAATCTGCCAAGAAGAAATAGAGCCATCCGGCAAGTGCATGAGCCAAGATCGGCGTTTGGCTTGAGCACCAAGGGAAGTAGTTGGCGAGGATCTTGTCGTCTCGCCCCCCGCAGCCTGCACGCGATGGTGTAGATCTTGAGAACTCCGATGGGTGTGTCCTGCCGTCATACTTCTCCGCACGTCTGGTTTGAAGTTTTTCTTGTCGGGCCACCGGACTTGCCGCAGCTCACGAGTGAACGCAGGGCAACCCACCGCGACTGCAAGTCGCTGGTTCCCATGGTGCATGCATATCGACGATGGGCCCGCGCGTTGGTCGGATTGACGACGCTTCTCTTGGCGCTTCGATCGGGTTCGGCGTCCTCTTCTTGCCGTTCGAAGAACTTGGCGCTGGTCGCGACGAGCTCGCGGATCCGGCGACGCTGTGGAGTCGCTGTCGAGGTAGATCCGGCGAGTCGGCGATCTTGGCCTTCGGAAGGGAGTGTCTGTAAGTGCACCCCGCAAGTCTCGTCGCCATCGGCTCGCGCCTTGTCGCCCGCCGCGATTCTGGCGCTTCGGTTGCCAGCGGGGCGTCGCCGTTGGCGGCCGATGAGACTTTGGATTGTGGCCCTCCACTCGTCGACCTTATCGGCCGTCGAGGGTAATCTAGTAATAATCGGGCTCTTGCCAAGGCTTCGCTGGCGTGGTTGGCGGCAAGGGCGTACGGAGCGAAGAACGGGATATGCTCGGACTCCTAACCAAGTTAGGAGGAGCAGCATCCCGCCCTAGGGACCGTACCCCACTCGTACCGGCATGCTGAGGCGCATGCGGGTCTCGAGGGCCTCGGGATCCTCCAGCTTGGCCTTGATCCAATGAGCGTATGGCGCCGCGGGTATCATGACGCTGTCTGTCCCGCACCTCCTGCGAAGGACGCGGTGCAGATTCGGACGCCGACGCCCGCGCCGCGTTGTCCTTGGACCTGGCGGCATCGTGTGCTCCCTCGGTGACGCCGGTCCCTCCGCCAGCGTTTCCCCCACCACCTGACGGCTCCGGTGGTGGTGGGTTCGACGCGGACGGCTCAGCTGCTGCCGAAGGCTTCTTCTTCGGCGCCATGTCGACGAAGACGTCGATGGAGTTGCTAGTGCGACCGCCGGATCGGGTTCACACAACCTCGACGCCCCCTACCTGGCACGCCAAAGATGTCGGGGGCTGAAGTGCTGATCGTGTCCCACGAGCACCTACGGGACCTGGGTCCCTTTGTGGTTCGGAGGGGGGCGGAGATTGCGCAAAGAGCGGATCGAGGCGATGCGCACACGAGGGTTTTTACCCAGCTTCGGAGCTCTCCGGAGAGATAATACTCCTACTGCTGCTTTGTGGATTCTCTTATCTTCTTGCCAGGGAGCAATGCGGGCTACAAAACCTAGCCTGAACGTGATGAACTAAGCTGGAGCTGGACCGAAACCAGCCGAACCTCCTCTACGTTGCCCTCGGGCCTCCTTTTATAGGCACAAGGGGTTACCACATATGGCAAGTAGACAAGGTTACAACGGTAAAACCTGGGTTGGTACACGCTTTATAAAGTGTACGATAATCTATACCTAACTCTGACGGCAAGGGACAATAGTCATCAATGCCCGTCACGGTCGCCCGAACAGTGTAACAGGGACCTTCAAGTGCGCCTCCATCCGCCACGAAGGTAGCTTGTCAGCGCTGCTTGTCGCTACTCTCCGCTGGCTGCGCAGCCCGCCGACACGCGTCCTTGGGAGAGCCCCGTGGTGACACGTTGGCGGGTGAGCTGGAGCGGAGATGGAGAGGTCGCCCGTCCCGGCAAGCGCCTTGCCGCGGCGGGAACCTTGTCGAGCTTGGGGGTTCAGCGCCCGCCAAGCCTTCCCGGCAAGCTCCTCTTGCCGGGGCCTCGTTTCCCTTTGTGCCCTGAGTGGCCTTCCCGGCAAGCTCCTCTTGCCGGGGTCTTGACTGCTTTGTTCTTATGGCTCCAAGGGAGCTGCTGAGGATCTTGGCGGCCATCAAGCCGGCCCGGCCGTGGGGTGCTGCAACTGTCCGTGCACGAGTTCGGGGTACTAGGGTACCCCTACTCTAGTACACCGACAATCCCCAAGCTTAGTCTCTTGCCACTCCTTATTCCATAGTTCATCGAATCTTTACACAAAACTTGAAAACTTCACAACACAAAACTTAACAGAAAACTCGTGAGCTCCGTTAGTGAAACAAAACAAAACACAACTTCATGGTACTGTAATTAAATCATTCTTTATTTATATTTGTGTTAAACCTACTGTATTCCAACTTCTCTATAGCTTATAAAATCTTTTACTAGCCATAGCATCATCAAAATAAGCAAACAACACACGAAAAACAGAATCTGTCAAAAACAGAACAGTCTGTAGTAATCTGTAACTAACCAAAACTTCTGGAACTCCAATAATTCTAAAATAAATTGTTGGACCTGAGGAATTTGTCTAGTAATCATCTGCAAAAAGAATTAACTAAATAGCACTCTCCAGTAAAATGTTTTAGCTAATATCGTGAGCGCTAAAGTTTCTGTTTTTTACAGCATGATCATAAAGACTTCACCCAAGTCTTCCCAAAGGTTCTACTTGGCACAAACACTAACTAAAACACAAAACCTCATCTAAACATAGGCTAGATGGATTATTTATTCCTAAACAGGACCAAAAAGCAAAAAAACTAAAATAAAATTGGGTTGCCTCCCAACAAGCGCTATCGTTTAACGCCCCTAGCTAGGCATTATGATTTCAATGATGCTCACATAAAAGATAAGAATTGAAACATAAAGAGAGCATCATAAAGAATATTACTAGCACATTTAAGTCTAACCCAATTCCTATGCATAGGGGTTTTGTGAGCAAACAATTTACGGGAACAATAATCAACTAGCATAGGAAGGTAAAACAAGCATAACTTCAAAATTTTAAGCACATAGAGAGGAAACTTGATATTATTGCAATTCCTACAAGCATATATTCCTCCCTCATAATAATTTTCAGTAGCATCATGAATTAATTCAGCAATATAACCAGCACCTAAAGCATTCTTTTCATGATCTACTTGCATAGAAATTTTATTACTCTCCACATAAGAAAATTTCTTCTCATGAATAGTAGTGGGAGCAAACTCAACAAAATAACTATCATATGATTGAAAATTAAGATCAAGATGACAATTTTCATGGTTATAATTATTCTTTATAGCATACATGTCATCACAATAATCATCATAGATAGGAGGCATGCTTTCATCATAGTAATTTGCTCATCAAAGCTTGGGGGACAAAAAATATCATCTTCATCAAACATAGCTTCCCCAAGCTTGTGCCTTTGCATATCATTAGCATCATGGATATTCAAGGAATTCATACTAACAACATTTCAATCATGCTCATCATACAAAGATTTAGTGCCAAACATTTTAATGCATTCTTCTTCTAACACTTTGGCACAATTTTCCTTCCCATCATACTCACGAAAGACATTAAAAAGATGAAGCGTATGAAACAAACTCAATTCCATTTTTTTGTAGTTTTCTTTTATAAAGTAAACTAGTGTTAAAACAAGAAACAAAAAGATTTGGTTGCAAGATCTAAAGATATACCTTCACTTACCTAGCCTCCCCGGCAAAGGCGCCAGAAAAGAGCTTGATGTCTACTACGCAACCTTCTTCTTGTAGACGTTGTTGGGCCTGCAAGTGCACAGGTTTGTAGGACAGTAGCAAATTTCCCTCAAGTGGATGACCTAAGGTTTATCAATCCGTGGGAGGCGTAGGATGAATATGGTCTCTCTCAAGCAACCCTGCAACCAAATAACAAAGAGTCTCTTGTGTCCCCAACACACCCGATACAATGGTAAATTGTATAGGTGCACTAGTTCGGCGAAGAGATGGTGATACAAGTGCAATATGGATGGTAGATAAAGGTATTTGTAATCTGAAAATATAAAAATAGCAAGGTAACAAGTGGTAAAAGTGAGCATAAACGGTATTGCAATGATAGGTAACAAGGCCTAGGGTTCATACTTTCACTAGTGCAAGTTCTCTCAACAATAATATCATAATTGGATCACATAAATATCCCTCAACATGCAACAAAGAGTCACTCCAAAGTCACTAATAGCGTAGAACAAACGAAGAGATTATGGTAGGGTACGAAACCAACTCAAAGTTATTCTTTCCAATCAATCCGTTGGGCTATTCCTATAATTGTCACAAACAGCCCTAGAGTTCGTACTAGAATAACACCTTAAGATACAAATCAACCAAAACCCTAATGTCACCTAGATACTCCAATGTCACCTCAAGTATCCGTGGGTATGATTATACGATATGCATCACACAATCTCAGATTCATCTATTCAACCAACACATAGAACCTCAAAGAGTGCCCCAAAGTTTCTACCGGAGAATCACGACGAAAACATGTGCCAACCCCTATGCATAGGTTCATGGGCGGAACCCGCAAGTTGGTCACCAAAACATACATCAAGTGAATCACGTGATATCCCATTGTCACCACAGATATGCATGGCAAGACATACATCAAGTGTTCTCAGATCTTTAAAGACTCAATCCGATAAGATTACTTCAAGGGGAAACTCAATCCATTACAAGAGAGTAGAGGGGGAGAAGAAACATAAGATCCAACTATAATAGCAAAGCTCGCGATACATCAAGATCGTGCCAAATCAAGAACACGAGAGAGAGAGAGATCAAACACATAACTACTGGTACATACCCTCAGCCCCGAGGGTGAACTACTCCCTCTTCGTCATGGAGAGCGTCGGGATGATGAAGATGGCCACCGGTGAGGGTTCCCCCCTTCGGCAGGGTGCCGGAATAGGGCCCCGATTGGTTTTTGGTGGCTCTGGAGGTTTTGCGGCGGCGGAACTCCCGATCTAATCTCTGTTCTGGAAGTTTTATGATACGTAGGTATATATGGGTGAAGGGAGTACGTTGGTGGAGCTACGGGGGCCCCACGAGGCAGGGGGCGCGCCCTAGGGGGGTGGGCGCGCCCCCACCCTCGTGAGCACCTCCCGTATCTTCTGACGTGGGGTCCAAGTCCATCAGGTGGGTTTCCTTCCAAAAATAACTTCTCCAGTTGATTTCGTTCCGTTTTGACTCCGTCTGATATTCCTTTTCCTCGAAACACTGTAATAGGCATAAAACAACAAATCTGGGTTGGGCCTCCGGTTAATAGGTTAGTCCAGAAAATAATATAAAAGTGGAAAATAAAGCCCAATATTGCCTAAAACAATAGATAATATAGCATGGAGCAATCAAAAATTATAGATACGTTGGAGACGTATCAATCAGCTCCACAAATATGTCTGGATCCTCTTCGAGTCCGGGATCGAGGGCCCGGTCAGGGTCCTCCGATTGTGGAGGCAGGCTATTGACCTCCCTTACAGCTTTTCGCAGTTCCTGCCATGAAACGGCAAGGTAAAAACTTATGACGATGAATGTGGGAAGGATGGGAGTAAGAAGTGACAACTCACTCAACTTGGAGGGTTGTACATGGAGAATCCATCCCGTGTCTTAGTGCGGATGAACTCCTCTTCCTCTCCCTTGTACAAATCGGATATAATTTTTGCTAGAGTAGCAACTGAGTCCGGTCCCTTACGTCCGCAAGGGTGGCATCATCTTCCCCGTTAAAGTGCCACATGGGGTGCCCTCGATATTGAAGTGGCTGCACCCCCCGCATTATGCATATTGACATAACCTCGATTATTGTCAGTCCTGATTGAGCCAGCACCTTTATCCGGCCCATCAGGTAAAGGACTTCTCCGTTTTCTTCCTCCTGAGGGCTCCATGGGTGCCAGCTTCGGCGTTTCTTCAAAGGGGCATTGTCGAACTCAGGAAGACCAATCCGAATAGGATCTGGAAGGGGGACGTCCTCCATATAAAACCACTCCGAAGGCCAGTCTTCGCACGTCTTCTTCGGGGTACCGGACATGCATCCGGTCTCGGCGATGCGCCATACTTCGGCTCCGCCCACTTGATATATTGACCCCTCCTGTGTACGGGGCACAAGGCAGAATAGTCTCTTCCACAACTCAAAATGAGCTTCGCAGCCCAGAAATAGCTCACAAAGGGCTACATAACCAGCGATGTGTAATATGGAAGCAGGGGTGGAGTTATGCAACGGGAGGCCGTAAAACTCCAGGAGCCCTCGGAGGGACGGATGGATTGGAAATCCAAGTCCCTTAATAAATAAGGGACGAGGCATACCCGCTCCCCCTTGGAGGGGTTGGGAAAGCTCTCCGCTTGCTCCCCGCCATTATAGGTGGCGAGCCCGGCTCGAACGGGGACCATATACACTCGAGGGAGAAATCCCTGGGTCAGTAACTCCACTAATTGGCTGTGAGGGAGGGAACACTTCTTCCAATCTTCGGGCTTAGGGCTACGGGAGAGAGAGGAGGAGCTGCGATGGCCGGCCATGCTAGAATGGATTTTTCCGAGCGCGCTCCGATGGATACTCGCCGTGGAAGGATGGTGTGATTTGGATCTAAGAATCCCCGTCTCTTTAATAGACAGTTTACTCACATAGCTAGGGTGGCAAATGTAAAAATGCCCTGGCTTCTCGCATTCGCTCGACTCGTGGAGGATGGCCCTTATTGGACGCGGAAGCCAAGAAGTGCAACATTTATGGGAAGTCGGACACTACTCGGCATGTATTCAAGATTTGGAGAGGAACCCGCCTTGCAATGCCGAAGACAATCTGCACGCCGGACTCATCGTCATTGAAGCCTGGTTCGGGGGCTACTGAGGGAGTCCTGGATTAGGTGGTCTCCGGACAGCCGGACTATATCCTTTGGCCGGACTATTGGACTATGAAGATACAAGATTGAAGACTTCGTCCCGTGTTCGGATGGGACTCTCCTTGGCGTGGAAGGCAAGCTTGGCAATACGGATATGTAGATCTCCTCCCTTGTAACCGACTCTGTGTAACCCTAGCCCCCTCTGGTGTCTATATAAACCGGAGGGTTTAGTCTGTAGGACAACAACAATCATACCATAGGCTAGCTTCTAGGGTTTAGCCTCTACGATCTCGTGGTAGATCAACTCTTGTAATACTCATATCATCAAGATCAATCAAGCAGGAAGTAGGATATTACCTCCATCGAGAGGGCCCGAACCTGGGTAAACATTGTGTCCCCCGCCTCCTGTTACCATCCGCCTTAGACGCACAGTTCGGGACCCCCTACCCGAGAGCCGCCGTTTTTGACACCGACAATAACCTTGCGCCGGAGACCCTTACGGGTCCCCGTGGCCTTCTTCTTGGCCTTCTTCACTGGCACCTCGTAAGGCGCCGGCACCAGCATCTCCGTTAGGAGAGCGTCTGCTGGATCTTCGGGCAGGGGGGCTGGACAATCGATCTGCTCTGCAGTCTCTACCCAGTCCTGTTAAAATGGCGTGGAGGCTTAGATCCCGCGCATGGTTATACTGGGGAGAATAACATCTTATGAGATGTGGAAGACTTACCGGATTGGCGGGGCGCTTTGCGCAGAGTCCGCGATCCTCGGTAAGGGGAGGTGGTACCTCGGCGCCCTTGAACAACACCTTCTAGACGTTCTTGTGCGTCATGTCGAAGAGCTCTCGCAGCGTCTGGTGCTCGGCCGGGTCGAACTCCCACAAATTGAATGCCCGTCTTTGACACGGGAGGATCCAGCGGAAGAGCATGACTTGGACCACATTGACGAGCTTGATTTTCTTGCTCATCATGTTCTTGACGCAGGTCTGGAGTCCGGTCAGCTCCACCGAGGAACCCCAGGATAGGCCCTTCTCTTTCCAGGAGGTGAGCCACGTGGGGATTCCGGATCGAAATTCGGGGGCCGCCACCCAGTTGGTGTTGCGTGGCTCGGTGATGTAGAACCACCCCGATTGCCAACCCTTTATGGTCTCCACATAGGAGTCTTCAAGCCAGGTGACGTTGGGCATTTTGCCCACCATGGCGCCTCCGCACTCCGCTTGCTGGCCGACCACCACCTTCAGTTTAACATTGAAGGTCTTCAGCCACAGGCCGAAGTGGGGCTTGATGCGGAGGAAAGCCTCGTACACGACGATAAACGCCGAGATGTTGAGGATGAAATTGGGGGCCAGATCGTGAAAGTCCAGCCCGTAGTAGAACATGAGCCCGCGGACAAACGGGTGGAGAGGAAATCCCAATCTGCGGACGAAGTGGGTAAGGAAAACCACCCTCTCATGGGGTTCTGGAGTAGGGACGATCTGCCCCGCATCTGGCAGCCGGTGTGCGATATCCGCGGCCAGATATCCGGCTCTCCGTAGCTTTGTGATGTTCTCCTCCGTAATGGAGGAGACCATCCACTTGCCTCCCGCTCCGGACATGCTTGGAGTGGTTTGAGGAGGAAATGCGAACTTGGGTGTTGGGGCTCGAGTGCGCAAGAATGGATGAGCAAGGAGGAAGAAGGCGTGGGTGAAAAAGAAGAATCCTTGACCCTTTATAAAGGTGGAAGAAACTATACGCCTCCCCACCTGCCTGGTAAAAATCGCTTATTCCCCAAGTGCCGTAATTGATGGCGCGGTTGGGTTACCCACACCCGTATTGATGAGAATCCCGTGATAAGGGGACACGATCTCTGCTTCGACAAGACGTGCCAAGAAAACCGCCTTGCAATATGTGTAGTCGCTCGTTGAGAAAAACGGTTCGAATAATGGCCGGGCCATGGTATGATGTCATGCTACCGAATGTGTCAGCAGATTAGATTTGTTGAAATATTATTCTCTCTACGGTGGTATGTGGAATTTGTTTTGCAGAGCCGGACACTATCCTTGTGTTCAAAATCTTCTACGGAGTATTCGGAGGAGGAACCCGCCTTGCAATGCCGAAGACAATCTGCGCGCCGGACTCATCGTCATTGAAACCTGGTTCAGGGGCTACTAAGGGACTCCTGGATTAGGGGGTCCTCGGACGGACGGACTATATACTTTAGCCGGACTGTGGATTATGAAGGTACAAGATTGAAGACTTCATCTCGTGTCCGGATGGGACTCTCCTTGGCGTGGAAGGCAAGCTTGGCAATACGGATATGTAGATCTCCTCCCTTGTAACCGACTATGTGTAACCCTAGCCCCCTCCAGTGTCTATATAAACCGGAGGGTTTAGTCCGTAGGACAATGATGTCTGCTATGCAACCTTCTTCTTGTAGACGTTGTTGGGCCTCTAAGTGCAGAGGTTTGTAGGACAGTAGCAAATTTCCCTCAAGTGGATGACCTAAGGTTTATCAATCCGTGGGAGGCGTAGGATGAAGATGGTCTATCTCAAGCAACCCTGCAACCAAATAACAAAGACTCTCTTGTGTCCCCAACACACCCAATACAATGTAAATTGTATAGGTGCACTAGTTCGGCGAAGAGATGGTGATACAAGTGCAATATGGATGGTAGATATAGGTTTTCGTAATCTTAAAATATAAAAACAGCAAGGTAACTAATGATAAAAGTGAGCGTAAACGGTATTGCAGTGCTAGGAAACAAGGACTAGGGCTCATACTTTCACTAGTGCAAGTTCTCTCAACAATAATAACATAATTGGATCACATAACTATCCCTCAACATGCAACAAAGAGTCACTTCAAAGTCACAAATAGCGGAGAACAAACGAAGAGATTAGGGTAGCGTACGAAACCACCTCAAAGTTATTCTTTCCAATCAATCCGTTGGGCTATTCCTGTAAGTGTCACAAACAGCCCTAGAGTTCGTACTAGAACAACACCTTAAGACACAAATCAACCAAAACACTAATGGCACCTAGATACTCCAATGTCACCTCAAGTATCCGTGGGTATGATTATACGATATGCATCACACAATCTCAGATTCATCTATTCAACCAACACATAGAACCTCAAAGAGTGCCCCAAAGTTTCTACCGGAGAATCAAGACGAAAACGTGTGCCAACCCCTATGCATAAGTTCATTTGCGGAACCCGCAAGTTGATCACCAAAACATGCATCAAGTGAATCACATGATATCCCATTGTCACCACAGATACGCACGGCAAGACATACATCAAGTGTTCTCAAATCATTAAAGACTCAATCCGATAAGATTACTTCAAGGGGAAAACTCAATCCATTACAAGAGAGTAGAGGGGGAGAAGAAACAGAAGATCCAACTATAATAGCAAAGCTCGTGATACAACAAGATCGTGCCAAATCAAGAACACGAGAGAGAGAGAGATCAAGCACATAGCTACTGGTACATACCATCAGCCCCGAGGGTGAACTACTCCCTCCTCGTCATGGAGAGCGCCGGGATGATGAAGATGGCCACCGGTGAGGGTTCCCCCCTCTGACAGGGTGCCGGAACAGGGTCCCGATTGGTTTTTGGTGGGTACAGAGGCTTGCGGCGGCGGAACTCCCGATCTATTCTGTTCTTCGGAAGTTTTAGGGTATATGGAGTTATATAGGCGGAAGAAGTACGTCGGTGGACCTCCGGGCTGTCCACGAGGCAGGGGGCGCGCCCCCACCCTCGTGGGCAGCCTGGGGCTCCCCTGGTGCAACTCTGGTACTCTGTGGGCTTCTTCAGGTCCAAAAATAAGTTCCGTGGATTTTCAGGTCAATTGGAATCCGTTTGACATTCCTTTTCTTCGAAACACTGAAATAGGCAAAAAACAGCAGTTCTGGGCTGGGCCTCCGGTTAATAGGTTAGTCCCAAAAATAATATAAAAGTGGGTAATAAAGCCCAATATTGTCCAAAACAGTAGATAATATAGCATGGAGCAATCAAAAATTATAGATACGTTGGAGACGTATCAAGCATCCCCAAGCTTAATTCCTGCTCGTCCTCGAGTAGGTAAATGATAAAAAAGATAATTCTTGATGTGGAATGCTAGTTGGCATAATTTCAATGTAATTCTTCTTAATTGTGGTATGACTATTCAGATCCGAAAGATTCAAGACAAAAGTTTAATATTGACATAAAAATAATAATACTTCAAGCATACTAACAAAGCAATCATGTCTTCTCAAAATAACATGGCCAAAGAAAGTTATCCCTACAAAATCATATAGTCTGGCTATGCTCTATCTTCACCACACAAAGTATTTAAATCATGCACAACCCCGATGACAAGCCAAGCAATTGTTTCATACTTTTGTGATTCTCAAAACTTTTTCAATCTTCACGCAATACATGAGCGTGAGCCATGGATATAGCACTATATGTGGAATAGAATAGTAGTTGTGGAGAAGAAAAAAAGGGGGAAGATAGTCTCACATCAACTGGGCGTATCAACGGGCTATGGAGATGCCCATCAATAGATATCAATGTGAGTGAGTAGGGATTGCCATGCAACGGATGCACTAGAGCTATAAGTATATGAAAGCTCAACAAAAGCAACTAAGTGGGTGTGCATCCAAATCGCTTGCTCACGAAGACCTAGGGCATTTTGAGGAAGCCCATCATTGGAATATACAAGCCAAGTTCTATATTGAAAGATTCCCACTAGTATATGAAAGTGACAACATAGGAGACTCTCCATCATAAAGATCATGGTGCTACTTTGAAGCACAAGTGTGGTAAAAGGATAGTAGCATTGTCCCTTCTCTCTTTTTCTCTATTTTTTTTTGTTTGGGCCTTTTCTCTTTTTTATGGCCTCTTTTCTTTTCTCTTTTTTTATTTTTTGTCCGGAGTCTCATCCCGACTTGTGGGGGAATCATAGTCTCCATCATCCTTTCCTCACTGGGACAATGCTCTAATAATGATGATCATCACACTTTTATTTACTTACAACTCAAGAATTACAACTCGATACTTAGAACAAAATATGACTCTATGTGAATGCCTCCGGCGGTGTACCGGGATATGCAATGAATCAAGAGTGACATGTATGAAAGAATTATGAATGGTGGCTTTGCCACAAATACTATGTCAACTACATGATCATGCAAAGCTATATGACAATGATGAACGTGTCATGATAAACGGAATGGTGGAAAGTTGCATGGCAATATATCTCGGAATGGCTATGGAAATGCCATGATAGGTAGGTATGGTGGCTGTTTTGAGGAAGGCTAATAGTGGGTTTATGATACCGGCGAAAAGTGCGTGATATTAGAGAGGCTAGCAATGGTGGAAGGAAGAAGAGTGTGTATAATCCATGGACTCAACATTAGTCATAAAGAACTCATATACTTGTTGCAAAAATCTACAAGTTATCAAAGCAAAGTATTACGCGCATGCTCCTAGGGGGATAGATTGGTAGGAAAAGACCATCGCTCGTCCCCGACCGCCACTCATAAGGAAGACAATCAATAAATAAATCATGCCCCGGCTTCATCACATAACGGTTCACCATACGTGCATGCTACGGTAATCACAAACTTTGACACAAGTATTTCTCAAATTCACAACTACTCAACTAGCATGACTCTAATATCACCATCTTTATATCTCAAAACAATTATTAAGCATCAAACTTTTCTTAGTATTCAACACACTCATAAGAAATTTTTACTAATCTTGAATACCAAGCATATTAGGATTAAGCACATGACCATGCTGTTTAATACTCTCAAAATAATATAAATGAATCATGAGAGTTCATCTATTTCTTCAAAATAAAACCACCATTGTTCTCTAAAAGATATAAGTGAAGTACTAGAGCAAAAACAAACTACTCCGAAAGATATAAGTGAAGATCCATGAGTAGTCGAATAATTATGCAACTATGTGAAGATTCACCCATTTAATAATTACAGATCTTGGTATTTTATTCAAACATCAAGCAAAGCTAAAGAAAATAAAATGACGCTCCAAGCAAAACACATATCATGTGGTGAATAAAAATATAGCTCCAAGTAAAGTTACCGATGGAAGTAGACGAAAGAGGGGATGCCTTCTGGGGCATCCCCAAGCTTAGGCTCTTGGTTATCCTTTAATATTACCTTGGGGTGCCTTGGGCATCCCCAAGCTTAGGCTCTTTCCACTCTTTATTCCATAGTCCATCGAATCTTTACCCAAAACTTGAAAACTTCACAACACAAAACTTAACAGAAAATCTCGTGAGCTCCGTTAGCGAAAGAAAAGAAAACACCACTTCAAGGTACTGTAATGAACTCATTATTTATTTTATATTGGTGTTAAACCTACTGTATTCCAACTTCTCTATGGTTTATAAACTATTTTACTAGCCATAGAGTCATCAAAATAAGCAAACAACACACGAAAAACAGAATCTGTCAAAAACAGAACAGTCTGTAGTAATATGTAACTAATGCAAACTTCTGGAACTCAAAAAATTCTAAAATAAATTGGTGGACCTGAGGAATTTGTCTAGTAATCATATGCAAAAAGAATCAACTAAATATCACTCTCCAGTAAAAAGTTTAAGCTAATCTCGTGAGCGTTAAAGTTTCTGTTTTTTACAGCATGATCATAAAGACTTCACCCAAGTCTTCCCAAAGGTTGTACTTGGCACAAACACTAATTAAATCACAAAACCACATCTAAACAGAATCTCGATGGATTATTTATTACTAAACAGAACCAAAAATCAAGAAACTAAAATAAAATTGGGTTGCCTCCCAACAAGCGCTATCGTTTAACGCCCCTAGCTAGGAATGATGATTTCAATGATGCTCACATAAAAGATAAGAGTTGAAACATAAAGAGAGCATCATGAAGAATATGACTATCCCATTTAAGTCTAACCCACTTCCTATGCATAGGGATTTTGTGAGCAAACAACTCATGGGAACAATAATCAACTAGCATAGGAAGGCAAAACAAGCATAACTTCAAGATTTTAAGCTCATAGAGAGGAAACTTGATATTATTGCAATTCCTACAAGTGTATATTCCTCCCTCATAATAATTTTCAGTAGCATCATGAATGAATTCAACAATATAACCAGCACCTAAAGCATTCTTTTCATGATCTACAAGCATAGAAAATTTACTACTCTCCACATAAACAAAATTCTTCCCATTAGGAATAGTGGGAGTATCATAAGAGACTTGAATACTATAAATTGTTTCCACATTAAAAGAGTAATGTTCAGAGAAAGGGTACTCATAATCATGACAAGTTTTATAAATATAGTCATCACTACTTTTTATAGCATAAGTTTCAACACAATAATCATCATAAGTAGCAACTTTGTTCTCATCATAATCGATTGAAACCTCTTCTGAAATAGTGGATACATCACTAAATAAAGTCATGACCTCTCCAAATCCACTTTCATAAATATTATAAGATTCAACATCCTCCAAAATAGTGGGATCATTACTTCCTAAAGTTGACACTCTTCCAAACCCACTTTCATCAACATAATCATCATAGGTAGAAGGCATGCTATCATCATTATAAATTTGCATATCAAAACTTGGGAGGCTAAAAATATCATCTTCATTAAACGTAGCATCCCCAAGCTTGGGACAAACATTAATTGCGGCAAATATATTCTCAAAAACATCATCTTCATCAAATATAGCATGCCCAAGCTTGGGCGTTTTCATATCATAAGCATAATCACTCTCATCATTAATAATATGGATAGCACCAATAGTATAGCAATTATCATATTCTTCCAAGCAAGTGCCAAAAAGATTTTCAAGATCATAAGAAGTATCATTATCTTCCCAATCATAATCATCACAACAAGCAATGGGCATAACAAGATCATCATCAAGTGCATCATCTTCCACAATTATTTTTGATTCATTTTCATGAGGCACAACAATTATAGGAGCAACATTATCTGGGAGAGATATCTTTTTACCTCTCTTCCTTTTACTTTTCTTCTTCTTCACCACATCATGTGTGGGTTCAATCCTCTTTTTGGAGCTCCTTATTAATGAGATTGGTTGAATAGAAGGCTCCTCCTTGTTACCTGATTCATTATAAGAAATAATAGGAGGATATTGGGAATTCTCTTCCCTTTCATTAGTATTCTCTTCATCTTCTATTTGTTTTCTTTTCTTTATGTAATTGGCAATATAAGGATTTTCGCTGCAATTCACCGCACAATACATATAAATTTCTTCTAGATCAATATTGAGGAATTTCTCAAGGTTATATTCTGGAATATGCTTAGTTTGACGTTTCATTTCTTCATAACCCAAAAGCAAACTAAGTTCATTATGATGTGCAAGGGAAATCAAATCATCACAATTTTTGGACACGATTCGATCATGAAACAATTTGCATTTGATATTTAGATGACCATGTTCATTGCAAAGTTCACAAGTGCGGTAAAGATATTTTAAATTTTCAGCACTCACATCAAGCCTTTCTTGCAACCATTTAGTTTCTAAATACTTATGCCTCTTGCAATACCTATCTTCCCTATTTGGTGTGTACTTGCAAACCCAGCGCACTCCACAAAAATTGACATGTTTATAGGAGACATTTTCAACATAACTAGTGCAATCATTATTAGTATCATGGATATTCAAGGAGTTCATACTAACAACATTGCAATCATGCTCATCATTCAAAGATTTAGTGCCAAACATTTTAATGCATTCTTCTTCTAACACTTTGGCACAATTTTCCTTTCCATCATACTCACGAAAGATATTAAAAAGGTGAAGCGTATGAGACAAACTCAATTCCATTTTTTTGTAATTTTATTTTATAAACTAAACTAGTGCTAAAACAAGAAACAAAAAGATTCGATTGCAAGATATAAAGATATACCTTCAAGCACTAACCTCCCCGGCAACAGCGCCAGAAAAGAGCTTGATGTCTACTACGCAACCTTCTTCTTGTAGACGTTGTTGGGCCTCCAAGTGCAGAGGTTTGTAGGACAGTAGCAAATTTCCCTCAAGTGGATGACCTAAGGTTTATCAATCCGTGGGAGGCATAGGATGAAGATGGTCTCTCTCAAGCAACCCTGCAACCAAATAACAAAGAGTCTCTTGTGTCCCCAACACACGCAATACAATGGTAAATTGTATAGGTGCACTAGTTCGGCGAAGAGATGGTGATACAAGTGCAATATGGATGATAGATATAGGTTTTTGTAATCTGAAAATATAAGAACAGCAAGGTAACTAATGATAAAAGTGAGCGTAAACGGTATTGCAATGCTAGCAAACAAGGCCTAGGGTTCATACTTTCACTAGTGCAAGTTCTCTCAACAATAATAACATAATTGGATCACATAACTATCCCTCAACATGCAACAAAGAGTCACTCCAGTGTCACTAATAGCGGAGAACAAACGAAGAGATTATGGTAGGGTACGAAACCACCTCAAAGTTATTCTTTCCAATCAATCCGTTGGGCTATTCCTATAAGTGTCACAAACAGACCTAGAGTTCGTACTAGAACAACACCTTAAGACACAAATCAACCAAAACCCTAATGTCACCTAGATACTCCAATGTCACCTCAAGTATCCGTGGGTATGATTATATGATATGCATCACACAATCTCAGATTCATCTATTCAACCAACACATAGAACCTCAAAGAGTGCCCCAAAGTTTCTACCGGGGAATCAAGACGAAAACGTGTGCCAACCCCTATGCATAAGTTCATGGGCGGAACCCGCAAGTTGATCACCAAAACATACATCAAGTAAATCACGTGATATCCCATTGTCACCACAGATACGCACGACAAGACATACATCAAGTGTTCTCAAATCATTAAAGACTCAATCCGATAACATTACTTCAAGGGGAAAACTCAATCCATTACAAGAGAGTAGAGGGGGAGAAGAAACATAAGATCCAACTATAATAGCAAAGCACGCGATACATCAAGATCGTGCCAAATCACGAGAGAGAGAGAGAGAGAGAGAGAGAGAGAGAGAGAGATCAAACACATAGCTACTGGTACATACCCTCAGCCCCGAGGGTGAACTACTCCCTCCTCGTCATGGAGAGCGCCGGGATGATGAAGATGGCCACCGATGAGGGTTCCCCCCTCCGGCAGGGTGCCGGAACAGGGTCCCGATTGGTTTTTGGTGGCTACAGAGGCTTGCGGCGGCGGAACTCCCGATCTGTTCTATTCTTTGGAAGTTTTAGGGTATATGGAGTTATATAGGCGGAAGAAGTACGTCAGTTGACCTCTGGGCTGTCCACGAGGCAGGGGGGCGTGCCCTAGAGCGGTGGGCGCGCCCCCACCCTCGTGGGCAGCCCGGGACTCCCCTGGTGCAATTCCGGTACTCTGTGGGCTTGTTCTGGTCCAAAAATAAGTTCCGTGGAGTTTCAGGTCAATTGTTCTTCGTTTGATATTCCTTTTCTTCGAAACACTGAAATAGGCAAAAAACAGCAGTTCTGGGCTAGGCCTCCGGTTAATAGGTTAGTCCCAAAAATAATATAAGAGTGGATAATAAAGCCCAATATTGTCCAAAACAGTAGATAATATAGCATGGAGCAATCAAAAATTATAGATACGTTGGAGACGTATCAGACAACAACAATCATACCATAGGCTAGCTTCTAGGGTTTAGCCTCTACGATCTCGTGGTAGATCAACTCTTGTAATACTCATATCATCAAGATCAATCAAGCAGGAAGTAGGGTATTACCTCCATCGAGAGGGCTCGAACCTGGGTAAACATCATGTCCCCCGCCTCCTCTTACCATCCGCCTTAGACGCACATCGACACCCGCCGCGAGCCTCTACACTCATCGGACCGCATACATCGGTATGTTTTATTTCTAATAAGTCAGTGGCTCGCTCCATTGTTCCGGAGAATGGAGTTTCAGTCATCTTGCCCATGAGGCATGGTTCTCAAGCATCAAATGATTCATAATCAAGTGATTCCAAAAGTCCACCCGCATGGAGTTTCTTCATGCGCTTTACACCAATATGACCTAAACGGTAGTGCCACAAATATATTGCACTATCATTATCAACTTTGCATATTTTGACATCAATATTATGAATATGTGTATCACCACGATCGAGATTCAACAAACCATTCACATTGGGTGTATGACCTTAGAAGGTTTTATTCATATAAACAGAACAACAATTATTCTCTGACTTAAATGAATAACCATATTGCAATAAACATGATCTAATCATATTAATTCTCAACACAAACACCAAAAAACATCTAGTGAGGTTCAATTCTAATCCCGAAGGTAGAGGGAGTGTGCGATGGTGATCGTATCAACCTTGGAATTACTTCCAACACACATCGTCACCTCGTCCTTAACTAGTCTCTGTTTATTTTGCAACTCCTGTTTTGAGTTACACTCTTAGCAACTGAACCAGTATCAAATACTGAGGGGTTGCTATAAACACTAGTAAAGTACACATCAATAACATGTATATCGAATATACCTTTGTTCACTTTGCCATCCTTCTTATCCGTCAAGTATCTAGGGCAGTTCCACTTCCAGTGACCATTTCCTTTGCAGTAGAAGCACTCAGTTTCAGGCTTGGGTCTAGCTTTGGGCTTCTTCATGGGAGTGGCAACTTTCTTGCCATTCTTTTTGAAGTTTCCCTTTCTTTCCCTTGCCCTTTTTCTTGAAACTAGTGGTCTTGTTAACCATCAACACTTGATGCTATTTCTTGATTTCTACCTTCGCTGATTTCAGCATCACGAAGAGCCTAGGAATCGTTTTGGTCATCCCTTGCATATTATAGTTCATCATGAAGTTCTAGTAACTTGGTGATAGTGACTAGAGAACTCTGTCAATCACTATCTTACATGGAAGATTAACTCCCACTTGATTCAAGCGATTGTAGTACCCAGACATTCTGAGCACGTGCTCACTAGCTGAGCTATTCTCCTCCATCTTGTAGACAAAGTACTTGTCTGAGGTCTCATACCTCTTAACACGGGCATGAGTCTGAAATACCAATTTCAACTCTTGGAACATCTCATATGCTCCGTGGCGTTCAAAACGTTTTTGAAGTCCCGGTTCTAAGCCCTAAAGCATGGCACACTAAACTATCAAGTAGTCATTATATCGAGCTTGCCAAACGTTCATAACGTCTGCATCTGCTTCTGCAATAGGTGTGTCATCTAGTGGTGCATCAAGGACATAATTCTTCTGTGCAGCAATGAGGATAATCCTCAGATCACGGACACAGTCCGCATCATTGCTACTATCATCTTTCAACTTAATTTTCTTTAGGAACATATCAAAAATAAAACAGGGGAGCTATACGCGAGCTATTGATCTACAACATAGATATGCAAATACTATTAGGACTAAGTTCATGATAAATTAAGTTCAATTAATCATATTACTTAAGAACTCCCACTTAGATAGACATGCCTCGAGTCATCTAAATGATCACGTGATCCATATCAACTAAACCATGTCCGATCATCACGTGAGATGGAGTAGTCTTCAATGATGAACATCTCTATGTTGATCATATCTACTATATGATTCACGTTTGACCTTTCGTTCTCCAGTGTTCCGAGGCCATGTCTGTACATGCTAGGCTCGTCAAGTTTAACCTGAGTATTCCGCATGTGCAAAACTGTCTTGCACCCGTTGTATGTGAACGTAGAGCCTATCACACCCGATCATCACATGGTGTCTCAGCACAAAGAACTTTCGCAATGGTGCATACTCAGGGAGAACACTTATACCTTGAAATTTAGTTAAGGGATCATCTTATAGTGCTACCGCCGTACTAAGCAAAATAAGATGCATAAAAGATAAACATCACATGCAATCAAAATATGTGACATGCTATGGCCATCATCATCTTGTGCTTTTAATCTCCATCTCCAAAGCACCGTCATGATCTCCATCGTCACCGGCTTGACACCTTGATCTCCATCGTAGCGTCGTTGTCGTCTCGCCAACTATTGCTACTACAACTATCGCTAACGCATAGTGATAAAGTAAAGCAATTAAATGGCGTTTGCATTTCATACAATAAAGTGACAACCATAAGGCTCCTGCCAGTTGCCGATAACTTATACAAAATATGATCATCTCATACAATAACGTATATCACATCATGTCTTGACCATATCAATCACAACATGCCTGCAAAAACAAGTTAGACGTCCTCTACTTTGTTGTTGCAAGTTTTACGTGGCTACTATGGGCTTCTAGTAAGAACCATTCTTACCTACGCATCGAAACCACAACGGTGATTTATCAAGTTTGTTGTTTTAACCTTCAACAAGGACCGGCCGCAGTCAAATTCGATTCAACTAAAGTTGGAGAAACTGACACCCGCCAGCCACCTTTATGCAAAACTAGTTGCATGTCTGTCGGTGGAACATGTCTCATGAACATGGTCATGTAAGGTTGGTCCGGGCCGCTTCATCCAACAATACCGCCGAATCAAAATAAGAAATTAGTGGTAAGCAGTATGACGATCACCGCCCACAACTCTTTGTGTTCTACTCGTGCATATCATCTACGCATAGATCTGGCCCGCATGCCACTGTTGGGAAACGTAGCATGCAATTTCAAAAATTTCCTACGCTCACGCAAGATCTATCTAGGAGATGCATAGCAACGAGAGGGAGAGAGTGTGTCTACGTACCCTCGTAGACCGAAAGCGGAAGCGTTTGTTAACGCGGTTGATGTAGTCAAACTTCTTCTCGTTCCGACCGATCAAGCACCGAATGTACGGCACCTCCGAGTTCTGCACACGTTCAGCTCGATGACATCCCTCGGACTCTTGATCCAGCAAAGTATCGAGGGAGAGTTCCGTCAGCATGATAGTGTGGTGACGGTGATGGTGAAGTGATCCGCGCAGGGCTTCACCTAAGCACTACGTGAATATGACCGGAGGCGTAAACTGTGGAGGGGGCGCCGCACACGGATAACAATGTTTGTTGTGTATGTTCTAGGCGCCCCCTCCCCACATATATATATAGGTGGGAGGGGGAGGGGAACAGCCCTAGGGCACCCCAAATAGGAGGAATCCTAGTTGGGGGCCTAGTCCAATCCCCCCTTACCATGTTTTTTGGAGAGAGAAGGAAGGAGGGGGGGATAGAAGGAAGGGGGAGGCCAAATCCTCCTCTTCCTTTCTCTCTTCCCCCTTTTTCCTTCCCCTTCCTATTCGGCCTACATGGGGGGCGCAACACCCCATGCTGGCTGCTGCATTTCCCCTCTTGGCCCAATAGGCCCATATCTTTGCCGGGGGTTGCCCGGAACCCCTTCCGGTGACCCGATATGTACCCGGTACCCCTGGAGCACTTCCGGTGTCCGAATATCATCATCCTATATATGAGTATTTACCTCTCGACCATTTTGAGATTCCTCGTCGTGTCCGTGATCTCATCCGAGACTCCGAACATCATTCGGTCACCAAATCACATAACTCATACAATACAAAATCGTCATCGAATGTTAAGCTTGTGGACCCTACGGGTTCGAGAACTATGTAAACATGACCAAGACACCTCTCCGGTCAATAACCAACAACGGAACCTGGATGCTCATATTGGTTCCTACATATTGTACGAAGATCTTTATCGGTTGTACCGTAATGACAACATACATTATTCCCTTTGTCATCGGTATGTTACTTCCCAAGATTCGATTGTCGGTATCTTCATACCTAGTTCAATCTCGTTACCGGCAAGTCTCTTTACTCGTTTCGTAATGCATCATCCCGCAACTAACTCATTAGTCACATTGCTTGGAAGGCTTATTATGATGTGCATTACCGAGAGGGCCCAGAGATACCTCTCCCATACTCGGAGTGACAAATCCTAATCTCGATCTATGCCAACCCAACAAACACCTTCGGATATACGTGTAGAGCATCTTTATAATCACCCAGTTACGTTGTGACGTTTGATAGCACACAAGGCATTCCTCCTGTATCCGGGAGTTGCATAATCTCATAGTCAAAGGAATATGTATATGACATGAAGAAAGCTATAGCAATAAAACTGAACGATCATTATGCTAAGCTAACGGATGGGTCTTGTCCATCACATCATTCTCCTAATGATGTGATCCCATTCATCAAATGACAACACATGTCTATGGTTGGAAACTTAACCATCTTTGATAAACGAGCTAGTCTAGTAGAGGCTTACTAGGGACACGGTGTTTTGTCTATGTATCCACACATGTATCAAGTTTCCGGTTAATACAATTCTAGCATGAATAATAAGCATTTATCATGATATAAGGAAATATAAATAACAACTTTATTATTGCCTCTAGGGCATATTTCCTTCAGTTAGAAACATGGAAAATTTCCTTAATATCATTCATAGCAGCCTGAGAGACATGAGAATTGAGGAGCGTTCTTTTGGATTTTAGTCAGGGTCCCTTCTATACCTGGGCATCTGTTCGGTCGGGATTCGGTCCAGGCCTACCAAAGCCCTACACAGAAAACCTAGGCCCTAGCTCGGCCCAGCCCGACCGTGGGGCCTAAAAATTAGGCGCAAGCCCGACCCATCATGCAAAAAGCTCGTATGGTCTCGGGCCTTGTGTCGGGCTTCTTCCTTAAATTGTAAATACGACGGGCCTGAGCCCGGCCCGACCCAGCCATCGGGCTCAAAATCTAGTCCTAGGCCCAGCCCGAGGGCAATATCGGGTCAGGTCGTCCAGTCCGGGCTACCCATGGTCAGGTATAGTCCCTTGCCATCTCACATGGCGTCGTTGATTTGACAGGTATCTCCAAACTGCCCCTAAAACAAACGTGCGGCTAGTGATATGAGAGACTGAAGGAAATATGCCCTAGAGGCGATAATAAAGTTGTTATTTATATTTCCTTATATCATGATAAATGTTTATTATTCATGCTAGAATTGTATTAACTGGAAACTTGATACATTTGTGGATACATAGACAAAATACACTGTCCCTAGTAAGCCTCTACTAGACTAGCTCGTTAATCAGAGATGGTTAAGTTTCCTAACCATAGACATGTGTTGTCATTTGATGAACGGGATCATATCATTAGGAGAATGATGTGATGGACAAGACCCATCCGTTAGCTTAGCATATTGATCGTTCAGTTTTATTGCTATTGCTTTCTTCATATCATATACATATTCCTTTGACTATGAGATTATGCAACTCCCGGATACCGGAGGAATACCTTGTGTGCTATCAAACGTCATAACGTAACTGGGTGATTATAAATATGCTCTACAGGTATCTCTGAAGGTGTTTGTTAGGTTGGCATAGATCGAGATTAGGATTTGTCACTCCGAGTATCGGAGAGGTATCTCTGGGTCCTCTAGGTAATACACATCATGATAAGCCTTGCAAGCAATATGACTAATGAGTTAGTTGCGGGATGATGTATTACGGAAAAAGTAAAGAGACTTGCCGGTAACGAGATTGAACTAGGTATGAAGATACCGACGATCGAATCTCGGGCAAGTAACACACTTATGACAAAGGGAATAACGTATGTTGTCATTATGGTACGACCGATAAAGATCTTGTTAGAATATGTGGGAACCAATATGAGCACCCACGTGTATCGGTCATCTCTACATAGTTCTCAAACCCGTAGGGTCCGCACGCTTAACATTCCATGATGATTTTGTATTATATGAGTTATGTGATTTGGTGACCGAATGTTGTCCGGAGTCCCGGATGAGATCACGGACATGACGAAGAGTCTCGAAATGGTTGAAAGGTAAAGATTTATATATAGGACGATGGTATTCGGACACCGGAAGTGTTCCGGGGGTACCGGGTACATATCGGGTCACCGGAAGGGGTTCTGGGCATCCTCCCGACAACTACATGGGCCTAATGGGCTAAGAAGGGGATAGACCAGTCCCTAGGGGGCTGGTGCACCCCATGTAGGCCTAAATAGGGAGGGGGAGGAAAGAGGAGAAGAGATAAAGGAAGGGGAGGGATTCGGCCTCCCCCTTCCTTCTCTCCTCCCTCCTCCTTCCTTCCCCCTCCAGGAAATATGGTAAGGGGGGCCGAATAGGATTAGGGCCCCAAGTAGGATTCCTCCTACTTGGGCGCCCCCTTGGCTGCTGTAGAATCGAAAGTATGTCTAGAGGGGGGGTGATTAGACTACTTGACCAAATAAAAATCTAGCCTTTTCCCAATTTTAAGTTTTGGCAGATTTTAGCAACTTAGCACAAGTCAAGCAATCAACCTACACATGCAAGTCTAAGAGTATAGTAGCGGAATGTAAAGCATTTGCATATGAAGGTAAAGGGAGGAGTTTGGAGGGAGCAAACGCAATGTAGACACGAAATTTTTTGGCGTGGTTCCGATAGGTGGTGCTATCATACATCCACGTTGATGGAGACTTCAACCCACGAAGGGTAATGGTTGCGCGAGTCCACGGAGGGCTCCACCCACGAAGGGTCCACAAAGAAGCAATCTTGACTATCCCACCATGGCCATCGCCGATGAAGGACCTGCCTCACTAGGGTACATCTTCACGAATTAGGCGATCTCCTTGCCCGTACAAACTCCTTGGTTCAACTCCACAATCTTGACGGAGGCTCCCAAGTGACACCTAACTGATCTAGGAGACACCACTCTCTAAAAGGTAATATATGGTGTGTTTATAATGAAATCCTTGCTCTTGTGCTTCAAATGATAGTCTCCCCAACACTCAACCCTCTCTCACGGATTTGGATTTGGTGGAAAGATGATTTGAGTGGAAAGCAACTTGGAGAAGGCTAGAGATCAAGATTTATGTGGTTCGAATGGAATATCTTCATCTCAACACATGAGTAGGTGGTTCTCTCTCAGAAAATGTATGCTGGAAGTGTAGGCATGTTCTGATGGCTTTCTCCACGAATGAAAAGTGGGTGGAGGGGTATATATAGCCTCCACACAAAATCTAACCGTTACACACAATTCACCAAAGTCGATGGGACCGAATCAGAAAACTCGGTCAGACAGATTTAGTTAAAAATGTGAACGTTAGGCTTTTCGGTGGGTCCGACATGTCAACTCGGTGGGACCGATTTCATTAGGGTTAGGGCATAACGTAATCTCGGTGAGACCGATTACTCAAACTCGGTGGGACCGACTTTGGTAATAAGCTAACCAGAGAGTTGGTCAGGCAAACTCGGTGGGACCGATTCGCTCATTTCGGTGAGACCAAAATGTTATGAAGGGGAAATAGAGAGTTTGCATTGAGAACTCGGTGGGACCGATCACTCATCTTGGTTGGACCGAAATGTTACGAAGGGACACATAGAGTTTGCAATCCCATCTCGGTGAGACCAAGATCCCTATCGGCGATACCGAAGTGACTAGGGTTTCGGGCAGTGGCTATGTCGAATGAACTCAGTGGCGCCGGATAGAACAAATCGGTGGGGCCGAGTTTGACTTTTGGTTTGGGACATATGTGGATATGAGAAAGTGGTTGAGGGTTTTGGAGGATATCACTAAGCATTTTGAGCAAGTAAGCCATTAAGCAACACCTTATCCCCTTTTAATAGTATTGGCTTTCCTAAGGACTCAATGTGATCTTGGATCACTAAATTGAAAATGTAGAGCCTTGAGCTTGAGCCAATATGTGTCCTTAGCATTTTGAGGGGTCCACATTCCTAATCCATGCCATGCCAATCATTGAACTTTCTGAAATGATCATCTTGGAATAGCATTAGTTCAATGAGCTATATGTTGTTAGTAATTACCAAAACCACCCAGGGATAGTTGCACTTTCAATCTCCCCCTTTTTGGTAATTGATGACAACATATAGATCAAAACTTCGACAAATGATAATAAGATTTAAATACATCGTCGCTTTGAGAAGTATGTGATAAGCAAGAGCTACCCCTAAATTTGTGCATTATTTAAGATTTGCTTTTGAATGCAAATGCACAATCGATTAGGATCATGGGTTACTCTTCCATGTCACATACATCTTGATGGAGCTCTCAAAATGATAGGAATTAAAACATGCACTCATCACCAAGCAAAGTGAATGATCATATAGGGATATAAAAGATAATATCACCCAAGCAAACATTAAAGTATGATATGATCAAACACATGATCATACAAGTATCTCACACACAGACATAAAGTACCAAACGAGCACACACGAAAGTATCAATCAAATAGCAAGAGAGACAAAGAAGCAAAACACTCTCTCTCGAAGCCTATGATCTATACATTTCTCCCCCGTTGGCAACAAGTTACCAAAAAGTTTGAAAATGCATAGTGTTATGCGCCTCTCTAGGCTTGATTTCGGGAGGTGTTTTAGAGAGGACTCCAAGGACGAAGGCATCACTAGACGTTGTTGGAGCTGGTGGAGTGGCAACTGGAGGTGGCACTGAAGCTGTTGCTACTGGTGCTGAAGTAGTTGCTCTGGTGTCAGGCATGGGCACTGCAACAGACCTCTGACCTCTAGGCACTTTGCGAAAAGCATCTGTGGTACCCTGTCCTTTATTCTCCTCTGCTTCCTCCTGGATCTGCTCAACTACAGTCTGTATCTCGGTTACTTTCAGATCAAGATCATAAAACTTGGTCTCAATGATCCTCTCCAAGCTCTCCAGATTTTCTGAGTCAGGGTGGCCAAGCCCTTCTCCTCAAAGTTGCTTGAATCAGATAAGCTAGCTGATCTTGTTTTGACTTTATAAAAACTTGAGATGCCTCCTCAACACTTGGCATCTTTGCAGCTTTTTCTGCATTTTCCTTTGCTCTCTTCTAATTTGTTCTGGCTATCACTCTGGTCAGACATTCTCGCAAGCAACCTAACAGCAGACCCTGTGAATAGATATAGATGAGGTAGAATGGATGAGCATCACAAAGTGCAGAGTTTTTGCAAAACAGATGAGTCAAAAACTTAGTTTTAGTTCTCCACATAAATCACTTCGGAGCTATCGATTTGTTAAACTCGGTGATACCGAAGCAACTTTTGGAGTCTAAACTAGTGAACTCGGTCAGACCGAGTCACAGTTCGGTGGCTCCGAGATTGCTAGGGTTTCAATGAGAGTTGAAATCGGTCGCACCGATTTGCAATTGTCGGTCAAACCAAAAAACGCATGTGCAATGGCCTAAGCCAAATCGGTGAGACCTATTTCCACAACTCGATCGGTCCGAGATGAGTTCGGCGGAGACCTAACCCTAAATTTTCGAATCAAACTAATCTAGGGGATGTTTTCTCTGGATAGATTGATTTCATACATGGTAAAGATCATGGCAAAGAAATGTGCTAGGAATCGGAGTAAGGAATTAGCACAAAAGATCGAACTCATACCCTAGTTCGGCGGGAGTTCGCTACAGCGACAACGACGGGGTAGAATCCCGTTGACGGTGATGGAAACCAGCGGCGGGAGGTCACTGGCGACGAGAAGACGATCCGGAGACCCGAGGCGGCAGAGAAGGATATGCGCGGGATGGAGGGTTTTGAAGAAATTTCCAAAATTTCACCCGTGGGTATATATATCCTGACCCTGTCGGTGTGAACGAGTGGAACAACTCGGTGGCACCGAGATGCAGAATCGCAAGCGGTTACTGCAACTCAGTGTGACTGAAAAGTTCAAATCAGTTGCACCGAGATTGAAAACCTAGATCAACTTAGTTAACTCGGTGTGACCGAAGTGAATGAATCGGTCATACCGAAATGCACAGAGAGGTTTTGGAAGTTTAAGTCTATGATGAATCGGGGACTCCGAGTGCTCCTCACACAGAGTGGTTCGAATGTGACTTGATCAAACTTTGTGATGTAGCATGGATAGAGTTTGAGACGAGAAAAGCATAGATAGCTAGAGGAAGTTCTTAGGCATTCTTGTCCATCCACTTGGCAAAAGAGAAAGAGCCAGTCAATCAAAGCAACAACTGGATGTCCTCGAATGAGTAAAATATGCAATCAACATGCTTACACAATAAAATGGCAAATGAAATATGTGACAAAGCATGCACAAACACTCTAGCATCTATCAAGCAATTGGCGATGACTAGGTCATCTATATATGAGTATATTGACTTAGGAGTCAAATGAGAACATTTAATCATAGGTCATACTCATTGTTTAAGCACAAGTGGGGTTACCACGTTTACATAAAGCATTGTTGTGTTCACACCATTAGAGTTGCTTTAGCTCAATTTTTTATAGTAAAGCTCCCCCTAGATGTGATATCCCCCCTAAGAGGGATGAACTATCCTTGGGTTTTGTCGATGATGACTTCATGTAGATGTTGAAGATGTGGATGCTCAATGTTGATGTAGATCTATTGGAGCAACCCATTTGAGTGTGTCGGCGTTCTGGTAACGGGTGTCCGAAGACTTGCCTGCCTGAGGCCCACGGCATGGCTCCACTAGCGGCCCTGTACGGCCCATCTTCACCAGCAAACACTCTAGACCCTCGCGAGGGGCCAAGCCTCACGAGGCGGATGACGCAAGACCTCCTTGGGGGCGGCCTCGCCAGGCTGGCTCGCGAGGGGCAGAGAGATCAAGGCAAGGGGCACCTCGCGAGGTTCAAGTGAGATAAGCCATGACGACCGGGGCCAGGCGGGCGCCAGCGCGCGGAGTGTCCTCGTTTCCTCTTTGGTGCTAAAGAGGCAAGAGTAGGCGAGGAGTCCCGAGGCATCAGGCAAAGGTTTCCATATCGGTGCAACGAGACCAAGACCAGCAGGACGACAGGACGGAGGTCACCGTGGAGCCCAAGACGGCATCACCACCAGAGCCTTTGGCAGGCGAAGACCACCTTTAGTCAGGATAATTTGTACTAGTTGTCTCCCTTCAAATTTGGCCGTTGTGGCATCCCTTCCCGCCAGCATTTGGGAAGAGGACCAGGGCCACTATAAATAGGGCTAGCCACCACCGTAGGAGGGATGGAACGAGATTGATCTCGAGCCATTCATATTATCCTCATCCACACAAGCTCAACAAGCACAAGAGCACCTCTCCTCAGGAGGCTGTTCTTTCCTTGTAACTGTTCATCCTCAGCCCAAGAGGCAATCCACCACACCACACTGGAGTAGGGTATTACACCATATCGGTGGCCTGAACCAGTATAAACCTTGTGTCTCTTGTTCTGTGAGTTCGATGCGCTGAGCTTTGAGATCACAGTGAGGGTGTGAGCTAGGGGGAGGAGAGATCTTCGTGCGCACCCCAGTGTTCGAACCTCAAGGGTTTTGCCGGAACCCGAAATCCGACATTTGGCGCGCTAGGTAGGGGTGCGCTGAAGCTTTCCTTCCGCTGACCCACGTTCCACCGCTCCACCACAACCATGTCAGACGCGCGTCGAGCCCGCACCGAGCGCCGGGCCGCCGTCGCTGCCCGTGTTGCTCAGACAGCTCCTGTCGGCGGGCCTCCCCCTCGTTCTCCGTCACCCGCCACCAACGCCGCCACCGGTCCGGCAGGAAACGAGCAGCAAGCGTCCTCACTGCACCCTTCTGTGCGGCTGGACGGCCGCACCACCACACCATCGCTGACCCCGGCCGGCTCGTCGTCTCACGCTCGTCGTGCGCCCACGGATGCGCAGGCCGCGCTGCTCAAGGCACGCGAGCTCCTGCGCTACCGCACGATCAACGACCTCTACGAGGACTGGTTGGACCGCATCACCGAGCTCGTCAGCACCGCCGGGGGCTCTCCCGCACCATCCCTCTCGCTGCCTTGCCCTCCGCCAGCTGCGGGCGACGTAGCTCACGGAGCACCTCCACCACGTCCACACCAAGACGGTTGTCGGATGTGGGGTTCCGGCAAAACCCTTAAGGTTCGAACTCTGGGGTGCACACGAAGTCTTTCCCTCCTACCGATCCACGCCCTAGCTCACTAAGATCTCACGGACGAACTCGCAACACAGAAAGACACGAGATTTATACTCGTCCGGGCCACCATTGTGGTGTAATACCCAACTCCAGTGTGTGGTGGTTGATTGTCTCTTGGGCTGAGGATTAACAGTACAAGGGGAAGAACAGCCTCCTGAGGTTGAGGTATTCTCATGTCTAGGGTAGGCTCTCGATCAGATCAGATCAGGCTGAGTTGCCTCTGCTGTGGTGGCTAGTTCTACTTATATAGGCCATGGTCCTCTCCCCAAATATTGAGCAGGAAGGGAGCCAACAACGGCGGGCGAATTTGAAGGGGGGCAGCTAGTACAAGCTATCCTGACAAAAGTGGTCTTCGCCTGCGAAAGGCTCTGGTGGAGATGCCGTCTTGGGCTCCACGATGACCTCCGTCCCGCCGTCCTTCTGGTCTTGGTCTCGTTGCACCGATATGGCAACCTTTGCCTGATGCCTCGGTACTCCTCGCTTGCGCTTGCCTCCTTAGCACCAAAGAGGAAACAAGGACGCTGCGCCCGCTGGCGCCCGCTTGGTGCCGATCGTCATGGCTCACGTCACGAGAGCCTCGTGAGGTTTGCCCCGCCTTGATATCTCGCTCCTCGTGAGCCTGCCTGTCTAGGCCACTCCTGAGGAGGTCTTGCATCGTCTGCCTCGCGAGGCTTGGCCCCTCGCGAGGGTCTTGGATGCCTTGTTGATGAAGATGGGCCATACGGCCCGCAGACTTAGCCACGCCGTGGGCCGCAGGCAGGCAAGTCTGGGGACCCCTGTTCCCAGAATGCCGACAGTAGCCCCCGGGCCCAAGGTGCGCTCGAGCTTGGCTTCACGGCGAAGCCAAGGGTCAAGTACGGAGTGCTGCGGGCCCCAAAAGTCTGCGGCCTCGGTCGACGCGTGGCGGTTGATTGTACGTGGGCATCTCCGCTTCCCACGATGCCCCGGCAAATGCTCGATTGGACAAAAGGCTGCCGCGGATAGTGCTTGCCTTCATTGTTTCTCCCTCGCCTTGCTCCCATGTGCTTGTTATTTCCTGACGTTTGCCCTTGGTCGATCAGGCCGACGCCTTCAGCGAAGAAGAGGAAGGAGGATACGACGACCGTGCCTTCCTCCGCAGGGGAAGGAGGCAGCAGCGCCTGCACCTCCCCAACCCGGTCGCCCTCGTGAGGCCAAGAGGAACATCGCCGTGTGGAATCAACCCCCATGGCCCCGCTGGCTCCGGAAGTGCCGGCGTCTGGCGCAGTTGATGAGGTCTCAGCTGCTCCGGAACCCGCAATCTCCCAGGCCCCAGCGACGGCGTCGCCTCCTCCTAAAGCCGCACCTTCACTCCCAGATTCTTCTACCTCTGCTGCTATCCTGGAGCGTGCTCTTTTGGAGATGACCCAGTTGCAGGCAGATCTCCTGAGTGCAGACCCGCGCCTGGTGGCCGGGCGCCTGGAGCTGGCATCTAGCTGGCTTCACTCCGAGTTGGTGGTTCGCGCGATGCTGAGTCAGGCCGCAGCATCCTCCGAAAAGGAGAAGCAGAGCGCTGCCACTGCTGTAGCCGATCGTGAGGTGGCACTGAAGGACGCCAAGGCCGCCTGCGACCACTGCCGAGAGCTGGAGGAGGAGCTGAAGAGCCTGCGCGACAAGCATGCCAAAGAAGCACGCTGCCGCCAAGCGAAGGAGGAGGAGATGAAGGCCCGGGAGGACGCCGTCAAGAACCGTCATGCTGAGCTGGCGGAGTTGGGGAAGACGCAGGCCGCTGAGCGCAACCGGTTGGAAGAGCTGGAGCGGAAGGTGGAGGCGAGGGAGGCCGATCTTCACGTTAAGGCGCGAGTCCTGGCCGAGGACCGCGTGGCCTTTGCCGATCTCGAGAAGAGATCTCGCAAGGCACTGAAGACGCTCTACGAGCATGGCCTGGAGAGGTCGCTGGCCACCGATGAGGACGGCCCAGCCCAGTTGCTTCCTCTCTTGGTGAAGACGCTCGAGGAATTCGTTAATGGTGTCGGTCCCATGGCGGAGGCAGAAGCTCGCGTCCTGTCTTCAGTTGCATTGACCCGCATTTTCAGCCACCTGCACCTTCGCAACCCCAACGCTTGCCTTGACGAGCTACTGGAGCCTGTGGCTGAGGATCACTGCGAATCCGCCGCTGCAGCCATGCAAGGTCAGGTGGAGGCCCTGCTGGAGAGGTTCTGCGGCTTTGCCTCCTCACCCTTGTCTGGCGATGCCGCCGACCCTGCGGCTGGTGGTGCAGGTGAAGGCGTCGCTACCCGGGATGGAGCACCTTCTGCAGGCGACGGCGGTGTCCAGGGGCGACCTGCGGCTAGTTTCCTGTTTTGTTCCTGCAACATGCATCAGGCCTCGTGGAGGCGTTTAGACTTTTCATTTGATATTGTGAGGAAAATATGTTTGTAACATTTGCTTCGAGATTTTGCGATTTTCTTCCTATCCGCTTTGCGTTCTGCGTCATTAGAGCCCGGCCCCGCGCATACCTCAACCGCCATTGGGCCGACCGGAGACCAGGACGGACCAAGGAGTGAGGGGCTACGTGACTAGTTAGGCTCCTGAGTCGCGATGCTCAGGAGTCCCCCTTGACACGCAAACAACTTATAGGGAGAGTACGCGAGGATAGACTAATGTTCTACGTCGGCAGGGCCCGACCCCGCGCATACCTCAACCGCCGTTGGGCCGACCGGAGACCAGGATGGACCAAGGAGTGAGGGGCTACATGACTAGTTAGGCTCCTGAGTCGCGATGCTCAGAGTCCCCCTTGACATGCAAACAATCTCCATACCTTTCCTCGCTGAGGCCTCGGGAGGGGTTGCGATGACCAGGTCCGGTAGACCTGTTTGGACGGCGTGCGCTTGGGCGTGACCCGAGTGCAGCCCCCAGGCCCGGGAGACTGTTGGGTGGCGTACGCTTGGGTGTGACCCGAGTGCAGCCCCCGCGTCTATCCCCCTCGCACGGCTCTCCCGAGGGGAGGCGTTGCGGTGAGGCCGGACTCTGAGCTCTGGGGCTCCCTGAGGTTGGTACGACCGTGGAGCCACCCTCAGTTGTTTATCACCAGCGCGGAGCATAGTGCTTCCGCTTGTGCACGGGCATAGCCGTTCCTCGGCAGTGTCGACGGCCAGAGCGGAGCATGGTGCTTCCACTTGTGCATGGGAGGGGGGGCCCTCCGGGAGGAGCCCCCGGGGCATGTACAGCCCCGCCCTGACACGTGGCTTGCACGGCAGGGCTGCAAGGTGTATCTAGGCACTCGTGAGCCAGCACAGGACTCACGAGGCCCTACCTCAAGGCGGGTTGCGCCTGGTCTTGAGTCTTCGATGGCTGTGTGTTCCTGCGAGACGGTTAGGTGCAAGCGCTCTACGTCCTCAGGTCCCGGCCCTCGAGCGAGCTCAGCCGCCGCTGGTATGCCAGGTCGCGATGCCCTGGTCAAGGCCAGGGGGTGAGGTCTGGAGAGCCAGTAAGAGCTCCTGAGTCGTGATGCTCAGGAGCCCCCCTTTTAACGCGCAAGCGAATTGCACGGGATGAATGGACCCGTGTCGGGTGGCGATCGAGCAAGTGATAACCGTAGGCAGGTTAAGCATGGAAGGCAAATCAGCTTGAGTAAATGCGGCAAGACACATGCCACTGGGTCCGGCCCGAGCGGCTTGGGGATGATGCAGCCCGAGGGGCGCCCCCAAGAAGGTAAACTAAAGACATAAGCAAAAGGGATACATGCCACAGGGACGGGCCCATGCGGCCTGGGAATAATGCAGCCCGAGGGGCGCTCCCAGCTAAACGAGCTTGGGAAATGTCACCTGATTCTATAGATGAAGTAGAGTTGGTGCAGCCGAAGGCGTGCGTCGAAGGAATGACTCTTCACGAGCCACCAGGGCCCTGAGCCTCGGGAGGCTCCTTGAAGACCGTCTCCATTTCTTCCAGGACGGCGTGGTACCTGGCCTCCTGAGCCGCCAGGACGCGCCGCATGTTGCGCTGATAGGCTGACGCCACGCTCGGCAAGCCGAAGGGCATGCGAACGTAGCTGTGTAGCGGGCCCTCGCAACGGCCCACACGCGAAGGCCAGAAACGCTCCTGAGATGCGGCCCTGTTGAGCCCTAGGACGTCGATGCAGACACGGAGCCCAGCATCCTCGCCTGGATGGGGAGCTGCGCCTCGAGAGCGGCTGTCTTCACGCATGGCTCTTGCGTCTTGCAATTCCTGAGAGGTCTTGGTGATGAACTCCTGAGTAGTGGGTGCTCCTTGCCATGTGTTCTCCTGAGGGAAACATGCCGCGAAGCACGCCTCCAAGTGGTGCCCAAGCGCCTCCCTCGTGGGGTTGGCAAGGTCAGAGGCCCTCCAGAAGAGAGCCCCCGAGCCCTGCCCGAGGAGGGCACCGGGTGCACCTTCCTATGCGATGGAGGGAGGTGCGCCTGAAGCGGGCGCTGATCCTGACGAGGCTCCAGCTGCGTCGCCACCCTCGTGAGATCCTGCTCGACGCAGCTGCTTCTTCTTCTTAGGGAGGGCCTCAGGAGGGCCCTCGCTTTTGCAGTCGGGGTCGTTGATTGCTGCAGCTTGGAAGGCACGCTCGAGAGAGCACACCGCATCTCTCTCTTCACATGGGACCGTGATGATTCCGCCGCTTCCCGGCATCTTGAGGACGTTGTAGCCGTGATGGGTGACTGGCATGAACTTGGCCAGGGCCGGATACCCGAGGATGGCATTGTACGGCAGGCGGATGTGCACGACGTCGAAGTCGATGAGCTCGGTGCGGTAGTTCTTATGCTCCCCGAAGGTGACAGGCAGGCGGACCTGCCCTATCGGTGTGGTGGAACCGTCGGTCACTCCTGAGAAAGGCTTGGTGGGCTGAAGTTGCTCATATGTCACTTGGAGGTTGTCGAACGTGTCGACGGACAGGACGTTGAGCCCTGTGCCGCCATCGATGAGGGTCTTGGTAACTTGCACATTGCTGATGACTGGCGAACAAAGCATCGGGAGAGCGCCAGTGGTGCCTGCGCACTTGAGCTGGTCTGCCGAGTTGAAAGTGATGGCGCATTGGGACCACCTGAGCGGGCGCGTGGCCTCGAGCTTGGGGAGCACTGCGTTCACTTCACGAGCGAACTGTTTGAAGATGCGTTGAGAGGCTGGGGCCTGCGCGCCGCCCAAGATGCAGGCGATTGCACGCGGCTCCTGGAAGCCCCCAGCCCCCTCATCCTGATGGTGATCGTCGTTCCTTCTTGCTGGCGGCAGCGGGGGAAGACCGGCATTGCCCTGGGGGCGATCCTCACGAGGCTGGTCCCTCCAGGCGCCTTCGCGAGGATGGTCCTTCCAGTGGTCCTCACGAGGCCTGTCGCGCCACTCTTGGCGCGAGCCACGGTCGTCCCAACGTCCGCCTCCACGTCCTCCTCCATGGTCGTAGCCCCGGTCGCTACGCTCGGGGCGTCGACCAAAACGTCCTTCGCGAATGGCTCTGAGCTCTTGACAGTCACTGGTGTTGTGAGTGTTCAGGTTGTGGAATGCGCAGAACGGTCGGCCGCCCTTGGACGATTAGGGTTGATCCCTGCCCCGCTTGTTGTCTGGCTCTGCTGCGAGCACAGTTGCCTCCTTGCGCTTCACGTCCTTGGCCTTGGCTTTCTTCTCCTCTGTGCCCGCGGCTGGCAGCTCGAGGAGGGAGAGGCGCCCCTCCTCAGCTCTTGCGCATTTGGTCGCCAGGTTGAACAGCTCCTGAGATGTGCATAGCTCCACATGGATAGCGAGCTCTTCCTTCATCTTGACGTCACGGACGCCATTTGAGAACGTGGAGATGATGGCCTCGTCCGTGACCTTGGGGATCTTGAGGCGAGTGTTGTTGAAGCGCTGGATGTACTTCTGGAGGGTCTCCCCTGGCTGTTGCTTGATGCGGCGCTGGTCACCCGCGGCCGGCGGGCGGTCGCGGGTGCCCTGGAAGTTGGCGACGAAGCGGTCGCGCATCTCATCCCAGGAGGAGATCGAGCCGTGCTGCAGGTTCAGGAGCCAGGAGAGGGCACCATCCTTGAGAGCCATAGGGAACCAGTTCGCCATGACTTTCTTGTCGCCATTGGCCACTTCGATGTTTACTACACAACCTTCTTCTTGTAGACGTTGTCGGGCCTGCAAGTGCACAGGTTTGTAGGACAATAGCAAATTTCCCTCAAGTGGATGACCTAAGGTTTATCAATCCTTAGGAGGCGTAGGATGAAGATGGTCTCTCTCAAACAACCCTGTAACCAAATAACAAAGAGTCTCTTGTGTCCCCAACACACCCAATACAATGGTAAATTGTATAGGTGCACTAGTTTGGCGAAGAGATGGTGATACAAGCGCAATATGGATGGTAGATAAAGGTATTTGCAATCTGAAAATATAAAAACAGCAAGGTAACTAATGATAAAAGTGAGCGTAAACGGTATTGCAATGATAGGAAACAAGGCCTAGGGTTCATATTTTCACTAGTGCAAGTTCTCTCAACAATAATAACATAGATAGATCATATAACAATCCCTCAACATGCAACAAAGAGTCACTCCAAAGACACTAATAGCGGAGAACAAACATAGAGATTATGGTAGGGTACGAAACCACCTCAAAGTTATTCTTTCGGATCGATCTATTAAAGAGTTCATACTAGAATAACACCTGAAGACAAAAATCAACCAAAACCCTAATGTCACCTAGATACTCCATTGTCACCACAGATAAACATGGCAAAACATACATCAAGTGTTCTCAAATAAAGACTCAATCCGATAAGATAACTTCAAGAGGGAAACTCAATTCATCACAAGAGAGTAGAGGGGGAGAAACATCATAAGATCCAACTACAATAGCAAAGCTCGCAATACATCAAGATCGTGCCATAGAGAGAACACGAGAGAGAGAGATCAAACACATAGCTACTGGTACATACCCTCAGCCCCGAGGGTGAACTACTCCATCCTTGCCATGGAGAGCGCCGGGATGATGAAGATGGCCATCGGTGATGGATTCCCCCTCCGGCAGGGTGCCGGAACGGGCTCCCGAGAGGTTTTTGGTGGCTACAGAGGCTTGCGGCGGTGGACTCCCGATCTATCGTCATATTCGATGTTTTTAGGGTACGTAGGCATATATAGGCGAAAGAAGTCGGTCGGGGGGTGCTCGAGGAGCCCACGAGACAAGGGGCGCGCCAAGTAGGGGGGGCCCTATCTCCTGGCCTCCTCGAGGATCTTCTGACATGAACTCCAAGTCTCCAGGATGATATTCTTCCCAAAAATAACGCTGCCGAAGGTTTCATTCCGCTTGGACTCCGTTTGATATTCCTTTTCCTCGAAATACTGAAACAGGCAATAAAACAGCAATATGGGCTGGGCCTCCGGTTAATAGGTTAGTCCCAAAAGTAATATAAAAGTGAATAATAAAGCCCAATATTGCCCAAAACAGTAGATACTATAGCATGGAGCAATCAAAAATTATAGATACGTTGGAGACGTATCAAGCATCCCCAAGCTTAATTCCTGCTCGTCCTCGAGTAGGTAAATGATAAAAAGATAATTTTTGACGCGGAGTGCTACTTGGCATAATTTGAATGTAATTCTTATTAATTGTGGTATGAATATTCAGATCCGAAAGATTCAATACAAAAGTTTAATATTGACATAAAAATAATAATACTTCAAGCATACTAACAAAGCAATCATGTCTTCTCAAAATAACATGGCCAGAGAAAGTTAGCCCTACAAAATCATATGATCTGGCTATGTTCTATCTTCACCACACAAAGTATTTAAATCATGCACGACCCCGATGACAAGCCAAGCAATTGTTTCATACTTCTGACATTCTCAAAACTTTTTCAATCTTCACGCAATACATGAGCGTGAGCCATGGACATAGCACTATCGGTGGAATAGAAGGGTGGTTGTGGAGAAGACAAAAAGGGAGAAGATAGTCTCACATCAACTAGGCGTATCAACGGGCTATAGAGATGCCCATCAATAGATATCAATGTGAGTGAGTAGGGATTGCCATGCAACGGATGCACCAGAGCTATAAGCATTTGAAAGCTCAACAGAAGAAACTAAGTGGGTGTGCATCCAACTCGATTGCTCACGAAGACCTAGGGAATTTTGAGGAAGCCAATCTTTGGAATATACAAGCCAAGTTCTATAATGTAAAATTCCCACTAGTATATGAAAGTGACAACATAGAGACTCTCTATCATGAAGATCACGGTGCTACTTTGAAGCACAAGTGTGGTAAAAGGATAGTATCATTGCCCCTTCTCTCTTTTTCTCTCATTTTTTTATTTTTTTATTTGGGCCTTTTCTCTTTTTTTATGGCCTCTTTTCTTCTTCTTTTTTTATTTTTCGTCCGGAGTCTCATCCCGACTTGTGGGGGAATCATAGTCTCCATCATCCTTTCCTCATTGGGACAATGCTCTAATAATGATGATCATCACACTTTTATTTACTTACAACTCAAGAATTACAACTCAAAGCTAGAACAAGATATGACTCTATATGAATGCCTCTGGCGGTGTACCGGGATATGCAATGAATCAAGAGCGACATGTATGAAAATTAGTAAAGTGGCCTTGCCACAAATACGATGTCAACTACATGATCATGCTAGAAATATGACAATGATGAAGCGTGTCATAATAAACGGAACGGTGGAAAGTTGCATGGCAATGTACCTCGGAATGGCTATGGAAATGCCATGATAGGTAGGTATGGTGGCTGTTTTGAGGAAGATATATGGTGGGTGTATGATACCGGCGAAAAGTGCGTGGTATTAGAGAGGCTAGCAATGGTGGAAGTGTGAGAGTGCGTATAATCCATGGACTCAACATTAGTCATGAAGAACTCATATACTTATTGCAAAAATCTACAAATTATCAAAGAAAAGTATTACGCGCATGCTCCTAGGGGGATAGATTGGTAGGAAAAGACCATCGCTCGTCCCCGACCGCCACTCGTAAGGAAGACAATCAATAAATAAATCATGCTCCGACTTCATCACAAAACGGTTCACCATACATGCATGCTACGGGAATCACAAACTTCAACACAAGTATTTCTCAAATTCACAACTACTCAACTAGCATGACTCTAATATCACCATCTTCATATCTCAAAACAATCATCAAGCATCTAACTTCTCTTAGTATTCAACACACTCATAAGAATTCTTACAAATATTGTATGCTTAGCATATTAGGATTATTTAAGAAAATTACCATGCTATATAAGACTCTCAAAATAATCTAAGTGAAGCATGAGCGACTAGCAATTTCTACAGAATATAACCACCGCCGTGCTCTAAAAGATATAAGTGATGCACTAGAGCAAATGACAAACTACTCCGAAAGATATAAGTGAAGATCAATGAGTAGTCGAATAATTGTACAACTATGTGAAGACTCTCTAACATTAAGGAATTTCATATTTTGGTATTGTATTCAAAAAGCAAGCAAAACAAAATAAAATGACATTGCAAGGATAGCACAACTCATGTGAAGAAACAAAAACTTAGGCTCAACCGATACTAACCGATAGTTGTTGAAGAAGAAAGGTGGGATGCCTACCGGGGCATCCCCAAGCTTAGATGCTTGAGACTTCTTAAACTATTATCTTGGGGTGCCTTGGGCATCCCCAAGCTTGAACATTTGTGTCTCCTTAATTCCTGTCATATCATGGTTTCTCTTTTTATCAAAAGCTTCATCCACACCAAACTCAACAAGAACTCGTGAGGTAGGTTAGTATAAACCAATGCAAAACCTTATCATTTTCTACTGTAACAAATCGCTAAAATTATTATTCAACCTTGCATACTAAATTCCTCTGCATATTTAGTACTCCTATCCTCAAATAGAACCATTAAACAAGCAAACATATGCAAACAATGCAACCATGACAGCAATCTGCCAAAACAATACAGTCTGTAAAGAATGCAAGATTCATCATACTTCCCTAACTCCAAAAATTATGAAATAAAATTCCCACTGTAGTAAATTTATCATAGCTCATTATGCAAAATGTTTCATCATTATATAATTCTCTGAATTTTCTAGGGAATTTTTGCAACAGCGGTAAACTTTCTGTTTTCAAACAGCAATATGTATAGTAGCAAAATAAGCATGGCAAAGGCTATCCTTGAAATTTTTTATTGAAACTAAAGATGCAAAACGTTATTGTAACATCAAGCAAAAACTAACAAAATAAAATGACGCTCCAAGCAAAACACATATCATGTGGCGAATAAAAATATAGCTCCAAGTAAAGTTACCGATGAACGAAGACGAAGGAGGGGATGCCATCCGGGGCATCCCCAAGCTTAGGATCTTGGTTGTCCTTGGATATTACATTGGTGTGCCTTGGGAATCCCCAATATTAGGCTCTTGCCACTCCTTATTCCATAGTCCATCGAATCTTTACCCAAAACTTGAAAACTTCACAACACAAAACTTAACAGAAAACTCGTGAGCTCCGTTAGCGAAAGAAAACAAAACACCACTTCAACGTACTGTAATGAACTCATTATTTATTTATATTGGTGTTAAACCTACTGTATTCCAACTTATCTATGGTTTATAAACTATTTTACTAGCCATAGATTCATCAAAATAAGCAAACAACACAATGAAAACAGAATCTGTCAAAAACAGAACAGTCTGTAGTAATCTGTAACTAACGCAAACTTCTGGAACTCCAAAAATTCTAAAATAAATTGGTGGACCTGAGGAATTTTTCTAGTAATTATCTGCAAAAAGAATCAACTAAATATCACTCTCCAGTAAAAAGGTCTAGCTAATCTCGTGAGCGCTAAAGTTTCTGTTTTTTACAGCATGATCATAAAGACTTCACCCAAGTCTTCCCAAAGGTTCTACTTGGCACAAACACTAATTAAAACATAAAAACAAATCTAACCAGAAGCTATATGGATTATTTATTACTAAACAGAACCAAAAAGCAAGAAACTAAAAATAAATTGGGTTGCCTCCCGACAAGCGCTATCATTTAACGCCCCTAGCTAGGCATGATGATTTCAATGATGCTCACATAAAAGATAAGAATTGAAACATAAAGAGAGCATCATTAATAATATGACTAGCACATTTAAGTCTAATCCACTTCCTATGCATGGGGATTTTGTGAGCAAACAACTTATGGGAACAACAATCAACTAGCATAGGAAGGCAAAACAAGCATAACTTCAAAACTTTAAGCATATAGAGAGGAAACTTGATATTATTGCAATTCCTACAAGCATATATTCCTCCCTCATAATAATTTTCAGTAGCATCATGAATGAATTCAACAATATAACCAGCACCTAAAGCATTCTTTTCATGATCTACAAGCATAGAAAATTTACTACTCTCCACATAAGCAAAATTCTTCTCATTCGGAATAGTGGGAGTATCATAAGAGACTTGAACACTAAAAATTGTTTCCACATTAAAAGAGTAATGTTCAGAAAAAGGGTAATCATAATCATGACAATATTTGTAAATATAATCATCACTACTTTTTATAGCATAAGTTTCATCACAATAATCATCATAAGTAGCAACTTCGTTCTCATCATAATCGATTGAAACCTCTCCCAAGGTAGTGGAATCACTAAATAAAGTTGACACTCTTCCAAATCCACTTTCATATTCATCACAATAAGATTCAACATCCTCCAAAATAGTGGGATCACTAATTCCTAAAGTTGACACTCTTCCAAACCCACTTTCATCAATATAATCATCATACGTAGGAGGCATGCTATCATCATAACAACTTTGCATATCAAAAATTGGGATGCTAAAAATATCATCTTCATTAAACATAGCATCCCCAAGCTTGGGACAAACATTAATTTCAGAAAATATATTCTCAAATATTTCATCCTCATCAAACATAGCTTCCCCAAGCTTGGGCCCTTTCAAATCATAAGCATAATCACTCTCATCGTTAAAAATAAGGATAGCACCCATAGTAAAGCAATTATCATCATCACGATGAGTAGTAGGAGCAACATCATTTTGGAGGGATACCTTTCTGCCTTTGTTGCTCCTTCTTTTCTTTTTCTTCTTCACATCATGTGTGGGTTCAACCTTCCTCTTTGAGCTCCTTATTGATGAGATTGGTTGAATAGAAAGCTCCTCCTCGTTCCTGATTCATCATAAGAAATAATAGGAGGAGATTGGGAAGTCTCTTCCCTTTCATTAGTATTCTCTGCATCTTCTATTTGCTATCTTTTCTTTATGTAATTGGCAATATAAGGATTTTCAATGCAATTCTCCACACAAAACACACAAACATCCTCTAGATCAAAATCAAGGAATCTATCAAGATTAAATTTTGGAATACCCTCAGTTATACGTTTCATTTCTTCATACCCCAAAAGAAGACTAAGCTCTTTATGATGCCCAAGGGTAATCAAGCTATCACAATTTTTGGACACGATTCGATCATAAAACAATTTGCATTGGAGATTTAAATGACCACATTCATTACAAAGTTCACAAGGAGCGCGAAAAATATTGAATCTTCTAGCACACTCATCAAGACTTTCTTGCAAACCTTTAGTTTTTAAATACATATGGCTCTTGCAATATCTATTTTCTCTATTTGGTGTGTCCATGCAAATCCAATATACTCCACAAAAATCAACATGCTTATGGGAGACTTTTTCATCATAACTAGTGCAATCATCATTAGTACTATGGATATTCAAGGAGTTTATACTAACAACATTGCCATCATGCTCATCATTCAAAGATTCAGTACCAAGCATTTTAATGCATTCTTCTTCTAGCAATTGAGCACAATTTTCCTTTCCATCAAACTCACAAAAGATATTAAAGAGACGAAGCGTATGAGAAAAACTTAACTCCATTTTTTGTAGTTTTCTTTTATAAACTAAACTAGTGCTAAAACAAGAAACAAAAAGATTCGATTGCAAGATCTAAAGATATACCTTCAAGCACTCACCTCCCGGCAACGGCGCTTTAAAAGAGCTTAGTTGACGGGTGTGAGTGAGTGCCGCTACCTAGCTCTCCGGCAACGGCGCCAGAAAAGAGCTTGATGTCTACTACACAACCTTCTTCTTGTAGACGTTGTTGGGCCTGCAAGTGCACAGGTTTGTAGGACAGTAGCAAATTTCCCTCAAGTGGATGACCTAAGGTTTATCAATCCGTAGGAGGCGTAGGATGAAGATGGTCTCTCTCAAACAACCCTGCAACCAAATAACAAAGAGTCTCTTGTGTCCCCAACACACCCAATACAATGGTAAATTGTATAGGTGCACTAGTTCGGCGAAGAGATGGTGATACAAGTGCAATATAGATGGTAGATAAAGGTATTTGCAATCTGAAAATATAAAAACAGCAAGGTAACTAATGATAAAAGTGAGCGTAAACGGTATTGCAATGATAGTAAACAAGGCCTAGGGTTCATACTTTCACTAGTGCAAGTTCTCTCAACAATAATAACATAGATAGATCATATAACAATCCCTCAACATGCAACAAAGAGTCACTCCAAAGCCACTAATAGCGGAGAACAAACATAAAGATTATGGTAGGGTACGAAACCACCTCAAAGTTATTCTTTCGGATCAATCTATTAGAGAGTTCGTACTAGAATAACACCTTAAGACACAAATCAACCAAAACCCTAATGTCACCTAGATACTCCATTGTCACCTCAAGTATCCGTGGGCATGACTACGATATGCATCACACAATCTCAGATTTATCCAACCAACATAAAAGTACTAAGTTTCTACCGGAGAGTCAAGAACGTGTGCCAACCCCTGTGCATAGGTTCATGGGCGGAACCCGCAAGTTGGTCACCAAAACATACATCAAGAGGCTCGTGATATCCCATTGTCACCACAGATAAACACGGCAAGACATACATCAAGTGTTCTCAAATAAAGACTCAATCCGATAAGATAACTTCAAGAGGGAAACTCAATTCATCACAAGAGAGTATAGGGGGAGAAACATCATAAGATCCAACTACAATAGCAAAGCTCGCGATACATCAAGATCGTGCCATAGAGAGAATACAAGAGGGAGAGATCAAACACATAGCTACTGGTACATACCTCAGCCCCGAGGGTGAACTACTCCCTCCTCTCCATGGAGAGCGCCGGGATGATGAAGATGGCCACCGGTGATGGATTCCCCCTCCGGCAAGGTGCCGAAACTGGCTCCTGAGAGGTTTTTGGTGGCTACAGAGGCTTGCGGCGGCGGAACTCCTGATCTATCTTCATATTCGATGTTTTTAGGGTACGTAGGCATATATAGGCGAAAGAAGTCGGTCTGGAGGTGCTCGAGGGGCCCACGAGACAGGGGGCGCACCCAATAGGGGGGGCCCTATCTCCTGGCCTCCTCGAGGATCTTCTGACGTGAACTCCAAGTCTCCAGGATGATATTCTTCCCAAAAATAACGCTGCCGAAGGTTTCATTCCGTTTGGACTCCGTTTGATATTCCTTTTCGTCGAAATACTGAAACAGGCAATAAAACAACAATATGGGCTCTGCCTCCGGTTAATAGGTTAGTCCCAAAAGTAATATAAAAGTGAATAATAAAGCCCAATATTGCCCAAAACAGTAGATAATATAGCATGGAGCAATCAAAAATTATAGATACGTTGGAGACGTATCAGCGACGCGCGGTCTTGACGAGGCGGCGCGGGGAGCGCAGGTGCGGCTTCTCGCGGCCGAGGGATTTCTTGGCAGCTTCTCTCTTTGCACGCGGGCACCGGACGTGGCGGATCACGCCGTGGGGCCGCACGCCTTGGCGCCAAGGCGCAGTCTTGGGGCAAAGGTGGTGGAGGCGCGCCATGAGCCACGTCGCCTATGGCTGGCGGAGGGTGAGGCAGAGAGAGGGACGGCGCCGGGGAGCCCCCTGCGGCGCGGACGAGCTCAGCGACGCGGTCGAGCCACTCCTCGTAGAGGTCGTCGACTGGGCGGTAGCGCAGGAGCTCGTTCGCCGCGAGGAGCGCGGCCCGCGCCTCCATGGGAGCGCGGCGTGCATGAGACGAAGAACTGGCCGGGGTCAGTGACGAAGTTGCGGTGCGGCCGTCCTGCCGCACCGACGGATGCAGCGAGGACGCCTGTTGCTCGTTCCCCGCCGGGCCGGTGGCTGCGTTGGCGGCAGGAGACGGAGAACGACGAGGAGGCCCGCCGACGGGGGCCATCTGAGCAACGCGAGCGGTGAGGGCAGCCCGGCGCTCAGCTCGAGCGCGGCGAGCGTCCGCCATGGAAACGACGGAGCCACAAATCGACGGAAGGGAAGCTACGGCGCACCCCTACCTGGCGCGCCAAAAGATGGATGTGGGGTTCCGGCAAAACCCTTAAGGCTCGAACTCTGGGGTGCACACGAAGTCTTTCCCTCCGTCCGATCCATGCCCTAGCTCACTAAGATCTCACGAACGAACTCGACAAACTCGCAACACAGAAAGACACGAGATTTATACTGGTTCGGGCCACCGTTGTTGTGTAATACCCTACTCCAGTGTGTGGTGGTGGATTGCCTCTTGGGCTGATGATGAACAGTACAAGGGGAAGAACAGCCTCCTGAGGTTGATGTGTTCTCGTGTCTAGGGTAGGCTCTCGATCAGATCAGATCAGGCTGAGTTGCCTCTACTGTGGTGGCTAGTTCTACTTATATAGGCCCTGGTCCTCTCCCCTAATATTGAGCGGGAAGGGAGCCAACAACGGCGGGCGAATTTGAAGGGGGACAACTAGTACAAGCTATCCTGACAAAAGTGGTCTTCGCCTGCGAAAGGCTCTGGTGGTGACGCCGTCTTGGGCTCCACGATGACCTCCGTCCTGCCGTCCTTCTGGTCTTGATCTCGTTTCACCGATATGGCAACCTTTGCCTGATGCCTCGGTACTCCTCGCCTGCGCTTGCCTCCTTAGCACCAAAGAGGAAACAAGGACGCTGCGCCCGCTGGCGCCTGCCTGGCGCCCGCTTGGTGCCGATCATCATGGCCCACGTCACGAGAGCCTCGTGAGGTTTGCCCCACCTTGATATCTTCGCTCCTCGTGAGCCTGCCTGGCTAGGCCACTCCTGAGGATGTCTTGAATCGTCCGCCTCGCGAGGCTTGGCCCCTCACGAGGGTCTTGGATGCCTTGTTAATGAAGATGGGCCGTACGGCCCGCCGACTTAGCCACGCCGCGGGCCACAGGCAGGCAAGTCTGGGGAACCCCGTTCCCAGAACACCGACAACGGTGCCCTGGCGCCAAGGCGCGCGGCCCCCAGGCACGACCCACCGCGTCGGGTGCCCGCGCGAGAGGAAGGAAGCTGCCAAGAGGTTCCCCGACCGCAAGGAAACGCTCCCACGCTCCCAGCGCCACCACGACAGGACCGTGTGCCGCATGCGACGGCGGTGCGTAGACATCAAGGGCAGGCCCCACCTCTGCAAAGGGCCCTGGTGGACACAGCAGGCTGCCGCGCTTTCACTCCGGAGTTGCGTAGCGTCGTCTGGCCGGGCAAGTTCCTGCCTCCTCGCTACAACGGCACCCCCGACCCTGCAGAGTTCTTGCAGCTCTACGAGCTGAGCATCGAGGCGGCCAATGGCGATGAGAAAGTCATGGCGAACTGGTTCCCCATGGATCTCAAGGATGGTGCTCATTCGTGGCTTCTGAACCTCCCCCGGGCTCGGTCTCTTCCTGGGGCGAGATGCGCGACCGCTTCGTCACCAACTTCCAGCTCAGTCGCGACCGCCCGCTGGCCGCGGGCGACCTACGCCGCATCAAGCAGTAGCCAGGAGAGACCCTGAAGAAGTACATCCAGCGCTTCAACAGCGTTCGCCTCAAGAACCCCAAGGTGACGGACGAGACCATCATTTCAGCGTTTTTTGATGGCGTCCGCGACGTCAAGATGAAGGAGGAGCTCGCCATTCACAAGAAGCTATGCACAGCTCTGGAGCTATTCAACATGGCAAGTGCGCGAGAGCTGAGGAAGGGCGCCTTTTCCTCCTCGAGCTCCCTGCTACCAATCTAGAGGATAAGAAAGCCAAGGCCAACAAGGACGTGAAGCGCAAGGGAGTGGATGTGCTCGCGGCGGAGCCTGTCACGAAGCTCGGCCGGGATCACCCCGAGTCGTCCAAGAGCAGTCATCTATTCTGCGCCTTCCACAACATACACATCCACAACTCCAACAACCGCCAAGAGCTCAGGGCCATTCGAGATGGACGCTTCGGTCGACGCCTCGAGCGCGAGGACCGTGGCTATGGCCGAGGAGGAGGACGAGGCGGAGGACGCTGGGACGATCGTGGCCCCTGCCAGGAGTGGCGCGACCAGCCTCGCGAGGACCGCTGGCAGGACCAGCCTCATGAGGGCGCCTGGAGGGATCAGCCTCGCGAGGACCGCCCTCAGGGCAACGCTAGTCTTCCTCCACTGCCGCCGCCACCAAGAAGGAACGACGACCACCATCAGGACGAGGGGGCTGGGGGCTTCTAGGAACCGCGTGCTATCGCCTGCATCTTGGGCCGAGCTCAGGCCCCAGCATCTCAGCGTATCTTCAAGCAGTTTGCTCGCGAGGTGAACGCAGCCCTTCCCAGGCTTGAGGCCACGCGCCCGCTCAGGTGGTCCAAGTGCGCCATCACTTTTAGCTCGGTGGACCAGCTCAAGTGCGCGGCCACTGCTGGCGCCCTCCCAATGCTTTGCTCACCCGTCATCAGCAACGTACAAGTCACCAAGACCCTCATCGACGGTGGCGCAGGGCTTAAGTCATGTCCGTCGAAACATTCGACATCCTTCAAGTGCCATACGATCAGCTTCAGCCCACCATGCCCTTCTCATGAGTGACTAACGGCTCCACCACCCCGATAGGGTAGGTCCGCCTCCCTGTCACCTTCGGACAGCGCGACAACTACCGCACTAAGCTCATCGACTTTGACGTTGCTCACATCCGTCTGCCGTATAATGCCATCCTCGGGTATCCGGCCCAGGCCAAGTTCAAGGCAGTAACCCACCACGGCTATAACATCCTCAAGATGCCAGGAAGCGGCGGGATCATCACAGTCCCCTGTGAAGAAAGAGATGCGGTGTGCTCCCTTGAGCGTGCCTTCCAAGCCGCAGCAATCGAAGACCCTGACAGCAAGGGCGAGTACCCTTCTGAGGCCACCCCCAAGAAGAAGCAACTACTACATGCAGGGCCTCAAGGGAGCGGCGCCTCTAGCGGTGCCACATCAGGATCGGCGCCCACACCTGGGGTGCCTCCCTCCCTCGCATAGGAAGGCGCGCCCAGCGCCCTCCTCGGGCAAGGCTCGGGGGCTCTCTTCTGGAGGGCCTCAGACCTAGCCAACATCACGAGGGAGGCGCTAGGGCACCACGTGGAGACGTGCTTTGCGGCACGTTTCCCTCAGGAAGGCACCGGGCAAGGAACGCCTGGTGCTCAGGAGTTCATCACCAAGACCACCTGAGGGAGTCATGGATTAGGGGGTGTCCGGATGGCCGGACTATGACCTTTGGCCGGACTCCTGGACTATGAAGATACAAGATTGAAGACTTCGTCCCGTGTCCGGATGGGACTTTCCTTGGCGTGGAAGGCAAGCTTGGCGATACGGATAAGTAGATCTCCTCCCATTGTAACCGACTCTGTGTAACCCTAGCCCTCTCCGGTGTCTATATAAACCGGAGGGTTTTAGTCCGTAGGACGAACAACAATTATACCATAGGCTAGCTTCTAGGGTTTAGCCTCTCTGATCTCGTGGTAGATCTATTCTTGTACTACCCATATCATCAATATTAATCAAGCAGGAGTAGGGTTTTACCTCCATCGAGAGGGCCCGAACCTGGGTAAAACATCGTGTCCCTTGTCTCTGTTACCATCCGCCTAGACGCACGATTCGGGACCCCCTACCCGAGATCCGCCAGTTTTGACACCGACATTGGTGCTTTCATTGAGAGTTCCTCGTGTCGCCATCTTTAGGCCCGATGGCTCCTCCGATAAATCAACAACGATGCGGTCCAGTGGCGAGAATTTTCTCCCGAAAGATCTTCGATTCGGGCGATTTTGCATGCGGGCCAATTAAGCTGGCCATCCGAGAAGATCGAAGCTACGCCCCGCCATCAGGTCAGATTTGGAAGTTTGAACTACACGGCCGACGTCCGCTGAGACTTGATGTTCGACGGGTTCGAGCCACAGCCAAGCGCACCGCACTGTCATGATGGGCATGATCTAGCTCTTCCGCCGAGCGAAAGGCCTCGAGGTCGCGCAGTGTCCGCTCCGACCCTTAGCTCGGAGCCGACAGCGCCAATCGAGGATGGGTGGCTGGACACCGCCTCGGGGGCTGCAATCTCTACGGCGATCGAGCCAAACACCATACCTGTCCTTTATGGCTCGTGACTCAAGGTGCGGACTCTCTCCGGGACCAACCTTCGCGCCTCGCCAATCAAATCCAATTGTGCGTCGATCATGGAGTTCACCGCCACGGACATCTTTCAGCACTCGCCTTTCGGCGACATTCTGAATTCACTAAAATCTCTCTCTTTATCAGGAGAGCCCTGGCCGGACTATGGTCAGCAAGCTTGGGATGCGGACGATGAAGAAATTCAAAGCCCACCCACCACCCACTTCGTAGCCACTCTTGATGATTTAACCGACATGCTCGACTTCGACTCTGAAGACATCGACGGTATGGACGCAGATGCAGGAGATTTACCAAGAACCAGCACCTCCTGTGGCAATCGGAAGGCCACCTCGTCGTATGACATATACATGGTGGACACCCCAAAAGAAGGGAACGACGATGGAACAACGGAGGATAGAAACAGCCTAAGCGCCGGCGTCAGCGGCGCCGCTCTAAATCCCGCCACAGCAAAAACGGCGATTCCGGCACGGGAGATAATAACACCCCGGACAGTGCCAAAGACAATCCCATCCAGCAGGATTCAGCGCAGGAGGATGGAGAAACCAGCCCTCATGAGAGAGCGGCGGACAGAGAGGTAGAGGACGATAATTACATGCCTACCTCCGAAGACGAGGCAAGCCTCGACGACGACGAATTTGTCGTGCCTGTGGATCCCGTCGAACAAGAGAGTTTCAAACGCAGGCTTATGGCCACGGCGAGCAGCCTCAAGAAAAAACAGCAACAGCTCAGAGCTGACCAAGACTTGCTAGTCGACAGATGGACTGAAGTCCTTGCAGCCGAAGAGTACAAACTCAACGCCTCTCCAAGAGCTACCCAAAACGCAGGCTGCTACCCGATTAGAGGAGGAAGCACCTAGACCTACATCACCAGCGCATGATGATGACGACCGGCCACCCGCGGCGCTGACGAAGAGGCCTCTCGCCCTCCGCTCAAGCCGCACTCGCGCCGCTCCAAAAATACCAAGGCATGGGGAAACGCGCTGACACTGTGAGATATATTGAGGACAAGGCAAGGCAAACAAGGTCGATCCACGGATCGCGTGGGCTACTTACACGCGTGGCGATAACCGCCATGCCGGATATGGCAAATCCGCCGGGCCGAACACTGAGAGACAAAGCTCATTTGAGCTACGCCGTGATATAGCCCAATCTGAGGCGCCAAGACACCCACTATGCTTCACGGATGAAGTAATGGATCATCAAATCGAGGGTTTCAAACCCAGAACATCGAATCATACGATGGCACAATAGATCCGGCGGTATGGATCGAGGATTATCTCCTTCATATCCACATGGCCCGCGGCAATGATCTACACGCCATCAAATACCTCCCACTCAAGCTTAAAGGACCAGCTCGGCATTGGCTTAACAACTTGCTAGCAGAATCAATTGGTTGTTGGGAGGACCGGAAGCCGCATTCTCGACAACTTCTGTGGCACCTATATGCGACCACCGATGCCGATGACCTAAGCCACATAATTCAGCAGCCAGAGGAATCGGCCAGACAATTCTGGACACGGTTCCTAACCAAGAAAAATCAAATAGTCGACTGTCCGGACGCAGTGGCCCTTGCAGCCTTCAAGCATAACATCCGTGACGAGTGGCTTTCCCGGCACCTAGGACAGGAAAAGCCGAAATCCATGGCAGCCCTCACAACACTCATGACCCGCTTTTGCGCGGGAGAAGACAACTGGCTAGCTCGTAGTAATAACATGACCAAGAGCCCTGGTAATTCTGATACCAAGGACAACATTGGCAGGTCGCGTCGCAACAAGCAAAAGCGCCGCATTAACGGAGACAATGCTGAGGATACGGCAGTTAATGCCGGATTCAGAGGCTCTAAACCCGGTCAGCGGAAAAAGCCATTCAAAAGAAATACTCCGGGCCCGTCCAATTTGGACCGAATACTCGATCGCTCATGCCAGATACACGGCACCCAAAAAACCAGCCAACCACACCAACAGGGATTGTTGGGTGTTCAAGCAGGCAGGCAAGTTAAACACCGAAAACAATGACAAGGGGTTGCATAGCGATGACGAGGAGGAGCCCCGGCCGCCGAAAAATAAGGGACAGAAGGGCTTCCCCCCACAAGTGCGGACGGTGAACATGATATACGCAACCCACATACCCAAAAGGGAGCAGAAGCATGCACTCAGGGACATATATGCGTTGGAGCCAGTCGCCCCAAAGTTCAACCCATGGTCTTCCTGCCCGATCACTTTTGATCAAAGGGACCACCCCACTAGCATCCTCCATGGAGGATTTGCCGCATTGGTTCTAGACCCAATCATTGACGGATTTCACCTCACTATAGTCCTTATGGACGGCGGAAGCAGCCTGAACCTGCTTTATCAGGATACAGTGCGAAAAATGGGCATAGATCCCTCAAGGATTAAACCCACAAAGACGACCTTTAAAGGCGTCATACCAGGTGTAGAGGCCAACTGTACAGGCTCAGTTACACTTGAGGTGGTCTTCGGATCCCCGGATAATTTCCGAAGCAAGGAGTTAATCTTCGACATAGTCCCGTTCCGTAGTGGCTATCACGCACTGCTCGGACGAACTGCATTTGCAAAGTTCAATGCGGTGCCGCACTACGCATACCTCAAGCTCAAGATGCCAGGCCCTTGAGGAGTCATTACGGTCAATGGAAACACCGAACGCTCTCTCCAAACGGAGGAGCATACGGCGGCCCTCGCGGCGGAAGTACAAAGCAGCCTCTCAAGGCAATTCTCCATCCGCCATTAAACGTCCGGACACCGCAAGCAGCGCCCGAGTAACCTACAACAAGACCGCCGGCACGTTCCGAAAGCATCGCCAGAGTAATGCGGCCCCAACCCCAGCCCTCGCGAAATTGTGAAACCAGTACTACGCGTACATAACTACGCTCTGGAAATACCATGGGCATAGGGGGAGGGGCACGACCACGGCATGCCCAAAATGCGGCTCAACTGCACCAGGGGCTCCCGATTTTGTCATTCTTGTTTTCTTACTTTCAGGACTCCACTTTCCGGAAGGCCGGTCCGGCAGTACAATCGCCGAACACACGGTGCAACAGCCAAGGAGGCAGAAAGCTACGTCGAGTGTCCAGGTGGTCTCTATAACGAGCAGTATACTTGTTTCACATATCATCCCGCAGCTCGCCCCTAGAGGGGGACATGTCAAATAGTCCCATCTCTTGCTTATCGCACTATTTGTATCGTTCTGCTTTATCGCAGACTTTTTGAATAAACAATACATAGCTTTTGTCTATTATTGCATTCCTTTTTTTATAAAAATATGTTCAGTTATGACATTATGCAACCGTACACTTTGGTACGGCCAATACACCAGGGGCTTACGTACCCCAGAATATGGTGTGAGAAGTCGAACACTCTCATGAGTCCGGCACCCGAACTTATAGCATTATATGCATCGGCTCCGAATCATGTCTTGGGTCAATAGTTGGGTTTGCCTGCTCCCATGTTTTGGTACCTTACGTTCCGTTATATCGGCTAAGGTAGACTGGAGAACCACCGTGAATGTGCCCGGCTGAGATGGGCTAAGCACCTCGGAGAAAGCTAAAACTGACCGTCATGATAGGGCGAGAGCTGGTCGCTGTTCGAGAGGTTTTCGAGTCCCTAAAGACTTATGCCGCTTAGAGCGAGGAGTCGGCTTTGTCCGCCTAGGCGTGATAGCGCCCGAACTCGGTCTTCCGAATACTAGGGGCTTCACTAAATTTAAAATTATAGAATTCTATGGCTAAGTGAGAGTGTTCAAGCATTATAGTCCGATTGCCTTGTTCTTTGTGTGGAGCGCCTCCCTCGAAGGACCCAATACTGAGAAAAAGAGCGCTCAAGTTTATCTCGAACACCCCAGCACTCGCGGCATGGGGGCAGAAGCCGACGACTCGCCATCTCTCAATTTTAATAAACGGCCGCACAGAAGGTAATATTTTAAATTCAAAAGCGTTGCTTAGCGCATATGAACAAGTTTTCAGCGTACAGGATCACAAATGCGAGTTTACTCAAAAATTACATGTTTGGAGCACTCATCCGCTATAAGGCGGGCACCCTTCAGGACGCCCTCATAATACATCTTGGGCTTGCGATGCTCCTTGCCCGGCGGTGGTCCGTCCGTTACAAGCTTCTCAGCGTCCATCTTGCCCCAGTGCACTTTAGCACGGGCAAGGGCCCTACGGGCACCTTCGATGGATACGGAACACTTGATGACTTCAATCCATGGACAGGCGTCCACCAACCGCCTCACCAGCCCGAAGTAGCTCCTGTGCATGGCTTCCCGTGCCACAGCGGACCACGAGACCCTTCATGGCCTGTTCGGCCACTTTATGGAGCTCGACCAGCTGCTTCAGCTGGTCGCTCAAGGGCACCGGGTGTCCGGCCTCAGCATACAGAGACCAGAACACCTTCTCCGTCGAGCTCCCCTCCTCGGCTCGGTAGAATGCGGCAGCTTCGGACACACTGCGGGGAAGATCTGCGAATGCTCCTGGAGAGCTCCGGACTCGGATAAGTAACAAGTAATTCACTTTCACGTGCTTGCTTTGCATAAAGAATGCCTTACCTACCGCTATCTTCTTCATCGCCTCAATTTCTTGGAGGGCTTTTTGGGCTTCGGCCTTGGCAGATTTGGCGCTCCCAAGGGCCGAGGCGAGCTCGGACTCTCGAGTCTTTGAGTCAAGCTCCAACCTCTCATGTTTTTCCACGAGAGCCTGGAGCTCTTGCTGCACCTCCGCCACCCGCGCCTCCTGCTTCTCTCGCTCGGTGCGCTCCACGGCCGCAGTGTATTCGGCCTTGGACAATGCTTCCTTCAGGGTCGCCACCTCGGTTGTGGCCCCTGCAATACTCACGTTGGTCCTGTCATTTTTTGCAACCACATCTTTTTATATACTTAAATAAGGTATTACTTACCTTCCTTGTCTTCGAGCTGCTTCTTGGCAAGGTCGAGCTCGTTCTCGGACCGCTGGAGGCTCTGCTTCAATGCATCGACCTCCGCAGTCAGTGCGACAGAGGTCAGCAGCGCAACCTGCATTCCCATATTGACATACTTACGTTAGACAACTGTGTATATCTTTTTATCCTTAGTTCGGCTTTTCTTTCCGAACACCAAACTGAGCATCAGGGGCTACTGTCTATGCGGTAATATTTTTACATATCTTAAATACATACCTCAAAGCCTGTTAGAAGGCTGGCACATGCTTCAGTCAGCCCGCTCTTGGCGGACTGAACCTTCTAGATCACCACACTCATAATAGTGCGGTGCTCCTTGTCGATGGAGGCGCCGTTAAGCACCTCCAGCAGATTATCCGGTGCCTCCGGTTGGATGGAGGTCACCGGCGTCATAGGCTTGCCCTTCTTAGTAGGGGGCCGCCTGCCTGATTCCAGAACCGTTGAAGGTTCCGGTGCGGTGTCCGGCCCAGGGCCGGACTTGGAGCCCTTGGGGGTCTTAACCCCTTTGCGCCTGGAGTCCGGGAGGTCGCCTTGCCGCGCCTCCAGGACCACCTCCTCCTGGCTTGGACCCTTTTGGGACTCCCCCTCGGCATCATCCGCTGGGCGAGGGGAGGAGGCGGCCGGAAGTGAAGTGCTTTCACATCCGACAAACCCAGGGAGCCGCTCGACGAAGCGTCGAGCCCGGCCTTGGGCGGACTGCATGATTATATTCGGCGTCATAAGATACTGTGCAACAGAGGAACGCCGTGAGTTATTCTGGTATCCGGATACTTACGATTTTGCCAGGGGCTTGGCCCTGGATGGCCACTCCTCTTCGCCGTCTTCGGCGTTGGTGGAGTAGTCCGGAGGAAGGGTTCTTCCCTTTTTGGACCCTCTGGCCCCCCCAGTTGGGGCGGCCTTCCTTTTCATTCCTCCCCCCGCTGGAGGGGGAGAGGCCTCTTCTTCCTCCTCCTTGTTTTCGCGGGAGGAGTCCGCCTCGGAGTCATCGGACGATGAGTCTGGCACCACCAGGTGCCGGGATCTCTTTCGAGTTCTCGTGGCCTTCTTCTTGGCCTTTTTCTTCGGCGCCACGTAAGGTGCCGGAACCAGTAGCCCCGTCAAGCGGGCATCCGCTGGATCTTCGGGCAAAGGAGTCGGGCAATCGATCTGTCCGGTCTTCTTCTGCCATTCCTGTCAAAGGAACGGGAGTTTAGATCCCGCATAGAGTTAAACTATGAGAAACAAGTATCCCGTAAAGGGTAAAATAAGCTTACTACGCTGGCTTGGCGCTTCACGTGGAATCCGCGATCCTCGGTGATGGGAGAGGGAACCTCGGCGCCCTTGAATAGCACCTTCCAGGCATCCTCGTGCGTGGTATCAAAGAGCCTGGTCAGAGTTCGATGCTGGGCCGGGTTGAACTCCCACAAGTTAAAAGCCCGTCGTTGACACGGGAGGATCCGGCGGATGAGCATGACCTGGACTACATTGACGAGTTTAACCTCTTTGTCCACCAGGTCTTGGACGCAGGTTTGGAGTCCGGAACGATCTTCCGAATTACCCCACGATAGGCCATTCTCTTTCCAGGAGGTGAGCCATGTGGGGATGCCAGATTGGAATTCGGGGGCCGCTGCCTATTCAGGGTCACGCGGCTCGGTGATGTAGAACCACCCCGATTGCCACCCCTTTATGGTCTCCACGAAGGAGCCCTCGAGCCATTAACGTTGGGCATCTTGCCCACCATGGTGCATCCGCACTCTGCTTGCTTGCCGCCCACTACCTTCGGCTTGACATTGAAGGTCTTCAGCCATAAGCCGAAGTGGGGCTTGATGCGGAGGAAGGCCTCGCACATGATGATAAACGCCGAGATGTTGAGGACGAAGTTCGGGGCCAGATCGTGGAAATCCAGGCCGTAGTAGAACATGAGCCCCCGGACAAACGAGTGAAGTGGGAAACCTAGTCCGCGGAGGAAATGGGTGAGGAACACCACCCTGTCATGGGGCCTGGGGGTGGGGATGAGTTGCCCCTTGTCTGGGAGCCGGTGCGCGATGTCGTTAGACAAGTATCCGACCTCCCTCAGCTTCTTGATGTGTCCCTCCGTGACGGAGGAGGCCATCCACTTGCCTCCCATTCCGGACATGACTGGAGAAGGTTGAGGTGGGATGTGCGGACTTGGGCGCTGGAGCTCGAAAAGCGAAATGGATAAGCGAAGGAGGAAGAAGGCGTAGATGGAAAAGGTGGATCCTTATCCCTTATATGGGCGGACGAAACTATGTGCCCCCACCAGCCTGGTAAAACTCGCTTATCTCCCAAGCAGTAAATTAATGGCACGGTTGGGTTACCCACGCCCGTATTGATGAGAATCCGGAATAAGGGACACGATCTACGCTTCAACAAGACGTGTTAAGAAACCGCCTCGCTAAGTGCGCTTGAGGTGGGACAGTAAAAACGATTTGAATAAAGGCTTGGCTGTGGGTAATGTCACGCTGCGAAATACGTCAGCAGATTGGATTTGTGTAAATATTATTCTCTCTACGGTGGTATGTGGAAATTATTTTGCACAGCCGGACACTATCCTTGTGTTCAAAATCTTCTATGAAGTATCCGGAGGAGGAACCCGTCTTGCAATGCCGAAGACAATTTGTGCGCCGGACTCGTCGTCATTGAAGCCTGGTTCAGGGGCTACTGAGGGAGTCATGGATTAGGGGGTGTCCGGATGGCCGGACTATGACCTTTGGCCGGACTCCTGTACTATGAAGATACAAGATTGAAGACTTCGTCCGTGTCCGGATGGGACTTTCCTTGGCGTTGAAGGCAAGCTTGGCGATACGGATATGTAGATCTCCTCCCATTGTAACCGACTCTGTGTAACCCTAGCCCTCTCTGGTGTCTATATAAACCGGAGGGTTTTAGTCCGTAGGACGAACAACAATCATACCATAGGCTAGCTTCTAGGGTTTAGCCTCTCTAATCTCGTGGTAGATCTACTCTTGTACTACCCATATCATCAATATTAATCAAGCAGGAGTAGGGTTTTACCTCCATCGAGGGGGCCCGAACCTAGGTAAAAACATCGTGTCCCTTGTCTCCTGTTACCATCCGCCTAGACGCACAGTTCGGGACCCCCTACCCGAGATCTGCCGGTTTTGACACCGACACCACCCAAGAGCTTCAAGAAGCAAGAGCCATGCGTGGCGACCGCCGCCCACCACCTGGCGCAGCTCCCCATCCAGGCGAGGATGGCGGGCTGCGCGTCTGCATCGACATCCCAGGGCTCAATAGGGCCGCATCTTAGGAGCGCTTCTGGCTGTCGCGCGTGGGATGTTGTGAGGGCCCACCTCACAGCTATGTTTGCATGCCATTCGGCCTGCCGAGCATGGCGGCCACCTTCCAGCGCAACCCGCGGAGCGTACTGGCGACCCAGGAGGCCCGACATCACGCAGTCCTGGCGGAGATGGAGACGGTCCTCAAGGAACCGCCTGGACCCCCAGAGCCTCCCGAGGCTCAGGGCCCCGGTGGCTCATGAGGAGCAACTCCTTCATCACGCATCTTCAGCTACCACGGACCCAACCTAGCTACACTACGACCGTCGACGCACGAGTCTGGTGCAGCACAAGGAACCAACTCTCGACTGCCAAGATAAGTTTCGCTCCCGGGTCGACCAAGCGCAACGGCATAGGATTCTCACTTGTTGCAGCCTTGTTGTGGCAACGTCGTCTCCCTTTCCTACCTCTCGGTGGCTGCTTGCGCGCTAAAGGGGACCTCTTGAGCATCGCGCCTCAGGAGTTCTTACTGGACCTCGGGCCGCTCAACTCCCGGCCTTGACCACGGCATCGCGACCTGGCATACCAGCGACGGCTGCAGCCTGCCTGGGGACTGGGACCTGTCGGCGTAGAGCACTAAGCTGCCACGAGGCTGGAAAGGGGGGACTGAGACAAAACAGGACATGCGTTTGCAAATTTTCATAATAAGGATAATATCAACGAAAGACATTACAGACCCTTTACACGCCCCTGCGGGGTCCATCTCAATTCCTCGCAGTGAACAAAAGAAGGAAGTTTCTAGGAGCCCTATCTACACGCGCCAGCACGGCCGACGCCATCACCAATAGTGGGCCACGGGAGGCCAACCCCATCCAGATCAGCGACGGCGGCGGCCAGACGCAGCGACCTTGCTCCGGGCGCGGCGAGAGGTCGGGGGCGCGTAGCTGTCGTCGCTCGTCTCCGGGGTCTCGTAGGGCTCAGGAGAGTCACTGGACTCCCAAGCGCGCCGCTGCTGCTGGAGGAGCTGCTGGTGAAGCCAGCGCCAGGCTCGTCGATGGCCGCTGCGCCGCCCAGACGACCCCCTCCGGGGCAACACTCCAGGCGGCGGCCTTCCTTGTCGAAAACCTTGAAGAATGATGTCTACTACACAACCTTCTTCTTGTATACGTTGTTGGGCCTCCAAGTGCAGTGGTTTGTAGGACAGTAACAAATTTCCCTCAAGTGGACGACCTAAGGTTTATCAATCCGTGGGAGGCGTAGGATGAAGATGGTCTCTCTCAAACAACCCTGCAACCAAATAACAAAGAGTCTCTTGTGTCCCCAACACACCCAATACAATGGTAAATTGTATAGGTGCACTAGTTCGGTGAAGAGATGGTGATACAAGTGCAATATGGATGGTAGATATAGGTTTTTGTAATCTGAAAATATAAAAACAGCAATGTAACTAATGATAAAAGTGAGCACAAACGATATTGCAATGCGTTGAAACAAGGCCCAGGGTTCATACTTTCACTAGTGCAAGTTCTCTCAACAATAATAACATAATTGGATCATATAACTATGCCTCAACATGCAACAAAGAGTCACACCCAAGTCACTAATAGCAGAGAACAAATGAAGAGATTATGGTAGGGTACAAAACCACCTGAAAGTTATTCTTTCTGATCAATCTATTCAAGAGTCCGTAGTAAAATAACACGAAGCTATTCTTTCCGTTCGATCTAGCATAGAGTCCGTACTATAATAACACCTTAAGATACAAATAAATCAAACCCTAATGTCACCTAGATACTCCAATGTCACCTCAAGCATCCGTGAGTATGATTATATGATATGCATCACACAATCTCAGATTCATCTATTCAAACCAACACAAAGTACTTCAAAGAGTGCCCCAAAGTTTCTACCGGAGAGTCAAGACGAAAACGTGTGCCAACCCCTATGCATAAGTTCACAATGTTACGGAACCCGCAAGTTGATCACCAAAACATACATCAAGTAGATCACGTGAATACCCCATTGCCACCACAGATAAGCACATGCAAGGCATACATCAAGTGTTCTCAAATCCTTAAAGACTCAATCCGATAAGATAACTTCAAGGGAAAACACAATCCATTACAAGAGAGTAGAGGGGGAGAAACATCATAAGATCCAAATATAATAGTAAAACTCGCGATACATCAAGATCGTACCACCTCAAGAACATGAGAGAGAGAGAGAGAGATCAAACACATAGCTACTGGTACATACCCTCAGCCCCGAGGGTGAACTACTCCCTCCTTGTCATGGAGAGCGCCGGGATGATGAAGATGGCCACCGGTGATGGATCCCCCCTCCGGCAGGGTGCCGGAACAGGGACCCGATTGGTTTTTGGTGGCTACGGAGGCTTGCGGCGGCAGAACTCCCGATCTAGGTTATTTTCTGGAGGTTTCTTTATTTATAGGAATTTTTGGCGTAGGTCTCACGTCAGGGGGGTCTCTGAGTGGTCCGCGAGATAGGGGCCCACGCCCAGGGGGTGGGCGCGCCCTCCACCCTCGTGGACGGCTCGGGACTCTTCTGGCCAAACTCTTTTACTCCGGGGGCTTCTTTTTGTCCATAAAAAATCGTTAAAAATTGGCACATCAATTGGACTCCGTTTGGTATTCCTTTTTCTGTAAAGCTCAAAAATAAGGAAAAAACAGAAACTGGCACTGGGCTCTTGGTTAATAGGTTAGTCCCAACAATCATATAAAATAGCATATAAATGCATATAAAACATCCTAGATGGATAATATAGTACAATGGAACAATAAAAAATTATAGATACGTTGGAGACGTATCAAGCATCCCCAAGCTTAATTCCTGCTCGTCCTTGAGTAGTAAATGATAAAAACAGAATTTTTGATGTGGAATGCTACCTAACATATTTATCAATGTAATCTTCTTTATTGTGGCAAGAATATTCAGATCCATAAGATTCAAAACAAAAGTTTAATATTGACATGAAAACAATAATACTTCAAGCATACTAAAAAAGCAATCATGTCTTCTCAAAATAACATGGCCAAAGAAAGCTATCCCTACAAAATCATATAGTCTGGCTATGCTTTGTCTTCATCACACAAAATATTTGAATCATGCACAACCCTAATGACAAGCCAAGCAATTGTTTCATACTTTTGATGTTCTCAAACTTTTTCAATCTTCACGCAATACATGACGTGAGCCATGGACATAACACTATAGGTGGAATAGAATGGTGGTTGTGGAGAAGACAAAAAGGGAGAAGATAGTCTCACATCAACTAGGAGTATCAACGAGCTATGAAGTTGTCCATCAATAGATATCAATGTGAGCGAGTAGGGATTGCCATGCAACGGATGCACTAGAGCTATAAGTGTATGAAAGCTCAAAAAGAAACTAAGTGGGTGTGCATCCAACTCGATTGCTCACGAAGATCTAGGGCATTTTGAGGAAGCCCATCATTGGAATATACAAGCCAAGTTTTATAATGAAAGGTTCCCACTAGTATATGAAAGTCACAACATAGGAGACTCTCTATCATGAAGATCATGGTGCTACTTTGAAGCACAAGTGTGGTAAAAGGATATTAGCATTGTCCCTTCTCTCTTTTTCTCTCATTTTTTTTTGTTTTTTGGGCCTTTTTTATGGCCTCTTTTTTTATTTTTTATTTTATTTTTTGTCCGGAGTCTCATCCCGACTTGTGGGGGAATCATAGTCTCCATCACCCTTTCCTCACTGGGACAATGCTCTAATAATCAAGATCATCACACTTTTATTTACTTACAACTCAAAAATTGCAACTCGATACTTAGAACAAAATATGACTCTATATGAATGCCTCCGGCGGTGTACCGAGATGTGCAATGAATCAAGAGTGACATGTATGAAAGAATTATGAAGGTGGCTTTGCCACAAATACAATGTCAACTACATGATCATGCAAAGCAATATGACAATGATGGAGCGTGTCATAATAAACCAAACGGTGGAAAGTTGCATGGCAATATATCTCGGAATGGCTATGGAAATGCCATAATAGGTAGTTATGGTGACTGTTTTTAGGAAGGTAAATGGTGGGTTTACGGTACCGGCGAAAGTTGCGCGGTACTAGAGAGGCTAGCAATGGTGGAAGGGTGAGAGTGCGTATAATCCGTGGACTCAACATTAGTCATAATGAACTCACATACTTATTGCAAAAATCTATTAGTTATTGAAACAAAGTACTATGCGCATGCTCCTAGGGGGATAGATTAGTAGGAAAAGACCATCGCTCGCCCCCGACCACCACTCATAAGGAAGGCAATCAAAAAATAAATCATGCTCCGACTTCATCACATAACGGTTCACCATACTTGCATGCTACGGGAATCACAAACTTTAACACAAGTATCTCTCAAATTCACAACTACTTAACTAGCATGACTCTAATATCACCATCTTCATATCTCAAAACAATCATAAGGAATCAAACTTCTCATAGTATTCAATGCACTTTATATGAAAGTTTTTATTATATCTCTCTTGGATGCCCATCATATTAGGACTAAATTCATAACCAAAGAAAATTACCATGCTGTTTAATACTCTCAAAATAATATAAGTGAGGCATGAGAGTTCATCTATTTCTCGAAAATAAAACCACCGCCATGCTCTAAAAGGATATAAGTGAAGCACTAGAGAAAATGACAAACTACTCCAAAAGATATAAGTGTAGATCAATGAGTAGTCGAATAATTATGTAACTATGTGAAGACTCTCTAACATTTTAGAATTTCAGATCTTGGTATTTTATTCAAACAGCAACAAAACAAAAGAAAATAAAATGACGCTCCAAACAAAACGCATATCATGTGGTGAATAAAAATATAGCTCCAAGTAAAGTTACCGATGAACGAAGACGAAAGAGGGGATGCCATCCGGGTCATCCCCAAGCTTAGGCTCTTGGTTGTCCTTGAATATTACCTTGGGGTGCCTTGGGCATCCCCAAGCTTAGGATCTTTCCACTCCTTATTCCATAGTCCATCGAATCTTTACCCAAGACCTGAAAACTTCATAACACAAAACTCAACAGAAAACTCGTGAGCTCCGTTAGTATAAGAAAATAAATCATGAGTTTTTGTACTGTTGTGAACTCATTATAAATTCATATTTTTGTAATATCTACTGTATTCCAACTTCTCCATGGTTCATACCCTCCGATACTACTCATAGATTCATCAAAATAAGCAAATAACACATAGAAAACAGAATCTGTCAAAAACAGAACAGTCTGTAGTAATCTATATCATTCGAATACTTCTGTAACCCCCAAAATTCTGAAATAAAATGTTGGACGTGAGGAATTTTTCTATTAATCATCTGCAAAAATAATCAACTTAAAAGCACTCTTTTGTAAAAAATGGCAGCTAATCTCGTGAACGCAAAAGTTTCTGTTTTTTACAGGAAGATCGCATAGACTTCACCCAAGTCTTCCCAAAGGTTCTACTTGGCACACACACTAATTAAAACATGAAACCACATCTAAACAGAGGCTAGCTGAGTTATTTATTACTAAACAGGAGCAAAAAGCAAAGAACAAAAATAAAATTGGGTTGCTTCTCAACAAGCGCTAACGTTTAACGCCCCTAGCTAGGCATGATGATTTCAATGATGCTCACATAAAAGATAAGAATTGAAACATAAAGAGAGCATCATGAAGAATATGACTAGCACATTTAAGTCTAACCCACTTCCTATACATAGGGATTTTGTGAGCAAACAACTTATGGGAAGAATAATCAACTAGCATAGGAAGGCAAAACAAGCATAACTTCAAGATTTTCAACACATAGAGAGGAAACTTGATATTATTGCAATATGTAGAAGCATATGATCCTCTATCATAATAATTTTCAGTAGCATCATGAATGAATTAAACCATAAAACCAGCACATAAAGCATTATTTTCATGTGCCACAAGCATAGAAATTTTTATTACTCTCCACATAAGCAAATTTCTTCTCATGAATAGTAGTGGGAGCAAACTCAACAAAATAATCATCATAAATAGGAGGCATAAAGCATTCTTCTCATGTGAAGCATAATCCAATTAAAAATTAAAATCATGATGACAAGTTTCATGGTTATCATTATTCTTTATGGCATACGTGTCATCACAATAATCATCATAAATAGGAGGCATGCTATCATCATAATAAATTTGCTCATCCAAACTTGGGGGACTAAACATATCATCTTCATCAAACATAGCATCCCCAAGCTTGTGGCTTTGCATATCATTAGCATCATGGGTATTCAAGGAATTCATACTAACAACATTGCAATCATGCTCATCATTCACATTTTTTATGCCAAGCATTCTATGTAATTCTTCTTCTAATACTTGAGCACAATTTTCCTTCCCATCATTTCCATGAAAGACATTAAAAAAATGAAGCATATGAGGCAACCTTAATTCCATTTTTTGTAGTTTTCTTTTATAAACTAAACTAGTGATAAAACAAGAAACTAAAAGATTCGATTGCAAGATCTAAAGATATACCTTCAAGCACTCACCTACTCGGCAATGGCGCCAGAAAGGAGCTTGATGTCTACTACACAACCTTCTTCTTATAGACGTTGTTGGGCCTCCAAGTGCAGAGGTTTGTAGGATAGTAGCAAATTTCCCTCAAGTGGATGACCTAAGATTTATCAACCCATGGGAGGCATAGGATGAAGATGGTCTCTCTCAAACAACCCTGCAACCAAATAACAAAGAGTCTCTTGTGTCCCCAACACGCCCAATACAATGGTAAATTGTATAGGTGCACTAGTTCGGCGAAGAGATGGTGATACAAGTGCAATATGGATGGTAGATATAGGTTTTTGTAATCTGAAAATATAAAAACAGCAAGGTAACTAATGATAAAAGTGAGCACAAACGATATTGCAATGCTTTGAAACAAGGCCTAGGATTCATACTTTCACTAGTGCAATTTCTCTCAACAATAATAACATAATTGGATCATATAACTATCCCTCAACATGCAACAAAGAGTCACTCCAAAGTCACTAATAGCAGAGAACAAACGAAGAGATTATGGTAGGGTACGAAACCACCTCAAAGTTATTCTTTCTGATCAATCTATTCAAGAGTCCGTAGTAAAATAACACGAAGCTATTCTTTCCGTTCGATCTATCATTGAGTCCGTACTAGAATAACACCTTAAGATACAAATCAATCAAAACCCTAATGTCACCTAGATACTCCAATGTCACCTCAAGCATCTGTGGGTATGATTATACGATATGCATCACACAATCTCAGATTCATCTATTCAAACCAACACAAAGTACTTCAAAGAGTGCCCCAAAGTTTCTACCGGAGAGTCAAGATGAAAACGTGTGCCAACCCCTATGCATAAGTTCACAATGTTACGGAACCCGCAAGTTGATCACCAAAACATACATCAAGTAGATCACGTGAATATCCCATTGTCACCATAGATAAGCACATGCAAGACACACATCAAGTGTTCTCAAATCCTTAAAGACTCAATCCGATAAGATAACTTCAAAGGGAAAACTCAATCCATTACAAGAGAGTAGAGGGGGAGAAACATCATAAGATCCAATTATAATAGCAAAGCTCGTGATACATCAAGATCGTACCACCTCAAGAACACGAGAGAGAGAGAGAGAGAGAGAGAGAGAGAGAGAGATCAAACACATAGCTATTGGTACATACCCTCAGCCCTGAGGGTGAACTACTCCCTCCTCGTCATGGAGAGCGCCGGGATGATGAAGATGGCCACCGGTGATGGATCCCCCTCCAGCAGGGTGCCGGAACAGGGTCCCGATTGGTTTTTGGTGGCTATTGAGGCTTGAGGCGGCGGAACTCTCGATCTAGGTTATTTTCTGGAGGTTTCTGTATTTATAGGAATTTTTGGCGTAGGTCTCACGTCAGGGGGGTCTCCGAGTCGTCCATGAGATAGGGGGCCACGCCCAAGGGGGTGGGCACGCCCTCCACCCTCGTGGATGACTCGGGGCTCTTCTGGCCCAACTCTTTTACTCCGGGGGCTTCTTTTGTTCCATAAAAAATTGTCAAAAATTGGCACGTCAATTGGACTCCGTTTTGTATTCCTTTTCTGTAAAACTCAAAAACAAGGAAAAAACAGAAACTGGCACTGGGCTCTAGGTTGATATGTTAGTCCCAAAAGTCATATAAAATAGCATATAAATGCATATAAAACATCCTAGATGGATAATATAATACAATGGAACAATAAAAAATTATAGTTACGTTGGAGACGTATCAAAGAACACGGTGGAAGCGCCATCATACTCAAAATGGATGGCGAGGGCACCTTCCGAGCGGCAGACTCGAGCAACCTTGCCCCAGCCACGGGTCATGTAGATCTTGCCTGGCGAGACGACTTCAACCTCTGCTTCAGTCGCTGGGGTGTCGCAGTCGGCGTGTTGCAGCCAAAGCTCGAGAGGGCCCCTCGGCGGCATCTCGGCGGAGAAGAACTGTGGAAAGCGAATCCAAGTGCGCGGAGGCATCGTCGCCCACATCATGAGTTCGTGCGAGGAGTCCGCGGCGTGGGCTCCTGGGGCGACGGCGTGCGTCATCACGGCGCGGCAACCACGGCCACGGCATGGGCGGCGGCGCTCACCGCCTCTCCCTCTGGAGCCCTCATCTTGGGCGTACAGAGGCAGCAGGTACCCGAGAGGAGGCCGCTCGCACCAAGGCCTCGACACCTACGGCCTCACGGCTACGTCGCGGCGGTGGGCCATCCTCTTCTTCGGTGGAAGCGGCCCGGACTCGTTGCGGGGGGGGGGGGGGGGGGGGGTTCCCTTCTCTGCGGCCGAGAACCTCTGTATCGACGCCATGATAGTCGCTGCTAGGGATGAAGCAGGGGAGAAGAAGCGAGCAGAGCAAAAAGGGATGAGCGACGGGGGCTCCGCCCCCTCCTCATTTATAGCGGGAGAAGGCCAACCGACGATCCCCACGATCACATGTAATGATGATTTTTCTTTGTATGCAATAGGGACTCGTCAAGTCGGGCAGTTGCCGAGGCAGCATGGGGAAGCGGAGACGCCCACGTCCAATCAATCGCCATGCGTCGAGCGAGGCCGCAGGTTGTTGGCGCCGCGACGCTCCGCACTTGCCCCTTGGCTTCGCACCGAAGCTAAGTCCGAGAGCGCCTTGGGCCCGGGGGCTACTGTCGGTGTTCTAGGAACGGGGGTCCCCAGACTTGCCTGCCTGCGGCCCACGGCGTGGCTTCGCCAGTGGCCCTGTACGACCCATCTTCACCAGCAAACACTCAAGACCCTCCCGAGGGGCCAAGCCTCATGAGGCGGATGGTGCAAGACCTCCTCGGGGGCGGCCTCACCAGGCTGGCTCGCGAGGGGCAGAGAGATCAAGGCAAGGGGCACCTCGCGAGGTTCGTGTGACGTAAGCCATGACGACCGTGGCCAGGCGGGCGCCAGCGCGCGCAGTGTCCTCGTTTCCTCTTTGGTGCTAAAGAGGCAAGAGCATGCGAGGAGTCCCGAAGCATCAGGCAAAGGTTTCCATATCAGTGCAACGAGACCAAGACCAGCAAGATGACTGGACGGAGGTCACCGTGGAGCCCAAGACGGCGTCACCACCAGAGCCTTTGGCAGGCGAAGACCACCTTTAGTCAGGATAACTTGTACTAGTTGTCTCCCTTCAAATTTGGCTGTTGTGGCATCCCTTCCAGCCAGCATTTGGGAAGAGGACCAGGGCCACTATAAATAGGGCTAGCCACCACCGTAGGAGGTACGGAACGAGACTGGTCTCGAGCCATTCAGATCATCCTCATCCACACAAGCTCACCAAGCACAAGAGCACCTCTCCTCAGGAGGCTGTTCTTCCCTTGTAACTGTTCATCCTCAGCCCAAGAGGCAATCCACCACACCACACTGGAGTAGGGTATTACACCACATCGGTGGCCCAAACCAGTATAAACCTTGTGTCTCTTGTTCTATGAGTTCGATGCGTTGAGCTTTGAGATCGCGGTGAGGGTGTGAGCTAGGGGGAGGAGAGATCTTCGTGCGTACCCCAGTGTTCGAACCTCAAGGGTTTTGCCGGAACCCGAAATCTGACAGAGTGATTTGCACTTTCAATACCTACACGAGTTAGTCCCACAAGGAACAAACAAGGATATCCATAGACATAGAGGGATGTTCACACAAGATGACGTCCATGAAAGCATTAGGTTACCTTTACCCTTGTCTTACCATCAAGAGGGTTTGTGACTCCTTGAACTAGTGCAAGATGTGGAAGTTGTTTGCACTTGTCCTTGCCAAGATGATATGAGTGAAGTATGTTGGCGGACTCACCCTCAAGAACTCTCTAGTTCTTCTTCTTCAGGATCCACATCATCTTGATGGGAATCCTTGGAGTTGTAGTCGTACTTGACGTAGTAGAATTTGATGTAGTCTTGGGAACCCACTTGACGAAGGCCTTAGGAGCTTCTTCAAATGCATCAATCTCCTCTTGAAGCTTGTCCTTGCCTTTTTGCTTCTGGTCTTGTGGTGGAAGATCATCTTGAGCTTGTATCCCTTGGAAAGAAGTAGGATCATACTTCTATTGTTGAGGAAAAAACTTTGTCTTCGGGTATTGATCTTCTTCCCACTCAACTCCATTGGCATTGAACTTTCGTTCAAAACCAACACCTTGATTCTTCCGGTGCCTTCCTTGCTTGCGTAAAATTTCCTCAAATTGCTTACTTCCGGCAAGGCTCTTGTAAACACCTTTCTCTATAATTCCCTTCAATAAGATATTTTCTTGCTCAAGTGTAACTTGGCTAAGAGAATCATTAGTGGAAACAAGAGAACTACTAGAAGCAACAATGTTGGATTTAACATGACTATTGTTACTACTAGAAGAAGAATCTTTCTTACTCTTGTTGCTAGATTTAACTTGTGGCATGTAAGTACACAAGAGTAAACGCTTGGCAATGTAAGAAGAACTTTTCTTGCGAAGATCATCATTGATTGCCTTTAAGAACCCATGCTCTTGCTCAAGGTTGAGCTTTTCAAAGCGTAACTTTTCATGAGTCTTTAAAAGTTCTCGATGATCTTCCAAGGTAGTTTCATGAGCTAACTTAAGAGTGGTTAGTTCTTTAGTTAGACGCTCAATCTCCTTCTTATCATCATCAATCGTTTTATCTTGATTAACATGATTAATAGCAAGTTCATCATAGTTTTCATCACTAGAGTTATGAACAAGTAAATCATCATCACCTAGAAAGTCATCTTCATCACTATTGAAATCAACATACTCGGGGTGTGATACCTTTGGGCCTTTAGCCATGAAGCATCTTCCAATTCCTTCATTTGGTGAGTCAAATATGTCGTAGGAGTTGGCTGACACAAGTGCTACACCGACAACACCTTCATCTTGAGTACATTCGGAGTCGGAGTGATAACTTCTTTCAGAGTGATGGTCGGAGTCGGAGCCAGATACCCATTCACCGACATGAGCTTGATGTCTTTGTTTTGTGTAGATCCTTGATGATTTGTCCTTCCTTTCTGAATCCTTGCTTCTCCGAGAGGTTCTTCGTTCATAAAGATCATCTCTACTCCTTCTCTCTCTTGGTGGTGATTCTTCTCTTCTACTTATTCTTTTGGGTGAATCTTCTCTTCTTTTCTAGGGGGCCGTACACTCATTGGAGTAGTGCCTGGGTCTTCCACAATTGTAGCAATTTCGCTCATGACTAGAAGATCTTTTTTCATTGTAAGACCTTGACTTGGATCTTCTTTCCTTGCTTCTACTCTTGTAGAACTTGTTGAAATTCTTCACCATTAGGCTCAACTCCTCATCGAAGGTTTGTTTCCCACTTGATGATGTAGGAGTATCACATGAGGCTTTCTAAGCACCACTTGACTTGTTGTGAAGCTCTTCCTTATCCTTGAGTGACATCTCATGAGAAAAATTCTCCCAATGACTTCTGTAGGCTTGAGATCTTTGTAATTGGGCATCATTTGGATCAATGTGCACACGGTATCATATTTTCCATCCAAGGCCCTTAGGATCTTCTTGATGATGAATCTATCGGTCATCTCTTCACTTCCTAAGCTGGCAATCTCATTGTTCTTTGAGTTCGTCGAGCTAGGCCGTGAGATCCTTGAACGAGCTAGCCATCAAGGGAGAGAGAGACCTTCGTGCGCACCCCAGTGTTCGAACCTTAAGGGTTTTGCAGGAACCCGAGTCAACGACGGTGACGGCCGGGCGCGGCAGCCTTACTCCGAGCGCGGCGAGAGCTCGGGGGCACGTAGCTATCGTCGCTCGTCTCCGAAGTCTCGTAGGGCTCAGGAGAATCGCTGGACTCCCAAGCATCGCTGCTGCTGCCAGAGGGACCGCTGGCGAGGCAGTCCTGGTGGCCCTGTCTGGGGCAGCACTCCAAGCGGTGGCCTTCCGCGTCGAAAACCTTGAAGAACATCGTGGAGGCGCCATCGTACCTGAAGTGCATGGTGAGGGCTCCTTCTGTGCGGCAAACCCGGGCAACCTCGCCCCAGCCGCGGGTCATGAAGATCTTGCCCAGGGAGACGGTTTCCACTTCCGCTCTGGTCGCCGGGGCATCGCATTCGGTGTGCTGCAGCCATAGCTCGAGGGGCCCCCTCGGCAGCATCTCGGCGGAGAAGAACTGGGGGAAGCGGATCCAAGTGGGCGGAGGTATCGCCGCCCAAAGCACGAGCTCGCGCGAGGAGTCCATGGCGTGGACCCCTGGGGCGACGGCGCGTGCCACCATGGCGCGGTGACCACGGCCGTGGCGTGAGCGGTGCCGCTCGCCGCCTCTTGCTCATGAGCCCTCGGCTTGGGCGTATAAAGGCAGCGGATACCCAGGATGTGGCCGCTCGTACCAAGGCCTTGTCACCTGCTGCCTTACGACTACATCACGGCGGTGGACCGGCCTCTTCTTCGGTGGAAGCGGCCCGGGCTCGTCGTGGGGAGTTTTTCCCTTCTCCGCGGCCGAGAATCTCCGGATTGGCGCCATGGTGTCTCTACTAGCAATGGAGCAAAGGAGAAGAAGCGAGCGGAGCAGGAAGAGATGGGCGACGGGGGCTCTGCCCCCTCCTCGTTTATAGCAAGAGAAGGCCAACCGGCGATCCCCACGATCTCACGTAATGATAACCCTTTTTGCATGCAGCAGGGACTCGTCAAGTCGGGCAGTTGCCGAGGCAGCGTGGGGAAGCGAAGGCGCCCACGTCCAATCAATCGCCACACATCGACCAAGGCCGCAGGCTGTTGGGGCCCATGGTGCTCCGTACTTGCCCTTTGGCTTCGCCTTGAAGCCAAGCCCGAGCGCGCCTTGGGCCCGGGGGCTACTGTCGGTGTTCTGGGAACGGGGGTTCCCAGACTTGCCTACCTGCGGCCCACGGCATGGCCCCACTCGCGGCCCGGTACAACTCGTCCTCACCAGCAAACACTGAAGACCCTCGCGAGGGGCCCAGCCTCACGAGGCGGACAACACAAGACCTCCTCAGGAGCGGCCTCACCAGGCTGGCTCGCGAGGGGCGGAGAGATCAAGGCAAGGCGAACCTCGCGAGGTTCCCATGACGCAAGCCGTGACGACCGCAACCAGGCGGTCGCCAGGAGGGAGCTCGCGCGCAGTGTCCTCGTTTCCTCTTTGGTGCTAAAGTGGCAAGCGCAGGTGCGGAGTCCCGAGGCATCAAGCAAAGGTTTCCATATCGGTGCAACGAGACCAAGACCAGCAGGACGACAGGATGGAGGTCACCGTGGAGCCCAAGACGGCGTCACCACCAGAGCCTTTGGCAGGCGAAGACCACTTTTGTCAGGATAAGCTGTACTAGCTGTCCCCCTTCAAACTTGGCCGTTGTGGGATCCCTTCCCGCTCAATATTTGGGTAGAGGACCCGGGCCTCTATAAATAGGATTGGCCACTTCCATAGTGAAAGGGAGGGGGATTTTCACCAGCTCACCAAGCACAAGAACACCTCACCTCAGGAGGCTGTTCTTCCCCTTGTAACTGTTCATCCTCAGCCCGAGAGGCAATCAACCACACCACACTGGAGTAGGGTATTACACCACAACGGTGGCTCGAACCAGTATAAATCTCGTGTCCCTCTGTTCTTTGAGTTCGTCGAGCTAGGCCGTGAGATCCTTGAGCGGGCTAACCATCGAGGGAGAGAGAGACCTTCGTGCGCACCCCAGTGTTCGAACCTCAAGGGTTTTGTTGGAACCCGAAATCCCACAAGGGTGGAGGGCGCGCCCTCCGTCCTTGCGGGCTCCTCGTGGACCCCCTGACTTGTTCTCGGCGCCAAAAATTCCTATAAATACAGAAACCCTCGAAAAGAAACCTAGATCGGGAGTTCCGCCGCCGCAAGCCTCTGTAGCCAACAAAAACCAATCGGGACCCTGTTCCGGCACCCTGCCGAAGGGGGAATCATCACTGGTGGCCATATTCATCATCCCGGTGCTCTCCATGACGAGGAGGGAGTAGTTCACCCTCGGGGCTAAGGGTATGTACCAGTAGCTATGTGTTTATCTCTCTCTCTCTCTCTCTCTCTCTCTCTCTCTCTCTCTCGTGTTCTTGATTTGGCACGAGCATGATGTATCATGAGCTTTGCTACTATAGTTGAATCATATGGTGTTTTCCCCTCTACCTTCTTGTAATGGATAGAGTTTTCCCTTTGAAGTGATCTTATCGGATTGAGTCTTTAAGGATTTGAGAACACTTTATGTATGTCTTGCATGTGCTTATCTATGGTGACAATGGGATATTCACGTGATCTACTTGATGTATGTTTTGGTGATCAACTTGCGGGTTCTGTGACCTTGCGAACTTATGCATAGGGGTTGGCACACGTTTTTGTCTTGACTCCGATAGAAACTTTGGGGGACTCCTTGAAGTTCTTTGTGTTGGTTTGAATAGATGAATCTAAGATTTTGTGATGCATATCGTATAATCAAACCCATGGATACTTGTGGTGACATTGGAGTATCTAGGTGACATTAGGGTTTTGGTTGATGTGTGTCTTAAGGTGTTATTTTAGTATGAACTCTAGGGCTGTTTTGTGACACTTATAGGAATAGCCCAATAGATCAATCAATAAGAATAACTTTGAGGTGGTTTCGTACCCTACAATAATCCCTTCATTTGTTCTCTGCTATTAGTGACTTCAGAGTGACTCTTTGTTGCACGTTGAGGGATTGTTATATGATCCAATTATGTTATCATTGTTGAGAGAACTTGCACTAGTGAAAGTATGAACCCTAGGCCTTCTTTCTAAGCATTGCAATAGCGTTTTTGCTCTCTTTCGTAACTAGTAACCTTGCTGTTTTTATATTTTCAGATTACAAAAACCTTTATCTACCATCCATATTGCACTTGTATCGCCATCTCTTCGCCGAACTAGTGCACCTATACAATTTACCATTGTATTGGGTGTGTTGGGGACACAAGAGACTCTTTGTTATTTGGCTGCAGGGTTGCTTGAGAGAGACTGATACGTCTCCAACCTATCTACTTTTCCTAAAGCTTTTCCTCTTATTTTGGACTCTAATTTGCATGATTTGAATGAAACTAACCCCGGACTGACGCTGTTTTCAGCAGAAGTACCATGGTGTTGCTTTTGTGCAGAAATAAAAGTTCTCAGAATGGAACGAAACTTTGCGAGGATTTTTTATACAAATAAAGAGAATTTCTGGAGCCAAGAGCCACCTGAGGGGGCACCTGGGTGGGCACAACCCACCAGGGCATGCCTGCCCCCCCAGGCGCGCCCAGGTGGGTTGTCCCCACCTGGTGGCCCCGTAGACCCTGAAACCGACGCTATAAAATCCTATTGTTCTAGAAAAAAATTAGGGAGAAAGAATTATCACGATACATGAGACGGAGCCACCGTCACCTCCTGTTCTTCATCGGCAGGCCAGATCTAGAGTCTGTTTTGGGATCCAGAGAGGTGATCTTCGTTCTTCGTCATCACCAACTGTTCTCCATCGCCAATTCCATGATGCTCCCCATCAGGAGTGAGTAATTCCTTCGTAGGCTCGCTGGTCGGTGAGGAGTTGGATGAGATTCATCATGTAATCTAGTTAGTTTTGTTAGGGCTTGATCCCTAGCATCCACTATGTTTTGAGATTGATGTTGCTATGACTTTTCCATGCTTAATGCTTGTCACTTTGGGCCCGGGTGCCATGATTTCAGATCTGAACCGTTTATGTTATCACCATTATATCCATGTTCTAGATCCAATCTTGCAAGTTATAGTCACCTACTACGTGTTATGGTCCGGCAACCCCGGAGTGACAATAGTCGGGACCACTCCCGGTGATGACCGTAGTTTGAGGAGTTCATGTTTGACCGTGTGTTAATGCTTTGTTCCGGTTCTCTATTAAAAGGAGGCCTTAATATCCCTTAGTTTCCAATTGGACCCCGCTGCCACGGGAGGGTAGGACAAAAGATGTCATGCAAGTTCTTTCCATAAGCACATATGACTGTTTACGGAATACATGTCTACATTGTATTTACTAACTGGAGCTAGTGCCATATCGCCCTAGGTTATGACTGTCACATGATGAATATCATCCAACAAATTACCGATCCAATGCCTACGAATTTATCTTATATTGTTCTTGCTAAGTTACTACTGCTACTGTGACTGTTGCACTTGCTACAAAACTAGTGCTATCACTGTTACCGTTACCATTGTTGCTGCTACTATTATCAAAACTATCATATTACTTTGCTACTAATCACGTTGCTGCAGATAATTAATCTCCAGGTGTGGTTGAATTGACAACTCAGCTGCTAATACCTTCAAATATTATTTGGCTCCCCTTGTGTCGAATCTATAAATTTGGGTTGAATACTCTACCCTCGAAAACTATTGCGATCCCCTATACTTATGGGTTATCAAGACCTCTTTCTGGCGCCATTGCCGGGGAGCATAGCTATATTTGTTGAGTCACTTGGGATTATTATCAATTATTCACTATGAAGAATCAGAAGGATGCTAAGACTAATATTTCTCCCTCTAAGACGAGGGGAGGTAAGGAACTGCCATCCAGTCCTGCTTTTGATTCACCTTTTGTTATAAGTAAACTTGCAACACCACCACATGCTATTCATCCTGATATGTCACAAGTTATTAATGATGCTACTTCTGCTATGAATGATGCTAGTACCTTGCTTGATGATGATGATGTGCCACTTGGTGACTTTCTTGATGAACAAATTGCTAGAGTAAGACAACATGATGTTGTTGAATCTGATGATGAGTTTGGAACTGAAAATCTTGAAACACTTTCTAGAACTAGCCTTCCTAGATATGAATTGCCTAAGGTACCGGAAGTTTATGTTATGAATGAGGAAACAACTAGAGATATTCTTGCTTGTAAGGATAGATATGATCTAGAGAAATTATTATGCAAGTATAAAGAAAAATCTCTGAATGCTAGAATGCAATATGATCCTAAGTTTGTACCTCACCTATCTTTATTGATGATAAGAATTATTAATTCTCTGTCGACCCAGAGTTAGTTACTTTGGTTGAATCTGATCCTTTCTATGGTTATGAAACTGAAACTGTCGTGGCACATCTTACTAAGTTGAATGACATAGCCACCCTTTTTACTCATGATGAGAAGACTCGTTATTACTTTATTCTCAAATTATTTCTATTCTCATTAAAGGGTGATGCTAAAGCTTGGTACAATACTCTTGCTACTGGTTTTGCTCATAGTCCCCAGGATATGATTTATTACTTCTCTAAAAAATATTTCCCTGCTCATAAGGAACAAGCTTCCTTGCAGGAAATATTTAACTTTGTGCAAACTAAAGAAGAGAGTCCCCCGCAAGCTTGGGGGAGGCTTTGCCAATTACTTAATGCTTTGCCTGATCATCCTCTTAAGAAAAATGAAATACTTGATATCTTCTATAATGGACTAACTGATCCTTCTAGGGACTTCCAAGATAGTTGTGCTGGTTGTGTTTTCAGGGAACAGACTATTGGGCAAGCTGAAGAATTATTAAATAACATATTGAAAAATTATGATGATTGGACTCTTCCTGGACCACCGGTTAAACCCACTCCGAAGAAGAGGGGTATATTATATCTCAGTCCCGAAGATATGGAAGAGGCAAAGATATCTATTAAAGAAAAAGGTATTAAAGCTGAGGATGTCAAAAATCTACCTCCTATTGAAGAAATACATGGGCTTAATACACCACCAACATCTAAGGTGGTAGAGGTAAATTCTTTAATGAAATTCAATGACAATGACAATCCTCACAATATGCACCCTAGCCAATGCCTTTATGAGTTTGAAAACATTAGAAAACAAGATCACTTCAATGCAAATGTTATGAAATAATTGAAATACAATTCTGATATGATTGCCCGCTTGAGTGACTTGTTATTTAGAATCTCAAATGATGTTAGAGGTGTGGGAAAGCATGCCTCTATTGTTCAAACTCAGTTAGAACAAGTTGCTAAATCTCAAGGAGAGTTGCTAGATGAAATGAATAATAACATGCATGATTTTGCTGTTAGAGTAGCAACAAGAGGAGGTAAAATGACTCGGGAACCACTTTATCCTGAGGGACACCCAAAAAGAATTGAACAAGATTCACAAAGGAACAACACCACTGCACCTAGTCCTTCTAAAAAGAAGAAGAAAAAGAAAAATGATATGACTTTGCATGCTTCTAGTGAACCTCAAATAGAATAACCTCCTGATAATGATAATGAAATTTCTATCTCTGATGCTGAAACTCAAACTGGTAGTGGACACTCACCTTCTAATAATGAAAAGATAATGATGAGGTTCATGAAGACACTCAAACAAACAGTAAAGAACCAGATAATGATGTTGAGATAGAACCACCAGTTGATCTTGATAACCCACTACCTAAGAATGCAATATATGACAAAAGAGACTTTATTGATAGAAAACACGGTAAATAAAGAGAACCATGGGTTGAAATACCTATGCCCTTTCCACCCAAGTCAACTAAAAAGAAAGATGATGAAGAATTTGAACGCTTTGCTGAAATGCTAAGGCCAGTCTTTTTGCGCACTCGCTTGACTGATATCTTGAAAATGCCTCCTTATGCAAAGTATATGAAAGATATCATCACCAATAAGAGAAAAATACCAGAAGCTGAAATCGCCACTATGCTTGATAATTATACTTTTAAAGATGGAGTACGTAAAAAACTTGGAGATCTGGGAATACCAACTATACCTTGCTCCATCTAAAGAAATTATGTGAAAACTGCTTTATGTGATTTAGGAGCTGGTGTTAGTGTTATGCCTTTCTCTTTATATAAAAGACTTGACTTGAATAAACTCACACCTACTGAAATATTTTTGCAAATGTCTGACAAATCAACTGCCATACCTATCGGTATTTGTGAGGATGTGCCCGTTGTTGTTGCTAATGTCACTATTTTGACTGACTATGTTATACTTGAGATGCCCGAGGGCGCAACATGTCAATTATCCTTGGTAGAGCCTTCTTGAATACTGCAGGGGCTATTATTGATTGTAATAAAAGCAAGATCACTTTTCAGATCAATGGTAATGAGCATACGGTGCACTTTCCGAAGAAACAATTCCAAGTGAATGGTATTAATGTTATTGAAAAATCTCCGACAATCACTATTGGAAGTTTTCAACTACTTCTGCCTACTGTTAAAAAGAAATATGAAATGCTTATTATTGGGGACATTCATATCCCCGTTGAGGTAACTTAGTGAATTACGAAAGTTCTTTGGTTTCATGCTAATCGAAAGTGGTTGTTAATAAGACTTGATCAACCTTATTAATGGATCATTTTTAAGAGGTATGAAGTTGATGAATTTAGTAAGCACTAACTTCTGTCCCTATCTTTTGTTTTCTGTTTTTATTAGGTAAATAAAATAAAATGCCATGTTTTGTCTGTTTTCTGAATTTCCCGTGAAATAAAAAATGACCAAAAATAAAAGTTCTCAGAATGCTCTGAAAATTTAATACGATTTTTTTTCTAAATATTTAGGATTTTTTGGTGCAAATAATATCAGAGGGAGGTGCACCAGGTGGGCACAACCCACCTGGGCGCGCCAGGACCCCCATGCGCGCCCTGGTGGGTCGTGGTCCCCACGTGGGCCCTCTCACTTATCTCTTCATCCCACATCATCACCTACCTCCAGAAAAAATTCACCTTTGTTCTCTCTCTCTCTCTCGTGTTCTTGCTCTCAAACCCGCGGATTTCGATCTCTTTGCTTGAAGCTCCATTTCCGAAACTGTTTTGGGGGATTGTTGCTTGGTATGTGACTCCTCCGTTTGTCCAATTTGTTTTTGTTTTAGTGGTTTATATTTTGAATAATTAGCTACTCTTGGTGCTGCTATAGATGAGCTTGCATGTTGAATTCTTAGAGTTCTAAGTAGTTTGAATGCTTGCTATGTCCTCTATGTATCCCTATGAGTAGTTGCTATCAATTTTGTGAAGTTTTGTTGAGAAAGACTTGTGGACTAAAAAATTTCAGATTTTTTGTTCATAGGAAAAAGACGAATATCTTTAGGAAGTTTGCTTCTAAAAAGAACTCCAAGGGAGTTATTGGGGAGTCGTATGACAGTGATCTCCATCCCCGGAGGTTGGCGGAAGTACGACCATGTGAATGGCCGCATACTCCGTTCAAGGAAGAGGCTGGAATCCTTCAGGAGTTTACACAATATGCTGTTAATGTCGGCCTCACCGACTTCATCGCATCTGAATGTGAACAATATCATCTCCTCACAAACACCTTTGTTCAAAGTTTTAATTTCCTTCCTAGGAATAATCCTCCTGAGGTGTAGTTTAATTTATATGCTGATTTCCATCAGATACCGCTTACCGAGTTTTCTGAAATATGCTTGCTTCCTGCTGATGCTGGTTTGGTAGAGCCTAGGCTGGCAGAGTTTGAGGCCTTTTATTGTACCTTGACAGTGGGAGATGAGAGAGGGTGCCAGGTATCACTGCCGCTGGCTTGCATTTTTCTGTTGTTCATCATTTCACTCTTTTTATTGCAAAATGCTTGCTTGCTAGAGAGAAGGTGGGTGCACTTAGTTCACCAGACCTTGCCGTCTTATGTCATGCACTGGAGGGTGACAACACTTATAGCTTGGGAGCTATTGTGGCACGTCGCCTCGATGTTAATAAGTCCAAGGGTAAAATACATGGTGGTATTTTCGCTACTCGCTTGGCGACTCGCTTTAATGTTGCGATACGACTTCATGATTATCCGTTGACCAAGGTCTACCTAGATCGCGCAGCTATGGAACATCACCATTTTATTGCATGATATTTCCCTAACATTCCTATTCCGTATAACCTGGTTTTCAGTGTGAGCACTCATGATATTATTCCACTGCCTGCTCCTGCTTTGTTTGATCATGTTGCCAGGGGCGGATATAGGATTATGCCTGCGGATATCATCGCCTATCGGAACGACCAGGCTGCAGCAAAGGAGGAGTCTCAGCAGTGGGATGCGTGGATGCCCGCTCCTCAGCACCCCAACTACTATCTAGTCTACCGACTGCTTATCAAGTAAGGCCAAAAGCCTAAGCTTGGGGGAGTACGTGTTTTCCACCGACATTACATTCATGTTCACACATTTCATTCTAGGTGTCGGTGTTCACACCTTTTCATTGTATTATCCATGTTAAACTTATTTTCTCGCTTTCTTCTTGTGAGTTTGAAAAACCTTAGAAAAACCCAAAAAATAGTTGTAGTTAGTTTAGTTTCTATACATGCTTAGTTGTGTTACTAAAAAGAAAACCCAAATAGATTTCCTTGTTCTTCTTTTGCTTGTTGGGAGCTTTCCCCTGTAAATAGTTTTTCTCGTTTTTGCTTTTCCCTTTTATTTGCTTGTTCAAGAAAACCAAAAACTCCAAAAATATTTCAATGCGTTTCTCCAAATTTCTTTTCTTTTTATTCGAGTCGTACCAAGGAGAAGACCACGATGAAAATGTTGAGTGGCTCTCACATGCATAATTGTTTATCTAATTAACAAAGAGCCCATTTTACCTTGTCTTCTCCTGTTGAATAAAATGTTTGCATATTCCAGCTTAGTCCACGACACTCTTGCACTATTATTATTTTCACATCATTCGATCGTGCAAGTGAAAGGCAATAATGACGATATTTGATGAACTGGCCGTGGCAGAGAGAAACGGGTATGAACTCGACTTGTTCTGTTTTGTAAATATGTTTAACCTAGTATCCATGATTCATCCCATTATGATTAAACATGTTTGTAATGAAAATTAGAGATTATAGTTTCTCATGCCATGCATAAGTAGCTGGGAGTGGATAATGATTTATCTTGGATATCAATATTGCGTTAAAATGATTGTGATGTAGTATGATGATATGGTATCCTCCTCTGAATGTTCGTGTGGCTTGACTTGGCACATGTTCATGCATGTATTTGAATCAAAACCAACATAGCCTCTATGATATTTATGTTCACGGTGTTCATATCCTACTCATGCTAGTGTCCAATGTTACTTATGCATAATGCATGTTCATGACCGTTGTTGCTCTCTAGCTGGCCGCTTCTCAACCTAATTGCTAGCCTTCTCCTGTACTAAGTGGGAATTCTGCTTGTACATCAAAAACTTTGAACCCAAGTTATTCCAGATGAGTCCACCATACCTACCTATATGCAGTATTACCCTGCCATCCTAAGTAAATTTGCATGTGCAATCTCTAGAAACTTCAAATAAATATCCTTTTTGTGTGCCTCGATCGTTCATCGAACGACAGGAGGTAGTCGGTATCTTCCATGCTAAGCGGCTTATTCTCAGGATGAGTGTTTATTCACTCACCATCGCACGAGAAAAGGGCGGTAATAGGGATTCCTAGTCCCAAACTCAAAATGCAAATAATTAAACAAAACTCCCCCAGGACTGTTGTTGGTATGGACGGCACCCGTTGTTTTGGACAAGCCGTGGAGTGTGACTGATGGTGGAGGGGGAGTAAACCTTTACTTGTATCGCTTGGGAACCGCCACTAGCATGCTTAGCATGGAAGATATTGATAGCTGATGGTCGTGAAGTAATCAAGAAGGGTGCATTTCTCAAAATATCATTTACCTCTGTTTTAAAAACTTGAGCTCTGGCAACTCTGCAAATCACTGCTTCTCTCTGCGAAGGGGCTTTCTATTTACTTTTATGTTGTGTCATCACCTTCTAAAATAAGCACCAGAACCTGAGAGCACTGTTATCATGCTGATGCATTGTGTGTAGCTAATGTTGGGTGCATCATGACTGGATCTTTTCTACCATGAATTACAATGTTTAGTCGCTGCTTGAACTTTGGAGGTGCTCTGCATTTATGTTTCACGGTCTTAGAAAGGGCTAGCGAGATACCACTATTGTCATATTATATCATGGTTTTTTTGATAACGTGTTGCTGTTTGAGATATCCTATTATTGCTCCCTAGTTGATTATGTCATTGATATGAGTTAATATAATTTTTAAGAGTTATTGTCGGCATGGTTAGTTATGATGTTTAAGCTTATTTATGCAAACAAGAGCAAAAGAGTTCATAAAACTTTATCTTTTTCACTTTCAGTTTATCAACTGAATTGCTTGAGGACAAGCAAACGTTTAAGATTGGGGGACTTGATACATCTCCAACGTATCTACTTTTCCTAACGCTTTTCCTCTTGTTTTGGACTCTAATTTGCATGATTTGAATGAAACTAACCCGTGACTGACGCTTTTTCAGCAGAACTACCATGGTGTTGTTTTTGTGCAGAAATAAAAGTTCTCAGAATGGAACAAAACTTTGCGAGGATTTTATTCCAATAAAGAGAATTTCTGGAGCCAAGAGCCATCTGAGTGGGGCACCTGGGTGGGCACAACCCACTAGGGCGCGCTTGCCCCCCTAGGCGCGCCGAGGTGGGTTGTCCCCACCTGGTGGCCCCGCAGAGACCCTGAAACCGACGCTATAAAATCCTATTTTTCCAGAAAAAAATCAGGAGAAAGAATTACTGCGATCCACAAGAGGGAGCCGCCGTCAACTCCTGTTCTTCATCGGGAGGCTAGATCTGGAGTCCGTTTTGGGCTCCGGAGAGGGGGATCTTCATTCTTCGTCATCACCAACCCTTCTCCATAGCCAATTCCATGATGCTCCCCGGGAGTGAGTAATTCCTTTGTAGGCTCGCTAGTCGGTGAGGAGTTGGATGATATTCATCATGTAATCTAGTTAGTTTTGTTAGGGCTTGATCCCTAGTATCCACTATGTTCTAAGATTGATGTTGCTATGACTTTGCCATGCTTAATGCTTGTCACTTTGGGCCCGGGTGCCATGATTTCAGATCTGAACCGTTTATGTTATCACCATTGTTTCCATGTTCTAGATCTGATCTTGCAAGTTATAGTCACCTACTACATGTTATGATCCGGCAACCCCGTAGTGACAATAGTTGGGACCACTATCGGTGATGACCGTAGTTTGAGGAGTTCATCTATTGACCGTGTGATGCTTTGTCTGGTTCTGTATTAAAAGGAGGCCTTAATATCCCTTAGTTTCCAATTGGACCCCGCTGCAACGGGAGGGTTGGAGAAAAGATGTCATGCAAGTTCTTTCCATAAGCACCTATGACTATTTATGGAATACATGCCTACATTATATTTATGAACTGGAGCTAGTGTCGTATCGCCCTAGGTTATGACTGTCACATGATGAATATCATCCAACAAATTACCGATCCAATGCCTATGAATTTATCTTATATTGTTCTTGTTAAGTTACTACTGCTACTGTGACTGTTGCACTTGCTACAAAACTACTGCTATCACTGTTACCGTTACCATTGCTGCCGCTACTATTGTCAAAACTATCATATTACTTTGCTACTGATCACATTGCTGTAGATAATTAATCTCCAGGTGTGGTTGAATTGACAACTCAGCTGCTAATACCTTCAAATATTCTTTGGCTCCCCGTGTGTCGAATCTATAAATTTGGGTTGAATACTCTACCCTCGAAAACTATTGCGATCCCCTATACTTCTGGGTTATCAGAGACCACCTTCATCCTACGCGTCCCACAGATTGATAAACCTTAGGTCATCCACTTGAGGGAAATTTGCTACTGTCCTACAAACCTCTGCACTTGGAGGCCCAACAACGTCTACAAGAAGAAGGTTGCGTGGTAGACATCATTAGCTTTGACACTGATATGGATGACTCTAAGTCACAAACTGGATACGTATTTATATTGAATGGTGGAGCTGTCAGTTGGTGCTGTTCCAAGCAAAGCGTCGTGGCGGTATCTATGTGTGAAGCAGAGTACGTAGCTGCTTCGGAAGCAGCGAATGAAGGAGTCTGGGTGAAGGAGTTCATATCTGATTTACGTGTAATACCTAGTGCATCTGGTCCAATGAAAATCTTTTGTGACAATACTGGAGCAATTGCCTTGGCGAAGGAATCCAGATTTCACAAAAGAAACAAACAAATCAAGAGACGCTTCAACTCCATCCGTGATCGAGTCAAGGAGGGAGACATAGAGATTTGCAAAATACATACGGATCTGAATGTGGCAGACCCGTTGACTAAGCCTCTTCCACGAGCAAAACATGATCAGCACCAAGACCCCATGGGTGTTAGAATCATTACAATGTAATCTAGATTGTTGATTCTAGTGCAAGTGGGAGACTGAAGGAAATATGCCCTAGATGCAATAATAAAGTTGTTATTTATATTTCCTTATATCATGATAAATGTTTATTGTTCATGCTAGAATTGTATTAACCGGAAACTTGATACATGTGTGGACACATAGACAAAACACAATGTCCCTAGTAAGCCTCTACTAGACTAGCTCATTAATCAATGATGGTTAAGTTTCCTAACCATAGACATGTGTTGTCATTTGATGAACGGGATCACATCATTAGGAGAATGATGTGATGAACAAGACCCATCCGTTAGCTTAGCATATTTATCGTTCAGTTTTATTGCTATTGCTTTCTTCACGTCATATACATATTCCTTTGACTATGAGATTATGCAACTCCCGGATACCGGAGAAATACCTTGTGTGCTATCAAACGTCACAACGTAACTAGGTGATTATAAAGATGCTCTACAGGTATCTCCGAAGGTGTTTATTGGTTGGCATAAATCGAGATTAGGATTTGTCACTCCGAGTATCAGAGAGCTTTGTCTGCGCCCACTCGATAATACACATCATGATAAGCCTTGCAAGAAATGTGACTAATGAGTTAGTTGCGGGATGATGTATTACAGAACGAGTAAAGAGACTTGCCGGTAACGAGATTGAACTAGGTATGAAGATACCGACGATCGAATCTCGGGTAAGTAACATACCGATGACAAAGGGAATAATGTATGTTGTCATTACGGTACGACCGATAAAGATCTTCGTAGAATATGTGGGAACCAATATGAGTATCCAGGTTCCGCTGTTGGTTATTGACCGGTAAGGTGTCTCGGTCATGTCTACACAGTTCTCGAACCCGTAGGGTCCGCACGCTTAACGTTCGATGACGATTTTGTATTATATGAGTTATGTGATTTGGTGACCGAATGTTGTTCGGAGTCCCGGATGAGATCACGGACATGACGAGGAGTCTCGAAACAGTCTAGAGGTAAAGATTGATATATAGGATGATGGTATTGTCAGGACCCCGATCCTAAGTCACACCGATCTAGCATGTAACACATCATATCACTTTGCGGCCTCACGCACGGTATTCCCACGGGTGCCACCTTACGTGGCCCGGGACCGTTTGCGTCTTTTGGCTCACGTATATGATAGTGTCGCTAGCATCCATATGACAAAGAACCCGGGCCGACATGACTAGTCATGAACCCAAAGTGGCACTAACTTACGGGGACATGCATACATGACCCAGCCTCGAACGTGTCGGTCATCATCGTGTGAATCCGGGCTATAGCAACTGGGCTAACAGGACTCCAGGAACCCGAGCTGTAGCAGGCTAGCAGGACTCCGAAAGTCATCGCGTGACATTTCCCCGAAGGGACAGACACAGGAACAAAGTGGGATACATGCCGGCCAGTGTGGGTGTTCCGGAGCAGTAGTAACTGGGCTAGCAGGACTCCGGTAATCCGGGCTATAGCAGACTACCATGGCTCAGTGGAAGCACCAGACTACATTTCCCCATAAGAGAGGCTACCAAGGATGGACAACTAGGTTGTCGGATCCCACACATACCAAGCATTTCAATCATACACACAATATGCTCGATATGTGTAAATACAACATGGCATCACAACAAAACTCTATGACTCAAAGTATTTATTCATTAGGCTCTGAGGAACCAAGTATTACCATCATGGGTGTCATGACCCAACATACAGAGCATACAAGCAACAAGCACATGCGGAAGCTTAACTTGTCTGAGTACAGACAACTACAAATGAAAAAGGCTGAGAAGCCTGACTATCTACAAGACCCTGCCCAGGGCACAAGATCGTAGCTGAGGTAACAAGCTAAACGTCGAAGACCATGCGGAACTACTAGCGACACTGAAGTCTCTCTGCAAAAACATAAATTAAGCAAATGTGTGTGCAAATGTACCCAACAAGACTTACATCAGAACTAACTACACATGCATCAGTATCAACAAAGGGGGTGGTGGAGGAGTTTAACTATAGCATGCCAGCTTTGACTCGGTGGCTATCCTAAACTACAACTGCAAGTAACTCTTTTGAGGTGGCGCACACGAGTCCACATATTCACCAAATCAATGCACAACTATGGATCCGCTCCCGTCTCCCTACGAGAACGCCATCCATAGCACTCACGCTTATCTTGCACATTTTAGAGTATCCACTTTCACTTGTGTATGAACTGTACAGGTAACCCAGAGGTCCTTTATCATGGACGTGTCTATTCGAATAGATGACGTTAACCCTGCAGGGGTGTACTTCTTGACACACGCTCTCACCACTTATCTCCGTTTACACGACATGTACTCGGCAACCGCAGAAGCCCAGCAAGGGTGCCGGCCACGACTTGACTAACCAGACAAGTCCCTAGTCTAGGTTTATTGCCTATTCAGGTTCTATCCGCAGGGAGTCCGGCTGAGGTTTCCACATACGGCCGTGAATGATGTGTGCAGGGTTGCCGAGACACCAAACGGGCGCCCAGTACACCGTGCCACGTGCCTACCGCATCACAGCCCGCACCTCGGGTCAGCGCTGCGCACGGCCTCCAGCATACTACAAACACCAGAAACTACTTGCAACTCCCGGACAGAGGACATGTGCGGTTAATAAGTCGAGAGGGTCCATTGGTTTCGGGCCCAACGCGTGGTAGTAACTGTTCATGGATCACAAACACAGAACTCGGTTCCTAAGGACGGTTTCAATGAGACAACCCACCATGTACTCCTACATGGCCTCTCAGTGCTACCTTTACCAAATCATGTTCACACACTTAGCTCACACACAGTAGGACATGTTCATCACCATTCCAATTCATCCTCGATGAATCAGACCTGACTCAACTCTAAGCAGTAGCAGGCATGACAAACAAGCATGAATGAGTAGGCACATCAGGGCTCAAACAACTCCTACTCATGCTAGTGGGTTTCATCTATTTACTGTGGCAATGACAGGTCATGCAGGGGAAAAGGGGTTCAACTACCGAAGCATGTAATAGATGAATCGTTGTTGTCCCAATGCAATAAAAGAGAGCAGGAGCGAGAGAGTGGGATTGTATCGGAATGAACAAGGGGGTTTTGCTTGCCTGGCACTTCAGAACATGATATAGCTCTTCATCGGTGTCATCGAATTCATCGTCGGAACACGTCTATCGAGAGGGAACAACCACCGGCAACAGAGAAGGAGCACAATCAATGCAATGCACAATATGATGCATGATCATGACATGGTAATATGAGTGTGTTGGGCTAATGCAACTGCAACCAGATGGGTTTGAGCCATTTTGAATTTAAATAGTGCTTTATCATGTTTTGATATAAACAGCATGGTTAAGTTGCTTTAACATGCATGAAACTAGTACAGATGGATAGATTGGATTTTTCTGATCATATTTCATATATAAATCTTTTCAATCTGAGTTATAGATTAATTTCTATGATTTTTTGAAGTTTATAACAATCTATGGAATTTTCTGAATAAGTTTAAATCCAGAAAATTCTTTACTGTGTCAGCATTGTGTAAGCATGACGTCAGCAAGTCAAGGGAACCGTTCCTGGTCAAATCTGACCAGTGGGTCCTGCATGTCGGTGTCACAGTGCTAGTTAGGGTCAATGACATGTGGGCCCAGTCAACGGCAATGTCAGCACCATCAAAGCTGACGCGTGGGGCCACTGTGGTTAATTAAAACTAAACATGCACTAAACCGTGTTTAATTTGGCAGCGGGGCCCAGCTGTCAGTGTCGCTAGATGTTAATTAACTGGGCTGTTAGTGGCTAATGACTTTGCCACGTCGGCACGCCGGAGTTGAATGCTGGCGAGCACACAAATGCGGTGGTGACGCTCGGGAACGCGCTACGGGCGGTGGTTTGGCGCGCTGAGGGCACCAGGGCATAGCCCTTGCTCGCCCGCATCGTGCGATGGTGAAGCTGGACGCGGGGGTCGCCGGAATCAACGCCGACGACGAGGTTTGCGGCGGCCATGGTTCGGGCGTGCTCAAGAACGGCGATGTGGTGCACCGTAGGACGAACAGGTGATGGTTTTCGGCTCCTGGGAGGGTGCGGAGCACGGTGGCGCGCTCAGACGCAAGCTCTGCTTTCTGCTGCCACGGCGGCGACATGGCTGGCGGAGCTGAGCTCTCGGCCGTGATGACCAACGGGGTTAGGGGGCAGCTAGAGCGACGTGGCAATGGGGAGGAGGAAGAGGAGCTCACAGCGTGTGCAGCGGTAGCCTCGGCAAGCTCGGGGAGGGGCTGGTGACGACGGGAGGTCGACATCGATCTCGATGGCCGAACAAAGAGGGCGGTGGCGGTGGCGGTGTTGCAGCGTGTCCGGGGCCTCGTGGCTCGTCGAGGGGGTCGAGAACGTCAAGACGGAGCTCGTAGGCACGGCGAGGGGTCGAGGGGTAGGCGGTGGATGCGGTGGCAGCGAACGGCGGCGGCGGCGGCGGCGCTTTGTTCTTGCGAGAGAGAGGGCCAGAGGGGGATGTGAGAGAGGAGAGAGGCAGAGGGAAACGAGGGCATCTCCGTTGCACGGTTAGAAGCGCCGAGACGCCGTGAGGTGGAAAGCAGGAGATGGCGCGGCTCGTCTGTGTGCCGGGCACACAGCTGCTTCTTCCCCTGGCAGGAGGAAGAAGATAGTGCTGCCCCTGGTGGGCTGGGCCTGCAGCAGTGGTGGGCTGGCCTCTCTGGTGGGCTGCACAGGTGAGGCTAGGTAAGTGCCAGGTAGTGTTTCTGTTTCCCTTATTCTTTCCTTTTCTATTTATTTTGCTCTGTTTTGATTTAGTAATAATATGTGACGCCCGGATAGTTAAGCTACAGTGAACCTTCGCTAGTGATGCCACGTCCCCTCGGTTACTGTTGATAAACTCGCGTCAGTATGTGACCCGGTTCAAAATTTAAAATAAAAACAAACAACAAAAGTTTTCAAACAATAAAACAAAAATGTTCGGGTTGTGGCAAATATTCCATACTAAGTATTGCTGAAGGAACCACATACGTAAAGTATTTAAGTGCACTATATTAATTAAAACAAGAGCAAAACGATTATTTAAATACCTATTATAGTTAATAAAATTTCAAACTAAGCTATTTGGGGACTAGACTTTTGTGACTATGGACTTAAGTTGAGATACTAATTTAGATGCTAAGTGTATATTTTACTAAAACTAAAATAAAATGTAAATAAAATAAAACAGGAACGAATAAATAAAAAAACAGAAATGAAATGAAACAAAAAAAGGCGAGGAGAGAAAAGGAGACCCCAGCTCCCCATGGGCCTCGGCCCATCCCACCTCAGCCGGCCAGCCCACCCGACTGGCCCAGCCGCGCCTGCTTAACCTCCCCTTGGAACCCTAGGGCCCAACCGCACCTAACCCCCCACTCCTCCCGATCCCCTCGCTCCACTCCTCCCACGATCCCGATCTGGATCGGGACCCGCCCCCGACGCTGAACGACGCTGCCCTATCACCGACCCCTCTCCCCGCCTCTAAAATGCTCGATCCTGTGTGGATCGGGAGGGCAACTCCGCCCACCCGACGCCGGCGCCCAACACCACCGTCGCGGCGTTGCCTGACTGGCGCGCCGTCACCCCCGCCGTCGCCGCCCGTCTTCGCCTCGTCGGATGTCGTCGTCCTCTTCGTCGTCAGACCTCCCGAGCCCTCCCGAGCTCACTCGACACACAGCAGGCCCAGTGAGCCACCACCTCCCTTCTCCTCTGCCCCTCATAGCGTCTCTCCCCATCGCGCTCCGCTATGAAGCAGCGCCCGACCGCGGTCACCCGCGCTGGCCGCGCGCCAGCGTGCGTGCCCGCCACGCGACCCGCGCCGCCGCCTCGCCCTTCCCCATCTCCTTCGCTCTCCGGCGCCCGCCCGTGGTCGCGTTCCCTCGCCCCTCCGCCCCACCCGGTGCCCGACAGCCTCGCGCGGTCGGCGCCCGTCTCGGGTCACCGTGGCCGTTGCCGCTGGCGGCTTTGCCGCCCAGCGCCTCTGGCGTGCACTCGCCCGAGCTGCGCCTGTGCCCCTGCTCCCGTAGCCACGCTGGCGCCCTTAGGTCGCCGGCCGGCGCCTCGGCCAACTGGTTACGCCAGTATACAGCGCCCGTGTTCTGTGCTTTCGATCGGGTGCGCCCGCACCGGTAGCCCGCCCCGCTTTGGCCCCATGGCCCTATGACACATGGGCCCCGCCCAGAGAACGTTTTAATAAAAAATTAATTAGAAAATAATAATAATAATAATAATAATAATAATAAATAATAATAATGAAATTAATTACTTAACTAATTAATTAACTTAATTAATTCTGATTAAATTAACCAATTAAGATTAATTAACCTAATGATTAATTAACTTAATTAACTCATCGTTAATTAGCTAATTAATTAATATGACGATGGGGCCCACCCCTTAATTAATTATGATTAGTTTAATTAACTCGTTAACTAAAATGTGTCAGCGACGGTGGGACCCATGGTCAGTTGACCAATCAACTCGTTGATCGCCGATGTCGACATGACATCATCTTGATATCATAATTCCATTTTCGGATTAAATTAAATAATTAATTAAAATCGAAAATGATTAAATCTTTAGAAAATCATATCTTTTAATCCGTAACTCAGATTAAAATATTTTCAACATGAAAGTTGCTCGAACAGCGAGGCGATTCGGATCGCAACCCGTTCGTCCGCCACACCCCTCTAACCTATCGAACTCGCAACTTTCCCCCTCCGGCTCCTCTGCCCGAAAACACGAAACACCGGGGATATTTTCCCGGATGTTTCCCCCTTCACCGGTATCGCCTATCCCTACGTTAGGTCACCCCTAGCACAACGTATTGCCGCGTCTTGCTTTGTGTTACATTTGATTGCTCTGTTATTTATTGTGTTCCCCCTCCGTTACTCCTTTCCGGTAGACTCCGAGACCGATGCTGATGCCCCTGTGGTCGACTACGTCACCGACGACCCCTCCTTGTCTGAGCAACCAGGCAAGCCCCCCTTGATCACCAGATATCGCCTACTCTTCTCTATATCGCTTGCATTAGAGTAGTGTAGCATGTTCTCGCTTTCGATTAATCCTATACTCTTGCATAGCTTTGTCCTTGCTACTCTTGTTGTTACCTTTACCGCTATCCCTTTGCTTAGTATAGGATGCTAGTGTTCCATCGGTGGCCCTACACTCTTGTCAAATCGCCATGCTATACTCTTGGGTTGTGATCACTTGGGAGGTGATCACGGGCATATACTATATACTTTACATCGTTACATTACCCGTGATTTGTTCGGAGATGGGGGCTGAAAGGACAGGTGGCTCCATCCCGGTAGAGGTGGGCCTGGGTTCCCGACGGCCCCCGACTGTTACTTTATGGCGGAGCGGCAGGGCAGGTTGAGACCACCTAGGAGAGAGGTGGGCCTGGCCCTGGTCGGCGTTCGCGGATACTTAACACGTTTAACGAGATCTGGGTATTTGATCTGAGTCTGGCCATTTGGTCTATACGCACTAACCATCTACGTGGGAGTAGTTATGGGTATCCCGACGTCGTGGTATCAGCCGAAGCACTTCGTGACACCGGCCGATCGGCGCGCGCCGGATTGGGCGTAAGCTGCTCTTGTATTAAGGGGCTAGTTCGCTTTCGGCCCTCGCATAGCGTCTTGGTGTGCATTGGGCGATGGGCCTGACCCTGTGGCGCTTAGGTTTAGACCGGCGTGCTGGCCTCTCTGTTGTGCCTAGGTGGGGCTGCGACGTGTTGATCTTCCGCGGCCGGGCATGACCCAGAAAAGTGTGTCCGGCCAAATGGGATCAAGCGTGTTGGGTTATGTGGTGCACCCTGCAGGAAGTTTAATCTATTGAATAGCCATGATCTTCGGTAACAGGACGACTTGGAGTTGTACCTTGACCTTATGACAACTAGAACCGGATACTTAATAAAACACACCCTTCCAAGTGCCAGATATAACCCGGTGGTCGCTCTCTCTCTCAGGGTTACGGGGAGGGGATCGCCGGGTAGGATTATTGCTATGTGATGCTACTTGGAGGACTTTAGTCAGCTCTCTTCTACATGTTGCAAGACGGAGGTGACCAGAAGCGTAGTCTTCGATAAGACTAGCTATCCCCCTCTTATTCTGGCATTCTGCAGTTCAGTCCACTGATATGGCCCTTTACACATATATCCATGCATATGTAGTGTAGCTCCTTGCTTGTAGTACTTTGGATGAGTACTCACGGTTGCCTTGTTCCCCTTTTCCCCTATCTCTACTCGATTGCTGCGACTGCACGATGGAGCCCAGGGAGCGACGCCACCGAGCGATGATGACTACTACCCGGAGGTGCCTACTACTACGTGCAGCCCCCGGCGATGACCAGAGTAGTTTAGGAGGATCCCTGTAGGAGGCTGCGCCTCTTCGATCTGTATCCCGGTTTGTGCTAGCCATCTTATGGCAACTTGTTTAACTTATGTGCAGACGCAGATATTGTTGCTTCGCTGACTTGTCTATGATCGAGCACTTGTATTCGAGCCCTCGAGGCCCCCTGGCTTGTATTATGATGCTTGTATGACTTATTTTATTTTTAGAGTTGTGTTGTGATATCTTCCCGTGAGTCCCTGATCTTGATCGTACACGTTTGCGTGTATGATTAGTGTACGATTGAATCGGGGGCGTCACATAATACTAAACCATTTTAAAACTTCTGAAATTATTTGTGGGCACATTTAGAATTATTTCCAACAACCCTCATTTAGTTTCAGAATTATTTGAGCATTTAAAAATAGTTATAGCATTTAAATGCCCAAATTCAAATACTTTATGATTTAATTCAAAAATTCAAGATGACCTAGAAAATTTAAACCATTTTTGGCAGAGGTTCTAGACCAAGTCAAAAATGATGAACATTTTTAAGGGCATTTCAGGTTCATTGAGAATATTTCATTTTGATCCTAATTGGATTTCATTTGGTGCTAGGGTTTGAACATCCCCATTTTAAGTTTCTAAAAAATTTAAACATGATGCATCACTCTAATGCAAGTACTAAGCATTACCATAACTAGGGTTGTGATAGGTATTCGGACACCAGAAGTGTTCCGGTGGTACCGAGTACATATCGGGTCACCGGAAGGGGTTCCGCGCATCCCCCCGACAACTACATTAGCCTAATGGGCCAAGAAGGGGACAGACCAGCCCCTAGGGGCTGGTGCGCCCCATGTAGGCTGAAATAGGGGGGACGGAAAGAGGAGAAGAGAGAAAGGAAGGGGAGGGATTCGGCCTCCCCCTTCCTTCTCTCCTCCCTCCTCCTTCCTTCCCCCTCCAGGAAATATGGTAGGGGGGGGGCGAATAGGATTAGGGCCCCAAGTAGGATTCCTCCTACTTGGGCGCCCCCTTCACTGCCCCCTTGCCTCCCACCTATATATATGAGGGGGGAGGCACCTAGAACACACAAATAACATTTGTTAGCCGTGTGCGGCGCCTCCCTCCACATATTACACCCTCAGTCATATCGCCGTAGTGCTTAGGCGAAGACCTGCATGGATCACTTCACCATCACCGTCACCACGCCGTCATGCTGACGGAACTCTCCCTCGACACTTTGCTGGATCAAGAGTTCGAGGGACGTCATCGAGCCGAACCCGTGTAGAACTCGGAGGTGCCATACGTTCGGTACTTGATCGGTCGGAATGAGAATAAGTTCAACTACATCAACCGCATTGTCCAATGCTTCCGCTTTCGGTCTACGAGGGTACATAGACACACTCTCCCCCTCTCGTTGCTATGCATCTCCTAGATAGATCTTGCGTGAGCGTAAGATTTTTTTTGAAATTGCATGCTATGTTCCCCAACAGAGATGACCATTCATCCTTCAATGGTACGCAATTACAAACAACATGCAAACATGACGAATACATGCAAATGGACATACGTTTGATATATTTCTGCGTAAAACGGATGAATTTCATCCGTTTAACTATATAAACCCTAAAATACTTAAAACACCTTATAGCGTATGGTAATCTCATACGTCAAGCCGGGCTGATCAGCGACACCTCATCGCCGTATGTGTCGTCGTCGGACTTGCCCTTCTAGTGGTAGAAGGGCATGATGGCGTGGCCGCCCTGCCCGACCGTCGCCCGACGCTCGCGGAGGAGTCGCTCCACTTCCTCTTGCGATATGCGGAGGGCCGCCACGGCTAACGCCAACCCTGGCCTTCCCCCTACCAGTAGTAGCAGTCTATTTGAGAGTCCGCTCCTTGCTGATCTTGGCGAGCTCCCCATTGAGGCCACCGTGCGAATGTCTCCATGGTGGTTACCAACCAGCCTCGGGCCCAAGCCTCCACGTGGATGAGGTTCACATGGACCCAACCCGATGCACATCGTACTTTTGTGAGTGATTAGTGGCGCCCCGCTTGGCTAGCTCGTCCTCTGCTCTATCATGACGATGGTCTGCAATGAGGAGGAGCCAGAACCGCCATGGCCACCGAGGTAGTGGAGGAGGCTAATACGTCTCCAGCGTATCTATAAATTTAGATTATTCCATACTATTATATTATCTGCTTTTAGGGGTGGAAACGGATCGAATGCGGATCAGATAGTGCTCTTACCACTTCCATTTTCATATTTTCAAAACGAATACGAATCCGAATACTGATGTTATCGGATATGAATGCGGCTCGGATGCTATTCGAATACGGATACATATCAGATGTTTTCCTGATTCGGAACGGATAAGAATAATATCAACTTATTCCTTAAATAAATTAGTCAATAGCTATGTGACATAAAATAATCAACTTGTGGCATACAATAAGTCAATGATAAATAGGTTTATGAATAAATACTATTGTAGTGCATAATAATTTCTATGTTTAATATACAAAGAGTTAAATTTGACCACTAATTTGGCTTTTATGTTGGATAATTGGAATATTGGGGCTAGAATTTTGAAAATTACCTCCCATAATCTTATTCGGATACGGATATATCCACTTCCATATCCATATTTGTCTCAAAATGTCCTACCATATTTTATTTCGTATTTGTTTAATAAATTCGGATACGGATAATTTCCATTTCCATTTTAGTTCGGATGAAGATGTTTCGGATACGTATAGGTATTTTCTCGGATACGAATATCGGATATTTCGGATTATCCGCTACCACTTTCCACCCCTATCTGTTTTGGATGTTTAATATGCATTAATATGCTATTTTATATTATTTTTGGGACTAACCTATTAACCTAGAGCCCAGTGCCAGTTTCTGTTTTTCCTTGTTTTTGAGTTTTACAAAAAAGGAATATCAAACGGAGTCCAAACGAGCTGAAAATTTATGGTGATTTTTTATGGACCAGAAGAGACCGACGGAGCATCGAAGTTGGGCCAGAAGAGTCTCGAGGCGACCACAAGCCTAGGGGGCGCCCCCCTAAGGCACACTCCCCTGGCTTGTGGACTCCTCGGGAACCCCCTGGCATGTTTTCGATGCCAAAAATTCCTATAAATATAGAAACCTCTGAAAATAAACCTAGATCGGAAGTTCCACCGCCGTAAGCCTCTCTAGCCACGAAAAACCAATCAGGAGCCCGTTCCGGCACCCTACCGGAGGGGGTAACCATCACCAGTGGCCATTTCATCATCCCGATGGTCTCCATGACGAGGAGGGAGTAAATCACCCTTGGGGCTGAGGATATGTACCAGTAGCTATGTGTTTGATCTCTCTCTCCCTCTCTCTCTTGTTCTTGATTTGGCACGATCTTGATGTACCACGAGCTTTGTTACTATAGTTGGATCATATGGTGTTTCTCCCCTCTATCTTCTTGTGATGAATTGAGTTTTACCCTTGAGGTTTTACTATTATCGGATTGAATACTTTTATGGATTTGAGAACACTTGGTGTATGTCTTGCATGGGATACCCGTGGTAACAATAGGGTGTTCTATTGATTCACTTGATGTATGTTTCGGCTCTCAACTCGCGGATTCCCGAGGTGACATTGGGGTAATCTATGCATAGGGGTTGATGCACGTTTTCATCCTTGTTTCTCCGGTAGAGATCTTGGGGAACTCTTTGAGGTTCTTTGTGTTGGATTGAATATTATGAATTTGAAGTTGTTTGATGCATATCGTATAATTGACCCACGGATACTTGTGGTGACATTGGAGTATATAGGTGACATTAGGGTTGATTGATGTGTATCATATGGTGTTAATTTATTGCGAACTCTAGGGATATTTGTGACACTTATAGGAATAGCTCAATGGTTTGATCAGAAAGAATAACTTTGAGGTGGTTTCATATTGTACAAACAATTTCATCTTATGTTCTCCATGATAGGAACTTTGGAGTGACTCTTTGTCGCACATTGAGGGATTGTCATATGATTTAATTATTTTATCATTGTTGAGAGACTTTGCACTTGTTAAAGTATGAACCCTTGGCTTTGTTTTCAGGCATTGCAAGACCGTTTTTACTCACTTTTGATACAAGTTACCTTGCTGTTTTTATAGTTTCAAATTACAAAATCCTATATGTACTAACCATATTACACTTGTATCACCATCTCTTCGTCGAACTAGTGCATCTATACAATTTACCATTGTATTGGGTGTGTTGGGGACACAAGAGACTCTTTGTTATTTGGTTGCAGAGTTATTTGAGAGATACCATCTTCATCCTACGCTTCCCACGGATTGATAAACCTTAGGTTATCCACTTGAGGGAAAATTGCTACTGTCCTAAAAAACTCCGCGCTTGGAGGCCCAACACGAGTCTACAAGAAGAAGGTTGCGTAGTAGACATCAAGCTCTTTTCTGGCGCCGTTGCCGGGGAGGTGAGTGCTTGAAGGTATATCTTTAGATATTGCAATTGAATCTTTTAGTTTCTTGTTTTATCACTAGTTTAGTCTATAAAAGAAAACTACAAAAAAATGGAATTGAGGTTGTCTCATATGCTTCATCTTTTTAATGTCTTTCATGAAAATGATGGAAAGGAAAATTGTGCTCAAGTGTTAGAAGAAGAAGTCAATAAAATGTTTGGAACTAATTCTTTTAATGATGAGAGTGATTATGCTTATGATATGCAAAGCCACAAGCTTGGGGATGCTATGTTTGAGGAGAATGACATGTTTAAGAGTTTATTTGCTGCAATTAATGTTTGTCCCAAGCTTGGGGATGCTATGCTTGATGAAGATGATATTTTTAGTCCGCCAAGTTTTGATATGCAAATTTATTATGATCATAGCATGCCCCCTATTTACGATGATTGCAATATTTATGACAAAAGTGGATTTGGACAGGTCGTGACTTTATTTAGTAATGATTCCACTATCTTGGAAGAGGTTTCAATTGATTTTCATGGGAACAAAGTTGCTACTTATGATGATTATTGTGATGACACTTATGTTATAAAAAGTAGTGATGATTATATTTATAAAACTTGTCAAAATTATGATTACCCTTTTTCAAAACATCACTCTTTTAGTGTGGAAACAATTTATAGCACTACAAAAAAAGACACATCCGTGACATTTTGGGCCAAACGATTTTTTTTTCTGTCATGCTTATGACACTTCTATGACGATAATTGTGACAAAACCCGGTATCATCATAGATGTGGTGGGATCCTACTTCTTATTAAAAAAATCATGACAGAAAATGGGCTTTTCGTCCTGAGCGGGCCGGAGACATAGCTGCATGACATTCTTTGGGCCGTGCATGACGGAAAAACCCATGGAAGAAGTGAGGGAGAGGAAAATATTGGGGAGTTCCCGGTTACGGTGGGTGGTTGGGGGCCGAGCGATGCGCGTTTCTCTCGTACACGTAGGCGCGTGGGTGCGAGGCGTTGGGCTCTAACTGAACCCGAGCGAGGCATTCGCCTACTGAACCCGGGCGATTGCACTGTAGGCTACGCGTTACTTAACCTAATCGATCGATCGATGGCTGTTAACTGAATCCGATCGAGCGATTCCTTCGTTACTGCTGCTAACTGAAGCCGATCGAACACTGCTGCCTCCTTCCCTTGATGAACAGTGAGTGTTGTTGGGGGGTTGGATGAACAGTTCCTAGGGGGTTGGATGAACAGGACCCCGTGGTAGTAGAGGTCATTGCCGCTAGATGAACAGGACTCCGATCGATCGAGCCGGTGGATGAACAGGACCCCGTGGAGGGCTGGTTGAACAGTAGCCGGTGGAGGGCTGGTTGAACAGTAGCCGGTGGAGGGCAGGATGAACAGTAGCCCGTGGAGGGGTGGTTGAACAGTAGCCGGTGGAGGAGCGCGCGGTGGAGGCTAGATGAACAAGAGCCCGTGGATGAACAGTCGCAGGTGGAGGATGGAGGAGGTTGACGGTGGATGAACAGTAGCCCGTGGAGGCAGGTGACGGTGGAGATGAACAGTGGCCCGTGGAGTCCCGTTTTGCGGTATGCCACACCCCTCCCGATGAACAGGACCCCCGTTTCGACCGTAGCGCTCCGACACAAGTCCGTTTCCTCCGTTTTGTGGTGCGCCACACCCCTCCCGATCAACAGGACCCCGTTTCGAACATAGGAGGTCCGTTTCCTTCGTTTTGCGGTACGCCAGACCCCTCCCGATGAACAAGATCCCGTTTCAACCGTGGTCGGTCAAACACAAGGTCGTTTCCTCTGTTCTGCGGTACGCCAGGCCTCGTTTCCATCGGCTATTCCGTCCAAGCCGGTTTGTTCCCGATGAACAGCACGCGTTCTGTTGCCTCCCAATGAACACGACGCATTCCGTTGCCTCCCCATGAACACGACGACGATGCAATTTCTCTATTCCGACCCAGCCATGTACACGAGCCCTGGCCGTACGTATGCGCGAGTAGGCGTTCGAGACCCCACTCGTACGTACGTACGTGGCCATATTTACTTTCTTGCACCCTGGCCGTTGTACGTACGTGTACATGCTACGTGCGCGCCTCTACTACGACACATGCGCACCTCTACATCGACCAGTATGTATGTACACGTTCGCGACCAGAAAAAAAACGCTACGTACGCTTCGACCAGGTGGGTCCCGACTGTCAGGGACTTCCTTGCGTGCGAAGATGCAGCTGGTGGGTCCCAGCAGTCAGGGGGGCGAATCATTTTTTTTTGCCCGTAATATGGATGCACTTCCTTGCATGCGAAGATTAGCCGGTGGGTCCCAGCAGTCAGGGGGGAAACATTCTTTTTTTTCACGAAATACGGTGGCCCGTCTGGTTGGTCCCTGCTGTCAGGTGGAGGAATAATTATTTTGCACGTAATAAGGAGGCACTTCCTTGATGCGGCCGTGGACCCAGCTGTCAGCTTCTCAACATACAATACTCTTCCGATGGAAGTCGTTTGTTGACCACATTGACCACGCCGCGCCGAGAGCACCAAGGTGGTGGACGACGGCGAGGCCTAGGAAGGGAACGACGCAGAGCCGGGGAAGACGCGGTGGTGTATGCCCACGCGGGGAGGAGTACGAGGGTTCACTGGTTCGGCTGCGGTGTGAGGCTGCCGTCGCCGCAGGGCCTGGCCAGCGATGGGAGTAGTAGGGGGTTGTGAGGCCTCCGTGACAGCACAGCCGGCCACGGGAGGCAGGAGCAGGCAACACGACCGGCGCTGCTTTGGGCGGCTGGAGCAAGAAGACCAGAGGTTGAAGAAGCACAATGACCGTTGGATGGACATCGTACGGTCACTGCAGCTAGAATCGTTTATATTGACTAAGTTGACAAAGCCCTTGGTACGCGTCAACCTAGTAGGCCCACAGGCCAGTCTCCGAAACAGTGCGCCCTAGATGTCAGGGGAGGAATCATTTTTTGGGCGAGTGAAGCTAGAATATCCGAGATTGAAAAAGAAGCACGACATCCGTTGGATGGACATCCAACGGCCATTGTTGCTAGAACCGTGTGTTGACTATAAGTTGATAAAGCCTTGCATACGCATCAACTTATTTTTTTTAGGGGGCACGTCAACTTAGTAGGCCCACAAGTGTGTGACAGAGAACTTATAGCCCATTTGAGATTTGTAAGAATGTACAACCCATTTTTGAATTCTAATGGAATTTATTACAGCCCATTTACAGTTTGTTAAAAGTACAACTCATTTTCTAGCTAGGACAACTATTAATAATTTCAACCAACCGTTCAAAACAGAATTCAATAAAATTTCCCACATTTTGATGGGATCCGAAATATTTTTATCCCTAAATTTCTAGTCAGATTAAATATAATTTCAATATAAATTTGTCTTACGTAAAAATCCAACGAAACATTGCGCGCACAACAACCAATGAAATTAAAATTTTCAAAACCCAAAAGTAATATTTTATAAACTAATTACGTGTTTGGTTCATTTTTTATAGTTACAGCCCAGTTTTTATAATTACATCCCATTTATTATTTATTAAAGCCCATTTTCTTGTTAAGCCTAATGCATCCCTCCTAGGAAAGATTTGCAGCCCAGCGGGGCAGAGAATAACAAGTTGACCTTGTCTGGGTATTCCTCAAAAAAAAGTATAGCTGGGCTAGCCATTTTCAGCTTGAAAAAAATTAATATCTGGGCTGGATATCGGTTTGGGCTAGACGGGCCACAGCCCGCATGATTAATACTCTGCTCTCCTCTGAACAACAACGAAAACATCGCTCTTGTCTAAAAAAATGAAAACATCGCTCAAGAAAAACTCTGCAGTGCTCACACCTCAAAAACACAAATACTGCTCGGGCTGCTTGGTCCCAGCTGTCGGCCGCTCCTTGCGCAATTCTCTTGTTTATTGACTACATAGGTTGACAATGGTGTGGGACCGTGATGTCAGGAAACCAGGAGGAAGCAAACATTTTTACAGTTGTAGTATATAATAAGGAGGCACTTGCGTACGTGCGGCTATGGCCCTGGTGGATCCCCACTGTCATCCTCTCCAAGTAAAGTCATCTCCTCATTCTTCATGTCTGTTGATCATGTTGACAACGCGAGACGGTGGCGCCACGACGAGCGCAACAACTCGAAGGAAGACGGAGAGGGCCTCGCGGGCCCTACAGATGGTCTGATACAGCGCCCGCTGCTCATTCGGGAAGCCGAGATCATAGGGCCACATGTCCGCGATGGCATTGTTGTTCTCTTGTTCACCTGTGCTCGTTGACGAGACGGAGGTTGCAGCATAGGTCCTCCTGTGCTGGTAGCTCTTCCGCCATTAGGGCGTCGAAGTGCGGCCGCACCTGCTCTATCGTGAACACGGCATGAACCGGCTTGGACAGTGGCGCTGGCTCCTGGTCAGAAGCTACGTCCATCATCTGATTGTTATCGCTTAGCTCGGCGAGCTCGATGGTGAGCCGCATGTCCGGCTACTGGACCGACCCGCTGCCAAGCACGAGTCTGACCGCCCTGGCCCACCCAGACCGCCTCCCTCGCCCGCGCGCGCTTTCCGCCTGAAACGGTCAGCACCGCCCGCCCCGCTTCCCGGTGCAGGCAATTGCTCCGCCTTCAAATGATACAAGTGTCATCTGTCCGTCCGTCTGCCACCCACATTAATGATACGCGGTTGCTGAGGCGGCTACTCCGATGCCACACGTCCGTCCCTCCGCCGCCCACCATTGCTATATAAACTGTTGCGCCAGGCATAGCCACAGTCATCCGCCTCCGTTCCCTTTCTCCTGTCCACACCACTACTGCCCACCATGGCTTCCTCGCGCTCCAGCGCTCTTCGGGACGAGCGGACGACGGACCACAAGGAGAGGCAGCCATTGCTTCCGACTGCCTGGCCGGCAGACAGCCGGAGGACGAGGACGTCCCAATGGAGAACATGGTAGTCGATGATCCGGCACCAACCCCCTCCTCCGTGCCATCCTCGCCGGTGCATTGCACCATGACCATCGGCGAGGCACGTGTCCAATACATGGACACGGTGAGGCAGAAGCGTGAGGAGCAGTTTCGGGAGGCGCAAGCCGACGCCGCCTACAACCACCATCTCCTCCAGGAGCACCGGCAGGCGGAGGAGCAGATTGCCGTGGAGCGGGCGGAGCAGGAGGCGCTGCTTGACTCGTACCAGTCCGCCCGCGAGGGCCGCCTCGAGCGCTGGCGGTACCACATGCGGGTGGCGGAGGCTGCGGCCGCCTACAAAGAGGGTGATGAAGCGGGCGAGGCGCTGTTTGACGAGACCGAGGACGAGGCATAGGACAATGTTGGCTCCGACGAGTCCCCGCTCCGCTGGCGTCGACGAGGCCCTGGTCCGCCGAGGCCCCACAGCAGCAACAACGAGGCAAAGAACGCTGCCGGCTCAGCCAAGGCCCCGACGCACCGGCACCGAGGCGGAGGCCCTACTCCGCCGAGGCCCCGCCCCGCCAACAACGAGGCAGAGGACATCGCCGACTCAGCCGAGGCCCCACCCTGCCGGCAACGAGGGGGAGGAATTCCCCCGCTCCGTTGAGGCGCTGCCCCACCGGCAACGAGAAAGAGGACATCGCCAGCTCCGTGGAAGCCCGGCCCCGCTGCCAACGAGGCCGCGCCACACAGAAAACGAGGAAGAGTAGAAAAAAGTAGGTCACCGCCGCTCGGGTCCAAGTAAGGCCACCGCGGCTACCCTCCGGTTGAAGCCAAGCTAGGCGGGTTGACCATTGACGGCCGATTAGCTTCTTGGTGGCGACGTGGAGTTGAAGAGTTATGTTGTAGAAGGACGCTGCTTCTACTTAACTGCTAGTGCAGTTGGCTCACTGACACGTGGGCCCAACAAGCATCTGGGCCACATGTCAGTTATGCAACTACACCTGCAGTTAAGTCACTGAAGCTCAGGCCGCCGGAGAAGAAGCTTCTGTTCGGCTCAGCCGGGCATAGGTAGGTAGCTTCGGTTAATTAATTGTACCTCCAGCGCACCCATTTTTAGTTGAAGAATGTATGAAATGTAATGAAATACGGCATGTTTATATGAAATCCGACCGTGCATGAATGACTTTACTTCGATTAGTTCGAATTCTTGTATCACTGGCATTGGATGAACATGCAAAAAAAAACATATATACTAGCATTATTCCCAGGGTGATCACCTCGTTCGCAGTAGTTTCACATGTACTCCCTCCGGTCCTGTTTAGTCTGCATACAAGTTTTGTCTACAGTCAAAGTATCTATACTTTGACCGGAGTACAAAGAGTTTGAGCAACTTTTTAGCGTTCCTGTACATTGCAACCAAACACACAGGCCTGGCAATTCATAGAGAACATTCAAACCAATCGATGATTATGCATCTCAGCGATTCACATGTCAGAGCCAATATTTACTTCACAACTAAAGAATAAAGAAAAATAGATCGACGCTGCTGACAGCTGATACGTCTCCAACGTATCTATAATTTATGAAGTATTCATGCTATTATATTATCTGTTTTGGATGTTTATGGGCTTTACTAAACACTTTTATATTATTTTGGGACTAACCTATTAACCCGAGCTCGGTGCGGTTTCTTTTTTCCCTTGTTTGATGTTTAGAGAAAAGGAATATCAAACGGAGTCCAAACGGAATGAAACCTTCGGGAGAGTTATTTTTGGAACAGAAGCAATCCAAGAGAATTGGAGTAGACGTCAGGGAAGCTTCGAGGTGGCCACGAGGCAGGGAGGCGTGCCTGCCCCCCTGGGCGCGCCCCCACCCTCGTGGGTCCCTCGTGGCTCGCCTGACCGACTTCTTTCGCCTATATATGTCCATATACCCTAAAACCATCGGGGAACAGAATAGATCAGGAGTTCCGCCGCCGCAAGCCTCTGTAGCCACCAAAAACCAATCGGGACCCTGTTCTGGCACCCTGCCGGAGGGGGATCCCTCACCTGTGGCCATCTTCATCATCCAGGCGCTCTCCATCACGAGGAGGGAGTAGTTCACCCTCGGGGCTGAGGGTATGTACCTGTAGCTATGTGTTTGATCTCTCTCTCTCTCTCTCTCTCTCTCTCTCTCTCTCTCTCTCGTGTTCCTGATTCAGCACGATCTTGATGTATCGCGAGCTTTGCTATTATAGTTGGATCTTATGATGTTTCTCCCCCTCTACTCTCTTGTAATGGATTGAGTTTTCCCTTTGAAGTTATCTTATCGGATTGAGTCTTTAAGGATTTGAGAACACTTGATGTATGTCTTGTCGTGCTTATCTGTGGTGACAATGGGATATCACGTGATCCACTTGATGTATGTTTTGGTGATCAACTTGCGAGTTCCGCCCATGAACCTATGCATAGGGGTTGGCACATGATTTCATCTTGACTCTCCGGTAGAAACTTTGGGGCACTCTTTGAACTACTTTGTGTTGGTTGAATAGATGAATCTGAGGGTGTGCATATCGTATAATCATACCCAATGGATACTTGAGGTAACATTGGAGTATCTAGGTGACATTAGGGTTTTGGTTGATTTGTGTCTTAAGGTGTTATTCTAGTACGAATTCTATGAAAGATTGAACGGAAAGAATAGCTTCGTGTCATTTTACTATGGACTCTTGAATAGATCGATCCGAAAGAATAACTTTGAGGTGGTTTCGTACCCTACAATAATCTCTTCGTTTGTTCTCCGCTATTAGTGACTTTGGAGTGACTCTTTGTTGCATGTTGAGGGATAGTTATATGATCCAATTATGTTATTATTGTTGAGAGAACTTGCCCTAGTGAAAGTATGAACCCTAGGGCTTGTTTCAACGCATTGCAATACCGTTTGTGCTCACTGTTATCATTAGTTACCTTGCTGTTTTTATATTTTCAGATTACAAAAATCTATATCTATCATCCATATTGCACTTGTATCACCATCTCTTCGTCGAACTAGTGCACCTATACAATTTACCATTGTATTGGGTGTGTTGGGGACACAAGAGACTCTTTGTTATTTGGTTGCAGGGTTGTTTGAGAGAGACCATCTTCATCCTACGCCTCCCACAGATTGATAAACCTTAGGTCATCCACTTGAGGGAAATTTGCTACTGTCCTACAAACCTCTGCACTTGGAGGCCCAACAACGTCTACAAGAAGAAGGTTGTGTAGTAGATATCAAGCTCTTTTCTGGCGCCGTTGCCGGGGAGGTGAGTGCTTGAAGGTATATCTTTAGATCTTGCAATCGAATCTTTTAGTTTCTTGTTTTATCGCTAGTTTAGTCTATAAACGAAAACTACAAAAAAATGGAATAGAGGGTGCCTCATATGCTTCATATTTTTAATGTCTTCCGTGAAAATAAGGATTCCCATAATTGTGCTCAATTGCTAGAGGAAGAATGCATTAAAATGTTTGGCACTAAATCTTTGAATGATGAGCATGATTGCAATGTTGTTAGTATGAATTCTTTGAATACCCATGATGCTAATGATATGCAAAGCCACAAGCTTGGGGATGCTATGTTCGATGAAGATGATATCTTTTGTCCCCCAAGTTTTGATGAGCAAATTTATTATGATGAAAGCATGCCTCCTATTTATGATGATTATTGTGATGACACGTATGCTATAAAGAATAAAGATAACCATCAAACTTGTCTTCATGATTTTAATTTTCAATTGGATTATGCTTCACATGATAGTTATTTTGTTGAGTTTGCTCCCACTATTCCGAATGAGAAGAATTTTGCTTATGTGGAGAGTAGTAAAATTTATATGCTTGTAGATCATGAAAATAATACTTTAGGTGCTGGTTATATTGTTTAATTCATTCATGATTCTACTGAAAATTATTATGAGGGAACATATGCTTGTAGGAATTGCAATAATATCAAGTTTCCTCTCTATGTGTTGAAAATCTTGAAGCTATGCTTGTTTTACCATCCTATGCTAGTTGATTCTTGTTCCCATAAGTTGTTTGCTCACAAAATCCCTATGCATAGGAAGTGGGTTGGGCTTAAATGTGCTAGTCATATGCTTCATAATGCTCCCGTTATGTTTCAATTCTTATCTTTTATGTTAGCATCATTGTCATCATCATGTCTAGCTAAAAAGGCAATAAACGAAAGCGCTTGTTGGGAGACAACCCAATATTTACCTTTACTGTTTTTGTGTGTTCACATGATTATGCTACTGTAGTAATCATTTTTTATAGCTTTTGTTTCAATAAAGTGCCAAGTAAGACCTTTAGGACAATCTACAGTGATAGTTAATTTGATCTTGCTGAAAAACAGAAACTTTTGTGCGCACGAGATTAGTTTTCATAATTCACAGAAGCGTGGTATTGATCTGATTCGTTTTTCTCTGGATTGGTACACAAATTGCTCAGGTTTTCCTAATTTGGTAGGATTTTTGGAGTTCCAGAAGTAAACGTTTGATACATATTACTATAGACTGTTCTGTTTTTGACAGATTCTGTTTTCCATGTGTTGTTTGCTTATTTTGATGAATCTATGAGTAGTATCGGAGGGTATGAACCATAGAGAAGTTGTAATATAGTAGATATTACACCAATTTGAAATTAGAATGAATTCACAACAGTACCCAAGTGGTGATTTATTTTCTTATACTAACGGAGCTTACGAGTTTTCTGTTGAGTTTTCTGTGGTGAAGTTTTCTAGTTTTGGGTAAAGATTCGATGGACTATGGAATAAGGAGTGGCAAGAGCCAAAGCTTGGGGATTCCCAAGGAACCCCAAGGCAATATTCAAGGACAACCAAGAGCCTAAGCTTGGGGATGCCACGGATGGCACCCCCTCTTTCGTCTTCGTTCATCCGTAACTTTACTTGGAGCTATATTTTTATTCACCACATGATAAGTGTTTTGCTTGGAACGTCATTTTATTTTGTTATTATTTGCTTGCTGTTATTTATAATAATGTTTTTCATCTCTATTTTCAATAAAAATGTGAAGGATAGCCTTTTCCATGCTTATTTTGCAAGTATACATGTTGCTGTTTCAAAACAGAAAGTTTATCGTTGTTGCAAAATTCCTAGAAAAGCCAGAATATGATAAAATGTTGAAACTTTTGCATAATAAGCTCTGATAAATTTTCTATAGTGTGGTAGAATTTCATAATGTTTGGAGTTAGGAAGTATTGATACTCTTGCATTCTTTACGTAATGTACTTGTTTTGTGATTGCTGTTATGTTTGCATTTTTTGCATATGTTTGCTTGTTTAATGATTCTATTTGAGGATAGGAGTATTAAATATGCAGAGACATTTAGTATGCAATGTTGAATAATATTTTTTGTGATTTGCTACAGTAGAGAATGATAAGGCTTTTGCATTGGTTTATACTAACTTATCTCACGAGTTCTTGTTGAGTTTTGTGTTGATGAAGTATTTGAGATTTAGGGAAACCGAGATATAAAAAGAATTAAGGAGACACAAAAGCTCAAGCTTGGGGATGCCCAAGGCATCCCAAAATAATATTTCAAGAAGTCTCAAGCATCTAAGCTTGGGGATGCCCCGGTAGGCATCCCACCTTTCTTCTTCAACAATTATCAGTTAGTATCGGTTGAGCCTAAGTTTTTGCTTCTTCACAAGAGTTGTGCTATCCTTGAAATGTAGTTTTATTTTGTTTTGCTTGCTGTTTGAATAATATCCCAAGCTCTGAAATTCTTAAATGGGAGAGAGTCTTCACATAGTTACATAATTATTTAACTACTCATTGATCTTCACTTATGTCGGATTTCGGTTCCGGCAGACCCTTGAGGTTCGAACACTGGGGTGCGCGCGGAGATCTCGCCCTCTACCTACCTGCACCTTGCAGCCTCGCTAGGATCTAAACTACGAAAGCAACAACACAAGAGACACAAGGTTTATACTAGTTCGGGCCACCATTGTGGTGTAATACCCTACTCTAGTTTGTGGTGTGGTGGATTGCCTCTTGGGCTGATGGTGATGAAGAATACAAGGAAGAACAGCCTCGCGAGGGTCTGTTCTTGGCCGGGGCGATGAACTGCTAGGGGGAGTTCGATCGCTCTTTCTCTCTCTCTCTCTCTGGATTTCGGACCTTGGATCCTAGATGCCTCTACCCTGTGGGAGGCTAGTCCTATTTATAGACAGAGGCCCTGGGTCTCTTCCCAAATATTGAGCGGGAAGGGCGCCAACAATTGGCCATTTTGAAGGGGAACATCTGGTACACTTATCCCGACTAAAGTTGGTCCTCGCTTTGTCAAAGGCTCGTGGTGACGCTTGGCTTTGGCTCCACGATGACTTCCTTCCCGCCGTTGGGCTGGTCTTGGTCTTGTTGCACCGATATGGACACCTTTGCTTGATGCTCTCGCCTGCGCTTGCTCCCTTTGCACCAAAGAGGAAAGGAGGACATTGCACGGGCTGGTGCCTACCTGGCGCCCTTGGTCGTCATGGCTTGCTTCATGGGCACCTCATGAGGTACCCCGCCTTGATCTCTCCGCCTCCTCGCAAGCCAGCCTGATGAGGCCGTGCGTGAGGAAGCTCCCTGTTGTCCGCCCCGCGAGGCTTGGCCCCTCGCGAGGGTCTTGAGCTTGTGTCGATGAAGATGGGCCGTGATGGCCCCCCTATGAGCCACGCCGCAGGCCGCAGGCAGGCAAGTTTGGGGACCCCCGTTCCCAGAACGCCGACAGTAGCCCCCGGGCCCAAGGCGCGCCCGGGCTTGGCCGGGCCGAGACGCGAAGGGGCAAGTGCGCAGCGCCGCGGGCCCTAACAGCCTGCGGCTTTGGGCGCCGCGTGGCGGTTGATTGGACGTGGGCGGCAGTGTTCCCCCACGCCTCCTTATTTTGTGCCATGCTAGGCGGACTCGTAGCCGCACACAGCCGCTCCCCTTTTTGTTGCTTGACCGTCCCCCACTCTTCCTCCTCTCGAACTCCAGCTTCTGCTCCCAATCCAATCTCAAACCTCCCCCCCCCCCTTTCGTTGCCATGGCTCTGACGAAGAAGGGAAGAGGGAAGAAGCCCGTGCCTCCGCCTCGCTCGCCGTCGTTGGTGGCCCCCGCCATCGATCGGTCGATCATACTCAATCGAGAGGTCCTGGGCAAGGTCAGCTCGGCTTTATCCACCATCTTCAATGAATGCGGGCGGACGACGGCCTAGCCCGGGTCCACTTCTCCATTGACAGGATAATCACTGAGGTCCGGTATTTTGCCGACGCCCTGTTGGCGGGGCTGGTTCCCCACTTCTCCGATTTCTTCAATGCTGTGCTCTCCCACTATCAGATCCATATGATGCACCTGGGTCCAGAATCCATCACTCTTCTTGCGGTCTTCGCCTTTGTTTGCGAGGCGATGATGGGCATCCTTCCCTCAATTGCCTTGCTGCGCCACTTCTTCTCTCTGCGCCTTGTTGACCCCACCCAATGTTCAGGGTGTGTGAGCTTCATTGCTGCATCTGAAACAGCGGCTTCAGGGATTGACTTCAGCCTTCCTCCGCCCGCGCCTGGGTTCTGCGAGCGGTGGCTGTACGTGGACGTGGGGGTGCCCAGCCCCCTACTGTCGGAGCCATCTTCGCCTGCCGTCCCCAATTCAGGCTGGGGCCAGGAGACGCTCACGAGTTCCCGGCTTGTCTTCGTCTGGCGCCTCTTTGCGTTCTTGAAGGAGCTCGGTGTGACGGCGCCCAAGGTGGTGAAGGAGTTCCTGCTATGCCGTGTCGCCCCTCTCCAACGTCACTCTCGCCGGATGTGGGCCTTCAGCAGGCGTGAAGACCGTATGAGGCTCCAGGAAGAGGACCTGACGCCTGAAGCACTGAGGAAGGTGCTCTTGGTCTTGACTGAGTTCCCGAGCAGGGGCGACTTTGTAAATCAGATGCCCATCTTCGACGAATGGGGGCTGCGCCCCGCAGGCCTCCGGGGGCCTCGCGAGAACCCAGTGGTGGTGGCCGCCCTTCCAGTCGGCCACGGCGGCTCTTCCTCAAGTGGCGGAGCAGGGAGGCATGGGCCGTCGGAGGCCGAGGGAGCCTCCGCGGGGGTGACGGCGTCGGGCGGCGCTCTTGAGGGAGCGGATCCTGAGGCCCAGGCTGCCGCGGCTGGGGGTGGAGAGCAGCTGCCCGAAGGCTCGCGATCGAGGCCCCTGGGCCCCAGCACTCTTCTTGGCGAGGTGACTGGCGGCGCGCATCAGGTAGATGCCCCCGACGCGGGTCGCGTTGACGCTCCTTCCTCGTCGCAGGCTGACCCTTGTGCTCAACTCTTGGGTCGCTTCCGCGTGGACTTTGAGGCTCTCCGGAAGAGAAGGGAAGCCTTGGGTGACGATTACCCTTGTCGCCTGCTGAAGCGTAGGAAGTACTTCGCCACCAATGAGTAAGCCTTCCCCTTTTCTAGCTCCTGATCCTTCTGTTGCTTTTACTAATCCTTGCTCCGCAGGGCCCTTCCCACCGAGCTCACGGAGATGGCTGAGGAGCCATCCCCCTTGGTTCTGCCCTCTCCGCCGTCTTCGAGCACTCCGAGCAGCAGAGCCCTCGTGGTGAGGCCGGTCGGAGAGACGAACCATCCTGAGGCGCATCGCGTCCCCCCGCGCCTCGCGACCCTCCTTCGCGAGCCTTCTCGTGGCATAGCCAGCCTGCCGTGGGCTTCTCGTCTGGTTGTCGACCGCGATTGGCTGAGGTATTCCCTGCGCTCTTCGTTAAGGGATGGGCTGGCTCCTGGCCGGGCTTCTGGCGAGGCGTGCCCGGCCGTGGCGAGGGCGCCAGGCCCCAGCACCCTGCCCGGAGGGGGAGTGCTGATTCGTGGCCCCCAGTGCTTGCTTGAGGCGGATGATGGTGTGGAAGACGTACTCGAGCGCGCCCGGGAGCGTCGCGCTCTTCGCCAAGGGTTTCTTCGGAGGGCGGCTGACGCGGTGAGCCTGCTTGGTGAAGAGCTCGCTGATGAAGACGTGTGCCTCGAGGTCGAGGGCATGCGCCTGGCCGCGGAGAGGCGTGAGCTGAAGGCGGATGTCGCCCTTGCGCGCCATCAGTGTGATCTTGACAATGAGGAGGCCAAGGCGTCACTGGCGGCCTCTTGGGAGGTCCGTTCTCGGGCCGTTGAGGAGGCTCGGGAAGCTGACCGGCGGCGAGAGGCGGCGGAGGAGCGGGCGCGGGAACTCCTGGCCCGATGCCGCTCACTGGAGGAGCAGGTGGAGCTGCGCGAGACGGCCCTTGCGTCGATGAAGGTGTCCTTAGGCGACCCGGCAGAGCTCCAGAAGCGTGAGGAGGCGCTGACCCTGGAAGCCGACGAACGCGCGCGCGAGTACGAGCGCCTGGAAACAAGGGAGCGCTTGGTGGCGAGGGCGGAGGATGATGTCGCTGCGCGGGAAGCCCGTGTCCTGGAGGAGGTCGGGCGTCGGGTGGCGACGGCGCGCTTGAACCTTGAGCGCGAGTTCGAGTTGAGGCTGGGGTTGATCCGGGATGAAGCCGAAGGTAGGACCGCTGCCTTGAGGGCCAAGCAGGAGGATGTGACGCGGCGGGTTGATGCTTCTCGGGCCGCCCTTGAGGTGGCGCAGGAGGAGTTAACTACCTCCCGTACCGAGGTGCTTCTTCTTCGCCAACGGGTGGACGAGGCTGAGGCCGTCGTGCGACAGAATGCGGACGAGATACGCCAGCGGTGGATCCTGGAGCATGAGCATGGCCCCATGCTCACCACGCTCCGGGAGAGAGCCAACACAGCCTTGGGTAACATCTGCGAGGCGGCTGTTGGCGAGCTGCACGCAATTAACTACGCCGGCAACGTTCAGTTCTTCACCGACGTGGTGACTCGGCTGGAGGCGAGGTCGGTCAGAGCCAACAGGTTGGTGGAGGAGAGGAGCCGCGCCCTGCTCGGGAGCGCCTTTTCTCGCGTCCTGAGCCATCTCCGGAATATGGACCCCACTCGACTTCGACGCCGCCATCGCTTCAGCACTTATGCCGTCCGGGCGACTGGCGACCGGTGGAGGACAACGTGGGACGCCTTGTCGAGCCTTTCGCCGAGATAACGATGGCGTGATCGTGGCTGCGATGAAGGTGGCGTGGTGGACGGCCCCGACGCCGCTGGTGACAACGCAGAGCGATGGCGAGGCCAGCGACGCCAAAGAATAGATTCAGGAGGTGCCCCTGAGGATGCATTGGGGGATTTATCCGACTGACTGCGCATTGTTCCTGTTTCCTTACCCTGCACGAATAGAGCTCAGGTTTTGCCCTGACGGTTGTGAGAGCATTTTGGGAGGGGGAGCCCCTCATGTAAAACTTGTGTTTTGTGTATTAGTAGATGCTATATCGCCCGTACGCTTGCGCCAGGTGGCTGGCTAGTTTACCTTTGTCCCGTGCGGGCCCGGAGATAGCCTGCGGAGGGCTATGGCGTCTCAAGTGTCTCCTGATCGAACCCGTAGGATCTGCAGTAAAAAACCTCCTGAGAGGATGCGGCGGCGGCAGTCTGGGCTGCACGCAAGGTAGGCCCAACCCGGCTCGCGAGGGGCTCACGAGGGGAGGCAACTGAGGCAAAACGGTATCCGGAACGCGAGAGATTGCTCGAACAAGACTAAGCACCCCCTTCCCCAAACACGCGCAAAATCTCAAATTCGAACCCAACTTAAATCCAGCGGGGGAAAGTGACAACCAAAGGGAAACGCAATGAAAGCAAAAAAGGCCGCGTCCGGCACCTTGTCTAGTCTTGGATGTCTTCTCACCAGCGCGGAGCTAAGTGCTGCCACTAGGCGTGGGAGGGAGCCCCAGGGCCTGAGGCCGGCACCCCTGAGACTCCGGGGCGTGTACATCCCCACTCATTATTATGTGAGAGTGTCACGGGGCGGCGAGCTTCACAGGCACTGGGCCTTCTTCACAGTACCGCCTTGCTTCATATCGCTGCAGACGAGGGCCCTGCCTTGCGCCAAGACTCTAGTGCCATCAACGACGACCGGAAACCAGGGCGCCGCCGATGGGGTAGAGCGGTCGCCAGCGGTTCCCCCGACGACCACGGGTCCTCCGCCATGGGCAGGCCCAGAGGCACCTCCCCAGCAGAGGGCCTACCTCCGAGAACGCCTTGCTCAACGCCGCGGTGGTGATGTCGGATCTCGGCCCTCTCCCGCAGCCCCCGACGCCTCCTCCCGAGGGGTAGGAGATCTGGGAGCGGGCAGCCGCCGCGCGGCGACCTGCACCTCCTGCAATTCATGATTAGCGATGCTGCTCCTCGAGGAATTAGCGGTACCCGATAATTGTCGCTTCCAGCATGGCCGGTGGGGCCTTCACGGGCTCTTGGAAGAGCTCAGCGTCTGTCGCCTCGTCCCCCCAGCTTGGGCTGAGGAGCGAGCCTTGTTCGCCCTCGGCTTTGGTGCCCTCGGTCCATCATGTGGGGCACGATTCTTCGGGGCCGCCATCCCAAGGTCAGCGCCATAGTGCTCGCGTGCCATGCAGCTCTGCTTGAAGCGCCCACCTGAGGGTGGTAGCGCGGCGGCCCACTGGGGCCGTGGGTCGCGGCGAGTCCTTCTTCGCTGGCCGGGAGCGGAGGCAGCGCTGCCGCTGGCTCAGCCGACAACCACTGGCGTTGAGTAGCCTTTGAGCCTGCGCGACGCAGGAGTGGAGCCCTGGCCGCCCCTAGACCTGAGGTGGGAGTTGGGTGCATAAGGGGTGAGCCCCCGAGGCGGCAAAGCCCAAGAGCTCTGCCACCCGCTCTAGCAGCACGTCACGGCCGCCTTCTAGCAGCCTGCACTGCAGTAGCTTCCGGGCCACCGTGAGCGCGGCCCTCGAGTTCGCCTACTCCCGGCGGGTGTACGGCGTCGCGGCCGCGGCGTGGTTGGAGGCCCTCGCCGCCGACCGCGCCTGCCGTGGCGTGAGAGTTGTCGAAGCCTGTCCGCGTCGCCCGCGGCCCGCAACTGCCTGGGGCATGGGGTCGCCCGAGGCGATCGGCTCTGCATGGGCGGGCCAAGCCGCCCAGGGACCGGGGTTGCCCGCCGGATCGCCGGACATGATGATGACGATGCGACGGGACACGAAGTGGCAGAAGGTGGATCCCGGCGCACCCCTACCTGTCACGCCAAATGTCAGATTTCGGGTTCCGGCAGACCCTTGAGGTTCGAACACTGGGGTGTGCACGGAGATCTCGCCCTCTACCTACCTGCACCCCGCCGCCTCGCTAGGATCTAAACTACGAAAGGAACAACACAAGAGACACAAGGTTTATACTAGTTCGGGCCACCATTGTGGTGTAATACCCTACTCTAGTTTGTGGTGTGGTGGATTGCCTCTTGGGCTGATGGTGATGAAGAATACAAGGAAGAACAGCCTCGCGAGGGTCTGTTCTTGGCCGGGGCGATGAACTGCTAGGGGGAGTTCGGTCGCTCTTTCTCCCTCTCTCTCTGGATTCCGGACCTTGGATCCCAGATGCCTCTACCCTGTGGGAGGCTAGTCCTATTTATAGACAGAGGCCCTGGGCCTCTTCCCAAATATTGAGTGGGAAGGGCGCCAACAATTGGCCATTTTGAAGGGGAACATCTGGTACACTTATCCTGACTAAAGTTGGTCCTCGCCTGTCAAAGGCTCTGGTGGTGATGCCGGCTTGGGCTCCACGATGACTTCCTTCCCGCCGTTGGGCTGGTCTTGGTCTTGTTGCACCGAAATGGACACCTTTGCTTGATGCTCTCGCCTGCGCTTGCTCCCTTTGCACCAAAGAGGAAAGGAGGACACTGCGCGGGCTGGCGCCCGCCTGGCGCCCTTGGTCGTCATGGCTTGCGTCATGGGCACCTCATGAGGTACCCCGCCTTGATCTCTCCGCCTCCTCGCGAGCCAGCCTGATGAGGCCGTGCCTGAGGAAGCTCCCTGTCGTCCGCCCCGCGAGGCTTGGCCCCTCGTGAGGGTCTTGAGCTTGTGTCGATGAAGATGGGCCGTGATGGGCCCCCCTTTGAGCCACGCCGCAGGCCGCAGGCAGGCAAGTCTGGGGACCCCTGTTCCCAGAACGCCGACAACTTATATCTTTTTTGAGTAGTTTCTCATTTACTCGTATGCTTCACTTATATCCTATGAGTAAATGGTTGAATGATTTGAATGTCATAAATCTGAAATTATATATGTTTCATATGCCTTTCCCATGGGGAGTAATGCCTTCACATATAAGAATTAGAGGTGGTAAATTTTTTGAAGGTTAGCAAACATTGTATTGGTCACTTGAACAATTCATGAAAGAATATAGAAGGAAGAGAGATTTGACATATAAATATACTATCTTGGACATCTTCTATGATTGTGAGCCCCATTAATTATTTTCAAACCTGAGCAAATTAGTTGAAGTTGGACAAGCAAGACAACATAATGAGTTATGCTTGGGTATATTTGTATAGAAGTTATATTGTTATGGATCCTCTAACATGTGGTGCTTGCTATTTAGAATCCTTTGCTAGCCAAAATATCTGTACTAAGCGGGAATACTGCTTACGCATCCAAATTCCTTGAACCAAGTTTCTTCCATGAGTGTCCACCATATCTACCTATATGCGGTATTTACCTGCCGTTCCAAGTAAATTTGCATGTGCCAAACTCTAAACCTTCAAATAATAATCTGTTTTGTATGCCCGAATCGCCCATGTAGCGATTAGGGGTTGTCAGTATCTTCCATGCTAGGTGGGTTATTCTCACGATGAGTGGACTCCGCTCATCATTCACGAGAAAATGGCTGGTAACTGGGATGCCCGGTCCTATGATCAAAAGATCAAAAACAAAATCGCAAATAATTTAAACAAAACTCCCCCAGGAATGTTGATAGTTGGACAGCACCCGTTGTTTCGGACAAGCCGTGGAGTGTGAATGTTGGTGGAGGGGGAGTAAAAACTTTACCTTTCTGCGTGGGAACCGCCTATAATGTATCTAGTATGGAATATATTGGGAACTCTTGGTAGTTATGTTGACAATGAAAGCATACCTCTCAAAATTATTTTCATCTCTGTTTTAGCTTCGAGCTCTGGAACCTCTGCAAATCCCTGCTTCCCTCTGCGAAGGGCCTATCTTTTACTTTTATGCAAGAGTCAGTAGTATTCCTTCTCATTCCAACCTACTCTTTAGTTGGCAAGCATCATGTGATGGAAAGATCTAAGCATATATGGCCATTCAAATATATTTGAGCATGAATTATTATTGTTGACATTACCGTTGATGTTAAAGGTTGGGAGGCAAAACATAGTGCCCTATCTTTCTCTGTGTTCGATGAATACTATTGTTCTAAAAATATGCTTTGAGTGGTAGCAATTATGGAAGACTATATGATAGTTGAGTATGTGGGATTTGCTAAATCAAAGCTCTTACATAGACCCTTCCTAAAAATAAGATGAATTGCAATTGTTTGATGACTGAGAACCGTTTGTTAGTTTTCAAGAAAGTTTATGATCTATACTTTAACACGTGAATAGCTTGTTACTTGATCATGAGAAGCTTTATGATATGAGCTACTGTTATGACATATAATGATGCTAGAAAAGGTGATTGAAATTATCATTGATCAAACTCATGCACCTGGTAGCATTCACACTTCATAAATTATTTCTTTTATCATTTACCTACTCGAGGACGAGCAAGAATTAAGCTTGGGGATGCTGATACGTCTCCAATGTATCTATAATTTATGAAGTATTCATGCTATTATATTATCTGTTTTGGATGTTTATGGGCTTTACTAAACACTTTTATATTATTTTTGGGACTAACCTATTAACCCAGAGCCGAGTGCTAGTTTCTGTTTTTTCCCTTGTTTCAGTGTTTCGCAGAAAAGGAATATCAAACGGAGTCCAAACGGAATGAAACCTTCAGGAGAGTTATTTTTGGAACGGAAGCAATCCAGGAGACTTGGAGTAGACGTCAGGGAAGCTTCGAGGTGGCCACGAGGCAGGGAGGCGCGCCAGCCCCCTGGGCGCGCCCCCACCCTCGTGGGCCCCTTGTGGCTCCCCTGACCGACTTCTTTCGCCTATATATGTCCATATACCCTAAAACCATCAGGGAACGGAATAGATCAGGAGTTCCGCCGCCGCAAGCCTCTGTAGCCACCAAAAACCAATCGGGACCTGTTAAGCACACTGCCGGGGGATCCTCACTTGTGGCCATCTTCATCATCCCGACGCTCTCCATGACGAGGAGGGATTAGTTCACCCTCGGGGCTGAGGGTATGTACCAGTAGCTATGTGTTTGATCTCTAACTCTCTCTCTCTCTCATGTTCTTGATTCGGCACGATCTTGATGTATCGCGAGCTTTGCTATTATAGTTGGATCTTATGATGTTTCTCCCCCTCTACTCTCTTGTAATGGATTGAGTTTTCCCTTTGAAGCTATCTTATCGGATTGAGTCTTTAAGGATTTGAGAACACTTGATGTATGTCTTGCCGTGCTTATCTGTGGTGACAATGGGATATCACGTGATCCACTTGATGTATGTTTTGGTGATCAACTTGCGGGTTCCGCCCATGAACCTATGCATAGGGGTTGGCATGCATTTTCATTATGACTCTCCGGTAGAAACTTTGGGGCACTCTTTGAAGTACTTTGTGTTGGTTGAATAGATGAATCTGAGGTTGTGTGATGCATATCGTATAATCATACCGACGAATACTTGAGGTGACATTGGAGTATCTAGGTGACATTAGGGTTTTGTTGATTTGTGTGTTAAGGTGTTATTCTAGTACAAACTCTATGATAGATTGAACGGTAAGAATAGCTTCGTGTTATTTTACTACGGACTCTTGAATAGATCGATCCGAAAGAATAACTTTGAGGTGGTTTCGTACCGTACAATAATCTCTTCGTTTGTGCTCCGATATTAGTGACTTCGGAGTGACTCTTTGTTGCATGTTGCGGGATAGTTCTATGATACAATTATGTTATTATTGTTGAGAGAACTTGCACTAGTGAAAGTATGAACCCTAGGCCTTGTTTCAACGCATTGCAATACCGTTTTTGCTCACTTTTATCATTAGTTACCTTGCTGTTTTTATATTTTCAGATTACAAAAACCTATATCTATCATCCATATTGCACTTGTATCACCATCTATTCGCCGAACTAGTGCACCTATACAATTTACCATTGTATTGGGTGTGTTGGGGACACAAGAGACTCTTTGTTATTTGGTTGCAGGGTTGTTTGAGAGAGACCATCTTCATCCTACGCCTCCCACGGATTGATAAACCTTACGTCATCCACTTGAGGGAAATTTGCTACTGTCCTGCAAACGTCTGCACTTGGAGGCCCAACTACGTCTACAAGAAGAAGGTTGTGTAGTAGACATCAAGCTATTTTCTGGCGCCGTTGCCGGGGAGGTGAGTGCTTGAATGTATATCTTTAGATCTTGCAATCGAATCTTTTAGTTTCTTGTTTTTTCACTAGTTTAGTCTATAAAATAAAACTACAAAAAAATGGAATTGAGGGTGCCTCATATGCTTCATCTTTTTAATGTCTTCCGTGAAAATAAGGATTCCGATAGTTGTGCTCAATTGCTAGAGGAAGAATGCATTAAAATGTTTGGCACTAAATCTTTGAATGATGAGCATGATTGCAATGTTGTTAGTATGAATTCTTTGAATACCCATGATGCTAATGATATGCAAAGCCACAAGCTTGGGGATGCTATGTTCGATGAAGATGATATCTTTTGTCCCCCAAGTTTTGATGAGCAAATTTATTATGATGAAAGCATGCCTCCTATTTATGATGATTATTATGATGACACGTATGCTAAAAAGATAAAGATGACCATTAAACTTGTCATCATGATTTTAATTTTCAATTGGATTATGCTTCACATGATAGTTATTTTGTTGAGTTTGCTCCCACTATTCTGAATGAGAAGAATTTTGCTTATGTGGAGAGTAGTAAAATTTATATGCTTGTAGATCATGAAAAGAATACTTTAGGTGCTGGTTATATTGTTGAATTCATTCATGATGCTACTGAAAATTATTATGAGGGAACATATGCTTGTAGGAATTGCAATAATAACAAGTTTCCTCTCTATGTGTTGAAAATCTTGAAGCTATGCTTGTTTTACCTTCCTATGCTAGTTGATTCTTGTTCCCATAAGTTGTTTTCTCACAAAATCCCTATGTATAGGAAGTGGGTTAGGCTTAAATGTGCTAGTCATATGCTTCATGATGCTCCCGTTATGTTTCATTTCTTATCTTTTATGTGAGCACCATTTGTCATCATCATGCCTAGCTAAGGCAATAAATAAAAGGGCTTGTTGGGAGACAACCCAATATTTACCTTTACTGTTTTTGTGTGTTCACATGATTATGCTACTGTAGTAATCATTTTTATAGCTTTTTTTTTCAATAAAGTGCCAAGTAAGACCTTTAGGATAATCTATGGTGATAGTTAATTTGATCTTGCTGAAAAACAGAAACTTTTGCACGCACGAGATTAGTTTTAATAATTCACAGAAGCGTGCTATTGATCTTATTCTTTTTGCTCTGGATTGGTACACAAATTTCTCAGGTTTTCCTAATTTGGTAGGATTTTTGGAGTTCCATAAGTAAACGTTTGATGCAGATTACTACAGACTATTCTGTTTTTGACAGATTCTGTTTTCCATGTGTTGTTTGCTTATTTTTATGAATCTATGAGTAATATTGTACGGTATGAACCATAGAGAACTTGGAATACAGTAGATATTACACCAATATGAAATTATAATGAGTTCACAACAGTACCTAAGTGGTGATTTATTTTCTTATACTAACGGAGCTTACGAGTTTTCTGTTGAGTTTTGTGTTGTGAAGTTTTCAAGTTTTGGGTAAAGATTAGATGGACTATGGAATAAGGAGTGGCAAGAGCCTAATCTTGGGGATTCCCAAGGAACCCCAAGGCAATATTCAAGGACAACCAAGAGCCTAAGCTTGGGGATGCCCCGGATGGCATCCCCTCTTTCGTCTTTGTTCATCGGTAACTTTACTTGGAGCTATATTTTTATTCACCACATGATATGTGTTTTGCTTGGAGCGTCATTTTATTTTGTTATTATTTTCTTGCTGTTATTTAGAATAATGTTTTACATCTCTATTTTCAATAAAAATGTCAAGGATCGCCTTTACCATGCTTGTTTTGCAAGTTTACATGTTGCTGTTTCAAAACAGAAAGTTTATCGTTGTTGCAAAAATTCCCTAGAAAAGCCAGAATATGATAAAATGTTGAAACTTTTTGCATAATAAGCTCTGGTAAATTTTCTATAGTGTGGTAGAATTTCATAATGTTTGGAGTTAGGGAAGTATTGATACTCTTGCATTCTTTACAGAATGTACTGTTTTGGCAGATTGCTGTTATGTTTGCATTGTTTGCATATGTTTGCTTGTTTAATGATTCTATTTGAGGATAGGAGTATTAAATATGCAGAGACATTTAGTATGCAATGTTGAATAATATTTTTTATGATTTTCTACAGTAGAGAATGATAAGGGTTTTGCATTGGTTTATACTAACTTATGTCACGAGTTCTTGTTGAGTTTTGTGTGGATGAAGTATTTGAGATTTAGGGAAACCGAGATATAAAAGGAATTAAGGAGACACAAAAGCTCAAGCTTGGGGATGCCCAAGGCATCCCAAGATAATATTTCAAGAAGTCTCAAGCATCTAAGCTTGGGGATGCACCGGTAGGCATCCCACCTTTCTTCTTCAACAATTATCGGTTAGTATCGGTTGAGCCTAAGTTTTTGCTTCTTCACAAGAGTTGTGCTATCCTTGAAATTTAGTTTTATTTTGTTTTGCTTGCTGTTTTAATAATATCCCAAGTTCTGAAATTCTTAAATGGGAGAGAGTCTTCACATAGCTACATAATTATTTATCTACTCATTGATCTTCACTTATATCTTTTTGGAGTAGTTTGTCATTTACTCGTATGCTTCACTTATATCCTATGAGTAAATGGTTGAATGATTTGAATGTCATAAATCTGAAATTATATATGTTTCATATGTCTTTCCCATGAGGAGTAATGCCTTCACATATAAGAAGTAGAGGCGGTAAATTTTTTGAAGGTTAGCAAACATTGTATTGGTCACTTGAACAATTCATGAAAGAATAGTGAAGGAAGAGAGATTTGACATATAAATATACTATCTTGGATATCTTCTATAATTGTGAGCCCCATTAATTATTTTCAAACCTGAGCAAATTAGTTGAAGTTGGACAAGGAAGACAACATAATGAGTTATGCTTGGGTATATTTGTATAGAAGTTATATTGTTATGGATCCACTAACATGGGGTGCTTGCTATTTAGAATCCGTTGCTAGCCAAAATATCTGTACTAAGCGGGAATACTGCTTTTGCATCTAAATTCCTTGAACCAAGTTTCTTCCATGAGTGTCCACCATATCTACCTATATACGGTATTTACCTGCCGTTCCAAGTAAATTTGCATCTGCCAAACTCTAAACATTCAAATAATAATCTGTTTTGTATGCCCGAATCGCTCATGTAGCGATTAGGGGTTGTCAGTATCTTCCATGCTAGGTGGGTTATTCTCACGATGAGTGGACTCCGCTCATCATTCACGAGAAAATGGCTGGTAACTGGGATGCCCAGTCCTATGATCAAAAGAGCAAAAACAAAATCGCAAATAATTTAAACAAAACTCCCCTAGGAATGTTGATAGTTGGACGACACCCGTTGTTTGGGACAAGCCGTGGAGTGTGAATGTTGGTGGAGGGGGAGTAAAAACTTTACCTTTCTGCGTGGGAACCGCCTATAATGTATCTAGTATGGAATATATTGGGAACTCTTGGTCGTTATGTTGACAATGAAAGCATACCTCTCAAAATTATTTTCATCTCTGTTTTCGCTTCAAGCTCTGGCACCTCTGCAAATCCCTGCTTCCCTTTGCGAAGGGCCTATGTTTTACTTTTATGCAAGAGTCAGTAGTATTCCTTCTCATTCCAACCTACTCTTTAGTTGGCAAGCATCATGTGATGGAAAGATCTAAGAATATGTGGTTCAAATATATTTGAGCATGAAATATTATTGTTGACATTACCCTTGAGGTAAAAGTTTGGGAGGAAAAACATTAGGCCCCTATCTTTCTCTATGTTCGATGTATACTATTTGTTCTAAAAATATGCTTTGAGTGGTAGCAATCATGATAGTTGAGTATGTGGGATTTGCTAAATCAAAGCTCTTACATAGACCCTTCCTGAAAATAATACGAATTGCAATTGTTTGATGACTCAGAGATGTTTGTTAGTTTTCAAGAAAGTTTATGATCTATACTTTAACACATGAATAGCTTGTTACTTGATCATGAGAAGCTTTAAGATACGAGCTACTGTTATGACATATAATGATGCTAGAAAAGGTGATTGAAATTATCATTGATCAAACTTATGCACCTGCTAGCATTCACACTTCATAAATAATTTCTTTTATCATTTACCTACTCGAGGACGAGCAGGAATTAAGCTTGGGGATGCTGATACGTCTCCAACGTATCTATAATTTATGAAGTATTCATGCTATTATATTATCTGTTTTGGATGTTTATGGGCTTTACTAAACACTTTTATATTATTTTTGGGACTAACCTATTAACCCAGAGCCGAGTGCCAGTTTCTGTTTTTTCCCTTGTTTCAGTGTTTCACAGAAAAGGAATATCAAACGGAGTCCAAACGGAATGAAACCTTCGGGGGAGTTATTTTTGGAATGGAAGCAATCCAGGAGACTTGGAGTAGACGTCAGGGAAGCTTCGAGGTGGCCACGAGGCAGGGAGGCGCCTGCCCCCTGGGCGCGCCCCCACCCTCGTGGGCCCCTCGTGGCTCCCCTGACCGACTTCTTGTGCCTATATATGTCCATATACCCTAAAACCATCGGGGAACAGAATAGATCGGGAGTTCCGCCGCCGCAAGCCTTTGTAGCCACCAAAAACCAATCGGGACCCTGTTCCGGTACCCTGCCGAAGGGGGGATCCCTCACCTGTGGCCATCTTCATCATCCCGGCGCTCTCCATGACGAGGAGGTAGTAGTTCACCCTCGGGGCTGAGGGTATGTACCAGTAGCTATGTGTTTGATCTCTCTCTCTCTCTCTCTCTCTCTCTCTCTCTCTCTCTCGTGTTCTTGATTCGGCACGATCTTGTTGTATCGCGAGCTTTGCTATTATAGTTGGATCTTATGATGTTTCTCCCCCTCTACTCTGATGTAATGGACTGAGTTTTCCCTTTAAAGTTATCTTATCGGATTGAGTCTTTAAGAATTTGAGAACACTTGATGTATGTCTTGCCGTGCTTATCTGTGGTAACAATGGGATATCACGTGATCCACTTGATGTATGTTTTGGTGATCAACTTGTGGGTTCCGCCCATGAACCTATGCATAGGGGTTGGCACACGCTTTCGCCTTGACTCTCCGGTAGAAACTTTGGGGCACTCTTTGAAGTACTTTGTGTTGGTTGAATAGATGAATCTGAGGTTGTGTGATGCATATTGTATAATCATACCCACGGATACTTGAGGTGACATTGGAGTATCTTGGTGACATTAGGGTTTTGGTTGATTTGTTCTTAAGATGTTATTCTAGTACGAACTCTATGATAGATTGAACGGAAAGAATAGCTTCGTGTTATTTTACTACGTACTCTTGAATAGATCGATCCGAAAGAATAACGTTGAGGTGGTTTCGTACCCTACAATAATCTCTTCGTTTGTTCTCTGCTATTAGTGACTTTGGAGTGACTCTTTGTTGCATGTTGAGGGATATTTATATGGTCCAATTATGTTATTATTGTTGAGAGAACTTGCACTAGTGAAAGTATGAACCCTAGGCCTTGTTTCAACGCATTGCAATACCGTTTTTGCTCACTTTTATCATTAGTTACCTTTCTGTTTTTATATTTTCAGATTACAAAAACCTATATCTATCATCCATATTGCACTTGTATCACCATCTCTTCGCCAAACTAGTGCACCTATACAATTTACCATTGTATTGGGTGTGTTTGGGACACAAGAGACTCTTTGTTATTTGGTTGCAGGGTTGTTTGAGAGAGACCATCTTCATCCTACGCCTCCCATGTATTGATAAACCTTAGGCCATCCACTTGAGGGAAATTTGCTATTGTCCTACAAACCTCTGCACTTGGAGGCCCAGCAATGTCAACAAGAAGAAGGTTGTGTAGTAGATATCAACAACAAAGAGCGTCCCATTCGAAAATATCAAACGCATGTCTTCTTGCTAACATCAATGAGCAAAATTTGACAAGCTTGTCCCATTCCTAAATGTCAAATGCTTGTTGTTTAGCGTACATCAATGAGCAAAATTTGACAAGGTTTTCCCATTCCAAAATATCAAATGCCTACGATTGTGGAATGGGCAGGGTTTGCCATCAGTTCGGAAAATGACATGGCACCTCGTGCTAAATAAACCAGCTATTCTTTTTGTGCAGTTCCACCAAAATCAACCAAATTCACGCGTAGCTTGTATGATTTCGCCCTTATATGTTGCAACGCCTTGAACATATAGGCACATCCGTTCTTGTGGTGGAAATGAATGATTCGATGTATTCATAAACATTTTGTGCAGTTCCCATTGAAATCAAGCTGAGCACCCCTGTTTGCACAAATACAAAAAAATTGATTAGTATAAACCAAACTGTACTATGAATTGACAGTTTAAACAGGAACCTACATGGTCCATGTAGAGCACACTTTAAAAAAATGGAACTCACCGGAAAGAATCCTAGAACAACATTGTACTTGCGCATCACAGCAAAAAGATGGAGATATGTCAGTCCTTCTGAGCTGAAGTTAGTTTGGTCTTATGAGGAGTAATGTAACCATCCTTCAACTGCTCCTTCTGATGAGAAGATAGACATGGCTTCTTCATCCTGGCATAATCGGAACTAGTCACTTCACGTACTCCATATTCTTCTTCAGAGGAGGATGATCCTGTTGTGCAAAGACAAGAGGACAACTAAATGCTAGCATCTCTGTTTGCTCGGAAAAAAGGAAATGAAATATTTAAAACAACACGGATGAAGCACTTCTCAAGGACAATACCACTTTCTCATGACAGTATCTAAGCAGTAGCACAACACCAATAGAGATGACAAAGCTCAATCATATGGATGAAACCCGTGGGCGAGTACCAACCTTTGTCAGGAGGCTTATTGTGTAGAGAATATAGATCAAGCACTTTTCCGGAACCATTTGTTGTTATCTACTGTGGTTGCCATGCTAACTATATACTCCTTGATTAGTTTAATGTTTCCAACATCTTCTTGTGCAGTTCCACTAAAATATATGGTATCTTCAAAGAAGATCCCTCTTTGCACAAGTAGAGATAATTACATGTTACATTAAGAGTGGCATCAAATCAGTGGCAAAACTCGTTCTAGCCATAGCAATAAATTAAGATGCAAAACTATATCATTACTTGTGTCATCACAGTTCCAGTGCTTCATTACAGCACCGGGAGTTGATTTTTGTTTTTCTTCCACTTGTTCTTCCCCTTCATCACTTGGTTCAATAACAGAAAAGCTTCGCCTTCAATGTAAGATTTGGCATGTCAATTAGGGAGCGCAAGTATATCACTGAACAACGACATTAATTTTCTGATGAAAGTGGCAAAATATAGGCAAACAGTTGTGAAATATCCTTATCTTACCTCAATGGGATATTATGGTGCACATACAGATTGGAAGTCTTGTCTCCATTTGTGCAGTTCACTAAAATCAAGCAACATTACCGTACAAGTAGCACAACATATGAAAGCACACTGCACAATCATGAGAAAGAAATCTAGTACTGACCTCACATGATGCGGAATTCAAACAACTCACAAGAAGAAGATCTGAACCAAATTTGCCAACACGGATAGGAAGTAAGATCTCCTCTGGTGCAGTTCCACTAAGATCAAGCAATCAAGCAACGTTGTCGGTGTGACATTTTGGTTGAACTGCACAAAACACTCTTAAAACAAAAGTGTTTTGTGCAATGCAACAAAAGGTCACAATAGCAACGAGGTGAAGTAGATAACCCTGTTTACAGAGAGGTGCAAAGGAAATAACTAGTGGTTAATAATGGTGGATGACACAGAAGCCGACAAAAAGAAGCATCTAACTTATCTAAATGGGAAAGCAAGCAAGACAGTAGCATTTCTCAAACGGTGGCATTGATTAATATTAACAGAGAGATTATATTAACAATAAAATTCATTAAACATGTAATTTGCTTTTAACTGTGGCATTGCATCAATTTTCCAGCGGCATTATTAGAGGGTGTTTGTTTACAGGGACTTTTTGGTGTAGGGACTAAAAAAAGTCCTTGTCAGTCCCATCTAAACCAAACAGGAGGGACTTTTAGGGACTAAAACTGGGGACTAGGGACTCTTTAACCAAAGAGGGCCTTAGATTAACAACAGCTAAAGAGTTGCATGGGACAGTGGATGTACCAACACCATGTGCATCTACCGATGTATGAAGGGGTGATGCACAGTCTGTTGCAAGAACAAACAACCAAGGAGCATATTTGTGTTGGTCCTAGTTTTGTTATCTTTAGACACCTTTCCCTATGTGAGCACAACAAATCTAGTCATGCTCAAACTCTACAGCCTTGTCTCCCAAAACAAAAAGATCAGTTCGTTACAGATGTGTGTACTGCATTTGTCATTGTTTTCCCTTTTCGACCAACGTAGGTGCTGGATAGCCAGACTAGTACTTTCCCCCTTACTTTCCTCTTTGAACCATGTCCTAGATTCATGCTATACAACTTACCCCACTACATTCCCCCATTCCTTTCCTCTTTCAACCACGTCTTAGATACATGCTATACAACTTTCCCCCTTCCTTTATTTTTTGAACCACGTCCTAGATTCATGCTATACAACTTTCCCCACTACTTTCCCCCATTCCTTTCTCTTTGAACCACGTCCTAGATTCATGCTATACAACTTTCCCCACTACTTTCCTATTTGATCCAACACCTAGATTCGAGTGCAGAAGCGGAAAAAGCCCACATGCAGCTAGAGCAATGCATGTGGAATAAGTAAATTATACCTTAAGGTTCTTGGGGTGTGGTTCAGTGGGCGACCGGAGGCCGTTCGGCCCACACTACGTACATCGGCGAGAAAGAAGGGGTCGGAGGCCCTCCCACGCCGCCGCTGGGTGAAAGAGAACAACTGCGCCAATGGTGGATTCCCTCCCTCACCGACGGCGACAGCATTAAACCTCCTTCCCTTCCCGGCGGACGGATCCTGCCGGCTCTTTGACCAGCAGTGAGGGGACAGAGAGAGAGGCCAACGAAGTCTTGTTTAGATCTGGAGAGGGTGAGAGAGTGTGAAGAGAACAACTACAAGTGCTGAGGCTCCAGCTTGTATATATATACTGGAGAGAGTGTGTGAAGAGTGCAAACCCTAGAAAACAAGCGCCAAGGCTGCAGCGTATACGTCATGAGGTGATTATATGGTCACTACGAGATCGTATAGCTCCGTTGTGGCACCCCGGCTCAGAGCGACCGGTTTACCATGCATTGTCAGCCCAGAGACCACGTCTTCTGGCAACACACAACATCTTGGTACAGAAAACAACCGCTTTATTGATGCTAGCGGACCAGAGTTTATATTACAACAGATGTTGAGGCCAAACGGCACGCCCGGTGCCGCTGAACAATATGTACATTATTTAGTGAACATAAAGGGGGCCTCAATCATAACAACTATGCGGCAGCGGAACAACGTCGTAGCGGAAACTCCATATCACACGGACACCGATGTGGACACGATCTAGACTCGAGCAGCACTCCTTTCCAACGAGACTTTCCTAAAATCTAGCATGACACACCAGGCCAGTACATTGAATGTACTTGCAAGCTCACAACAGGCATAATCATAATGGCAAACAATATCATGATAATTAACCAATTAATAATAATGCAACACTATATGTCCAACATGCTGTGATCATGCTCGAACGTCCCTCGGGACGGACTTACAACCGTGATCATCCTCAGATCACAAACAAACCACCATCGTGGTCTTGACAAGAGTAACTCGTGATCCTTACGGCGATCACAACCACGACCACTATTTGGTCCCGAACATCTCGATGGCTTTTCAGCCATCATCAACAGTGCAAAGTTCATAACTTAGTGTGCAGATTTTATTAAACGTTGACTCATGGTGGGACCTACTACGAGGTGTCCGTGACCGTGGACTCGGCTATCGATAGATTATACACTCTGCAGAGGTAGCACACTGTACCCACACCAAGGAACCCATGGCCTCGCACTCCCATTCGGGTGGACCAATGGCATTCCGACAAAACCCTTCCATTGCCATGACACTCTCCCGGCCACTCCAACCCAATCCCCGACGGGCTAGTCCTGGGTGGACCAATGTCTACCAAAGACACAACGGCCACCGTCGTGGCCAAAATGATCCCACTCGGGGACCCGGTACCATAATCTCAACAACAGGCACACAAGGTTATGCCTGCTTACCGGGCTAGGGTAAGCATGCCATAACCTTCCCTAGTTGGAGGCACCGACCAGAGGCAATGTCAATGGACCGAATCAAGGCCTTCCCACAAATGCAAATGTGGTTGCACTGGGAAAAACTCGATTCAGCGGCACCATGACCCAATCAACAATATATTCAAGTTGAGTTATATTCAGGTTCAACTTAAAACGAAAATGACTGGTGTCATAGCATGCCATGAAATGCAAAACTACACATGCATCATATATTAACGAAAATGACTGATGTCAACCATATTCGCACTAAGCATAAACATCAACAACTTCTATTACTTTCCTGGTCAGGGTAACTCACACTTTAATCAAAATATTTTGCAGCAAGTTTTATTATTTTCTCATGCAAGAAAGTAACTTCGATTAATTTCTTACATGCATAGCAAAGATTATACCACAAACAATTCCTAATTTCTTTACCAACCAAGTTAGGTTCAAACATTCTGTAAGTTAAGTAAAATGGCTAAATAAGTACTTAAAAGAATATTTTCTAGCAATTTTTTTACTATTTTATTTTATGCAAGAAAATAACTTTGAGTAATTACTAACATGCATAACAAAATTATTTGTGTCATCACCACAAATAGATCTTAGCTTTGCTTTGCCAACTAAGCTAGTTTCAACATTCTGTAAATCAAGCATAATAACTAACAAACACTTAACAGAATATAAATAACACAATAGTTATTTAAATGCATGGATTAATCATTTCATTCAAGTAAGAAAATCATAAATATTGAAATGACACCATGAAAATGTTGCTGTGGCTTGCCTTAGTGCAGATGAGGTTCACAAGCCTTCTGGTGATCCTCAAGACAAGCCTCACCCTCTGAAAATAATTTTAAGAACAAAAAGAAAATATCAAGAATGTAAGGGCATATTTATCCCTAAGGTGTTTTGGTGATTGATGGCAATGCTTTTGCGGACTAATCGTGTGCCTTGAGTTTCTCAGACCTTTCATCGCTAGGCACAAGACGGTTTGGTGACCTCGAAGACTATTGAAGACGGCGTTCTTTTTATGTTTCTTTTCGGTGGAATTGAGTCGTAGGAAAGCCGTACTATCAAGAGGGGGTCCGCCTCGGAAAGATTTGGGTGGAATCGTCACGTACACGTTTTATTCCTTGTCTCCTCCTTTCCCCATGCGCTTTGGAGCATCCTCTGTTTATCCTCTTTGCATTTTGTCTTGGTTGCTGATATTGGGCTTGCGGTAGTACTACTCCCTGGAGCGGTAGTACCGCAAGCACCTGCGGTAGTACCGGACCTCGACACGGTAGTACCGCAGGAGCCCATGGTAGTACCGCTCCTCTAGAGCTGTAGTACCGTGGCCCCCAGGCCAAGTGCCGCTGCGCTGCGGTAGTAGGGGCGGATGTAATTTTTTACATCCGTGCCCTCCGCGGTAGTACCGCACCCAGGTGCGGTAGTACCGTAGCCTAGTGCCGCTGCGCTGCGGTAGTAGGGGCGGATGTAATTTTTTACATCCGTGCCCCTGCGGTAGTACCGCACCCTGTGCGCGGTAGTACCCCGTGCCCTGGCCTGGCTCAGCTGCCACGCGGTAGTACCGCTCCTCCAGTTGTACTACTGTGTCAAATTTTTGCATCGACTCCAACTCAGCGGAAGTTGCTACAGATGTAATTTTTTATGTCCGTGCCTCCCCGTTCTCTGGACCTTCCCTGACTTACGGTAGTACCGCAAGGTGATGCGGTAGTACCGCTTCTGCGGTTCTACCGCTCTCCGCTTCAGTGCGGTTGGGCTGGCCAGGGTTGTGCTGTTCAGGCGGTAGTACCAGAGGGCCCATGGTAGTACTACTGCGTCTCTCATGTAGTACCGCTGCCCCGGCGCGGTAGTACCATGCTGCGCAGAATGGGTTGGTGGGTAACGGTTGGATTTGTCTCTCCACTATATAAGGGGTATCTTCTTCCCCGAGTTGACCACCTCTTCCAACCCTAAGCTCCATTGTTGCTCCAAGCTCCATTTTCGCCCGATCTCACTCCCTAGCCAATCAAACATGTTGATTTGCTCGGGAGTGGTTGAGAAGGCCCTGATCTACACTTCCACCAAGAGAAATTTGATTCCCCCCCCCCCTCACTAATCCCTTGCGGATCTTGTTACTCTTGGGTGTTTGAGCACCCTAGACGGTTGAGGTCACCGCAGAGCCATAGTCCATTGTGGTGAAGCTTCATGGTGTCGTTGGGAGCCTCCAATTAAGTTGTGGAGATTACCCCAACCTTGTTTGTAAAGGTTCGGTCGCCGCCTCCAACGACACCAATAGTGGAATCACGGCATCTCGCATTGTGTGAGGGCGTGAGGAGAACACGGTGGCCCTAGTGGCTTCTTGGGGAGCATTGTGCCTCCACACCGCTCCAACGGAGACGTACTTCCCCTCAAAGGGAATGAACTTCAGTAACAAATCCTCGTCTTCACCGGATCCACTCTTGGTTATCTCGTGCCTTTACTTGTGCAAGCTTATTTGTGCTATATCTCTTGCTTGCTTGTGTGCTTATTGTTGTTGCATCATATAGGTTGCTCACCTAGTTGCATATCTAGACAACCTACTTTGATGCAAAGTTTAAATTGGTAAAGAAAAGCTAAAAATTGTTAGTTGCCTATTCACCCCCCCCCCTCCTAGTCAACTATATCGATCCTTTCAAAGAACACTTCTGAAAATCACCAAAAATTCTAAACAGCTCAGAAAAATCTCATCTTTGGTGAGCTGCTAGATTTCTTTGCAAAGAACAAAATGCAGAAAGAATCAATTCATTTGAATTATGGTTGAAGAGTTATGGTTGTTTGAAGCGTTCTGTAAATTCAAATGAATTTGAATAAAAATAAACAAACTGGGGGGTGACGTCAAGGCGTAAAGCCCAGGGCGCCACCACTGCACCGCCTGCAAGATAGAGTGGCTGACTAGCGGCCCCGCTAGTCGATGAGGATGAAGGGGAGAAGGAAACAGAGGGATTCGCGGCTTCGCCAGATATCTCGCCGACGACAAGGGCTCCTTGGCCAAAACAAGAGGGAGGGATGGAGAGAGGAGACAGAGGCGCAACTGACCGTCCCCGTAGCGTAGCTAGGGGTGGTCGGACGGCGTCGGAATCGACCTCGCAATCGGAGGCAGAACGCGGGGGTCGCCGGAGATGAGGAAGACGGCGAGCAGAGGCAACTCCAGGGGCTCCAGGGGGACGGGATGGCTTCACCGGAGAGAGGCGGAGGCCCTAGAAGGGTCGCCCTGGCCTGGGAGGGGCTAGAGCTACCGCAGCGACAAGAGGGGATCGCCTGCGAGCTCGAGCTCGAGGACGGCGGCCCGCGGCCTGCCCGGCCTGGCTACGATTTCCTACATGCTTGTGGGGTGTGTGGGAGTGGTGGATGGTGCTCGAGGAGGCTGGGGGTTGCTCCATTTATAGGCGAGCGGAGAGGGGGGTTCGGGCTCCGCCGGTGGACACCTGTCCACGGTGCCCGGCGACGAGCGGCGTCAGTGAGAGGGGGAGAAGGCGATGCAGCTCACGCGGCGACTGTTGGCGAACGGGGACGAGCATAGGAACGAGGAGAAGGTGACGAGCACAGTGCGCACCGCACTGTTGGGTTGGCCGGACCATGCCCGTGCTCGCTGCGGCGAGCTCCGGCGTTGGCAAGCACCAGGGGGAAGTTAATGGCATTGAGACGAGGATGGTGGCGAAGTTTGGCACGCTCGGGCAGACGTGGGAAGCGAGCACGCGCAAACAGAGCGCTCGGCGGCACTCAGAGCGCGTCGACACACAGGCATGGCATGGTGAACACGCATGGTCACCGCGCGAACTCTTCCCTTAGGCCAGCCTACGTCCAAAAATCATGTCTGGCATTATGTTCATGGTGGTTTTGAAGTTTACCACGCTTTGGTTTGGATCTAGGTGCAGTAGAGGAGTTTTTACATGCCAAGTAAGTTTCTGGTCAGTAACTTTGAGCAGTCACTGAGGTCAAATGGCTGGGAGTTGGGGGTTGTGCTTTGGAGGTTAGCCATGATCTACTAAGGTGAAAATGCACAAGAAAATCCAGGCACAATGGAGCAAGTAAAATGGTAGTTGCTGTAGAAACCACCATTTCTGTCCAGAACAGAAAATATTTTCTGTAGCAAAAATATTCCAAAAAGTGATGAAATATTTTTGCTCGGGAAGGTTCCCTAAGTTTCAAAGAATATTTGTGAATTATCTCAGATTTTTCTCGGCCATAAAAATTAGGGTTGCTTTGGAGCATATTGATCTAGCTAGGGTTTTGGGAGAAAAATGAATATTTTTCATTTAAGAAAAATATTCCAAAGATTATTTTGGGGTGGATCAGAAGGGGAATGATGATTAGGGAAGGAAATGAAGCACTTGGGTGAAAGCCAAGGGTACCCAAGTGTTGAAGTCCATATGAAAAGATTCAAAAACTCCAAATTTCAAATTGACTCCAAAAGAAAACCAAGCAAATGAGAGAGGGAAAAAACCAGGCTGTCACATCCGTATCCATCCATTTTGACCAGTCAAAGAATCCTCCTGGCACCGCCCCAGATCACTTCTCTCTCTGTCATGCGGGGCCTACCTGTCATTGGGTGGAAGAAAAAAGTCGAAAAAAACAAAATTATGCTCAAGTGTAGTTATCCAACCCGAGACCCCAAGTTTGATGAGCGAACAGGCTAACCAGCTACACCACCCTCCCGTTATGTTCAACGAGAGGAAAATAACCTTTAATACATTCCTGCATTTGTGTGACAAGCATGCCATTTTTTTGCGTGCGAGCCATTGGGATTTAAATCATAATTGTGTCATGTGGCTTTGGTGGTAAGGTCTTTTGGGATTTAAAGCAGTGTTGGTAGTACAGAAATAATGCAACCTTAGTCACCTTACCTCTCTCCACGTAGTACATTGGGTCCCACCAGTTAGAGGGTGAAATAAACAAATTAATAAGAAAAATTAAAAGCGCCAGCGGTGTATCTTACCTCACAGATCTCGCTACTGCTCGTGAACACCGTCCAATTGATCCCTCTATTCGCTCACGTACTATTTTAAGTGAATCCTTATTATAACATGCACACAATTTTGGGAACTTGTATTCGACCTAAGTCAGTGTGCCACCATATCTCGTACTACTCCCTCCATCTAGGTGTAATAAGTCACGTTAGAAGGTGTAGCGGGACCAAGGTGCAAGCAGATTGGAGGAGAAGGAGAAACTTGACCGGTCCTTCCTCCAATCAAAGCCCTTATTTATGTCTCTAAACGCAACAATTAATCCCAACAACTAAGAGATGCCGTTTTAGCTACCATGCAGGGCCATGTATTAACTCGCATGCAAGCCGACTTTGATTTCTTGACTGCTCAACGTGTAGTTGCGCTCCATGCACTGGGTTCCCGGGGAAGATAACAAGGCAGAGTAAGGAGCGTTTGGTTACATTGCTTAGGCTAGTCATAGTGGTGAGTAACTTGGATTAGTAACATGCACGATATTCCTATTCTATGAACCTGTGTGTGCATGTGCATGTGTGTTTAACAGCATGTGTGTGTTAGAGAGAGCGACACATCGACCTACTCCTACAGAGAGATGGTGTGTAGTGTACGATTTAGCCGCGAGTGTCGGTGCATCCTCTTCCGGGCGTCCGATCGGGACAGGTGGACCGCTGCCACGCCCGCTCCTGACTAGCCTAACCCACCCAAAGCCCGTCCATCGCCCGCGCGTGCTTCCCGCCCAAAACGGTCAGCGCCGCTCCAAAGAATCGGTGCCGCATTCATGCCCGGGCAAAGCGGACGCGACCTCCCACTGGCGCATGCGTTGAACAGAGAAGCGGATTCAAGAGTGATGGTTGCTTCGTCCGTCCACCTTAATATTGGGTCTGTGTGATTTGATGGCTCATTGGTCATTATTATTGAGGTGGTAGGACTGCTGGATGTCCCACACTTTCGACGAAAGGAGGTACTACTAGATTACAAATTTCTCCATTCTTACAGTGCAGGAGTGCGAGAGCAGTGAAAACATGCAGGCTCAGTGACTACATGGCCCACCTCACATTATCACCATATTTTCTGGACACCATGCGACACCTAACTCTTTACATAGTACTACTAGTATAGTACGTAGTGTAATTTATCAGCGAGATAAATTTATAAAATGCTATGAAGCTTCCAGCTTCTGTTTCATGTATCTTGTGTGCAAGGTTGCCCGTTGCAACATTTCATCAAATACAAAGGAGACTAACATGCATGCTATTGCATCTCAATGGTTAACAGATCATAGCCAATATGTACGCCCTCTGTTCCAAAATAAGTGTCTCAACTTTATGCGAACTTTAGTACAAAGTTGTACTACTACTAAAGTCGACACTTATTTAGGAACAGAGACATCTAAAGAAAAAACCGATCCATGCCGTCCCTAGCCCTTGAACCGTAAACCCTAATCATGGTTTAATTTGTTGGCAACGTTGGAGCTACCGAAGAAATGAAGTTTGCAACCCTTTGACCATCGGATCATTTTGTGCAGTTTCACCAAAATCGAGATGAGCATCCTTGTGGCAAAGAAATTGAAGAAGCGTGGTTAGAATAAGATTACTCGGACTAGTTGATGAGACATAAACTCATCACAAATACAGTACGTAGAAGCCAGTAGAGGTATGTGCGGGGCAAAGAAGTAGAGAAATATCCACATGGAGTGATGTGGGCAGCTGGAGCAGTGGTGCAAGCAGGCTGTAAAGGGAGTTGTGCCTGAGGGTTGTCGGGACATAGCTCAACCTAGACGAGGGCGGCGGGAGGCGGCAACTGCCCACGTCGCAGCAGTGAGCAAGGGACGAAGGCAATCTCACCGCCTTTGTGAGAGAGAACGGCGGGGACCCCTGATCGGGACGTGCCGACAGTGGGTTTTCGCCGTCGGTGACGACGACCGCATCTACACTAAGTGTTGGGGAACGTAGTAATTTCAAAAAAAAATCCTACGCACACGCAAGATCATGGTGATGCATAGCAACGAGAGGGGAGAGTGTTGTCTACATACCCTCGTAGACCGAAAGCGGAAGCGTTAGCACAACGCGGTTGATGTAGTCGTACGTCTTCACGATCCGACCGATCAAGTATCAACGCACGGCACCTCCGAAGTTCAGCACACGCTCAGCCCGATGACGCCCCTCGAACTCCGAACCAGCCGAGTGTTGAGGGAGAGTTTCACGACGACGACGGCGTGCAGGACGATGATGATGTTCTACCGACGCAGGCTTCACCTAGGCACCGCTACAAGACTATCGAGGTGGACTATGGTGGAGGGGGCACCGACACGGCTAAAAGATCAACTGATCAATTGTTGTGTCTATGGGTGCCCCCTCCTCCATATATAAAGGGGAGGAGGAGAGGGCCGGCCAAGGGAGGAGGCGATCAAGGGGGCAATCCTACTCAAGTAGGATTCCCCCTCTTTCCTAGTCCAAGTAGGACAGGGAAGGAAGGGAAGGAGAAGGAGAAGGAAGGAGAGGGAGGAAAAAGAGGAAATGGGGGCCGGCCCCCTAGTCCAATTCGGTTTGGGCTAGGGGGGCCGCACGCCCTGCCTCCTCTCTTCCACCACTTGGGCCATGAGACCCATTGCTTCTTCCTCATATTCCCGTAACTCCCCGGTACCCCCGAAAATACCCGAATCACTCGGAACCTTTCCGATGTCCAAATATAGTCGTCCAATATATCGATCTTTACGTCTCGATCATTTTGAGACTCCTCGTCATGTCCCCGATCTCATCCGGGACTCCGAACTACCTTCGGTACATCAAATCACATAAACTCATAATACAATCGTCATCGAACTTTAAGCATGTGGACCCTATGGGTTCGAGAACTATGTAGACATGACCGAGACACGTCTCCGGTCAATTACCAATAGCGGAACCTGGATGCTCATATTGGCTCCCACATATTCTACGAAGATCTTTATCGGTCAAACCGCATAACAACATACGTTGTTCCCTTTGTCATCGGTATGTTACTTGCCTGAGATTTGGTTGTCGGTATCTCATACCTAGTTCAATCTCGTTACTGGCAAGTCTGTTTACTCGTTCCGTAATACATCATCCCGCAACTAACTCATTAGTTGCAATACTTGCAAGGCTTATAGTGATGTGCATTACCGAGTGGGCCAGAGATACCTCTCCGACAATCAGAGTGACAAATCCTAATCTCGAAATACGCCAACACAACAAGTACCTTCGGAGACACCTGTAGAGCACCTTTATAATCACCTAGTTACATTGTGACGTTTGGTAGCACACAAAGTGTTCCTCCGGTAAACGGGATTTGCATAATCTCATAGTCATAGGAACATGTATAAGTCATGAAGGAAGCAATTGCAACATACTAAAACGATCAAGTGCTAAGCTAACGGAATGGGTCAAGCCAATCACATCATTCTTCTAATGATGTGATCCCGTTAATCAAATGACAACTCATGTCCATGGCTAGGAAACTCAACCATCTTCGATTAACGAGCTTGTCAAGTAGAGGCATACTAGTGACACTATGTTTGTCTATGTATTCACACATGTACTAAGTTTCCGGTTAATACAATTCTAGCATGAATAATAAAAATTTATCATGATATAAGGAAATAAATAATAACTTTATTATTGCCTCTAGGGCATATTTCCTTCAGTCTCCCACTTGCACTAGAGTCAATAATCTAGTTCACATCACCATGTGATTTAACACCAATAGTTCACATCACCATGTGATTAACACCCATAGTTCACATCGTCATGTGACCAACACCCAAAAGGGTTTACTAGAGTCAATAATCTAGTTCACATCGCTATGTGATTAACACCCAAAGAGTACTAAGGTGTGATCATGTTTTGCTTGTGAGAGAAGTTTAGTCAACGGGTCTGCCACATTCAGATCCGTATGTATTTTGCAAATTTCTATGTCAACAATGCTCCGCACGGAGCTACTCTAGCTAATTGCTCCCACTTTCAATATGTATCCAGATTGAGACTTAGAGTCATCTGGATCAGTGTCAAAACTTGCATCGACGTAACCCTTTACGACGAACCTTTTTGTCACCTCCATAATCGAGAAACATATCCTTATTCCATTAAGGATAATTTTGACCGTTGTCCAGTGATCTACTCCTAGATCACTATTGTACTCCCTTGCCAAAATCAGTGTAGGGTATACAATAGATCTGGTACATAGCATGGCATACTTTATAGAACCTATGGCTGAGGCATAGGGAATGACTTTCATTCTCTTTCTATCTTCTGCCGTGGTCGGGCTTTGAGTCTTACTCAATTTCACACCTTGTAACACCGGCAAGATTTCTTTCTTTGACTGTTGCGTTTTGAACTACTTCAAAATCTTGTCAAGGTATGTACTCATTGAAAAAACTTATCAAGCGTCTTGATCTATCTCTATAGATCTTGATGCTCAATATGTAAGCAGCTTCACCGAGGTCTTTCTTTGAAAAACTCCTTTTAAACACTCCTTTATGCTTTGCAGAATAATTCTACATTATTTCCGATCAACAATATGTCATTAACATATACTTATCAGAAATGTTGTAGGGCTCCCACCCACTTTCTTGTAAATACAGGCTTCTCCAAAAGTCTGTATAAAACCAAATGCTTTTGATCACACTATGAAAGCGTTTATTCCAACTCCAAGAGGCTTGCACCAGTCCATAAATGGGTCGCTGGAGCTTGCACACTTTGTTAGCTCCTTTGGATCGACAAAACCTTCCGGCTGCATCATATACAACTCTTCTTCCAGAAATCCATTCAGGAATGCAGTTTTGTTTATCCATTTGCCAGATTTCATAAAATGTGGCAATTGCTAACATGATTCGGACAGACTTAAGCATAGATACGAGTGAGAAACTCTCATCGTAGTCAACACCTTGAATTTGTCGAAAACCTTTTGCGACAATTCTAGCTTTGTAGATAGTAACACTACTATCAGCGTCTGTCTTTCTCTTGAAGATCCATTTATTTTCTATGGTTTGCCGATCATCGGGCAAGTCAACCAAAGTCCACACTTTGTTCTCATACATGGATCCCATCTCAGCTTTCATGGCCTCAAGCCATGTCGCGAAATCTGGGCTCATCATCGCTTCCTCATAGTTCATAGGTTCGTCATGGTCAAGTAACATGACCTCCAAAACAGGATTACCGTACCACTCTGGTGCGGATCTCACTCTGGTTGACCTACGAGGTTCGGTAGTAACTTGATCTGAAGTAACATGATCATCATCATTAGCTTCCTCACTAATTGGTGTAAGCATCACCGGAACTGATTTCAGTGATGAACTACTTTCCAATTCGGGAGAAGGTACAATTACCTTATCAAGTTCTACTTTCCTCCCACTCACTTCTTTCGAGAGAAACTCCTTCTGTAGAAAGTATCCATTCTCAGCAACGAATATCTTGCCTTCGGATCTGTGATAGAAGGTGTACCCAACATTTTCTTTTGGGTATCCTATGAAGACACACTTCTCCGATTTGGGTTTGAGCTTATCAGGTTGAAACTTTTTCTTATAAGCATCGCAACCCCAAACTTTAAGAAGCAACAACTTTGGTTTCTTGCCAAACCACTATTCATATGGTGTCGTCTCAACGGATTTAATTGGATGCCCTATTTAACATGAATGCAGCTGTCTCTAATGCATAACCCCAAAACGATAGTGGTAAATCGGTAAGAGACATTATAGATTGCACTATATCCAATAAATTACGGTTATGACGTTCGGACACACCATTATGCTGTGGTGTTCCAGGTGGCATGAGTTTGTGAAACTATTCCACATTGTTTTAATTCAAGACCAAACTCGTAACTCAAATATTTGTCTCCGTGATCATATTGTAGAAACTTTATTTTCTTGTCACTATGCTTTTCCACTTCATTCTAAAATTCTTTGAACTTTTCAAATGTTTCAGACTTATGTTTCATTGGGTATGTAACCATATAAGGCTTCAATATTATGAATATGTGTATCACTATGATCGAGATCCAACGAACCATTTTCATTGGGTGTGTAACCATATAAGGTTTTATTCATGTAAATAGAACAACAATTATTCTCTATCTTAAATGAATAACTGTATTGCAATAAACATGATCAAATCATATTCATGCTTAATGCAAACACCAAATAACACTTATTTAGGTTCAACACTAATCCCGAAAGTATAGGGAGTGTGCGATGATGATCATATCAATCTTGGAACCACTTCCAACACACATCGTCACTTCACCCTTAACTAGTCTCTCATTCATTCGCAACTCCGTTACGAGTTACTAATCTTAGCAACCGAACTAGTATCAAATACTGAGGGGTTGCTATAAACACTAGTAAAGTACACATCAATAACATGTATATCAAATATACTTATGTTCACTTTGCCATCCGTCTTATCCGCCAATCACTTGGGGTAGTTCCGCTTCCAGTGACCAGTCCCTTTGCAGTAAATGCACTTATTCTCAGGCTAACACTACAAAAAAATACACTTCCGTGATGATACATGTTTGTCACAGTAGGTCACGTTTTTTGTCATGCATGTACATCCATGACAAATTTATGACAGAATCAAGATAGTCATACCTGTGATGTCGTAGAAGTGTTCCATGACATTACCAAAATTATCATCACGGAAGTGTCCACTTCCATGACGATAAATCGCGCGTCTCAGAAGTGCTTTCGTCAAGGGTGGCCGACACGTGGCATCCACCGTAACCCGTTAACAGCCTCGACCAATGGAGATTTTCCACGTGTAAAATCATCATTGGCTGGAGGAAACACGTGTCGGCTCATCGTTGGGACAAATGTCATCCACTCATTGGATGGAAGGCGCCTATGATACGTCGACCGTGGCACGCCCAACAGAGGCCCATTCTCGTGAAAAGGCGGCCCGCTTGACTTGGTCAAAAGGTGGCGGGCCGCCCATGTAACCCCTGTTAGCGGCATGTTCGATATAGCCCATTTGACCGCTAACACAAGGCCCGTTCGCCCTATCCGAATTAGGCCCATGGCGCCATGTGGGCCACCCAATATGATTCCAGCCGTTTTCGCCGGCCCATGTATGGCCCATGACGTCTTTCGCCCATATGAGGCCCTATGTAACTCTTGGCCTATTAACGGCCCGTGGTGGCGGCTCGTAATGAATAAATGTATCACTTTACACCCATTAACGCCCGTGGTGGCGGCCCGTAATGAACAAATGTATCACTTTATACCCATTAACGGCCCGTTATTCCATTGGGCGTTTCAGCCCATGTTATCTTCGGCCTTCTCGATCCCATTTATTCTTGGGCTCATTTCAAAGATTCGTTTACTTACGGCCCGCCATCGTCATTTTACGCTTGTGGGCCAAATTCAGCCCGTGTTTACAGTTGGCCTGTTTGTGGTCCGTTAATACGTTGGGCCGTTTTCATAGCGTCATCAAATATGTCCTATTAATGATGGCCCGATATGGTCGGCCCATGAACGGACGATTCCAACTCTAGCCCGTTTACGGCCATAATGCGGCCTGTATTGGCCCATGTTTGGCCAATCGATCATACTGCCTGTATAAGGCCCATTGATGATACGGCCCGTAGAAGGCCCATTGTTTCTATGGCCCGTAGAAGGCCCATTGTTTCTACGGCCCATAGAAGGCCCACTGTTTCTACGACCCGTAGGAGGCCCAGTGTCACTACAGTAAATATTAGCCCATGGTTATTGTGGCCTAGTTTTAAAAAATAGGTTATTGCAGCCACTAGCAAACCGCGGAAAAAAACTGCAATGACTACAAGCAAACAAATAAACAAGACAACAAGGAAATAAATAAGCAAGCAACTTACGCTAGGTTATCACGACTATCACACATATTACATCCACTAGGCATCAAAGTTCTCACCAGTGCAAATAAATGCGCCAACAAAAGAATATACAAAACTGAGAGCACTTCAGAAGGCACTAGGCCTGGCCAGGTCGGGGCCCCCAAACAGCTGAAGAAGCTGAGTAGACCTCAGTTGTGTCAACGATAGATGCGTCAACACTAGATTTAAGGCATGATGGTGCGCACGGCAGTCCTCTGACATCTTCATTGCATCTTTGACTTCAAGTCGGAGCTGAGCTAAAGCAAGCCTTTCCGCTTTAACTTGAGACTAAAGAAGTCGAACTGATTGAGGCAGCGACTGCACAGAGGTTGTCTCACACCTGCTGGTGAGTAGCTTCAACTCACTGTCTTCATCAAGACAAGACCTTGGGGTCATCTCGCTGTCCTCAAGATGGTTTGGCTCACTATCTTCCCTAAAGTTCTGCCTAGTGTAAGAGATACGAGTCTGAAAGAGAAACAAGGAGACACGTAACAGGTTTCACAATTATATAAGCAAATAAATGGATCTGTTCTGCATAAGGAACATGTTTTTACAACTACAATTTGAAACTGGTAGTTGTTGCAAACATCCAATCAGATGTAAACAGCAAAGCAAACAGAAGTGGAGGAAATGATGCCTATCCAAATATATACTAGAACAAAGTTTGAAGGCTTGAGAAGGATGAACTTACATTACATGTTAACACGGGCTGGACAAAGCCCTTCTCGATGTTGATGGAAGGATAATTCAATAAATTCCCCAAAGAAAATTCTTTATAAGCGTTGCCATTATTCTACATTTTGCAAAGAGTAAATATAGATCAAATAATATTGGAAGAAACAGAGATAATGAAGCTCAAGTGCAGACTGATGATACATAATCAAATAGCAATTAGTTAAGTACATCGTTACAAGGCAAAAGGGAGAGAGGTACTGACAAGAGCAATGCAGAGCCCATTATTGTTTTGAGATCGTATGATCCTTTGAGCAAGGAGATTCATATGAAATTAGTTTTCATACAAGAGAGAAGGTAAGGCACAAGCAGAAATTTAGGAGTTCAAATTTTGAATTGATATCATAGACGAGACTGACTGGGCTCCCAACAGTTCTAATAGGGGTTTGGCCCTTTGGAGTAGGGGTAAAGTGTGGTACAGTTGGGCTGTGTTTTTCTGTGGCTGCTGATCTATCTGATTTAACAGTATCACTACCTTTTCCAAATACCTAGTTTGTACTCCTTGAGGACCTGCACTCACGCTCTTCCTTTTGGACATCTATTACGAAAGAACAACATTTGACTGGAAAAACATAGTGTGACGACACATGGAATAGGTACAGAAAATGGATAGGTATGGGATATACTCATATATGATGCTTAAACTAAGCAGATGGTGTAACAAAGTAGAAGTAATGCAAGAGGTCAGATGCAAAATATGTGCGACCAATACAAGTTTGCAAAGTTAGAGCAAACACCTTGATGGGTGAATAAGATAGGCCATCCTCCACCATGCCAAGTTTGTTAGCCAGTGGATCGTTCCGCAATATTCCTCTCGTGCGCCCATTCTCATATTCATTTTGATAATGTTCAATATCTGACATGCATGAAAACATAAAAACAAGTGAGATATTCTTTGTAATGCAGAAGTGATTCTAATCCAATACTACCTCCTTGTAAACCCCTTTGTGCTATCTTTGCAATTCTTTTAAAAGATGACATGCATGCTGTAATTTGTTGTGTGCATTAATATAACGTGGCCTACTACTCAAAATATGAGATCTCCAGAAGTGATGACACTTCGCAGATGATAACTTCAACATATAGTAAAGAAGAACAAGTCGACCTGACCTGACAGATTCAAAATATACTAAGGGAGAACAACTCGGCCTGACCAGTCGACCGCAAGAGAAGAGTATCATCGTAAAGAAGAGCAGAAGAGCAAGCAGATTGAAGATATTACAAGTCTTTCAATACAATGTTGGTTGGCCACCCATGATGAACCAGAGCGCACAGAGAAATACTATTCTTTCCGGTCTCTCCATATGTGGCTCACATGCATTTCGAAACTAAAGCAGGAACACTTAGCTAACCAATTAAACATCTCTCCGTTTTACTAATATCAGCAATAATATCAGATATGAATTTGTACAACTAAGCTTGTTTAGCTCGATGGGTGGAGCAGTGCTATTACGACACGAACCACGTAGGCTGATTGTGGTCATCATAAAATGGGGAAAACATAAGCATGATGAGTACAGTGTTGACCGTGGCAGTGGGATGGCAGATCTGAAGCTGCAAACCACGCAAAGGGTAGTTAGCAACCGATGTTTGCTTTGAAATAACAACTAAGATTTGGTATGGACAAGAAAGTACGGTCAACAAGTGACATAGAAATGCAATTATGTTGTCTCTCTATATGTCGCGACATGCATTTGGAAACTCAAGTAGGACCTTTAGCTAACCAATTAAGTGTGTCGGTTAACTAATATCAGTATCATATCACAATCATATTTGAACAACTAAGCTTTCTAATTCTGAGTGTTGTGTTGTTTAGCTTGAAGGGTGGAGTAATGCTAGTTGACGAAAGCACCTCACGAGATCATAGTAGAGTAGATAAAGGGGAAACCCCTAAGCATCAAGAGAAAAATCAGGAAAGTGGAACTAGCTGGACCAGTGGGTGGCGCACATGCTTTTCGAAACGAATATAGGAACATTAGGTGACCAATTAAACATTCTCTGTTTTAGTGATATGAGCATCATATTAGATTCGTATTTCAACACGTAAGCTTTGGGTTGAGGTCTTGAGGAGCAGCGCTAGCACGACACGAAGCACCTACGATGATGGTAGTGAATATAAAGGGGGGAAACCATAATCTTTACGAGTATAGTGCCCATGCCATGGCTGATCTGAAGGTGCAAACCGGACAAAGCTACTTCGCAACCAATGTTTGCTTTCAACTAGCCACTACGATTTGGTACGGACAAGAAAAGTACAGTAAACAAATTACGATCTATTTTTCGGGTGAGATCAATAACTTAAGCACATATGGAAGAGTACCACCTCTCTTGCGACGCCGTGTAGGCCTATGCTGATTCGTTGAGGGTGCTGCGGGTGCGATGGCTGTCGGTGGCGGGGAAGAAGACTTTAGACGGCAGACGGCCGGGTCGGGGGATATATCCTGTTGCCGTGGAGGAGGCGGTCGTAGGAGCGGCAACGGCAAGGTGGACGACGGCGCCGATGAAGCAAGAGGAGGCGATGAAAGGATCCTGGTCCAGCGTCGTGGATGAGAGACGTCCATCTCTTGCAGTGGACGACGGGGTAGGGGTAGCGGCTCCGGCAAGGTGGAGGATGGGGTGGCGGACGGAGGAGGTTGGCCGCAGTGCGGAGGTTGTCGTGCCGCCGACGGTGTATGAATGTGGAAATGGAGGGGAGGTGGGGGGATCTCAAACTTTGGGAAGCGCTTCTCTGAAATGGGGGAAAGTTACGAACTTATCCCCCGTTTAAAATTTTGGACATCGCGTCGGTTGGGGATAGGACGGTAATCTCGCATCTCCCAAATATTTGCCGGTAACTATTTCGGGCGAGGAGAGGGTGTTTTGCCGCCCACGGTTGGCACCCACGGTGTATGAACGGGGCTGACAGGTAGGGCGGTTGTGTCACGTCTGATGGAAGTTACACATCTGCCCCTATTTAAAATATTAGCCTACATCGATTTTGGACGAGGAGAGTTTGTTTTGCCGCCCACCGTGTATGAATGGGGAAATGGAGGAAGAGACACATGTCTTTCGGACGAGCTTGAATCAAATGTGTTTTGCCGCCCACGTTTGGCGCCCAGCGTGTCTGAATGGGCTCAGAGGCCGTCGTGTCACGTCTGATTGAAGTTACTAGTCTACCCCTATCCACAGCAGTTTATATACGGTCGATAAGGATGTCAAGTGTCAGGGGTAGATAGTACTTTCCATCTAGCAAACACTTGCTTCGGGCAACCCACAAATTATAGTGGGTGTTTAGCCGCTTCGTTCAAAATTTGGGAGAATTAGCATTCACGTTTTCCCTGGGACCTGGCAAACTAAATTCAAATCCAATTTGTATTCGATTACGAATATCCACAGATAATTATACGTTTTGTTATTTATTTCTTCAAAACCACAACAAAGATTTATTCCACCTTTATATATGATTATGATTTAGAAATTCCGTGATCTTCGAATTCAGTAGGTTGGATACACTCTGAGTCAAATAGTTATTTCATCCAATACAATATGCTCACACGAAAAACAGTTCACCTTATGTCAATCATACAAGTCTCGAGGATTACCTCGCCTAAAAATTCGGATCATTACAACACATGGACAACATAGGGGTCTTGCAACATAATCCATTCAGAGACATGACACAACATGCAAGTACAAAAATCTAATGACAATTTCAACTGGTATCTAAAGAAGAACCGGGATTACCTTGGGCTTCAGATAGCAGAAACAGCAGGACCTCCTCCGTCTTCAAATGCAACATTCTTACTTCCTCCAATTCTTGGGTTGCTTGCATAATGCGTGCCGCTAATTCCGTAATTTCCAGCCTCAAGATAAAGATTACCTCATTCATGGCAACCACACCATCTCTTTCTGCCTCTAGTAGAGCCTCAAGCACTATAATATCTGTGCTCAGACTGCTCTCCGGCGGTGTTGCCTCTGAACTGCTACCATCTGGTAACATGGATGGCACACTGCTTCCACAAATAGATTCTGGGGTTGTGCATTGTGTCCTAGTGTGAACGGCATCCTGAAAGGTTTCCGCTGGACATGAGTAAGAGATAGTTATCGTATGATCCAGGCAGTAAGCTTACATGGTAAACGACAGACGAATTATTGCCGAGCATGGCAAACTATATTTAAATGGTTCGAAGCAGCATCAGCCGAAAATAAATTAAAATGGTAAGATGAAACTAGGGATGTAAGTGGCAAATAAACGACATCCGCCAGTCCCATCTAGTTAGTTTTTGCTACCTACCTAGTTCATTTTCCTCAAAAAACAAAAACTCTTTTGAACTATCATACCACTAGTGGACTTTAATCGGGATTAAACCGGACCCAATTGACATCCTAGTTGAAAGGGAGTGTACAACCACTATATTTAAGTTGCCAAGGCATCTAAGCAGTTGAAATAATCTGAGAAAGCACTTAACAGTGTGGCCTCATATAAACTACGAAGACATTCTTGTGATGAAGTTGAGAGGAAAGTTAAGGACTCAAATGAAATAGGCATGCATTTCTTTACGATAGTACAGCAGAGCCTTCTTGACATATTGGCCAACTCAGGTATAGTGTAACAACAAATAAGCATTTGAATCAAGCAATACAAGCAAAGCGCATAACTGAACTATTTGTAATTGGCAGGATTACACGTTGAGGGCACAAGCCAAGAAAGCAGCCCACTCGCATTACATTTCACATGTACTAAAACACACCGGCTTACCATATGTTCTTTGTGAAGCCTAGCTGCTGTTGCAATGTTCTTTGAAGATATCATCGACATCCGTGGTTGCAAATCTAGTTGTTGTAGTTTATTCTCGCACCATCTATTTAGGTAAAATTAATTTTAATCGCATGCACTGGTCGAATTGATCATCAATGGTTCATCTAAACTAATGAAAGAAGGTGTGTGCATACCGACAATATATCTGCTTCCCTCTATTTTTATGCTTGTTCGAGGTGCCAGCCCCAAAAGAACAAATATTTTGCTTGATGGGTTTGGCAGCTCCATAATTAATAGAAGCATCAAATTAGTCATGCAACTTGCGAAGATCAAGAACACACAAACAAGTAATGAACAGAGGCTCGGAGCAGTGATGTAATAGCTAGCATCAGAAAATGTAGGGTAAAACGAACAAAAAGCAGCGGAACCACATGCTAGTTTGCTGATGTGTAATTAAGCATAGAGAACATTAAGCGGTCGATGGAACCAACAGGTGGCATGAGAACAAAACTAAAGCATATTAACTATATGTGCCTTTGGTATGTAATTTAGCACATGTAACATGTTCTTTGCCGTAAGTATGGCCCTACAGGTGCAAGCAGAATAACGCGTCTCATGAAAAACTGAATGATGCCCTAAAGAAATTCAAAGGTGCGGTGCTTATGCTAGGAAAGTGATTGTAGGCGCCGGCCGTTGGATAATAGTACCTGATTCTCGGCGGCGTATGGGTATCGTTGTCATACTTGATAGCTAAGGATCATCGATGGTGCTCGTGTTGCGGTTGAGTTTGGGCCGGCTATCGCCGTCGCTGAAACGGCTCCGGTGCTACGGTTGCGACGCCTGTCGACATACAAGAAAGCTCATCTGTGGTAAGTGAACAGTTGCACGATAAAGAGAAAAACTGAAGGAGTACAAATCAAATAACCTGATGAGGCTGCGGCGTCGGTAAAGCAGGGCCGGTGGAGTTGAATATGGCGTGCATGGAGCAGGTCGGTGCGATGGGCGAAGGCTTCATTGGCGCGTTGTACAGATGCTTTCGGTGAGGCGGATCATTGCGGCGGACGAGGGCTTGTATGAAGGGCCAGCGAAGGGGCGGACGAGGGAGTCAGTGAAGGGCCTACGCTGTGGTGGACGAGGGCGCCGGTTAAGAAGATCCGATGCGGTGGACCATGATGGCGGTCAAGGAGATCTGGAGCGATGGACAAGCCAGCCGCTGAAGCGGCTCTGGTGAAGTGGTGAGTTGGCAGTTGGGGGTTCCAAGGTGCGGAAGGTAGATCCGGCGGGGTGTGAGGTCCACCGTTGCGGCGGAGGACTAGATTAAGCGGCTTGCCGTGGTTGGGGGCGGTCGGGGAGGGGAAGGGGAGGGGTTCTGGGGAAGAATGTTGGGGGCAAAGAGGGGAAAACAATGGAGTTAACAAAGCAGCCCTTTTCTGTTCATGTGGCAGGGGTAAAACAGGAATATCGCAGGGCTAAACTTTCGGGCGCGTGATATATCGATGTGAGCGGGAAGTTCGATAGCTTTTGGCGCCTAAAATTATAAGTATTCTGCTCTCGTACGGCCGACAATTTATTTATTTTGCACGCAAAAAAAATGTTCAGGTTTTGAAAATCAATGTCTCCAACTCGAAACTTAGATTGTCCATTCAATTCAAATATGGATCATTGAGCTACTACAAGCAAATACCATCATACGGTCCAATTCAAATGAAATTCCAAATGTGTTTATCCTAAATATGATGACAAAAGCAAAAATGTGTATGTGTATGAATAAAGTGGATGATTTTAAAGTTTGAACATACCCGTATATGTATATCTCTAGGTTTGATATATGAATTTGAAATCACGAAATCGGCTTAAAAATGTACCTCCGTTTAAATGAATTACAAAAGCTAATGATGGAGTCAAATTCCAAAATTCCAATCTTAGGTTTGTAATTCGGTACATCAAGGTATATCACGCATGTTCAAAAGTATCGTTATCTCATAGTACAAGCTGTGAAACAAATTGATCAACCATGAGTGCACAATATCTCAATTACGCTAAAGTCCCTCAAATATAGACACCTCACTCTTTATCTGAAGTCAACCCCCCCCACCACCACACACACACACACATAGAGAAGTCATTCTCTCCCCCAAACACCAACACACGAGCACATTAACACCCCTCTCTCTTGTGAAGTCCGGACCCCAACATAAGTCTCTATCACTTTGTCTCTCGGGCATGCACACATCTCTTCCCTCACTCTCTAGGTCTCCCGCTATCTCTCTTACCGAAGCACACGCACTATGTAGAGTGTATATTTCCCATACACACAAAACGTCGCCCCCAAACGTTTATCTCCCTAGTTATGTGGTTCTCGCGCACCCACCTCACACACCACCCCCACTGCAAACAAGCACACTTTGTCTCCTTGTGCACCACTCTCCTCTTTCTATCTCTCCCACATGCGGACCCACCCCAGACCCTTCCCTGTATACATATACGTCGTGACTCTTTGCATAGCTCCCTAATGTATAATCGTTCTCGATTTCGCACATTGTTCTCTACACCATCTATTCTAGATCTCTCATGAAGTCCCTATCACACACACGATGACTCGCTTCCCTTGCGTGTCCGTTCATAGGCCAATTTGGACAACATCAACATTGTCTCCCTATCTATCGCCATTTATGGACACAAACAACCCTCTCGCCCCTCTCTTCTCTCTCTCTCTCTCCGTCGCTAGCTCTCTCTTTCTCTCGCTCTCACACCCCTCTCCCACACACACACTCGATGTCTTTTCCAAATAGTCTGCTCCCCCCGCCCGCACCCGTGCTATCTTGCTACTACACATGTCACACCATTCCCCCTTCCCTTATACTAGGTTTACATCATCAGTGGTCTCTCTACTCCACATACACTCTCTCCCTCTCACACACAAACGCGTGCACAAACACACACAGACACGCACAAACACCCATTTATCTGGATCCTCATCTCTCCTCATGTCCGCATGTGTATCTCACACACTCACTCTCTAATTATGTATATGTGTCTCCACGTTACACAACACAAAGCCCCATGTACATGTCTCTCTCTATCCTCAACACACATAGACACAAAGAATATGTTATCATTGCCTCAGTCTCTAACATATCACACACGCACACTCTCTCTCTCTCTCTCTAAAACACGCTCAACAAGGGTTTCCCGTGAATAACTTACCGTCTATTCATCAACAGTCGTGGCAGTACGGCGAACATGAGACGTGAAAAAGAATAAATCTGCACGTGCTTAGACCACCTAGTATGACTACTAGGACTAGAGCAAGCCAAAAAGTGCGCCACCGTCACCTCCTCCTTGTCGGCGATGGGAAAATCTTTGTTTTACACAGTCGAGAAGTCATTGTGCTAAGGCCCCACATGCCGAGTCGTTGAATAGAATGTAGATGCTAGTTTACGGAAGCAAGTATCGATAATACATTTGTATCTCCATACTTATATTTCTTCTCTTATAAAAAACCGAGTTGGTGATGATGGTACGTGTGCCATCTTGCAATATAGACCGTCGATCTATATCGGCGGATGGAAATTAAACTAAAAGATACCGCACCCTCTCCACATTTGCAGACAAGGCCTTCCCTCATTCATCCTTATCTCCAAAAACCTCATTGTTGAGCAATTAAGAAAGGAAGCCTCTGGAACAAAGCGGCACAGTGGCCGCTCGGCGTCATCAATCCCCATGCCTCCGCTCAGTCAGACCACCAACCACCACCTCACCCCACTCCTCTTCACCTTATCTCATATTTCTCGAGATATCATTAGTTTTTACACATGGGATTACTCCCAAGGGTCAATCACAACAAGTGTTTTATAAAAAATGCATCTTGATGTTTCGTGCAATGCAAGGATCTTGCTAGTACTCCTACACAAGACTAAGTTGGTGATCTTTGGTGTATACGCCATCCGTCGTTTCGACCATTAGATCTACATCTAACGATTGTGAGGTAAGTTGTTGCCTTTTCTCACCAACATCCCACTTTTCTACCAATTTGCAGAAAAACCCATAATTAGTATCTTAAAACCAACCACATCCCTCCCCGACCTCACCAAAACAGCCCAAGGAATATATTCTAATTGAAACATAATATATCTCTAGTGACATATGTATATCAAAATTAGAGTGTTTTGTACCAAGTTTGTGAATAAGTATTATTCTAATTATGATTCGTTACAGCGGACATGAACATTGCTAGTATTTCCAACCATGCATTTTTCCTAGTATTCCATAGTTTTAGTTTTCCATCAAGATATTAGTCACTCACGGTTGATATTTACTTTCAATCATGTACACATATACACTATGTAACTAGCCTTGCTTATTGGCTTCCAAAGCTTAACTTTCACTCCTACTTACAATATGTAGAGTATTTAACAAAAAACTACCACTTTCAACCAGCCCTAGGAAGAATCTATTGTACAAAAAATAGCAAAAACATACCCAAAATTTCTTAATCCAAGCCAAAAACTACTTAGTACTCCTACCGATTAGGTTTGTTTAAACTCATTTATGACAGGGTTGGCCCACACATCCGTGCTGACGAGGCAGCTTAAACCAACACATTTTGTTTGACCATTGACACGAGGGACCCACATCTGACCTTCTATCCTGTTATTCCCCCTCAAATCATTATTTTTCCTGAACATTACTTCAAACAGTACTGATGTGTGTTCGTCGGTGGCGCCGGTGATGAGCGAGTTGGCCGCCGCTCCGCCGGACGGGCGGACGCCTCGGCTGGCCTCCTTGCAGGTTGGCGAGCTGGCGGCGTGACTCACGAGCGAGCAAGCCGCCGTGCTGGCCTTCGCTCGAGCCAGATGGCTGGCCTTAGCTCGACGCGTGCGAGCAAGCCGCCGCGCTACCGTGCCAATCTAGCTAGCAAACCTTGTAGACAAGCAGCTGGACGGAGCTATCTTGGCTAGCTAGCGGCCGCGAGCGCCGGACGGAGCTGGCATCCGGGCTGCCGCAACATGGGCTCCGCACCGCCGGTGGTTTTGACCTTGCCTTCTACCAGCGGTGGTAGCTGCGTCCCATGGCCGAGGATGACTAGGTGGACGGGCCAGAGGTAGGAGGTCACTCAAGGATTTTTTTTTGGTAAGAGCATGTACAATGGTTGATAAGGTAGTCTTATCTCAAGTCTGCCACGTATGCAAGTGGTAGTAGTTTCTTGGCATTTTAGTGGTTTCATGCATTATTAGAGAAAGTACAATAGAGCTGAGTTAGCGGGCTATAAGAAATAAACTAGTATATTTCTGCTTAGTTGGAGGAAAGAGAAGAGGAGAGAGAAGGTAAGCGGGCTCTTCATGAAGAGCCAGCTCTAGCACGTGCTCCTAGGCACTTTGTGAGAATGAGAAGTGGGCCACATAATAAAAAAGTAGTACACTCTTTTGATCTATTATTGTACATGTTGGCTATAAGATGGGCTGTGGATGACATGGCACTGCCTTATAGCCAGCAGCTGGCTATACTATTAACCATGCTCTTAGGGGTTTCTTGTAAGGAACAATGTGCGTACTACTAGCGACAAAAGGCGATTCTAGGTTGCGTTGTACTCCAACGAGTACTACTAGTGGTCGCGGGAGTGTATACCTCGTTTTGTGGGTTCGATCCCGACCGAACACACGACGGCCTTTTTTTAAAAATAGTACTACTACTACACTTCGCTGCGAGCCAATATTTTACACGGGTAGTTTGAGTTTTGAAGTCAAACGGACGTGTGGCCCCACAATCTGGGTGCACTGGACAGCCTAGCCACGTGAACGGGTTTTCCTTCCCAATATCCCGTGGCTCGTGTGCTCGCCCTAGCCGCACCTCGCTTGCAGCTTCCAGCTAGTAGCATATTTAAACTAGCGCCTTGCAATTAAGTCCGAGGAGCCAGAAAAGCCTGGCGAGGCATTGGAAACTGTGCAATATGGCTCTGTATGTAAAGTGCTCTACTACTACTCTGTATCTTGTGGCGTTGCACACATGGACTTCACTCCATTATCGGCTCTACTATAAAAGAAATTCCTCTTGACGTGTTTTTTTTGAAACGGAGGCAAAAGCTTTGCTTCATCTCATTCATAAAGAAGGAACTACTAACAAAGTTCGACGAGATCCATTACACCTCCACAAATGGGCGAAAAGCCAAGTCTTGCTGTATCAAATAACTCAAATGTTTCCCCTTGATAACCGTCATTGATAAACAGGCTGCTAGTGTGTGCGTGAGAGGAGGCGGCTGAGTAGGCCAGCTACGTGAGAGGGCGGCTGAATAGAGCACCGAGAGTACCCACTAGGCCACTACGCAGTGTACTTCCCTGCATTGATAGTACAACGATGGTTCTAGAGAACAGTAGTACCCTCCACTTCCAAGCTGTAGCTCCTTGGCCCCGAGATTCAAGAGTTCAAAACTGGTGCACTATACTAGACTAGATTAGAAATGCAGTACATAGCACTAGTAGTTGAGAAAAGTAGTACTAATCTTTACTAAGATGCAATCACGTACTCCTCAAATCACATAATGTAAGGCGTTTTTTACACTAGTTGGTGTGTACAAAAAATGGCAAAAACATACACAAAATTTCTTAATCCACGCCAAAAACTACTACCTAGTGCCAAATTTTTTTTACTAGTGCTATTATTTACAGTATAATGTAATCCCATAACGTTCCATAATGCTAGTACTTGTAGAAAATAATAGCCTCACCCCTATTTGAGAGCGATCTACAGTTGGAAGGGCGAGGCCTGCTTGATTCTTGTGCTCGTATCTCCTCCTCTTGATTCCCCTCCCCGAAGAGAAGGCAGTTCGTCGCTGCTCCCATGGATTCGCCAGGCGGTTCTTGTCGTGGTTTTGTCACGGCAGATGTCCTCATGAAAGGACTTAGTCGCGGAGCCATCGCTCTGGAGTTAACTCGGAGGGTTAAAGCGGACGCAAAGACACGAGAGTTATACTAGTTCGCCCCGATGAAGGTAAAAGCCTACATCTAGTTTGTGATGGGATTGATGTGGTCTCGATGACTAGGGAGCAAATAGCTTCGCCTAGACCTCGAGTTGTTGTTCTCTGTCCTTGAACGCTTGGGTCGTCCCCTTATATACAGGTGGCCTTGGTCGGCTCGAAGAGTCCCAAACGGTTCATATTCGTATCCGGGCTGGTCTCTCTCTCTATTCCTAACTTACAATCGAGTTACACATCAGGCCGGTTTACGGCTACAGGTTCTGAACCGACTACAGGCCTTGGGCCCTTACACTCATGCCTCTTGGGCTTTTACACCATTGAACTCTCGATGAAGTTAACCCGGCCCGAGATAGGCGGTTTCGCCATGTGATAACATCTAACATTAGGCCCAGTTGATTTGAACAAGTTCATGTCAATCCTTGAGAAAAAACCTTTATCTTCAATGCCTTCTTGAAATCGTTGAACCGCCGTGATGTCACTTTTCTCCGGTCTTTGTAAACGGTCGGCGTCCTCGGAAAGATAGCATCGCGATATCTTCTTTGTTTTAATAGATCCGCAATAATCGAGGCAACAACTCCGCTTTCTAGGGTTATGGTTCCTTGATTCCGCGCTGACAGGTATCCTGCCTTATAAATAGGCCGAAGGTCATCCCTTCTCTTCCTTCGTCCCCCTTTCTCTTACGTCTTCCTCGCGTCGCTGGCCTCGAGCTCCGCCGCCGCCGTCGACCTCTGCACCGTCTTGGGCGCTGCATCGACGACTGAGCGCACGGAGAAGCGCAGATTCTTTCACCTCTCCTCGACTCAGGTAGGTCCTCGGTTCCCTTTTGACCTAGATCCATTCTAGGGTTTCCTGTCCTTGCCGTACTCCATGAACTGTTCCTGTTCATAACAGACTCTTGAATATATCTGTGATACTTTGCGCTGATTAGCAGTAACTTTTATGCTCGCTTTGTAGTCTCGTGCGTGCATCCAAGGATCTCGTGCATCCTTTACGCTCATTGTATCAATACTGCTCTGCTATCTTCCTTTTTTGAATATTTTTCTTATTTTCTGATCTGGCTTCAAATCCTTCGTTGTAGAAAAAACTTGCGAAACCTGTTTCTGCACACTTAGCCGTTCGCAACCTCCATTGCTTTCAATATTTAGACCTTAGACCAGGCGGTTTAACTTAACATAGAAAAAATTAGATAAACCGGTACACACCATTAGCCCTCTTGTTGAACCGCGAGAATTTACGGGAGGCGAATCTTGTCGCTTCATAAAACTACGGTTTAGCATTGTACACAGTTCTCTCTTTATCCCATCATATTTCTTTGAACGGATTTATATATCTTTTGTAGATGGCCAAACAAGTGTATGAGTGCAATGGGCTCCTTCCCATGTCCTTTGAGACTCAATTAAACAACCTGGTCTGGTGGCGCTTTAGCCGATAAAATAACATCCATTGGAGGGTCCACGGCAAAGAATGTCCACCCACCCCTCTGGAAGGAGAGGTTGTAGTTTTCATGAGATCACCTGGCAGGGCTTCAATCCGCCAGTTCAAAATTTTATCGAGATGTGCTAGCCAATTTTCAACTCCGTCCACAAGATCTGGCCCCAATTCATTACCAATATCGCCACTTCCAAGTGCTCGTGAGGCATACTTTCAAGAAGAACCCACGTGGAGCTGTTTAGAGACTGCTTCCATATAAACCACCGCACAGAATTCAGCAGCAGGCCTAACACGGAATTAGGTGGCGTGGCGATTCGTAAAAGAAAGGAGGTCACTTATCCTCATGTCAAATTGCACAGCCACCCCAAGGAATGGAATCAAACATGGTTTTATTGCAAAGATACTTCACTTGCCAATGAGAATCCCTGCCCGGTTTTTTCGTCAGGGCGACTCAACAACACACATCCCTTTCCACAAAGATTAACTGCGGTGAGAGAAGTAAATATGCTCCTCAACTCTCCAAGCTCGAGCCTTCATGGCTAACGGTTTAACCAGAATTGATCTTGCGGCTGTTGGATATCATGGAGCATCTGCCCCTCCCAGTAGCTCGGTTTAATGTGCAAGTACCTTTGGTAGTGTCGGCGACCCCCTCAAACACATTAACATCCAGCTTACCGATGCGAGGTCACCGAGGTGGTGAAGAAGATGCTGAGCGAACCGGAAAATCTACGTGCGGGACGGTGCGCTCCCTTCTGCGCTACCAACAAACCGCCATCTGTAAGATTTCTTATTATTTTTCACTGAATATATTATCGCCATCCCGGTATAACTTTTAATACCGACAGTTGCTGAACCAGGGCAATGATCCGTTCCGGAGCAAGAAACACCCACAAGAGAAACCGGAAAAACCACTTAGGCAAAAGACAAAAGCTGTCAAGAAGACTGCTCATAAGAGAAAAACCACTGCCTCTTCTGATCCGGCTGCAGATGATGATGTGGGTAATCCGGACCTTGAGGTAGAATTTGATTCACTTAGTTTACCTTTCACACGCCTAATTAATGATGATGTTTGTCAGGATGATCTTTGAAGCGATGCTGGCTGATGTTGTAGAGGTAACCGTTCTCTCCTCGACTCAAACCCTTTGCCTTCGCTAAAAACCGTCGAGCAAACCGGAAAATTAAATTTTCTCATCCCCTTGCTTACTTGGATCCCAAATTTCTTATGAAGACTCAACAACATGAAGCTCGCCGCAACTTCGGCAATGACAGCGGCCAGTAGTTACCTCCACGGTTTACCAAACAGTCCGGTTTGGAAGCGCCGTTCGAAGGTCTCTAATTTGCTTGTCGATGCTCCTCCTAAAGCAGGCTGGTTTCGTCAACCCCTTAATCCGTCGATTACGATTATCGGTCACTTCCCTCCTCATCTGGCGAGTCATCACCACTCATTGTCGCCGCTAAAAGCGGTGCTTGGGTAAGTTATACTTTTCATATTACTTCTCTTGCATCCTTTGTGTGGTATATGCCGTATTTAACTCTTGTTGTGCGTTTTGAGGGCCAAGCCTAGGGCGAGCAAAAGGCTCGTGCGGGCAAAGCGCCGACGAAGAAACTGCCTACGAGCAGGGAGCACCCCAAACCTTGAAGCGGCTATCTGTGAAGACACACCCAATGATCCGCCACAGCAAAATGACAATCTTATTCTTGAAGAAAGGCCTCTCGACACCGCCCTTCCTGCTGATCAGCCTAGAAGCCCAACCGGATTGAAAAATCCACGGTCCATTCGGCTGGCGACCAACAAGCGGTTCTGGTCAAACCGGCGGCTCCAAGAACGACGGCGTCGTAATTACTGGTTTTGTCCACAGCGAACCGGGCAATCCGGTTGCTTTATCTAAACATACGCCAAGGAGAGTTTGCCACTATGAGCAAGGGCAAGTGGGATGTTGATCGGCAACTTATGCGCTCTGAACCCTCAAGACCTTCACTCCGGCTACTTGAACCGGCTGTATACCAGCCGTGACTATGAAGTTGGCTGGTGAAAATGATGAAAGAGAAACTCGAGGTAACCTCCATGTTCTTTTCTTGCTGAATATTTCCATTTTGTTAACTCTCCTAGTTCCCAAGGGCGGTTCAACTTAGCATAGTTAAGCGGGACTTAGTATAAACTCAATACTTGAGAATCCGTGATGTAGCCCCAAGAGCGGTTTAACTTAGCATAGTTAAACCGGGACTGTAGTTTATATCGCCACATCGGTACATGTTGAATAAATAGCCATTAGCCCCAAGTGCCAAGTTGAATACTTGTATTGAGCTTGGGACTTTGTGATTTATTGATGAGAGGAAGATTAAATATGCATTAGCCCCCAAGTGCCAAGCGTATAACAGGTTATGCTTTGGGGACTTGAAATAACGATATGTAACATGCTCCCTTTTTGTTGTAGAGTGAGATCGTCAACAAGCCTCACAAATCCAGGACCTCCAAGAAAATCTGAAATCTCAACAATCGAAACCTCCAAGGCCAAGGATGAGCTGAAGACCGCGTTAACTACTATGGAGCAACTCAAGGAGTGGTTCAAGTGCGAGCGGGCGGCTGGGTTTCTTGAAAAGGCCGCTTTGACCAAAAGGTTGAAAATCTGAGGCTGCCCTTAAACCGGTGGTAGATGAGTGACCAGCGTGAAGCGGCAAGTGCATTCCATGACTGCTGCCATCTTAGTAAGCTTCCTTTGGATTCTATGATAATCTTGACCTTTCTTATGATAAGTCCGGTTTGTAATTTCTCTTGAAATCTTGTAGGCTGCGTATTGGTCACTTGGGGTCAGATGTTGAAAAAATTGAAGGCTGTCTATACCTTAATAGAGCATTTGTATCTTTGGGCGCTTGTGAATCATCTCCACCATCTCATAACAATCCGGCACCTTCCTTAATTCAGGATACCCTTAAGAGGTTGTCCATGCTTCCGCCGGATTGAAGAGCTGAAGAAATCTGCTGCTCAAACCGGCGCCATCAACGCCTTAATCCGGGCCAAAGAATGGGTGCGATTTGATCCCATTGAAGCGGCTCGGGGCTATCGGTCTGAAGGAAGGCGGCTCAGAATTCAACGAAGATGATTTGAGAGCAATAAACCGGGCGGTCGCCCTTTGGCTTGCCAATTAGTGAAGAAGCCAACTTGTCGCATTATCAAGCTCGATTATGATGATCGGAACAAGTGATTGGCTGCACCTATTCTGAGCGGAGAACCTGATCCCTCAATCCGTAAGCATACTTATGCTCTGATATTGACCCAACTTCCCTGATCCATGAAGAGGCTGTCTTTCAAGCTTTAATGGGAATCATTGGACCCTTTGTTGATTTCCAGCAGCTGGGTAGAGAGGAAGAGGCTGAAGCGGCGCAGGACGACCCACAACCATCAAACCAGGGCAGCGAGCAAGCATGAACTGGAAGCCGGTTTGAAGAGCTGCTTTATTATATTCCGCCAAGAAACAACGATCTTATTTGGGCACCATGTTGCCTTGTAATAGGATAGCCAACACTCTTGCTTTGAACATGCCTTCGTGCATGGGTGCTGATACTTTTGCTTGAATGATCAAAACTTTTCATCTTATATTGCCTGCAGTTACAAAATCTTAAACCGCCACGGCGGTTTATGCTGCCAGCTGGTTTGTGATATTCATATATACATATAATGGAATATTTAAGGTATATAATCGAAATTTATGATATCAAATACCTGCCATTGCTGGGCATAAGGTTGGCTTAGCCAATCTTGAAGCGGAGGTTGCATAAACCCTTCTTGTCAAGGAGAAAACAGCTCACATCATTTATCTTGCCGGTTTACCACGTAAACCGTGCGAATCATAATAAGCCCCCTATTACTCCATAATAGGATGTTAACGAAAAAACATCAAACCGGTGAAATTATTGCGGATTAAAAATTTGACGAATTCCATCAAGCGATAGTTTTGAAAGCGGTTTAAAAATGTTGTCGGTTTAAGAAGCGCAACAAAATCAAATAATGATGATGAAAAATATGGAAGCAAAGGCAATGATAAAACCGTTTGAAAAAGAGGCTTTCTTGAGCCGATCGGATGGTGTTACCATGGTCGGACACGACCAAGCTCCCAATAAGGTGTAGCTATGGTTCAAGTCAGCGGGTCCCCAAGCTGAAACCGTGGCATTATGCCGATCAAGTGGCGTGGCAATGGTTGGGTTCGACCAAGCCCCAAGTGACTCTATGGCCTTAGGCCGATCAAGAAGCGTGTTGGTTCAGACTTGACCATGTCCCCAAATGATCTGGTGGCTTTCGCCTATCAAAAGGTGTTGCATTGGTTGGATCGACCAAGCCCCAAGTGATATCACAAAGCTTTTGAAAAGCAAACTCAAGGGGTAAACGGAGGCGCTTTAAGACAGAACAACTCCATGTAACCACGCATGATGTAACAGAACAAATACCCGCTTTAGTTGAGGCTCGGGTTTATTGCTTTATTCATAATATACTGATCGAGAATATGTACATAAGTAGAGCCGATGGCTCAGGTATAATAAAGCCGAAGATGAGCTATGTTCCATGGCCTGTTGGTCTCCTCCTCGGCGTCGTGAGTCCTTATGCTCTCGAACATCGATCGAGATAGTATGACCCGTTATGCAGATTCTTGCGACCACGAAAGGTCCCTCCCAAGGTGGGGATAGCTTGTGCATATATATACGGTCTTGGATGAGCGAAGCACCAAATCTCCTTCTTGAAAGGTTACGGTTACGACCGGCGACTATGATAACGACGAAGATCCTGCTTTGGTAAATCGCCCGGCGAGCAGCGGCTATGTCACGCTCTTCATCCGGCCGATCCAAAGCGTCTGTCATGTTGTCTCGTTATCGCTTCAACATAGGCTGCCACGAGGTGAGTCATAGCGGATGTCGCTGGGGAGAACCGCCTCGCTCCATAAACCATAAAGAATGGCGTGTATCCGTGGATCTGTTAGGTGTAGTATTTATACTCCATAACAGACGGTAGCTCTTCTACCCAACAACCCGGCGTCCTCGCAAAGGGACCATAAGCGGGGCTTGATGCCTCTCAAGATCTCTTGATTGGCTCTTTCCGCTTGACCATTGGACTGTGGGTGGGCTCTTGAAGAAAGCGTCAAGCGGATGTGCTCACGTTCGCGAGAACTCCTTCATAGTACCTTTGGACAAATTGGTACCATTATCGGTAATAATCTTGTGTGGGAAACCAAACCGGAAAATCACCCTTTTGATGGCCCGAACCGCCGTGGCGCATCACACTTCCTAACAGGCTCGCCTCTACCCACTTTGTAATTTTTCAACCGCCACCAGCAGGTGGGTCTTCTTGTCCTTGGACCTTTTGAAAGGTCAACCATATCCAACCCCAAAGTGCAAATGGCCAAGTAATTGGAATCATCCTCAATTCTTGGGCGGCACATGAGCACGTCTAGAAAACTTTTGGCAACCATCACATCGTCGACCAGATCCTCTGCATCGGCATGGGCGATCAACCAATAGAAACCGTGGCGGAAAGCTTTAGCCACCAAGGATTTTGAACGGCGTGGTGACCACAATCTCCCGTGGATCTCACACAATATTTCACAGCCTTCCTCGGGGACACACAGCGTTGAAACGCCCTCACACCTTTGCAATGATGCAACTTGCCATTAACAATGGTCATAGACTTAGATCGCGAATTATCTGCCGGCCAGCGTCTCATCTTCCGTAGCTTCGCCCGGTTCATATATGCCGAGATAGAGAAGCGTCAATCCGGAATAGCGTGCGAGCTGCCACCAACGAGCCTCCGGATCAGGAATAGCCAAATCCGCTTCACGGGGAGTTTGGTGACGGGTTGTGCAATCGTCAAGAAAAACATTAGGCGGGACGGTTTGCGTTGAGAGCCCAACCGGCTCAAAGCATCCGCCGCTTCATTCTTCCGACGATCCCGTGGTCCACGATAGCCCTTGAAATGGCTGCGACAACATCCACCTCACGACGATATGCAACCATGAGTGGGTCCTTGGAATCCCAAGTGCGGACACTGTTGAGCCACTAGGTCCGAGTCACGAAGCACTTAACCCGGCTTAGATTCATCTCCTTAGCCATCCGAAGACCATGGAGCAAGGCTTCATACTCAGCTGCATTGTTAGTACAAGGGAATATTAGCGGAGGGCGTAACAAAACTTGTCACCTCGTGGGGAAGTTAATACGACTCCGACCCCGAGCCCTCAACTGCTGGATCCATCAAAATGGATGGTCCAATAGGTATGATCGGCTTTTCTTGGCGCTTGCAACTCCGTCCAATCATTAATGAAATCCACAAGTCCTTGAGACTTCACTTGCCGTCAAAGTACATACTTCAAACCGTGCGGCCCAAGCTCTATAGCCCACTTGGCAATCCGGCGATCGCCTCCGGTTACGTATGATATCACCTAAGGGAGCTGGGCCGACCACCGTGATGGGGTGCCCACGAAATCTTGCTTCAGCTTCGACTTGCCATAAAAACTCCATACACCAGCACGCCAATGCGGATATCTTTGCTTAGACTCAATAAGCACCTCGCGATATAATAAACCGGACGTTGAACGGATGCTCCTTCCTCGCCTCCTTCCGCTCTACCACAATGGCCACGCTAAGCGCCTGGCGTTAGCGACAACATCTGTGAGCGGCTACTTGTCGATGGGGCGGCGAGCACAAAGCGGGTTGGCCAATTGCGCTTTAAGTCCTCAACGCTTCATCGTGGTGGACTCGAGAAAAACTGATCTGTCTTCTTGACATCTGGTACAAAGGATGGCCTTCTCTCCAAGGCGGTGATAAACCGGCTCGGTAGCGACAATCCGGCCCGTAAGCGCTGGACATCATTAATACACTTTGGTTTATCCAAGGAGGTGATAGCCGTAATCTTCTCGGATTAGCTTCAATCCCTGTTGGACACAAGAAAACCCAATAACTTGCTGCGGAACACCAAAAACACATTTGGCGGGTTGAGCATCATCTTGTAAACCCGCAGGTTGTCAAAGGTTTCTTTCAAGTCATCAATCGGTGTTTCCTTCTTCCTTGACTTAACCACAATATCATCCACATAGGCATGCACATTCGGCTATCTGCTCATGCAAGCAATTACGCACTACGCGATAAGTTGCTTGGCGCTCTTGAGCCCAAAAGGCATAGACACATAGCGAAGGCTCCAAAGGGAGTGATAAGCGATGTCTTCTCCTGGTCCTTAACCGCCATCTTGATCGATGATATCCGGTATATGCATCCAAAAGCTCAAGCGCTCACAACCCGCGATGGCATCAATAATCTGGTCAATGCGGGGGAGGCAAAAGGATCTGCTAGACAAGCCTTGTTAAGATCGTGTAGTCCACACACATCGCCAAGTGCCGTTTTCTTAAGGACCAGCACGGATTAGCAAGCCACTCGGATGGAAAACTTCAGCGATAAAGCCCGCTGCTAAGAGCACAGCAACCTCCTCTCCAATGGCCTTACGCCTCTCCTCGTTAAACCGGCGGGCTGCTTTACGGTTTGTACTTAGGATCAACATTAAGAGTGTGTTAGCGAGCTCCCTCGGTACACTGGCATGTCGGAAGGTTTCCATGCAAAATGTCGATTCTCACGGATGAACTTCGATGGTAGCGCTTTCCTATTTCGGATCAAGTTGGCGCGATGCTGAACTGTTTGGGCGAATCGCCGGTCTGAAGTCAACAAGCTTAGTCTCGGTGCCGATTTGAACTTCGAGGGCGGATCGTGCTCGTAGTTGGCTTCTTCAATGGAGTCATGTCCGCGGATCAACATTGTCCTTATAATACTTCAACTCGTCGGTGACACAAACCGACTCTGCGTAAGCCGCATCACCTTCCTCACACTCCAAAGCTATCTTGCGGCTCCCATGAACCGTTATTGTCCCCTTGTGACCCGGCATCTTGAGCTGCAAATAGATATAACAAGGTCGCGCCATGGACTTGGCATAAGCCGACCGCCCAAACAGGGCGTGATATGGACTTTGAATCTTCACCACTTCAAACGTCAATGTTTCTGATCTGGAGTCATGTTCATCTCGAAGGCCACCTCGAGCTATCTTACCAACGGATCGCCGACTTGCGGGCACCACACCATGGAACCTTTGTATTGGGCGGTTTGAGATGCTTATCTGTTAACCCCATAGGACGGAAGGTCTCGTAGTACAGGATGTTGATGCTGCTCCCTCCGTCCATAAGCACCTTGGTGAACTTATAACCTCCCACGAGGTGCCACCACGAGGGCTAGCTGACCGGATTGTCAACCGGGAGGATGATCCTCTCTACTCCACACAATGGGCTGCTCGACCAGCGTAGGTAATGAAACACGGCGGTTCAACAACGTTATTGCCCGCTTCGAAGCTTCGGTCTCGCTTGTCCAAGCTGGTGGTGAAGGCGTGGTACTGCCCACTATTCAACTGCTTTGGGTTGCTCACGATAACCCATTGCTGCTGCTGATGATTGTAACCACCACGGTTATTACGATTGTTACGATTGTTATATGCGCGGATTACCATTAAACCTGAACGAATTTCCACCGCCGTAACCGGCCGGATCTGAACCGCCGCCCGGAACCTTGATCATACCGGAAAGCATTAGAACTTTTGAACTCTGCATAATGTAACAATCCTTCGGAGGTGATTTCTTTGGCGCCTCCTTCGTCCCATGCTTGGACGGGGTTGATTCAACAGATAGTTCAAGAGGTCCGGATTGGGGTTAGGTGCTCCACCTCGATTTGGCTGTTTACCCTTGCGCCGCTGGCCCTTGTCCTGCGCGCTGATGTTGGCCACGAAGTCCATGTTGCCATTAAGCTTTACACTTACCTCCACCATTACTGCGAGTGATCTTTTGGCCTTTGGAATTGCTGTTCTTCTTTCCCTTCCCTGTCTCATCATCATCAGACTCGGGATCCTTGGTACTATCAGAATCAGCATACTTCACTAAAGCGCCCATGAGAGTGCCCATGTCATTGCAAAACCGCTTCATGCGTCCCAGCTTTAACTTTAACGGTTTAAACCGACAGTTGCCCTCTAGGGTCAAGATCGCAGAATCAGCGTTGATCCGGTCTGAAGAATGCAAGATCTACGAAACGCGGCGTACCCAATGGGTTGTTGACTCCCCTTCACCACGGACACAAGCCGCCAAATCCACCACGGACATGGGCTGCTTACGGTGTCTTTGAAATTCTGAATGAACCGGGTCATGGCTGGGCCCATGAGCTGATAGAATTGGGTGGCAAGCTTTTCAACCAAATGCAGGCCGTGCCCTCAAGCATCATGGTGAAGTACTTTGCACAGCGGCTTCATCCACATCCAGCATCTCCATGGCCATCTCATAACTCTCTATCCATGCTTACGGAGCGGATCGGCGGTGTAATTTGGCACCTTGCGCGGCCCCTCGAAATCTTTGGGCAAGCGTACATTGCGTAAAGCGGGGACGAGGCAAGGCACCCCCAAAGAACTAGAGGTAACCCCAGGCTCAAAAATGGTCGGACGAACCGGCGTAAGCTGATAATCCTGATGTTGTGCTGCTAACTCGGCCTCCCTACGTGCCCGGGCCCGGTCTACCACCTCCCGAGCGTTGTCGAAACCACCTGCCGGGTTGTTGCCACGGGGCGCACCGCGCCGTGCATTACCAATCTGGCGGTTCATCCGCGCTGCTGTAACCCGGCTTGGGCGGGGGTAGAAGTGGATCGGTCGCGGCTGTCTGAATCGCTTCTGTTGGACGAGCTGTCCTAAGGAGTTCCTTGACCCGGCGTTTCTACCTTTGTGGTGAATCGCCTTCAATTGGAATTGCCTCCAACCATGCTGCAGCTGCGACAAGGTTATCCATCGGGTTGGAGTAGTGACACGGAGGTGTTTGCACAGCTGAGGCGTGCGGTATGATGGCGAGTAGATCTATTCGCGGGGCTGAACCGTAGCGCCCGTCCAGTGCTTCGCCGGTTTACCACCGCGGATTCTGGTCCCTGCTCACTGGGGTGTTGAAGAGATCTCTTCCCTCGAAAACTGAAGGCAAACGGGATCTATACTTCCTCTTCATGACTTCATGCGACGCGTTCTGATCCAGCATGAGCCTATAAGCTTGCGCATCCAAAGCGGCCCGCTCTGCCGCCATCCTGGCGTCGGTAGCTGCCAGATCCGCTTTAGCCTGAGTGATTTGTTCCTTCACCTTTGCAATCTCCGCATTATGAATGTCCTGGTCTGCCGGGTTAACCTCTGCCATGAGCACAGCCAACGCATCGAATAGTTCTGACAAAACTTGAGCCGGCGGGCGCACAGGGCCTCTGCCCGACTGCCGTCGCCATTGTTGAACCGGCGACCATTGTCGCAGTGATCGAAGAGTGAAGCATCGCGTGTGTACGGCCATGAATATTCCAACCGGTTGGGCAGATCAAAGGGTCGGAATCTTGTCACCGTCGGAACAGCCCCAATCTGGCCATCTTGCGGCTGATCTGAGACTTCGGTTTCTCCGGTCGACGACTCCTCGCCGAGTAGCAGCGGTTTCGCCACCAGATTCGATCCGTCCTCATAACTTCCTCGTGGATGACTCCACGAAAGCACGCTTGACGGCCGGTTTAGCTGGGCAGGTTTAGCCGCTGAGCCGTCTCGGCGAGGTCGGTGCGGATGTCGGCTCTCGGCCCTGGCTCACCGATCTTGCCGATGAAAGCGTGTATGCCACCAAAGGGACCCGGTACCCGTACTCAATCGAAGCGACCTCGGGGCCCCAGCCTGCATCGTCGATGTAGAGCTTGCGCATGACGACTCTTGGTCATCCGGCCTGGCGTAGCCTTGAGTCGCCGAGCTTGCCCTCCAAGATCATTAAACCATCGTGCGATAGCCCCACGGTGGGCGCCAACTGTCGTGGTTTTGTCACGGCAGATGTCCTCATGAAAGGACTTAGTCGCGGAGCCATCGCTACGGGTTAACTCGGAGGGGTTAAAGCGGACGCAAAGACACGAGAGTTATACTAGTTCGGCCCTTCAATGAAGGTAAAAGCCTACGTCTAGTTTGTGATGGGATTGATGTGGTCTCAATGACCAGGGAGCAAACAGCTTCGCCTAGACCTCGAGTTGTTGTTCTCTGTCCTTGAACCGCCCCGGGTCGTCCCCTTATATACATGGGTGACGCCCATCGTCTCAGCGAGTCCCAAACTCCGGTTCATATTCGTATCTGGGTTGGTCTCTCTCTCTCTATTCCTAACTTACAATACAAGTTACACATCAGGCCGGTTTACGGCTACAGGTTCTGAACCGACTACAGGCCTTGGGCCCTTACACTCATGCCTCTTGGGCTTTTACACCATTGAACTACTGATGAAGTTAACCCGGCCCAGATAGGCCGGTTTATGCCCAGTAGTAACATCCCCAACAATTCTCCTCCTCGTCGGGGATGGGAGACCTTGGACGACGATCCTCTGGGAGAAATCGTACGCCGCTCCGACGTCCTCACCGCTGCAAGACTCGGTGCTTCCTGCACCAACTTTTTCAAGACGCTGCTTAAACAGGCTTGGGAAAAGGCCATGCTTGTTGGTCTTCCATCGTCCTCGAGGAAAGGTTCTTCTATGGGATAATTCTTGAACAGTCCACCACTCCACAGCCATGGTTGCACGTTGACTCCGCTAGAGTTGACGATGTTGAGAGGTAGTCGATTTTGTCGATGAGCAGGTCGATGTCGAGTTTGATCATGTAGTACTTAGTTATTCCATTTCCATCCCGTAATTTCTCCGCTGCCCAAAGTCTTATATATAGGTCTGGATCGGTGCCAACGAAGATTGGCTTGCATACCTCCGGCCGGATACCACCATGATTTTGCACAACATCCACAGCAGTGCGGCCGTTCCGGTAGACCCCTTCTCCACCATTGGGATCGGCCTTCCGGACTGGCTGGGCAAGAATATGTATGATGATGCCTACATGAGATTGAAGAAGATAGCAATTGCGGACCCGCCGATAAAGCGACGTGGCTACGACGATTACTATCTCATCGTGGTGTTCGACATAAGGATGGCCATCAATGCAGGAGGCAGTAATGGCAGAGGCTAGCGCATGTTGGCGGCGGTAGATTTGTACCCCTACACGTTCGAAGACGCCGTGCGCCATCTAGGCCGCATCTTCGCGGTGACAAGCCAGGGGACTTGTTTCATCTGGTTGACATCCTACGGTATGGGACATTACAGACGGAATGCACAAACCATCATTTGCATCCCTAACGGTACTCCATTATTTTGCAGGGACCAGTCATCCCCCGATCAAAATAAGATCGCCGATCCTGGATGTGCATTTGCATCCATGATTCGGTCTAACACGGAACCTTGTAGCTGACTTTGGCATATTGGGATCAACTATCTTAGCGATCGTTACCCATGGTACCAGCGATGTGCAACATGGTCACACAATCTACCACGATCGGACCGTCACCATCTACCCGGTATTCCATTTTTAACCCTCTCGCCTTCTCTTTCATTGTTGTACTAGTAGTATACTTTGTAGTACTAGTAGGAGTACTTTTACCTTGGAGGGCAGCATTATAGCTAGCTAGGCCCTTGAAGACTTGAACCCACTAGCTGCCACCATTTTGTTTTTCCATGTCTTACTATCTCATCCATGTAGCCAAGAGTGGCTATATATAATAAGTCGGTTATTTTACTTCCTCTATACGGAGTAGTACTATTTGCTGCACAAGATTCTCGACCGCCATATTTGAGCACAACATTATTATGCATGGACCTTGACTATATGCGTCACCATGTGTCCAGATCTGGGATGCCGCGTGTACGGATGAGCGTCGCGAGTTCGACCCCGTGATGCTACGTGGGTGCCGAGAACACTCTTGGAGAGTACTCGCTTTTCATCGGGGACAGCTACCCCATTGTGAAGCGGATGCCACCTTCCGTGCCACGACATGGAAGGCCTGCCGTTCATGAAGCATGGTTGTGTCTTCAATGCGCTTTGCCGGATGAGCGACATCTTTGGGACACGCTATCCCTGATTTATGCCGCTTCATCTTGGATGAGTCTCCATCGTGTGGAACCGGACTAGAAAGCTGCGACAATGATTCCGTTGCCCACCGCTATGGATCGTGCCATCCATGAAGACACACAGGGACTGGAACACGGAGGAGGACATGTAGCCCATCTATAATGTGTAAGTGGAGTACGGTAATTGTGAACGGTAGCGCTGTGAATATATGTAGACTAGTCGTGCACAAATTTATCACATGAATTGGAGATGAACTTGTGTGGCATACTGGCGTTTGTCCTTTATAATTTACTACTAGTAAATGTGTTATGTGTACGTGCAACTTGTGTGGTTGTTGCACGGGCTCCAACACGCTCTTTGAGAAAAAAAGGTGCCACAGCTTTGGATATACGTGACGTGGCGGCATCATACAGTAGCATCGTTCGCTATAGTTGTACTAGTACACTCCTACTAGGATGACAACTCCTATAAAACCTTGCGCTTGGCTCTTTGCCTCTTCGGGAGGTTCAACAGTTCGTACTCGTTGCACTTGGCTCTTCGCCTCTTCGGAAGGTCCAACAATGATGATACTACAGTACAATATGCTTCTGGCAATCTGACACCGATTGAACTGTTGCACGTCCACCGCGAGGGCGAGGGCAAGGGAGAGGGAGAGGGCGTTGTAGTCAAAACCCTCTCCTCGTCCTATGAACCACCGCGCGCGTGGGCGAGGGAGAGGCATAGTAAGCAAGCTTCTCCTCGTTCGGCGAGTTGATGGGACACATCAAAGCAGTACTAGTACTAGTAGTAGTAGTCCATACTGCGTCCTTTCCGATTAATATGGCTTAATTTGAAAGGAGAAAAATACACTGGCGGTCAATGTATGTAACAATACGCTCTTTACGGTCACTATATATAGTTTTGCGGCGATTATACGATCACTAGCACATCGTAGAGCACCGTATTGCACCCTACTGACTGGCCACATAGTCGACGTGGCACTTTGTTGAGTGGTTAAATTGTCACCTGGTTTACGGGTCCCACTGTCGGTTAGCGAGCAAAGAAATCAGTTAAACAAAACTTTACGCAGTGCGACACGAGTCCAACCCTTGCGCGAACCTCCCTGGCTGTGTATGTGAGTGCATGCACGTGTCCTCCCTCGGTCTTCCAACAAAGAGTGTACTTCATGATGTACATCTACACTTCCAATGCATTTAGCCTTTAATCTAAATCGATATTGATTGACTAATGCACCAACTTGTGCTGTAGGTATAGGCTACATGTCTATCCTTAATTACATCATGCAACGGCCTTCATTTAATCTTCTTATCGCAATGGCCGCATGCACACATAAGTCTGCTACTTTTGGGCGTTAATTATGGTCAATGTGTAAATCTGTAAATGTACAGTCTTTCACGGACGTAGGGAGTAGGTTGAGCACTTGAGCATGAGCGTGTGTTTTGCGTCGTGTGCTGTGTGCCGCATGGGTGCGTGAGTGTTGCGTGCGTCCATGTGTACGTGTGAGTGTTGCATGTTGCATGCATGCATGCATGGGGCTTACTCCCTCCCATTGACATGTTCATATTTCAAGCTTCCTCTGTTCCCTCCATATGGTGATACTCCCTCTGTTCCCAAATACGGACTATTTTTCTTTCTACAGATTTCAACAAGTGACTAGGTACGGAGCAAAATGAGTGAAGTGAGCATAGAGGCATAGGGATACTATAGAAAGGAAGTCCTCGCGATCCATTATTCCCCATCTCGGTCAGAGAGAACTATTCAACTAGTCTTCACAGTGAAGTGACAATACACGCTGCAGCAGATGGGACACGTAATTAATAAGCTGAACTAGCGTGTTGGTGTTACTAAATCAGCCTTACCCAGTACTGCCATCATGTTTGCCTGTAAAGCATGCTTCCGCAAATACGCCTATGCACCTCTGTCCTCCATTAACTGACATATGGGCCATGTTGTGGTAGACCCACATGTCATCGGTGTAACTATTTACACTCCGAAGGACGGTATATCCTAGTAGTAGTACTAGTAGAATTGAGATTGAATGCACTTTCTTCCCCGTCTTCCACTCTTCTTCCTCCTCTCTTCTTCTTCCTCCTCTCTTCCCCATCGTCGGCCGCACACCATTTACCCCGCTCCTTTCGCCCGCCACGCCATCTTCCTTGGTAGCTCGTGCGTACCATATCCCCCGCTCCTTTGCTTTCGGCCACACGAGGAGAAGCTTCTTCTTCGCGCGCTTGAATCCACTTCCCCGCTAGCTCGCGAGCACCGAAAATCCCAATGGCAGAACCGGACCGACACCTTGAGCCGCGATTGGAATTCCCTCCCGATGTTCTCTTGGAGCAGATCTGTAGTCGTATGGACCTACTCAGCACCGTCCGTCTGGCCGCATGCTCGGTGTCTTTGTACCATCTACTCGTCTGCAACCGGCCGGCTCTTTTCAAGACACCCTTCTTGCTGATGCCCGATCCTCGCAGGTGGCCCAGACACTGACTTGACGATCCTACGGAGGTTGCCATGGTGCCCCTCGACATGCTACCACTACCCGTCCACATGTCCTTCATGCGCGGCCACTACTGGGCGGGCATGAAGGCCAACTGGATCGTCCTCATCCACCACACCGGTAGTCCATGGCGTCTCGTGGATATCTACACCCAGCGAGATATCACCCTTCCATCATTGGATACCGCCGCCATCGAGCCTCGCGGCCCGCGGACACTCCGCCTACTACGCATGAGGCGCGTCAAGCTTTTGGCTCGACCTCATTTGCGAAAGTTGTAATCTGCGAAGTGCCCACACCATCAGAAGACTACATGGATTACAAGCTCATTGCCTTGTTCAACATGGGATTAGTCTATCTGGAATCCGGTTGCCATACATGGTTATGGCTCATCATCAATCATGTTGAGGCAACATTTATGTCTGATGCTATAGTGCATGATGGCATCGTTTACTGTGATCGGCCTTACAGATTGGCTGCCTATCTTGGTGGAATCTATCATCGTGTAATTGTTCTATCTCATCTCATCTTTACCTTATGAATACATTGCGTGTTCATTTGTTACAAATTTAGAATGCATAGCATGTCTATAACCACATCATTGCTATATGTTCCTCTCATTTCCTAGATTTTTATGACCACACATGTTATTGTTAGAGTTGATATGAGAACATTGGCATCTAATGATTGTTAGAATACATATTATGAGCATAACATCATGATTGCTATATGTTACTCTCGTTTACAAGATTTTTATAACAACACATGTTATTGCTTAGAGTTGATATGAGAACAGTAGTAGTAAGTGCTATGGTAGAATATGAGTAGGCGCTGTCATAGCTATTTTCCTCTCATTGTTACATGATGTTTGAACCATGACATATTGCTAGCATATGAAAGCCATTGGCTTATTTATTAACTTGGGGTATGATTATGACCACGGCATTGCAATTCTCTATCTATGATATGTGTCACTGTTATAATAATCTTAATTCCACACATACTCTGAACATGATTGTTTATTTTTGTCCTTTTGGTCTCCAATTTGAATTGTTGCAGCAGACGATAAATCGTTGGCCTTCATGATTCGGGACTGGAATCATACCAGCCGATGGGTGGTGGTTTATCGCTTGTTCGGTGGCGGTGGTCATTTGATGCTCATTCGCACGTACCAAATTGACCAAACCATTACATTAAACCACATGCATTACAATGCATGGGGCGTTCGTGACATTGATGGCTATGGCTGCTTCGTGTTCGAGAAAGAGCCCAGCTCCGTTGGGCCAGGCGTATTCAAATGGAGGCGGGTTTACAGCCTCGGCAACCACTCCTTGTTCTTCGGGCTCAATTATCCGATCATCCAACCAATCATCGATCATATCACGGCGATGATTCTTGTGCTATGCAACTTCCATTCGCGAGGGGCTGTGTTTACACATCATACCATGGGTTTCATGAATCACCATATCCAGAGATTAAATCGACACAGCTTGTTGCGGATAATCTTGATGTGTGAAAGGCATCAAGCTTCCATGCGATGGATGGCTTTTGCAAACCCGACATGCGGCGATGTGGTTCATGCCAACAGCAAATATGCACAACTTGATTCGTGCTGATATCTAGGCGAGCCATGTATTCTGCTGTTGTATACGACCCTCTTTTGTTGGATATTATGTACTATTGTTAGTTTGAAGCACTCCTCTGGTTTGAAGGATAGATACCTTCACGGGATCAAGTGCATCCTAACTCACTGCGTAGGATGTCGATAATGATGATGGAGATGTTGTGCAGAAGCCATATATATATCAGTTAGGATTCAAGTGCATACTTGTTAGTTAAACATATGTATAAATTGTGACACTAAATACAACTAGTAAGTAGTACGATGAGAGTACTAGTATCGTTGGTCAAATTATTCATCATGTCCACACATTGAATTGGCGTGACAACACGCTGCGGCGTGAGGTGACACAAGAATCCTGGTGGCGTGTTCGGTATTCGGACTTCAGATTTGGAGTACCACTTATCTGTCGAAATCTTTCATCATTCACTTAAAACGATCGATTGATCATACATTGAGTACCATATAACTGGAATTACCGATGCAAGTCGAAGAAGGATTGGCGGTGCTGCCGGGTGGCGTCAAGATTCGATCCCACGGATCGAGGAGATGATCGAGCACCTTGAGGCCAAAGTGAGTCTTGACAAAGACGAGATTTCAGTCTCTCATCGATTTGTTCATACCAACCATCGACGGCGAAAGCACGACATATGCTACACCCAACCCGAGAAACTTCCGGGTAAGACACCGATCGGCCGTCTACTTGCACAAACATATTCCTTTGTTTATAGCTCTATTTTTCTTTTTAAGCGCAGACCTGGTGAAGCAATTACAATTTGACAATTAATAAAAAGTGAAACAAGTGAGCGCAACATGCCAAAGATGTTATGAAAATGCCAACTAGGTACACTAAAACCTGTATTCCACAATCTGCGGGTATCACACCGAGTGGCCTAAGGAAGCATTTCTTCCAGCCGCAATTCAGGGCATTCAAAAGGGGCACGTGGCGCGTCGCAAGATACGGTCGGAGTGCAGCATGCACGCGATGTGGCACAAGACCGGCAATACCTTGCGGTGATGGTCAACGGCCGCGACGGGCAGCAAAAAGGTTACGTGCTGCACACCAACAAGAACCGACCAGCGAGAGGACCAAGCGGGTGATGCACCAGTACCACCTCGGGGACTGGAGCAAGAGAAGGAGCGGAGCTGGTCCTCTGCAAGATTTTCTACCAGACGAACACTAGGGCCAGGAGTAAAAAGATTATAAGTTAGTTTGGTATTGGTAGTTGTACTACCTTGTCGTCCGCAAGTTGGTATTGCTATTAATGATCTTTTGGTATGAACTTGCATTTGCTTCCAACCATCATGCCGAGGGTCGACGTGGATATAAAGCTGAATCACTTGTTTTGAAACGAATTTTCAGGCACCTGATTTTTATTTGAAGGGTAGCATAAGCACCTGCCGTTCGAATTCCCAGTTCTCCAATTTTTCGAAACAAGTGCATGCACTTATTATCACGATAAATAAACAATATCCCTGTTGCATCCTAGTTATCAGTCTGTACTTGCAGAATTCTCTCGTTTATTGAGCATGTATATTGTTTTTTAGGTCGAGCAAGTTTCATTTGGGCTGTAGACTGCCTAGGGTTGGTTTTGTTTTAACAGGCCCAGCCCATGGCGACAACGGGCACAAAGATCCAGCAGGTATCTCTGGCCTCGACCCACCAGCGTTATTTATATTTTGTCCTTACAACATCCATGAGCAGTTTTTCTTGAATCAAACACACAGCCCAGTTCTATTTTCCTCTTGAAACGCATGTCCTACATCCGTTTTCTAATCTCTACCTATAGTTTTACTAGTTCATATACACGTATCATTATATTGAAAACACATAAAATTCCCTTTTCATATTTACATCCTTATTTTTGTTGTTTTTCCCACCCAGCGCTGATTTTTTACCTTTGGTTTTCCTTAAACCAACTCAATTGTCCCACGTCTTATTTGCTTACAAAACAAAACGATTTTTTGGCAAATCAATAAGTTCTTAAAAATGTTTATCATTTAGGGATTACAACAGTTCGGACTCCACGAAATATGCAAAATAAGGTTGAACTTTTGACCGTGGTCTGGGCAGAAAATGGGCTGTAATAAATTACTTAAGAATTAGCAAATGGGCTGCAAATTATAAAAAATAGCAAATGGGCTTTATGTTGTCTGCCACAGATTTGGAGGCTGACTTGTGGGCCTACTAAGTTCATGCATACACAAGGTTTCTCAAAAAAGAAACTTAGTCAACAATCGACTCTACCAGCGTCAGACTGTTAGATGTCAATCTAACGACAATCTTGCTTCTTCAGTCTCTGATCTTCCTGCCCCAGCCGCCCAAACCAGCGCCGTCGGAACCGCCTGCTCCCGCCTCCCATGGCTCTCTGCCGGCAGTGCTGCTAGGCAGGCCTCACGGCTCCATCATACTCACATCCCTGGCTTGTCTATCCCTCTACTCACTCACACCTCCTGTTATTTTCCGGCGACGGCAGCCGAACCAGTCAACCCTCGTACTCTCCACCGAGTGGGCAGCCACTATCGTGTCTTCCCCGGCTCCGTGTCATTCCCTTCGTAGGCCTCGCAGTCGTCCACCGCCCTGGTGCTCTCGGCGCGGCGTGGTCAACGATGTCCATCCAACGGTCGTAGTGCTTCTTCAACCTCTGGTCTTCTTGCCCCAGCCGCCCAAAGCAGCGCCGGTCATGCCGCATGCTCCTGCCTCCCATGGTCGGCTATGCTGTCGCGGAGGCCTCACCGTCCCCATACTACTCCCACCGCTGGCCAGGCCATCCCTCCACTCACCCACTCCCCCTGTTATTCTGCGGCGACGACAACCTCACACCACAGCCGAACCAGTGAACCCTCGTACTCCTCTCCGCGTGGGCATCCACTGCCGCGTCTTCCCCGGCTCCGTGTCGTCCCCTTCCTAGGCCTCGCCGTCGTCCGCCACCGTGGTGCTCTCGGCGCAGCGTGGTCAATGTGGTCAATGACCGACTTCCTTCGGAAGAGTATTGTACGTGGAGAGGCTGACAGCTGGGTCCACGGCCACAGCCCAGTTTTTCTGTGATTTGCCAAGTAAGTCGCTTTGTCAGGCCTGTTGGGCTGCAAATCTTCAAGACGAGGAGAGCTTCATTCGGCTGGCCGAGAAAATGGCCCATCAGTAATGAGAAATGGGCTATACATTTTTTAAACACATCAAACCGACAATTAGTTTCGAATATCTTTTTTTCATTTCGAGATTTTAAATTACATTAATTTTTATGCGTGGAGAATTTTTTGGATTTTATCTTGATATACATTTATTTTTAAAATCAGTTTGAATGTGAGTCAAAATTTTGGGATTAAAAACAGTTAGGACCCTTTTGAAATATGCAAAATTTCAGTATAATTTTTAAACGTGGCCATAATATGGGTTGTAATGCTAACAAAAAGAATATGGGCTCCAAAAAAACCTTAAGAATTAGCAAATGGGCTGTAAATTATTAGAAATAATGGCAGATGGGTTGTATGATGTTTTCCGCAGATTTGAGGCTTTGCTAAAAAAAGGTTGACGCCTGGCAAAGTGATATGTTGGATTTCCATCAAGCGTTAAAGTGCTTCTTCAATCTCTGCTCTTCCTGCTCCGGCCGCTCAAACAAGCGCCCGTGGACTGCTCGCCTCCTCCTCCTCGGCCGGCTCTGCTGCCGCGTAGGCCTCACCGCCTCACCGTACTCCCATAGCTGGCCTAGCCATCCCTCTACTCACCCACACCAGTTGTTATTCTCCGGCGACGGCAAACGAACCAGTAAACCATCGTACAGTCGTACTCCCCTCCGCGTGGGAAACAACTGCCGAGTCTTCCTGCCTCCGTGTCGTTCCCTTCCTAGGCCTCGCCGTCGTCCACCGCCCTGGTCAATGTGGTCAACGACCGACATGCATCTGAAGTGGACTGTACGTGGAGAGGCCGACAGCTGGGTTCACGGCCGCACGCAAGGAAATGTGAAAGTGCGTTATGTCGACTAGAGGGGGTGAATAGGCGATTTTTATGAATTCTTCACTGAGGAATTTGCCGGTGAGGAAATTCCTTAGTGAAGAACTACTTGCAGCGGAATAAGTACTCAAGAGTAAGCATAACAGAATACAAGCATGGTCATCATGTGAAATGAAGACAAGCACAGAGTATGAAAGCGTAATCACAGGATAACACAAGATGAAGACAAGCAGGTGAAGAAATTGAAGGCGAGGAAATGGAGAAAGTCTTGATCAAAGTCTTCAAACACAGATATGAACAAACACTCAACACAGTAATGAGGAAATGAAAGAGTTGAGGAAATAGAACCAGTAAGCTTGGTGAAGACAATGATTTGGTAGACCAGTTCCAACTGCTGTCTCCATTGTACGTCTGGTTGGAGCGGCTGAGTATTTAAACTCGAGGACACACAGTCCCGGCCCAGTCGCTGAGCACGCAGCTCGGTACACCAAGTCCTCACCGTATTCTCCTTGAACTAAGGTCACACAGACCTTGTCCAATCACTCGTGGTAAGTCTTCAGGCGACTTCCAAACCTTCAAAGACTCGGTCACTCGGCGATCCACAATTCTTCTTGGATGCTCTAGACCATGACACCTAACCGTCTGGAAGAAGCACAGTCTTCAAAGGTAACAAGCGTCGGATCCACGCAGGATCAATCTCTTCAGTGATATTCAATCACTTTGGGTTTGTAGGTGTTTGGTTTTGGGTTTTCCTCACTCAATGATTTTCGCTCAAAGTCCTCGAAGGATGGGATGCTCTCAAATGGCAAGTGTCAGTTTCTCTCGGAGCAGCCAACCAGCTAGTGGTTGTAGGGGGCGGCTATTTATAGCCTAGGGAGCAGCCTGACATGATAAGACATAAATGCCCTTCAATGATATGACCGTTAGGTGGATAAGATATTTTGGAACAACTGGCGCACAACACATCAACGGTCGGAAATTTGACTCTCAAATTCCTCGGGCTATCATGTTCCTCTTTGTGTAGGCAATCCCTTTGGCGAATTCCTAACTCCTCGGTCGAACAAATTCCTCGTGACGGAAGAACTTCGTCTACATCCTTGAAGAAATTGACTGAACTGTATGAGATTTCAATGGCTTCACTCAAGGGATTGGTAGGTGTAGGATTTTGAGTTGAGCATCACATGGAAATTTTTCCTTAGTATTTCCTCGACCCCTTTAACGAGACGGTGTTTCCTATGACTCAAGAAAGAGAAAGCGAAACTATGAAAACAAAAGTCTTCACGCTTCATGTTCCTCAAATGAATACCAAGTCTTCAAGGTCACACCAATTTCTTCACTTTCAAAGTCTTGAGAAAGTCTTGAGAATACCAAAGTCTTGATCGAAGAACTTCATTTTTAGGGTCGACTTTCTCTGTAAATATCAAACTCCTCATAGACTTATAGACCTGTGTACACTCATAAACACATTAGTCCCTTAACCTATAAGTCTTCAATACACCAAAATCACTAAGGGCACTAGATGCACTTACAATCTCCCCTTTTGGTGATTGATGACAATATAGGTTAAGTTTTCAACGGGGATAAACATATGAAGTGTAAACACTGATATTGAGGAATTTGATTGCAAGATATAGAAGAACTCCCCCTGAAGATGTGCATAGTGAGGAATTTGCTTTTCAGGCAATGCACATTTGAAGAGTTGAATCATGGAGATCTCCCCCTATATCTTGTAATTCATACACGCATTTGACATATAATATGAAGAATTTGAAATGCATGATGAAATATGGTGACTGATGTAATTCAGCATGCGTGTATTAACATATAAAGAGGAAAAAGCATGCAGAAGAACACATCAAAAGTATCAGAGCACCATCGGGTTTAAGATTACAACTCGATCCAATAAAGTTTCGGAAAAGCGAGAGATGTAACTTAGCGAAAAAAATGCCCATAACGCCCATATAGTAGACCCGCTTGAAGACTAACTCAAGTTTCTCCCCCTTTGTCATCGAATGACCAAAAGGATCGGCGAGGACTAACATACGAAGAATATCAAGTTGATGGAGGAGCGCCAGAGTTGTTGAGGTCGGTTGTCGTAGTAGGACATGCTGCAGTGTCGTCCAAGTCTTCATTTTCATCAGTGTCGCACGATGAAGAATAGGAGCTGGCCACCAAGGATGGAACCTTAACCTTCTTGTATTTCTTCGGTGGAGGTGCAGACCAGTCAAATTCTTCCTTCATACCCATTTTCTTCAGATCTCTTCGCTGTAGACATGAGACAGAACAGCCTAGGTACGGTTGAAGGTTTCATGGAGGTAGTATTGGTTTTTCTTCACTGCATTGTGTGTTGAGGTCATGTTGTGAAGAATTGAACCAAACTGACGCTTGACCCATTTATGATTGCGATCAACTTTACGATGAAGGCGAGGAGTAACTCACGATCGGTCATCACCACAGGTGTTGTGGCTTGAGGATTTTGCTTGGCGAGTTGTTGGTTGCGAGTCATGTGTGGCAGAGTCATCATTGGTGGAGTAGGATGCAACCTTGCGAAATTGACCATCCAATGGACGAATGCCTTCATCTATCACAGCAGTTGCCTTGCCTTTGTCATCAGCTGAGGAAAATGTCCGTTTGAGTACTTCAATCGGAGACAAGTAGCTGCAGTGGTTCAGAGTATCAGCCTTGTAATTGAGTGAAGACCTTGTCCTGATGAATCTCATAATCCATGGTGCATAAGGCTTCAGCTCAAATGGTGACATAGCAATATTTGCCAGAGTCCTCATGAAGAAATCATGGAAGTTGACGGGAACGCCATGAATGATATTGAAAAGCATATTCTTCATGATGCCAACGACTTCTTCATCATTTGAGTCGTGGCCTTTGATTGGACTCATTGTCTTCGTCAGAATGCGATAGACAGTCCAAGGCACATACAGTAATTCCTTAACGAGGAATTTGGTTCGAGGGGCCTGCCCTAGCTTCAAAGGCTTCATCAGCACTTGCATGTAATGATTTGTAAGCTCAGGTTCATTGTAGACGCAACGAGCACCTTCAAGGGGAGGACTGAGTGGGAGGGCACGAAGAAATTCAGTAGCTGGTGCCTTGTAGTGAGTATTTTCTGACATCCAGTCCAGCACCCATGAGTTCACATCTTCAGAATTTCCTGTGATGTGCAACATCGCATAGAATTGAAGAATGAGTTCTTCATTCCAATAACATATGTCAGTGCAGAAATTTAGCAATCTAGCATCGTGAAGAACACTGAGGACTGGCTTGAAGCCCGGCAGAGATTCCATGTCCACGTGAGGAATGTGTGCATGATCAAAGACTTTGTCTTTGTTGAATAGCACTGAGGAATAGAAATTGGCTTGACTAGTAGTCAAGAAACGCCTCTTCCTTATGCGAGCAGAGTCATATGGGTTGTACTCAGTGAAGAACACATGCTCACTGAAGAAATCTTCAGCCTTGAACTTTTGCTTGCTTGAGAATGGATCCTTTGGTTTGGGCAGAGGAGTGTCAGTGAGTTGCATCACAACCTCAGGAATCGCAATCTCAGGTTCTTCAGGCTGAGGAATTTCTGGTTCCTCTTGATGGCGATCTGCGTTGTCATGTGATCAGCAGAAGAGGTTCTTCAAACACTAGTGGCTGGAATTTCTTCATGCATATGCGAGGTAGGGTGAGTTTCTTCAGAGCCCATTTGAATGGTTGGTGCAGGGGACTGAGGTATTTGTTGTATTGGGGTGAAGAGTGGAGAATTGGGGTGCAGACTTTCCCAAAATTCATCATTCATCACTGGCGTAGTGCATCCAATATCCACGTCTTCATCTTGAATTTCTTCAACGCCAGCCTCTTCAGCTGTGAACTGAGGCATTGGCGAGGAAACAACTAGTGGTGAAGGGATCGCATCCACTCCAATTTCTTCATCAATCTGCTCTGACGAAGTAGCAGAATGATTTTCTTCATCAGATCCGCTAGGGATCACATATTCTTCACCAAAAGGAACAAGGTCCTTTGATGGCATGGTTGAGATCGGAATAGCATCAATGGGATTCTCAAATGAGCTGTTCATAGGCTTCATTTTCTTCGGAGCTGAAGAATCTAAAGCAGCTGATGCTTTCCTTTTCTTCACTGCAGTTCGCTCTGCAACCTTGGTCTTCTTCACATCTGATGCAGATGGAAGGATAGGAGTTGGTGTAGGCGCAGGAGGAGCTGAGGAATCTGGTTGATTTGCCTCGGTAGCGAATCGATGCTGATTGACTGACTTCTTCATTTTCTTGAGCGCACCACTAGTGGATGCCCCGGTAGTTTCTTCGGTGGTGGAATGGAGTCATCAGCCCGGAACTAGCATTTTCTTCAGCGATCTGAAAGTCATCAGCGATCTTGGCATGTTCTTCGAGAGGCTGAGCGGAGGCTTGACTGAGGAACTTCTTGTTGCGTTGGAGCTGCAACATTGGTGAACTTCTCAGTCAGTTTAACAAACCTGACTTTGGCTCCTTGCCAATCAGCATAGTAGGCGTTGAAGTTTTCGTTGAGGGCTTTGATTTCAGAGTGAATTTTGATGAGTTCATCAGTTGTCATTTTGACAACGTTTTTCCTCGGGAACTTATCTTTCCTGGCCGAGCCTTCTTGATCTGTCGGCCTTCTCAAATTTCCATTTCTCTTGATGATGAAATGGGTCAGCATGTGACTTTGGCGAGTCAAATGAAAATCAGGCATAGGGGTGTCGGATCCTTGTGCGAGATCAATGTAATCGAGGATCATCTTAGGATCCAAAAGCGATGGCACAAGTGTGCCTTTGGCTCTAGCGGCCTTTTCTTGTCATCTCGATGATTTACGCAAGTTCATCATCATCGACTTCATCGTCCGATGGCACTTGGAAGGCAACTGTTTCTTCTTGGACTTGGCGAGGACCTCGTCCAGCCGTTGCCTTTGTCTTCAGCAGAGTGGGGGGCGATGAAGAATTTGATGCAGTGAGGAACTCATTTGAGACACCAGAGGCAATAGAGATGCTGCAGTCCTTTGTCACGTGGCGGATGCACAGTCTTGAGGACTTTGCCGAGCAGGTGAGGACTTTGGAGGAGGAGCCGAGGATTTCGGAGGAGCAGGAGCAGCATGAGGAACTGGCCGTGAGGGCTTTGAAGATTCTGGCCGTGAGGGCATTCTTTGAGAACTTGGCCGTGAGGGCATAGTTGGTGAAGCACTTGGCTTGTGTGCGGGCTTCTTTGCCATTGATTTCCTAGGCAGACAGAGGCCTTAGTGGCAGCAGCAGCAGAGTCTTCATTGAATTTCCTCCTTTGCTTCTTTGGCTTGTCTTGCCAACTTGGCTTGGCGCTTGGCCCATTCTTGGGAAAATCCTCACCACGCTTGATCTTTGGTGGGGTCGACTTCTTGGCAGTGCCAATGGAGCTCTTGTACATGGAGGATTAAGTGCGAATTTCTTCATATACTTTGGAGTTACATACTGTACTCCTCCATTCTCTTGCCCATCTCCTTTCAATCCTCTGCATGCACCTTTGCGCTGATTTTTGTTCTCCTTTCCGAACTTGGCCTCATCAGGTGTGCAATAGTCAGCATAGATGTCCTCAGGTATTTCAAAAGCAGTCATGACCTCGGGCCTCTTTCCTCCTTTCTGTGGCTTCTTACCGTCTGCCATATTCTTCAGTTGAGGAATTTGAACAATCGAATTCTCTGAAGAAGTATGCAACTTTTCTTCGAGGAACGCTGCAAATGAGTTAAGTTGATGAGAACCTAGTGATGCAGCAGCGGACATGAGTACCTGTGAACAGAGTATAGTTGTGGGGAATTTGGAGAGGTCATATGCGTTCTCAGAAGGTTTTTCAAAAAGAACAGGTTTGAGGAATTTGACCAGATGAGCCTTAAAGAATTTCACTAAGCGTTCTTTGTCTTAGGTTCCAGAGTTATATAGATCGAGGATCCACACAATTGAGGAATCTTGAAGAAAAATGATGCTTAGAGAAATGAATCAAGAACAGATGACAAGTGAGGTGTTTTGTGTGTGAGGATTTGAAGAATAAAACACCTTTAAAGATTTTGTAGAGAAAATTTGAATCAAAGAGGGCAGTAAAAGTAACTTTTAATTACCTGGATGAAGAACACGATTTAACTGTGAGGTGTAGATTTGAAGCTCGTCGATTCAGATCTTCCACGCCCTAACTCGGCGGAGAAGACAGCTACAGAGAGCGGCGGAGTGAAGATTTCATGCGGCGGCGAGATCTGACGACATTTGACGAGGTCGAGGCGGTGAAGCTCTTCCTCACCGCTGACGATGGATTAGCGGCGGCGCTAGGGTTTGAAGCTCGGCGGGAGAGAGAGCGGTCGAGCGGAGTAAAGGAAGTGAGGAAGGGAGAGGGGTATTTATAGTCACGGTGAAAACTGTTCGCGAAGATTTAGGATGAGCGTGCCTGACCCTTTTCATTCGCTGACATGTGTCACCCGTCTTTGAAAAGTGGAGATCATGTTAGATCGTGGGTGAATAGATAAGTCTATCGTAGGAAGCGGAGCGGTTTGAGCAGCAAAGCGAAAATTTGGATAAGATTAGTTTTAAAGTTCCGTTCGCAATTTCTTGGTGACAAGGACACGGTGAAGATTTTGAGCGAGTTTCAAATAGAACGCACATGAAGAATTTGTGAATAGATTGGGTTGAGTATAGCATAGAGGGAAGGGTCCGATCACATTCACTTAGCAGAAAATGCAACTTGAAGAAATAGCCATAAGTGAATGCTGTAGAGGACATAAACCCATATATATATAGCCAATGAAGAAAAAAGCAGCGGAAGCAGTGAAGATTTTGCAAAGTTGAAGAATTTGAAAAAGCTGAAGAATTTCAAAAGCGAGGAAAAACTCAAATTGAAGATTTTCAACTTTGGTGGTGGCGTGACCCACCATATAAGAATGATGATTTAAGACACCGCGTACAATTGTCGTAGGGTTCTGAGAATCAAATTCTTCATTAATTTCTTCACACTTAGAGTGTTGTTCTTCATTGATTGAAGAAAAATGTTTCTTCATGTGTTGCACATCTAAGTCATCAATTTTGCATAAGTGTTAGGATGAGTGTCCTTTTCAAAGAACATTCGAAGATTCTAAGATATTTAGCTCACACCACAACTTGCTAAATCTCTTCTCATCCAAGGGCTTTGTGAAGATATCGGCTAGCTGTTCTTCAGTCTTCACATGCTCGATGGAGATGTCGCCCTTCAACACATGATCACGAAGAAAATGATGATGAATCTGAATGTGCTTTGTCTTCGAGTGCTGAACTGGGTTGTGAGCAATCTTGATGGCACTCTCATTGTCACAGTAGAGAGACACATTCTTCACGTTGATGCCCTAGTCCTTGAGAGTTTGCTTCATCCACAGCAATTGAGCACACCAAGAACCAGCAGCAATGTACTCAGCTTCCGATGAAGCGGTAATCGCATTTATTGTTTCTTCGAGGACCAATGACCAAGGATCATCCGAGGAAATGACAAGTACCAGATGTTGACTTGCGGTCACACGATCTGACATAGTCGAGTCGAATATCCAATGAGATCAAAAGCGAGCCCTTGAGGTACCATAATCCTAGTGTTGGTGTGTGAGCTAGATATCAAGAATATGCTTCACAGCCTTATGGTGTGATTCCTTGGTGTATGTAGCGACCCGACCTCAAGCGGTCAAGTCTCGTGTATGCGTGCCATCCTCGGATCAGTATCTTTGGCACACAGTAAATCAATGTATATATCAAAGTGCAATCACATGTATAAATAACGTAAAACTGATATATACCTCATAAGTCACAATGAAACAAATAGTCGGTGTGGAGTCCCATCAATGCCATCGGCAGGTTGAGTGTAGACCGTAACCCTGCACTGTACTCTTACTCGTCGGAAGAAACATATACGCAACATGATACGTTGCAGCCGTGTAGGTCGATTACATTGAATGTACCGCAAGATCACAACATGAGAAAACAGATGATAAAACTATACTATATGCAATATGGCTTTGTGGCTCGTGTCTGAGTTTTGTTTATGTAAAAGCTGATTTATTTTCCCTACATCAAAGGAATAAATGAAGTCTGTACTATGGAGTTTTCTATCATGACATGGTTCCGCCAACCGATGTCTCATAGCCCAAAATCATCATAAGTTGCCCACAATTAAGTTATCAATCTGGTGTTGAGAGTTTGAGATAGATCCAAGTCCAGAGGCTCAAGTTGTCCGTGAATCGGGACATGGCTAATCGATTAGGTTTTAACCCTCTGCAGAGGTTTGTACACTTTACCCGCAAGATTCGATCCTCTTTTACGTTCTCGCACTTGTGGTGTTTGAGAACAAGATGACCAAACATGGTCTTCGAAGAGTTCCTCGACCTTTGTCCGGTGCTCATCCAATCCTACCGTAGTTCTACATCTGCTAGCTTTGTCCTAGCGAGTCACCACTAAGGTCAACCAAGCGAGCCCATAGTGACTTGCGGTTGCATGTAAGCTTCGGGCATGAAGTATTCTTCTGTCTCTTTGAGTCTGGGTGAAGCTTTCGCAAGATGTCATGGCGCTTCTCCATGCATCCGGCCATCCTTTGGTTTCTCCAGGTGCCCATCAACCGTCCTTCACCCAAGAGTGTGTATTGAATTCTTGTCTCGAGTCTTGAAGTCTTAGGCCTTGAAGATGCAGTCCTTGCAGATGCCATCATGAAGTTGTCGTCATTGACGTAGAGTCCTTCATTCTCACACCACTCCCGAGCACTCATACCAAACCCCATCTACTATAGCGTAGCCTTAAAACTATATAACGTCCCGGGCTTGGTAACAGGGAGATGGGTTCCTACCTCATGCATTCTACTCAACTACAAGATTCAATAACACTACTGGAGGGATTGTTGAAAGGGTGCTACTACATGCAAATAAACATAGGTATGAAAATCATGGCCAAAGTGAACTTGCCTGGTACGTTGATGAAGATAACAACACTCTCACAAAATTTGATAGAACTATTCGTCACTCTCCGAAGAAAAACTATACAAGTCAAACATAGCATTCACATAAGCAATCATTCTAGCAAGCAATACTAACACTCAAAATAACAATTAAAACAAAAAATAATAAAAACTCAATAATAAAACTCCAACAAAGTCCAAAGAAGCTTCAAATAAAACTAGAAAGAAAAACTACTAACGAAAATCTATGACTTTGCTACAAGCATCTAACATAGTTTTGCCCTAAGTAAAAAAACTTAACAGCAATTAAAACACTAAAATAATAATTTAATAGAAAATAAAAAGTAAAACTACTCGAGTTAATGAAAGTATTTTTCATAAAATTTTATTTGCAAAAGAAACAAATAAAAACTTTTATAAAACTCTAACTATGACCTATAGAAGGTTTCATACAAAACTAAGGAAAATAAATTTTTGAAATAAAAATAGAATTTTCTCCTGTTGTCTAACAGAAACACAACTAATTTTGTCAAAGTGACAAAAATAAAAAAAGTTAAAACTAATAAAAACAATAAAGAAAAGGCTAAAACAGAACTATAAGTAAAACAATACTGTTTTGCTAAAATCCTAATTTAAATTAACCTAAAAATAAAATAATAAATACACTGGATAAACAAAGGTCCTAGAGACCAGGAGCAAAATGAATCGGTCGAAAATAATATTCCTAACTCAAAATAGCTCAAATTTAGTGATTTGAGCAGATTCATACAAACACAAATTTAAACTGCTCAAATGTGAAATAAAATTGAACTAACAGAAACTTCAACAAATTTTTGACACGGTGCAATTGGAATCACTCAAAAACATTAAGTAGGCTAAAAGATACAAGCAAAATAAGATTGAAACTATTTCTCTTTTTTTTAACAGAAACGAAAAAAAACAACAACCAGGCACTAGCTACGTAGCGGGCTGTAACTGGGCCTATGGGGTGTGCGTTTTGTAACTAAGCTACGCTCGGCCGTATGATAACAGTATAGCGTATGGGCTAAAACGGAAAGACCGATCGGCTAAACCGACTAGACCTGAACCGATCTAAACCGCATAAAACCGTGACGAACCGGAACTAAACCGATCTATAAACAGAAAAAAACATAACCGTTCGTTAGATCTAATCTAGCGCGTCAATACTAGATCAGACGGTGGAGGGGGAGTGGAGAGCTCACCGCGGGGAAGGTCGGCGGCGAGCGGCTCAGACGTCGTCAGCGGCGGCGCTCCTGTCGTCGGCGCGTTCCGGAGAGGGCACGGGTGGATGCGGCGTTCGACGGCGAGTCCAGCGGTGGTCGAGATGGTGGCGTAGGTGGACGGAGGAGGTCGGCGGCGAGGTCGAGGCGGCGTTGGCGTTTGGGCGTCGGCGGTTGCAGCGCTCCGGTAGTTCTAGAGCTCCGGGGAGTGCACCAGAGATCGCAGAGTAGTAGGCGAGGCGTTCGGTGGTGGTAGGAGAGCTCTAGGAGGTCGGAACCTGAGCGGGCAAGGTAATGGCGTGGCGGCGCTCAGCTCCGCGAGCAATTGAGAAGGAGGCGGAGTTCTCGGAGGGGCTTTGGCGGAATCATCGAGGGAAGGAGTATATAGGGGAAGAGACTTGGAGCAGGGGCGGATCGGGAGAGGATCCCGAGATCTCGAGATTCGTGGCGGTGGCGGCGCCTAGCTTGGGCAAGGGAAGAAGAAGGAGGCGGGGCCTGGCTGTCGGCGATGAAGTGAGCGAGGAGGGTTGGGCGGCCGATGGGAAAGCGGCTAAGCCTTGAGAGGGAGAAGGGTCGGCTGAGTGCGGTAGGGCTTTGGGCCACGCTTTTTTAACCACAACAAGGAAAACTAAAACAAAGTAAGTATTAGAAAAACTATATATAGGCATATTATATATCAAAATGTTCAGAAAACGAAATCCTAAAACATGAACATATTTTCCGGTCCAAATAAAATCAACAAAATTTAAACAAAGTAAACAGAGCTACAGTTGCAATGAAACTCAATAAAATCATTTAAAAAACAAAATGATTTCAAATTTATTTTCTCCTAATTTTCCATTGAAGGAATCATTTTACCCTGGTTTCCATTTATTTATTTTAGGAGAAAATAATTTGAATAAAATCAAATAATTCCAAATTGAAAGGGAGTTTCAAAATACTTCCAAATGACTTTCAATTTGATTCTTTGTAACTTCCAACTCGTATTTCATATAATTGAAGAAGTCATTTTATCTTCTCTCCTGAAAATCATTGAGTTGCATAAAGTTTTGAATTTGAAATGTTTTCAGATGGAATTCAAATCTTTTCAAAACTCTTTTCATTTCAAATGGAAGAAGTGATATCATCTTCATTCTATAGTTTTGTGATGAAATGAATTTGAATTCATGGACATCAAATCGCAAAGATGAAGGCTTTGGGAAGGCCCTTTTATTCCCTCTCATTCAACTTTCAAAAGCTTCAAATTCCACTCACTTTCAGTCAATCAATCACTCAACAATCAATCAAACAATCATATATTTTAATTATTATAACATTCCAAAATTTAGAATTTTCGGATGTTACAAACTACCACACTTAAAATGAATCTCGTCCTCGAGATTCGAAGAGGCTAGCAAGAAAAGGTTAGGGGTTGGGGGTCTTCTAGCAAATCTTTTGATCGAAATGGTCTAGTGTGCTACCACACTTAAAAGCACGGTTATGTTTCTGATTGAACTCATGTAATCCGTCCCTTTGGGTTGACGGTGTCGGTCTTCTCATACTCTCTGGAATAACTCCTTCATTGAGGCTCTTCCGGTAGGGTCACAAACTTTTCCTCAAACACGTGTCCTTTAATCTTGGTGAGGTTCTTCCGAGATTGGGTCTTCAGATCTGATAGGTGTGTCGCCAATACTAAACAACTATCAAAAATCTCGTGGCGGTCAACCATGTATGGTTTCTTCTACAGGAAATGGGTCTCGGCTAAATCTCACCGTATATCCTACGATTGGCAATGGTTGCATGTACATGGATCAACCGTCCTACCATTCTAGGGTTTAAACAAGGCTTTGACATCGTCGTCTCTCTACTATGGGTAAGTCACTCAGATTTACCATTCCAAATAGCAAGGGCGAATGACAAGAGTAAGTCGGTATGGTGATTAATCCATTCCGCACCCAGATCATTACCCTGTATAAGGTTTAGCGAATCTTGTATTTCTAACACTCGGGCATCCTCACAAGCTTTGCAGAATTTCTCTCGTCCTCGAACTGGGTTCGAGTAAATCCATTGATTCTACAAGCTGAACAAAACATCTATCGTTCTTCACAACTCTTAGGTTTTTACGTAATCTCCTATGAAACGTTTGCTGACAAAATCACAACTTCTTCCAAAATTTCTTCCTCCAGGGAGTACTTGATCCTTATTAATTCCTGGGCCTGTGGGTTGTGGGCCCACTTCAATACTTGCATAGCTTTAACTCATCATTGGAGCTACAATTGTTCCATATTTCAACATTACATCTCATTTAAATCCAATATTACTTCATTCCTTCATACTCCTGAGGTAACCAAAATATTAGAATACAACTCATACTTATTTTATCCAAACTCCAATCTTTGGGACACATTTCCCTTTCCATAAATTAAATGTTCTCATAGGGTACTGCCACCCTTAAGGTGAAATGCACAATTTTACCCATAAAACCATATTTCTCATATCCTAGAAAATGGTCAGCATCTGTGTTCATAGCGTAACAACTCATACAATTCAACATATGGAATTAGGACACTTTAACTTTATTGATTTCATGAATCCATTACAAACTCTGAGCACCCATTACATAACTCAACTTATTGTACTCATGAAAAAAATTGCTTTCTAGCACTCTTATTATCCATATCCAAATCTCAACTACTCAGCTCCAGCTTTCTTCTGATCTGAACATTCCCCAGAAAAATGTCCCGCTTCCTTGCTGGGCATTTGCTAGCATAATGACCTAAATCCTTGCATCCGTAACAAGTGATATGACTCAAGTCCTTTTCTGCAGAAATTGGGTTGTTCTGAGGATGCCTTCGTTTTCTCTTCATGGATTTCTCCGTAATGATCAGAGCTTCTATTTGTCGAGGTTCAAGCTTCACTTCTGCTGTTGGGAAGCCTCTGAGATACTCTTGGCTTTCCTTCATGCAATACTGGGAATAATGTCCTTCTTCTCCACATGAATAGCAAGCGTTGGAGTAGAATCTGATTAGGCCTTCTCCATCGGGTTCTTCAACATCTTCCTTCATCACAGGTTCTTCTAGACCTTCCTTGAGGGCTTCCTTCATTCCTTCTTCCTGCTTATGAATAGTTTGTTGCACCGTGGGGTAAACGTGACACTGCGTCGGGTAGTGGGTGGTTCCTTCACACAAGAAACAAGTCATCTGACTAGTTGGGCCTTCCTCAGCAGGGTGATTTCCTTCACAATGAGGGCATCCATCCTTGTGTTCTTCATTGGTGTGTCCTATTTCTCCACAAATCTTGCAAGCACAAGGTTTCTTCATCAGGTTATCCCAGTGTTTCCGGATGAGACGTGATCTCAACAGAGTCTTTTTGAATTCCTCCCAAGTTCTTGCTCCGTTGCATCCTTGTATGGCTTGATGCATTTTCCACCAGGTTGTAGCACTTTTTGTAAAGTATCGAAGAGCATATTGAACCTCATACTTGCTTCCAATCAAGTTGTTCCTGAAGTGATCCTCCATATTCTGAATCCATAGTTTTGCCTCCGGCTGAGTCTTCGGTCCGGAGAATATCAGTCCAACTTCATTCATCATCTATGGGGTCCAAAAGTTTTGGGATGAGATATGAGAGAGGTGGGGAGGGATATACACACAATACAAACAATAGTTTTGAAAAAAATGAGTTTTATTTTGGGGTTGTCGGAAAACATCAAACAAATGACAGCTCACAAATCATCGCATCTAACGTAGGTGTATAACAGGGGTTTGGTCTCTAAAGGTCAAATAATTCTTCAGGAACTTCAAATTCTTCAAGTCTCTAGAGTCTTCAATTGTTGCAGCTGCAATTCTTCCAACGCATGGTGAAATCCTCTTTACACTGAAATGGCCATCAGTTGTCCGATATCTTTAATTCTTGGAGTGACTTCAGTTGATCTTCCATGTGGTCAAAAGAAAAGGTGTATATTCTAACTATTTGAGGTCAGAGGAACTACTTGATAAAATCAAATAAGACGAGAAGTAAAGGATCCTTTTGAAAATAAAGTTTTTTGAGACATCCTGTCCTAGCGGCTTTCCGATTTCTAGGGTCACGTTCTACAGTCAACATGTGCTCTGATACCATATCTGTAGCGACCCGACCACAGATGGTCAAGTCTCGTGTGTCTACATGCCATCCTCAGATCAAGTATCTTTGCACACACAGTACATCAATGTATATATCAAAGTGCAATCACATGTATAAATAACGTAAAACTGATATATACCTCATAAGTCACAGTGAAACAAATAGTCGGGTGTGGAGTCCCATCAACGCCATCGGCAGGTTGAGTGTAGACCGTAACCTGCACCGCACTCTTACTCGTCGGAAGAAACATATCTGCAACATGATACGTTGCAGCCGTGTAGGTCAATTACATTGAATGTACCGACAAGATCACAACATGAGAAAACAGATGATAAAACTATACTATATGCAATATGGCTTTGTGGCTCTGTGTCTGAGTTTTGTTTGCGTAAAAGCTGATTTATTTTCCCTACATCAAAGGAATAAATGAAGTCTGTACTATGGAGTTTTCTATCATGACATGGTTCCGCCAACCGATGTCTCATAGCCCAAAATCATCATAAGTTGCCCACATTTAAGTTATCAATCCGGTGTTAAGAGTTCCGAGATAGATCCAAGTCCAGAGGCTCAAGTTGTCCGTAACCGAGGACACGGCTAATCGATTAGGTTTTAACCCTCTGCAAAGGTTTTTACACTTTACCCGCAAGATTCGATCCCTCTTTTTACGTTCTCGCACTTCGTGGTGTTTGAGAACAAGATGACCAAACATGGTCTTCGAAGAGTTCCTCGACCACCGTCCGGTGCTCATCCAATCCTACCGTAGTTCTACATCTGCTAGCACCGCCCTAGCAGAGTCACCACTAAGGTCAACCAAGCGAGCCCATAGTGACTTGCGGTTTGCAGGTAAGCTTCGGGCATGAAGTATTCTTCGTCTCTTTGAGTCTGGGTGAAGCTTTCCGCAAGATGTCATGGCGCTTCTCCATGCATCCCGGCCATCCACTGGTTTCTCCAGGGTGCCCGTCAACCGTCCTTCACCCAGTAGTGTGTATTGAATTCTTGTCTCGAGTCTTGAAGTCTTAGGCCTTGAAGATGCAGTCCTTGCAGATGCCATCATGAAGTTGTCGTCATTGACGTAGAGTCCTTCATTCTCACACCACTCCCGAGCACTCATACCAAACCCCATCTACTATAGAGTAGCATTAAAACTATATAACGTCCCGGGCTTGGTAACAGGGAGATGGGTTCCTACCTCATGCATTCTACTCAACTACAAGATTCAATAACACTATTGGAGGGATTGTTGAAAGGGTGCTACTACATGCAAATAAACATAGGTATGAAAATCATGGTCAAAGTGAACTTGTCTGGTACGTTGATGAAGATAACAACACTCTCACAAAATTTGATAGAACTATTCGTCACTCTCCGAAGAAAATCTATACAAGTCAAACATAGCATTCACATAAGCAATCATTCTAGCAAGCAATACTAACACTCAAAATAAAAATTAAAACAAAAAAATAATAAAAACTCAATAATAAAACTCCAACAAAGTCCAAAGAAGCTTCAAATAAAACTAGAAAGAAAAACTACTAACGAAAATCTATGACTTTGCTACAAGCATCTAACATAGTTTTGCCCTAAGTAAAAAAACTTAACAGCAATTAAAACACTAAAATAATAATTTAATAGAAAATAAAAAGTAAAACTACTCAGTTAACAGAAAGTATTTTTCATAAAATTTTATTTGCAAAAGAAACAAATAAAAGCTTTTATAAAACTCTAACTATGACCTATAGAAGGTTTCATACAAAACTAAGGAAAATAAATTTTTGAAATAAAATAGAATTTTCTCCTGTTGTCTAACAGAAACACAACTAATTTTGTCAAAGTGACAAAATAAAAAATAAAACTAATAAAAACAATAAAGAAAAGGCTAAAACAGAACTATAAGTAAAACAGTACTGTTTTGCTAAAATCCTAATTTAAATTAACCTAAAAATAAAATACTAAATACACTGGATAAACAAAGGTCCTAGAGACCAGGAGCAAAAAGAATCGGTCGAAAATAATATTCCTAACTCAAAATAGCTCAAATTTAGTGATTTGAGAAAATTCATACAAACACAAATTTAAACTGCTCAAATGTGAAATAAAATTGAACTAACAGAAACTTGAACAAATTTTTGACACGGTGCAATTGGAATCACTCAAAAACATTAAGTAGGCTAAAAGATACAAGCAAAATAAGATTGAAACTATTTCTGTTTTTTTAACAGAAACGAAAAAAAACAACAACCAGGCACTAGCTACGTAGCGGGCTGTAACTGGGCCTACGGGGTGTGCGTTTTGTAACTAAGCTATGCTCGGCCGTATGATAACAGTAACGCGTACGGGCTAAAACGGAAAGACCGATCGGCTAAACCGACTAGACTGAACCGATCTAAACCGCATAAAACCGTGATTTAACCGGAACTAAACCGATCTAAAACAGAAAAAACCTAACCGCTCGTTAGATCTAATCTAGCGTCAATACCAGATCGGACGGTGGAGGGGAGTGGAGAGCTCACATGGGAAGGTCGACGGCGAGCGGCTCGGACGTCGTCGGGCGGGCGGCGCTCCTGTCGTCGGCGCGCTAGAGGGCACGGGTGGACGCGGCGTTCGACGGCGAAGTCCAGCGGTGGTCGAGATGGTGGCGAGGTGGACGGAGGAGGTCGGCGGCGAGGTCGAGGCGGCGTTGGCGTTGAGGCGTCGGCGGTGGCGGCGCCCGTAGTTCTAGAGCTCCGGGAGTGCACCAGAGATCTGGCGATAGTAGGCAGGGCGTTCGGTGGTGGTAGGAGAGCTCTAGGAGGTCAGACACGAGCGGGGCAAGGTAATGGCGCGGCGGCGGCGCTCAACTCCGGCGAGCAATTGATAAGGAGGCGGGGGTTCTCGGAGGGAGCTTTGGGGCGGAATTGGTCGAGGGGAAGGAGTATATATAGGGGGAAGAGACTTGGAGCAGGGGGCGGATCGGGGAGAGGATCCCGAGATATCCGGGATTCCGGCGGCGGTGGCGAGCGCTCTAGCTTGGGCAAGGGGAAGAAGAAGGAGGCGGGGCCCGCTGTCAGTGACAGAAGTGAGCGAGGGAGGGGTTCGAGCGGCCGATGGGAAAGCGGCTGGCGCGCGCGAGAGGGAGAAGGGCCGGCCTGGTGCGGTAGGGCACTGGGCCACGCGCGTTTTTTTTAACCACAGCAAGGAAAACTAAAACAAAGTAAGTATTAGAAAAACTATATATAGGCATATTATATATCAAAATTTTCAGAAAACAAAATCCTAAAATATGAACATATTTTACAGTCCAAATAAAATCAACAAAATTTAAACAAAGTAAACAGAGCTACTGTTGCAATAAAACTCAATAAAAATCATTTTTTAAAAACAAAATGATTTCAAATTTATTTTCTCCTAATTTTCCATTGAAGGGAATCATTTTACCCTGGTTTCCATTTATTTATTTTTTGGAGAAAAATAATTTGAATAAAATCCAAATAATTCCAAATTGAAAGGGAGTTTCAAAATACTTCCAAATGACTTTCAATTTGATTCTTTGTAACTTCCAACTCGTATTTCATATAATTGAAGAAGTCATTTTATCTTCTCTCCTGAAAATCATTGAGTTGCATAATGTTTTGAATTTGAAATGTTTTCAGATGGAATTCAAATCTTTTTAGAACTCTTTTCATTTCAAATGGAAGAAGTCATATCATCTTCATTCTAGAGTTTTGTGATGAGATGCATTTGAATTCATGGACATCAAATCGCAAAGATGAAGGCTTTGGGAAGGCCCTTTTATTCCCTCTCATTCAACTTTCAAAAGCTTCAAATTCCACTCACTTTCAGTCAATCAATCACTCAACAATCAATCAAACAATCATATATTTTAATTATTATAACATTCCAAAATTTAGAATTTTCGGATGTTACAGTGTAGCTTGAAATCGGGCACACATGCAAACACTAAGCATTATATCTGGCCTAGATGCACATAAGTACAATAAAGAACCAATCATGGAGCGGTATACCTTGTGATCGAAGTCAATACCATTTTCATCAGTGCATAGATGGCCATTTGTGGGCATAGGAATTTTGACGCCTTTGCAATCTTGCATGCCGAATTTCCTCAAAACATCCTTGAGGTATTTCTCCTGAGATATGAATATACCATTGCGCTGTTGACGAATTTGAAGACCTAAGAAGAATTTCAACTCTCCCATCATAGACATTTGATATTCTTCACTCATCATATAGGCAAATTCATCATTATAACGTTGGTGAGTACAGCCAAAGATAATATCATCAACGTATATTTGGCACACAAATAGTTTACCATCATAAGATTTAGTAAAGAGAGTAGGGTCGAGTGAACCGGGTGTGAAGCCATTCTTCATAAGGAATTCCTTCAAAGTATCATACCATGCCCGAGGGGCCTGCTTGAGGCCATAGAGGGCCTTGTTGAGTCTGAAGACTTTGTCAGGATTCTTTGGATCTTCAAAACCTGGGGGTTGAGCAACATATACTTCTTCCTCAAGCTTACCATTGAGGAATGCACTTTTCACATCCATTTGATATAAAGTGATATCAAGATGGTTAGCATAAGCAAGTAATATGCGAATAGCCTCAAGTCTAGCAACAGGTGCAAAAGTTTCATCGAAATCAATTCGTTCAACCTGTGTGTAGCCTTGAGCTACAAGTCGTGCCTTATTCCTCACCACAAGGCCATTTTCATCTTGTTTGTTGCGGTAGATCCACTTTGTGCCAATGATATTATGCTTGTGAGGATCTCGGACGTTTGACCAGTTCCTGACTTTGTTGAGCTCGAATCGATGTAATTCTTCTTGCATGGCCTGAATCCACTCGGGCTCGAAATGCTTCATCTACCTTAGTGGGCTCTGTGATAGAGACAAAAGCATAGTGCCCACAAAAGTTAGATAAATGTGAAGCTTTTGAGCGTGTGAGAGGACCTGGTGCTTCAATGTCATCGATGATCTTGTCAACTTGCACTTCTTTTGCAACGTGAGGATGAGCTGGTTGTCGCCGAGGAATTTGATCAACATTTTCTTCAAAGACCATTTTCTTGAGATTATCTTGGTGCATCAGCTCAACGTTCTTCACGTTCGGAATGAATTCTTCAGAGATTCTTGAAGAGGAATGACATCCTCGATCGCCTTGAACTTAATAGAATCCTCAGGTGCTGGTTCATCTATCACAGAAGGTAGGTACTCTCTTTGCGAGCCATTAGTTTCATCGAACCGCACATCTACAGTTTCAACAATCTTGTGAAGAACATTGTTGAAGACTCTATAGGTGTGCGAGTCCTTTCCGTAACCAAGCATAAAACCTTCATGTGCTTTAGATGCAAATTTAGCATTGTGATGAGGATCTCTAATCCAACATTTAGCACCGAAGACTTTGAAATAACTCACATTTGGTTTCTTGTCAGTGAGGAGTTCATAGGCAGTCTTCTTGAAGAATTTGTGAAGATATACTCTGTTGATGATGTGGCACGCGGTATCAATTGCATCAATCCAGAAACGATGAGGCGTTTTGTATTCATCAAGCATAGTGTGAGCCATCTCAACAAGAGTTCTGTTCTTGCGCTCCACGACGCCATTTTGCTGAGGAGTATAAGGAGCAGATAACTCATGAGTAATACCAAGTTCATCAAAATAGTCATCGAGACCGGAATTCTTGAACTCAGTTCCATTGTCACTCCTGATGTGCTTGATCTTCACACCAAAGTTGGTTGAAGCCCTCGAGGAAAATCGTTTGAAGACTTCCTGCACTTCATGTTTGTAAGTAACAATGTGTACCCATGTGTAACGAGAGTAGTCATCAACAATAACAAAGCCATATATAGATGCATCATTAGTGACTGCTGAGTAATGATTAGGACCAAAGAGGTCCATGTGAAGCAATTTGAATGGTCGAGTAGTGGTCATGATAGTCTTTGCTGGATGCTTGGCCTTGGTCATTTTTCTAGCTTCACAGGCTCCACACAAGTGATCCTTGAGGAATTTGACATTCTCAATGCCAATGACATGCTTCTTCTTCGCAAGCGTGTGCAAATTCCTCATGCCTGCGTGACCAAGTTGTCGATGCCATAGCCAGCCTTCTGAAGCTTTTCCAAGTAGGCACACGGCTGGTTGCGGTCCTGTAGAGAAATCAAAAATATACAAGTCTCCTCTCCTAAAGCCTTCGAAGACTTTGGAATGGTTAGCTTCCATAATCACAACACAACGATACTTTCCAAATACAACAACCATATCAAGATCACAAAGCATTGAGACTGACATGAGGTTGTATCCTAAGGACTCACAAGCATGACTTTGTCCATGTGTATGTCCTTAGAGATCGCAACCTTACCTAGACCCAATACCTGACTTTTGCCTTTGTCAGCAAAGATGATATGCTTCAGATGTGATGGTGATAATGGAGCATCCATCAATAGATTCTTGTCACCAGTCATGTGATTTGTACATCCACTATCGAGGACCCACTCAGAGGCTTTGGGAAGATCATCCTGCAGATGAATTAGTGCAACTTACGAACTCATATACTTCATCAGTGAAGAATATGATATCAAATTCATCAGATGAATTTCATCAAGCAGTAAAACAGATATAGCAGTATGAGGATGTGTGAAATGAAAGTTCATTACTTCATGATTAGCCTGCGTCCTTTCAGGCAATTTTGTCAGGCCCCCAGCAAATTCTTCAGACGTTAAAGCACATCTGGAGACCTGACCCTGCAGAAGATATTAGTTCTTTTTCTTCACCACCCACATCTGAAGGGGTGGCAAAGAGTTCATCACTCTACGAGCTCCATATGAGAATGGTGGCATAGAAGCCAATCCATTTCGTTTCACACAAGAGGGGTTAGTGTAAGCATATGAATAAGCAGAGAAATTCTTCGAGGACTTATGAACATAATGGTTTGAAGAATAATGCACATATTCATAGCCCTTAGCTCTACCCTGCGAAAAAGAGTTGTTAGCATGATGATAATCATATGAGGACTTTGATCCTTTTGAGGAATTTGATCCATGTGAGGAATTTGGTCCGTATGAGGACTTGGATCCATATGAAGAGTTTGATCTGAGGTTCCTATTCTTCACAGGCGGTGTCATGAGGACATTCACCTGAAGACTTTCAAGGCACTTTTTGGGAGCCCAGATTTTCTTCATAGGAGAACCGTTCCTGCAGTTAGTGCCAACATATCTAGCAAATACTTCACCATTCTGATTTTTGAACAGTTTATAGTTGGAGTCAAATGACTCATCGGAAGAATGAGGAGATTCACATGTAAAGCGGATAAGTTAGATGGATTAACTTGAGGTCCCTTTGCAGCAACCCATGAGGTTTGGGTACCGCTCGGGCTTCCAATATGTTCCATCAAGCATTGAGTTTCCTCTCAAAGGCAATACCCTCTTTCCTAGGGTTCTGTTGAGGATTTGCTTTTAAGCACATCACAAAGAGTCGATGCCCTTTGAAGCTTTTGTACATGCTCATCATGTACAATTCCTTCAGCCCTGCATCGTCAAGTGATACTAGCAATGTCCTCGATGAGGAAATAATGATAGCACAGCAGGAGAAGAATTTGTAACAATTGAAGCATTTGAACATTCGGTGAAGAATTAGCGATTCACGCTCAATGCACTTTAAGCATGGAGGAACAAATTCTTCCTGAGCCGCGCTGATTTGTTGAGCAAGTAATGAATCGCGCTCCTTCTGAAGATCTTCATAACTCACTCTTAGCTTCTCAAGATCTTGCTTTCTTTGAAGAAATTCATAAGAAAGCTTCTCATGATCAGACAAGAGAGTGTTATGATGACCTTGAAGGTTGTCAAACCTAGACTGAAGTCTTTGAAGATTTTCAGTCAGGGCTTTAGTGCGATCCATTTCTTCACCGAACATATCATCACTTTTGTCTAGCATGTTTTGAACCTTTTCGAAGGCCGTTTGTTGTTTAGTGGAAATGCAAACAAGTTTGGTATAACTAGGTTCAACATCATCATCAGATTCATCGTCACTAAACTCGGATGAGGAACATTCGGTTACCTTGACACCGTTTGCCATGAGGCATGGTGTAGAAGATGATGGATCTGGTTCAAAAGTCATCATTTTGAGAGATTAATTGAAGTCCTCAAACCAAGGATCATGACGGGTTCGATGACCTTCATAGACGTCAGAGATTCGGTCCCAGATAAGATTCGCATTGCAAAGATGCATAATGCGCTTGAATTCATCTCTGGATAGGCAGGAACAGATGATGTCCTTCTCCATGATGTCAAGTCGAGTGTACTTGCGAATGTCATCAGCGCCCGCCTTCTTGCATAGATCGGTAAGATCAATCTCAGTGATGGTCCACAGCTCGCTGCTCATTGCCATGAGGCGCTTCCTCATCATGGCCTTCCACTTGGGATAATCATGACGTCAAAGATAGGGCATGTCACTTTCTTCATACCTGCGGTTGACATAACTAAAACTCCAGGCGGTTAAACCAAAATCACACGTAACAAGGGAGTACCTCGCTCGATACCAATTGAAAGTCGTTATATCGACTAGAGGGGGTGAATAGGCGATTTTATGAATTCTTCACTGAGGAATTTGCCGGTGAGGAAATTCCTTAGCGAAGAACTACTTGCGGCGGAATAAGTACTCAAGAGTAAGCATAACAGAATACAAGCATGGTCATCATGATGAAATGAAGACAAGCACAGAGTACAGAAAGCGCAATCACATGATAACACAAGATGAAGACAAATAGACTGAAGAAATTGAACTGAGGAAATGGAGAAAGTCTTCAAACACAGATATGAACAAACACTCAACATAGTAATGAGGAAATGAAAGAGTTGAGGAAATAGAACCAGTAAGCTTGGTGAAGACAATGATTTGGTAGACCAGTTCCAACTGCTGTCTCAGTTGTACGTCTGGTTGGAGCGGCTGATTATTTAAACTCGAGGACACACAGTCCCGGACACCCAGTCGCTGAGCACGCAGCTCAGGACACCAAGTCCTCACAGTATTCTCCTTGAACTAAGGTCACACAGACCTCGTCCAATCACTCGTGGTAAGTCTTCAGGCGAATTCCAAAGCTTCACAGACTCGGTCACTCGGCGATCCACAATTCCTCTTGGATGCTCTAGACCATGACGCCTAACCTTCTAGAAGAAGCACGGTCTTCAAAGGTAACAAGCATCGGATCCACGCAGGATCAATCTCTTCAGTGATGCTCAATCACTTTGGGTATGTAGGTGTTTGGTTTTGGGTTTTCCTCACTCGATGATTTTCGCTCAAAGTCCTCGGAGGATGGGATGCTCTCAAATGACAAGTGTCAGTTTCTCTCGGAGCAGCCAACCAGCTAGTGGTTGTAGGGGGCGGCTATTTATAGCCTAGGGAGCAGCCCGACATGATAAGACATAAATACCCTTCAATGATATGACCGTTAGGTGGATAAGATATTTTGGAATAGCTGGCGAGCAGCACAGCAACGGTCGGAAATTTGACTCTCAAATTCCTCAGGGCTATCATGTTCCTCACTGTGTAGGCAATCCGCACTAGCGAATTCCTAACTCCTCAGTCAAAACAATTTCCTTAGTGACTAGAAAAACTTCGTCTCTGTCACTGAAGAAATTGACTGAACTATATGAGATTTCCAATGGCTTCACTCGAAGGGATTGGTAGGTGTAGGATTTTGAGTTGAGCATCACATGGAAATTTTTCCTTAGTATTGCCTTGACCCCCTTTAACAGTACGGTGTTTCCTATGACTCAAGAAAGGGAAAACGAAACTACGAAAAAAAAAGTCTTCACGTTTCATGTTCCTCAAATGAATACCAAGTCTTCAAGGTCACACCAATTTCTTCACTTTCAAAGTCTTCAGAATACCAAAGTCTTCAGTCGAAGAACTTCATTTTTAGGGGTCGACTTTCTCTGTAAATATCAAACTCCTCATAGACTTATAGACATGTGTACACTCATAAACACATTAGTCCCTTAACCTATAAGTCTTCAATACACCAAAATCACTAAAGGGGAACTAGATGCACTTACAAAATGCCTCCTTATTACGCGCAAAATAATGATTCCTCCACCTGACATCAGGGACCCACCAAAAGGGCCTCTGTATTTCACGAAAAAAATGTTACTGCCGCTGACAGCTTGGACCCACCAGCTATATCTTCGCACGCAAGGAAGTGCCTCCTTATTACGCACAAAAAGATGAAAACTCCCCCTGTTAGCTGGGACCCAGTATAGTGGCAGGCTGGCTTGTGGGCCTACTAAGTTGACAGGGACGGAGGGCTTTGTCAACTTAGTCAATATGCACGATTCTACATCTAGTGACCGTATGATGTCCATCCAACGGCCGTAGTGCTTCTTCAACCTCTGGTCTTCTTGCTCCAGCCGCCCAAACCAGCGCCGATCGTGCCTCGTGCTCCTGCCTCCCGTGGCCGGCTGTGATGCGGTGGAGGCCTCACCGCCCCCTACTACTCCCACCGCTGGCGGGACATCCTCTACTCACCCACACCCCTGTTATTCTGCGGCGACGGCAGCCTCACACCGCAGTGAACCAGTGAACCCTCGTACTCCTCTACGCGTGGGCATCCACTGTCGCGTCTTCCCTGGCTCCGCGTCGTCCCCTTCCTAGGCCTCTCCTTCGTCCACCGCCCTGGTGCTCTCGGCGCGGTGTGGTCAACGTGGTAAAGGAATGGCTTCCATCGGACATGGACTGTACGTGGAGAGGCTGACAGCTGGGTCCACGGCCGCAGCAAGGAAGTGCCTCCTTATTACGTGCAAAATAATTATTTCTCCACCTGACAGCGGGGACCCACCGAATGGGCCACCGTATTTCGCTAAAAAAACGTTTGCTCCTGACTACTGGGACCCACCAGCTACATCTTCGCACGCAAGGAAGTGCGTCCGGGCAAAAAAAAACAATTCGCCCCCTGACTACTAGGACCCACCAGCTACATCTTCGCACGCAAGGAAGTGCGTCCGGGCAAAAAAACGATTCACCCCCTGACTGCTGGGACCCACCAGCTACATCTTCGCAGCAAGGAAGTGCTCGATACGGGACCCACCTGGTCAAGCGCACGAAGCGTTGTCATTCTGGTCGCGAACGTACGCGTACATATATACCGGTGGATGTAGAGGCACGCACGCGTGTCGTAGTAGAGGCGTAAGTGTCGAGTAGAGGCGCGCATGTAGCATGTACACGCATATACAACGCCAGGATGCAAGAAAGAAAATACGCCACGTATGTGTACATACGGGCGGGTCTCAACGCCTACACGCGACACGCACGGCCGGGCTCGTACATGGCTGGGTCGGAACGGAGAAACAGCATCGTCGTCATGTTCATGGGGAGGCAACGGAATGCGACGTGTTCATGGGGAGGCAACGGAATGCGTCGTGTTCATGGGGAGGCAACAGAATGCCTCGTGTTCATCGGGAGGCAACGGAACGCGTGGGAGCCAACCGGCTGGGTCGGAACGGAATGCGGGGTCGTGTTCATCGGGAGGGCTTGGACGGAACAGGCGATGGAAACGAGGCCTGGCGTACCGCACAATGGAGGATACAGACCTCCTATGTTCGGAACGGGGTACTGTTGATCGGGAGGGGTGTGGCGTACCGCAAAACGGAGGAAACGGACCTCCTACGGTCAAAACGGGGTCCTGTTGATCAGGAGGGGTGTGGCATACCGCAAAACGGATGAAACGGACCTCCTACGGTCGAAACGAGGGTCATGTTGATCGGGAGGGGTGTGGCATACCGCAAAACGGACGAAACGGACTTGTGTTGGAGCGCTACGGTCAAAACGGGGGTCCTGTTCATTGGGAGGGGTGTGGCGTAACGCAAAACGGGACTCCACGGCATACTGTTCATCTCCACCGTCGACCTCCTCCAGCCTCCACGGGCTCCTGTTCATCCAGCCTCCACCATGCGCTACTCCACCGGCTACTGTTCAACCACCCCTCCACCGTCTACTGTTCATCCAGCCCTCCACACCACGGGGTCCTGTTCAACCACCCTCCACCGTCTACTGTTCATCCAGCCCTCCACACCACGGGGTCCTGTTCAACCAACCCTCCACGGGAACCCCTCCACCGTCTACTGTTCATCCAGGCCTCCACCACACCACGGGGTCATGTTCATCCGGAGGGAACGCCACCGCCACTGCTCATCCAACCCCCTCCCCGCAACGCCACTGCTCATCCAATCGATCGGCTTCGATTAGAAGCAGAGCGGCGAATTGCTCGATCGGGTTGATTAACAGCCATCGATCGATCGCTCGGTTCAAGAACGCGTAGCCTGCGATTGCAATCGCCGGGTTGATTAGAGCCCAACGCCGCACACACGCCACAGACGTAATGAGAGAAACGCGCATCACTCGGGCCCCGACCACCCACCGTAACCGGGGACTCCCCGATATTTTCCGCGCCCTCGCTTCTACCATGGTTTTTTCCGTCATGGACGACCCAAATAATGTCATGCAGCTGTGTCTCGCCCGCCTGTGACGAAAAGCCCATTTTTCATCATGATTTTTGTCATAGAAGTAGGAGCCCACCACATCTATGATGATACCGGGTTTTGTTACAATTATCGTCATAGAAGTGTCATATGTATGACAGGAAAAAAATTCGTTTAGCCCAAAATGTCACGGATATGTCTTTTTTTTGTAGTGTTAGGTCCAGACTTGGGCTTCTTCATTCGAGCAACAACTTGCTTGCCATTCTTCTTGAAGTTCTCTTTCTTCCCTTTGCCCCTTTTCTTGAAACTAGTGGTCTTGTTAATCATCAACACTTGATGCTCTTTCTTGATTTCTACCTTCATCAATTTCATTATCATGAAAAGCTCGGGAATCATTTTCGTTATCCCTTGCATACTATAGTTCATCACGAACTTCTACTAACTTGGTGATGGTGACTAGAGAATTATGTCAACCACTATTTTATCTAGAAGATTAACTCCCACTTGATTCAAGCGATTGTAGTACCCAGACAATTTGAGCACATGCTCACTGCTTGAGTTATTCTCCTCCATCTTTTAGCTATAGAACTTGTTGGAGACTTCATATCTCTCAACTCGGGTATTTGCTTGAAATATTAACTTCAACTCCTGGAACATCTCATATGGTCCATGACATTCAAAACGTCTTTGAAGTCCTGGTTCTAAGCCGTTTAAGCATGGTGCACTAAACTATCAAGTAGTCATCATATTAAGCTAGCCAAACGTTCATAACGTCTGCATCTGCTCCTGCAATAGGTCTGTCACCTAGCGGTGCATGAAGGACATAATTCTACTGTGCAGCAATGAGGAAAATCCTCAGATCACGGATCCAATCCGTATCATTACTACTAACATCTTTCAACTTAGTTTTCTCTAGGATCATATCAAAAATAAAACAGGGGAGCTAAACGCGAGCAATTGATCTACATCATAGATATGAAAATACTACCAGGACTAAGTTCATGATAAATTAAAGTTCAATTAATCATATTACTTAAGAACTCCAACTTAGATAGACATCCCTCTAATCATCTAAGTGATCACGTGATCCAAATCAACTAAACCATAACCGATCATCACATGAAATGGAGTAGCTTTCAATGGTGAACATCACTATGTTGATCATATCTACTATATGATTCACGCTCGACCTTTCAGTCTTAGTGTTTCGAGGCCATATCTGCATATGCTAGGCTCGTCAAGTTTAACCTGAGTATTCTGCGTGTGCAAAACTGGCTTGCACCCGTTGTAGATGGACGTAGAGATTATCACACCCGATCATCACGTGGTGTCTGGGCACGACGAACTTTGGCAACGGTGCATACTCAGGGAGAACACTTTTATCTTGAAATTTAGTGAGAGATCATCTTATAATGCTATCGTCAATCAAAGCAAGATAAGATGCATAAAAGATAAACATCACATGCAATCAAAATATGTGACATGATATGGCCATGATCATCTTGCGCCTTTGATATCCATCTCCAAAGAACCGTCATGATCTCCATCGTCACCGGCATGACATCATGATCTCCATCATCTTGATCTATATCAATGTGTCGTCACATGGTCGTCTCGCCAACTATTGCTCTTCCAACTATTGCTATCGCATAGCGATAAAGTGAAGCAATTATTTGGCGCTTGCATCTTATGCAATAAAGAGACAACCATAAGGCTTCTGCCAGTTGCCGATAATTTCAACAAAACATGATCATCTCATACAACAACTTATATCTCATCGCGTCTTGACCATATCACATCACAACATGCCCTGCAAAAACAAGTTAGACGTCCTCTACTTTGTTGTTGCAAGTTTTACGTGGCTGCTACGGGCTGAGCAAGAACCGTTCTTACCTACGCATCAAAACCACAACGATAGTTCATCAAGTTAGTGCAGTTTTAACCTTCTCAAGGACCGGGCGTAGCCACACTCGGTTCAACTAAAGTCGGAGAAACTGATACCCGCCAGCCACCTGTGTGCAAAGCACGTCGGTAGAACCAGTCTCGCGTAAGCGTACGCGTAATGTCGGTCCGGGCCGCTTCATCCAACAATACCGCCGAACCGAAGTATGACATGCTGGTAAGCAGTATGACTTGTATCGCCCACAACTCACTTGTGTTCTACTCGTGCATATAACATCAATGCATAAAACCTGGCTCGGATGCCACTGTTGGGGAACGTAGTAATTTCAAAAAAAAATTCCTACGCACACATAAGATCATGGTGATGAATAGCAACGAGAGGGGAGAGTGTTGTCTACATACCCTCGTAGACCGAAAGCGGAAGCGTTAGCACAACGCGGTTGATGTAGTCGTACGTCTTCACGATCCGACTGATCAAGTACCGAACGCATGTCACCTCCGAGTTTAGCACACGTTCAGCCCGATGACGTCCCTCAAACTCCGATCCAGCCGAGTGTTGAGGGAGAGTTTTGTCAGCATGACAGCGTCGTGACGATGATGATGTTCTACCGACGCAGGGCTTCGCCTAAGCACCACTACAGTATTATCGAGGTGTTCTATGGTGGAGGGGGCACCGCAGACGGCTAAAAGATCAACTGATCAATTGTTGTGTCTATGGGGTGCCCCCCTTCTCCGTATATAAAGGGGGGAGGAGGAGAGGGCCGGCCAAGGGGAGGAGGCGCGCCCAAGGGGGGCAATCCTACCCCAAGTAGGATTCCCCCCTCTTTCCTAGTCCAAGTAGGAGAGGGGAAGGAAGGGAAGGAGAAGGAGAAGGAAGGAGAGGGAGGAAAAATTAGGAAAGGGGGCCCGCCCCCTAGTCCAATTCGGTTTGGGCTAGGGGGGCCGCGCGCCCTGCCTCCTCTTTTCCACCACTTGGCCCATGAGGCCCATTGCTTCTTCCTCGTATTCCCGTAACTCTCCAGTACCCCCGAAAATATCCGAATTACTCGGAACCTTTCCGATGTTCGAATATAATCGTCCAATATATCGATCTTTACGTCTCGACCATTTCGAGACTCCTCGTCATGTCCCCGATCTCATCCGGGACTCTGAACTACCTTCGGTACATCAAATCACATAAACTCATAATACAATCGTCATCGAACTTTAAGCGTGCGGACCCTACGGGTTCGAGAACTATGTAGACATGACCGAGACACGTCTCCGGTCAATAACCAATAGCGGAACCTGGATGCTCTCATTGGCTCCCACATATTATATGAAGATCTTTGTCGGTCAAACCGCATAACAACATACGTTGTTCCCTTTGTCATCGGTATGTTACTTGCCCGAGATTCGATCGTCGGTATCTAAATACCTAGTGCAATCTCGTTACCGGCAAGTCTCCTTACTCGTTCTGTAATTCATCATCCCGCAACTAACTCATTAGTTGCAATGCTTGCAAGGATTATAGTGATGTGCATTACCGAGTGGGCCCAGAGATACCTCTGCGACAATCGGAGTGACAAATCCTAATCTCGAAATACGCCAACCCAACAAGTATCTTCGGAGACACCTGTAGAGCACCTTTATAATCACCCAGTTACGTTGTGATGTTTGGTAGCACACAAAGTGTTCGTCCGGTAAACGGGAGTTGCATAATCTCATAGTCATAGGAACATGTATAAGTCATGAAGAAAGCAATAGCAACATACTAAAACGATCAATCAAGTGCTAAGCTAACGGAATGGGTCAAGTCAATCACATCATTCTTCTAATGATGTGATCCCGTTAATCAAATGACAACTCATGTCCATGGCTAGGAAACTCAACCATCTTCGATTAACGAGCTAGTCAAGTAGAGGCATACTAGTGACACTCGGTTTGTCTATGTATTCACACATGCACTAAGTTTCCGGTTAATACAATTCTAGCATGAATAATAAACATTTATCATGATATAAGGAAATAAATAATAACTTTATTATTGCCTCTAGGGCATATTTCCTTCACTAAGCATCCACCCCTTCCCCCGGCGGATGTGATTCACCGGGATGTTAGAGATGTGGCCATAGTGGTTTTGTGCGAGAGAGTGTGAAGAGAGCAACCCCAGCAAGCAACCGTGTAGGCTCGTCCTGCCTATGTATACAGTGGAGCGGTTTCCTTTTCTCTCCATATGAACCTATTTATATTGCATACGTGCCACTGAAGAAAAAAAACTTTATTTATAAATGAAGCGGCACCTACTACTCGTTCTCCTATAAATCTTGCGGTTGGCATCTCCAAAATATTAACCTTGCGATTGGCTCTTCGCCTCTTTGGGAAGTCGAGCAATAATAGTACTTCAGTATATATCGTTTTGGCTATATGAAACCGAATGAATTGTTGCACGTCCACCACATGGGCGAGGGTCAAGGGGTGAGGGAGAGTGCGTACTATTACGTCCGTTCCAATATGGACTACATACGGAGCAAAATAAGTGAATCTACACTCTAAAATACGTCTATATACATCAATGTTTGGAGTATGTACTAGTAGTTCATATTGAAATCTACTAAAGGACATATATTCCAAACAATATGAAAAACTCTCTAACCAAGGTAGGGACGAGGAGTAAACGGAGGGAGTAGTAAAATTTTCTCCTCGTCCTGCGAGCCACCGCGTGCGTGGGCGAGGGAGCGGGCGTAAGGCGTAGTAATACTACCTCCGTCCTAGTTTATAGGTCACCTTTGTAGTTCATGCCAAATTTTTACCAAATATTTAGCTAACAAAATGTTAATGCATGTCAAAAAAATTATATCATTGGATTCATATTTCAACATAGTTTTCAATGATATAATTTTTTGTAACATGCACGAACGTTTTGTTAGTTCAACCTATAGTCAAAATTTGGCACAATATACAATGGGGACCAATAAACCAATATACAATGAGTAGTACTAAGCAAGCTTCACCTCGTCTTGCGAGCCACCGCGCCCGTGGGCGGGGGAGACGGCATACTAAGCAAGCTTCTCCTCGTTCTGCGAGTTGACGGGACACATCAAAAGTAATACGTACAGAGCATCTCGAGTGTATAGAACCTTGCCTCTAAGGTAGGCCCCACATGGTTTGCCTCTTTTTTAACATAACGCGTCAAGTCGCAATTTGTTTGTCCACCCTTGGTAGACGATCCTCCATCAAGTGGACAACTAGTACACGTGTCAAATTACCACGTGGGCTGCCTTTTCGTATAGAAATGAGCTCCACCGTGTACCCGCGCGAGTGTGGTTGGGAAAGTGACGGGAGTACGTGCGCCATGCGTGCACCTCTTCTCTTCGTGCACGCCCCCCACCTACGTGGGTGTGTGTGAGAGAGATACAAACCTAGAAAGATGGCGTGTGCGTTCATGAGTGTTTTTTGTTTGGGGGGGGTGTGATTTCGTGAATGTATCTGTGGGAATATGTGTCAATGACATCTCAAACAAAATTTTGCATGCAATGTGTGTGAAATAGAGGCCTATCCATATCATATATAGAGGGGTGATCCACGAGAAGAGAGGGAGGGTGTCATAGATATCGATAGAGTCGAAGAGAGGATCAAGTGGGTGGGTACGAGATCGATGAAGAGAGCCATCGAAATTGTGTGTGTGCAACTCAAAGATATATGGCGAGTGACCTACCGGAACGTCATAGGGCACAGGGAAAGTTCGTGTGTGGCAGGGAGACATGACTAGAGCACTCGATGTATTGGTGTGTGTGTGGAGGGGTGGGGGTGGGGGCATGGGAGAGGCAGAGGCCTAACTAGAGAGGTAGAACGACTCGTATATGTGTTGAGAAGGACAGACCCAGCTATGTCTTGAGTGAGAGCGGTTGACATCCATACATAACTGAAGGACGGGAAAAAGGTTGGGACAGAGAGAGAGAGAGAGAGCAGAGAGAGAGGGAGAGGGGTAGAATGCTGGATGGGTGATGGATTTGCTTCTCGAAGATGGTGGGAGAGGCCCACTAGACAAACTGAGGGTAGAACTGCAATATTATCAATAAGTGTGGCGATGTGTTTCTGTGTGCGCCTGTGCGTGATAGATCTGTCGGGACGCATGCATGGATGATGAAGAGGAACCATGTGTTTGGTAAGAAAACCTAACTAGATCGGTAGATCAATTGTTGTTTGTCGGGGGAAGGGGGAGACATAACTAATGAGGTAGATCGATCGACGCGTGGGGAAAAACGAGTTATAAGGACCTAGATAGCTATATGTATAGCGGGAGATCAGTCAGTGTACATCCATTTGTTAGAGTCAAATAAGGCCCAGCGAGATGGATAGACAGAGAGAATGGAGCTAGGAGGTGGTGCGAGAGGCCGAGCTACTAGCTAGATAGGGGAGGAGTGTGTGGTTGTGAGATCGATGAAAAGAGGGGCGAGATTTTACACGTGTGTGGGACCGTATGAGAGACATGAGGCATGGACACAAAAAGGAGGATATGGAAGGTGTGTGTGTATGTTGTAGGGAGACATCGCTGGAGAGGTTTATCGATCAGTGTGTGTTGGAAAGGAGTTGTGGAGACTGTGGGAGAATGACCTAAAGAAAAAAATGAATGTGCGTGATGGATAGAATGTTGAGGGAGGGGGAGGGCGAGGAGGGCGTGTGCGTGCACGAGAGAAAGTTAGTGCTAGCTACAAAGGTTAGAGGATTGTGTAGGTGTAAGAGACTAACAAAGATCATAATTTGATACGAAAGTGGATTCATATATTTGAATAGGAGATCATAGTGTTATAAACATATGCATGCATGAATATAGCGGTGATACGCGTGCTATGGTTTTGCACATGTTATACCATAATGTGATAATGCATGGAGTTTGCAACTCGCGGCTAAATGTCGAACAATCTAAACCATACTATACATCGAACAATCTCACATTTTATTTGAATTTGTGATAATGTGTGACGTTTGCAGCTTACAACTAAATATTGAACAATCTGAACAATACTATATATCAAACAATCTCACATTTTATTTGAATTTGTGGTAATGTGTGGTGTTTGCAACTCACATCGAAATAATTGTAGGCGTAGGGGGCGGGGCACCATACATTATGTGATAAACAGATTATACATATGAGACATGGTTTAGATTATGAAGATCTAGCTAGAGCTTGAAATGTACTGTGATTTGAAAACAACATAAAGTGGATTCAAAAAATCGAGTTCGAGTTCATATCTAACTCGAGAGTAATCATGTGGTGTGCTGTGAAGATAATACACAAATGATGGTTTAACTTGACAATAATGATGATTGTAGATCTTATTAAAATAGAGAAACAAATTCAAATGGTTTGAGTTCACAACAATCATTATTGTAGATCTTATTCAAATAGAGAAATTTTAGTTCATATTGAAGCGGTAGTATATATGTTTGGAATGTACTAAAATGTTCATTTGAGTAGCAGGTTGCATGCATTATACACGTAGCAAAATATTTTAATTGAACATAACATGAATTCAAAGTTTTGAATGACATTTGTAGTGCGAATTGATTTGGTACAGTACACGGGACTAGACTCTCTTGTGTGTTGCGAATTGATTTCTTTTTGTTTTTTAGTCGAGGGAAGTGTGAATTGATTTGGTACGGTACACGTTAGGCTTGTCCGGAAATTTCAACCCGCGCCTTGTTATCCCGAAATATTTAAGATATATCTTTGTCTCGTTGTGCTCCGACAACTCCCTCCATCTCAACCTGCACCTTGCTATTCCGAAATTACAATGCGCGCGAAAACTCCCACCTCCTGTGAAATCCCGACACGCGAAATGCCCGTGATACCCCTGAACCAAAAGAACCGTCTAGGTCAAATCGGTGGGGGTACTTTCGTAACTTAACCCACATTTCGGACAAGCGCGTCCCTAAGCCATGGTTCCACACTCCCATCCCATCCGCCCACCCATTCGTACACCGAGGCCGCGAAAACCCGCGAAGCCCCACACCCTCCTCCGTCCGGCACCCAGCCGGAGCCTCTTCCCCGATGATGTCGTCCACAGCAACACCTCGACGTCCCTCATCCATCGTACCGGATGAGGATCCGTCATCGATCTCGTCTCCCGCCGGTTCAGCCACCTCGACCTCCACCTCCAAGGAGCTTCCCCGACATTCCCCTCGTCTTTCACGCCACCTCCATTCCCACACCGCCGTCTTCACTTGCACCATCGGAAGAGCATCATCATCACTGTTTCCTCGGATGAAGCTGAGGCCTAATCGGTGCCACCAAAGAGGTTGTACACTAATCGCCGCATTTTCTTCTTGATTCAATCTCACGGTGCTGCCGGCGCTCAGTCCCGAGCCGACACGGCACGGCTTCATCCACGGCGGCGGCGCCGGCCACTTCCTCCACGACATCGCTCCCTCGGCGGCGACATCTACATCAGTAGGAGCTGCTGCTGCATTAGCTCTCGCTCGCACTGCTGCTCTTCTCTTTCTCTTGGCCCCCTGCTTGATCTACTCTTGCTATTGCTCTTTCTCTTGCTCGTGTTGCTGCTCTCGCTCTTGCTCTTGCTTGCGATGTTGCTCCGATTTAGCTAAACTTCAGTCGACTGAATCGACTTTTGGGCCAGTCGATTTTCAGGGGGTGGGGGGCTCGCCGGAGTTAAGGAAGAACCGGCCACAGTGGGGAGGGGGGCTCACCGAAGAGGTACCCTACTATCTCTCTTAGGGTTCAGGGTGGGGCGGTGGTGGGGTGGTGGCATGGGGATCACCGGAGAAAAAACTCGGCACGAGGGGGGGGCTAGAGGGATGGTCGGGGCGGCGGCAGACCGGCGGTGGGGAGTAGTTTCGGGGCGGGCGGTGCAGCGCACCGCCAGCCGCGGGCGGCGGGGGCGGCTGTTTGGCCGATGGTGGCTGGCGGCTCAGGGGTTGGAGGTTGAAGATGAATTGTAGGCCCTTGATTTCGTATCCAACGGCTGGAAAATTGACTGGCCAGAGATGAAAAAGTCAGTCGACTGATGTGTAGCCTCACCCGATGCTGCTACACGACCAGCTGCCCCGGCTCTCGCACGTGCTGCTACTGCTGCTCCTGCTTTTCTGGTACTGGTGCGTTCAGTTTCGACATTACAATTCAGTTTCGACAGCAAAATTCAGTTTCGGCAGTTAAATTCAGTTTCGACAGTTAAGTTCAGAGATGAGCGGCTGATGTATTTTACATCTAGCACTTTGTGGTTATGTATTGGAGATGCTATTAGAATTCCACTCAGGTTAACGTTGTCTCTCCTGTCCTGCTTCAGCCTCGGCGTCGTACAACTCACCAGAGCTACTCCAATGACGAAACCCTCCGTCACAACAGAGCAGTACCCCGGGCTCCATCTCAAGACGCCTAAGATCTTCTTCCCCTCCTCCGACAGCCAAGTCAGCTGGATCATCCTCACCGACCAACCCAATCACGCTGAGATCGACATGGCTTCGCCAAAGAGGTTGTACACTTGTTGCATCTCTTTTTTACTCTACATGTTATATATATTTTCCACTGAGCACACGCAATAACGTGAAATACGATTAGTTTCTCCTACTATATGACAAGCAGTGAGGTACCAGGCAACTTAGCTAACCATGATGGACTCTCTTGAACGCCATCATTATTTATCTCTGCGCGTTTGAGTTGTGCATTTGTCGATGGGCCTGGGAGTTGAGCTAGTAGGGCAGTGGCCTGGGTTCAAAGTAGTAGAAGTAGCACAAAAACATTTTTTGAGTGTAGGCTTTTCCTTGCTCAAGCCTTCCTGCTAGAATCGCCAGTGCTTGAAAGGAAAAGTGAAGGAAAAACATAGGAATTGGAAAGTTACCTATGGTACTACTATTCATGCATTTGGTTCAAAGGAATGGCGCAAAGGAAAACTGTAGGATTTGTTCCTTTAGTGTCTCCTTGAAAGAAAAACCGTAGGAATTTTAATATCCACTTGTCATCCTTTTCAAATTCCTATTCATGTAGCACAAGTCTAAGAGATAGTAGCATAATAGCATTATAATCGTACATTTCCTTATGTTTGACTTAATCTCACCATGCTTCTTTGCATCCTGTGATCTTCCAATTCTTGTGAACCAAACACCCAGATTGGCAGAAATCCTGTGTTTTTAAATTCTTTGTTTTGCACGTGCATTCCTATCCTATTACTGTGTATTTCCTATCTCTGTGTTGTTAGAATCCTCCAATTCAAACGAGGCCTTACAGAATTACTTCTCTTACAGATAGTTGTCAAAGAAAACCTTGTGTGGTTTGTCCCGCTCCTGCTGCACCGTCGTCCACCCTACCTCAGCTGCTCCAATGACAGAAGGGTCTAGCACAACAGGGATCCGGCCTCCAGACTATCTTTCGCCGCCTCAGATCTTCTTCCCCGTCGCTGGCAGCCATGAAAACTGCATTACCATCATCAACTGGGCAGATGACCTCGAGGACTACACGGGTCCGCAAGAGAGGTCGCACTCTTTCGTGTCTGCTTACGTATTACATGCTTATCGTCCTGTTCACCGATTAGACTCTGAGTCAGCTCCAAACTAATGGTCAAACTTGAGTTTTTAAATGGTTGTGGGGTACATATCGGGGCCGCAATCAATATTATCTATCTACTATCTAGTTAATCTCTGGTTTCTACTATGAGTTTCATGTTGGGTGGGAAACAAACAGTAAAGAAGCCATTATCTGTATTTTTTAACTGAAGCCATTATCGTCCTGCTAACATTGGTTTTGGGTCTACCCACAGGTTGCTACCATCACTTTGGATTTTTGCATGCACTCCTTACATAATCTCACTATGTTTTATTCCTATGCATGTTAGTTATTGTACACAATGGAACTGAACATGTAGAGCAAAAGAGACAAGCCTTGCATGGCAATAAAGTTTCATGCAGACGTTGCTACATGGTAGGCGCAAAGGCAGCCCCCTCCACCCATTTCGGATTGTAATCACTACAAAAAAGACACATCCATGACATTTTGGGCCGAACGAAAAAAAATTCTGTCATACATATGACACTTCTATGACGATAATTGTGACAAAACCCGATATCATCATAGATGTGGTGGGCTCCTACTTCTATGACAAAAAATCATGACAGAAAATGGGCTTTTCGTCCTGGGCGGGCCGAAGACGCAGCTGCATGACATTCTTTGGGCCGTCCATGACGGAAAAACCGTGGTAGAAGCGAGGGCGAGGAAAATTTCGGCGAGTTCCCGGTTACGATGGGAGGTCGGGGCCGAGCGATGCGTGTTTCTCTCGTACACGTATGCGCGTGTGTGCGAGGCGTTGGCTCTAACTGAACCTGAGCGAGGTGTTGGGCTCTAACTGAACCCGAGCTATTGCACTGCAGGATACGCGTTACTGAACCCGAGCGATCGATCCATGGCTGTTAACTGAGCCCGATCGAGCGATTCCTTCACTACTGCTGTTAATCGAAGCCGATCGATTGGATGAGCAAAGTGGCGTTGCGGGGGGTTGGATGAATAGTGAGTGGTGGCGTTGCCTCGGATAAACAGGACCCGTGGTGTGGTGGAGGGTTGGATGAACAGTGACGGTGGAGGGGTGCCCGTGGAGGGTGGATGAATAGGACCGCATGGTGTGGAGGGCTGGATGAGCATGAGCGGTGGAGGGGTGCCCGTGGAGGGTGGTTGAACAGGACCCGTGGTGTGGAGGGCTGGATGAGCAGTGGACGGTGGAGGGTGGTTGAACAAGAGCTGATGGAGTAGCGCGGTGGAGGCTGGATGAACAGGAGCCTGGAGGCTGGAGGAGGTTGACGGTGGAGATGAACAGTATCTCGTGGAGTCCCGTTTTGCGATACGCCACACCCCTCCCGATGAACAGGACCCCCTTTTGACCGTAGCACTCCAACACAAGTCCGTTTCGTCCGTTTTGCGGTACGCCACACCCCTCCCGATCAACAGGATCCCCGTTTCGACCGTAGGAGGTCCGTTTCCTCAGTTTTGCGGTACGCCAGACCCCTCCCGATGAACAGGATCCCGTTTCGAATGTGGCCTGTCGGACACAAGGCCGTTTCCTCCGTTGCATGGTACGCCAGGCCTCGTTTCCATCGCCTGTTCTGTCCAAGCCCTCCCAATGAACACAACCACGCATTCCGTTCCGACCCAGCCAGTTGGCTCCCGCGCGTTCCGTTGCCTCCCGATGAACACGACGCATTCCGTTGCCTCCCCATGAACACGACGCATTCCGTTGCCTCCCCATGAACACGACGACGACGCTGTTTCTCCGTTCCGACCCAGCCATGTCAACGAGCCCTCGCCGTACGTATGCGCGAGTAGGCGTTCGAGACCCCTCCCGTATGTACACATACGTGGCCGTATTTTCTTTCTTGCACCCTGGCCGCTGTACGTACGTGTAGATGCTACGTGTGCACCTCTACTACGACACGTGCGCGCCTCTACATCCACCAGTATATATCTACATACACGTTCGTGACCAGAATGACAACGCTACGTACGCTTCGACCAGGTGGGTCCCGACTGTCAGGCACTTCCTTGCGTGCGAAGATGTAGCTGGTGGGTCCCAGCAGTCAGGGGGCGAATTGTTTTTTTTTTGCCCGGACGCACTTCCTTGCGTGCGAAGGTGTAGCTAGTGGGTCCCAGCAGTCAGGGAGGAAATGTTTTTTCGCGAAATACGGTGGCCCGTCCGGTGGGTCCCCGCTGTCAGGTGGAGGAATAATTATTTTGCACGTAATAAGGAGGCACTTCCTTGCTGCGGCCGTGGACCCAGCTGTCAGCCTCTCCACGTACAGTCCATGTCCGATGGAAGCCGTTCCTTGACCACGTTGACCAAGCCGCACCGAGAGCACCAGGGCGGTGGACGATGGCGAGGCCTAGGAAGGGGACGACGCGGAGCCGGGGAAGACGCGGCAGTGGATGCCCATGCGTAGAGGAGTACGAGGGTTCACTGGTTCGCTGCGGTGTGAGGCTGCCGTCGCCGCAGAATAACAGGGGGTGTGGATGAGTAGAGGGATGGGCTGGCCAGCGGTGGGAGTAGTAGGGGCCGGTGAGGCCTCCGCCGCATCGCAGCCAGCCACGGGAGGCAGGAGCACGAGGCATGACCGGCGCTGGTTTGGGCGGCTGGAGCAAGAAGACCAGAGGTTGAAGAAGCACTACGGCCGTTGGATGGACATCGTACGGTCACTGGAGCTAGAATCGTGCATATTGACTAAGTTGACAAAGCCCTCCGTCCCCATGAACTTAGTAGGCCCACAAGTCAGCCTGCCACTATACTCGGTCCCAGCTAACAAGGGGGTATTCATTTTTTTTGTGCGTAATAAGGAGGCACTTCCTTGCGTGCGAAGATATAGCTGGTGGGTCCGAGCTGTCAGCGGCGGTAACGTTTTTTTCGCGAAATACAGAGGCCCTTTCGGTGGGTCCCTGATGTCAGGTGGAGGAATCATTATTTTGCGCGTAATAAGGAGGCATTTCCTTGCGTGCAGCCGTGGACCCAGTTGTCGGCCTCTCCACATACAGTCCACTTCAGATGCATGTCGGTCGTTGACCATGTTGACCAGGCCGCGCCGAGAGCACCAGGGCGGTGGACCATGGCGAGGCCTAGGAAGGGAATGACACGGAGGCAAGGAAGACTCGGCAGTTGTTTCCCACGCGGAGGGGAGTACGACTGTACGAGGGTTTACTGGTTCGTCTGCCGTCGCCGGAGAATAACAGCAGGTGTGGGTGAGTAGAGGATGGCTAGGCCAGCGATGGGAGTACGGTGGGGTGGTGAGGCTGTGCGGCAAGACAGCTGGCCATGAGGAGGAGGGAGCAGTAGTCCCTTGGCGCTTGTTTGAGCGGCCGAGCAGGAAGAGCAGAGATTGAAGAAGACGACGGCCGTTGGATGGACATCCAACGATCCTTTGCTGTCGCCAACCTTTTTTAGGAAAGCCTCAAATCTGTGGAAAACAACATACAACCCATCTGCCATTATTTCTAATAATTTTCAGCCCATTTGCAAATTCTTAAGGTTTTTGGAGCCCATATTCTTTTGTTAGCATTACAGCCCATATTGTGGCCACGGTTAAAAATTATACTAAATTTTGCATATTTCAAAAGGGCGAACTGTTTTAATCCCAAATTTCGACTCACATTCAAACTGATTTTAAAAATGAATGTATATCAATATAAAATCCAAAAAATTCTCCACGCATAAAAATTAATGTAATTTAAAATCTTGAAATGAAAAAAGATATTTGAAACTAATTGCGGTTTGATGTGTTTTAAAATGTACAGCCCATTTCTCATTCTTGATGGGCCATTTTCTCGCCAATTAATGAAAGCTCTCCTCGTCTTGAAAGATTTGCAGCCCAACAGCCCGACAAAGAGACTTACTTGGCAAATCACAAAAAAACTGGGTTGTGGCCGTGGACCCAGCTGTCAGCCTCTCCACGTACAGTACTCTTCCGATGAAAGTCGTTCCTTGACCACGTTGACCACGCCGTGCGGAGAGCACCACGGCGGTGGACGACGGCGAGGCCTAGAAAGGGGACGACGCAGAGCCGGGGAAGACGCGGTAGTGGAAGCCAACGTGGAGAGGAGTACGAGGGTTCACTGGTTCGGCTGCGGTGTGAGGCTGCCGTCGCCGCAGGGCCTAGCCAGCGGTGGGAATAGTAGGGGCGGTGAGGCCTCCGCGGCAGCACAGCCGGCCACGGGAGGCAGGAGCATGCGGCATGACCGGCGCTGCTTTGGGCGGCTGGAGCAAGATAACCAGAGGTTGAAGAAGCACTACGGCCGTTGGATGGACATCGTACGGTCACTGGAGCTAGAATCGTTCATATTGACTAAGTTGACAAAGCCCTCCGTCCCTGTCAACTTAGTTGGCCCACAAGTCATCCTCCCACTATGGTGGGTCCCAGCTAGCAGGGGGGTATTCATTTTTTTGTGCGTAATAAGGAGGCACTTCCTTGCGTGCGAAGATATAGCTGGCGGGTCTGACATGTCAGCGGGGGGAACTTTTTTTCGCGAAATACAAAGGCCCTTCCGGTGTGTCCCGGCTGTCAGGTGGAGGAATCATTATTTTGCGCGTACAGTCCACGGCCGATGGATGTCGTTCATTGACCAAGTTGACCAGGCCGCGCCGAGAGCACCATGGCGGTGGACGACGGCGAGGCCTAGGAAGGGAACGACATGGAGCCGGGGAAGACTCGGCAATGGTTGCCCACGCGGTGGGGAGTACGAGGGTTTACTGGTCCAGCTGCCGTCGCCGGAAAATAACAGGAGGTGTGGGTGAGTAGAGGAATGGCATGGCCAGCAATGAAGTAGGGTGGGTGGTGCGGCCTGTGCGACAGCACAGTCGGCCACGGGAGGCGGGAGCAGGCAGTCCCACCGGAGCTGGTTTGGGCGGCTGGAGCAAGAAGATCAGATATTGAAGAAGCATCACGACCATTGGATTAACATCCAAGGGTCACTGCTGCTAGAATCGTTTGTGTACTAAGTTGACAAAGCCAAAGTACACGTCAACCTAGTAGACCCACAAGTCAGCCTCCAAATCTGTCCCAAACAACATACAGCCCGAAATTTCTAGCCAGATTCAAATTAATTTTAAATCTAAATATACCTTAATTTAAATTCAATGAAATTTTGCCCACACAAAATCAATGAAATTTAAAATATCAAAATCCGAAAGAAAACAGTATTTTGGAACTAATTGCCTGTTTGCTGTATTTTTTCATTTTACAGCCCATTTATTATTACTTATAGCCCATTTCTTATTACTTATAGCCCATTTTCTGGGCAAAATGCATCCCTCCTCGTCTTGAAAGATTTCCGGCCCAGCAGGGCGTAGAAAAGCAAGTAGGCCTACGTTGGTTATTCTGCAAAAAACAAAATAGCTGGCTAGCCATTTTCAGAAAGGAAAAAAACAAACTGGGCTGGTCATGTGCTAAACATATGAAATAAAAGCACAGGCTAGGCAGGCCACGGGTCCCGCACAACCCAGTTGATACCCTTCTCCGTCCCGAAAAAACAAAATTACTGCGCGCGCTGCTGGGTCCCTATTGTCATCCTCACCATGTACAGTCATCTCCTTATTCCTCTCGTTTTTTGACCATGTTGACAACACCGGAGGGCGGCGCCGCGGCGAGCGAACCAAGGCGGAGGACGATGGTGACGCCTCGGACGGGAACGAACAGGAGCTGGGGAAGATCACAGCCAGCCATGGGAGGCGGGAGCAGGCGGTCCCGCCGGCACTGGTTTGGCTTTGGCGGCTCGAGGAAGAAGAGACTGAAGAAACGCGACAGACGTTGAATGTCAATCCAACGGTCAAGGTTGGCACAATCGTTTGTTGACTAAGCGGACACCAAGTAGCATACTTTTTTATATATAGGAAGAAAATTGCGAGGAAAATGTGTTCGTCTGTCATCCTCCTCACAGGGAACGTTCGCCACATAAGTGACTAGCACCCTTGGTTTTCAACCGAGGGGTCTTGGGTTCGAGTCCCAGGAACTCTCAATTTTGTCCTCCTTCCTTCCTCGCAAAAAAAGGGAAAGAAAATCAAAGACTTCGGAAGGCGTACAGAACAAGCTAGTGTACTAGTAAAGAGACGTTGCCGAGTTTTAGAAAAAAGAAAGATGTGCTCCTGTAGCTGGTTCGAATCCAAACCTAGACTATGACTATATATGGTGCTATGCTACTCTGCAAGTAATGAAACTGACATATCCAACGGTCGCTTCTCCTCTTCTCTACTTACTCTGCCTAGCATCAGAAGCTCTGGCCGTAGCAACCATGTCCGCTGGCTGCTCGTCCACCTTCTCTTCAGCAGGCAACAACCAGATATGCGCCAAGTCGCCACCCATACCATCGCCTGTGGGTCTCATCACACCCTCGCCAGCACGCGCACCGCAGCCGATTGCTCATCGCAACCCGCTGCCGTTGGTGTGGTGGCACTGCTTCAAATCACGCAAAGTCATCCGTGGCGTCTCAACCACAATCCGCAACCCTGGCCGAGTCTTCTACAAATGCCCGAATCATGGGGTAATAATATGTTTAAGTGTTGTTCTGCTGCTTTCAGTTGCTGATTTTTTTAATAGTTTGGTTGATGATCTTCCAATTTGAGTCATGTAGAAAAGGGAAGATTCATGTGATTTGTATTTCTGGGAAGTTGCTGATGTGGGGGAATGCAACTACGCTGATTATTTGGGTAGCCGAGGAATCCCAATACCAGCAGGTTGGGGTGTTGGACAAGTAACTGAAGGAACGGCAGAAGAGGAAGATGTTGAACAGAAGGTTAAAGATGCAGTTCCTCTGATCATGGCCAAGCAACAGCTGCTGAACGGCCTTGACAACAATGAGGAGATGAAAGAGCTTGTGAAGATAATGGGCAAAATTGATGTGCTCTATAGGATGATTATCTCTTTATTTGCAGTGTATGTAGCACTCGTGATGTATTCAGTGGCTACGACATGAGCACTTTGCTGAAACTAGTAATGAATGAAACCTGTGTAGCGGGCTGGGCATAGTGTTGTGAACATCTAATGATTTCTATTAACGGAAATCAGGGGTATCCCCTTTTGCTCATATAAATAAACAAATATCAGAGGCCCTGTCAGGTCAGCTTTGTTCTCATTCGAAGACGTCGAGCAAATTGCAGTCCAACAGCAAACTATGTCTTCAAATTCAAGTTTCACAGCCAAATATGAGTACAACTAAACAACAATGTCATCATGTTTTAGTTGTCATACAATCACCAAACACAAATCAGCATACATAACAAGTGATGTTCTCACAGCAAAATACTAAACAACATGTTCATCAGGTTTCAGTTGTCATAGCAAACACAATTTCACATAGTAGATAAAAAAATGTCTTCTGACAGGCAAATACGACAAAAGCAATGTAATCATCATCCGCAGCAGCAGCGTCAACATCTTCGCCTTGTGTATCAGTCTGAATCATAATTCCCCATGGTGTCATCTTCTTCTTCATCCTCAACGTCCTCGAACGTTGGCTTCTTCTTGATCAACTCTTGTATGTCCACGGCACGACAGGCAATCTTTTCGCCGGCGTCATTGACATGATGGTTCTCAAAGATATTAGGAACATCTGTGTTATCTTGTACATCAGGAGCAGTGTAAGCATCATCTTGTTGTGCAACTTCATTAAATGAATACCTCTGCTCAAACCTTTGCAATACTCTCCAGTCATCGCTACGTGCAAATGTGTCTTCCAAGAAAAATATCTGTGTTGCTTGATTTGCCAAAATAAAAGGCTCATTTGTCTGGTACGCCACCTTGACATTGATGGATTTGAAATAATCATCAGCTCTGGGTTCTACGATCCTGGAAAACAGGTTATACCAACGACAGCACAACAGAACCACACACCGATGATCCTCGGCGGAGATATATCATGAATCGAACAATGTCATTATGTTAGCATACATTTCAGTTGTCTCTTTGTCATATGTATCCGCGCTCACGATGGCACTGTTTTGTGTCTTCCTGCCTTCATCTCGTGCAAGGGTGTTGTAGCGCACATCTCCAACAACGCAAGATTCATAATGTCTTACCCGAGTATCAGGACCCATTGCTAGTGAGTAAAGGGCATCATCAACTGCATGCCCATCCTCCCGCATCTTCTTAACCTATGGTTAGAAAATAGACAAGCTGATCATCTTATGTACTCAATATATTAAAAAAACTGACAGTGCACTTCAAAAGCTTACATGGTTCTTAAACCATTTCGCAAATCCTGCCATAACCAGTTTGTCAATGTTTCTTGGATTTCGTGGCAGTAACTCCTCTTTGTAGATGCTGCACAACATAGTGATCGCGTCAAACATCTAAATATATAAGAATGTGCTGCAAGTTTAGTAGATTACGATGTATAAGCTGTAGTGCTGCACTTACTTGATATAAGGTAGTATCTCAGGACAGTTATTCAACACATACCAAACCATTTTGTCCAAATCTTTAGGTTTGTCCTCTTGTCGACTCTTCCCTGTAACTCGAACAGAATAATCGAAAACATTGAGCCCGGGATTGTCTTCACCCACCTCTTTGCTAAGCTGATCAGTTGTTTCAATGTATTTTGAGCAGAATGTCAACGCTTCTGTAGCAATGTAGGCCTCTGCAATGGAACCCTCGGGTCTAGCTCTGTTCCTAACATAGCCCTTGAAAGTGCCTAGCCGCCTTTCAATAGGGTACATCCAGCCATACTGTACTGGACCTCTAAGTAGTGCCTCATCAGGTAGATGAACAGCCAAATGCACCATCACATCAAAGAAGGCTGGAGGATGTATCTTCTCAAGGTCGCATAGGATAGTTGGTATCTTGTTTCTAAGACGCTCCAAAGCATCTATCCTGATATTCCTACTGCAGAGTTCCTCAAGAATTGTCCCAACTCTGCAACTGCTCTGTATAAGTCGTATGCCCAATCCTCTAAGGATAACAGTAAAACCCTTTGAAGTAAGGCGTGGCAGTCATGAGTTTTCAACCCTTGTACCTTGTTTCCATCTGACCGACTCTCCTTTCGGGGTTGGAAGCAAATCCATGTGGGAATCTCACACGTGTGAGGACCTCGCAGAATTCTTTTCTTTTACCTTGTCCAAGACGTATACACTGGTGCCATATCCCGTGGTTTACCTTCATCTTGCACTGCAAATCCTTTCTCGATACCTGTGTGTCAAATCAATCCTAGATTTTAAGGTATCTTTCGTCTTGCCTTCAATATTAAGAAGTGTGCCGATAATGTTGTCACATATATTTTTCTCGATGTCCATCAGATCAAGATTATGCCGCAGATCCAAATCTTTCCAATACTCCAAGTCCCACAAAGTGGACCTGCGGGTAAACAATAATCTCTCTTCTACCCTGCCACGCTTCCTTTTCCCGCTACCATTACTAGGATGGTTTCCTGGTGTAATATGTCTGACCTTCTCTAATCCACTTGCAACTCATCGGCGGTGAGCCTCTTTGGCGCATCACGGTTTTCATGCTTTGCATTGAACACATGTCTTCGGTATTTTCTAGGATGCGACTTGTCCTTGGCAAGGAAACAACGGTGTCCAATGTAACAGATCTTGCTAAGTATTGCGTATGACAATGATTCTGTCACTGGCGAACACATGCATTGTAACCATGTGTCGTTCGCCCTGACATATTGCCCAAAGCCGGATAATCATGGATGCACCAAATTATAATAGCACGCAGAAAGAAATCAGCTGGTGGGCTGCTATATAGGTCTCTAGTGAGAACACCCTTCCATAGCTGTTGAAGTTCCTCCACAAGAGGCTCCATGAACAAATCAAAATCCTTTCCAGGACTTTTTGGACCTGGGATGAGCAAGGCCATCATGTAGTTTGATTCTTTGGTGCAGACATTTGGAGGCATGTTGTAAGGGATAACAAGCACTGGCCACATGCTATATGTGGCGCTCTGGTGGCCAAATGGGTTAAATCCATCTGAAGCTAAGCCAAGTCTAATGTTTCTCGGGTCAGCATCAAACTCTTTGTGTTTATCATTGAAGCTTTTCCACTCACTACCATGAGATGGATGGCTCATTACATTCTGATCTCTGTACTCCTGGTTCCTAGAATGCCACATTACATCCTCTCTTGTTTCAGCATCATGAAACAACCTCTGCAATCTTGGTGTAATTGGAAAATGTCTCAGAACATTATGAGGAATCCTCTTCACAGCATCGCCATCTTTCCATCTTGATGATTTGCATTTCGGGCATTCACTTGAGTTGGCATAATTCTTCCGGAACAAAACACAATTATTCTTACAAACATGGATCATATCATATCCAATTCCAACTGCATGAAGGAAATTCTTCATTTTACTATAGGTGTGTGGCAGCTCAGACGCATCTGGGAAAGATTCGCGGAAAGCAGCCAACATCGCATCGAATGATTTGTTGGTCATCCGCTCAGATGTCTTCACCTGAAGAAAGGTGACCATAGCTGAGAATACTGACAGCTTATTTCCTGGGGTGACAGCAACGTTGCACATTTCCAACATGCGGGCCCACCGTTTTTCTTCTGCAGGTGAAAGTTCACGGAATGCACGAGCATTTCGTAGCATTGTTTCAATGTTGGTCAAACTCACTGGCTCCGCCGCCACCACCTCCTCCTCCTCTTCCACCTGAGCATCAGGCAGATCAAGATGGTGATCTGCTGCTTCCACGTAGTCAATAACATTGATGTTCACAGCTTCACCATGATGAACCCACCTAGTATATGTGACCGACATCCCATACAAGTGTAGATGATTTTGCACAGTTGACTGGGGTTTTGTAACTGAATTCATACAACTGCTACAGGCAGAGCACATCTGATTTGGACCACCGTACTCAGCTCGATAAAGTTCATGAAGTTTTCAACCCCCTCGACATATGCAGCGGAAAATTTTCGAGCAGAAGTTATCCAAGTCCTGTCCATCTGTTAGACATACAAATTAGTTCTTCTACTAGATATTACAGGAAAAACATATATGCTTTTTTATGAAGTCCAGAAAAAAAATACCTAGGTCGATGTCTAAAGCTATGGCAAGATATTTGGACAAGCAGATCTAAGTAAGAAATATATGTAAAGCTAATTCAGCAAACAGATTTGAGTGCCAAATTATGGCAGGTTGTTTCATCAGTCAATGAGGCCGAGCACACAACCATCGAACTATCGAAGGCCATCGCAGCAACAAAGATCGAGTATAAAACGGTGTAGAGCTATTTCACCTAACAGATTGGCTACTAGACCATGACAATCTACATCACAATAAATATATGGCAGGATATTTTAGCAACTAATCGGCCTTGGCATGCCATCTCAGCTAAGCAGATAGAGTGTAGAATAGGGCAAGGAAGCTTCTTAAGCAGAGCATATTGACAGTAAACTACTTCGGCAAACAGTGAGATTAACAGCGTCTATCAGCTAACATTCAGTGCTACACCGACATGAACGGGGCCTCAGTCTAGAATGCGCCTACCGTGCGAGAAGCTGACCACCGTGCGTCTCTACATGAACGTCGCCAGCGGTGGCGGCGCTGACCGCCGTGCGCCTCCACAAGAACGTAGCCAGAGGTGGCGGCGCGGCTAGAGGAGGGCAGTCTACGAGAGCGTACTGCGGGAGCGAGAGGATCGCCGAACCGCGGCGCCGACGTATCGGCGCGGCTGGGAGGGTGTAACATCCCAAATTTTGGAATGTTAATATAAGTAATTGAATTGTTTGTTTGTTTGCTTGAGTGAATTAAACTTGAGTGAAATTTGAACCTTTTCAAAAACTTTTGAATGAGAGGGAATAAAATGACTTTCCCCTTCTCCGGTAAATTCAAATTCATCCTATTAAAATCAATGAGAGAAGATGACATGACTTATTCAACTATAAAGAATTTGAATGGAGTTTTGCAATTTAATTCTTTCAAATATTTGCACTTTCTTCTCTATTTTTCTTCCCCGAGAAATACCCCGAAAAATAAATTCTTGCAAGCAAGAAAGAGCGGAGGAAAATGACCCTCCAAAATCAGGGGCATTTTGAAAATATTGAGCCAAGAAAACCAAAGTTTTATTTAAAAATTATTTGCAAAAAGAAATAAAGCCTTTAGGGATTTTCTGAAAAAACATTTCTTTTTTTTAGTTTTTATTTTGGCCGTGGAGTAATGCTCATCATCTACATTTTATTTTTCTGATAATTTTAGTATATAAAAACTCTTTATTCCGAATTGATTTGATTTCCCTTTTTATTGTTTTAGTTTCCTAATTTTAAAAATAGGAATGGAATCGTTTTTATTAGGAAAAACCTGGCCCATTAAGCACTTTCCTATTCTAGCCCAACAAGAGATCATCTCCTTCCTCTGTTTCCTCTCACGTTCAGAAGCTTTCCATATCCATGGAGACAGGAATCTCCACCTTCCGATCTCCCTCGTCTTTCCATCCCAACGCCTCCCGAGACCGCCTATAAAACCCCTCCTCTCCTCGTTCCATTTTTCCCATCACCATGCCCCTCCTGCCCGTAGCCTTCTCGCCACCGTCCTCTTTTTCCTGCCTAGAACGCTCACCGGGAGCTCTCCTGGAACCTCCCATCACCCAGCGCCACCTCCCCAGCGCCGACCCCTCCTCCGCCACCCCACCCTCGCTTGGCGACCTCGCCCCCTCGCCGGAGCAGCCCTCCACATCGCCGTCTCCTTCCTGCCATCTCTGCCTCACGTACAGGTAACTCCGTTTTCGTTTTCAGATTTATTTCCGTAACAGATTTAGTTCCGTTCTTGTTTAGCCTATAACTTTTGATCTAGAAGTCCAATGATGCTGATTCTTTTTGCGTTAGATCACAATTTTCTTGTAGTTTCCAAAAATATATAATTTGTCTATGTTTGGATTTATAAAAATTGAGTTAGATCAGATTTGAATTAAAGCTTGTTTTGCTTATTCGGGAGTTTCATAATAGATTTTATTTAATTCTTTTTGCTCCTAGTTGCTTAATGAAATATTTTCTGTTTAGTTAACATAAAACCATTATTAGGTGATGTTAAGAAATTTTGTTATATAAAACTATTTTTGTTGTTATTTGAAGTAGGAAAACTTTGAGTTGTTTTTTCTTTAAGTTTTCCTTTGGGTTTTGCTTTGTTGGTTTTGGTGTGTTACTTTGTTATGTTATGTTATATTATGTGCTTATTATAGTTATTGTTTGCCTCGGTAGAATTTCCGAGTGCGAAGATTGCTACTCTGAAACCCTAGTTTTTGAAGATCGTCAACAAGGCAAGTTCACTTTGACCATTGCTTTCATACCTATGTTTATTGCATTTAGTGGCACCTTTGCAACCACCCCTCAAGTAGTGTTATTGAATCCTTGTAGTTGAGTAGTATGCATGAGGTAGGAACCCATCACCCTGTTACCAAGCCGGGGCGTTATTTATTTTAATGCTACGCTATAGTAGGCGGGGTTTGGTATGAGTGCTCAGGAGTGGTGTGAGAATGAAGGATTTCGTCATTGGCGACAACTCCATGATGGCACCTGCAAGGACTGCATCTTCAAGGCCTCAAGACTTCAAGACTCGAGACAAGAATTCAATACACACTACTGGGTGAAGGATGGTTGACGGGCACCTGGAGAAACCAGTGGTTGGCGGGATGCATGGAGAAGCGCCATGACATCTTGCGGAAAGCTTCACCCAGACTCAAAGAGACGGAAGAATACTTCACGCCGGAAGCTTACTGTGCAACCGCAAGTCATTATGGGCTCGGCTTGGTTGACCTTAGTTGTGACTCTGGCTGGGGCGGTACTAGCAGATGTAGGACTACGGTAGGATGGGTTGAGTACCGGACAGTGGTCGAGGAACTCTTTGGAAGACCATGTTTGGTCATCTTGTTCTCAAACACCACAGTAGTGCGAAGCGTAAAGAGAGGATCGAATCTTGCGGGTAAAGTGTACAAACCTCTGCAGAGGGTTAAAACCTAATCGATTAGCCGTGTCCCGATTACGGACAATTTGAGCCTCGGACTTGGATCTATCTCGGAACTCTCAACACGGATTGATAACTTAATTGTGGGCAACTTATGATGATTTTGGGCTATGAGACATCGGTTGGCGGAACCATGTCATGATAGAAAACTCCATAGTACAGACTTCATTTATTCCTTTGATGTAGGGAAAATTAAAACCAGCTTTTACGCAAACAAAACTCAGATCTGAGCCACAAAGCCATACTGCATATAGTATAGTTTATCATCTGTTTTCTCTTATTGTGATCTTGCGGTACATTCAATGTACTGACCTACACGGCTGCAACGTATCATGTTGCAGATATTTCCTCGACAGTAAGAGTTACGATACAGGTTACGGTCTACACTCAACCTGCCGATGGCGTTGATGGGACTCCACACCCGTTTGATTGTTTCCGCTGATTATTATGAGGTATATATCATTTTACGTTATTTATACATGTGATTGCACTTTGATATATACATTAATGTCTCTGTGTGTGCCAAACATCTTGATCGAGGATGGCACAAGAATACGGAGAGGCTTGACCGTCTGAGGTCGGGTCCATAGCTAGTAGCTAGATGGCTTCTTCTCTCTTTTTGGATCTCAATACAATGTTCTCCCCCTCTCTCGTGGAGATCTATTCGATGTAATCTTATTTTTGCGGTGTGTTTGTTGAGACCGATGAATTGTGGGTTTATGATCCAGTATTATCTATGGAAAATATTTGATTCTTCTCTGAATTCTTTTATGTATGATTGAGTTATCTTTGCAAGTCTCTTCGAATTATCCGTTTGGTTTGGCCAACTAGATTGGTAGTTCTTGCAATAGGAGAAGTGCTTAGCTTTGGGTTCAATCTTGCGGTGTCCTTACCCATGTGATGTAAAGGGTTGCAAGGCACGTATTGTATTTTGCCATCGAGGATAACAAGATGGGGTTTTATCATATTGCATGAATTTATCCCTCTACATCATGTCATCTTGCTTAAGGCGTTACTCTGTTTTTAACTTAATACTCTAGATGCATGCTGGATAGCGGTCGATGAGTGGAGTAATAGTAGTAGATGCAGAATCGTTTCGATCTACTTGTTTTGGACGTGATGCCTATATAAATGATCATTGCCAAGATATACTCATAACTATGCTCAATTCTGTCAATTGCTCAACAGTAATTTGTTCATCCACCATAGAATATCTATGCTCTTGAGAGAAGCCACTAGTGAAACCTATGGCCCCTGGGTCTATTCTCATCATATCAGTCTCTATCACTTTATTTACTTGCTTTGTTTTTACTTTGCTTTTACTTTTTACTTTGCATCTATCTATCAAAAAAAATACCAAAAATATTATTTATCATCTCTATCAGATCTCACTATCGTAAGTGACCGTGAAGGGATTGACAACCCCTGATCGCGTTGGCTGCGAGTTGCTATCGTTTTGTGTAGGTATGAGGGACTTGTGTGTGGTCTCCTACTGGATTGAGACCTTGGTTCTAATAAACTGAGGGAAATACTTACGCTACTTTGCTGCATCATCCTCTCCTCTTCGGGGAAATTCAACGCAGTGCTCAAGAGGTAGCAAGAAGAATTTCTGGCGCCGTTCCCGGGCAGGCTCACGCAAGCAAGTCAACCATACCAAGTACCCATCGCAATCCCTATCTCTCGCATTACATTATTTGCCATTTGCCTCTCGTTTTCCTCTCCCCCACTTCACCCTTGCCGTTTTATTCGCCCTCTCTTTCCCAATCTCCTCCTCTTTTCCCCATTGCCTTTCTGTTTGCTTGTGTGTTGGATTACTTGTTGCCATGGCGCAAGATAATATGAAATTGTATGATTTCTCGAATACCAATAATAATGATTTCCTTAGTACTCCGATTGCTCCTCTTAATAATGATGAGTCTTGTGAAATCAATACTGCTTTGCTGAATCTTGTTATGAAAGATCAATTCGCCGGCCTTCCTAGTGAAGATGTTGCTACTCATCTAAACAATTTTGTTGATTTGTGTGATATGCAAAACAAGAAAGATACGGATAACAATATTGTCAAATTGAAGTTATTTCCGTTTTCACTTAGAGATCGTGCTAAAGTTTGGTTTTCATCCTTGCCTAAAAATAGTATTGATTCTTGGAACAAGTGCAAAGATGCTTTTATCTCTAAGTATTTTCCTCCCGCTAAGATTATCACTCTTAGGAACGATATCATGAATTTTAAACAACTTGATCATGAGCATGTTGCCCAATCTTGGGAAAGAATGAAATTAATGCTTCTCAATTGCCCTACTCATGGTTTGAATTTATGGATGATCATACAAAAAATTTATGCCGGATTGAATTTTGCTTCTAGAAATCTTTTAGATTCGGCCGCGGGAGGCACGTTTATGGAAATTACGTCACGAGGTGCTACCAAATTGCTTGATAATATTATGGCTAATTATTCTCAATGGCACACCGAAAGATCTTCTAGTAAAAAGGTGCATGCTATAGAAGAAATCAATGTTTTGAGTGAAAAGATGGATGAACTTATGAAGATGTTTGCTCCTAAAAATACTCCTCTTGATCCCAATGATATGCCTTTATCTACTTTGTTTGACAATAATAATGAATCTATGGATGTGAATTTTGTTGGTAGGAATAGTTTTGGAAGCAACGCTTATAGAGGGAATTTTAATCCTAGGCCTTATCCTAGTAATCCTTCTAATAATTATGGAAATTCTTACAACAACTCTTATGGAAATTTTAATAAGATGTCCTCTGAATTTGAGAGTAGTGTTAAAGAGTTTATGAATTCACAAAAGAATTTTAATGCTTTGCTTAAATTGCTTAAATTTGATGATTTGGCTAGAAACGTTTATAGAATTTCTCTTGAAATTGATTCTTTAAAGCTTAGATCTCTTCCTACTAAGCATGATATCAATGAGTCTCTCAAAGCCATGAGAATTTCCATTGATGAGTGCAAGGAAAGAACCGCTAGGATGCGTGCTTCCAAAGATGCCTTTATTAAAGCGTGTTCTTCCAATTCCTATGAAAATCAAGATGAAGATCTAAAAGTTATTGATGTGTCCCCCATTAAATCTTTGTTTTGCAATATGAATCTTGATGAATCTGAATACGATCTTCCTTTACCTAGAAGGCGTTCTAAGAATTCGGAGTTTTTAGATCTTGATGATGAAATTGATAAAAGTGGGATTGAAAGAAATAAAAATCGAGATGTTGCTAAACCCACTATTTTGGATCTCAAGGAATTTAATTATGAAAATTGCTCTTTGATTGGTTGTATTTCCTTGTTGCAATCCGTGCTAGATTCTCCTCATGCTTATAGTCAAAATAAGGCCTTTACCGAACACATTGTTGATGCTTTGATGCAATCTTATGAAGAAAAACTTGAGTTGAAAGTTTCTATCCCTAGAAAACTATATGATGAGTGGGAACCTACTATTAAAATTAAAATTAAAGATTTTGAGTTTCATGCTTTGTGTGATTTGGGTGCTAGTGTCTCTACTATTCCCAAAACTTTATGTGATTTGCTAGATTTCATGATTTTGATGATTGCTCTCTAAACTTGCATCTTATGGATTCCACTATTAAAAACCTATGGGAATAATTAATGATGTGCTTATTGTTGCAAATAGGAATTATGTGCCCGTAGATTTTATCGTTCTTGATATAGATTGCAATCCTTCATGTCCTATTATTCTTGGTAGACCTTTCCTTAGAACGATTGGTGCAATTATTGATATGAAGGAAGGGAATATTAGATTCCAATTACCCTTAAAGAAGGGCATGGAACACTTCCCTAGAAAGAAAATAAAATTACCATATGAATCTATCATGCGAGCCACTTATGGATTGCCTACCAAAGATGGCAATACCTAGATCTATCCTTGCTTTTATGCCTAGCTAGGGGCGTTAAACGATAGCGCTTGTTGGGAGGCAACCCAATTCTATTTTGTGTTTCTGTTTTTGCTTATGTTTAGGAATAAATAATCCATATAGCCTCTGTTTAGATGTGATTTTATCTTTTAATTAGTGTTTGTGCCAAGTTAAACCTATTGGATCTTCTTGGATGATAGTTATTTGATCTTGCTGTAATTTCCAGAAACTTTGCGCTCAGTGCCCGAATTGTTAAAAATCACCAGAACGTGATAAAATACTGATTCCAATTTCTTCTGATCAATAAACAAATTTTCCAGGTCTTCTAATTTTGGTAGAATTTTTAGAGTTCCATAAGTTTGCCTTAGTTACAGATTGCTACAGACTGTTCTGTTTTTGACAGATTCTGTTTTTCGTGTGTTGTTTGCTTATTTTGATGAATCTATGGCTAGTAAAATAGTTTATAATCCATAGAGAAGTTGGAATACAGTAGGTTTAACACCAATATAAATAAAGAATGGTTTCATTACAGTACCTTGAAGTAGTCTTTTGTTTTCTTTCTCTAACGGAGCTCACGAGATTTCTGTTGAGTTTTGTGTTGTGAAGTTTTCAAGTTTTGGGTGAATTCTTTTGATGGATTATGGAACAAGGATAGGGGATGCCCATGGCACCCCCAAGATAATCCAAGGACACCAAAAAGTCAAAGCCCTCTTTCGTCCACTTCCATCGGTAATTTACTTGGAGCTATATTTTTATTCACCACATGATATGTGTTTTGCTTGGAGCGTCTTGTATTATTTGCGTCTTTGCTTGTTAGTTTACCACAATCATCCTTGCTGTACACACCTTTTGAGAGAGCCATACATGATTTGGAATTTGTTAGAATACTCTATGTACTTCACTTATATCTTTTGAGCTTGATAGTTTTGCTCATAGTGCTTCACTTATATCTTTTGAGCGTGATAATTTTTGCTCTAGTGCTTCAGTTATATCTTTTAGAGCACGGTGGTGGATTTGTTTTAAAGAAACTATTGATCTCTCATGCTTCACTTAGATTATTTTGAGAGTCGTTAATAGCATGGTAATTTGCTTAATGTTAATATACTTAGTGTTCAAGATATGTGAAACTTTCTTTTTGAGTGAATTGAATACTAAGATAAGTTTGATGCTTGATAATTGTTTTGAGATATGGAGGTGATAATATCAAAGTCGTGCTAGTTGATAATTGTGAATTTGAGAAATACTTGTGTTGAAGTTTGCAAGTCCCGTAGCATGCACGTATGGTTAAAGTTGTGTACCAAATTTGAAACATGAAGTGTACCTGGCTTGTGCATCCTTATGAGTGGCGGTCGGGGACGAGCGATGGTCTTTTCCTACCAATCTATCCCCTAGGAGCATGCGCGTAGTACTTGATTTTGATGGCTTCTAAATTTTTGCAATAAGTATGTGAGTTCTTTTGACTAATGTTGAGTCCATGGATTATCGCACTCTCACCTTTCCGCCTTTGTTAGCCTCTTGATGCCGTCGTTGCCCTTTCTCACCTTGAGAGTTGGTGCAAACTTCGCCGGTGCATCCAAACCCCGTGATACGATACACTCTATCACACATAAACCTCCTTATATCTTCCTCAAAACAGCCACCATACCTACCTATCATGACATTTCCATAGCCAATCCGAGATATATTGCCATGCAACTTCCATCATCTTTATTATGACATACATTACTTCTGTCATATTGCCATTGCATGATCATGTAGTTGACATCGTATTTGTGGCAAAGCCACCATGCATTATTTTCCATACATGTCACTCTTGATTCATTGCACCATCCCGGTACACCGCCGGAGGCATTCATATAGAGTCATATTTTGTTCTAAGTTTCGAGTTGTAATTGTTGAGTTGTAAGAAAAATAAATGTGTGATGATCATCATTATTAGAGCATTGTCCCAAGTGAGGAAAGGATGATGGAGACTATGATTCCCCCATAAGTCGGGATGAGACTCCGCACGAAAAAAATAAAAATAAAAATAAAAATAAAGAAGAAAAAAAAGCAAGGCCAAAAAATAAGAAAGGCCCAAAAAATGAGAGAAAAAGAGAGAAGGGACAATGCTACTATCCTTTTACCACACTTGTGCTTCAAAGTAGCACCAAGATCTTCATGATAGAGAGTCTCTCATTTTGTCACTTTCATATACTAGTGGGAATTTTTCATTATAGAACTTGGCTTGTATATTCCAATGATGGGCTTCCTCAAAATGCCCTAGGTCTTCGTGAGCAAGCAAGTTGGATGCACACCCACTTAGTTTCTTTCGTAGAGCTTTCATATACTTATAGCTCTAGTGCATCCGTTGCATGGCAATCCCTACTCCTCATGTTGACATCAATTGATGGGCATCTCCATAGCCCGTTGATTAGCCTCGTCAATGTGGGATTTTCTCTTTTTTTTGTCTTCTCCACACAATCCCATCATCATATTCTATTCCACCCATAGTGCTATATCCATGGCTCGCACTCATGTATTGCGTGAAGGTTGAAAATGTTTGAGATTATTTGAGTATGAAACAATTGCTTGGCTTGTCATCGGGGGTATAGAAGTTGGGAACATCTTTGTGTGACGAAAATGAAGCTTAGCCTAACTATATGATTTTGTAGGGATGAACTTTCTTTTGCCATGTTATTTTGAGAAGACATGATTGCTTTGATTAGTATGCTTGAAGTATTATTATTTTTGTGTCAATATGAACTTTTGTCTTAAATCTTTCGGATCTGAATATTCATATCACAAGTAAGAAAATTTATATTGAAATTATGCCAAAGTATCACTCCGCATCAAAAATTTATTTTTTTATCATTTACCTACTCGAGGACGAGCGGGAATTAAGCTTGGGGATGCCTGATACGTCTCCAACGTATCTATAATTTTTGATTGCTCCGTGCTACTTTATCTACTATTTTGGACTATATTGGGATTTATTTTCCACTTTTATATTACTTTTGGGACTAACCTATTAACCGGAGGCCCGGCCCAGAATTGCTGTTTTTTTTGCCTATTTCAGTGTTTCGAAGAAACGGAATATCAAACGGAGTCCAAACGGAATGAAACCTTCGGGAACATGATTTTCCAACCGAACGTGATCCAGGAGACTTGGACCCTACTCTAAGAAGTGCCAGAGGCGGCCACGAGGGTGGAGGGCGCCCCCCTTGGCGCGCCCCCCTACCTCGTGGGCCCCCTGACGCTCCACCGACGTACTCCTTCCTCGTATATATACCTACGTATCCCCAAATGATCAGAAGAGGAGCCAAAAACCTAATTCCACTGCCGCAACCTTCTGTATCCACGAGATCCCATCTTGGGGCCTGTTCCAGAGCTCCGCCGGAGGGGGCATCCACCACGGAGGGCTTCTACATCATCACCATAGCCCCTCCGATGAAGTGTGAGTAGTTTACTTCAGACCTTCGGGTCCATAGCTAGTAGCTAGATGGCTTCTTCTCTCTTTTTGGATCTCAATACAATGTTCTCCCCCTCTCTCGTGGAGATCTATTCGATGTAATCTTCTTTTTGCGGTGTGTTTGTTGAGACCGATGAATTGTGGGTTTATGATCCAGTATTATCTATGGAAAATATTTGATTCTTCTCTGAATTCTTTTATGTATGATTGAGTTATCTTTGCAAGTCTCTTCGAATTATCCGTTTGGTTTGGCCAACTAGATTGGTAGTTCTTGCAATGGGAGAAGTGCTTAGCTTTGGGTTCAATCTTGCGATGTCCTTACCAATGTGATGAAAGGGTTGCAAGGCACGTATTGTATTGTTGCCATCGAGGATAACAAGATGGGTTTTTATCATATTGCATGAATTTATCCTCTACATCATGTCATCTTGCTTAAGGTGTTACTCTGTTTTTAACTTAATACTCTAGATGCATGTTGGATAGCGGTTGATGAGTGGAGTAATAGTAGTAGATGCAGAATCGTTTCGATCTACTCGTTTCGGCGTGATGCCTATATACATGATCATTGCCTAGATATACTCATAACTATGCTCAATTCTGTCAATTGCTCAACAGTAATTTGTTCACCCACCATAGAATATCTATGCTCATGAGAGAAGCCACTAGTGAAACCTATGGCCCCCGGGTCTATTCTCATCATATCAATCTCTATCACTTTATTTACTTGATTTGTTTTTACTTTGCTTTTACTTTTTACTTTGCATCTATCTATCAAAAAAATACCAAAAATATTATTTATCATCTCTATCAGATCTCACTATCGTAAGTGACCGTGAAGGGATTGACAACCCCTAATCATGTTGGTTGCGAGTTGCTATCGTTTTGTGTAGGTACGAGGGACTTGTGCGTGGTCTCCTACTGGATTGATACCTTGGTTCTCAAAAACTGAGGGAAATACTTACGCTACTTTGCTGCATCATCCTCTCCTCTTCGGGGAAATCCAACACAGTGCTCAAGAGGTAGCAGGGGGGGAGGATTTTCGCGCGGTGGGAAGGGGGAGTTTGGCGCATGGTCGGTTTCTACAAGTGTAGCCCCACGTGTCAGTGAAGAGGCAAGCCGAAGCGCGTTCCGTTTGCATGAGCCGTGTGCAGGACCGAACGTGTGTGGGGTGCAATGCGACCGCGACAGGAGTGTTGTGAGTGTACCGCCTTTTTCCTTTTAAACTAGGTGCTTCGCCCCCTCAAAAAAAAATTGTTGCTTCGCGCGATCCATCGATACTACTACTAGTAGTCCGGTAATCCCGACTAAAACGGCGCGACCGGGTCTTTTCCCGCGCGATATGTTGGGAAGTTGGCTTAGTTGGGTTTTTTAGGACGAGTAATGCTACACCTACATAATCCCAGTTACGTAATTAACGTAATGTGAAACGTGTGAGCTGTTGATTGTAGATTGGGGGGAGGGAGGGGCCCACCACCATGAAAATCAGAGGAGGAGAGAGAGAGAGGCAATTTACGTTAAGCCTTTCGTAGGTTCCCGTAGATGTAGAAAGATGTGAAATGCGTGAATGTGTAGTGGACGTACTATTGGAGTGCCTAAGATAATTTGTGTATGTATAGACTCTATGTGTTTATTTTACTTCGCATGTTAGATTTGTCTCGGTTCAATAAAAAGCAGAGTTGATGATGATGGTGTGCCTGTCATCCTGCAATATAGGTCGTCCGATCTATATCTAACGGATAGGAAGGAAACTATGGCAATTTACCCGCACTCCTCTCCACATTTGCAGACAAGGCTTTCCCTTGTTCATCCTTTTCTCCCACAAGATCTTGGTCTTTTGTGCAACGCACGGGCATCTTGCTAGTACTCCTACAATATGTATATGATTGTGAAAGTTCATATACACCGGCCGAGATTAATGCAAACACGGTAGATTTTCATTACATTTTGAACTTTTATAGGACAAAAAAATAAAATAAACCCGACCCTAAACCTATTCTACGGCGGCGACCAACGTCCTCCATCTGTGATCTCCATGTACGGGGGCGGGGTTCAAGACCCGTGAAGTGAAGGTGCGGTCTCCGGCGAGGAAAAGTAGAACACGGGAGACGGACCGGCCAGTTGGCACACCATGCCCTGCCGCCTCCCATGCCCTACTCATCCTCATAGGAGTCCCCGACCTCGGCGGTGCCGGACGTTGGACGGCGGCAAGTAGGACGCGTGGCTGATGGTGCTCCTGTCGTCGACCGCCAGCGTGGCCACCGCTTGTGCGGCGACTTGAGCGAGGGCGGCGACCTCGAGCTCCATCCCCGAAGACAAGCTCTCCTGCAGAGCGTTCGCGCTTGTGGTCATGGCCGGTTGTGGTTCCAGGTAGGAGGACGATGCGTTATGGTGTGGAGGTTAGCTGGGCGTTGACGCTTTAAGTAGCGCATTCCGGTGAGGCCAAGCATCCTGGTGCGTCACTATGTCGCCGGAGTTGGTTCCTCGGGCACCGAGCCTCTTAACGACGGCATACGGACGGACGGCATGAATGCGGGCAGCTGGCGCCGGCTGGGAACGCACCGCGCGACGGCGCGAGGACGAGGGTTTTTGGTGTGCCAGGGTAGTCAGTTGCGGTTGTGGAAACGTTGGAGATGCCCTTTGCTCACATGCGATCGACGCATGTCATTGAAAAGGCAAGACGACCCGGCATGGTCTCAGGTCCAGAGGATGCAGTTGGCCGCGCTACGACGACTGCGGACGCGTCGCGGCGCCCGTGCATCCTCGGCGAGCGGGTGTTGGGGTGTGTTTGGATTGTGGCCAAAGTGCACCTTACCAAAATTTTGGTCATGACCCAAAGATTGGTCTTTGTTTGGATGGTTGCCATTTTTTTGGCATGCCAATGAACTCTAGCCAACTCTAGTTCATTTTTCTTGCCAATGTCGGCCAAATCATGGGCAACCAATACCTCAACCAAAATTTTGGTCATGACCCAAAGATTGGTCTTTGTTTGGATGGTTGCCATTTCTTTGGCATGCCAATGAACTCTAGCCAACTCTAGTTCATTTTTCTTGCCAATGTCGGCCAAATCATGGGCAACCAATACCTCAACCAAAATTTTGGCTACCCAATACTTTGATGGGGCAACCTTGGGCACAAACCAAACATACCGTTGGTCGTGTCACAGCACTAACGCCACCCTCGGCACACTGAAACCGACCGTGTCTAGCGACGATATGAGCGTGTCGCTCACCGCGGTCGTCGTGTCCAGAGGCGGTGCTGGAGCTGCGCCCCGTTGTTGGCCCCAACGACCCACATGAACGGTTGTCGGTGGCGAGGAGGTCGTGGGCCAGCTCCTCCATTGGACTAGTCTACGCTACGTCGTCCCGACGGGTGTGCCCCACATGTCTGTTTCCCTATTTTCCGGCCATATTCGGCGTCGATTGCTCCGTGTTGCGCATTAGGCCTTTCACTATGTAGGCCAAGCGAGACAACTTATTGTTTATTTGAGCCGTTCAAGTATAATCATGTGGCGTTTGCTTATTTCTCATTCCTCTCAACCCTCTTCTCCATCGATCATGTCGCCTCCAATCGAGTCCATCCTCCCGCATGCCTCATTTGAACATTCCATGAGTATCATTCACATGTACCCACCCTAGTCCTCTTTCAATAGATCTCCGGACCCGAGATGGAATCGAGAGGAGCGAGTGGGGCACGTGATACCTAAGGCGGATTCAAAATTTTGAACTGGTGATCATAGCATCCATAAATCATAGATAAAGGGTATTCAATGTTCGTTCGCTTTTGAACGTACAATATACTCCCTCCTATCCTTTCTACTTTACATATAAGTTTTATGTGTAGTCATAGTATCTCTACTTTGATAAAAAAAGGTATCAACATTCAACAACGCCCAATCAATATTGTTAGATTCGTACGTACTCCTAGATTTGTACTCGAGATGGTTTCCAATTTGACTATTGACAAGATTAATAGTACATGAGATGTATAATGTGAAAATTATATCATTGGAAACTCCTTTCACATACGAATTTGACCGTATGCTTTGTGTAAGTTGCATGTCATATATTATTACTCTAACATTTGGTCAAAGTTAGCCTCGAAAAGCGCATTAGACCCTGTATGCTTTGTGTAAGTTGCATGTCATATATTATTACTCTAACATTTGTGTAAGTTGCATGTCATATATTATTACTCTAACATTTGGTCAAAGTAGTATAGTGGAAGTGGATCCTCGGCGTAGGTATCCCTGCCTTACCCTCCCTTTCGGTCACTTCTTGGCGGACCCCATGCTTGCTAGGCCCGCATGTTAGTTACTCAATGGGTTTAGCCACGTCGAGGATCCTCATCCGTAGTATACTCCCTCTGTTTTATTTACTCCGCATAAAAGCGGAGTGAGTGGTGGTATAATAAATGGACGCGGGCGGGGAGGGAGGGGCGTCGGTTTGCTCTCAGCTGCGGTCCCTGGCGGCTTAAAACGCAAGGCAAGCGCGTTCCATTCGGTGGCGACATGGAGGGTCCAGCGTGCCGGGCTGCAACGCGAACGCGACAAGAGCGATGTATAGTCAAAACCGATTGACCGGTCATCACCGGAACCACTATTCACACCAGAACCTTCGCTGCTCGGCCTACGCCAGCCACACCGCTAAAACCACACCAAATCTCCAGCCCATTCCCCCACCTTTCGATCCCCTAGCCCGCATCAAGCGTCCCCTAGTTCACCGAAAAGCCATGGTGCGTCGCAAGATCACTTACTACAAGATGTTGACGGCGGAGCGCCGCACAAAAATCGCGGCGGCGGTCGGCGCCACAGACGGGCCAATCCCTGAGTTCTCTGGAGCCAAGCTATGAGGAGGAGGAAGCCGATCCAATGTTCATGGCGGAGGTCGCGGCGCTGAAGGCCCCCGATGGGTATGAGACGATGGACGTCGACTTCGTGCCGGTGTCCGAGTCCCCCATGGAGCAGGCGGACTAGCGGTTCAACATGGCGATACTAAAGGAGGACCGGGAGGCAGAGGCTCAACTCGACGCGGAGCGCGCGCATGCCGCTGCCATCGAGGCTCTCCTGCAGGTGGAACCGAATGTTGTGGATGTGAACCGGGCGGTGGAGGCTCAACTTGAGGCGGAGCGCGCGGATGCCACTGCCATCGAGGCCCTCCTGCAGGCGGAACCGGACGTCTTGGACTTGAATCGGGCGGCAGAGGCTCGACGCGACGTAGAGTGCACAGATGCCTCTCTCATCGACGCCCTCCTGTAGGCGGAACCGGACGTCCTAGACTTGAACCGGGCGGCGGAGGCTCGACTCGACGCGGAGCGCGCGGATGCCACTGCCATTGAGGCCCTCCTGCAGGCGGAACCGGACGTCCTCGACTTGAACCGGGCTGTGATCTCGCAAATGCATGCAGGCCAGACGCTCCGCTTGAGCGAGTAGCTAGAGGCGAGGACAACCACGGTGCGGAGACACACGTCGGCTGGTTCGCGCGGCAGCCAAAACGACGAGGCCATCTCTTTCCGCATGACGGTGATAGTTTTTCTTTATGTTGTTGTTTTCATGGATATTTTGCTGTGTAAAACATATATTTGTTATGCAAGTCGCTTTGACTTGGGTCGGTCTACCATTTCAGCGGTTGGATGAATATCCTCGTCTCCTAACCCTTCTTTCCTTCTTCCTCACCTCTTCTTCTTCCCCAACAGACTATCGCACGGGCCGTACGGATACTCCCCAACATGCGGTTGGATAAACATACTCTATGAATGAAAATTATGTGTCAGCGATAGGATGGTTGAGTTTGGTTTGTTCGCATGCAACAACACGTGTCGGTGAGGTGCGTTCCCTTGGTTGGGTTTGCGGCGTGCAGGAGCGATCGTGTGTGAGGTGCGGTGCGACATGGCGTCTTGAGGAGCGACCGTGTGAGGGTGCGGTGCGACCGCGACGACAACCGTCTTTAAGTGTAACTCCTTCTAATTTTGAAAACTTTAGGCAAGCTTGGAAAAAATGTGTGGCGAAGTTTGGCAATGCAAGGCCTAGACCCAAACAGGATAAGTACGTACGTACTAGGAGTACTAGTGTTAAAAAAGAAAGGCGGGGTTTTCCTTCGCGGTATTTAATCGATACAAATCCTCGTTTCACGTGTCAATTAATGCGTATTTGTTTCTCCAAAGACCAAAGAGCTAACCATCTCACTCCTCATCGCTTGATTAATGCAGCGCCATGCAAACCAACCTTCTCACTTCCGCATGCATGCAGGGGATATTAGTGTCCTTGGTTGCTAACCCCATCAATTTTGCCTCGATTAGTGTTAGTGGCCTTTTGCAAATTGTAATTTTGATATACTGGCCTTGTGTACAAAAAAATGGAGGTAGTAACTATATTTGACTTCCTTCCCCATTGCGGTGGCGTCGGCGATATCTTTTTTTGGTGGTTTGGCGAAGTCGTTCGACGGAGAACACCATTGAGGAGACCACGGTAAGTCGTTCATAAGTGCCGCTTGCAAGCCAAGACAACCTCCTTATTTGCATCCAGAAGTCCTTTACTAGTACTACTTGGAGTACTAGTGCGGTCGAATGGCTTCTCGAAGAAGGCGATGGAGAAGCGGAGTCGTGAAGAGTGAAATGATGGTTGCTTCGTCCGTGCTTTTGTGATTTGGCGCCTCACTGCTTTGTGATTTGTGATATAAGGGACAAGGAGTAGACTCTGTGCTCTATCTTTGTACTACATGCGTCCAAGCATGGGAGAAAGAGGAGAGACATTGCATTTTCTATTCCTTCAATCAATCAATCGAGGAGCTTCGGTTCCATCTTTTGGCTTTAGCAACACCGTCCACAATGGTTCCCACGATGCCAAAAGCTATTTTCACATTTGGCTACACATTGTGGATGCCCTTAACCGTACCACTTGGTTTTGCTCCTGTGTGCTATCTATACAAATCTCAATTATATTGATCTAAAAAATTATAGATTCGAGATTAGTAAAAAGGAGGTGATTTTGCCGTGCGGATGGCGGGGGAGGTTTCTTATTTGAGCAATGCTACATCCACGTAATGGTTTACGTAAAGTTACAAACTGATGTGATGTGGGACTATTTGATTGGATTAAAGGAGAGGATTAGGCTCACCCCACCTGAAAATCAGGGGGGGGGGCATATATAGATAAGATGGAAAGTATACGTAGCAGCTACGTAGCCCTTTGTAAGTCTAGGATTGGGCTTCTTATTTTCGGAGGACGTTGTCCTGGCGGTTTGCTAACATGTGGTCCCACGTGTCAGTGCTTTACCAAGCCGATCCGCGTCCCACATGAGGCATAACAACGGCAGAAGCAACACGTGGTTAAGTTGAAGAAGATGAGGGAGAAGCGGATTCAGCAACGAGTGAAATGATGGTTTCTTCGTCCCTCCAACTTAACTGCGGGAAAGGTGCAGCTTTGTGATTTGACGCCTCATTGCTCATTACTACGCCGGCGCCATGGTAGGGTGCTTCACCCGGCTTCTCTGCCTTGTATTCGGTATGGCACGTGGACCCGGTAGCTTGATGTCCCACATGTCGTGAAAGGACTAGAAGATTTATGAAAGCGGCGCTCCACTCTTCTGACGGAGGAGTAGGCGACCGACGGCCCGATTGGTGCATCACGTGTCTTGTATAGTACTATAGTTTTGCTGTTTCATACGATCCATCGATACAAACCCGATTAAACAGGAAAGGGCGGATTTTTCCCGCGGTAGATAATCTTGGCCATACATTTCAAAGGCAATTTTAATGTATGCAAACTGAATAATTATAAGTAACAATATGATATCTAGTAAAACTAAAAACACATATGATTTATTGTGTTAGAGTGTAGTAGTAGTGTTGTATGCATAGTTGTTACTCCCTCCATCTAGGTGTGTAAGTCATCTTACGTTGTGCACCGCGACCAAGACGGAGAGGAAAACAAGAAAACTTAATGTCTTTTTGCTAATTAATAGCATTGCATGCAATGAACTAACCACTGCATGTCATGTTTGTTAGTCTCAAGTCATTGAAAGCATGCACGACCCACATCTCCTATTGGTTGATATGTCACATAACAAGAAACGAGGAGGGAGTTAATGTACAGTGCCTAAGTGTTTTGGAATTATTTGGTTTTCGTAAGATGACTTACACACCTAGACAGAGAGAGTAGATGTAACATGCGAGAACGTGTAGAGATGTAGTTTTGGAGGGCCTACAGAGAGAAAAGCGTAATACAGTCACCGAACTTTAGAATAAGCTGATTACTGTCACTATATACGTTTTGCGGTGATTATACGGTCACTTGCTCACAGTTCAGCATCGGATTGCACTCTGTTGACCGACCAAATAGTCTGCGTGGCGCCATGTTGACTAGTTAAATTGGCCACGTTCCTTATGGGTCCCGCCTGTCATTTCGCATAGGCAAAAGGTCAGATAAACACAAATTTACGCAGGCGCGACAAGGCTCCAACCCGTGCACGGGAATCACCTGATTGTGTATGTGTCATCGGGGCTGATGTGTGCGCATGCTGCGTGTAGGTTGAGCACTTGAGCGTGAGAGTGTGTGTTGGTCGTGTGGTGTACTGGTGTGTGCATGCATGCGTGCGTGTGTGCGTGTGAGTGTTGCGTGTGTGCGTGGCTGCGTGTGTACGTGTGAGTGTTGCGTGCGTGTGTGGTTGCATGTGTTTGTGTGAGTGTTGCGTGGATGCAGTTCGTGTGCATGCATGCGTGTGTGTATAATCACCACACCAGCTCGTGTGTGTTAAAACAGACGGCTCAGCATACCAATACAAGGCCACCTTGTCCGCTGTGCCCGCAGTCCTGACTTCGAACCACCGTCCAAATATTTTTTTTGTCATTTGTTTTCATTCTTACTAGCAAGATGCCCGTGCGTTGCATGTAACATCAAGATGCATTTGTATGACTTGTTTATCTTGTGAGAGAAAAGGATGAACGAGGGAAGGCCTTATTTGCAAATGTGGAGAGGTGTGTGGGTACCTTTTTGCAAAATTGCCATAGTTTCTTTCCTATCCGTCAGATATAAATCGGACGGCCTATATTGCAGGATGGCATGCACACCATCATCACAAACTCTGTTTTTTATAAGAGTGTATTTTATGTATTTTATAAGAGTGTAGATGTAGAGTAGATACAAGTCGGCGGTGGGCACGATGGTAGTGAGATAATGTGATGCAACACTAGAGGTGCCACGTGGAGCGTTTAAGCTGGTCAACTAGTCATGTCATGAGCAAATCTGAGTTGTACGGTGAGCCCGTGATTGTATAATAACCACTAGGCGTAAATGGTGACCGTAATGAGTGGATTCTGAAGTCAATGTACGTATCGTGCTTTCGCTTCAAATACAATGATCGTCATTGCATATATCACGAGAGAAAGATGAAACATCGTGAATTTTCGGGGCTTACTTTTAGAGGACACGGAGATAGTTTGTGTGCATACGAAAGGGGCATCTGAGGGTATGCGATGAGAGAGAGAGATGCTCTTCGTTTCTCTTTATTATGACTAACTTTGTATATAGTATAAAATATACAAATTCGCAGTCTGGAATAAATATCATTATGGGCACCATGCAATGCAAATTAGCATTAAATACTCCTCCATATAACTTTGTAATGTTGTATATATGTAGAAACTCTAAAATAATTTTTGGCCACACTTTATTCAAAAGGAATGTTGTATGTGAAATAAGCGTGAAGAGGGCTTTTTAGATCAATGGGGTGCGTGATGTAACATGTGTGAATGTGTAGTTGATGCATTTGGCGGGGCCTAGAGAGGTATGTGTGTGTATTACGATTCGAGAGAGGCATGGATAGAGGGGCGGCGGGGCGTGGGAGAGATAGCACGAGAAATGAGAGTGGTCTAGAGAGAGAGAGAGAGAGACGAATATGATGTCATGACAAGTAATTCCATTCCCTTGAGTGTGTATATGCAAGGGGAGGGAATAGAGGCACGAGGAGAAATTTTCTGTGTGTGTGGTGTTTGTGTTGGTATGTGTGGGTGTGAGAAGATAATGAGACGTGGGGGCAGAGGGTGTGTCACCGCGTGAGGTCCGGTGGGTCGGGGTGAGGCCCTTCGTTCGGTTCCGTCCTGCGCCACATTGGTCGGCCCATGACGCATTTAGGAAGAGCCATGGATGACTAGTCGTACAAGACAAAGATAGCAGAATTGTGAAGGACTCTGTGTCCACTGACAAAGACGGCTAGGATTTGTAACCCTAGGTTCTCGGACTAAGGTAACCCCTTTATCTCTGATATTACTATTCATCCAACCTAACTGAGGGAGTCCTGGATTAGGGGGTGTCCGGATAGCCGGACTATGACCGTTGGCCGGAATCCTGGACTATGAAGATACAAGATTGAAGACTTCGTCCCGTGTCCGGATGGGACTTTCCTTGGCGTGGAAGGCAAGCTTGGCGATACGGATATGTAGATCTCCTACCATTGTAACCAACTCTGTGTAACCCTAACCCTATCTGGTGTCTATATAAACCGGAGGGTTTTAGTCCGTGGGACGAACAACAATCATACCATAGGCTAGCTTCTAGGGTTTAGCCTCTCGATCTCGTGGTAGATCCACTCTTGTACTATCCATATCATCAATATTAATCAAGCAGAGTAGGGTTTTACCTCCATCGAGAGGGCCCGAACACAGGTAAAAACATCGTGTCCCTTGTCTCCTGTTACCATCCGCCTAGGCGCTGATTGGGACCCCTACCGAGATCCGCGGTTTGACACCGACATTGGTGCTTTCATTGAGAGTTCCTATGTGTCGTCATCCTTAGGCCTGATGGCTCCTTCGATCATCAACAACGGCGCGGTCCGAGTGAGACTTTTCTCCCAGACAGATCTTTGTATTGGCGGCTTTGCTGCAGCCAATTCACTTGGCCATTTGGAGCAGATCGAATGCTACGCCCCAGCCATCAGGTTAGATTTGAGAGTTTGAACTACACGGCCGACATCGCGGAGACTTGATCTTGACGGATTGAGCCACAACCAAGCGCCGCCTTTGTCTCGATGGGCACGATCTAGCTCTGCGGTGAGCGAGTGCCACGAGGCCGCACCGGCGTCCGCTCCGACCCTTAGCTCGGAGCCGACTCGCTAATCGAGGAAGAGTGGTTGCACACCGCCTCGGGGCTACGATCTCTATGGCGATTGAGCGAACTCCATCCTGTCGCTGCGAAGACCGTGAATCCAAGGTGCGGACTCCTCTCCGGACTCCGAACCCTCGCGCCCGCCAATCGAATCCGATTGGCGCCGGTCATGGAGTACACTGCGCGGACATCTTTTAGCACTTCGCCCTTTGGCGACATCCTGAATTCACTAAAGTCTCTCTCTTTATCGGAGAGCCTGGCGGACTATGGTCGGGAAGGTTGGGATGCGGACGACGAAGAAATTCAACGCCCACCCACCACCCACTTTGTAGCCTTGCCGATGATTTAACCGACATGCTCGACTTCGACTCAAGACATCGACGGTATGGACGACGATCTTTGGAGACGACCAAGAACCAGCGCCTACGAGGCGCTGGAAGGCCACCTCGTCATCGACATATACATGGTGGACATCCCAAAAGATGGGAGCAGCGATGGAACAGCGGAGGATAACCCTCAAGAAACAGCCCAAGCACCGGCGTCGGTGGCGCCACTCTAAATCCGCCACAAGAAAACGGTGACTCCGTCACGGAGATAATAACACCCGGACGGTGCGAAGACAACCCTCCGGCAGGATTCAGCACGGGAGGAGGAGAAGCCAGCCCTCATGATAGAGCGGCGGACGGGGAGGTGGAGGGCGATAATTATATGCCTCCCTCGGAAGATGAGGCAAGCCTCGGCGACGATGAATTTGTCGTGCTCGAGGATCCCGCCAACAGAGCGTTTCAAATGCAGGCTTATGGCCCGGCAAGAAGCCTCAAGAAAAGCAGCAGCAGCTTAGAGCTGACCAAGACTTGCTAGCTGATAGATGGACTGAAGTCCTTGCAGCCGAAGAGTACGAACTCGAACGCCCCTCCAAGAGATACCCAAAATGCAGGCTGCTACCCCAATTAGAGGAGGCAACACCCAAACCTACATCACCAGCGCATGATGCGGCCGACCGGCCACCTCGTGGTCGCGACAGAGAGGCCTCCAGACCCTCCATTCAAGCCGCACCCCGGCGTCGCTCGAGAAGTACCAAGGCACGGGGAAACGTGCCAGACCTGCGAGACATATTGGAGGACAAGGCAAGGCAAACAAGATAGATCTACGGATCGCGTGGGCGCCCCACGACACGCGACGATAACAATCACGCCGGATACAGCAATTCGGTGGGCGAACACGATGAACAAAGCTCATTTGAGCTGCGTCGTGATATAGCTAAATACAGAGGTGCCGCACACCCACTATGCTTCATAGATGAAGTGATGGATCATCAAATCCCCGAGGGTTTCAAACCCGTAAACATCGAATCATACAATGGCACAACAGATCCTGCGGTTTGGATCGAGGACTACCTCCTCCATATCCACATGGCCCGCGGTGATGATCTACGCCATCAAATACCTCCCACTCAAGCTTAAAGGACCAGCTCGGCATTGGCTTAACAGCCTGCCGCCAGAATCAATTGGTTGTTGGGAGGACACCGAAGCCGCATTCCTTGATAACTTCCGGGGCACATATGTGCGACCACCCGACGCCGATGACCTCAGCCACATAATTCAGCAGCGGAAGAATCGGCCGGACAATTACGGACACGGTTCCTAACCAAGAAAAATCAAATCGTTGATTGTCCGGGATCAGAGGCCCTTGCAGCCTTCAAACATAACATCCATGACGAGTGGCTTGCCCGGCACCTAGGACAGGAAAAGCCTAAATCCATGGCAGCCCTCACAACACTCATGACCCGCTTTTGCTGGAGAGGACAACAGCTAGCTCGTAGCAACAACTTGACCAAAAACCCCGCTAGTTACGATACCAAGGACAAGTAATGGCAGGTCGCGTCACAACAAGCACAAGCGCCGCGATTAACGGCGATAATCTTTGAAATCGGCGATCAATGCGGATTGAGGCTCTAAACCTGGTCAGCGGAAAAAGCCGTTCAAAAGAAATACTCAGGGCCCGTCCAATCTGGACCGAATACTCGATCGCTCGTGCCAAATACATGGCACCCCCGAAAAACTAGCCAACCACACCAACAGGGATTGTTGGGTCTTCAAATAGGCAGGCAAGTTAAATGCCGAACTCAATGACAAGGGGCTGCATAGCAATGACGAGGAGGAGCCCCAGCCACCAAACAATAGAGGACAGAAGGGCTTCCCCCCACAAGTGCGGACGGTGAACATGATATACGCAACCCACATACCCAAAAGGGAGCGGAAGCGTGCACTAAGGGACGTATATGCGATGGAGCCAGTCGCCCCGAAGTTCAACCCATGGTCCTCCTGCCCGATCACCTTTGATTGAAGGGACCACCCCACTAGCATCCGCCACGGCGGATTCGCCGCATTGGTTCTTGACCCAATCATCGACGGATTTCTCCTCACTAGAGTCCTGATGGACGGCGGTAGTAGCCTGAACCTGCTCTATCAGGATACAGTGCGCAAAATGGGAATAGACCCATCAAGGATTAAACCCACAAAGACGACCTTTAAAGGCGTCATACCAGGTGTAGAGGCCAATTGTACAGGCTCAGTTACACTCGAAGTGGTCTTCGGATCCCCGGATAACTTCCGAAGCAAAGAGTTAATCTTGACATAGTCCCGTTCGCAGCGGCTATCACGCCTTTGCTTGGGCGAACCGCATTTGCAAAGTTCAATGCGGTGCCGCACTCTGGCTACCTCAAGCTCAAGATGCCAGGCCCTCGAGGAGTAATCACGGTCAATGGAAACACTGAACGCTCTCTTCGAACGGAGGAGCACACGGCGGCCCTCGCGGCGGAGGTGCAAAACAGCCTCTCACAGCAATTCACGAGTCCGGCTATTAAACATCCGGACACCGTCAAGCGTGCCCGGAGTAACCTACAACAAGACCGCCTGGCACGATCCGAGCACGCGTAGCAATCCGGCCCCAACCCCAGCCCTCGCGAAATTGTGAAGCCAATACTACGCGTACATAACTACGCTCTGGAGATATCATGGGCATAAGGGGAGGGGCATGACCACGGCACGCGCCTGAATCTGCTCAACCGCACTGAGGGCTCCGATTGTGTCATTCTTTTTCTTTCTTCTTTTCTCTTACTTTCAGGACTCCGTTTTCCAGAAGCCCTGTCCGGCACTAGAATTGTCGAACTCACGATGCAACAGCCAGGGAAGCAGAAAGCTACGTCGAGTGTCCAGGTGGTCTCTACTACGAGCATTATACCTGTTTTACATACCATCCCGCAGCTTACCCCTGGAGGGGGACATGTCAAATAGTCCCATCCCTTGCTTATCGCACTATTTGTATCGTTCGCTTTCATTGCGAGTACCTTTTGAATAAACAATACATAGATTTTGCCTATTATTGCACTCCTTTCTTTATCTATATATATGTTCATTCATGACATGTTGCACCCGTACACTTTAGTGCGGCCAATACACAGGGGCTTAAGTACCCCAAAGATATGGTGTGATAAGTCCGAACACTTTCACAAGTGCGGCACCCGAACTTATAGCATTATATGCATCGGCTCGAAACATGTCTTGGGTCAATAGTTGGGTTTGCCCGGCTCCATGTTTTGGTACCTTACGTTCCGTTATATCGGCTAAGGTAGTATTTGGGAGAACCACTGCGATTGTGCCCGGTTGAGCTGGGTTGAGCACCTCGGTGGAAAGCTAAACTGACCGTCATGATAAGGCGAGAGCGATCGCTGTTCGAGAGGTTTTTGGGTCCCTAAAGACTTATGCGGTTAGAGCAAGGAGTCGGCATTGTCCGCCAAGGCGTGGATAGCGCCCGAACTCGGTCTTCGAATACTAGGGGCTTCACGAAATTTAAAATTATAGAATTCTATGGCTAAGTGAGAGTGTTCAAGCATTATAGTCCGGTTGCCTTGTTCGTTGCGTTGGCGCCTCCCTCGAAGGACCCAAGAATGGGAACAAGAGCGCTCAAGTTTATCCGAACACCCCAAACTTTTCGTTGCATGGAAATTTGAAGCCAACGACTTGCCATCTCTCAAATTTGATAAAGGCCGCATGAAGGTAATATTTTAAATTCACAAGCGTTGCTTAGCGCATATGAACAAGTTTTCAGCGTCTGGGATAACAAATGCGAGTCTATTCAAAATTACATCTTTGGAGCATTCACCGCTATAAAGCGGGCACCCTTGAGACGCCCTCATAGTACATTTCGACTTGCGATGCTCCTTGCCCTTCGGTGGCCCGTCCGTCACAAGCTTCTCAGCATCCAGCTTGCCCCAGTACACTTTAGCACGGGCAAGGGCCCGACGGGCACCTTCAATGCAGATGGAGCGCTTGATGACTTCAATCCATGGATAGGCGTCCACCAGCCGCCGCACTAGCCCGAAGTAGCTCCCAGGCATGGCTTCCAATGGCCACAGCCAAATTATGAGGCCCTTCATGGACTGTTCGGCAACCTTGTGGAGCTCGACCAGCTGCTTCAGCTGGTCGCTCAGGGGCACCAGATGTCCGGCATTAGCATACTGAGACCAGAACACCTTTTTCGTCGAGCTCCCCTCCTTGGCGCGGTAGAACACCGCAGCATCAGACACACTACGGGGCAGATCTGCGAATGCTCCTGGAGAGCTCCGGATTCGGGTAAGTAATAGATAATCCACTTTCACATGCTTGCTTTGCATAAAGAATGCCTTACCCGCCGCTATCTTCTTTAATGATTCAATTTCCTGGAGGGCTTTTTGGGCTTCGGCCTTAGCGGCTTTGGCACTCTCAAGAGCCGAGGCGAGCTCGGACTCTCGAGTCTTGAGTCACGCTCCAAACTCGTGTTTTCCACGAGCACAGGAGCTCTTGCCGCACCTCCGCCACCCGCGCCTCCTGCTTCTCTTGCTCGGTGCACTCCGCGGCCGCTTTGCTTTCGGCCGTGGACACCGCTTCCTTCAGGGTCGCCACCTCGTTTGTGGCCCCTACAATATCCACGTTAGTCCTGTCATTTTTGCAACCAAATCCTTTCTATAAGGTGCTACTTTAATAAGGTATTACTTACCTTCCTTGTCCTCGAGCTGCTTCTTGGCAAGGGCGAGCTCGTTCTTGGACCGCTCGAGGCTCTGCTTCAATGCATTGACCTCCATGATCGGTCTTGGCAGAGGTCAGCAGTGCAGCCTGCATTCCCATATTGACATACTTATGTTAGACTCCTGCGTATATCTTTTTAGATCCTCAGTCCAGCTTTTATTTCCGAACACCGAACTAAGCATCAGGGGTTACTGTCTATGCGGTAATATTTTTACATATTCTGAACTTATCTCAAAGCCCGTTAGAAGGCTGGTACGAGCTTGATCAGCCCGCTCTTGGCGGACTGAACTTTCGGATCACCACACTCATAACAAATGCGGTGCTCCTCGTCGATGGGCGCCGTTAAGCGCCTCCAGCAAGCTATCCGTGCCTCCGGATGGGACGGAGGTCATCGGCGTCGCGATCTTGCCCTTCTTACGAAGGGCGCTTGCCGGACTTGGAACCTTGAAGGTTCCAAGATGGAGTCGGCGAGGGCGGACTTAGAGCCCTCTGGGGTTTCGCCCCCTTTGCGCCCGGAGTCTGGGAGGTCACCTTGCGACGCCTCCAGGACCACCTCCTCCTGGTGGGGCCCCTTTTGGGACCTCCACCGCGGTGTCGTTTGCGTCACGAGGAGAGGAGGCGGTCGGAAGTGAAGTGCTATTCACATCCGACGAATCCAGGGAGCCGCTCGACGAAGCGGCAAGCTCGTCCTTGGGCAGGCTACATGGTTATATTCGACGTTAGAAGAAACTATGCGACAAATAAAAAGTCATGAGCTATTCCGGAGTCCGGACACTTACGATCTCGCCAGGGGCTTGGCCCTTGGTGGCCACTCCTCCTCGTCGTTGTCGGCGTTGGTGGAGAAGTCCGGAGGAAGGGTCCTTCCTTTCTTGGACCCTCCGGCCTCCCCGGTCGGGGGCCTTCCTTTCTTCTCTCCCCCACTGGGAGAGGCTTTTTCCTCCTCCCGTCCTCGGGGAGGATTCAAATCCGCGCCACATTGGTGGCCCATGGCGCATTTAGGAAGACCCATGGATGACTAGTCGTACAAGACAAAGATAGCAGAATTGTGAAGGACTCTGTGTCCATTGACAAAGGCGGCTAGGATTTGTAACCCTAGGTTCTCGGACTAAGGTAACCCCTTTATCTCTGATATTACTATTCATCCAACCTAACTGAGGGAGTCCTGGATTAGGGGGTGTCCGGATAGCCGGACTATGACCGTTGGCCGAAATCCTGGACTATGAAGATACAAGATTGAAGACTTCGTCCCGTGTCCGGATGGGACTTTCCTTGGCGTGGAAGGCAAGCTTGGCGATACGGATATGTAGATCTCCTACCATTGTAACGGACTCTGTGTAACCCTAACCCTATCTGGTGTCTATATAAACCGAGGGTTTTAGTCCGTGGGGACGAACAACAATCATACCATAGGCTAGCTTCTAGGGTTTAGCCTCTACGATCTCGTGGTAGATCCACTCTTGTACTACCCATATCATCAATATTAATCAAGCAGGAGTAGGGTTTTACCTCCATCGAGAGGGCCCGAACCTGGGTAAAAACATCGTGTCCCTTGTCTCCTGTTACCATCCGCCTAGACGCACAGTTCGGGACCCCCTACCCGAGATCCGCCGGTTTTGACACCGACACTAACTTTAAGGGGCATCCTACAAAATGCTCTGCTAGAATCATACTCGTTGATTAGGAAGAGAGGTGTGAGACAATGCGTGAGATACAGGCGTAAAGATAATGTGCGTACATGAGACACGTAGGCAGGCCCATGTATATAGAAAGGTTCGATGAGGATTGTGCGTGTGTATGTTTGCGAGAGGAAGAGTGCTTGTGATAAAGGTTAGTGAAAATAGTTGTAAATGGTTACGAGAGGTAGGGAGGGTTATATCTAGAGCATGTGTGCGAGAAAGACACCTCGGGAGAGAGTGTGTGAGCATGTGTGAGAGACCACCGATGGAGAGTGAAACTACGTAAAAAGACTGCTCTACACATTGATTAAAGATATAAATTGTATCCAAATATTAGGATGGGATCATGATATTTGCAATGCAGCGTAAGGCGGTCATTGATCCATCGGACATCTAGATTCTATCGAATTTGAGCATGTCTATGTTATTATTCGACACAATTGATCCACATAGTTAGTATTTTGAACTCCGGACAATGCATCGCTTTAGCAATTGAATATAAACATGAGTATAGTTCATGTTGTGTGTGTAAAGCACATTATACATCTGAAAGTTACACAATGGACATTATAAATAGCTACTACCTATGAACTAGCATACATTTGAATTCAACTTAAGGTGGTTTAAAAAATGAATTCAACATGAAGTCCATTCAATTATTTGAATTTGATATCATGGCATTTGTAAACCATACCTAAATTATGGGGCACCAATCTTTGCTCGATTTTGTACATAATAGCATATGTAGTCGTGTACAAAATAGATTTAAATTTAGCTCCTCCATTCCAAAATAATCGTACTTATAGGATTTTCAAGTGTCAAAATTTCAAAAGAAGCGGATAATTTAATGAGGTTTTCAAACATACAAGGTCAAATATAACGTTGTCTATTTAGGTCAATCCTCATAGTTCAAGAGTACTCTAAAGCGTGAATGCTTGTGTTTCAAAATTTCAAACGAAGCGCCAAAAGAGCCTCTACTACTCAAACCGCGTGAGACCAATGTTTGGTAGTACAAGGAAATTACTTTTCTAATAACTCCGACCGTGAAACCTACCGCCCGACGTCCAAAGGTCTAAACGGGGTAGGTTTGTAGCTTCATCTAGGCCACGCAACCGCATCCAAAAACATTCATACACAATGGCCGCTTAAGCACACATGCGCGTGGCGAAATCGCTCCGCCCACTATTTGGGACACTGGGATTACCATCCTACCCTCGACCATGATGGGTCCGAAATTTAAGAGGGGCAAAGTTTATACTTTCCCAAATTTCAAACAAGCGCGTCCCATCTTACATTCAAAAAGCCAAAAACAAAGCGTCCCTGCATCGAAACATGGTTCCTCCCCACCCGTCCGATTCCCCATTCGTACTCCATGGGCGCCAAAACTACCTCTCCACCAGCCCTGAAACCCGGTGTCCTCCGTCCGCCATCCCATCCCACCCATCAACCGCCGCCCTCCTCCATCACGCCGAGCCGATACCCGACGTGCCGCGTCCACATAACCTCAACCGCGCGCCTCCACGGCTAGTAGTTGAAGCCGAGGCGAGCCGTCTGCATTCGAGCCAGTTCAACCACGCCGTCCTGCGCCTCACCGCTGCCGCTCCAACCGCCACCCTCCACCGCACCGAGCTGTTCTGCTCGCCGTCCTTCGCCGCCTCGGATCTGCTTCCCCTCCGCCGACATACAGCCCACGACAACACGGTCAACAATTTGGCCATGGGTTCGCCCAAGCCTACACCCTCGAACATCAGTTTCCCGGTAAAAGAAGAAAATCGGCGACATGTGGAGAGAACATCGGTTTCCCCGGTAAAAAGAAGAAAATCGGCGCGACATGTGGAGGTGACCACATCGGCAACCGAAAAAGGTACTCCTCTTCCCTTATTCGTGCAAACCTTACATCTCTGCTTGCACGGTATTCATCCCACAGAAGACACTAGTTGACCGCTTCTTCTTGATACTAGATGTTCCTAGTAACTCGCGATGCACAAGGTTTCTCCTCATATACTATTTCACCTTAGCTAGAGGTCCGTTGCCCCCATGAATTTCAATTTCTGGCCAGTTGATTCCCAATTAACGGAAGCATTCCCCGGCGTAACAGGCGCTAGTACGCCTATTACACCGGGGAAGCAGCGCCTTGGTGTTTATCTTAGGGGCATGTGCGGCCTATAGCTACTGGCGCCCCATCTGGAGGTCGGCCGGATTAAAGGGATGGCCTGGGGGCGCTGCCAAGCATGGCAGTGGTGTGAGGTCGATGGGAGGGAGGCAGGCGGAGGCAGGGGTGCAGGCGGTGGTTGGCGGTTCGAGAAAGATCGTCAACGATGTTGGCGGGAGGTGAGCGAAGGCCATCTGCCCATTCCTTATAGACTAGACGGTTCATTAGAAAAATTGGTGACCTATTTATTTTCAATCATTGTTATCTTAGATATGACCACATGTGGTGGTGTGCTGGAGGAATACCTGCATTTCCTGTGCTCATATATTACAAAATCATACGGAGTAGAATCTAATTTTGTTTGCCATGCAATGTTGTAGAGCTATCATATGTCTTATGTCATTTATTTTTCAGCCACCTGCTATCTGGTACTTTTACAGTGCACTAGTTCTGCACACACTTCACCCTTACTCTCACTATTGTGTTTTTATGCAAGGGTATTTCAGACTCTGCTGCCATGAGAGAAGCCAAAAAGAAAAGAGAGAAGTCGCTCCAGCTTGGTGTGCGGCTAGGAAAGACACGTTACAACGCTATAAAGGGTGCAGTGTCAGCAGATGGAGACGGTAAACGTAGCTCTGGAGTTGATGACATCGCTCGCAATGAACCACCATCCCAGGTGCTTGCTTTGACTTTGCGGTGTCATATGTGGTTGCATGTTCCATATGGTGTCTAGCTTGTATTCGAAAGGCCGAAGTCGGTAAGATAAGGAAAGATATTTTTTACATGATCCACCATCCCGTGAGCACCAGAAGACAAATAGCTAGTTAGGGCACTGGCCGAGCCAGTGACAAGCCCAGCAAAGATAGACATCACCTGGAAGCCAACTAAAAAGCTGCGATGGTGGCGAAGCAGCCCGCCTCCCACCAGGCTCTCAGGTCCTAGATGATCATGCTCACCACTCCAGCCGGATGTCTAGCTTGTATTGCTTCCAATTTGGTTAAATTGCATCTGCTTAGCTTAAACATTATACCTTTGAATATGACATGCCTTTGCATTTTTGGTACATACTAGTACATCGTGTATTAACCATGTTCTTACATCAAACTAATGTTCTTGTGTATCCCTCATCAATCACTTATGACGAGGCGGGCAGCAAGGGACTACTCCTCATTTAAAGAATGCAGCGTCGGCCTCCCGACATGATTCTCAAGAAATGAAATGCTAGATGAAGATAGTGAGCGTAGCTCGTAGTTGATTACAGCATTTCCCTACACTAGCATCGCAGTGCTTGCTCTAACTTGGCAGCGTGATATGTGGTTGCATGTTGCATATGGTGTCTAGATTGTAATTCTTCCAATCTGGTTAAACTGCATGTGTTAGTGCGCTTAGCTTATACATTATACATGTTAATGTGACACACCTTCCTGTATTTAGTACATAGTACATCTTTCTATTAAGCATGTCCTTACATAAAACTATTGTTTTTTTTTGTATCCCGCATCAATCAACATGACGAGACACCTTTAGTATATGCAGTGCGATATTAGTTGCATCTTTCATATGATTTATAGCATGCGCTGCTTCTAATTTGTTGAAATTCCATTTATGATGGGGCGCTTTTAACTTGGCAGAGTCATATTGGTTGCATCTTTCATGTGGTGTCTAGCTTGCATTGCTTCTTATTTGCTGGAATGGTTTCTGCTTAGTTTACACAAACAGTTGTGAACATGCCATGCCGTCCTGTTTTTCGTACATATTCCATCCTGGTATCATGTGTTTGCCTTACATCAAAGTAGTGATTGTCATTATCATGCATGAATGAGTTCGAAGAGAATTTTATTGCTTTTTCTTGTCGGTTTTACTTGACAATTCAAAATCAATAAAGCGGAAGGAAGTTAGCAAGGCAGCGGATAAAGGTGCTCCTTCGAGCGGAGGGCCTCTGATTTCTACTCCTCCACACCCCAAGATGATTTCCAAGACAACACATGCATAGACACTCAACAAAGTTGTGTTTATGATGAGCACGTCTCCCCAGTGCAGCATCACGGTGCTCCCTCTAACTTGGCACTTATATGTGGTTGCATGTTATGTGTGATGTCTAGCTTGTATTGCTTCTAATTTTGTTGAATTCCATTTGCTTACTTTACACATTATACTTGAATAAGACACGTGTTCCTGTTTCTAGAACATACAATATCATCTATCACACCATGTTCTTACATCAAATTACTCTTTGTTGTGTAACATGCAACAATCACTTATCATAAGACACATTTGACTTGAGTGTGATATAGGTTACATCTCACATTCTTTTCTAGCTTGTACTACTAATTTGTTGAAATGGCACTTATGACGAGACAGTTTTAACTTGGTAGAGTGATATTCGTTGCATCTTTCATATGGTGTCTAGCTTTCATTGCTTCTAATTTGTTGAAATGCCTTCTCCTTAGTTTACACATCATAAGCTGTGAATATGCAATCTGTGAATATGCAATGGCACTAATGACGAGAGACCTCTAACATGGTAGTGTGATGTTGTTTGCATCTTGCATATGATTTATTTCTTGTCTTGCTTCACATTTGTTTAAACGCCATTTATGATGAGACTTTGTTAACTTGGCAGAGCGATATTTGTAGCATCTTTCATATGGTGTCTACCTTCCATTGCATTGCTTCTAATTTGGTGAAATGTCTTCTTCTTAGTTTACACATCATAGTTCGGTTATCTCTTCCGTCCTGTTTTTCATACATATTACATCCTCCTATCATGTGGTTGTCTAACATCAAAGTTCAGTTAAATGCATCACGCATCAATTTGTTACGAAGAACTAAATTGTTATTCGTTTTCTTGTAAACTTGACTTAACATGGCACGAGAAAGAGGAAGAAACACAGAATGGCAGGGAATGAGAAGCGGATGAATCCTGCAGATTCTGCTAATCGATGGTGCAATAGAAGGTCAAAGTCCAGCGGAAAATTCTACAAACACGGCATCCCATGCTACGAGTTGCAAAAAAAGCCAAACGAAACAAATAGCTGCCACCAAACAAGCAAAGACATCCCTAGTTCTTGCAACACCTACCAGTACTATTACCACCTGCACGACTTACTCGTGCGTCAACTGAGCTAGCAGCACGTTCCTAAGCTCCCTTGCCACCTGACACTACTTCCCAAGCACTCTTGACACAAGACGAGTTGGCAATATCAGATGAACCTTGTGAGCTTCAACAGCAAGAAGGTAGTTCTTTGGAGTCAAATTCTGATTGCATGCTTCTTTATATGTAGTCTCACGGTTTGATGTACACTAACACTTCCTATGTTTGTTGTTGGACTAGCACCTAGGCGCAAGAGAAACAAACATCGGGGATAATGCTCGATAGGTTAACTAAATCTAGAGGAGGAAGAATGGAGATCCGTTTTGAGGCAGGTTTAAAAAGGCCACGTGATGCTGCAGAGTCAGCCAAGTTAGTATCAGAGGCAGCGGTTGCCGTTAGGTGTCATGTACGTATCCTCCCAACATGGATTCGATGCAGGGAATGACAAAGACAAAACCCAGTTCAACACCTTCCTCGACCATTTATCTGTAAGTATGGTTATGTATGGAAACTAGTAATATCGTCTTGCTCATCCAATACTTTCTAGGTTGCGATAATGAGACTCCCATAATTTTCAACAGATGAGGTTCAAGTTGGATAGCCAAGATGATGCAACCAGACAAGCTTGCACCCATGTTTTCAAGTCTACTCTGCGACAATATCGGTATAACTTGAGGAAAACTCACTTTGAAGGCAAGGCTAACAGTGAACTTGCCCAAACATCTCCAGTGGAAAATATATCTGATGAAGACTGGAGAGGCCTCGTTAAACACTGGTCCGATCCGAAGTATCAGGTACATCATATATATATATATGTCATCAGATCACATGTTGAAGTCCTATTTACGCATGTGCCACACAAATCTATCTTCTTGTAGGTGAACTGTTCAAAGAACAAGGCCAACCATCGAAAGTGAAATTCAACAGAACGACGGGATCTCGTAGCTATATTGCACCTGCGAGGCTCTTGTAATTAGATGTTGTTTCACTCTTTTCGCTGTACCATATTATCAGATCTATATTGACTTGTTCCAAATGCGAGGAAAGCCCGCAAGGACCAAAAAGTACTGAACCAAATGATGTAAATCTTCAAGGTGTCACACCAGCAAGAAGAAGGGCATGACTACACGGTCAAAGCCGATGTTGTAAGTCCTTAATCCTCATGCCTTTTAACTACTACTTACTCGACTTGTGCCTTGAATTGCATGGTTTGCAGCCAATGTCTATTACTCTTTTCAATTTTATACACAATTGTCTTAGCGTATCATTGCACCTTACAAGGTTTAAAAGAGAGAGTGATGTTCCTTTGATCTTGACCGTAATCTAGTTCCGTGTTTGACTTGCCCACACAACGTTACAATTGCTGTTTATGCTTCTCGGTTGTTTTGTGATATGAATGATGTCATACTATGCTTACGTATTATAAACTTCGTCTCTTTATCCTTAGCCCTCAATACAATGTGAAGAAATAGACAATACATTAGCGATGGTAGGAGCGGTCATTGATCCATCAGACATCTAGATTCTATCGAATTTGAGCATGTCTATGTTATTATTCGACACAATTGATCCACATAGTTAGTATTTTGAACTCCAGACAATGCATCGCTTTAGCAATTGAATATAAACATGAGTATAGTTCATGTTGTGTGTGTAAAGCACATTATACATACGAAAGTTACACAATGGACATTATAAATAGCTACTACCTATGAACTAGCATACATTTGAATTCAACTTAAGGTGGTTTAAAAAAATCGAATTCAACATGAAGTCCATTCAATTATTTGAATTTGATATCATGGCATTTGTAAACCATACCTAAATTATGGGGGCACCAATCTTTGCTCCGATTTTGTACATAATAGCATATGTAGTCGTGTACAAAATAGATTTAAATTTAGCTCCTCCATTCCAAAATAATCGTACTTATAGGATTTTCAAGTGTCAAAATTTCAAAAAGAAGCAGATAATTTAATGAGGTTTTCAAACATACAAGGTCAAATATAACGTTGTCTATTTAGGTCAATCCTCATAGTTCAAGAGTACTCTAAACGTGAATGCTTGTGTTTCAAAATTTCAAACGAAGCGCCAAAAGAGCCTCTACTACTTGAAACCGCGTGAGACCAATGTTTGGTAGTACAAGGAAATTACTTTTCTAATAACTCCGACCGTGAAACCTACCGCCCGACGTCCAAAGGTCTAAACCGGGTAGGTTTGTAGCTTCATCTAGACGCACGCAACGCATCCAAAAACATTCATACACAATGGCCTTAAGCACACATGCGGCGTGGTCAAATCGCTCCGCCCACTATTTGGGACACCTGGGATTACCATCCTACCTCGACCCATGAGGTCCGAAATTTAAGAGGGGGCAAAGTTTATACTTTCCCAAATTTCAAACAAGCGTCCCATCTTCTTCAAAAAGCCAAAAACAAGCGCGCCCTGGACAAACATGGTTCCTCCCCACCCGTCCGATTCCCCATTCGCTCCATGGGCGCAAAACTACCTCTCCACCACCATGAAACCCGGTGTCCTCCGTCCGCCATCCCATCCCACCCATCAACCGCCCTTCCTCCTCCATCACGCCGAGCCGATACCCGACGCCGTCGTCCACCGCAACCTCAACGCAGCGCCCTCCACGGCTAGTAGTTGAAGCCGAGCGAGCCGTCCGCACCGAGCCAGTTCAACCACGCCTGCCCTGCGCCTCCGCTGCCGCTCAACCGCCACCCTCCACCGCACCGAGCTGTTCTGCTCGCCTGTCCTTCGCCGCCGGATCTGCTTCGCCCTCCACGACATACGCCCACGACAACACAGTCAACAATTTGGCCATGGGTTCGTCCAAGCCTACACCCTCCGAACATCGGTTTCCCGGTAAAAGAAGAAAATCGGCGACATGTGGAGAGAACATCGGTTTCCGGTAAAAGAAGAAAATCGGCGCGACATGTGGAGGTGACCACACGCAAGCAAGAAAAAGGTACTCCTCTTCCCTTATTCGTGCAAACCTTACATCTCTGCTTGCACGGTATTCATCCCACAGAAGACACTAGTTGACCGCTTCTTCTTGATACTAGATGTTCCTAGTAACTCGCGATGCACAAGGTTTCTCCTCATATACTATTTCACCTTAGCTAGAGGTCCGTGCCCCATGAATTTCAATTTCGGCCAGTTGATTCCCAATTAACGGAAGCATTCCCGGTAATGTGCGCTAGTACGCCTATTACACCGGGAAGCAGCGCTTTGGTGTTTATCTTAGGGCGTGTGCGGCCTAGAGCTCGGGCGCCCATCTGGAGGTCGGCCGGATTAAAGGATGGCTCTGGGCGCTGCCAAGCACGGTGGTGGTGTGAGGTCGATGGGAGGGCGGGGCGGAGGCAGGGTCTGGGCCGGTGGTGTTGGCGGTTCGAGAAAGATCGTCAACAATGGTGGCGGGAGGTAGACGAAGCCATCTGCCCATTCCTTATAGACTAGACGGTTCATTAAAAAATCGACTGACCTATTTATTTTCAATCATTGTTATCTTAGATATGACCACATGTGGTGGTGTCTTTGGAGGAATACCGCATTTCTGTGCTCATATATTACAAAATCATACGGAGTAGAATCTAATTTTGTTTGCCATGCAATGTTGTAGAGCTATCATATGTCTTATGTCATTTATTTTTCAGCCACCGCTATCTCTGCTACTTTTTACAAATTGCACTAGTTACACACACTTCACCCTTACTCTCACTATTGTGTTTTTATGCAAGGGTATTTCAGACTCACGCTGCCATGAGAGAAGCCAAAAGAAAAGAGAGAAGTCGCCCACTTGGTGTGCGGCTAGGAAAGACACGTTATAACGCTATAAAGGGCAAAGGTCGGCAGATGGAGACGGTAAACGTAGCTCTGGAGTTGATGACATCGCGCAATGAACCACCATCCTGTGTGCTTGCTTTAACTTTGCGGTGTCATATGTGGTTGCATGTTCCATATGGTGTCTAGCTTGTATTGAAAGGTCAAGTCGGTAAGATAAGGAAAGATATTTTTTACATGAACCACCATCCCGTGAGCACCGAAGACAAATAGCTAGTTAGGGCCTTGGCCGAGCGGTGACAAGCCCAAGAAAGATAGACATCACCGAAGCCAACTAAAAAGCTGCGATGGTGGCGGCAGCCCGCCTCCCACCAGGCTCTCGGGTCCTAGATGATCATGCTCACCACTCCACCGGATGTCTAGCTTGTATTGCTTCCAATTTGGTTAAATTGCATCCGCTAGCTTACACATTATACCTTTGAATATGACATGCCTTTCATTTTGGTACATACTAGTACATCGTGTATTAACCATGTTCTTACATCAAACTAATGTTCTTGTGTATCCCTCATCAATCACTTATGATGACGAGGCAGGCAAGGGGACTACTCCTCATTTAAAGAATGCAGCGTCAGCCTCCGACATGATTCTCAAGAAATGAAATGCTAGATGAAGATAGTGAACGAGCTCAGTAGTTGATTACAGCATTTCCCTACACTAGCATCGCAGTGCTTGCTCTAACTTGGCAGCGTGATATGTGGTTGCATGTTGCATATGGTGTCTAGATTGTAATTCTTCAAATCTGGTTAAACTGGATGTGTTAGTCTGCTTAGCTTATACATTATACATGTTAATGTGACACACCTTCCTGTATTTAGTACATAGTACATCTTTCTATTAAGCATGTCCTTACATAAAACTATTGTTTTTTTTTGTATCCCGCATCAATCAACATGACGAGACACCTTTAGTATATGCAGTGCGATATTAGTTGCATCTTTCATATGATTTATAGCATGCGCTGCTTCTAATTTGTTGAAATTCCATTTATGATGGGACGCTTTTAACTTGGCAGAGTCATATTGGTTGCATCTTTCATGTGGTGTCTAGCTTGCATTGCTTCTTATTTGCTGGAATGGTTTCGCTTAGTTTACACAAACAGTTGTGAACATGCCATGCCGTCCCTGTTTTTCGTACATATTCCATCCTGGTATCATGTGTTTGCCTTACATCAAAGTAGTGATTGTCGGTATCATGCATGAATGAGTTCTGAAGAGAGAATTTTATTGCTTTTTCTTGTCGGTTTTACTTGACAATTCAAAATCAATAAAGCGGAAGGAAGTTAGCAAGGCAGCGGATAAAGGTGCTCCTTCCGAACGGAGGGCCTCTACAGTTTCTACTCCTCCACACCCCCAAGATGATTTCCAAGACAACACATGCATAGACACTCAACAAAGTTGTGTTTATGATGAACACGTCTCCCCTAGTGCAGCATCACCGGTGCTCCCTCTAACTTGGCACTATTATATGTGGTTGCATGTTATGTGTGATGTCTAGCTTGTATTGCTTCTAATTTTGTTGAATTCCATTTGCTTACTTTACACATTATACTTGAATAAGACACGTGTTCCTGTTTCTAGAACATACAATATCTGTCTATCACACCATGTTCTTACATCAAATTACTACTGTTGTGTAACATGCAACAATCACTTATCATAAGACACATTTGACTTGAGTGTGATATAGGTTACATCTCACATTCTTTTCTAGCTTGTACTACTAATTTGTTGAAATGGCACTTATGACGAGACAGTTTTAACTTGGTAGAGTGATATTCGTTGCATCTTTCATATGGTGTCTAGCTTTCATTGCTTCTAATTTGTTGAAATGCCTTCTCCTTAGTTTACACATCATAAGCTGTGAATATGCAATGCTGTGAATATGCAATGGCACTAATGACGAGAGACCTCTAACATGGTAGTGTGATGTTGTTTGCATCTTGCATATGATTTATTTCTTGTCTTGCTTCACATTTGTTTAAACGCCATTTATGATGAGACACTGTTAACTTGGCAGAGCGATATTTGTAGCATCTTTCATATGGTGTCTACCTTCCATTGCATTGCTTCTAATTTGGTGAAATGTCTTCTTCTTAGTTTACACATCATAGTTCTGGTTATCTCTTCCGTCCTGTTTTTCATACATATTACATCCTCCTATCATGTGGTTGTCTAACATCAAAGTTCAGTTCGCTCAGATCACGCATCAATTTGTTCGAAGAACTAAATTGTTATTCGTTTTCTTGTCGGCTTGACTTAACATGGCACGTAGAAAGAGGAAGAAACACAGAATGGCGTGGAATGAGAAGCGGATGAATCCTGCAGATTCTGCTGGTAATCGATGGTGCAATAGAAGGTCAAAGTCCAGCGGAAAATTCTACAAACACGGCATCCCATGCTACACGAGTTGCAAAAAAAGCCAAGCGAAACAAATAGCTGCCACCAAACAAGCAAAGACATCCCTAGTTCTTGCAACACCTACCACAGATTACTACCAATGCCACGACTTACTGTGCGTCAATCGAGCTAGCAGCACGTTCCCAAGCTCCCTTGCCACCGACACTACTTCCCAAGCACTCTTGACACAAGACGAGTTGGCAATATCAAATGAACCTTGTGAGCTTCAACAGCAAGAAGGTAGTTCTTTGGAGTCAAGTTACAGATTGCATGCTTCTTTATATGTAGTCTCACAGTTTGATGTACACTAACACTTCCTATGTTTGTTGTTGGACTAGCACCTAGGCGCAAGAGGAAACAAACATCGGGATAATGCTCGATAGGTTAACTAAATCTAGAGGAGGAAGAATGGAGATCCGTTTTGAGGCAGGTTTAAAAAGGCCACGTGATGCTACTGAGTCAGCCAAGTTAGTACCGAGGCAGCGGTTGTCGTTAGGTGTCATGTACGATCTCCCAACATGGATTCAAGACAGGAATGACAAAGACAAACCAGTTCAACACCTTCCTCGACCATTTATCTGTAAGTATGGTTATGTATGGAAACTAGTAATATCGTCTTGCTCTGTCCAATACTTTCTAGCTTGCTGATAATGGGACTCCCATAATTTTCAACAGATGAGGTTCAAGTTGGATAGCCAAGATGATGCAACCAGACAAGCTTGCACCCATGTTTTCAAGTCTACTCTGCGACAATATCGGTATAACTTGAGGAAAACTCACTTTGAAGGCAAGGCTAACGGTGAACTTGCCCAAACATCTCCGATGGAAAATATATCGATGAAGGCGGAGAGGCCTCGTTAAACACTGGTCCGATCCAAGTATCGGTACATCATATATATATATATGTCATCAGATCACATGTTGAAGTCCTATTTACGCATGTGCCACACAAATCTATCTTCTTGTAGGTGAACTGTTCAAAGAACAAGGCCAACCATACGAAAGTGAAATTCAACAGACATTTAGGATCTCGTAGCTATATTGCACCGCGAAGCTCTTGTAATTAGATGTTGTTTCACTCTTTTCGCTGTACCATATTATCAGATCTATATTGACTTGTTCCAAATGCAGAGGAAAGCCCGCAAGGACCAAAAAGTACCTGAACCAAATGATGTGGAAATCTTCAAGGACTGTCACACCAGCAAGAAGAAGGGCATGACTACACCAGTCAAAGCCGATGTTGTAAGTCCTTAATCCTCATGCCTTTTAACTACTACTTACTCTGACTTGTGCCTTGAATTGCATGGTTTGCAGCCAATGTCTATTACTCTTTTCAAATTTTATACACAATTGTCTTAGCGTATCATTGCACCTTACAAGGTTTAAAAGAGAAGAGTGATGTTCCTTTGATCTTGACCTGTAATCTAGTTCCGTGTTTGACTTGCCCACACAACGTTACAATTGTCTGTTTGTCTGCTCTCAGTTGTTTTGTGATATGAATGATATCATACTATGCTTACCGTATTATAAACTTCGTCTCTTTATCCTTAGCCCTCAATACAATGTGAAGAAATAGACAATACATTAGCGATGGTACATGGTCATATGTTTGGAACCTGGTTTTATTATGTACTTTGCAATAAAATACAACTAATATTTTACATGGGTTCACCAGAATTAGTTCTGTATATAGACCAAAGCTATTTTGTTTGGTTTTGCTGCCTCCTTAATATCTTCTGTTCTGGTACTACTAATGTAAAACCTCAACTTTTCAGCGAGCTATGGAAAAAATGGTGGAACCGCCACCTTCTGAAGGTGGCAAGGCAACTATAACCGCAATTCAGCTCTTGCTGCAATGGGTCAGTACCTGTCCACTAACAGTGCCAAAAGCACGTTCCTGCATAATATTGGGTTGGTTGTTAAGGCAATATCATCCAAACTGCCTCATGATCAAGATATGCAAGCTCAAAGCAATGTTGTATCTGCAAGGCCGGACACATGTCCATTCCCTAACTGAGACCTTTTGTGAAACAAGGAGAAACATTGCTCAATGTTGTCAAGATATGCATGGTTTTGAACCAGACTATCAGACATTTGCTATGTTGTTCAGGAGCCTAGGGGAAGTGAAGGCGAGGGTTATGGTGCTCCATCGGACAATACAACATGAAAACGTAACAGTCAGGTCAAATGAACCGAGCTTCTGAACTTCTGGTGGTGCATTTATCTGCTAGACTGTTAAGTTTTATGCCAACCTTCCTTTAATTTATTTCCTATTCTTCTTTTTCCCTGGTTTGCTAGTGGCCGCAACTACCATGGCCCATATACGGGCCGTAGGATCCATGGGTCTCCTACGGGCCGTCGATAAATGGGCATGTAATCGGTGGGCCTCGGGCCGTTGGATAAATGGGTCTACATGGGCCGTAATCGGGCGTAATTGGTATCGGCCCAGCACGGTAACAGGCCGTTAACAGGCCGTAGGACAGCAAAGGCTTAATTTTGTCATAGGCATAACAGGTCGTTAATGGGCCAGAATATGGGGCCTTACTGGAAAGCAGTATAGCGGGTTAACATGCGTAAGCGGGCTGACTCTTGCCATGGGCGAATTTGGCCCATTAGGGTAATGCTGAGCCGAGAACGGGGCGACTCTTGCCATGGGCGAATTTAGCCCATTAGGGGAACATGCCAGTAACGGGCCGACTCTTGCCATGGGCCGAATTTGGCCCATTAGGGGAACAGGCCAGTAACGGGCCGGAAGTAATCGAGGGCCGATGTCGGTGTCAAAACCGGCGGACCTCGGGTAGGGGGTCCCGAACTGTGCGTCTAGGCGGATGGTAACATGAGACAAGGGACACGATGTTTTACCCAGGTTCGGGCCCTCTTGATGGAGGTAAAACCCTACGTCTTGCTCGATTGATATTGATATTGTGGATGTTTACAAGAGTGGATCTACCACGAGATCAAGGAGGCTAAACCCTAGAAGCTAGCCTATGGTATGATTGTAAGGGTTGTTGATGTTGTCGTCTAGTCCTACGGACTAAAGCCATCCGGTTTATATAGACACCGGAGAGGGCTAGGGTTACATAGAGTCGGTTACATTGGTAGGAGATCTACATATCCGTATCGCCAAGCTTGCCTTCCACGCCAAGGAAAGTCCCATCCGGACACGGGGAGAAGTCTTCAATCTTGTATCTTCATAGTCTTGGAGTCCGGTCGATGATGATAGTCCGCCAATGATAGTTCGGCTGATGATGGTAGTCCGCTATCCGGACACCCCTAATCCAGACTCCTCGGAGCCCACGAACCAGGCTTCAATGATGATAAGTCCCGTGTATATTGCTTGGCATTGCAAGGCGGGTTCCTCCTCCAAATGATAGAAGATTGTGAACACCGGGATAGTGTCCGCTCGCAAAATAGATTCCACATTCCACCGTAGAGAGAATAATAATATACACAAGTTCAATCTGCGACGTTTTTGTGGCATGACGTCACACCACTACCAAGTCATTACTCGAATTGTTTTTACTTTACCACCTCAAGCATTTAGCTTAAGCGGTTTCCTTGGCACGTCTTGTCGAAGCAGAGATCGTGTTTCCCCTTAATCCGGGATTCTCATCAATACGGGCGTGGGTAACCCAACCGCGCCATTGATGGTGATGCTTGGGAGATAAGCGAGTTTTACCAGGCCGGTGGGGGACGCGTAAGACTTCGCCGCCCATATAAGGGATAAGGATTCACCTTCTCACCTCGCCTTCTTCCTCCTTTGCTTATCCATCTCCGCGCTTTTCGAGCTCCAGCGCCCAAGTTCGCAAGATCTCGTCTCAACCTTCTCGACCATGTCCGGAGCGGAGGTAAATGGTTGGCCTCCACCGTTAAGGAGGAGCAAATCGCTAAACTGCTGGGCGCGGATACCTCTCCAAATGATATCGTGCACGGCTGCCCGACGAGGGGCAGCTCATCCTCACCCCAGGCCCCATGAGAGGGTCGTCTTTCTTCCCCACTTCCTCTGCGGACTGGGCTTTCCACTACATCCCTTTGTCCGGGGGCTCATGTTCTACTACGGCCTGGATTTCCATGATCTGGCGCGAACTTCATCCTCAACATCTCGGCGTTTATCGCCGTGTGCGAGGCCTTCTCTGCATCCAGCCCCACTTGACTTGGCTCAAGACCTTCAATGTCAAGCCGAAGGTAGTGAAGGGCACTCAAGCGGAGTCGGAGGCGCCATGTTGGGCAAGATGCCCAATGTCCTTTGGTTGAAGGGCCTTCGTGGAATCCGTCAAGGGGTGGCAATCGGGTGGTTCTATATCACCGAGCAGCGTGACCCTAAATGGGCGGCGGCCCCGAAGTTTAGATCTGGTATCCCCACGCAGCTCACCTCTGGAAAGAGAAGGGCTTCTGTGGGGTAGTTCAAGGAGCCGACGGACTCCAAGCCTATATCAAGAAGTGGTGAAGAAGCTCGAGGCTGGTTAACGTGGTCCAAGTCATGCTCGTCCGTCGGATACTCCCATGCCAAGCGGGCATTCAATCTGTGGGAGTTCGATCCGGAGCAGCACGGCGCCGAGCAAGCTCTTCGACACGACGTCTGAAAGGCGCTGGAAGGTGCTGTTCAAGCGCCAAGCCCCGCATCCGCGATCAAGATCATGATTTCGCTCATGGCCTTGAGCCGACGAGGTAAGTGATTCTACCCCTTCACGGGACACTTGTTTTTCATAGTTTGACTCTATGCGGTTTTAATTTCCCTTTTCCTTTGAGAGGACTAGATGAGGAAGGCGAGCAGATTACTGTCCGGCTCCTATGCTGAAAATCCATGAGACGCTCATCTAGCGAGGCTGCTGGTTCCGCACCGCACGTGGTGCCGGAGAAGAAGGCCAAGATGGAGGCCACGGGTGCTTGAAAGAGCTCCTGTTTTGTGTCCAAGCGACTCAGGCGGACTCCTCCCGAAAATGAGGAGGAGGAAGAGGACTCTCTCGGTGGAGGGAGAGAGGAAGAGGAAGGCTTCCCCAGCGGGGGAGGCGAAGGGTCAAGAGGGAAGGACTATCCCCGGACAGCTCGCCAACATCAACGTTGGCGAGGAAGAATGGCCTTCAAGGGCCAGGCCTCCAGCGAGATCGTAAGTATCCGGATTCCTGAATAATTTATAATTTCTTTTTCTGCATCACATAGTGTCATTCTGATGCCGCATGCCTGTAGTCCGGCCAGTGATGATCTCCCCGCTTCATCGAGCGGGTCGTTGGCTCCGTCGGATATAGACTCCATCCCGACCGCCTCCACCCCTCGCGGCGCCGAGGACGCCGAGGTGGGATCCCAAGAAGGGGCCCATCGGGGGGAGGCTCCGGAGGCGCCACAAGGCGTCCTCCCGGACTTTGCGCCGGACTCCACATCGGAACCCGCAGTGGTTCCGGAGTCCGGCCGGCGGCCCCTTCGAACGAAGGGCAAGACCGTGACGCCGGCGGCTTCCGTCCAACCGGAGGCGCCGAGCGATTTGTTGGAGGCGCTGCAGAGCGCTTCCATCGAGGAAGAACACCGCACTATTATGAGTGCGGTGATCCGAAAGTGCAGCTTCGCCAAGAGCGGGCTGACCGAAGCTGCAGTAGCCTTCTATCGGGCTTTGAGGTAAGAAGTTAAAATATGCAATGTAATACCGCATAGACAGTAGCCCCGATGCTCGGTTCGGTGTTCGAAAGAAAAGCGGATGAGGATCTGAAAAAAGAAGATATCGCAGGGTTGCTAAAAATTATGTCAATATGGGTTGCAGGCTGCGCTGCTGACCTCTGCCGCCTTGATTGCGGAGGTTGGTCTTTGTGAAGCAGAGCTCGGCGGTCCGAGCAAGAGCTCGGCCGCGCCAGAAGCAGCTCGAGGGCAAAGAAGGTGAGTAACACCCTTTAAACTTGTACCTTACAGAAAAGGATTTAGGTTGCAACAAAAATAACAAGGATAACATGGGTGCTGCAGGGGCCACGAAGCAGGTGGCGACCTGAAGGAGGCCGTGTCATGACGAGCATAATGCGGCCCGCAGGCAGGCAGAGCGAGAAAAGCAGGAGGCGCGGGTGGCGGTGGTTCAGCAAGAGCTCCGGGCTCTCATGGAAAAGCATGAGAGTTTGGGCGTGACTCAAAGACTCGAGAGTCCGGGCTTGCCTCGGCTCTCGAAAGTGCCAAACCGCCAAGGCCGAGGCCCATAAGTCCCTTGGAGATTGAGTTGATGAGGAAGATAGCGGCGGGTAAGGCATTTTTCATGCAAAGCAAGCATGTGAATGTAAATTACGTGTTACTTACCCGAATTCGGAGCTCTCGAGGCGTTTGCAGATCTGCCTCATGGCGTGTCCGATGCCGCTGCATTCTACCGAGCCGGGAGGGGGCTCAACGGAGAAGGTCTTCGGTCTCGATATCTTTGAGGCCGGCCATCCAGTGCCCCTAGCGACCAGTGAAGCGGCTGGTCGAGCTTCACAAGGTGGCCGAGCAGGCCATGAAGGGCCTCATAGTCCGGTTTGTGGCTGGAGAGGCCATGCACAGGAGCTACCGGCCTCGTCGCGACGGCTGGTGGATGCGTGCCCTCGGGTGGAGGTTATCAAGCGCTCACTTTGTATTGAAGGTGCTCATCGGGCCCTTGCCCGCGCAAAGGTGCATTGGGGCAAGCTGGATGCGGAGAAGCTAATCAGCCGACGCGCCACCAGCGGGCAAGGAACATCGTCACGCCGAAATGTACTATAAGGCTGTCTGAAGGGTGCCCGCAAGATTGCGGATGAGTGCCCCAGGATGTAATTTTGAGTAAATTCGCAATGTGTTATCACTGCGCTGAAAACTTTGTTCATATCGCTAAGCAACGCTTGTTAATTTAAAATATTACCTTCATGCGGCCGTTTATTAAATCTGAGAGATGGCAAGTCGTCGGCTTCAGCCCCCATGCCACGAAGTCTTTGGGGTGTTGGGATAAACTTGAGCGCTCTTGTTCCCATTTTTGGGTCCATCTAGGAGGCGCTCAACACAACGAACAAGACAACCGGACTTATAGTGCTTGAACACTCTCACTTAGCCATAGAATTCTATAATTTTAAATTTGGTGAAGCCCCTAGTATTCGGAGGACCGAATTGGGGCGCTATCCACGCCTTCGTCGGACATAATCCGAACTTCGCTCGAGCGGCGTAGGTCTTTAAGGACCCGAAGAACCTCTCGAACAGCGACCAGTCTCTCGCCTTATCATGACAGTCAGTTTTAGCTTTCTCCTTCGAGGCGTTAACCCAGCTCAGCAAGGCGCAATCGCAGTGGTTCTCCCAGTGCTACCTTAGCCGATAGAACGGAACGTAAGGTGCCAAACATGGGAGCCGGGCAAACCCAACTATTGACCCAAGACATGATTCGGAGCCGATTCATATAATGCTATAAGTTCGGGGTGCCGCACTTGTGAAAGTGTGCGGACTTTATCACACCATAATGCGGAGAACAGAAGCCCCTGGTGTATTTGGCCGTACCAAAATGTATGGATGCAACATGTCGTAAATGAACATATATGTATGTATAAGGTGATGCAATTATAAGCAAAAAAGTACTGCATTTTATTATGAATGCGGAATGATACAAATAGTGCGGAAAGCAAGGGATTGGACGAATTAAAGGCGTCTCCCTCCAGGGGTAGGCCGTGGAATGTTGTATATAACAAATATAATGCTCGTCATGGAGACCACCTGAGTGTTCGTCGCGGCCTTTGTCCTTCCCTGACTGTTGCATCATGAGCTCGGCAGGGTCGCCGCCGGACATAGTTCTGTATAAAAAAGAGAAAAATAACAGAAAAAAAGGCGACACACTTGGGAGCCCCTGGTGTGGTCGAACCGCACTCTGGGTCTGTTGTGGTTGTGCCTTTCCCCCTATGCCCATGGTATCTCCAAGGCGTAATTATGTCTGCGGAGAGTTTGTCTTACAATTTTGCGAGGGCTGGGGTTAAGGCCGCATTACTACGCGATGCTCGGGCGTGCGGTGGTCTTGGTTGAAGTTGCTCGGCGCGTTTGGTCGTGTCCGGTCGTTTAACTGCCGGACTCGAGAATTGCCTTAAAAGGCTGCTCAGACTTCCGCGAGAGCATTGTATGTTCCTCCGTTCGGAGGGGCGTTTCGTATTTCCATTGACCGTGATGACTCCACGAGGGCTGGCATCTTGAGCTTAAGGTATGCATAATGCGGCACGCGTTGAATTTTTATGAACGCGGTTCGTCCGAGAAAGAGTGTGATAGCCGCTGCGGCGGGACTATGTCAAGATTAACTCCTCGCTCGGAAATTATCCGGGATCCAAGACCACTTCGATGTGGCGAGCTCGTATAATTGGCCTCGACACCTGGTATGACACCTTTGAAGGTTGTCTTTGTAGGTTTAATCCTTGAAGGGTCTATGCCCATCTTGCGCCTTTGTATCCGATAAAGCAGGTTCAGCTCTGCCGCCGTCCATCGGGACTCTCGTGAGGTGGAATCCATCAGCGATTGGGTCTAAAACCAATGCGGCGAATCCGCCATGGCGGATCTTGGTCGGATGGTCTCTTCGATCGAAAGTGATCGGGCAAGAGGACCATGGGTTGAACTTTGGGGCGCTGGCTCCATCGCAGATATCGTCCTTAGTGCGCTTCCGCTCCCTCTTGGGAATATCGTTGCGTATATCATGTTTACCGTCCGAACTTGAGGGAATCCCTTTGTCCTCTGTTGTTCGGCGGGTCTCTTCCTCGTCAACGCTGTGTAGCCCTTGTCACTGTTTTGGCAATTAATTTGCTGCTGCTTGAATACCCAACAATCTCTGTTGGTATGGTTAGCTGGCTTTTCGGAGTTCCATGTATTTGACAAGAGCGGTCGAGTATCCGGTCCAAATTGGACGGGCCCGAGTGGTTCTTTTGAATGGCTTCTTCCGTTGACGGGTTTGAGCCTCGGAATCCGGCGTTGACTGCCGTATCCTCATTCTTTGTCGCCGTTAACGCGGCGTTTGTTTTGTTTCGACGCAACCTGCCATTGCGGTCCTTGGTATCCGGACTGCCGCGTTTTTTTTTGAGGTTGTTACTGCGAGCTAGCCAGCTATCCTCTCCCGCACAGAACCGGGTCATGAGTAATGTGAGGGCTGCCATGGATTTGGGCTTCTCTGTCCTAGGTCTTTGGGCCAGCCACTCGTCGCGGATGTTATGTTTGAAGGCAGCGAGGGCCTCGCATCCGGACGGTCGACGATTTGATTTTTCTTTGTTAAGAACCGTGTCCGAATTGCTCGGCGATTAAATGCGCTGCTGGATTATGTGGCTTAGGTCATCTGCGTCCGGTGGTCGCATCACGTGATCTGGAAGTTGTCGAGGAATGCGGCTTCGTGTCTTCCCAAACATCAATTGACTCTGCGGGCAGGTTGTTAAGCCAATGCCGAGCTGGTCCTTTGAGCTTGAGCGGGAGATATTTGATGGCGTGAATATTGCCGCCGGGCCATATGTATATGGAGAAGATAATCCTCAATCCAAACCGCGGGTCTGTTGTGCCATTGTAGGATTCGATGTTAACGGGTTTAAACCCTTCAGGATTTGATGATCCATTACTTCGTCGGTGAAGCATAGTGGGTGTCGGCGCCTCAGATTGAGCAATATCGCGGCGTAGCTCGAGAGGCGTTATCTGCTGTGTTCGGCCCGGCCGGAGTAGTTACATCCGGCGCGACGGTATTCGTCGTGGGTCTTGGGGCGCCCACGTGATCCATAGATAGATCTGGATTGTCTTGCCTTGTCCTCCAATATATCCCGCAAGTCTGGCGCGTTCCCCGTGGCTTCATGCTTTTGAGCGATGCGGAGTGCGGTTTTGGTGGAGGGCTTGCGCCTCTCTCGCCGCGCCACGAGGTGGCGGTCTGCCCGACAGCGATGGTGATGCAGGTTTGTATGCCTCCTCCTCTAATCGGGGAGCAACTTGCGTTTTGGGTAACTTTTGAGGGCGTTCGAGTTCATACTCTTGACGCGAGGACCTCGGTCCATCCGTCGGCCAAGAGGTCTTGATCAGCTTGAAGCTGTTGCTGCTTTTTCTTTAGGCTGTTTGCCGTGGCCATTAGCTGCGTCTCAAACGCTCTTGTTCGACGGGATCCTCGAGCAACGAATGGCGTCGTCGCCGAGGCTTGCCTCGTCTCCGGAGGAGGTAAGTAATTGTCATCCTCGACCTCTTAAATGCCGCCCTCTCGTGAGGGCTTGCTACGCCTCCTCTGCGCTGGATCGTCTTTGGAGGGAGTTGTCTTCGGCACTTTGTGGTGTGTTATTATCTCTGTGCGGAATCTCCATTCTTGCCGTGGCGGGATTTAGAGCGGCGCCAGCGACGCGTCGGCGCTTGGGCTGTTTCTTTAGGGAATCGGCCTCTGCTTCTTCTTCGCCGTCCCCATCTTTTGGGGTGTCCACCATGTATATGTCGTATGACGAGGTGGTCTTCCAGTGTCCTGTAGGCGCTGGTTCTTGGTAGTCTCCGGCATCGTCATCCATACCGTCGATGTCATCGGAGTCGTAGTCGAGTACGTCGGTTAAATCGTCGACGGTGGCTACGAAGTGGGTGGTGGGTGGGCTCTAAATTTCTTCGTCGTCCGCGTCCCAACCATCCTGGCCGTAGTTCGCCAGGCTCTCGGATAGCGAGAGATGCTTGATGAATTTATGATATCGCCAAGGGCGAGTGCTGAAAGATGTCCGCAGCGGTGAATTCCATGATCGGCGCCCAATCGGATTCAACTGGCAGGGGCGCAGGAGGTTCGGAGTCCGGCAGGGAGTCCGGCACCTTGGATCCATGAGCTTTATGCGGGACAAGGTAAGTGTTCGGCTCCATCGCTGTAGAAGTTGCAGCTCCCGAGACGGTGTCCAGCCATCCGTCCTCGATCCGAGCGATCGGCTCCGGACTATGGGTCGGAGCGGATACGCAGTCGACCTCCAAGGTGCTGTCCGTGGCGAGTTAGGTCATGCCCATCGTGACAGCGCCGCACGCTTTCGGCGTGGCTCAGATCCATCGAAGATCAAGTCTCCACGATATCGACCGTGAAGTTTAGGCTTCCAAACCTGACACGACGGCCAGGGGCGTAGCTTTCGATCTGCTCCAGATGGCCAAGCGAGTTGGCCCGCGATGCGAAGCCGCCGAATCTGAAGATCTGTCCGGGAGAAAAGTCTCACCCAGGACTGCGTCGTTGTTGATTGAAGAGGCCATCAAGCCTATCGGTGGCGACACGAGGAACTCTCAACGAAAGCACCAATGTCGGTGTCAAAACCGGCGGATCTCGGGTAGGGGGTCCCGAATCGCGTGCGTCTAGGCGGATGGTAACAGGAGACAAGGGACACGATGTTTTACCTGTGTTCGGGCCCTCTTGATGGAGGTAAAACCCTACGTCTGCTCGATTGATATTGATATTGTGGATGTTTACAAGAGTGGATCTACCACGAGATCAAGGAGGCTAAACCCTAGAAGCTAGCCTATGGTATGATTGTAAGGGTTGTTGATGTTGTCGTCTAGTCCTACGGACTAAAGCCATCCGGTTTATATAGACACTGGAGAGGGCTAGGGTTACATAGAGTCGGTTACATTGGTAGGAGATCTACATATCCGTATCGCCAAGCTTGCCTTCCACGCCAAGGAAAGTCCCATCCGGACACGGGGAGAAGTCTTCAATCTTGTATCTTCATAGTCTTGGAGTCCGGTCGATGATGATAGTCCGCCAATGATAGTTCGGTGATGATGGTAGTCGGCTATCCGGACACCCCTAATCCAGACTCCTCGGCCGAAAAGGAGCCTAAGAGCGTATGGGCGTTAATAGGCCGAAAGCTAACACGGGCTGTAAACGGCCCATGTAAATCATGGGCCGTTAACGGGTATAAAGAAAATTACTGTTCATTATGGGCTAGAGTCACCGTGGGCCTGTAAAGGGCCGAAAGATACGAAGGCCTCATATGGGCCGAAAGACGTCGTGGGCCATACATGGGCCAAAAGTGAAATGGGCTAGTGTTATATTTGACGGCCCACATGATGTTGTTGGGCCGATTTCCTTTAAGGCCTAACGGGCCGTGAGTTAATGGGCCGTAAAATGGGCTATTTGCGAAGAGACTGTTAACAGGCTTTTCATGGGCTAGCCCGTTAACTTTTGACCAAGTCAAACGGGTCAGCTTTGTAAGCTAAATGGGCCACTATTGGGCCGTGCCACATGTCGACATATCATAGGTGCCTATCTGACCCACTGACGAGCTGACACGTGTTTCGTCCGGCCAATAAGAATTTTACACGTGGAAATTTCCTATTGGTCGGGGCTGTTAACGGGTTATCGGATCCAAAACCCGACCCGATAGCTTAACGGTGTTCCGTTACGGTGGATGCCACGTGTCGGTCACCCTTGACGAAAGCACTTCTGTGACGCGCGATTTATCGTCATGGAAGTGGACACTTCCGTGATGATAGTTTTGGTAATGTCATGGAACACTTCTACGACAACACAGGTATGACTATCTTGATTCTGTCATAAATTTGTCATGGATGTACATGCATGACAAAAAACGCGACCTACTGTGACAAACACGTATCATCACGGAAGTGTATTTTTTTTTGTAGTGAATCGAGAGGAACATATCAGTTCTGAGGGGGATTCAGAAGGAGAAAACCACTCCTATTTACCCCCTGAGGTCTTCGCTCTAACTTGGCATGCTGATGTTGGTTATATCATGCATATGGTGCCTTGCATTGCTTACTTTATACATCAAATATGTCATCTGCTTAGTTTAGACATGCTTTGTGTGAATGCCATCTGTTTAATTTATTCATTGTTTATGTGAATTATGCAATGCCATCTTGTTTAAACAGGCATCATATATGTGAATTTTGCAATGCCATCCTGCTTATCCAGTCATCTTGTATGTGAATTATATCAGGCTGTCCTTTTTTTTGTTACGTATTACATTTGTCAACAATGTTAGTACATTCAACTACTCTTCGTGTGCATCAGCCAGCTGACATGGTGATGGAAAATTCTGGAGTGAAAACAAGGTCTTCGGAGCACAATATGCTATCTGACGAAGCGCATATCTCGCTGGTTACGGATAGCTCCTCAGAGGAGGATTCAGAGACAGATGACCAGTCCTATTCCCCCCCCCCAAGGTGTATGCTCTAACTTGGCAGGGTTATGTTGCTCATATCGTGCGTATTGTGTCTTGCATTGCTATGTCATTTGATTAGTTTAGACATGCTTTGTGTGAATGATACCTGTTTAGTGTCTGATTACCATATATGTGAATTATGCATTGCCATCTTGTTGCAAGACATTATATATGTGAATTATGAAATGCTATCTTGTTGCGAAGGCATTATATATGTGAATTATCCAATGCCATGTTGTTTAGCCAATCATCGTGTATGTGAAATATATCATGCTATCATTTTTTTGTATTACGTGTTCCATTTGTCGACAACATTTGTATATGCAACTAATCTTCCTGTGCATCGGCCATTTGAAGCGGTGATGGAAGTATCTGGAGTGAAAACAAGGTATTCAGAGCAGACAATGCTACCTGCTGAAGCAGACATCTTGCTGGTTACAGAGAGCTCCTCAGAGGAGGATTCAGAGATTGATGACCAGTCCTATTTCCCCCCTGAGGTCTATGCTCAAACTTGGCAGGGTTATATTACCCATGTCATGCATGTTGTCTTGCATTGCTTAGTTTTTACATCATATATGGATTGCCATCTACTTACTTGCTTACTATCTAAATCATATATTTGAATTATATTATGCCATCATGTTTACATACACAACATCTATCTGAATTATGGCATTGCAACACATTTAATAAAGACATCATATAGTTATATCATCTCATGCTGTTTAGTTTTTACAGTCATCATATTTTGAATTATGTCATTCTATCCCTGAATTATATCATGATATCATGTTTCCATAGGCGGCATGTATGTGAATTATGGCATGCCAACCTATTTAATAAACACATTATATAGTTATATCATGTCATCCTGTTTACATAGTCATCATATTTTGAACTATGTCTTTCCATCTTTTTTAGTTAGCCATCATAATGTGAAATTGTGTCATGCTATCCGGTTTAGTTAGCCATCATATATGTGAAATTGTGTCATGCTATCCGGTTTAGTTAGCCATCATATATGTGAAATTATGGCATGCTATCCTGTTTGGTTAGACAACATAAATGTGAATTATTTCAAGCCCTCTTTTATTCCCCACTATCCATTGCACATGTCTTATCATACAATGTTTGTACATTCAATTACTTTTCTTGTTTATTAGCCATTTGAATTGGAGAGGGTGATGGCAGTATCTAAGGGAGTAACAACATGGTCTTCAGAAAAGATAGTGCTACCAGTTGATGCAGATAGAACCACGGTTGTACTTGCCTAAGAACCAGCCCCACCACACATAACCCAGACTCTCGTAGATTGTACCCCCAACCAGTTCGACATAGAACCATCTACACCCCTTCTAACCCCAACCCCATTAGATAGTAACCCAGTTCTAGTTGACACAACACCGTCTCCACCACAGAGCACCCAAACAGGATCAGTTAGTAAGGGAACTGTAGTGCCCAAAGCACGAGGACCACCACTCCAAATCCCAAATCAACGCTTAAAGGAGAAGAAGAATTGTTCTCAGGTCAGGTTCTGTAGCTATGGTTCATACCCCTTTGCTCTTGCATCACTGTATTTACTCATACCAACTATTTTCAAATTTGAAGGATGGAATTGAAACTCCAATGGCGCAACATGTATGTTTTAAACCTGTTTCTTTAACTGGTTTCCTGTTGTAACTTGCTCTATGTTGATTTCAATTTCAATTGAATAAACAGTTATGTTCTCATGTCATGCACATTACAAGTGTTGCTATTGCTCTATAGTTTCCGACACTTATATTCTGTCTGTTTTGCTTTGTCTTGAACAAATATTATTTGAACTGTGCCTCTATCTTGATTTGGCAACAAAAACTAGAATGATATAGACCATAAAGTGACCATGGTACATAGATATATGTTTGTTTCATGCTGTTATCCTGTCCACTTTACTACTGAACTGATTTACCAAAATGAGTTTCATATACAACATGGTAAACCTGTGATGTGTCTGCTTGTTTCTCTTTTAGAATGCGAACAAAATATTGGAGAACAGTACCCCGTTATGCAATGGTAAAGGAAGTAATGCAGATAAGGTTCAAGATAGCGAGACATCCCTGTTGGTTTCCAAGAAAGCTGATAAAAACTATCTTGACGACAGTGAGAGAACCCAAAAGTCCTATCTTGATGTAGTGTTCGATTCTTGGCCACTCTCACTGGCACAAGCTCTTCAAACTCGCTGCCTGAATCAGTTCATCTTCTTGAGTCTCAACTTCAAGTTGAAAGATATTGATCAGATGTGCTGCGACAGGAAGCTGAAGGACTGAGAAAGTCCCTGCATAATGCAGATGCATACTTTCTGGTGCAACAACAAGCGGTGGAGGATTTAAGCGCCAAATAAGAGAAAGTAAATAAGCTTGCTAAGCATCTTGCCAGCATTATGGGTACCTAGGATATTGTTTCTTGAGATCTTCTTAAGTGGTTTCAGTTCTGGACTTGTTTCGCTGCGGCGTTTATTTGCACTGGTCGCCAACTTTGACAACCAGTGTATATGATATGCTGCTTTGTTCCCTATATTTGCACTGGCGGCAAACTTTGATGCCCAGTGGATGTACTACGTGTAACAGTCGTGTTAGCCTATCGTAAGTTGCTTGCTTATTTATTTCCTTGTTGTCTTGTTTATTTGTTTGCTTGTAATCAGTGCAGTTCTTTTTCCGCGGTTTGGCCGCAATAACCTATTTTTTAAAACTAGGCCACAATAACCATGAGCATATTTACTGTAGTTACCATGGGCCTCCTACGGGCCGTAGAAAAAATGGGCCTTGTAAGGGCCGTAGAAACAATGGGCCTTGTAAGTGCCGTAGAAACAATGGGCCTTCTACGGGTCGTAGCATCAATGGGCCTTCTATGGGCCGTATGATCGATCAGCCAAACATGGGCTAATAACAGACCGCATTATGGGCCGTAAACGGGCTAGATTCAGAATCATCCATTCATGGGCCGACAATAACGGGTCGTAGTTGATCGGCCGTATTTGATGACGCTATGAAAACGATCCAATGGATAAACGGGCCGCAAACGGGCCGATTGTAACCACGGGCTGAATTTGGCCGACAAACTGGTCGTAGTTAATCGGACATATTTGATAACGGGTCGTTACCTTTTTACCAAGTCAAACGGGCCGACCTTTTCACCGGAATGGGCCTCTGTTGGGCCGTGCAACGTGTCGACCTATCATAGGAGCCTCTTGTCCAATGAATGGATGACATCTGTCCCAACGGTGAGCCAACACGTGTTTCCTCCGGCCAATGACAATTTTACACGTGGAAAATCCTCAATGGTCTGGGCTGTTAACGGGTTATCGGATCCAAAACCGGACCCGATAGCTTAACGGCGACCCGTTACGGTGGATGCCACGTGTCGGTCACCCTTGACAAAAGCACTTCCATGATGCGTGGTTTATCGTCATGGAAGTGGACACTTCCATGATGATAATTTTGGTAATGTCATGGAACACTTCTACGATAACACATGTATGACTATCTTGATTCTGTCATAAAATTATCATGGATGTACATGGATGACAGAAAACGTGACCTACTGTAACAAAGATGTATCATCATGGAAGTGTCTTTTTTTGTAGTGCAGTATTTGAGTTTCTTATGATACTCTCACTATCCCGAATGATAAGAATTTTGCTTATGTGGGGAGTAGTAAAATTTCTATGCTCGTGGATCATGAAAATAATGCTTTATGTGATGGTTACATTGTTGAATTTATTCATGATTCTACTGAAAATTATTATGAGAGAGGAACATATGCTTCCACATATTGCAATAATATCAAGTTTGCTCTCTATGTGTTGAAAATCTTGAAGTTATGCTTGTTTTGCCTTCCTATGCTAGTTGATTCTTGCTCCCATAAATTCTTTGCTCACAAAATCCCTATACATAGGAAGTGGATTAGACTTAAATGTTCTAGTCATATGCTTCATGATGCTCCCATTATGTTTCAATTCTTATCTTCTATGTGAGCATCATTGAAATCATCATGCCTAGCTAGAAATGCATTAAAGAAAAACGCTTGTTGGGTGACAACCCAACATTTACCCCTACTGTTTTTGTGTGTTCTCATGATTATGCTATTGTACTAATCATGTTTTATAACTTTTGTTTCAATAAAGTTCCCAGTAAGACCTTTGGGATGGTCTTTGGTGATAGTTGATTTGATCTTGCTGAAAAATAGAAACTTTTGCGCTCATTGCCAGACTTTTATAAATTCACAGAAGCGTGATTTTGATATGAATTTTTTACACAAGATTGATATGCAAATTGCATAGATTTTCCTAATTTTTAAGAATTTTTGGTGTTACACAAGTATATGAAGTTTCCAGATTACTACAGACTATTCTGTTTTTGACAGATTCTGTTTTCATTGTGTTGTTTGCTTATTTTGATGAATCTGTGGGTAGTATCGGGGGGTATGAACCATGCAGAAGTTGGAATATAGCAGATATAACACCAATATAATTTATAATGAGTTCACAATAGTACCTAAGTGGTGATTTGCTTTATCATACTAACAGAGCTTACGAGTTTTCTGTTGAGTTTTGTGTTGTGAAGTTTTCAAGTTTTGGTTAAAGATTTGATGGACTATGGAATAAGGAGTGGCAAGAGCCTAAGTTTGGGGGATGTCCAAGGCACCCAAGGTAATATTCAAGGACAACCAAGCATCTAAGCTTGGGGATGCCCCGGATGGCATCCCCTCTTTCGTCTTCAAATCTATCGGTAAATTTACTTGAGGCTATATTTTTTATTCACCACATGATATGTGTTTTGCTTGGAGCGTCTTGTATGATATGAGTCTTTGCTTTTTACTTTTCCACAATCATACTTGTTGTACACACCTTTTGATAGGGACACACATTAATCGTGAATTTATTAGAATACCCTATGTGCTTCACTTATACATTTTGAGCTGGATAGTTGCTCTAGTGCTTCACACATATCTTTTTAGAGCACGGCGGTGGTTTTATTTTGAAGAAATTGATGAACTCTCATGCTTCACTTATATTATTATGAGAGTATTGAAACAACATGGCAATTTTCTTAGGTTCAAGAATTTAGTCCTAATATGATGGGCATCCAAGAGGGATATAATAAAAACTTTCATATAAGAGCATTGAATAATATGAGAAGTTTGATCCTTGCATTTGTCTTGAGACCCTAGAAGACAAATACAGGGCCCAAGAGGACGAATATGAATATGAAACCCTAGAAGAATCTAAATATGGAATCCTAGAAGACATAAAGATGGTGATATTAGAGTCATGCTAGGGAGTAATTATGGATTGGTAGAAATACTTGTGTTAAAGTTTTTGATTCCCGTAGCATGCACGTATGGTGAACCTTTATGTGATGAAGTCGGAGCATGATTTATTTTTTGATTGTCTTCGTTATGAGTGGCGGTCGGGGATGAGCGTTCGTCTTTTCCTATCAATCTATCCCCCTAGGAGTATGCGTGTAGTACTTTCTTTCGATGGCTAATAATTTTTGCAATAAGTATGTCAGTTCTTTATGACTAATGTTGAGTCCATGGATTATACGCACTCTCACCCTTCCACCATTGCTAGCCTCTCTAGTACCGTGCAACTTTCACCGGTGCAATAAACCCACCATATACCCTTCCTAAAAACAGCCACCATACCTACCTATTATGGCATTTCCATAGCCATTCCGAGATATATTGCCATGCAACTTCCACCGTTCCGTTTATTATGATACATACCATCATTGTCATATTGCTTTGCATGATCATGTAGTTGGCATAGTATTTGTGGCTTGGCCACCGTTCATATTTTTTATGCATGTCACTCTTGATCATTGCACATACAGGTACACCTCCAGAGGCATTCATATAGAGTCATATTTTGTTCTAGTATCGATTTGTAATTCTTGAGTTGTAAGTAAATAAAAGTGTGATGATCATCATTATTAGAGCATTGTCCCATGTGAGGAAAGGATGATGGAAGCTATGATTCCCTCACAAGTTGGGATGAGACTCCGGACTTAAAAAAAGAGGCCGAAGAGCCCAAAATAAAAAAAGAGGCCAAAGGGCCCAAACAAAAAAATGAGAGAAAAAGAGAGAAGGGACAATGTTACTATCCTTTTTCCACACTTGTGCTTCAAAGTAGCACCATGTTCTTCTTGATAGAGAGTCTCCTATTTTATCACTTTCATATACTAGTGAGATTTATCATTATAGAACTTTGCTTGTATATTCCAATGATGGGCTTCCTCAAATTGCCCTAGGTCTTCGTGAGCAAGCAAGTTGGATGCACACCCACTTAGTTTTCATTTTGAGCTTTCATACACTTATAGCTCTAGTGCATCCGTTGCATGGCAATCTCTACACACTTGCATCGATATCAATTGATGGGCATCTCCATAGCCCATTAATTTGCCTAGTTGATGTGAGACTTTCTCCTTTTAGTCTTCTCCTCACAACCTCCACCATACTCTATTCCACCCATAGTGCTATATCCATGGCTCACGATCATGTATTGCGTGAAAGTTGAAAAAGCTTGAGAACATTAAAAGTACAAAACAATTGCTTGGCTTGTCATCGGGGTTGTGCATGATGAAATATTTTGTGTGATAAAGATAGAGCATAGCCAGACTATATGATTTTGTAGGGATAACTTTCTTTGGCCATGTTATTTTGAGAAGACATGATTGCTTTATTAGTATGCTTGAAGTATTATTGTTTTTATGTCAATATTAAACTTTAGTTTTGAACTTATGGATCTAAATATTCTTGCCACAATAAAGAAGATTACATGGATAAATATGTTAGGTAGCATTCCACATCAAAAATTCTATTTTTATCATTTACCTACTCGAGGGCGAGCATGAATTAAGCTCGGGGATGCTTGATACATCTCCAACGTATCTATAATTTTTTATTGTTCCATGCTATTATATTATCTGTTTTGGATGTTTTATATGCATTAATATGCTATTTTATATTATTTTTTGGACTAACCTATTAACCTAGAGCCTAGTGTCAGTTTCTGTTTTTTCCTTGTTTTTGAGTTTTACAGAAAAGGAATATCAAACGGAGTCCAAACGAGTTGAAAATTTACGGTGATTTTTTGTGGAGTAGAAGAGACTCACGGGGCATCGGAGTTGGGCCAGAAGAGTCCCGAGGTGACCACAAGCCTAGGGGGCGCCCCCTAGGGCGCGCCCCCTGGCTTGTGGACTCCTCGAGAACCCCCTGACTTGTTTCCGACGCAAAAAATTCCTATGAATATAGAAACCTCCGAAAAGAAACCTAGATCGGAAGTTCCGTTGCCGTAAGCCTCTGTAGCCACAAAAAACCAATTGGGAGCCCGTTCCGGCACCCTGCCGGAGGGGGAAATCATCATCGGAGGCCATCTTCATCATCCCGGTGGTCTCCATGACAAGGAGGGAGTAGTTCACCCTCGGGGCTGAGGGTATGTACTAGTAGCTATGTGTTTGATCTCTCTCTCTCTCTCATTTTCTTGATTTGGCACGATCTTGATGTACCGCGAGCTTTGTTGCTATAGTTGGATCAGATGGTGTTTCTTTCCCTCTATCTTCTTGTGATGAATTGAGTTTTACCTTTGAGGTTTTAGTATTACTGGATTGAATACTTTTATGGATTTGAAAACAGTTGATGTATGCCTTGCGTGGGATACCCGTGGTGACAATGGGGTGTTCTATTGATTCACTTGATGTATGTTTTGGCACTCAACTCGCAGATTTCCGAGGTGACATTGGGGTAATCTATGCATAGGGGTTGATGCACGTTTTCATCCTTGTTTCTTCGGTAGAGATCTTGGGGCACTCTTTGAGGTTCTTTGTGTTGGACTGAATATTATGAATTTGAAGTTGTTTGATGCATATCATATAATTGACCCACGGATACTTGTGGCATTGGAGTATCTAGGTGACATTAGGGTTGATTGATGTGTATCATATGGTGTTATTTTACTACGAACTCTAGGGTTGTTTGTGACACTTATATGAATAGCTCAATGGATTGATCGTAAAGAATAACTTTGAGGTGGTTTCGTACCCTACAAACAATTTCATCTTATGTTCTCCGCGATAGGAACTTTAGAGTGACTCTTTGTCGCACGTTGAAGGATTGCCATATGATTTAATTATGTTATCATTGTTGAGAGACTTTGCACTAGTGAAAGTATGAACCCTAGGCCTTATTTTCAAGCATTGCAATGCCATGTTTGCTCACTTTTGTTACTAGTTACCTTGTTGTTTATATATTTTCAGATTACAAAAACTATATCTACTATCCATATTACACTTGTATCACCATCTCTTCGCCAAACTAGTGCACCTATACAATTTACCATTGTATTGAGTGTGTTTGGGACACAAGAGACTCTTTGTTATTTGGTTGCAGGGTTGTTTGAGAGAGACCATCTTCATCCTATGCATTCTATGGATTGATAAACCTTAGGCCATCCACTTGAGGGAAAATTGCTACTGTCCTACAAAAATCTGCGCTTGAAGGCCCAACACGAGTCTACAAGAAGAAGGTTGCGTAGTAGACATCAGAGGCGGTCGCGTGCCTCCGCGATCGCCGGGGGAACCTCCTCCTTCACGGCCTTTGTCCTGCAAGACATAGAGCGACGATGACACAAACTCCTCCTTCACGCGACATCCAATTTTGGACGTCACAGTTGCATCACGGGACACCGGATCCACCTTGACAGGCCGGCGAGGCGAAGACGTTGGTTCCTCCTTCACGCGGGCTGACGGCGGCGAGGGCGGTGGCGAATCGCGGTATCGCAATGACTACTCGATCATGAGCCCCATTTGCCGTTGGTACTCCTTGTCCATCCTCGTCGCCTCTCCCAGGAGGCGCGACTGATGCGTCGGCTGATCGTCCTCATTGTTGGAGGAGATGATGACCTCCTCCTTCTCTAATTAAGGAGCTGGTCGTGGTAGAGATCGAGGACCCCGGAGAGTGACGCTGGCGGCGCCAAGATCTGGATCTTGAAGGGGATCTCGAGCCGCTGCTTGCCGTGATGGAGAACCATGACTTTGGCATGGTGCGGTGTGCTGTGGACGACGTCGTAGCAGAGAGGATCGGAGATGCCCTATGACATAGTGAAGGAATAAAGTATCACGTCCTCTAATATACTATAGGACTACAAAAAATGTAGAATTTTGGACAGGAAAACGGAATATCTACCAAGAGGTTTAAGCATATGAAAATTTCCTCCAAAAATAGAGTATAAACGTATACTATTATAAAATCCCTTTGGATTGCATTCATGTGAATCAAACTATCGCTCTAGGAAAATAATCCTAAGGATTCAAATCCTCTAGAAATCCTATGAATTTCACATGAATCAAATGAGCCCTAATTAAATTAATATATTTTTTGACCAAAACACTGCCAAAAAGGAATTTTATTATATCCGAGAAGATTAAGAAACCCATAGCAGAATGACCTCAATCTTTAGGTTGGGTAAACCAAAGGATATATAGCTTCTAATTGATGAATACGGTGCCACACGGTTGGATCATCCCTCCTTTTCATTCTCTTTACCAGATTGTAGCTCCCAAACCTCATCATCGCTTCACCTCCAGCGGGCCTCTGCAACAACACTGTAGGATCGAGAAGATAGGTCTAGAGGGGGGGGGGTGAATAGACTCTTAACCAACAAAAGGTGTAGTTTTTTGTTTTCTTGAAACTTAGGTCGATTTCAACACTAATTAAGATACACCCAATATTTCCTACACATGCATATCTAAAGATAGAGCAGCGGAAAGAATACAACATGTAATAGTGCGGAAAGTAAAATGTGTAGAGATGGAAGATCAAACACAATGAAGACGCGGTGGTTCTTGGCGTGCTTTTGATAGGTGGTGCTATCGTACGTCCATGTGATGGAGATTTCAACCAACAGAGGGTAATGGCTGCGCGAGTCCACGGAGGGCTCCACCCACGAAGAAGCAACGTTGTCTATTCCACCATGGCTTACGTCCACGAAGGACTAGCCTCACTCGAGGTAGATCTTCATGAAATAGGCGATCTCCTTGCCCTTACAAACTCCTTGGTTCAACTCCACAATATCTTGGAGGCTCCCAAGTGACACCTAACCAATCTAGGAGACACCACTCTCCAAAAGGTAATATATGGTGTTGTTGATGATGAACTCCTTGCTCTTGTGCTTCAAATTATAGTCTCCTCAACACTCAATCACTCTCTCACATATTTGGCTTGGGTAGGAGAAGGATTGGCACAGAGAGCAATTTGAGGAGGCTAGAAATTATGGTTCAAATGGTTGGATTGGAATCTCTTGATCTCAACACATGAGTAGGTGGTTCTCTCTCAGAAAATGAATGGTGGAAGTGTAGATTTGTTCTGATGGCTCTCTTAGAGAGTAGGTGAGGGTGGAGGGTATTTATAGTCTTCACCAAAAATCCAACCGTCACACACTTTTGACTCAACTCGGTGACACCGACGCAAAAACTTAGTGAGAGTGACCTGTGTAAAAGATATAAACATTGGGCTTTTCGGTGGGATTGAAGTGGAAATCTCGGACAGACCGAAATGCGATAACATAGGCAAGACTTCATTTCGGTAGTTCCAATCAGTTCAACTCGTTGATTCCGAAGTGAACGAATTGACACAAACTTGGTCACTACAACTCGGTGAGACCGATCGCAATCTCGATGCGACCGAAATTCTAGGGTTTGGCTTTGGCAGTGTATAGGATCAACTCGGTGAGTCCGGATGGAATGCTTTCGGTGGGATCGAGTTATCTATTTAGGGTTTGGACATATATTATTTTGAGAAAGTGGTTGAGGGTTTTTGGAGCAATATCATCAAGCACTTGAGCAATTGAGTCATGGTCAAAACCTCATCTCCTTTTAATAGTACTAGCTTTTTTATGGACTCAATGTGATCTTGGATCACTTAACCAAAAATGTAGAGTCTAGGAGCTTTTGCCAATCCATGTCCTTAGCATTTTGAAGGAGTCCACATCCTCATGTAATTTGCCATGCCAATGTTAAACTTTCCTGGAATATACAGGTAAAAGCATTAGTCCACAATATGTATGTTGACATGAATTACCAAAACCACCAAGGGAGCAAGTGTGCTTTCAGTCTCCCCCTTTTTGATAATTGATGACACATACGTCAAAGCTTCAAATAGAGATATAACAGAAAATGTAAACTTTGAGAAAACATGTAACATGCATATGCTCCCCCTACAAGTGTGCAATCATATAAGTGATAATAGCTCATGGAATGTGAATGCACAATAGAAAGGAATTTGTAATGAGTTATATGTGTCTTGGATATATGCATCAGAGCAAAAGAATGAGAAAGTAGTATCTTCAAGTTCATGATTTTTTCTTGCAAACAATATGTGCAATAAGAAAGAGGTCATCATGCACATGAGTGAGATGCACATACTTACCTTGAGGTCCTTGATCAATTTCCTTAAGAGACTATCTTGAGAAAACAAGGTTGGATAACACAAGATAATCTCTTCAAAGAAGAATAGACACAAGACCAACAAGAATACCAAGATTGGAATGACATGTACGGAAGTAAGCATCACTAGGTGAATGCTTCTTTAGGTGCAATCATGTCCCTAAAAGATCAAACAAGTTTTACAATAGAGTTCCAAAGACGATTTTATCTCCTAATCTTGAAATTACTCTCCCCCTGAATCTAGCATTGGATATTGAGTAGGTAGGGTGAGACAAAATCAGAATAGAAACCATAACAAATATAAGTAACTTCCTATAAAATGGATCAACTAGGATCAAGAACATGTTTCCCCTCTTAGAAACATGTAGAATTATCTCCTCTTATAAAATGCATCTCTCTCCCTTTAGGGTATCCCTTTTGTTATAGGAAGAGATTTGTAAGTAAGCTTTGATGTGCATCTCTCTCCTCCTTTGACATCAATTTCCATGAAGGGTCTAGCTCCAAGGTTATTGGTCAAATAGGTGTGGTCCTCGAGAGGCACAACTAGCCATGATTTAGCTTCAGATGTAGGCAGAGGGAAAGAATCATTGAGTGAAGCTGGAAAAGAAATAAATGGGTTTTGACAAAAAGTTCTTTCTATAGTGAAATCGATGTCTCCAATTTATATCCATCGATGAATCCGAGATGGAGTTATCACAGAAAGATCATATCGATGTTCCCGAGTATGTCCTCTTGGTTGTACCGATGAACAAATGTGCTATGTTGATTGCATCTCGTTGGAACCGATGTGGTTTATGTTGGAGAGACCGAGTTCAAGGCAGGGAGAACATTTTGTGAACTCAGCTCACTTGGCAATAAGCTCTCACAAAGATTTGTAATGAACTGACTAGAAGCAAATAATGAAGTTTTTTTTAAGGGAAGACACTCTAGCAAGAAGAAAAAAATGTGCGTATTCTCCATGAAGCAACTTCTTCACCCATCCACCCCTAAACGAGCTTGCAAAATTCCTTTGTGAAAATAGTGCAGAAAAGCACGGGGAGGCACATAGAGAATAAGTGATGGGAAGACAATTCATGCATTGTACGAGTGCTTTCGAATACAAGCGTGGTTGGGTTCCAACGAGAATGGCCTGACGATGAGCAAATGTGACAAAATCATGATGATGACTAGCACGAAAGAGTGGAGCAAGACCCAGACAGTGTGAATGCAAATTTGCCCCAACAGGAAGTGTGAGCCAAACAAAAAAACCTTCGAGAAGATGTGAATCTTTTTTTTGAGAGTACGCCAAGAGCGTACCTAAGCTTTATAGAAGGGAGAAATAATTACAAAAGAAATGTTCTGGCCGTCACCACAAGTCGGCGAAGCCAAAGAGACTTCCACTCCTACTCCTACCATACACGACTACTCACACAAGTGTTGTACACTCCTTGCTCCTGCCGCTAGCAAAAGTCACAGCTCTTGGTAGATCTTCGTGGAGAGTTCCTCTTCCTTGCTAATGCCTTGGCCACAAAAAACTCGCCCATTCCTTTGCTTCCAAATACTCCAACAAGTCAGTAGCACCAGCGAATCAAATCCCTTTCGATACCCCTTGGGGATCCGCTTCCGGGCAGTTGTCCACCATTCCTGTAATATATCTGTCGCCGAGGGCATCATCCGCATGTCGATCTTAGCCCACCTGAAGCATTGGAACCACACTTGCCTCGAGTAGACACGTTGGAGCATTATATGGTCCACCGAGTCCTCCTCTTAATCACACAGGAAACATACTAAAGTAGCATCCTGAAGTCCATGCCGGAGTCTACGATCGGAGGTCCAAAGTCTTCACTGCAGTGCCAACCACATGAACAGTCTGCAGCCCAGTGGAGCCCAGCATTTCCACAGTCCTTTTGCGCATCCCAATCTGATAGACCCCTCGTTCATGACCCGGTAAGCCGAAGAAGCCAAGTACTGGCCCGATGCCGACCACTTCCATATAGCTTGATCCTCCAATGAAGAGTCAAGATCCACAGTACATAATCTCTCTCATAGCTAATGAATTGGACAAGCCCGTCCATTGACAGTTCCCCTTTGATGTCATTTATCCAATTGCTTGAGGTGAATCTTGAATCCATGAAAACTGTTTACCAACCAACCGTCTTCCGTCCCTCGAGATATACATGCATCATTTTTCTTTTTGAAATCTGTGGCTATAACTGTGTCACATCCAAAGTATATTTATCGGTTGAACCACTGGTGAATCATGCCATGGTATCTGCTCTTCACAGAGTATGTGACGGGCATTAGTTCTTTATAATACCACAATATAAATTCGTGGATTTTTGAACTTTTTCATGGGTTAAAGATGAAAACCAAATATAGCTCAAAAGGGAATTTCTGGAAAGGAAAACGCACAAGAAATGTGTTGCTAGTCCATGGGTTATCCACAGTCAACCTCTCCGATAACGGTGGGTGACCTATTTTTCGTTTCATTTATTCATTATTTTAGCGTCGGCGAAGTAAATATTACAGTGACCGATGGACGGCGACGCGAGTGACGGACAGCAACGGATCCCTGTGCGTGATCCCTGTGGGTGTGCTGCCCGCAAGACGGGATCTTCCCTTCCCTGATTCCAACACATTGTTGTTCCATCCAATGATGATGCGCTAGTCGCTAATCCGCACGAATTATCCGCAAGAATATCAGGGCTGGGGTTTCTCGGCGTTGGCGACGGGCGGAGCCACAGAAATGGGGGCCGAGAACAGTGGCTAATTTTAGCCAGCAGCGCGGAGGAAAAAGCCTGAGGCAGCCGCTCGCCCGCCTGCCTCCAAGAAACCGCGGCGATCTGTTGCCTATCCAATCGCCGCTGAACTCTAATTGGATTTGGTTTCCTGGGCGGTGGGAGAGGATGCAGTGGGTGGGCCTCAGCTCGCCGCCGGCGGCGCCGACGGCGGTATGGATGCGGCGCCGTCCAAGAACAACGAGATGGCCGCAGAGGAGCTCGTCCGCGGCACGGAGGGCGGTCGTGGCGGCCGCGTCCTCGTCCCCACCGTCATCCGATGCCAACTCGAGCTCCAACTCGCCGGGTAGTGACGAGGAGGCGGAGGAGGCCGCGGGGAAGGCGGAGGGTGACAAGACGGCGGCGGCCTTCTTGTTGAGGAGCCAGAAGTACGCTATGCTCAAGCAGCAGCTCGCCGTAGCCGCCCAACTCGAGGTACAGCCCGCAGAATGCGAAAATTGCTACCAGCCAATGCAAATCTGTGCTGCTCGGCGACTATAAGTTGCAATTTGTTGCAGGATTACAAGGAGGCGGCGAGGCTGAGGGACTCGTTGAGGTTGTTCGAGGAAGAAGAGCCCGTCCTCCGCCTCCGCCGCTCGCTGAAGAAGGCGGTCGAGGAGGAGAGGTTTGCGGTAGTGCACTCGTCCATTGCCATTGTTCCTGCTGCCAATTTTGCTACATCTAGCTTCTAGTAGTTGCTACATTTCCATACAAGAACATGTAGAATTCCCCTTTAGGCATTGGCAAAGCTGGATCTTACCATCCAGCTACGGTAAGAATAGCTGATTAAACCAAAATGACGCAGCGGCTTAGTATAGAAGTACGATGCTGCACGGCTTCTATCTCCCATTCCTGTGCTGACCACTGATTCAACAATTTAACTGGATGCCTGTATTTCTCTCCCTCATGTTTGAAGAGTCTATTGCAATGAAAGGAAGTCTTAAGGCAGACATTTTAACAAGCATGCGGCCATACTTGATCTCCTCATGGTTGGAAATTGTGCCTTTTCTGTTATCATTGTTTGAACTGTCAATGTGATCAATACTTAGTGCTCAATTTGTAAGACTTCACTCTTATAGGCTTATAGCTATTTTGTCGTCTTGCTGGTCTCAAGCAAACATGTTTTGTTCTCCTCTTAGCATTCTATGGTGTTCATAATTTTTTTCTGCACTTGAACTTTTCAGGATGCTGCCAAGTACAGAGATGAACTGATGATTTTGGCTCCGCACTCCCTCCTCAAATGTTCTAGTGATGCTACAACTCTGGTATTTCTTCTGGTTGAATAATTCTCTGATGCTGCAACTTTGTTATCTTTTCTAAAACGGAATTCTGACATATCCCTTTCACAACACATAATCTGCTGAGTTTTCTAGGTAATCATTCGGCTGTTTGAACTTCATCATTAAGGTTTACTATAATTTTCTTGACATCATTGGAGCGCTGAAAAGACACCAGCTAGTTATGTGAGCAAGAATTCACTAGGAAACTTAGTAACTACTATGAAAAGCGAAGAAACATAAGAGGCCAACAGGGTCAGGGTCTAGGAATTTCTTTGTACCTCACTTGGTCAAAACTGCACGCTTTGTGCACGACTTGGTCAATCCACATGTTATGGCACTCTTTTCTTTTTAACATAATCTCAACCTTTACTGGTGTTGGGTCTACCGCCCAACTTTTTGTACATGTTAGCATGCATGTTGAATTTACATGTGCCGTGGTTGATGTGCAATGCACCACTTCCCAACCCTGTTAATTCTTTGATTCAATTACATTTTATTGGAGGGAACTATTTTACATGAAAGATGTGGTTGTGCGATGCTATTTCACATGTATAGCTTGGGATGGCTGTAAGGATATGTTTTTTGAAAGTTCCGCTGTTAAGGAAAAGCTGAACCAACCTAGGAATTGATCAGAACTACTTATTTTCTCATAATCTTCGTCATAGTACTACATTTTAATGATATATAGATAAAAAAATTCTTTACACCTTTGACCAATTTCAACTTGATTTCCTAATATTGTTGAGAAATTTGGATGTTACAGGGGATAAGGGTTCAAGTCAGGAGTGTCTATATTGAAAGCCGGAGCCAACCCTTAAAGGGGAAGTTCTTTTTTGCCTACAGAATCAGAATTACAAATAATTCTCAGCGTGCTGTACAGCTTCTCAGACGACACTGGATTGTCACTGATGCGAATGGAAGGACAGAGAATGTTTGGTTAGTCCTTGTAATATAATCACCATATTGTAATTATCTTAATCAAAACACTAATAAGACTTGTTCAATTCTTGTCAGGGGTGTTGGTGTAGTGGGAGAGCAACCTGTGATATTCCCAAAGACGGGTTTTGAGTACTCATCAGCATGCCCACTAAACACTCCAAATGGGAGAATGGTAAGATGATACAGGTTTCTTTTCTTGCACAATTTCTTCACAGCCCATGCCTCCATGTTTTTAAAGAAGACAGTACTGGTCAACTTTTACCCACATAAGAGATTCTTATGATTCTTTGATCTCTGGAACTCATACCCAAGACTTGGCACCTTATCCTCGACTCAGTTGTTTTGAGCTGTTTGTTGCATTTGGATGTTTACGTCTTGCGGCATATGAAAAGTTAAGCTTGACCTGAATAAATGTTCTGAATTGCAGGAAGGTGATTTTGAGATGAAGCACATTGACAAGGTTGGATCCTCGACATTCAATATCGCTATCGCACCATTCTCTCTGTCAATCCTCGGGGACGACAACGACGCTCCCCTCTGAAGGTGATTGAGTAGCAGAGCGAGTTTGAAGAAAACGGCAATGCCAGTAAGAGTTTGCACAAATACACAAACACTTGTTAGCGAAGTATTTAGAGCATGGAACTTAGTCCAGGCTGATGTTATATCTACTATAAAAAAAAGAGTCAAATGTGAATGGTGAAGGCATTGGAATGTATGGAAATTAACACGGATCTTGTAAATTTGTGGGCTATGAGCGCTTACTGTATCAATTCCACTTTTGAATGTACAGCATATAGAAAGCTTTGTTGATTTGCGTGTTTAGTGGAGTGTGGTTTTGCAGAGGCTGGGCTCCATGGAGCCTGTTTTGCATAATTATATATATATATATATATATATATATATATATATATATATATATTTAAAATTTAAAAATGGTCAATTTTTTATACAAATGCATATGCATGTTCTTCGAGTAGGTACAGGTTTCATCAGGTAATTCGATTATTTGCATGCTACAAAAAAAGATAAATATCTGGCCCGAAAGCAACAAACAAAAAGCCCATTTTAATCTGTGTGTATTTATCTTTTTTGTATACATTACATATGAACTTATATGTTCATCAAAATTTATATGTTTTTTTTACAAAATTTACACACACACACACACACACACGCATCTATGTATATACTCCCTCCGTTCCTAAATAATTGTCTTTCTAGAGATTTCAACAAGTGACTACATACGGAGCAAAATGAGTGAACCTACACTCTAAAACATGTCTACATACATCCGTATGTTGTAGTCCATTTGAGATGGCTAGAAACACAATTATTTGGGAAAGGAGGGAGTACTTTTTTTTTCAATATGTGGAAATAATATTTTCGCTAAAAAAATAAAGAGCCCTTTGGAGCTCAGCCTCTGTATGCACTTTTCGGTGTTTAGTGCCTCTTTGATCGTAGGATCGTTATTGTTAGGAATTATTGGTACGTAGTTGTTTGATTTGTATGATGTTATGTTAATCTGGTCAGTAAAATATACAGGAAGACTTCGAATGTAGAAGTATATATCTGGTGATCTACCTACATCAAGAAATATCACTGCACATGATAGAGCAGTAAAAAAAAGTAATATTTTGTATGCACTCACTGAAAGTGGAATAAGCAGATTGATATAATAATTCCTAACGGTAATGCTAACTGGCAAACATTTGCTGGAAAGAAACTCCCCACGAACGCCTTCACAGCCATTTGATCGAGATATACGGTGGTAGTTTTTCAATAAACATTGCCTTCTCTACAAGGAATTGTCATGCTAGTCTAAAATTGGCTACCACCCCTGTAACTAAAATTGCCATGAAAAACGTTCGCAAATACCATCCTCCCCAACGAGCGTTCGACGGTTAAGAGGGTCCATTTCTAAAGTATTTAATATGGCATATACATACATGTCATATGTGGTTTGCTCATCACATGAGTAAGAAGTTTGTTACCCCTTCGCCCCTAAAGAGGCGGCATATCAATTGAGTCAACTAGATTATCCGTTGCGGCAAATGGCCCAAGGTCCTAGTTCAAACCGAGAGTTGTTTGCTAAAAAGTGCTTATCACCGTGCTAATATTTTGTATCCTTTGTAATGCTTAAAAATGAGGAGAACGATTATTTAAAAATATGTAGCACCATTTTCAATTATTTGTACCATTTTCTTCTATCTTTTATAAATTTCTATGCTAATATGAAAAAAAAAGCATAGACTGGTTTATTATATATTCATCAGGGTGCCATGAAATGTGGGCCTAATTTGTGCCTCTTTGCCTAGATCTAATCTAACCCATTGCACCAAATAACACGGATTCAAGCCTCTTTCGGCAGTAGGTCTACTGTGTCTTAGGGGTAGTTGTAAATACATCACAGTAGCATGGATTCAACAAAAGTGTACTTCCGCGAAAACAAAATACTTTTTCTTTTGTGGATGGGTGAGAACAAAAGACGGCGGCAAGTTTTTTGAGTGACTTTATAAGGCTCTTTTCCTAGTAGCGTATGTTGGCCTGCAGCTTCACTGGTCGTTGGTGTGGCTGTTATTGCCGTTGCACTAAACAATCCCCACCTTTCCATAGATAAGAAAATCACAACCGACAACCTCGAAGCACATGAGCAGAAGCCTATAGTTTTTTTTTCCTGAGTAAATTCTTGCATTACTCAGATTTTAAATGTTACAATCTCGTTCTACAAGTTCCATGACTTCATCTGGTCCAAAGCCTAGCCAAACCATAGTCCGACGGTACACCCTATTAAAATTAGCCAAGGGATGACTAACATTATTACAACTTCGTCGAGCATGAGCAACGCAAGAACTCCTTTCTCCCATACTACTAATTATCCCTCTAACGATGAAAGCATACTTAGACTTGTTCCTATGTCCTTCTTTGATCATCCTGACAGCCTCCATACAGTCTGTTTCCACATCAATGGGTTGACCACTCCATTGCAGTGCCAAAGAAATTCCTTCCTTTAATGCAAGAAGTTCAGCTTCTAACATGTCATCACATGAAGTTATGCATCGACAGGAGCTAAAGATAACAGAACCATCATAGTCTCTAAGTACCATGCATGTTCGAGCTTCATCTCCTAATACCGAAGCATATTTATTGAATTTCACTCTACCAGCACTTGGTCTAGTTCAAACAGGGCCAGCTTGAGCATGCACCTGCTCGCTCGTGATCTGCCTCTGAACATGGTTAATTCCCACTACCGTCTTCTCTTTAATGGAAGGAAATATGCCCTAGAGGCAATAATAAAGTTGTTTTATATTTCCTTATTCATGATAAAGGTTTATTATTCATGCTAGAATTGTATTGATCAGAAACCTTAATACATGTGTGAATATATAAACAAACACCGTGTCCCTAGTGAGCCTCCACTTGACTAGCTCGTTGATCAAAGATGATTAAGGTTTCCTGACCATGGACATGAGTTGTCATTTGATAACGGGATCACATCATTAGGAGAATGATGTGATGGACAAGACCCATCCGTTAGCTTAGCATAATGATCGTTCAGTTTTATTGCTATGGCTTTCTTCATGTTAAATACATATTCCTTCGACTTTGAGATTATGCAACTCCCGAATACCGAAGGAATGCCTTGTGTGCTATCAAATGTCACAATGTAACTGAGTGATTATAAAGATGATCTACAGGTATCTCCGAAGGTGTTTGTTGAGTTGGCATAGATCGAGATTAGGATTTGTCACTTCGAGTATCAGAGAGGTATCTTTGGGCCCTCTCGGTAATACACATCATAAGCTTGCAAGCAAACGACTAAGGAGTTGGTCACAAGGTGATGTATTATGAAACGAGTAAAGAGACTTGCCGGTAACGAGATTGAACTAGGTATGAAGATACATACGATCGAATCTCGGGCAAGTAACATACCAATGGACAAAGGGAATTACGTATGTTGTCATAACGGTACGACCGATAAAGATCTTCATAGAATATCTAGGAGCCAATATGGGCCTCCAGGTTCCGCTATTGGTTATTGACCGGAGAGGTGTCTCGGTCATGTCTACATAGTTCTCGAACCCGTAGGGTCCGCAGGCTTAACGTTCGTTGACGATATAGTATTATATGAGTTATGTGATTTGGTGACTGAATGTTGTTCGGAGTCCCGGATGGGATCACGGACATGAAGAGGAGTCTCTAAATGGCCGAGAGGTAAAGATTGATATATAGGACGATAGTATTCGGACACCAGAAGTGTTCCGGAGGGTACCGGGTACATATCGGGTCATCAGAAGGGGTTTCGGGCACCCCCGGCAAAGATATGGGCCTTATGGGCCAAGAGAGGCAACACACCAGCCCACAAGGGGCTGGTGCACCCCCATAGTAGTCCGACCAATGAGGAGGAGAAGGAAAGAGGGGAGGGAAAGGAAAGTGTGGAGTAGGACTCCCCCTTCCTTCCCTCTCCCCCCTCTTTCCTTCCACCTTGTTTGTACAAGGAAGGGGGGAGGGGGGCGCAGGGCAAGGCAAGGGCTCTAGGGGTCGGCGGGCAGCCCTAGGGTGTGCCCTGGCTGCCTCCCCTCCCCCTCCCACCTATATATATGTGGGGAGGGGGCGCCACACAAGGACAAAACATTGTCTTAGCCGTGTGCTGCGCCCCCGTCCACCGTTTACTTCCTCGGTCATATTTTCGTAGTGCTTAGGCAAAGCCTTGCGGAGATCACATCAGCATCACCGTCACCATGCCGCCATGCTGCCGAAACTCATCTACTACCTCGTTGTCTTGCTGGATCAAGAAGGCGGAGGACGTCACCGAGCTGAAGTGTGCAGAACGCGGAGGTGCCGTGCGTTCGATAATAGATCGATTGGAGTGCGAAGAAAGTTCGACTACATCAAACGCGTTGTGAAACGCTTCCGCTTACGGTCTATGAGGTTACGTAGGCACACTCTCCCCCTTGTTTCTATGCATCTCCATGGATAGATCATTGTGTGTGCATAGAAATTTTTTGTTTTCCATGCAACGACTCCCAACATTAATAGGATCAATAATTGAACCATCCTGTCGGGCCTGCAAGGAAGACATGTAGCTAGCCAAAAAACATACACACACATCCACTGGAGGTGGTTATTTTGCATGTACTATTTTATTCCGTACAAACCATATTCTCCAAAAAAGCATCATAATGCGAACCCTTCCATCCTCATGCAGTTCATACAGAAGGTGCAGGAACCAGCCCCGTCCTACTAATTTGACATGAGCTCTATATTTATAGTACCACAAATAAGAAATCATCAATTTGCAATATCCACTTACATATCGGCAGCATGTGCCAAGCAGCACATTGAGGTGAAGGTAACAGATAAATAAAATACACATGCATGCTTATGAAGTTATGACAGCATATGGATTTAGGAAGCACACAAATTCTAGTCTATGTACCTACATGCAACTAAACATCATAGCAGTATGCAACATTTCAGGCAGCAAAGCATGCAACATAGGAAATTCTAAAATTTATGACAACAACTGGTCGTGCAACTTGCTCTCACTGTGAAAAAACATTAAAGTATAGGAGTATATCTTTTGAGTACCAAGAAATCAGGGTAAAAGGCTCACAACAGGTAACAAATGACATGCAACAATGGCAAACACACTACTTCTTTTTCTTTTTTAATACCAAATGCATGGTATTCTAGATGAAATTAGTGTAGCGATGTGCCTCATCTAAAACCATGATGTTATACATAGAATTCATTTTTCAGTGATGGGTACCCGCTGCAAGATCCTCAAATTATCATAGCAAAATCCTCAATGGCAGCACATGCACCTGCGAATTCATGGTTTTATTAACATGATAATGGCACAATTAGTAAGATCATCAAATTCCAAGCCTTATATGCCATGGAAACATAAAATGGCACTTCAATTCTGAAACTTTGTGATTCCTGGTGATAGGACAACATTCGACATATGCAAAAATGTGTGTGAAGGGAGCCATACCATTTTTCCTTTAGGAAGAGAGTTGTCTTGGTTTGGTTGAAACATACAAAGAAAATATTCTGGCCAAACGGTGGAAGGGTCCGAGATCCGACCACCACCGGAACTGCTAATGGTTTCACCTAGCAAAGAACAACATGCATAGGTCAAATCTAATGGTGCCATATTATGTTTCCATGGGTAAGGCTTGGTGGGCTTCGTGTGCGCAATCTTCATCACACCAGCCTGGATCTCTGAGCCCGCAGTATCCCCTTAAAGCAGTTCCAGATCATGAATAATTCCTTGCCAAGTCACTCAAGCAACATGCGGAAACATCGTATCCAGAATATGTCTTTGAGGACAATACTTTTCCTTCAACAACTTCTCACACATCAAGTCTGGATAAACCAACAAATGTCACACCTGTTTAGCCAATAGAGCTTGATTAAAAAGTCTGAGATCACGAAGGTTCATGCCATTAATTTGTCCCACGCAACCAATATGTTTTTCTTCTGTCTTCTTCATCTCCCCACCAAAAATTCCTTATAATCTGGGATAACTTCTCACAAAGAGAAACCGGAAACTTGAAAATTCTCATAGCATACACAGGTAGAGCCTGAATTACTGTTTTGATTAAGTCTTCTTTCACCCCACAAGAAGCATATTTTTCAATCCCAGTCAGAAATCCTTTTCAAAAACTTATCTTTAGTATACTAAAACTTACCAGGCTTCACTCTTTCATCTGGGAATGGTAATCCTAGATATCTATCCTCAAACCCCTCCATGGTAATTTCTACGATAACCATAGTCGCCACTTGGTTATCCAAATTGCACTTTCCCCAAACATCATGGAACACTTATGAGGACGTAATAATTGTCAGTTCCCTTCTCATGCACTGTCAGAATGTTTGTAATGGCTAAAGCCTGGTCAATCGAGGCCTTGAAAAATTAGAGACTTCCATATGCAAATAACAAGTGAGAAATACCAGAAGCTTGTCTATTCAACCTGAATCTTTGAAGAGCTCCCCTAGCACACACTTCATTAAGCAGCATACAAAGCACCTCGGCAACCAATAGGAAAAAATACAGAGATAAATGATCTCCATGCCTAAGCCCCCAAGTAGGTGAAAGTGACTAAAACAATTGAGCACTAAAGCGCACCACAAATTTCGCCAAAGTAACACACGTCATAATCCAGTTAACACACTATGCTGCAAACCTAAATCCCCCATCATACATTGCAAAATTGCCAATCCACGCGGTCATACACTTTGTCAAGGTTGTGACGCCCAGATAATTAGGCTACATTAATCCCACGTTAACGATGCCACGTCACCTCGGTTACTGTTGATAATCTCGCGTTAGTTCGAAACGATTCAAATTCAAAATTTGAATTTAAGTTAAAACCATTGAGGTTTTTAAAAGTCAAAACTAAATTGTTCCTAATGTGTCAAATAATTCATAGACCATGTTGGTGGAGAGGCCACACCTTTATAAAGTATTTAGATGCACTAAAGTAAAGAAAATTGTGGCTAAAAACAAATATTTAAATACCTCTTAAATAATAAAAATGTATCAAGTAATTATTACCACACCAAACTTTTTGAGGTAGTGGCCTATATTATAACAATACTTTAGGATTTTGTTTTGTATTTTTATAAAAAAATAAAATAGGTGTAACTGAAATAGAACAGAAAATAGTAAATACAGAAAAAGGAAAAGAACAAAAAAGGGGCAAAGCCCCCCTCTCCATTGGCCGAGTGGCCCAATTGGCCACCCAGGCCACCAGGAGGCCCACCCGCACTCCCCATATCCCCCACCCCCGAAACCCTAGCCCAACCACCCCCCACCCCCCCCCACTCGCTCTCTCCCCCCCGATCCAGATTGGATCGGGCACTTGACAGCGCCCCTCGCCGCGTCGACCACCGCCGCCGCACGAGGACCGCACCTGTAACGCCCGGATAATCATGCTACAGTAATCTCACGTTGATGGTGCCACGTCACCTCTGTCACTGTAGATAATCTCGGGTTGAATCAATACTGTTTTGAAATTCAATTCAAATTTATGATGACAATAAAAGTTTTCAAAAATTAAAACTAAAATGTTCGGGGGTTGTCAAATATTACAAAGTTAATTATGGTGGGGTGCACACATTTTTTAAAGTGTCTGAATATTTTAAAATGAATTAAAACAGAAAAGGAAAAATAAGAAAAGAATAAATAACAACCAAATAAAAGTAAACAACAAGTAGAAAACCCCCTGGGCCACTTGGCCCAAATGGCTGAAGTTGCCAGGCCGGCCCACCTAACCCCCCTCCTTCCTCTTCCTCTGTTCACCCCACCCCGTGGACACAGGCGCCTGATCCTGGCGCCCGATGGCTACGCTGGCTGACCATCCGGTGCACCCCGGCGCCTACTAGGTCGATGGCAACCCCTCCCAGACGCCCCGAAACCCTAGAGCCCCCTCGCTTTCTCCCTCGCCCCCAGATCCCCTTCTCTTCCCCCTCACCGAACCCCATCGCCGCCGTTCTCCGTCGTCCTCGCGGCCACCGTCCTCCACACGCCCTTCCTGTTGGGGAACGTAGTAATTTCAAAAATTTTCCTACGATCACGCAAGACCATGGTGATGGCATAGCAACGAGAGGGGAGAGTGTCCGTCCACGTACCCTCGTGAGACCGAAAGCGGGCGTTATAACAACGCGGTTGATGTAGTCGTCGTCTCCACGATCCGACCGATCCAAGCACCGAGCGTCGGCACCTCCGAGTTACGCACGTTCAGCTCGATGGCGATCCCGGACTCCGATCCGGCAAAGTGTCGGGGATGAGTTCCGTCGACCTGACGGCGTGGTGGCGATGTTGATGCTCCACCGGCGCAGGGCTTCGCCTAAGCTCATGACGATATGACTTCTCCGGCGCGGGGCTTCGCCTAAGCTCATGACGATATGACCGAAGTGGAATATGGTGGAAGGGGCACCGCACACGGCTAAGGAAAGATCCGTAGATCAACTTGTGTGTATTGGGGTGCCCCTGCCCCGTATATAAAGGAGACAAGGGGAGGTGGCGGCCACGAGGAGGCGCGCAAGGAGGAGTCCTACTCCCAGGAGTAGGACTCCCCCTCTCCTAGTTGGAGTAGGATTGGGGAGGGAAAGGGGAAGGCGCCCCCCTCTCCTTGTCCTATTCGGACTGGAAGGGGAGGGGCGCAGCCCACCTGGCCGGCCCTTCTCCTTCTCCCTCGAGGCCCATGAAGGCCCATATACCCCGGGGTTCCGTAACCCCGGTGTTCGGTAACATCCTGTTTTCACTCGGAACCATTCGAAGTCAAACATAGGCTTCCAATATATCAATCTTTATGTCTCGACCATTTGAGACTCCTCGTCATGTCCGTGATCACATCCGGGACTCGAATAACCTTGGTGCATCAATACTTATAAACTCATTATGAGCTGTCATCGAAGCGTTAAGCGTGCGGACCCTACGGGTTCGAGAACTATGTAGACATGACCTAGAACCATTCTCGGTCAATAACCAATAGCGGAACCTGGATGCCCATATTGGTTCCTACATATTCTCTGAAGATCTTTATCGGTCAAACCGCATAACGACATCGTTTGTTCCTTTGTCATTGGTATGTTACTTACCCGAGATTCGATCGTCGGTATCAATACCTAGTTCAATCTCGTTACGGTAAGTCTCTTTACTCGTTCCGTAATACATCATCTCACAACTAACTCATTAGTTGTAATGCTTGCAAGGCTTAGGTGATGTGCATTACCGAGAAGGCACAGAGATACCTCTCCGACAATCGGAGTGACAAAACCTAATCTCGAAATCGCCAACCCAACAAGTACCTTTGGAGACACCTGTAGTACTCCTTTATAATCACCCGATTCGTTGTGACGTTTGGTAGTACCAAAGTGTTCCTCCGTAAGCAGGAGTTGCATAATCTCATAGTTATAGGAACATGTATGGGTCATGAAGAAAGCATTAACATACTAAGCGATCAAGTGTTAAGCTAACGGAATGGGTCATGTCAATCAGATCATTCAACTAATGATGTGACCTTGTTAATCAAATAACAACTCCTTGTTCATGGTTAGGAAACATAACCATCTTTGATTAACAAGCTAGTCAAATAGAGGCATACTAGTGACATCTTGTTTGTCTATATATTCACACATGTATTATGTTTCCGGTTAATACAATTCTAGCATGAATAATAAACATTTATCATGATATAAGGAAATAAATAATAACTTTATTATTGCCTCTAGGGCATATTTCCTTGATCTCCCACTTGCACTAGAGTCAATAATCTAGATTACAAAGTAATGATCCTTACACCCATGGAGTCTTGGTGCTGATCATGTTTTGCTCGTGGAAGAGGCTTAGTCAGCGGTGCGCAACATTCAGATCCGTATGTATTTTGCAAATCTCTATGTCTCCCACTTGGACTTGGTCCCGAATGGAATTGAAGCGTCTCTTGATGTGCTTGGTCCTCTTGTGAAATCTGGATTCCTTTGCCAAGGCAATTGCACGATATTGTCACGAGAAGATCTTCATCGGTCCCGATGCACTAGGTATGACACCTAGATCGGAAATGAACTCTTTCATCGAGACTCCTTCATTTGCTGCTTCGAAGCAGCTATGTACTCCGCTTCACATGTAGATCCCGCCACGGCGCTTTGTTTAGAACTGCACCAATGACAGCTCCACCGTTTAATAAAAACACGTATCCGGTTTGCGATTTAGAATCGTCCGGATCGGTGTCAAAACTTACATCGGCGTAACCATTTACGACTAGCTCTTTGTCACCTCCATATCGAGAAACATATCCTTAGTCCTTTTCGGTATTTCAGGATGTTCTTGACCGCTGTCCGATGATCCACTCTGGATTACTTTGGTACCTTCCTGCCAAGCTTACAGCTAAGCATCGTCGGTCTGGTACACAGCATTGCATACATGATAGAGCCTATGGCTGAAGCATAGGAACATCTTTCATTTCTCTCTATCTTCTGCATTGTGGTCGGGCATTGAGTCGACTCAATCTTACACCTTGTAACACAGGTAAAAACCTTTCTTTGCCTGATCCATTTTGAACTTTTCAAAACTTTATTAAGGTATGTGCTTTGTGAAAGTCAATCAAGCGTCTTGATCTATCTCTATAGATCTTGATGCCCAATATGTAAGCAGCTTCACGAGGTCTTTCATTGAAAAACTTTTATTCAAGTATCCTTTTATGCTATCCAGAAATTCTATATCATTTCCAATCAATAATATATCGTCCACATACAATATTAGAAATGCTCTGAGCTCCCACTCACTTTCTTGTAAATCTGAGGCTTCTCCAAAAGTCTGTACAAACCCATATGCTTTGATCACATTATCAAAGCGTTTATTCCAACTCGAGAGGCTTGCGGACCATAAATTGATCGTTGGAGCTTGCACACTTTGTTAGCACCTTTTGGATCGACAAAACCTTCGGTTGCATCATATACAACTCTTCTTCTAGAAATCCATTCAAGAATGCAGTTTTACATCCATTTGCCAAATTTCATAATCATAAAATGCGGCAATTGCTAACATGATTCGGACAGACTTAAGCATCGCTTCTGGTGAGAAAGTCTCATCGTAGTCAACTCCTTGAACTTGTCGAAAACCTTTTGCAACAAGTCGAGCTTTGTAAACGTTACATTACCATCGGCGTCGGTCTTCTTCTTAAAGATCCATTTATTTTCAATGGCTTGCCGATCATCGGGCAAGTCAACCAAAGTCCATACTTTGTTCTCATACATGGATCCCATCTCAGATTTCATGGCTTCCAGCCATTTTGCGAATCTGGGCTCACCATCGCTTCTTCATAGTTTGTAGGTTCGCCATGGTCAAGTAACATGACTTCCGAATAAGATTACCGTACCACTCAGTGCGTATTTTACTCTGGTTGACCTCGAGGTTCATAGCAACTTGATCTGAAGCTTCATGATCATCATCATTAGTTTCCTCACTAATTGGTGTAGTTGTCACAGAACCATTTCTTGTGATGAACTACTTTCCAATAAGGGAGCGAATCTGATTATCTCATCAAGTTCTACTTTCCTCCCACTCACTTCTTTGAGAGAAACTCCTTCTCTAGAAAGGATCCGAATTTAGCAACGAAAATCTTGCCTTTGGATCTGTGATAGAAGGTGTACCCAACATCTCCTTTGGGTATCCTATGAAGACACATTTTTCGATTTGGGTTCGAGCTTATCTGGTTGAAGTTTCTTTACATAAGCATCGCAGCCCCAAACTTTAAGAAACGACAACTTTGGTTTCTTGCCAAACCACAGTTCATAAGGCGTCGTCTCAGCGGGTTTTGGCGGTGTCCTATTCAACGTGAATCGGCCGTCTCTAAAGCATAACCCCAAAGCGATAGCGGTAAATCGAAATAGACATCATAGATCGCACCATATCTAGTAAAATCACGATTCTGACGTTCGGACACACCATTTCTCTGTGGTGTTCGGGTGGCGTGAGTTGCTGAAACTATTCCACATTGTTTCAAATGTAAACCAAACTCGTAACTCAAATATTCTCCTCCACGATCAGATCGTAGAAACTTTATTTTCTTGTTACGATGATTTTCCACTTCACTCTGAAATTCTTTGAACTTTTCAAAGCGTTTCAGATTTGTGTTTCATTAAGTAGATATACCCATATCTGCTTAAATCATCTGTGAAGGTGAGAAAATAACGATACCGCCGCGTGCCTCAACATTCATTGGACCACAAACATCGGTATGTATGATTTCCAACAAATCAGTTGCTCGCTCCATAGTTCCGGAGAAGCGGCGTTTTGGTCATCTTGCCCATGAGGCACGGTTACGCAAGTACCAAGTGATTCATAATCAAGTGATTCGAAGCCCATCGGTATGGAGTTTCTTCATGCGTTTTACACCGATATGACCTAAGCGGCGATTGCCACAAATAAGTTGCACTATCATTATCAACTCTGCATCTTTTGGCTTCAACATTATGAATATGTGTATCACTCTGTCGAGATTCAACAAGAATAGACCATTCTTCAAGGGTGCATGACCATAAAGATATTACTCATATAAATAGAACAACCATTATTCTCGATTTAAATGAATAACCGTCTCGCATTAAACAAGATCCAGATATAATGTTCATGCTCAGCGCGGCACCAAATAACAATTATTTAGGTCTAAAACTAATCCGAAGGTAGATGTAGAGGTAGCGTGCCGACCGCGATCACATTGACTTTGGAACCATTTCCCACGCGATCGTCACCTCGTCCTTTGCGGTGCTCGTCTATTCCGTAGTCCCTGTTTGAGTTGCAAATATTAGCAATGAACCGATATCAAATACCAGTGCTACTACGAGCTCTAGTAAGGTACACATCAATAACATGTATATCACATATACCTTTGTTCACCTTGCCATCCTTTTATCCGCCAAATACTTGGGGCAGTTCCGCTTCGATGTCGGTCGCTTGCGGTAAAACACTCGATTTCAGGCTTAGGTCCAGACTTGGGTTTCTTCTCTTGATCAGCAACTTTCTTGCTGTTCTTTTGAAGTTTCCTTCTTCTTTCCTTTGCCCTTTTCTTGAAACTAGTGGTCTTGTTGACCATCAACACTTGATGCTCTTTCTTGATTTCTACCTCCGCTGCTTTTAGCATCGCGAAGAGCTCGAGAATTGTCTTAGTCATCCCTTGCATATTATAGTTCATCACGAAGCTCTTGTAGCTTGGTGGCGATGATTGGAGAATTTCATCAATGACACTATCATCCGGAAGATTAACTCCCAGCTGAATTAAGTGATTGTTATACCCGGACATTTTGAGTATGTGCTCCTTGTGAACTATTCTCCTCCATCTTACAGCTATAGAACTTATTGGAGACTTCATATCTCTCAATCCGGGCATTTGCTTGAAATATTAACTTCAACTCTTGGAACATCTCATATGCTCCATGGCGTTTAAAAGCGTCGTTGAAGACCGGTTCTAAGCCGTAAAGCATGGCACACTGAACTATAGAGTAGTCATCAGCTCTGCTTTGCGGACGTTCATAACCACGGCTCGGCATCTGCAGCAGGCCTGTCACCCAGCGGTGCTTCGGGGCGTAATTTTTACGTGCAGCAATGAGGATAATCCTCAAATTACGGACCCAGTCCGTGTAATTGCTACCATCATCTTTCAACTTTGCTTTCTCAAGGAAGCATTAAAATTCAGCGGAACAACAGACGAGCCATCTATCTACATTAAACATAGACAAGCAAAATACTATCGGTACTAAGTTCATGATAAATTTAAGTTCAATTAATCATATTAAAACTCCCACTTAGGCAGACATCTCTCTAGTCATCTAAGTGATCACGTGATCCAAATCAACTAAACCATGTCCGATCATCACGTGAGGCGGAGTAGTTTCAATGGTGAACATCACTATGTTGATCATATCTACTATATGATTCACGTTCGACCTTTCGGTCTCCGTGTTCGAGGCCATATCTGTTATATGCTAGGCTCGTCAAGTTTAACTTGAGTATTCTGCGTGTGCAACTGTTTTGCACCGTTGTAGATGGACGTAGAACTTATCACACCCGATCATCACGTGGTGTGCGGGTACTCTGAACTTTGGCAGCGGTGCATACTCGGGAGAACACTTCTTGATAATTTTAGTGAGAGATCATCTTATAATGCTACCGTCAAACAAAGCAAGATATGATGCATAAAGGATAAACATCACATGCAATCAATATAAGTGATATGATATGGTCATCATCATCTTGTGCTTGTGATCTCCATCGCTGAAGCACCGTCATGATCACCATCGTCACGGTAGCGACACCTTGATCTCCATCGTAGCATCGTTGTCGTCTCGCCAACTATTGCTTCTCGACTATCGCTACTCCTTAGTGATAAAGTAAAGCAATTACATGGCGTTGCATTTCATACAATAAGCGACAACCATATGGCTCCTGCCGATTGCCGATAACTTCGGTTACAAAACATGATCATCTCATACAATAAAGTATAGCATCACGTCTTGACCATATCACATCACAACATGCCTGCAAAAACAAGTTAGGCGTCTTCTACTTTGTTGTTGCAAGTTTTACGTGGCTGCTACGGGCTGAGCAAGAACCGTTCTTACCTCGCATCAAAACCACAGCGATACTTCGTCAAATAGACTCCGTTTAACCTTCTCAAGGACCGGGCGTAGCCACACTCGATTCAACTAAAGTGAGAGAGCAGACACCGCCGGTCACCTTTAAGCAACGAGTGCTCGGGCGGTGAAACCAGTCTCGCGTAAGCGTACCGTAATGTCGGTCCGGGCGCTTCATCTCACAATACCGCTGAACCAAAGTATGACATGCTGGTAGGCAGTATGACTTGTATCGTCCACAACTCACTTGTGTTCTACTCGTGCACATGACATCAACGCATAAAACCTGGCTCGGATGCCCTTTGTTGGGGAGCGTAGTAATTTCAAAAATTTCCTCACGATCACGCAAGACCATGGTGATGGCATAGCGACGAGAGGGGAAGTGTCCGTCCACGTACCCTCGTGAGACCGAAAGCGGAAGCATTATAACAACGCGGTTGATGTAGTCGATGCGTCTCCACGATCCGACCGATCCAAGCACCGAGCGTCACGGCACCTCCGAGTTACGCACACGTTCAGCTCGATGGCGATCCCGGACTCGATCCAGCAAAGTGTCGGGGATGAGTTCCGTCAAGACGACGGCGTGGTGGCGATGTTGATGCTCCACCGGCGCGAGGGCTTCGCCTAAGCTCATGACGATATGACTTCTCGGCGCAGGGCTTCGCCTAAGCTCGCGACGATATGACCGAAGTGGAATATGGTGGAAGGGGCACCGCTGCAGCTAAGGAAAGATCCGTAGATCAACTTGTGTGTATGGGGTGCCCCTGCCCCGTATATAAAGGAGACAAGGGAGGTGGCGGCCCTAGAGGAGGCGCGCAAGGAGGAGTCCTACTCCCAGGAGTAGGACTCCCCCTCTCCTAGTTGGAGTAGGATTGGGGAGGGGAAAGGGGAAGGCGCGCGCCCCTCTCCTGTCCTATTCGGACTGGAAGGGGAGGCGCGCAGCCCACCTGGCCGGCCCTTCTCCTTCTCCCTCGAGGCCCATGAAGGCCCATATACCCCCGGGGTTCAGTAACCCCGGTGTTCGATAACATCCTGTTTTCACTCGGAACCATTCGAAGTCAAACATAGGCTTCCAATATATCAATCTTTATGTCTCGACCATTTGAGACTCCTCGTCATGTCGTGATCACATCCGGGACTCGAACAACCTTGATGCATCAATACTTATAAACTCATTATGAACTGTCATCGAAGCGTTAAGCGTGCGGACCCTACGGGTTCGAGAACTATGTAGACATGACCTAGAACCATTCTCGGTCAATAACCAATAGCGGAACCTGGATGCCCATATTGGTTCCTACATATTCTCGAAGATCTTTATCGGTCAAACCGCATAACGACATCGTTGTTCCTTTGTCATTGGTATGTTACTTACCCGAGATTCGATCGTCGGTATCAATACCTAGTTCAATCTCGTTACGGTAAATCTCTTTACTCGTTCCGTAATACATCATCTCACAACTAACTCATTAGTTGTAATGCTTGCAAGGCTTAGGTGATGTGCATTACCGAGAAGGCTGGAGATACCTCTCCAGACAATCGGATGACAAAACCTAATCTCGAAATCGCCAACCCAACAAGTACCTTTGGAGACACCTGTAGTACTCCTTTATAATCACCCGATTCGTTGTGACGTTTGGTAGTACCAAAGTGTTCCTCCGATGGCAGGAGTTGCATAATCTCATAGTTATAGGAACATGTATGGGTCATGAAGAAAGCATTAACATACTAAGCGATCAAGTGTTAAGCTAACGGAATGGGTCATGTCAATCAGATCATTCAACTAATGATGTGACCTTGTTAATCAAATAACAACTCCTTGTTCATGGTTAGGAAACATAACCATCTTTGATTAACAAGCTAGTCAAGTAGAGGCATACTAGTGACATACTGTTTGTCTATATATTCACACATGTATTATGTTTCCGGTTAATACAATTCTAGCATGAATAATAAACATTTATCATGATATAAGGAAATAAATAATAACTTTATTATTGCCTCTAGGGCATATTTCCTTCACTTCCATCATGCCGTAGACGTCCGCCGTCCTCCTCCCCGTCGACCGGTGCCCGCCGTTGGAGCCGGAAGGCACCATAGCGTCGGATCCACCTCGTCCCCTTCCGCCTCGGCTGCCGGTGGTTCCCGTCGACCACGGCCTCCCTCTGCGCTCCCGCTCACTCACGGGGCCTCCTTGCGCCCGCACGGTGAGCTCCTCCCTCCCTCCTTTCTTCTCCTCGCACCGCTTCGCCCTCCCTAGCTCGAGCTCGCCCGAGCTCCGGCGTCCGCCGCGGTCGACGCCACCGTCGACACCGTCCATCCCAGCCTCGGCTGAGACCTCGAATGGGTGCGCCCGACCCCCTGCTTGTGAACGCGCTGCCCCACGCTGCTTTTGAGCGCCCGTAGCCCCGTCCCCGATGATGCCCGAAGCCAACCGCCGCCCACGCTCACCGCCGGCGCCGCTCCGGCCAACCCAGCCCCTACCGCCACTACCGCCGGATGCGCCACCGTTGTAGCTCTCGAACGCGGGGTTCGGCGCCCCAAACGGCTGCCGGGCCGAGTGCGATGAGGCCGAGGCCCTCCGCCGCATATTGGTGTCGCCCGGCGTCGAGCCGCAGCCACCGCCGGCGTGGCCGACACAGGGCCACCCGTGGTCGCTGCCGGTGAGCCCCACGGGCCCCGATTGGCCGGGTTGACCAAATCAGCTGGCTGACTGGCAACCCGACCACTAACGTCACGGGCCCCACCACGTAATTGGGTTAACTAAAGCGGTTTTATAATTAAAGTTATTTAGTTAGCTTAACTAGACAGCGGCAGTGGGCCCGATGGTTTTACTAACTAAATTTAGATTAGTTTTAACTCTGTTTAAACCCATTGTCTATGATGGTGGGTCCCCATGTCGATTTTGACTAGTCAACTTGATGTTGACTGCCGACGTCATTCCACGTCATCTTGACATCATATTCCTTTTACATTAATATAAATAATTCCGAATATTGTTTAAACTTTAAAATTCATAGAAAATAAACGGAACTCCGATGAAAATGTTTTCTATATGAAAGTTGCTCGAGAAAAATCCGGCGAATCCGGATCGCGGATCCGTTCGTCCGCCACACCCCTAACCTATCGAACCGCAACTTTCCCCTCGGCTCCTGCGCGAAATCACGAAACAGGAATACTTTCCGGATGTTTCTATAACAGTACCACCTCATACCACGTTAGAACACGCCTAGCATCGTTACTTGTCATGTCATGCATCGATATGCATCTGTTTACATGGTATTCATTGTTTCTTCCCCTCTTCTCTACGGTAGACTACGAGACCGAAGCTGCTTTGCTGCCCGGTTCGACTACGGAGTTGGCGACCCCTCTCTCTTGCGAGCAACCAGGCAAGCCCCCTTGATCACAGATATCGCCTACTCTCCTCTATCTGCTTGCATTAGAGTAGTGAAGCATATTCTGCTTTCGATTATACCTATCTGATGCATAGCTTTGTCCTTGTTACTCTTGTTGTTACCTTTACGCAATCCTATATGCTTAGTATAGGATTCTAGTACTTTCATCTGTGGCCCTACATTCTTGTCCGTCTGCGTGCTATACTATCGGGCCGTGATCACTCGGGAGGTGATCACGGTATATACTATATACTTTATACATGATACATGTGGAGACTAAAGTCGGGTCGGTGGTGGAGCACCCATGAGTGGATCTTGAGGCGGAGGCGGCAGGCAGGTTGAGACCGCCTAGGAGAGAGGTGGGCTGGCCTGTTCGGCGTTCGCGGATACTTAACATGCTTAACGAGATCTTGGTATTTGATCTGAGTTGGCTCTGAGCTTATCGCACTAACCAACTCGTGGGAAAGATATGGGCACTCGGCGTCGTGGTATCGGCGAAGCGCCGTGATGCCGGCGACCCGAGTGGCGCGCCGGATTGGGCGTAGGCCTGCTCTTGTATTAAGGGGCTAGTTACGCTTTTCGTCGCGTCACATAGCGTGCAGGTGTGCTCGAGGCGATGGGCCCGGACCCTGCGTGCTTAGGTTTAGACCGGCGTCTTGGCCTCTCTGTTGTGCCTAGGTGGGGCTGCGGCGTGTTGATCTTCAGCGGCGGGCATGACCGAGGAAAGTGTGTCGGCCAAATGGGATCAAGCGTGTTGGGTAAGTTGGTGCACCCTGCAGGGAAGTTAATCTATTGAATAGCCGTGATCTTGATAATGGGGCGACTTGGAGTTGTACCTTGACCTTATGACAACTAGAACCGGATACTTGATAAAACACACCCTTCCAAGTGCGGATACAACGGTGGTCGCTCTCTCGGGGATACGAGGAGGGATGGCGGGTAGGATTATTGCTATGTGATGTTACTTGGAGGACTTCAGATTGTCCTCTTCTACTGTTGCAAGACGGTGACCAGAAGCGTAGTCTTCGATAAGACTAGCTACCCCCCTCTTATTACGGCATTCTGCAGTTCAATCCTTGATATGGCCCTTTACACATATATCCATGCATATGTAGTGTAGCTCCTTGCTTGCGGGTACTTTGGATGAGTACTCACGGTTGCCTTGTTCCCCCTTTTCCCCCTATCTCTACTCGGTTGCTGCGACCAGACGATGGAGCCAGGGCGACGCCACCGTCGATGGCGACTACTACTGGGCGCCTACTACTACGTGCAGCCGGCGGCGGCGACCGAGGAGTAGTTAGGAGGATCGAGGCGGAGGCTGCTCCTCTTTGATCTGTATCCCGGTTTGTGCTAGCCATCTTATGGCAACTTGTTTAACTTATATGCGTACTCAGATATTGTTGCTTCCGTGACTTCGTCTATGATCGAGCACTTGTATTCGAGCCCTCGAGGCCCCTGGCTTGTATTATGATGCTTGTATGACTTAGTTTATTTGTAGAGTTGTGTTGTGATATCTTCCGTGAGTCCACGATCTTGATCGTACACATTTGCGTGCATGATTAGTGTACGATTAAATCGAGGCGTCTGAAGTTGATATCGAGCCATTGCTGTTGGAATCCCCTTTCCACACTCCTTGGCCGAAGTCGAGTCTAGACATTGCAAAAACTTTTACTAACTTGGCTGTGTGCCTTACGGGCCCACGTCTCCATCGGGTGGTACTAGGATCTTTTACTCCTCGACCTTTACTCTGGGACTCTGAACTCTCTTCTACTCGGGTTAAACGATTTTACTAACTAACACTAGGATCCCGTGACCACATTCACCCCAAAGTTGGATAAAGCCATAGTTGTTTCTTGGAATTGTATTTTGATCAATTTCCACCTTGTCATTTGACTCCTTTGAAAGCGTCTTTGTTTTGAGATGGAACCCACGAGGCAGGTCGTGCGCCACCACGGCGACCATTGGTGCCTCGGGATCACTGCGGTGCTAGCGAGATGATGACCTATCACGGGTTATCGGCGGCACCTGAGTACACCGTCTTTGAGGAGTACCGGGACTTTAACCGGGAGGCGATGCCGAGCCATCGTCCACCTCTACTCTCGGGAGTATGACTCCACTACTATGATGCACACCGCACATGGTGTTGGGGTGACTATCGACATGGCAGTCCACGATGCTGCTTATGCTGCTCGACACGTCTTCGTGGAGGTATCGGGAGTTGGACACCTCCCCTTGGGCACATTGCTATCACGTCGATGTTGGTGAGGAGGTTACTACTGCTGCTGCCTACTCCTTTGTCACGAGAGCCCTTCTACCATCGAACTTTGTTACGCATCGCGATGGGCTGGATCGAGCTAACGAGCTCTTCGCCACGAGTTGTACATCACCCGTCGGCACCTTTACCGTGCTCGGCGCTGTTGCACCCTTTGTCCGATCCGAGCTGCCGCGATCTGCGATCTACCAGCCAGGACCGTGATGCCCGGGGTGTCGGTTGGCGGAGGTGGGAGGCTACTCTCCGCACTTGGTCCTCTTCGCCACTTGGTCGTCGGGTTACGCACTAGAGTATCCATGGCCCCAGTCAGCGGCGTGGAGGACTATCCGCTGCCGCACTACCAGCTTTGAGGCTACAGCTACCTCCGCGATGCAGCGTGGGGCTGATGTAGGCTTGCTTGTTAGTGTTAGATGCATTCGCCCATGAGCACTGCGTGCCGCCTATGATGTCTTAGTCTATGTCTTGGACTCGTGTGCGAACTCTATGCATGATCCCTTTTGTAAGTTATGCCGACTACTATGTGGTTTCTATCGTCTGCTTTCATTATGCATGTTTCATCATGAATGATTCTTGTCCTTTGCATAATTTCTCAAATCTTTGAACTACCTGTTATATATTAGCGGGATGGTTAGACCAGCTGAGTGCGTGGTCGTGGTGGCAACTTCCCACCACCGCTTTGAGTGCATGGCTGGTATGATCCAACAGCTTGAGATGAATCGCCGAGTTCATGGAGAACATGATGGCTCGGTTTCCTCGCCCCAATATGAACCAGCAGTCAAACACAACAACTCTGCGAGTTTCATCGCCTCAACCCAAGCGTGTACCGCAGCTCAACCCAGCATTTGGATCTTGATGGTAGCTCCGTGACATCACCTATGAGATGGAGTCTGCTGATGTAGCCCTGCCCGACTATGTCACTTTTGCTTCCTTCTTCTGAAGGGACCCGCAACTCAATGGTGGGACAGCCACAGGCGTACTCTGCCAGTTGGAACACTCATCACTGGCGGACTTCCAAGCTGCTTTCCGTGCCGCTTCATTCCTCAAGGAGTCATGGACGGAAGAAGCGTGAGTTCATAACCTCACCCAAGGCAACAAGGCTGTTGAAGCTTATCGGAGAGTTCTGGACTTGTCTCGCTATCTTTGAAGAGGATATTGCAAGCGATGCCTTGAGACAAGAGAAGTTCGTGGCGGCCTTCAAGCGACATCAAGCTCGCACTTCTAGTGTGCGACTTTGCTGATTTCGCCACCTTGGTGAACAAAGCTATCAATGTCGAAACTGGTGCAGGAATACGAGCTCTAACAGCGCAACCGTGACACGGGCTCATCTTGGGCCTGTCCTCGCGAAGCGTAAGATATGGATTCCCAACAGCATGTACCGGCCGAATGCACTGCTCCAAGGCGAGCTATCTGCACCTCGTCGCCTACTCCAACTAAGCAGCCAAAGCTTCCAGCTCCACCACCCCAAGCTCTGTTCCCTCCCAATAATGGTGCGTGCTACGGTGTGGTCAACCAGGTCACCGTGCTAGGGATTGCAATCAAAATCAGAATCAAGCGGCACTTCCGCGGTGGCGTGGAAGCAACCAGTCCGCAACAACAATACCAAGCCTTATGGTGGGTTTATGCCAACCACGTTGATCGAGCGAAGCTCAAGACCAGCCTGCTCTTGTGATGGGTACACTCCTCGTAAATTCAGTACTGCATCTGTTTTATTGATTCGGGAGCATCGCATTCATTCATGTCGAAGATTTAGCATACAAGCACGGCGTTAAGTGTGAGGAGATGAACTCTTGGTAGTGGTAAAACCCCTTGGGACAATGTCAAACCTCCATGGTGTGCGTCGGCGTCCCGTGGAAATCGAAGGGCTGGAATTCTATGCCTCACCCATTATCACGAAGGCGTCTAACATCGACCTCATATTGGGGATGGATTGATTGAAAGCGCATCTTTGCTTCAATCGTTTGCGCCACTAAGACCGTCCATCTGCTACACCCTTACGATGAAATAATAAGCTACAATGCTAAATGCAGTTCAGGATGCGAGGCAAGGCTCTATGCATTGAATGCATTGAACGCCGCACCCTCGAGGGCATTGAAAACATTCACATCGTTCGCGATTTCCGGGCGTTTTCTGAAGAACTTCAAGGATTCCCCTGCTAGAGCTGTCGAATTCGTCATCGACTTGAAACCAGGCACCACTCCTATAGCCAAGCGACCCTACAAGATGCCGCCGCATGAACTCCTTGAGCTCAAGGAGGAAATCGACAAATCCCTTCAAAGTGGTTTCATTCGCCCAAGTTTCTCTCCTTGGGGAGCACCTTCTCTCTTTGTCAAGAAGAAGGATGGGACAAACCGATTGGTCCAAGACTACCGTCCTATAAATCAAGCTACCATTCAGAATAAGTATCCTCTTCCTCGGATCAATGATCGTATGATCAATGGCTGGTTCATCGGTGTTCTCTAAACTTCGACTTGAGGTTGGGTTACCACCAGATCCGTGTTCGTGAAGAGGATATCCCCAAGACCGCCTTTGTGACTCGTTATGGTTCATACGAGTACACCGTCATGTCTTCGTCTTAACCAATGCTCCAGCCACCTTCTCTACTTTGATGAACTATATATTCATGGATTACCTCGACAAGTTAAGTGCGTGGTTTATCTGGATGATATCTGATATTTTCCAAGAATGAAGAAGAACATCTTGAACATCTTAGTCTTGTCTTTGGAAAAGCTACGAGAACATCAACTATATGCCAAGTTCTCCAAATGTGAATTCGGCTTCCGAAGTAACCTATCTTGGGCATGTCATCTCTAAGGATGGTATTGCCGTCAACCTGAAAGAGTTTAGGCTATTCTCGATTGGACTCCTCCGAAGAGCGTTAAGCAAGTCGAAGTTTTCTCGGTCTCGCTTGCTATTGCCGTCGATTAAATCGAGAACTTCTCCAAGATTGCCGAGACCTCGACTAACTTTGTTGCATAAGGCGTCAAGTTCAATGGACGAGATAAATGTCGGGAAAGTTTCCGGGCACTCAAAGACAAGTTGACTTCTGCCCGATGCTAGCTCCTCGATACTAAGAAGGACTTACGTTATTTCTTGCGGCGCTTCCGTCAAGGATTAGGCGGTGTCCTAATGCAAGAGCGCAAAGTGGTTGCTTATGCCTCTCGGCAATTCGCCCTCACGAAGAACTACCCAGTTCACGACCTCGAGCTTCTGCTGTCATTCATGCCTTTGAAGCGATGGCGACATTACCTTCTCGTGTCGTTGCGAGATCTTCACGACCACCAAAGTCTGAAGTATCATTTACTCAGCAGACCTGAACCTCCGTCGGAGAGATGGATGGAAGCATTGCAGATTCGATTTGGGTATTTCCTATACACCGAGCAAGGCTAATGTAATGGCTGATGCCTTGAGCCGTAAGTCTTCTGCAACCACCTCCGGTTCACAAAGTTCAGCCCTCACTCGTTGAAGAGTTGAAAGCTGAACCTCCATATTGTTCCTCGGTGCACTCGCTCCCCCTCCTCCGGAGCTTCATAAGATGAACCTCCATGTTGTTTCGGGGTTCTCTCAATACCCTGGTTGCCAAACCAGATCTTGTGGACACCATCAAATGGATACAGAAATGTGGCGATGAAGTCGAGAGGATTAAACTTTATCTCGCGAAGGAAAACCCTCATTCTTCACTTTGTCGATGGCAGCGGCACCTTATTCTTCAAAGGGCGCCTAGTGGTACCGAGTAAGAGGGCAAACCTGAATCGACTCAAAGGTTATGAAAGAAGCTCATGATCGCCTTTGTCTATTCATCCCGGTAGCACCAAGATGTACCAAGACATTAAATCGAGAGATTACGGTGGTCTAATATGAAGCGAGACATTGCTCGTTATGTTCTGAATGTGGCGTTTCTTTGTCGTATCAAAGCGAACATCAGCGGCCTCTTTGGAACTCTGCAACCTATCTCTATTCCTGAATGGAAATGGGACCATGTTGAAATGGACTTAAATCCTTTGGATTTCCCAAATCGCAGAAAGGTAATGATGCAATTCTTGTCGTCATTGACCGGCTTTCTAAAGTGGCACATTTTACGGCGGTCAAAAAGCGATCCTTTGCTAGTCACTTGCGGCGCTCTATATGTCGAGAATTGTTTCACTTCACGGTATTCCACTGGTTATCAGCTCGGACCGTGGCAGCTTATTCACTTCAAGATTACGGGCAAGATTTCAAGAAGCTATGGGGACTCACTTATCTTTCGATCTGCGTTTCATCGGCGGTCACAAGGGCAAGTTGAGCGTGTCAACCAAGTTCTCGAAGACATGCTTGAGCTTGTGTTATTTCCTTGACAAGAAATGGGAGGAATCTCTCCCGTATGCTGAGTTCTCTTATAATAATAGCTATCAAGCTAGTCGAAGATGGCCCCCTTGAAGTGTTATATGGGCGAAAGTGCGAACCCCTACGAACTGGTCGAAGCGGGGAGCGTCCACTCTTGGTCCGGATATTATCCAACATGCCGAAGAACAAGTCCGCATTATTCGCGAGAATCTCAAGACTGCTCGATCACGTCAAAGAGTAATTATGACCGACATCATAAAGACATGGTCTATCAACCGGCGAAAAGGCCTATCTTCGCGTTACACCAATGAAGGGTGCTCACGCGCCGGGATCAAGGGCAAGCTAGCTCCTCGCTATATTGGCCCATTCACTAATACGGAAAGGCGTGGAAAAGTGGCATATCAAGCTGGAGCTTCGTCGAACCTTTCTCGGAGTTCACGATGTGTTCCACGTGTCACAACTCCGGCGCTGCTTCAAGGACCCAATCCGGCGGTGGACCATGAAGTGCTCGGTGCAATAGGACCTCTCCTATAAAGAGCATCCGGTCCGCATTCTCGACCAAGCGAGCGCCGCACACGTCGGAAAGCGATCAAGTTCCTCAAGGTCCGATGGTCAAATCACTCGAAGGCGAAGCCACACAGGAGCGAGGATCGTCTTCGTGATGAATACCCGCACTCTTTCCTTCTACCTCCTAAATCTCGGGGCGAGATTTCTCGTAATGGAGGAGAATTATAGCGCCGGATAATCATGCTACAGTAATCTCCGTTGATGGTGCCACGTCACCTCATCACTTGTAGATAATCTCGGGTTGAATCAAAACTGTTTCGAAATTCAATTCAAATTTATGATGACAATAAAAGTTTTCGAAAATTAAAACTAAAATGTTCGGGGGTTGTCAAATATTACAAAGTTAATTATGGTGGGGTGCACACATTTTTTAAAGTGTCTGAATATTTTTAAATGAATTAAAACAGAAAAGGAAAAATAAGAAAAGAATAAATAACAACAAAATAAAAGTAAACAACAAGTAGAAAACCCCCTGGGCCACTTGGCCCAAATGGCTGAAGTTGCCAGGCCGGCCCACCTAACCCCCCTCCTTCCTCTTCCTCTGTTCACCCCCACCCCGTGGACAGGCGCCCGATCCTGGCGCCGATAGCCTGTGGCGACCATCCAGTGCACCCGGCGCCTACTAGGTCGGCGGCAACCCCTCCAGGCGCGCCCGAACCCAAGAGCCCCTCGCTTTCTCCCTCGCCCCAGATCCCTTCTCTTCCCCCTCACCGAGCACGCCATCGCCGCCGTTCTCCGTCGTCCTCATGGCCACCGTCCTCCACCGCCCTTCCATCATCGTGAGCGTCCGCCGTCCTCCTCCCCGTCGGCCGGTGCCCGCCGTTGGGCGGAAGGCACCATAGCGTCGGATCCACCTCGTCCCCTTCCGCCTCGGCTGCGGTGGTTCCGTCGACCACGGCCTCCCTCTGCGCTCCCGCTCACTCAGGGGCCTCCTTGCGCCCGCGGTGAGCTCCTCCTCCCTCCTTTCTTCTCCTCGCCGCTTCGCCCTCCCTAGCTCGAGCTGCTCCGAGCTCCGGCGTCCGCCCATGATCGGCGCCACCGTCGACAACGTCCATCCCAGCCTCGGTGAGACCTCGAATAGGTCGCCCGACCCCACCTTGTGAGCAGCTGCCCCACGCTGCTTTTGGCGCCCGTGGCCCGTCCCGATGATGCCGAAGCCAACCGCCGCCCACGCTCACCGCCGGTCTCGCTCGACCAACCTAGCCCCCGCCACTACCGCCCGGATCGCCGCGTTGTAGCTCTCGAGCGGGGTTTGGCGCTAAGCAACTGCCGGGCGAATTCGATGAGGCCGAGGCCCTCGCCGCATATTGGTGTCGCCCGGCGTCGAGCGCAGCCACGGCGGCGTGGCCGACACAGGGCCACCCGAAGTCGCTGCCGGCCAGGCCCTACAGACCCCGATTGACCGGGTTGACGGTCAACTGCTGGTTGAGCAGCCCGGCCACTAACGTCACGGGCCCACTGCGTAATTGGGTTAACTAAAGCGGTTTTATAATTAAAGTTATTTAGTTAAGCTTAACTGAACAACGGCAGTGGGCCCGATGGTTTTACTAACTAAATTTAGATTAGTTTTAACTCTGTTTAAACCATTTGTCTATGACGGTGGGTCCCCCATGTCGATTTTGACCAGTCAACTTGATTGTTGACTGCTGCGTCATTCCCACGTCATCTTGACATCATATTCCTTTTACATTAATATAAATAATTCCATAATATTGTTTAAACTTTAAAAATTCATAGAAAATAAGCGGAACTCCGATGAAAATGTTTTCTATATGAAAGTTGCTCGAGAAAAATCCGGCGAATCCGGATCGCAGTCCGTTCGTCCGGCACACCTAACCTATCGAACCCACAACTTTCCCCTCGGCTCCTCGCCGAAATCACGAAACAAGAATACTTTCCGGATGTTTCTATAACAGTACCACCTCATACCACGTTAGAACACGCCTAGCATCGTTACTTGTCATGTCATGCATCGATATGCATCTGTTTACATGGTATTCATTGTTTCTTCCCCTCTTCTCTACGGTAGACTACGAGACCCAGCTGCTGCTGCCCGGTTCGACTATGGAGTTGCGACCCTCTCTCTTGCGAGCAACCAGGCAAGCCCCCCTTGATCACGGATATCGCCTACTCTCCTCTATCTGCTTGCATTAGAGTAGTGAAGCATATTCTTGCTTTCGATTATACCTATCTGATGCATAGCTTTGTCCTTGTTACTACTTTTGTTACCTTTACGCAATCCTATATGCTTAGTATAGGATGCTAGTACTTTCATCTGTGGCCCTACATTCTTGTCCGTCTGCCGTGCTATACTATCGGGCCGTGATCACTCGGGAGGTGATCACGGGTATATACTATATACTTTATACATGATACATGTGGAGACTAAAATCGGGTAATTTGGTGGAGCACCCTTGAGTGGATCTTGAGGCGGAGGCGGCAGGCAGGTTGAGACCGCCTAGGAGAGAGGTGGGCCTGGCCTGTTCGGCGTTCACGGATACTTAACACGCTTAACGAGATCTTGGTATTTGATCTGAGTTGGCTCTGAGCTTATCGCACTAACCAACTCGTGGGAAAGATATGGGCATCGGCGTCGTGGTATCGGTGAAGCAATTCGTGGCCTTGGCCGACGAGTGGTGGCGCCCGGATTGGGCGTAGGCCTGCTCTTGTATTAAGGGGCTAGTTCGCTTCGGCGCGCGTCATAGCGTGCGGTGTGCTCGGGGTGATGGGCCCGGACCCTGCGGCGCTTAGGTTTAGACCGGCGTCTTGGCCTCTCTGTTGTGCCTAGGTGGGGCTGCGGCGTGTTGATCTTCGGCGGGGGCATGACCCGAGAAAGTGTGTCGGCCAAATGGGATCAAGCGTGTTGGGTAAGTTGGTGCACCCTGCGGTGATTAATCTATTGAATAGCCGTGATCTTGATAGCAGGGCGACTTGGAGTTGTACCTTGACCTTATGACAACTAGAACCGGATACTTGATAAAACACACCCTTCCAAGTGCGGATACAACGGTGGTCGCTCTCTCTCGGGATCGAGGAGGGATCGCGGGTAGGATTATTGCTATGTGATGTTACTTGGAGGACTTGATTGTCCTCTTCTACTGTTGCAAGACGGTGACCGAAGCGTAGTCTTGATAAGACTAGCTACCCCCTCTTATTACGGCATTCTGCGATTCGGTCCTTGATATGGCCCTTTACATATATCCATGCATATGTAGTGTAGCTCCTTGCTTGCGGGTACTTTGGATGAGTACTCACGGTTGCCTTGTTCCCCTTTTCCCCTATCTCTACTCGGTTGCTGCGACCGACGATGGAGCTCAGGGCGAGCGCCACCGTCGATGGCGACTACTACTACTTCAGGCGCCTACTACTACGTGCAGCCCGGCGGCGACCGGGAGTAGTTAGGAGGATCCCGGCGCGGAGGCTGCTCCTCTTCGTCTGTATCCCGGTTTATGCTAGCCATCTTATGGCAACTTGTTTAACTTATATGCGTACTCGAGATATTGTTGCTTCCGCTGACTTCGTCTATGATCGAGCACTTGTATTCGAGCCCTCGAGGCCCCTGGCTTGTATTATGATGCTTGTATGACTTAGTTTATTTGTAGAGTTGTGTTGTGATATCTTCCCGTGAGTCCCTGATCTTGATCGTACACATTTGCGTGCATGACTAGTGTACGATTAAATCGGGGGCATCACAGCACCACTCGGAGCGCCTTCACCTCGCCGTCCTCCTCGTCAACGCCTCTCCGGCTCGCCTCCCCCTCGCTCCTCTTCCCCGACCCGATCTGGATCAGGAAGGGGCAACGAGCCCGACGCCCCTGGACATCGGCGCCGTCACTGTGTGCCGCACCACCACCGCCCGGAGACCTCGCCGCCTCGACCTCTTCCCCGTCGTCGACCCCGCCACCATCGCTGACCCGTCCTCGTCCTCCTCCCCGAACGGCCTCCACGAGACCGCGCTGCCGACTCGCCGGACTGCCTCCCCATCGCTCTCGCGTCCCCGTCGTCCTCCCCACGCCCCACTGCCTAGACCCCACGGCCCCGTGGTGAGGCCCCGACATATCCTCCTCCCCTGTCTCATGCGCGCGTCGTGCCGCGCTCACAGCGCCATCGCCCCTCGCCCGTCGCTTCGCCGGCGCTACTCGCGCGCCGCCGATCCCGCACCCGCCGCAGCCCTGCGCGCCCACGCTGCCCGCTTCAGTCCTGCCGCCTCCGCCTCCAGTCCCGAGCCACGGAGCACCGGCAGCCAAATCCGGCACCTCGTCGCACCGGCGGTTGTCGCCCGCGTGCCCGGGTCCGCCCCATCGGGCGCCTGGCACCGCACGCCCGTAACTGCACCACCCGGTGCCCGCTATGGCCCCCTGTGCCTATGACAGATGGAGCCCATGCCCAGAAATAAAACAAAAGAAAGAGATTAATTAAATAATAATTGTTAATTAATTAATTAGTTAGTTAGTAAGTTAATTAGTTAACTTAATTAACCTGCTTAATCACCTAATCTACCAGATTACTTAATCAGTTGTTGTTTAGTTAAACATGTATCAATGACATCGGGTCCCTTGGGCCCTTTTGACCGATCGGCGGTCGATCAAGCGCTATTGGACAATTGACGAGGCCCCACTGTCAGCCCCTTAGACACACTCTGGGTACACTTCTGTGTAACCATAACATCTAAATCTGAATTTAATTTCGAATTAAATTAAATCCAGAAATTAGAAAATCATTTTAAATCTTTAAATTTTAATATAAAATAAAACCGTAGCTTGGATGAAAAAACTTTGTACATGAAAGTTGCTCGAGCGATGAGGCGAATCCGGATCGTAGCCGTTAAGTCGCCACACATCCCTAGCATAGCAAACATGGAACTTTTCCCCTCCGGTCCGTCTGTCCGAAAACGCGAAACACCGGGAATACTTTCCTGGATGTTTCCCCCCTTCGTCGGTATCACCTACCACTACGTTAGGTCACCCCTAGCACCGCATATTGCCGCGTCTTGCTTTGTGTTACATTTGATTGCTCTGTTATTTATTGTGTTCCCCCTCCGTCACTTCTTTCCGGTAGACTCTGAGACCGGTGCCGATGTCCGTGTGTTCGTCTACACCGAAGATGACCCCTCCTTCTTGCCAGAGCAACCAGGCAAGCCCCCCCTTTGATCACCAGATATCGCCTATTCTTCTCTATATTGCTTGCATTAAAGTAGTGTAGCATGTTACTGCTTTCCTTTAATCCTATTCTGCTGCATAGCCTGTCATTGTTGCTATAGTTGTTACCCTTACCTCCTATCCTACTGCTTAGTATAGGATGCTAGTATTCCATCTGTGGCCCTACCTTCTTGTCCGTCGGCTGTGCTATACTATCGGGCCGTGATCACTCGGGAGGTGATCACGGGTATATACTATATACTTTATACATGATACATGTGGTGACTAAAGTCGGAATTCGGCTCGAGGAGCACCAGCGAGTGATTCACGGATTGGGGGCTGAAAGGACCTTTGTCCCCAACGGCCTTGTGTGGAGCTTTGTGGCGAACAACAGGACAGGTTTAGACCGCCTAGGAGAGAGGTGGGCACTGCCTGTTAGTGTTCAGCGGATACTTAACATGTAGAGATCTTGGTATTTGATCTGAGTTGGGTCGTTGACCTTATCGCACTAACCGCCATGTGGGACAAGATATGGGCAACCGGCGTCGTGGTATCGGCGAAGCATTTCGTGGCGTCGAGGCCGGCGGCGTGGCGCCGGATTGGTGGAACACCTGCTAGGCTAGAGTGCTTCCGGCCGCCCTCTGGCGTGCATGTGTGCTAAGGCGATGGGCCCGGACCCTGTCGCTTAGGTTTGACCGGCGTCTTGACCTCTCTGTTGTGCCTAGGTGGGGCTGCGGCGTGTTGATCTTCGTGGCGGGCATGACCGAGAAAAGTGTGTCGGCCAAATGGGATCGGCGTGTCGGGTAATGTGGTGCACCCTGCAGTGAAGTTTATCTATTGAATAGTCGTGATCTTTGGTAGCAGGGGCGACTTGGAGTTGTACCTTGACCTTATGACAACTAGAACTGCATACTTAATAAAACACACCCTTCCAAGTGCGGATATAACCCGGTGATCGCTCTCTAACAGAGGCAACGAGGAGGGATCGCGGGTAGGATTATGCTATCGATGCTACTTGGAGGACTTGATCTACTCTCTTCTACATCTTTGCAAGGCGGAGGATGCCAAAAGCGTAGTCTTGACGGGATTAGTTATCCCCTCTTATTCTTGCATTACTGCGATTCGGTCCTTGATATGGCCCTTTACACATATACCCATGCATATGTAGTGTAGCTCCTTGCTTGCAGTACTTTGGATGAGTACTCACGGTTGCTTTTCTCCCTCTCCCCCCTTTCCCTTCTACGGGTTATGCAAGCAGATGCGGAGTCAGGGGCAGACACCACCGTCGGGATGACTCCTTCTACACGGAGGTGCCTTCTACTACGTGCAGCCAGCGGCGGCGACCGAGGAGTAGTTAGGAGGATCGAGGCGGGAGGCCTGCGCCTCTTTGATCTGTATCGGTTTGTGCTAGCCTTCTTAAGGCAAACTTGTTTAACTTATGCGTACTCAGATATTGTTTAGCCTGCTGACTTCGTCTATGATCGAGCACTTGTATTCGAGCCCTCGAGGCCCCCTGGCTTGTGTTATGATGCTTGTATGACTTATTTATGTTTTAGAGTTGTGTTGTGATATCTTCCGTGAGTCCACGATCTTGATTGTACACATTTGCGTGCATGATTAGTGTCTGATTGAATCGAAGGCGTCTGAGATTGATATCGAGCCCATTTGCTGTAGAATCCCCTTCAAACTCCTTGGCCGAAGTTGAGTCTAGACTTTACAAAACTTTTACTAACATGGCTGTGCGGCCCATGGGCCCACGTCGCCATTGGGTGGTATTAGGATCTTTTATTCCTCGTCTATACTCTGGGATTCTAATCTCTCTTCTATTCGGGTTAAATTATTTTGCTGAAATCTAAATCTAGGTTCTCGTAACTACTTCTCCCGGAGAGCCCCTTCAGTCTAGATGATCGCTTGCCGCACCAGACATTTTTGAAGATACTCTCCGATGTTTCCCCGAGACCCTTGTGCCCTTCGCTGTTGCAATTCCATACCACCGATAAATCCCTATGGAAAGCTACATACACTTGTCGTCCATAACTTCATTTCCAAAATTTTTCTTATTATTACAAGATACTGAAATACTTGAGATATTCGAGAATCCTTTGTGTCTGCTGCCTTGCAGCTCCTTTTCCTCATAAATACCCCTACGGATAATTCCTCGCACTTACCGATTATCCGCTCATCCCGATTGTTCAGGTGTTTACATAAAATTATTGAAATGCCATTGGCTCTTCAAAATCCTCGGTAGCCTATTGCTCTTGATCTTCTTTACCTGCTTGCATAATGGTTACTTCCATATGTCTAGCAATATTCATTAAAATGCTTTGTGATCGACATTCTGATCTTGTTGATTCAACATGTGTGTGAGTGCACACAATCACCAGTTATTCCCTCAAAATTATCCTTCCGGCTCAGACGTCATTTTGAACATGAACTGGATCTCGACCAATAAAATTGCCATCGATTATTTCCCTAAGCCTACTCGACTTATCCATGCTTAATCAGAGCCCTTGCTCATGTTCCCTTTATTTGGCAATCTTAATTCATTTGCCTTTGAGCCTTGAATTAGTCAATTGTTTCTATAATCAGATCTCCTTGCATTCTTCTTCCTTTGATAGAGTACTGATGCTCACATCAGATCCCTTGTGGACCACCATACCCTTGTCGTGTTTTATCCAACAACGTCCTTCATATTCAATAATCTTGTGAGCCTTTCCTTGGAAACATAATGCCATTGGTAAATTGTATCATCTGCTTGCTCAAGCATGCTCTACTATCGATCTTGTGTTATTTACTCCTGAAGTTCATGGTATATGTTCTAAGAAGCCCCGTTGGGTTGAACCTATGCCTTCCTTAATCTGGGTGAACTCAAAAGTTTTCACGGGTCATACTCCTCTGGTAATTCACCAGGTAGGTTTTGACACTGAAATCATTTTTATCTAGAGCAGTGAATGAAAGGTTATACATTGAAGAAGTGGGAGTCGACCTTGAACTTTGTGTTCATGCCCATGGACACGATGTATAACTTATCATGGAAGCTGCTCGTAAAAATAATTACCCCCCTTGTTATAAGTTCATCTTGTATCCGTGGTTCGATCATTTATGATCGTGGTTTCCGACCATGTTCTCCTTTAAATACCATTTCTTGTGCAAGTTTAAGCACTTGTCTTCTACAGAGTAATACCCCAGTCCAACCTCTACTTTAATTTGTCGTCGAGTATTACCCCCTGGTAACTCAAGATTATCACGGAACTGCATAATTTCTTATGAGTTCTTCATGAAGTGCTACATTCTCACTGATTCCAATTTTTCACGGACTTTGAGTTATTAAACACTCAAAGACACCGATAAATGACTCGATTCGCACCGCGATTAAACAACTCTTGTTAACCTTCATTACTTACGAGTTTGAACTCGATCACGTCATTCCTAGCCTGCTTGGCTATATCCTTGTCGTGCCAATTTTAACTGTGCTACCTGGTCCTTCTTCCCGGAGCATAAATTTCTACGATGAGATAATCTTACATCGATCTTCCTCGTCATATCATTTGTCCTTGAACAACAAGCTTGATTTCGAGTTTGTGTCGTACCCATGGTTTGAATAACTTTTCGCTTCATCATTCATTTGACTTGATGTCATCATCGATCGGTTACATCTTCTTGAAACCTATCGTCGTGATCATCATCAACATTCTGAGGTCTTCCAAGATATCAATTGAATTCATGATGAGAAATAACATCCTTGCCCTTGATGATTGGTGCTATCATCGACCACTTTATTGCCTTCCGTTCAACACAAACTTGTTCATGTTTTGTGTATACCTTGAGATCCTTGCTATCCAACATTTGTTCTCCTTCACCTTGGAGTATTACCATCTTTTGTGTCAAGAATGTTGTGAGAGTTTCACCACCTCTTAGGAAATTCTTGATGCAGTAATACTTACGGCCATCTCCGTTCATATCTTGGTCCGTGTTGTTTCTAACGGATTACCAACCATTGAACTATGAGGTGTGAATTCAAAACTTCTAGTAACCCTATTGCGTTGAAGTTAATATTGACCGTTCATTCTTAGACTATTGATTCTTGAATCACCATTACGGCGTTGGTCATACAACCCAACCCATATTGGTGCACCTTTCAACCAATGTTTAATTGTGTATGTTTTCCTCGAGCATACATCATTATACCATTTGATCGACAAATGTTATCTCCTTGTTCACATAATTGTGGAAATCCATCTTTTGTTAATCTCGATGAATTATCGCTGATTCCATCAGCCCTTTGTCGATGTACTAGGTAGGGGTACCCTAGTACCCCGAACTTCGTCTGCAGACGATTCTGGCGCCCATGGCAGGGCTGGCTTGATGGCCACCAAGGTCCTCGGCGGCTCCTTTGGAGCCATTCAAGAACAAAGCAGTCAAGACCCGGCAAGAGGAGCTTGCGGGAAGGCCCTCAAAGCGCAAAGGCGAGGCCCGGCAAGAGGAGCTTGCGGGAAGGCTTAGCGGTATCTGAACCCCCAAGTCGCCAAGGTTCCCTTGTGGCAAAGCGCTTGCAGGCAGGCGACCTCTCTTCATCTCGCTCCAGCTCACCCGCCAGCGTGTCACCACGGGGCTCTCCCAAGCAGCGTGTCGACGGGCTGTGCAGCCAGTGAGGAGTAGCGACGGGCGTGACAAGCTACCATCGTGGCGAGCGGAGGCGCGCCGCGGTCCTGTTACCTTTGTTGGGCGGCCGAGACAGGCATTGATGACCTTTGTCCCTTGCCGTCGAGTTAGGTATAGATTCTGTACCTTTGTACAAAGCGGTGTACCAACCCAGGTTTTACCATTGTAACCTTGTCTACTTGCCATATGTGGTAACCCCTTGTGCCTATAAAAGGAGGCCGAGGGCAGCGTAGAAGGGTTCGGCTGGTTTCGGTCCAGCTCGAGCTTAGTTCATCACATTCAGGCTAGGTTTTGTAGCCGCATTGCTCCCTAGCGAGAGAAGAGAATCCACAAAGCAGCGGTAGGAGTATTATCTCTCGGAGAGCTCGAAGCTGGGTAAAACCCTCTCGTGCGCATCGCCTCGACCGCTCTTTGCACAATCTCCGCCCCCTCCGAACCACGAAGGACCCAGGTCGATGGGTGCTCGTGGGGCACGATCGATTCTCCCCGACATGTTTGGGCGCCCGGTAGGGGCGTCGAGGCTGTGTGAACCGGTCGGCGGTCGCACCAAGCAACTCCATCGGCGTCTTCGTCGACATGGCGCCGAAGAAGAAGCCTTCGGCAGCTGCTGAGCCGTCGCGTCGAACCCACCACCACGGAGCCATCGGTGGTGGGAAACTTGCCAGCGGAGGACGGCGTCGTCGAGAGAGCCCATGATGCCGCCAGGTCAAGGACAACGCGCAGGCGTCGGCGTCGAATCTGCACCGCGTCCGCCGCGAGGCGCGGGGCGAACAGCGTCATGATACCGCGGCACCATCGATCTTTGGATCAAGGCCAAGCTGGAGGATCCGAGGCCCTCGAGACCGCATGCACCTCGGCATGCGATGCGAGTGGGGAATGCGGTCGCTGGGGCGGGATGCGCTCCTCTAACGGTTAGAGTCGAGCACATCCGTTCTTAGCTCCGTGCGCCGTTGCCGCCAACCACACCAGCGGAAGCCTTGGCGAGCTCGATTACTACTAGACTACCCTCCGATGGCGATAAGGTCGGCGGTGGAAACCACAATTCAGAGTCTCGCCGGCCGCCAGCAGCGGCGTCTCGCGACAACCGGCGCCGCAGCAGCGGCGGCGACAAAGCGCGAGCCGATGGCGGCAGACTTGCGGTGCACCCACCGTACACTCCCTTTCGAAGGCCAAGATCGCCGACTCGCGGACCCACCTCGACCGCGACTCCACAGCATCGTCGGATCCGCGAGCTCGTCACGACCAGCGCCAAGTTCTTGGGAGCGGCAAGAAGAGACGCTTCGAACCCGTGTCGGCGCCGAAGAAGCGCCGTCGGTCGACCACGCGCGCGGGCCTTTGTCGATATGCAGCGCGAAGAACCAGGCGACTTGCCGTCTGCGGTGGGTTGCCCTGCGTTCACTCGTGAGCTGCGGCAAGTCCGGTGGCCCGACAAGAAAAACTTCAAACCAGATGTGCGGAGAAATGCGGCGGCGGGACACCTGTCGGAGTTCCTCGGCATCTACACCATCGCGGTGCAAGCTGCGGGGGCGAGGCGACAAGATCCTCGCCAACTACTTCCCTTGGTGCTCAAGCCAAGCGTCAGATCTTGGCTCATGCACTTGCCGGATAGCTCTATTTCCTCTTGGGCAGATTTGTGCCACCAGTTTGTTGGCGCCTTCACGGCGGACACAAACCTCATGGCCGAGAGTGATCTCCACCTGCTAGCCCGGAAGGAGGAGTCTGCGCCAAATTCATCCGAGATTGATCGAGTGCACTACAACATCCCGGGCGTCCACCCTGCGCGATGATCGGTGCATTCCATCGGAATGTGCGCAATCGCGAGATGAGGAGAGATGGCGATGTGCAAAGTGAAAACGTCGGCGAGCTCTCATACTGGCCGACCGGTGTGCAGCGCTTGAAGAAGGAAGAAGACTCGAGGAGAGAATGTGGGAGCGAGTCGGCGGTGAGGATCGCCCGGCAAGGAATAGCCGGTGGCGGAACAAGGAGGAAGAAAAACCAAGAAGTACTAGTTGTCGAGCAGTCCGGCAAGGATGGTGCCACCAACCAAGCCAAGGCCGATGGCTCTGGCAAGGAGGTTGCCGTTGACACCGACCGCCAAGTGTGGCGACGCCGACAAACTGGCAGCTCAACAAGCGATCTTGTAAAATCCACGCACCAAGGGCCACGATCTCGAGCTGCAAGAAAGTCGAGCAGCTTGTTGAGCTCTGAAAGCTGAATCGAGCGGCGAGACAAGGAGAAAGCCCAAGAAGGTGCAGGTGCGGCAAGTAAGAAGAGACCGGTCGGGGAGGGCGCTTGGCAAGGCCAAGCAAGCGGCAGGAGAGAGACCTCCCGTGGCGCGACAAGGAAGAAGATGAAGATGAAGATGGCGAGGGCGATGAGGGCGATGGGGCTGATGAGCATGAGTTTCAAAAGGCAACAAAGTTCCTTTGTGTCGATGGTGGCGCGTCTCTGCATACCTCGCACCACCAACTTAAGCAATGGATGCATGAGGTTAATGCAGCAGAACCGTCCATAGAGTCACGCAAACCTCTGAAGTGGTCCAGCACGCCCATCATTTTTGACATTGAGGATCACCCTGATCGCATCACTGCGGTCGGGTGTTTGCCGATGCTGGTCTCACCAACCATCCGCAACCTCAAGGTCACAAAGATGCTGGTTGACGGTGGGGCCGGCCTGAATTTGATCTCCTCCGCGATACTCGAAACTTCAAATCCACGACAGTGAGCTCGAAGAAGCTGGTACTTTCAAGGAATCAACCCACGAAGGAGCAAGCCCAAAGGGAAGATCACGTTGCGGTAACATTGACAGCGAACTCAACTTCAGGCGAGAGGTCACGTTTGGCGTTGTCGATTTCCCATTGCCCTACAATGGCATACTTGGCCGTCAACACTCGCCAAGTTCATGGCCGCCTCTCATTATGCTTACAACCTACTCAAGATGCCCGGCCCGATAAGCGTCATTTCTGTCCATGGCGACGGAAAAGCGCACTTATCTGCGCCGACAAGATTTACCGGGATGCAGCAGCGCGACGGATAGCAAACCACTTACGCTGAAGCTCCGGGCGAAGAAGAAGACCACTAGGTCCGGCAAGAACTCTGTTGCCCACTCCGGCAAGCGCACCTCTTTGGAGTGCTGCGCTACCGTCGAGGACGCACCATCGAGCTCCACCGGCAAGTGCAACAAGGCGATGGCAGCTCCGCCAAAGACCAAGAAGGTGCCGCCAAGGAGGGCGGCAGCGGTGGTACCTTCACCATCGATTGCCACGCTTGATCCCAAATAGGAAGGCGAGCTCGTTGCTTTCTGCGGCGAATGTCGATGTGTTTGCATGGCAACCATCGATATCCCGGTGTTCCCGGAAAGTAATTGAGCACCACCTAGCTGTCTGTCCTCACGCGCGGCCCGTCAAGCAAAAAGTTAGGAAGCAGCGGTGGGCGCCAAGTTCATAGCGAGAGAGATCAAGAAATTGGAAGCGGCGGGGCTTGTCGGAGAGTCCTCCACCCCCGTGGCTGGCCAATCCGGTAGTGATGCGCAAGGCTAATGGGAAATGGAGGCTTTGTATTGACTTCACAGATGTTAATAAAGCTTGCCCCAAGGACCCGTTTCCCTTGCCGCGTGTCGACCAGATTGTTGACTCCACGGCTGGATGCGATCTGCTTTCGTTTCTTGATGCATATTCAGGATATCATCAGATCTTCATGGCGAAGAGGATGAAGAAAACCGCATTCATCACACCATGTAGCGCGTCTTGCTTTATACGGATGCCTTCGGTTTGAAGAATGCGGTTCAACCTTTGCAAGGTAGTCCATGATGCTTTTGGACCTCGGTACACGAAATGTAGAAGCTTACATGGATGACATAGTGGTCAAGAGCAAAGACAGGGCAACCTTAGTTCAAGATTTGGATGAGGCGTTTGCAAACCTGCGCAAGATCAACCTCAAGCTCAACCCGAGAAGTGCGTGTTTGGAGTCCCTTCGGCAAGCTTCTCGGGTTCTTTGTATCTCGGCGGGGAATTGAAGCCAATCCCGACAAGATCAAGGGCGTTGAGCGGATCGAAGCACCAAAGCGCGTCAAGGATGTCGGAAGGCTTGCGGTTGTGTGGCTGCTCTCGGCAGGTTCATCTCTAAATCTGCTGAGCAGCATACTGCCCTTTTCAAGATTTTGAAAAAGGCAGGTCCAATGAAATGGACTCCTGAAGCGGAGGCTGCGCTGAAGGACTTGAAGAGATACCCGTCCTCCGCTCCAATACTTGTCGCACCTAAGCCACAAGAAAAGTTGCTGCTGTATATAGCAGCGACCAATCAAGTGGTTAGTGCTGCGTTAGTAGCGGAGAGGGAGGCGGATGATGAGCCGGCAACCAAGGCAGGCGCATCCAGCGACAAGCAAGACGCTTCGCCGTCAAGCTCTGGTCCCGACAAGGACGGATCAGCGCAGGGTTGCGACAAGATACGGAAGAAGATGGTGCAGCGCCCAGTCTACTTTGTCAGTTCCCTTTGCGGGGGCTAGATCGAGGTACTACGGTGTGCGAAGCTTCTTTTCGGCCTCCTCATGGCCTCGAGAAAGTGCGCCATTACTTCCAAGCACATGAGATAACGATTGTCACTCGCTTTCCGTTGAAGAGGATATTGCAAAATCCGAAGCAGCAGGCAGGATTGTTGAGTGGGCGCTGAAACTGTCAAGCTTTGGTCTCAAGTTGAAAGCACTTCCACTATCGAGCAGGGCATTGGCAGAATTCATAGCGAGTGGGCGCCAGCGTAAGATGAAGGAATTCGAGCGAGCATCCCGTCAAGGAGGCAAATAAAGAGTGGCTGATGTACTTTGATGGTGCCTTCTCGCTGCAAAGGCGCCCGGTGCGGCGTCTGCTTATCGCACCACGGAGAGCACCTCAAGTACATAGTCGGATGCACTTTCCCAAGGAACAAGCAACAAACAACACTGCAGAGTACGAAGGCTTGCTTGCGGTCTCGAGATTGCGGTGGACCTTGGGATTAAGAAGCTCGTTGTCGGGGAGACTCACAACTTGTCGTCCGCCAAGTAAATAAAGATTACGAGTCCGTTGATGGAAGCGTCGTCGATGAAGTGAGGAAGCTGGAAGAGCACTTTGAAGGCACGCAAATGGAACACGTTCCAAGAACGCGAATGATATAGCTGATGGCCTCTCCAAATGTGCCGCGCTTAAGTTACACAATGGAACCAGGGATTTTTGTGCTCAAGCTGACTCAGCCAACCGTGGCGCCATCGGCGGGACAGAGCAAGAAGAGAAAATTGGTTTCGGCGACTACTTTCGGCAGAGCTCTCGAAGCCGCCGCCAAGAAGGTCCCTAAAACCAGCGCAAATATCAGCGAGGAGCAGTCTGCTCCGACAAACCCCGCAATTTGTATCGTTGAAGCGAGCGCTCCCGACAAGCTTAGCTCCGGCAAGCAGCGGGGATCATCGAGCCCGGCGGACCCGCGAGTCCTTGCCGTAGAAGCTGATGGTCCCGCGGTGATAGATGAGCCTTTAGTCCTCGTTGTCGAGCCACGAGGCTCCAACATGGGCACAGACAGATCGTCCATTTCCTTCAAACAGGAGAACTTCCGAAGAGCAAGAAGAAGCGGAAAAAGTAGCCCGGCGGTCAAGTATGTACCAGTTTGTTGACAACATCACATGCAGAAGAAGACTCAGCGGAGTGAAATTGAAGTGTATTTGCGGGAAGATGGGCGAAAGCTGTTGGCGGAGATACGGAGGCATATGTGGACACCACATCGGCGCCAAGAGCACTTGCCGGCAAAGCTTTCCGGCAAGGTTTCTTCGGCGAAGCCCTCCGGATGCAACTGCACAAGTAACCAAGTGTGAAGCGTGCAGTTCCATTCAAAGCAGATACACCAGCCAGCTCAAGCTCTCCAGGCGATCCCTTTATCCTGGCCCTTCTCGGTGCAGGTGCTCGACATCCTCGGCCCCTTCCCCGAGCTGTCGGGGCTTTGAATACTTATGCGTCGCAATCGACAAGTTCACAAAGTGGCGGAAGTGGAACCGATGAGGAAGGTGACAGCACGGTCGGCCGTCAAGTTCTTGAGTCAATTGTTTGCCGTTTTGGGATTCCTAACGGATCATCACCGACAACGGCACACAGTTCACGAATCGCACCTTCATGCGATCGCCCAAGATCTTGGCGCCAAGATCTGCTTTGCTTCCGTTGCTCATCGAGAAGCAGCGGTCAGCGAAGAGGGCAAACACCTGAAGTGCTGCGAGGACTCAAGACCAGAACTTTCGACAGGCTGCGCCAAGTCGGAAGAAGCTGGATCGAGCTGCGGTGGTTCTTTGGTCGATCGGGGCGGCGCCAAATCGAGCCATGGCGGACACCCTTTGCTCTAGTCTACGGGCGAGGCAGTTCTCCCACGGAACTTCGTATACGGGTCACCTCGAGTGCTCGCTTATGATGAGCTTGAGCAAGAGCAGCTGCGACAAGATGGCGCGCTGCTCCTCGAGGAAGATCGTCTTCGAGCTCTTTGTCACGAGCTGCTCGTTACCGGCAAGCTTTGCGTCGCTACCATAGCCGCAAAGTTAATGCGAAGCTTGAGGAAGGCGACCTTGTTCTTGACACGTTCAATCCGCCAAGAATTCCAACAAGTTGGCCTTGAAGTGGGAGGGCCCTTATCGGGTAAAGCGAGTCACTAGGCCGGCGCTGTCGCCTTGAGACCGAAGGCGGCTTTCCGGTGAGCAATTCTGGAACATAGAGCATCTTCACAAGTTTTACCCATGAGGCGCGGTTGTCGGAACCCGTTCGGCAACCACCCTTTAATACAAGTCTTGCCGCTGTTGCATGTAATCCTTTGTACAAAGCGGCGCAGACCCGATGCATCGATAAAGCCTATGGTTGCGCACATTTTGTTAATACATGCCTTCATAATAAAATATGCATGTGTTTACTAACATCTTGTGCAGCACCGCTTTTGATGGCGATAATGAGCCATTAGGCTCCACAACTTTCTTTTCTCTTCTTTCTTCTCAAACAAGAAGAAGGTTCATCCACCCACAAGTTAACCGGGGGGAGAGGAGGAGATAATGGTGTGGGTGTCGCTCGAGGAACTGTCGCCTTGCCGGAAGACGGACAACAGAAAAGCTAAGTTGCTAAGTTTAAGCGACCAGTTTTAAATTTTCAAGTTATCTTCCTCGAATGATAAGTACTTTGTATGGAAAACCTATGCGCGGAGGAACCAAATCGTGACTGGTCGCGCCCTTACTTTGTTTCGAGTCCGCTCAACAACTTAAGTGAGCTGCGGCTAGTCATGACGAGGTTGCTTGTCGATAGCGACCCCTTGACAAGAGCTGCTGAAGTTCCGCTTTTCGGCGCTCATGGCAAGGGTGCCTGCACCGGCAAGTTTCCCTGAAAGCGTAGGGTAAAAACATACAAGGGAAGAAATCGAGTAAAGGAAATAACATTGCATTCGATGGCCTAAGATAGTGTATATTACAAAAATAACTTATCGCGGCACTAGCTAAATTGTTCCCGGAACTGAAATAACAACGAAGAGAAGAAAGGTGCGCCGGCGTCCAAGCCTCGGCAAGCTAGAGTTGCCGGGGGCTGCGGCAAGTCAGAGTTGCCGGAGGCCGTGGCAAGCCGGAGTTGCCGGGGTCTGCGGCAAACCTGAGTTGCCGGAGGCTGCGGTATCAGATAAGCCCTTCGTCCTTCTTCAAACATCCCTCTTTCATTAAAAACATTCTTCTCGGATACAGTCCGTGGAGAGTGAAAAACATGAAAGAGAGGATTACAAGTTCTTAAATGCAGATAAGGCCCGAAGGCTTACAAATTAAAAAGATAAGATGCCCGTAATCCCTTTTCTGTCCCTATCTTGGAGGTAGGTTAAGGAGGCGGGAAGGGCAAAGGAGGCGCCTCTGTGAGCTACAGTGCGAAGGCACCAAGAGAACATGCAGGGGGCTCTCCGAAGGCTTGGCTGGGGCGGCAGCGCCGAGCGAGCTTCGAAGGCAGGCGGCGGGGCGTCGGCCTGCGCTGTCGAGGCACTCGCCTCGTACTCGACAGCGGCCTTGTCGCCATCCTCTTCCCCTTCGCAGCCTCCCTCGCCCAGCCACCTAAGGAGGCGACCCGGGAGTTCAAGGAGCCAGCGACACGGATGATGGGGTCGCCGTAGCGCCGAGCGGCGCCGACAACTAGTTGGGCCCGCTACCCTCGTCGTCGCTGTCACTCTCCTCCTCGTCACTCTCGCTCGAGGAGGAATCTTGCTGTCGGAGGAGCTATCACGCAGCACCTCGCCAGTGCCAAGATCCCGAAGACCTTGGCGGAGAGGAGATCACCCTCCATTAACTTAAAATGGAGGTAAACCCGCCAGCAGGTTGTGGATGCGGGCGAACGTCTTCCACCCACGATCAAGATACATCACATTAGGGGCTAGGAATACAACGCGGACTTGCGTGCCGCTGATCCCACAACCCCTCATGTGCAACCTCAACGTCTCAGGCGGATCCGACTCCATCGCCATCGCGAACGGAGCTGGAAGCGGAGGCGACGACGAGGCGCCAGCGCAGCTTGCGAAGAACTTCGCAAGGTGCGTCCCCGTATGGACCGCCGCGGGGAAAGGAACCGCCGGCGGGGGCGGAGACGGCACGCCGCCCCGCCCGCCTCTTCCCCGAGCGCCTCGAGCTCGTCCACGACCTCGCCCCCGGAGAGGAACCGCCGACGGAGGCGGAGACGGCGCACCGCCTCGTCCGCCTCTCCCTCGGGCTCCTCGGCCTCGTCCACGACCTCGCCCCCTCCCTCTTCCCCTTGCGGCTGGCTCTGCCACCCCAGGCGTGGGATTGGGAGGGGTGCGCTGTCTAGCTGCGACCCTCGCCGCCACCGATGGAGAACCAAGGTTCCCTTTCTCCATGGCGAATGGGAGAAAGAGAAGCAGAAGCTGAAGAAAAGAAGGGATGGGAGAGTGCGGGCTTCTGCGCTCCCCCTCCACCCTTCTTAAAAGGAGCAAGGTGGGGGCTCGGCCGCCCCTTCGGCGAATCAAGGCACAGGGAAGAGCAGGGAATCGGGACAGACCTGCTGCCTCTATTCTGCAGCCCGATTTCCCACTTCCACCGCCCGTGACCCGAGTGCATGGGAACCACGTGGCGGAGATCTGAAGCGAGGCGGACAGATGAGGCGACCTCGCCGCCGCCCACTTCACCCACGACACCACAATTAGCGCGTGCCGTTCTGGAGGAGCAGCGGTAGGCGCGCGCCGTTCGTGGGAGGCGTGGTGGGTCCAAGGCAAATAACGGCGTAATCAAGACCCGCGCGTGCCCGTGCCTTTGTTTGGGCCTGGCCCATGAGCTTGGCGCCATGTGTGGCCCAGCACGGGGCTCTGTCGGTGTACTAGAGTAGGGTACCCTAGTACCCCGAACTTCGTCTGCAGACGATTACAGCGCCCGGCGAGGGCTGGCTTGATAGCCACCAAGGTCTCAGCGGCTCCTTTGGAGCCATTCAAAACAAAGATCAAGACCCGGCAAGAGGAGCTTGCGGGAAAATACTCAAGGCGCAAAGGCGAGGCCCGGCAAGAGGAGCTTGCGGGAAGGCTGTGGCGCTGAACCCCAAGTGCGCCAAGGTTCCCGCGTGGCAAGGCGCTTGCGGGCGGGCGACCTCTCTTCATCTCGCTCCAGCTCACCCGCCAGCGTGTCACCACGGGCTCTCCCAAGCTGCAGCGTGTCGACAGGCTGTGCAGCCAGCGAGGGAGTAGCGACAGCGGCGACGACAAGCTACCATCGTGGTGAGCGGAGGCGCGCCGCGGTCCTGTTACCTTTGTTGGGCGGCCGAGGCGGGCATTGATGACCTTTGTCCCTTCTTTGTCGAGTTAGGTATAGATTCTTGTACCTTTGTACAAAGCGGTGTACCAACCCAGGTTTTACCATTGTAACCTTGTCTACTTGCCATATGTGGTAACCCCTTGTGCCTATAAAAGGAGGCCCGAGGGCAACGTAGAAGGGGTTCGGCTGGTTTTCGGTCCAGCTCCAGCTTAGTTCATCACATTCAGGCTAGGTTATGTAGCCCGCATTGCTCCCTAGCGAGAAGAGAAGACAATCCACAAAGCAGCAGTAGGAGTATTATCTCTCCGGAGAGCTCCGAAGCTGGGTAAAAACCCTCTCGTGCGCATCGCCTCGACCCGCTCTTTGCACAATCTCCGGCCCCCTCCGAACCATGAAGGGACCCAGGTCCCGTAGGTGCTCGTGGGGCACGATCAGTTCTTCCCCCCGACAGCCACCTCCTCATCCTCTCGTTGGTTTACTGATGAGCTCTTGTTTCAGAACTCGCTTCCATAGTTCATTTCTCGAGAATTTTACTATCTCGTCAATTTGTATTACACCTTTTTCTCTCAGGCATCCTAAGTATGAGGTTCCCTAACACCGATCAGATCTGAATCTCGGTCAGATATGATGGTTGGAGCATATTTTCAAGAGTTATAACATTGGTCTTTATATGACCCGGTAAGGTGATGTCATGCCTAGCACACCTGGCCGGAGGACCTATTGTTATAGTTTCCTTTTTGGCAAGGTTAGCCATTCTTCCATGAGGAAATTGTAAGACTTATTCTGTAAGTTGTTCCTGATGGATCCTTAGAGTATCCAAAGTCGGATCTTTACCCATGACCATGTCAATGCTATCTCGAAACATGTTTGCGGTATTCCGATTTTCAATAAGAACATTTGAAGCACAATGCTAAAATTTTCTTTATCAATCATCCAAACACCATTGTATGGGCAATGTCATGAAAATTTCTTTCCCCTTTCCTAAAGGGTTTTCTATGTTATATCCTGTCATGGATATCATGCTCTGTTTCTCCTTGGGAAGGATATACCCCTGAATAATGTGTTTAAACACATTTTCCTTTCCATTGTACTATTTAATCCGATGATCACCTTTTCCTTTCCATTGTTTTGTTTAACCTTTCTGGTGATCTATATGATCTAAGCAGTAATATTCTTCTGCTTATGTAAACACCTGGGTGCACAATCGTGTCGGTAAGACCCTGTTACTATTGTTGATGACATTCTGGTAACCACCGATGGATGAGAACTTTGCCTATTGGTCCGCCTCGTTCAACGAGCAGGAGAATGGTTCTCGTCGTCCCTCGCCCTTGGTACCGATGTTGTTGCTGACATAACTGACAGGCTATCCTCTGGCATGCCTTGCTTACATGATCATGCAAGTCGTCACCGCCTTCCTACTTCTAACCCACATGGTGGCCCCATAACCCACAGGTCCACTGGATCAAAACCTGACTCTTCTTTACAACCCGGGTTCTAATGTATCCTTTGCACCTGGCTTCGTGTGTGATTCACGAGATAAATGCTATACCATTATTCATCCTGGAATCGAACACCATGCTATTCTCGTTGTTCAAACCCCCATTCCATCTTCTGTCCAGTCATCGAATGATTGCCTACCCGTTTGCAACTTTGGTACCATCGTATATTGCACTCAGCGAATTCACTGAAATACAACTCGTGGGGTACCTTGTGTTTTTTCCATTGAGTTCACGATCGGATGCCGGCTTTGTGGAATCGTTCTTCGGAGTTTTTTTTCTTTTCCTTGGTCGCGTTCGTAGGACGATGGAGATGCTGAAGAAAGGATGACAACTTGATCATGGTGACTTGAAGCAGAGAAATGAAGACATCAACGAAAGGGGTCAACCTCTTCGAGAAGAGCAAGCCAGGATGAGGAGACCCGCTAGATTCGTTACCAAATCTTTCCCCCTTTCACTACCTCTTAAATCTCGGGACGAGATTTCTTGTAGTGGAGGAGAATTGTGATGCCCGGATAATTAGGCTACAGTAATCCCACGTTAACGATGCCACGTCACCTCAGTTACTGTTGATAATCTCGCGTTAGTTCGAAACGATTCGAATTCAAAATTTGAATTTAAGTTAAAACCATTGTGGTTTTTAAAAGTCAAAACTAAATTGTTCCTAATGTGTCAAATAATTCATAGACCATGTTGGTGGAGAGGCCACACCTTTATAAAGTATTTAGATGCACTAAAGTAAAGAAAATTGTGGCTAAAAACAAATATTTAAATACCTCTTAAATAATAAAAATGTATCAAGTAATTATTACTACACCAAACTTTTTGAGGTAGTGGCCTATATTATAACAATACTTTAGGAGTTTGTTTTGTATTTTATAAAAAATAAAATAGGTGTAACTGAAATAGAGCAGAAAATAGTAAATCTGAAAAGGAAAAGAACAAAAAAAGGCAAAGCCCCCCCCTCTCCTTGGGCCGAGTGGCCCAATTGGCCACTGAGCCACCGGGAGGCCCACCCGCCTCCCCATATCCCCACCCCGAAACCCTAGCCCAACCACCCCACACTCCTCCCCCACTCGCTATCTGCTCCCCTCCCCCGATCCAGATTGGATCGGGCACTTGACAGCGCCCCTCGCCGCGTCGACCACCGCCGCCGCACGAGGACCGCACCACCCGGAGCGCCTTCACCTCGCCGTCCTCCTCGTCGCCGCCTCTCCGGCTCGCCTCCCCCTCGCTCCTCTTCCCCGACCTGATCTGGATCGGGAAGGGGCAACGAGCCCGACGCCCCTGGACATCGGCGCCGTCGCTGTGTGCCACACCACCACCGCCTGGAGACCTCGCCGCCTCGACCTCTTCCCCGTCGTCGACCCCACCACCATCGCTGACCCGTCCTCGTCCTCCTCCCCGAACGGTCTCCACGAGCCCGCGCCGCCGACTCGCCGGACTGCCTCCCCGTCGCCCTCGCGTCCCCATTGTCCTCCCCACGCCACACTGCCTAGACCCCACGGCCCCGTGGTGAGGCCCCGACATATCCTCCTCCCCCTGTCTCTGTGTGCACGTACGTGCACGCGCTCACGCGACATCGCCCCTCGCCCGTGCGCTCGCCGGCGCTACTACGCGCCCGCCGATCCCGCATGCGGCCGCAGCCTCTTGCGCGCTCCACGCCTGCCCCGCTCAGTCCTGCCGCCTCCGCCTCCAGTCCCGCAGGCCACCGGAGCACCGACGGCCAAATCCGTCACCTCGTCGCGCCTCGGCGGCTGTCGCCCGCGTGCCCGGGTCCTCCCCATCGGGCGCCTGGCGTCGCACGCCCGTAACCGCACCACCCAGTGCCCGCTAAGGCCCCCTGTGCCTATGACAGATGGGGCCCATGCCCAGAAATAAAACAAAAGAAAGAGATTAATTAAATAATAATTGTTAATTAATTAAGTAGTTAGTTAGTAAGTTAATTAGTTAACTTAATTAACCTGCTTAATCACCTAATCAACCAGATTAGTTAATCAGTTGTTGTTTAGTTAAACATGTATCAATGACATGCGGGTCCCTTGGGCCCTTTTTGACCAGTCAGCGGTCCAGTCAAACGCTGACTGGACAATTGACCAGGGCCCCACCTGTCAGCCCCTTAGACACACTCTGGGTACACTTCCTGTGTACCCATAACATCTAAATACGAATTTAATTTCGAATTAAATTAAATCCAAAAATTAGAAAATCATTTTAAATCTTTAAATTTTAATATAAAATAAAACCGTAGCTGGGATGAAAAAACTTTGTACATGAAAGTTGCTCAGAACGACGAGACGAATCCGGATACGCAGCCCGTTTGTCCGCCACACATCCCTAGCATAGCAAACATGGAACTTTCCCCCTCCGGTCCGTCTGTCCGTAAACGCGAAACACCGGGAATACTTTCCCGAATGTTTCCCCCCTTCGTCGGTATCACCTACCACTACATTAGGTCACCCCTAGCACGCATATTGCCGCGTCTTGCTTTGTTTTACATTTGATTGCTCTGTTATTTATTGTGTTCCCCCTCCGTTACTTCTTTCTGGTAGACTCTGGGACCGGTGCCGATGTCTGTGTGTTCGACTACACCGAAGATGACCCCTCCTTCTTTCCAGAGCAACCAGGCAAGCCCCCCCCCCTTTGATCACCAGATATCGCCTATTCTTCTCTATCTTGCTTGCATTAAAGTAGTGTAGCATACTCTTGCTACATTAATCCTATTCTGCTGCATAGCCTTTGTCATTGTTGCTACAGTTGTTACCCTTACCTGCTATCCTACTGCTTAGTATAGGATGCTAGTATTCCATCTGTGGCCCTACCTTCTTGTCCGTCGGCTGTGCTATACTATCGGGCCGTGATCACTCGGGAGGTGATCACGGGTATATACTATATACTTTATACATGATACATGTGGTGACTAAAGTCGGGTCGGCTCGAGGAGCACCCGCGAGTGATTCCGCAGTTGGGGGCTGAAAGGACCTTTGTCCCAATGACCCTCTGTGTGGATCTTTGTGGCGGGCGACAGGCAGGTTGAGACCGCCACGAGAGAGGTGGGCCTAGCCCTGTTCGGCGTTCGCGGATACTTAACACGCTTAACGAGATCTTGGTATTTGATCTGAGTTGGGTCATTGACCTTATCGCACTAACCGCCACGTGGGACAAGATATGGGCAACCGGCGTCGTGGTATCGGCGAAGCATTTCGTGACGTCGTCGGCGGCGCGCGCGCCGGATTGTCTTGGAGCGCCTGCTAGGCTAGGTCTTCTTCGGTCGCCCGCATAGCGTGCAGGTGTGCAAAGGGCGGCGGGCCTGACCCTGTGCGCTTAGGTTTAGACCGGCGTCTTGACCTCTCTGTTGTGCCTAGGTGGGGCTGCGGCGTGTTGATCTTCCACGGCGGGCATGACCCACAAAAGTGTGTCCGCCAAATGGGATCGGCGTGTCGGGTAATGTGGTGCACCCTGCAGGAAGTTTATCTATTGAATAGCCGTGATCTTGATGCAGGGGCGACTTGGAGTTGTACCTTGACCTTATGACAACTAGAACTGGATACTTAATAAAACACACCCTTCCAAGTGCGGATATAACGGTGATCGCTCTCTAACAGGCAACGAGGAGGGATCGCGGGTAGGATTATGCTATCGATGCTACTTGGAGGACTTGATCTACTCTCTTCTACATCTTTGCAAGGCGGAGGCTGCGAAGCGTAGTCTTTGACAGGATTAGTTATCCCCTCTTATTACGGCATTCTGCAGTTCGGTCCTTGATATGGCCCTTTACACATATACCCATGCATATGTAGTGTAGCTCCTTGCTTGCGAGTACTTTGGATGAGTACTCACGGTTGCTTTTCTCCCTCTCCCCCCCTTTCCCTTCTACCTGGTTGTCCCAACCAGATGCCGGAGTCCAGGAGCCAGACGCCACCGTCGATGACGACTCCTTCTACACTGGAGGTGCCTTCTACTACGTGCAGCCCGCTGACAACGACCAGGAGTAGTTAGGAGGATCCCAGGCAGGAGGCCTGCGCCTCTTTCGATCTGTATACCATTTTGTGCTAGCCTTCTTAAGGCAAACTTTTTTAACTTATGTCTGTACTCAGATATTGTTGCTTCCGCTGACTCGTCTATGATCGAGCACTTGTATTCGAGCCCTCGAGGCCCTTGGCTTGTATTATGATGCTTGTATGACTTATTTATGTTTTAGAGTTGTGTTGTGATATCTTCCCGTGAGTCCCTGATCTTGATCGTACACGTTTGCGTGCATGATTAGTGTACAATTGAATCGGGGGCGTCACAAAGGTCCAACTTATAAGCACAATATTCCCCTCTTAAATCCTTAATCGTACTTAATGAAGGCATACATTCAAAAGCTATGAGAGCATTATCAGAGATAAACCTTCCTAGAATAAACGCACTTTGAGTAGGGGAAATCATACCATCAAGGACCGGTTGCATCCGGTTAACAAGACACTTGGAAATAATCTTGTAGATAACATTGTACAAATTGATCAGCTTGAAATCTTTGATTGATTGAGGATTCTTAATCTTCGGGATGAGAACAATAGTTGTATACTAATACCGTCCAACATAATTCCGAAAATAAAAATTGCCGAACAGCTTTGACAATATCATCTTTGATTAAACCCCAATTCCGCTGGAAAAACCTCGCGGGAAAGCCATCCGGCCCTAGAGCTTTTAACGACCCCATTTGAAAAATAGCATCACTAATTTCTTGTTCCATAAAAGCTTGAGGTCCCATGTTTACTCAAACTGATATAGCATGGAATGATTTCAACAAGAAATGCACATCAGAAACCAAGTGGACAATGAATCCTGCAGATGGTTACTCTCCAAGAGGATTATAAATACTAGGCTGGTTTTCACCCAGTTTTCTGTTAATTAACTAGGCAATTTTCTTCTTCTTAATTAATCGATGAGGCAAATCTTTTGCCTCCATTTCAGAAAAATACACAAATACGGTTGTGGCGCTACATGTATTGCCAATATGGTGGTGTGTTGTGCATTGTAGACTATTACAAGGACATAATACTAACTATTTGCACTCGGTCCTTGATACGCCCGTTTGCATCATGTTTTCCTACTATTACTTATAGTGTTTTCAATCAATATAAAACTTTGTGGAGCAATTCTAATGCTTTTTTCTCTCATAATATGCAAGGTTTACACAAAGAGGGAGATTATCGGCAGCTGGAATTCTGGACCTGAAAAAGCTATTCAGAGATACCTATTCTGCACATCTCCAAATGAGCTGAAATTTTATGGAGATTTATTTTGGAATAAATAAAAAATGATGGAGCAAAAAAGTACCAGAGGGGGTCACCCAGGTGCCCACAAGGCACTAGGGCGCGCCTGCCCCCCAGGCGTGCCCTGGTGGGTGGTGGGGCCCCTGGCCAGCCCCGGTGCCCATCTTCTGGTATATAAGCTCATTTGCCCTAGAAAAAATAGAGAGAGGACTTTCGGGATGGAGCGCCACCGTCTCGAGGCGGAACTTGGACAAGAGAACTTTTGCACTTCGGCGGAGCGATTCCGCTGGGGATACTTCCCTCCGGGAGGGGGGAATCGAAGCCGTCATCATCACGAACAACCCTCTCATCATGGGAGCGCTAATCCTCATCAATGTGTTCAACAACACCATCTCATCTCAAACCCTAGTTCATCTCTTGTATTCAATCTTTGTATCAAAACCTCAGATTGGTACCTGTGGGTTGCTAGGGTTGATTACATCTTGTAGTTGATGCTAGTTGGTTTATTCGGTGCAGATCATATGTTCAGATCTATTATGCTATTCAATACCCCTCTGATCTTGAGCATGAACATGTTTTGTGGGTAGTTTCTTTTGTTCTTGAGGACATGGGAGAAGTCTTGTCATAAGTAATCATGTGAATTTGGTATTCGTTTGATATTTTGATGATGTGTATGTTGTGATTCCCTTAATGGTGTTATGTGAACGCTGACTACATGACACTTCACCATCTTTGGGCCTAAGGGAATGCATTGTGGAGTAGTTATTACATGATGGGTTGCTAGAGTGATTTTATGCGCTATTCCGTAAGGGGCTGATTTGGATCCATATGTTTAATGCTATGATTAGATTTATCTTAATTCTTCTTTAGTAGTTGCAAATGCTTGCGAGAGAGGTTAATCATAAGTGGGAGCCTTGTTCAAGTAAGAACAGCACCCAAGCACCGGTCCACCCACATATGAAATTATCAAAGTAGCAAACAGCGAATCAAACAAACATGATGAAAGTGACTAGATAAAATTCCGTGTGTCCTCTAGAACGCTTGGCTTATTATAAGAGACCGTTCCGGCTTGTCCTTTGCTACAAAAAGGATTGAGCTACCTTGCTGCACTTTTTACCATTACTATTATTTGCTCATTACAAATTACCTTGCTATCAAACTATCTGTTATCGACAATTTCAGTACTTGCACACAATACCTTGCTGAAAACCGCTTGTCATTTCCTTTTGCTCCTCGTTGGGTTTGACACTCTTACTTATAAAAAGGACTATGATAGATCCTCTAGACTTGTGGGTCGTCAAGGCTCTTTTCTAGCGCCATTGCGGGGGAGTAAAGTGCTTTTGGTGAGTGGAATTTGGTAAAAAATATTATATTACGTGCTGAAATTTATTGTTACTTGTTACTATGGAAAATCATCCTTTGAGGGGTTTATTCGGGGTATCTTCACCTCGACCGGAAGCACAAAGAGTTGCTCCTCAACCTACTGCACCTACTGAAAATATTTATTATGAGATTCCTTCGGGTATGATAGAGAAACTGCTAGCTAATCCTTATGCAGGAGATGGGACATTACATCCTGATATGCACCTAATCTACGTGGATGAAGTTTGTGGATTATTTAAGCTTGCAGGTTTACTCGGAGATGAATTTAAGAAGAAATTCTTCCCTTTATCTTTGAAGGGAAAGGCATTGACATGGTATAGGCTATGTGATGATATCGGAAAATGGGATTGGAATCAGTTGAGATTGGAATTTCATCAGAAGTTTTCTCCTATGCATCTGGTTCATAGTGATCGGAATTATATATATAATTTTTGTCCTCGTGAAGGAGAAAGCATCGATCAAGCTTGGGGAAGGCTTAAGTACATGATGTACAGAAGCCCCAATCATGAGCTCCCAAAGGAAATTATCTTACAGAATTTTTATGCTCGGCTTTCTCATGATGATCAAACCATACTAAATTCTTCTTCTACTGGCCCTTTATGAAGAAGACTATTGAATTCAGATGGGACCTTCTTGGAAGAATTAAACACAACCCTGAAGATTGGGAACTCGACAAAGGTAATGAGATAGGTATAATAGTTGAGTTTGATTGTGTTATATCTTTTATGGATACTGAAGCTTTTCATAAGTTTAGCACTAAATATGGCCTTGACTCTGAGATAGTAGCCTCGTTTTGTGAGTCATTTGCTAATCATGTTGATCTCCCTAAGGAGAAGTGGTTTAAATATCACCCCCTATTAAGCAAAATATTGAGGAACCTATTTTAGTTAAAGAAGAAACTACCTTATATTGAGAAACCACCTTTCCCTCTTAGGATAAAGGAACATGCTAAGGTTTCAAATGTGGTGAACAAAAATAATATTAGAGCACCTAGACCCCCTGAACAAATGAAAGTAGAACCTAATATTGCTATGGTTAAATATCTCTTGGTCGATAATATTGATGGGCATGCTATTTATTTCTGTAATGAAGCAACTAGGATTGCTAAGCCTGATACTAAAGATAAGAATAAGCCCGTTGTTGGCATGCCTATTGTCTCAGTTAAGATAGGAGATCATTGTTATCATGGGTTATGTGATTTTGGTGCTAGTGTGAGTTCTATCCCGTTTACCTTATATCAACAAAATTACTAATGATATTGTTCCTGATGAAATAGAAGACATTGATGTTACTATTAAGCTTGCAAACAGAGACACTATTACACCACTTGGGATTGTTAGAGATGCTGAAGTCTTGTGTGGAAAAATAAAATACCCTACTGATTTTCTAGTTCTTGGTTCTCCACAAGATGATTTGAATACTGTTAATGCTAAGATTGATTGCACTAAAGAAATTGTCAGTGTCAACTTTGGTGAAATATCTCATGAGTTTAATTTCTCTAAGTTTCCTACACAATCTCATGATAAAGAATTTCCTAGTAAAGATGAAATTATTGGTCTTGCTTCTATTGATGTACCTCCTACTGAACCGTTAGAACAATATTTGCTAGATCATGAAAATGATATGCACTTGAATGAAAGAAATTAAATAGATAAGATGTTGTTTGATCAACCACCTATTCTTAAACACAATTTTCCTGTTGAAACTCTTGGAGGTCCTCCTCCACCTAAGGGTGATCCTGTGTTTGAATTAAAACAATTTCCTGATACATTGAAATATGCTTATCTTGATGAAAAGAAGATATATCCAGTTATTATTAGTGCTAACCTTTCAGAGCAAGAAGAAAAGAGATTATTAGAAACTCCTAGGAAGCACCATGCTGCTATTGGATATGCTCTTGATGACCTTAAGGGCATTAGTCCCACTCTATGTCAACATAAAATTAATATGGAGCCTAATACTAAACCAGTTGTTGATCATCAACGACGATTAAATCCTAAGATGAAGAAAGTGGTAAGAACTGAAATATTAAAGCTCCTTGAAGCAGGTATAATCTATCCCAAGCTGATAGTAGATGGGTAAGTCATGTTCGTTGTGTCTCTAAGAAGGGAGGCATTACCGCTGTTCCTAATGATAAAATGAACTTATTCCACAAAGAATTGTGATTGGTTATAGGATGGTAATTGATTTTAGAAAAATAAATAAAGCTACTAGAAAAGATCATTACCCCTTACCTTTTATTGATCAAATGTTAGAAAGATTGTCTAAGCACACACACTTTTGCTTTCTTGATGGATATTCCAGACTCTCTCAAATACCTATATCACAACCTGACCAAGAGAAAACTACGTTTACTTGTCCTTTTGGAACTTATACTTATAGACGTATGCCTTTTGGTTTATATAATGCACATGCTACCTTTCCAAGATGTATGATTGCTATATTCTCTGACTTTTGTGAAAAGATTGTTGAGGTTTTCATGGATGATTTCTCCATTTACGGAACTTCTTTTGATGATTCCTTAAGCAACCTTGATCAAGTTTTGCAGAGATGTGAACAAACTAATCTTGTCTTGAATTGGGGGAAGTGCCACTTTAGGGCGAATGAAGGTATTGTCTTGGGGCATAAAATTTCAGAGCGAGGCATTGAAGTGGATAAAGCTAAAGTTGATGCAATTGAGAAAATGCCATGTCCTAAAGATATTACAGGTATCAGAAGTTTCCTTGGTCATGCTAGTTTCTATAGGAGGTTTATTAAAGACTTATCTAAAATTTCTAGGCCTCTTACTAATCTCTTGCAAAAATATGTTCCGTTTATTTTCTTATCATGATTGTGTAGAAGCCTTCGAAACACTTAAGAAAGCCTTAACTTCTGCACTTATTGTTCACCACCTAATTGGAACTTACTGATACGTCTCCAACGTATCTATAATTTTTGATTGCTCCATGCTATATTATCTACTGTTTTGGACCAGATTGGGCTTTATTTTCCACTTTTATATTACTTTTGGGACTAACCTATTAACCGGAGGCCCAGCCCAGAATTGCTGTTTTTTGCCTATTTCAGTGTTTCGAAGAAAAGGAATATCAAACAGAGTCCAAACGGAATGAAACCTTCGGGGACGTGATTTTCTCACCGAATATGATCCAGGAGACTTGGACCCCCTGTCAAGAAAGAAAGGAGGCGGCCACGAGGGTGGAGGGCGCGCCCCCCCCTAGGGTGCGCCTTCCTAGGGCGCGCCCCTGCCTCGTGGGCCCCCCTTTGCTCCACCGACGTACTCCTTTCTCCTATATATACCTACGTACCCCCAAACGATCGACACGGAGCCAAAACCTAATTCCACCACCGCAACCTTCAGATCCACGAGATCCCATCTTGGGGCCTGTTAGGAGCTCATGGAAGGGGAATCCACCACGGAGGGCTTCTACATCATCACCATAGCCTCTCCGATGAAGTGTGAGTAGTTTACCTCAGACCTTCGGGTCTATTGTTAGTAGCTAGATGGCTTCTTCTCTCTTTTTGGATCTCAATACAATGTTCTCCCCCTCTCTCGTGGAGATCTATTCGATGTAATCTTCTTTTTGCGGTGTGTTTGTTGAAATCGATGAATTGTTGGTTTATGATCAAGTTTATCTATGAACAATATTTGAATCTTCTCTGAATTCTTTTATGTATGATTGGTTATCTTTGCAAGTCTCTTCGAATTATCAGTTTGGTTTGGCCTACTAGATTGGTTTTTCTTGCAATGGGAGAAGTGCTTAGCTTTGGGTTCAATCTTGTGGTGTCCTTTCCCGGTGTGATGAGGGGCAGCAAGGCACGTATTGTATTGTTGCCATCGAGGATAACAAGATGGGGTTTTATCATATTGCATGAATTTATCCTCTACATCATGTCATTTTGCTTAAGGCGTTACTCTGTTTTTTGAACTTAATACTCTAGATGCATCTTTGGATAGCGGTCGATGAGTGGAGTAATAGTAGTAGATGCAGGTGAGTCGGTCTACTTGTCTCGGACGTGATGCCTATATACATGATCATACCTAGATATTCTCATAACTATGCTCAATTCTGTCAATTGCTCAACAGTAATTTGTTCACCCACCGTAGAATACTTATGCTCTTGAGAGAAGCCACTAGTGAAATCTATGGCCCCCGGGTCTATTCTCATCATATCAATCTCCCATCACTTTATTATTGCTTTGCTTTTTTACTTTGCCTTTTATTTTACTTTGCATCTTTATACCAAAAATACCAAAAATATTATCTATCATCTCTATCAGATCTCACTCTCGTAAGTGACCGTGAAGGGATTGACAACCCCTAATTGCGTTGGTTGCGTGGAGCTATTTGTTTTGTGTAGGTACGAGGGACTTGCGTGTAGCCTCCTACTGGATCGATACCTTGGTTCTCAAAAACTGAGAGAAATACTTACTCTACTCTGCTGCATCACCCTTTCCTCTTCAAGGAAATCCAATGCATTGCTCAAGAGGTAGCAGGAAGATTTCTGGCGCCGTTGCCGGGGAGGCTTACGCAAGGTCAAGTCAAGATTTGGACTCCCGACAACGAGCCATTTCTGGCGCCGTTGCCGGGGTGGTCTATGCAAAAGTCAACATACCAAGTACCCATCACAATCCCTTATCTCTCGCATTACATTATTTGCCATTTGCCTCTCGTTTTCCTCTCCCCCACTTCACACTTGCCTTTTTATTCGCCCTCTCTTTTCTGTTTGCCTTTTTCTTCGCTTGTTTATTTTGCTTGTGTGTTGGATTGCTTGCTTGTCACGATGGCTCGAGATAATACCAAATTGTTTGACTTTACCAATACCAACAATAATGATTTCCTTAGCACTCCGATTGCTCCTCTTACCAATACTGAATCTTGTGAAATCAATACTGCTTTGTTGAATCTTGTTATGAAAGATCAATTCGCCGGCCTTCCTAGTGAAGATGCCGCTACTCATCTAAATAGCTTCGTTGATTTATGTGATATGCAAAAGAAGAAAGATGTCGATAATGATATTGTTAAATTGAAGCTATTTCCTTTTTCGCTTAGAGATCGTGCTAAAGCTTGGTTTTCGTTTTTGCCTAAGAATAGTATTGATTCTTGGAACAAGTGCAAAGATGCTTTTACCTCTAAGTATTTTCCTCCCGCTAAGATCATCTCTCTTAGAAACGATATTATGAATTTTAAGCAACTTGATCATGAAAATGTTGCACAAGCTTGGGAGAGAATGAAATTAATGATACATAATTGCCCTACTCATGGTTTGAATTTGTGGATGATTATACAAAAAATTTATGCCGGATTGAATTTTGCTTCTAGAAATCTTTTAGATTCGGCCGCGGGAGGCCCTTTTACGGAAATCACTTTAAGAGATGCTACTAAACTCCTAGATAATATTATGGTTAACTATTCTCAATGGCACACTGAAAGATCTACTAATAAAAAAGTGCATGCGATAGAAGAAATCAATATTTTGAGTGGAAAGATGGATGAACTTATGAAATTATTTGCTACTAAGAGTGTTTCTTCTGATCCTAATGATATGCCTTTGTCTACTTTGATTGAGAATAATAATGAATCTATGGATGTGAATTTTGTTGGTAGGAATAATTTTGGTAACAACGCGTATAGAGGGAATTTTAATCCTAGGCCTTATCCTAGTTATCCTTCTAATAATTATGGAAATTCCTACAACAACTCTTATGGAAATTTTAATAAGATGCCCTCTGAATTTAAGAATAGTGTTAAAGAGTTTATGAATTCACAAAAGAATTTCAATGCTTTGCTTGAAGAGAAATTGCTTAAAGTTGATGAGTTGGCTAGGAACGTTGATAGAATTTCTCTTGATGTTGATTCTTTAAAGCTTAGATCTATTCCTCCTAAGCATGATATCAATGAGTCTCTCAAAGCCATGAGAAATTCCATTGATGAGTGCAAGGAAAGAACCGCTAGGATGCGTGCTACGAAAGATGCCTTTATTAAAGCGTGTTCTTCCAATTCCTATGAAAATAAAGATGAAGATCTAAAAGTTGTTGACGTGTCCCCTGTTAAATCTTTGTTTTGCAATATGAATCTTGATAATGATGGGGCTGAATATGATCCACCTTTACCTAGAAGGCGTTCCAAGAATTCGGAGTATTTAGATCTTGATGATGAAATTGATAAAAGTGGGATTGAAAAAAAGCAAAACCCTAGATATTGCTAAAACCACTATTTTGGACTTCAAGGAATTTAATTATGAAAGTTTCTCTTTAATTGATTGTATTTCCTTGTTGCAATCCTTGCTAAATTCTCCTCATGCTTATGGTCAAAATAAAGCCTTTACCAAACATATCGTTGATGCCTTGATGCAATCTTATGAAGAAAAACTTGAGTTGGAAGTTTCTATCCCTAGAAAACTTTATGATGAGTGGGAACCAACTATTAAAATTAAGATTAAGGATCATGAATTTTTAAGCTTTATGTGATTTGGGTGCTAGTGTCTCCACTATTCCCAAAACTTTGTGTGATTTGCTAGATTTCCGCGATTTTGATGATTGCTCTCTAAACTTGCACCTTGAGGATTCCACTATTAAGAAACCTATGGGAAGAATTAATGATGTTCTTATTGTTGCAAATAGGAATTATGTGCCCGTATATTTTATCGTTCTTGATATAGATTGCAATCCTTCTTGCCCTATTATTCTTGGTAGACCTTTCCTTAGAACGATTGGTGCAATTATTGATATGAAGGAAGGGAATATTAGATTCCAATTTCCATTAAATAAAGGCATGGAACACTTCCCTAGGAAGAAAATAAAATTACCATATGAATCTATCATGAGAGCCACTTATGGATTGCCTACCAAAGATGACAATACCTAGATCTATCCTTGCTTTATGCCTAGCTAGGGGCGTTAAACGATAGCGCTTGTTGGGAGGCAACCCAATTTTATTTTTAGTTCTTTTTTGCTTTTTGTTTCTGTTTAGGAATAAATAATCCATCTACCATCTGTTTATATGTGGTTTTATATTTTATTTAGTGTTTGTGCCAAGTTAAACCTATAGGATCTTCTTGAATGATAGTTATTTGATCTTGCTGTAATTTCCAGAAACTTTCTGGTCACGAAAACAATTGTTAAAAATCACCAGAACGTGATAAAATACTGATTCCAATTGCTGATGATCAATAAACAAATTTCTTAGGTCTTCCTATTTTTTATGATTTTTTGGAGTTCCATAAGTTTGCTTTAGTTACATATTACTACAGACTGTTGTGTTTTTGACAGATTCTGTTTTTCGTGTGTTGTTTCCTTATTTTGATGAATCTATGGCTAGTAAAATACTTTATAAACCATAGAGAAGTTGGAATGCAGTAGGTTTAACACCAATATAAATAAAGAATGAGTTCATTACATTACCTTGAAGTGGTCTTTTGTTTTCTTTCGCTAACGGAGCTCACGAGATTTCTGTTGAGTTTTGTGTTGTGAAGTTTTCAAGTTTTGGGTGAAATCTTTTGATGGATTATGGAACAAGGAGTGGCAAGAGGCTAAGCTTGGGGATGCCAATGGTACCCCCAAGATAATCAAGGACACCAAAAATTCAAAGCTTGGGGATACCCCGGAAGGCATCCCCTCTTTCGTCTACTTCCATCGGTAACTTTACTTGGAGCTATATTTTTATTCACCACATGATATGTGTTTTTCTTGGAGCGTCTTGTATGATTTGAGTCTTTGTTTTCTAGTTTACCACAATCATCCTTGCTGTACACACCTTTTTATAGAGCCATACATGAATTGGAATTTGTTAGAATACTCTATGTGCTTCACTTATATCTTTTGAGCTATACAGTTTTGCTCTAGTGCTTCTCTTATATCTTTTAGAGCACGGTGGTGGATTTGTTTTATAGAAACTATTGATCTCTGATGCTTCACTTAGATTATTTTGAGAGTCTTAAATAGCATGGTAATTTGCTTAAAAATCTTAATATGCTTGGTATTCAAGATTTGTAAAACTTTCTTTTGAGTGCGTTGAATACTAAGAAAAGTTTGATGCTTGATAATTGTTTTGAGATATGAAGATGGTGATATTAGAGTCATGCTAGTTGAGTAGTTGTGAATTTGAGAAATACTTGTGTTAAAGTTTGTGATTCCCGTAATGCACGTATGGTGAACCGTTATGTGATGAAGTCGGAGCATGATTTATTTATTGATTGTCTTCCTTATGAGTGGCGGTCGGGGACGAGCGATGGTCTTTTCCTACCGATCTATCCCCCTAGGAGCATGCGCATAATACTTTGCTTTGATAACTTCTAGATTTTTGCAATAAGTATATGAGTTCTTTATGACTAATGTTGAGTCCATGGATTATACGCACTTTTCCCATCATTCCACCATTGCTAGCCTCTCTAATACCGCGCACTTTTCGCCGGTATCATACATCCACCATATACCTTCCTCAAAACAGCCACAATACCTACCTATCATGGCATTTCATAGCCATTCCGAGATATATTGCCATGCAATTTTCCACCGTTCCGTTTATTATGACACGCTCCATCATTGTCTTATTGCTAGCATGATCATGTAATTGACATCGTATTTGTGGCAAAGCCACCATTCATAATTCTTTCATACATGTCACTCTTGATTCATTGCATATCCCGGTACACCGCCGGAGGCATTCACATAGAGTCATATTTTGTTCTAAGTATCGAGTTGTAATTGTTGAGTTGTAAGAAAAATAAAAGTGTGATGATCATAATTTTTAGAGCATTGTCCCAAGTGAGGAAAGGATGATGAAGACTATGATTCCCCCACAAGTCGGGATGAGACTCTGGACGAAAAAAAAGAGAGAGAAAAAGAGGCCATAAAAAAAAGAGAAAAGGCCCAAATAAAAAATGAGAGAAAAAGAGAGAAGGGACAATGTTACTATCCTTTTACCACACTTGTGCTTCAAAGTAGCACCATGATCTTCATGATAGAGAGTCTCTCATTTTGTTACTTTCATATACTAGTGGGAATTTTTTCATTATAGAACTTGGCTTGTATATTCCAATGATGGGCTTCCTCAAAATGCCCTAGGTCTTCATGAGCAAGCGAGTTGGATGCACACCCACTTAGTTTCCTTTGTTGAGCTTTCATATACTTATAGCTCTAGTGCATCCGTTGCATGGCAATCCCTACTCACTCACATTGATATCTATTGATGGGCATCTCCATAGCCCGTTGATACGCCTAGTTGATGTGAGAATATCTCCCCCTCGTTTTGTCTTCTCCACAACCACCATTCTATTCCACATATAGTGCTATATCCATGGTTCACGCTCATGTATTGCGTGAAGATTGAAAAAGTTTTGAGAATGTCAAAAGTATGAAACAATTGCTTGGCTTGTCATCGGGGTTGTGCATGATTTAAATACTTTGTGCGGTGAAGATAGAGCATAGTCAGACTATATGATTTTGTAGGGATAACTTTCTTTGACCATGTTATTTTGAGAAGACATAATTGCTTTGTTAGTATGCTTGAAGTATTATTATTTTTATGTCAATATAAACTTTTGTCTTGAATCTTTCGGATCTGAATATTGATGCCACAATTAAGAAGAATTACATTGAAATTGTGCCAAGTAGCACTCCGCATCAAAAATTCTCTTTTTATCATTTACCTACTCGAGGACGAGCAGGAATTAAGCTTGGGGATGCCTGATACGTCTCCAACGTATCTATAATTTTTGATTGCTCCATGCTATATTATCTATTGTTTTGGACCATATTGGGCTTTATTTTCCACTTTTATATTACTTTTGGGACTAACCTATTAACCGGTGGCCCAACCCAGAATTGTTGTTTTTTTGCTTATTTCAGTGTTTCGAAGAATCAGAATATCAAACGGAGTCCAAACGAAATGAAACCTGCGGGAACGTGATTTTCTCACCGAATATGATCCAGGAGACTTGGACCCCCCGTCAAGAAAGAAAGGAGGCAGCCACGAGGGTGGAGGGCGCCCCCCTAGGGCGTGCCCCCCTGCCTCGTGGCCCCCCTTTGCTCCACCGACGTACTCCTTCCTCCTATATATACCTGCGTACCCCCAAACGATCAGATATGGAGCCAAAAACCTAATTCCACCGCCGCAACCTTCTGTATCCACGAGATCCCATCTTGGGGCCTGTTCCGGAGCTCCGCCGGAAGGGGAATCCACCACGGAGGGCTTCTACATCATAACCATAGCCTCTCCGATGAAGTGTGAGTAGTTTACCTCAGACCTTCGGGTCTATAGTTAGTAGCTAGATGGCTTCTTCTCTCTTTTTGGATTTCAATACAATGTTCTCCCTGAGGGAGTCCCGGATTAGGGGGTGTCCGGATAGCCGAACTATCACCGTTGGCCGGACTCCTGGACTTTGAAGATACAAGATTGAAGACTTCGTCCCGTGTCCGGATGGGACTTTCCTTGGCGTGGAAGGCAAGCTTGGCGATACGGATATGTAGATCTCCTACCATTGTAACCGACTCTGTGTAACCCTAACCTATCCGGTGTCTATATAAACCGGAGGGTTTTAGTCCATAGGACGAACAACAATCATACCATAGGCTAGCTTCTAGGGTTTAGCATCCTTGATATCGTGGTAGATCTACTCTTGTACTACCCATATCATCAATATTAATCAAGCAGGAGTAGGGTATTACCTCCATCGAGAGGGCCCAAACCTGGGTAAAAACATCGTGTCCCTTGTCTCCTGTTACCATCCGCCTAGACGCACAGTTCGGGACCCCCTACCCGAGATCCGCCGGTTTTGACACCGACATTGGTGCTTTCATTGAGAGTTCCTCTGTGCCGTCGCCATCAGGTAGGATGCCTCATCTCGTCCTTAAAGACGATACTATCGCCAAAGGAGCCTTGGCCGCTGGCCAGACTCTTCGGCTAGGTGGTTTTCTTATGACCGCCAGTCCGGCCACCGCGCCGACGATGACCTCTCGAGTCATCGAAACCAATCGCCATGTTAATTCGGAACTTGCTGAATAGTTAGATCCGGTCGAGCTCTCCTCCGTAAACGAGCTCTTGGATCGCATCGCCGCCCTGGGAGTCGCCACATACTACGACCGGATCGGGCCTAAAACCGATCTGAGAGAGATCAACTCTCCCCAGGCTACCCATCATGTTGCTGTGATAGAGGAGCAATGCGGCGATTCTTCTTCTATCTTAAGGACTAGCTACGTCCGTATTCCCGATCCCTCCATCCCGGATTCCCGCAGAGGGACGGATGTCGATCAAGCCCTGAACTTAAAGTCTAGCGGCGGGTTGGACTCATTGGATAACACTCAAAAATCCAAACTTCCGAAGTTCGAAACTTCTCGCCCTCGAGTCCTAAATTGGACGGGGTCCGGATCTAGTTCCACCGCCCACCCAAACATTAGCGATCTCTCTCGAATTCGCAAGAGCCCGCTGAAACAAAGACATCATTATCGGGCCATATTCCTCCTGGTTATTAACAAGATAAAGGACTGCCGAGAGGAGGACGAATCCCAATTTTTGCAATAATTGCACGGACAAGGAATCCTAAACGCCATAAGTCGTCAGAAAATTTCACGCTTTGTTGACTTGGTGACCATAGTACAAAAATCTTGTGCGATGGAGAGCGCTCGAAAACCGAAAGTAAATTTTGGGATAATCCGCCCCAATACATCCCTAGTCCGAAATAAAAGGGTGCATCATTATCAAGCACCTGGGTTAAATACCAAAAAACCAAAACCCCCTAAAGGGTACGGAACCGTACTGGAGGGTTGGCTAAACGGACCTCGCAAAATTCATAGCACGAGGGCGCCACTCCAACTCATAGCCTTTGAGCATGTTGGATACTACGGCAGGTGGCCAAAAGTGGCGAGGAGCTTCTAGCTTCAGAATCCCAGCCCAACAACACCAGTACGGTGTTAACAGTCTTCGAGACTTTCCCATCAAATAACATGCGAAAACGAACACTCCGCAACCTTGCCGAAGTCTACCAAGTAGCAACAATAAATCCATGGAGTGACACGGCTATTACCTTTAATGCCAGTGATGAACCTAAATTCCGAACAGCCCGAGCACCAGCCGCATTGGTCCTCAGTCCGATAGTGGACGGCTTTCGCCTTACTAAAGTACTCATGGATGGCGGCAGCGGACTAAACCTCATCTATGAGGAAACCCTCCGAAAAATGGAAATAGACTGGAACCGCATTGAGCGAAGCAGCACAACCTTTAGAGGAATAATCCCTAGCCGGAAGCATGCTGCACAGGAAAAATCACACTGGACGTAGTGTTTGGCTCACGGACAATTATAGGTCCGAGGAGGTCACATTTCAAGTGGCCCCGTTCAACAGTGGATATCATGCTTTATTAGGACGAGAGGCATTCACAATTTTTCAATCTATACCCCATTATGGGTACATGAAGCTTAAAATGCCCGGACCTAACGGAATCATCACTCGCTAGTGATCCGAACATAGCACTCGCTACCGAAAACAAGACAGCCGCACTAGCCCTCGAGGCACTATCCGAAGCCCTAGCGGCCGAGGAACTCACCGCGATGCGCTCCACGGTGAACAAGGACGATGTGATACTTGATGAAAGATCCAAGTCCACTTCTTTTAAACCAGCGGATGAAATAGTCAAATTCCAAGTCCACCCAACGGACCCTGCAAAGACGGCCTCCATTGGGGCACAATTAAACCCTGATGTAGACGCCGACCACGAGAATTTCTACGAGAAAACTGGGACATCTTTGCTCGCACCCTTCGACATGCCAGAATCCCACGTCGGCTGGCCGAGCACAGCCTAAATATCCTAAAAGGATTCAAGCTACCAAACAGGCTCTTGGTGCTTTTTCGAACCCAAGAGATCGGCCATGGAGAGGAGCTAGCCAAACTTTTGGAAGCCGGATTCATCGAGATATAAAACATCCGGACTGGCTAGCAAACCTGGTGATGGTACCAAAGAAGGATAAATCCTGGCGACTATGTGTTGATTTTAAAGACCTTAATAAGGCTTGCCCAAAGGATCCCTTCCCCCTCCCTCGAATTGATCAAATTATTGACGCTACAGCAGGACATGACTCATTGTGCTTCCTCGACGCTGCATCTCGGCTACCACCAAATCAAGATGGCGGAGCTGCACCAAGCTGCAACAGCATTCATCACTCCATACGGCCCATTCTGCTTCAACACAATGCCCTTTGGACTCAAAAACGCCGGCGCAACATATCAGCGCATGATTCAGACATGTCTAGCAAACCAGATCGGCAAAACAGTGGAAGCATATGTAGATGACGTGGTCGTCAAAACCAAGCACGTTGAAACTCTAGTAGACGACTTGAGGCTCACAATCGACAATCTTCGAAAATATGACATCAAGCTCAATCCGGAAAAATGCGTCTTCGGCGTTCCAGCCGGAAAGCTCCCGGGCTTCATTGTGTCTGGTAGAGGAATTGAAGCAAACCCAACCAAGATCCGAGCTCTGTCACAATTGGATATTCCAAAAGACCTCAAACAAATACAAAAATTGATGGGATGCGTAGCGGCTCTAAGCCGCTTTATTTCCCGTTTGGGAGAAAAGGCGTTACCCCTTTACCGCCTCCTCAGGCGCACCGAACACTTTGAGTGGACGGATGCCGCCACGGCCGGACTCAAGAAATAAAGGCCATTTTGGCAACAACCGGTCTGGCCGCGCCCAATGTGGGCGAACCAATGCTATTATATATCGCCGCAACACATCAAGTTGTCGTAGCGGTGCTCGTTGTCGAACGAGAACGGACGAACACCGTTCCCTCTTCAAAACCGGTTTACTATGTGTCCACTGTCCTAACTCCATGCAAGTCCCGGTACCAACACTATCAAAAGATAGCATACGCGGTGTTCATGGCATCCCGGAAGCTGCGACACTACTTTCAAGAGTGTTCGATAACGGTAGCCTCCGAAGTACCTCTTAACGACATTATAAACAACCGCGACGCGACGGGACGGATTGCTAAATGGGCCATAGAGCTCCTTCCATTCGACATAACTTATAAGACACGACGAGCTATTAAGTCGCAGGTTTTGGCCGACTTCGTGGCCGAATGGACTGAAGCCGAACTCCCTAAAGAGTACGGCGCATACTCCAATTGGATCATGCACTTTGACGGCTTCAAAATGTTGGCCGACCTGGGGGCTGGCGTCGTCCTGACGTCCCCAACCGGGGACACAGTCCAATATGTCCTTCAGATAATGTATACGGACTCCAACAACGCAGCCGAATACGAGGCACTTCTGCACGGCCTCCGGATGGCAGTCTCCATGGGCATTCAACGCCTAGAGGTGCGCAGGGATTCGAACCTCGCAATATCTCAAATAAACGGAGACTTTGATGCCAAAGATCCGAAAATGGCAACATATGAAATAATGGCTCTGCCCCCGAGATAACACCCTCCGCTCACGAAATAATGGCGGTTATCGCCCCGTGGACGGAACCATTCCTAGCCTACCTAACTAGGCAGGAACTCCCCGAAGACCAAAATGAGGCTCGCTGCATAGTACGACGATCTAAAGCCTATAAAGTCCATGAGGGAGAGCTTTATAAGAAAAGCACTACCGGAGTCCTTCAAAGGTGTATCTCCGAAGAGGAAGGGTGAAACCTCCTGGCTGAAATTCATGCCGGACTGGGTGGGCACTACGCCGCAGCCCGGGCCCTTGTAGGCAAGGCCTTCCGTACAGGATTTTATTGGCCGACAGCCCGGGCAGATGCGCAGGACTTAGTCCAATGATGCGTCGGTTGCCAGCTTTTTGCTAACCAAAGCCACATGTCACCCACCGCCCTTAAAACTATACCCATCACCTGGCCGTTCGCGGTCTGGGGGCTTGACATGGTTGGACCCCTTAAGGGAGGAACCCACAAGCAAAAATACCTATTGGTCATGGTGGATAAATTCACCAAATGGATAGAGGCCAAGCCTGTTAAAATGGCCGAATCCGGACCAGTGATAGACTTCATATCATGGGTAGTGCACCGTTACGGTGTCCCCCACAGTATCATCACTGATAACGGCACCAACTTCACGGCCGATGAGGTCAAATTATGGTGCAAAAACATGGGCATCAAGCTCGATTATGCCTCAGTCTATCACCCTCAAACCAACGGCCAAGTCGAACGAGCAAATGGTCTAATCATGAGCGGCATTAAACCCAGACTAGTGCGGTCCCTCAAGGAATCTAACACGCACTGGGTTGAGGAGCTCGACTCTGTACTCTGGGGGCTGCGGACCACGCCGAATTGTACTACCAGATTCACACCATTTTTTATGGTGTACGGCGCAGAGGCAGTCCTGCCCTGCGACATAATACATGACTCACCTCGCGTGCGCATGTATGAAGAAATAGAAGCCGAGCTCGATCGGCAGGACAGTTTGGATGCATTGGAGGAGGAGCGCGACGTGGCAAAAGCTCGTTCCGCATTCTATCAACAAAGAGCTCAAGATATCAAAGCAGGAAGTATGGGCCAAAGATTATAACGTTGGCGAACTAGTTCTACGCTGCCGGACAAGAAAAGGACAAACTCAAGCCCAAATGGGAAGGTCCTTCATCATCGACCAGGTCCCCGACCGGCGGAGCATACCGTCGTAAACGATCGGATAACCGACTCGAGCCATATCCATGGAACGCAGCCCGTCTACGAAGATTCTACGCCTAAGCGCTGGACTCCAAGTTCGTCTCCTTCCTCCGTCCACATTTGCTATTTTTGCTGTCTTTTATTTCTCTCCTTCCTCCTCCTTCTTGAAGCCTCTAGAGGCTCGTTTGCGCTTTTTTCGCACATACTTGACGCGCCGTCCGCACTCATTATACCTGGGGGCTTCTTTAACAGAAGCTTATTTATACGGGCTTCATGCCCAACACATGCGTTAAACTTCCGCATGTACCTTTTATTCACCATTATATGCATCGATATGACTTAAGTTTTGGCCAAGTTGGGTTGCCTGGCTCCTGTGCTTACCCCTACGTTCCCGATTGTTCGGCTAGGTGGTAAAGGAGCACCTCTGCGATTGTTCTCGCTGGTCAGCCGGATGTGTACCTCAGACCGGGTGAAGCCGAAAGCTAGCATTCTTAAGGGAATATTCGGTCGGTGAACTGAAAGATGATTTTAACTATTTACCCATCTGCCCCTGATGATTTTTCGCTTTCATAGCAGCTTTGACATGCACTTTAGGGCATGCATCCCAGCGAAAGGAACCCTTAACGGAACTATTCTCCCTGGAAGATGTTTCTTATTACCCATGTAATATAACATAACTAGTTGGGCACTTGTCTGATACAGCAATAATGGCCCCTACACCTTATCTCCATGCATACCCCGGTTCTTATATAACCACGAAGGTATTCGGACACACTCCGGACTATTGGGTCCTAAGGTCGAAGCGAAAAGGTCCGCTATGACAAACGATCTACAATCCGGCTATAAGACATTTTTTCATGTCATATTTTTACATAGTCAACTCGACTCATTGTATTCCTCCTCAATGCCATCTAATAGGCTATCTAATTTACAATCTTGCTGAGAATACTTGGCGGCCAATTCTACTTGGCCGTACACTAAGCTTACAGGAATCTCCATCCCATTAGGCCCCACAGGTCCGACCTCGGCCATGTGGTTTGGGTCAGCCTTCGTGTACCGCGTCTTTACCATGGCCAAGGCCTCCCTGGCGCCTTGACGGCAGGCTGATATCTTCCATAGTCGGAAGCGCCGTCGTGCTCCTTGAAGGCACTCTGCCAGCTCCCCAATGCCTTCGGGCAGGGAGATAGATGGCCACAAGGCCTGGCCGATGCTTTTCATCACCTGCCGGACTCGTTCGTGTAGCTGACGCAATTCGGGAAGAAGATCACCCGAAGAACTGGGCATCTCCTCCTCAGGACGACCTGTGAGCAAACCTACATACATGTTTATGTTAGTCGCCTTCCTCGCCGAACTCTTTCAAAGTTCACTCAAGCACTTATCTGAAAATGCCGCGACGAAGCCGCCGATTCTCCTTACTGAGTCGCATAACCGGGCACGAACATCCTTTAGTTCCTCACCCAGCTTGGTGTTGGCATCTTGAGGTTATTTTTCTCCCGCCGCACTCGTAAGCACGCCTCGCCGCCTTTAGCTGGCGCAAGAGCTGTTGCTTGTCCGGATCTAGTCCGCGCCATCTGCAATGTTTTTGTCGATTTACACACCCGCCGCACTTCATAAACTATTTATCTTTTGAAGTGTATATTACCGAGGGGGTCTCTGTGGCTCCCCTTGTAGCGGCTAGTGCGGCCTCGAGTTGGGCCTTGCACTCTTCAAGCTCCTGGGACAGTCGGGTACTCTTTTTGTAAGGTCCTCAGATAACAAATGATCCTTAAATCAGTTATTCTAACTATTTTAAGTCTCGGGGCTACCGCATATATAATGTCAAATTTCCTTACCGTATGTCCTTTACATACTGGTCCGTGGCTCGCTAGACCATCTTGAGCGGCACGGAGGTGCGATCTCCGAATTGAAGGCATTCAAGGCCTCTTGGGAGAAACATGTGTCATGAAGAACTGTCATGGCGGCGCTGTGATTCAAGGCGCCTCCACCTCGGAGTTGGTGGCGGACAATCTGCCGGCATCCTCTCGTCGGAGGAGCATCCGACGACGCCTCGTGTTCGCCTCCGCTTCGACCCGGCTTTGGAGCCCGGCGGCGGAGGTTCGATTATAACCTCTCCGGACTCAGTCCGGCGAACGCTCTTTTTCCTGAAAAGAGCGTCAGCGTTAGTACGCCTTCTAGGAATCAATCCTAGGAACATGGTGACACGCCATACCGTTGCGGTGGAGTTTCGATCCGGACCGCACTCCTTTTTAGCCTGCGGGGCCGTACTGCCCCTTGTTGGCCAGCCGCCGCGGGCTCGGCTTCCTGCCTCGAAGGTACCCCCTGCGAAACACCATTGGTATACGGTGATCAAGAAATAAGCATGGATGGGTCATTATCAGAATATTGGGGCCTCGGTCTCAGCTACCTGTGAGGCTGGAAGTATTCCGGGGTAATCGGCCGTAATGGCAACCAAAGCATTGTCGATGCTAAGTTGGTGGAACACCCCATCGATTAACTCCACCTTTATATCCGGATCCTCTTCGGAGGTCGGATCGAGGGACCGTTCCGGATCCTCGGGTTGTGGAGGCGGGCTGTGTATCTTCTCCACAGTCCGGCGCAGTTCCTGCGCAGAAACCATGAAATAAGATATTTAACTACGGGAACATGGATCGGACAGGTCACAAAGATGTTTGCTTACCCAGCTTCGAGGATTATTCGAAGAAAACTCCTTCAGTGGATTGACGCAGAGGAAATCCTCCTCCTCCCCTTTATACATGGCAGACAAGATCTTCACCAGTTCGGTGACCGATCCCGCCCTTTATGCCATGGCGGGTGGCATCGCCCTCCCTTGAAGTCCCACATGGGTGGCCCCTATATTGAGCGGCTGCACTCCTCTCATAATGCAGATTACCATGACTCCAATCATGGTCAATCCGGCATGAGCCAGTAACCTTATTCAGCTCATCAAATAGAGGACATCCCGGTCATTTTCCTTCCGGGGGCTCCGAGGGCGCCAACTTAGGCGCTTCTTCAGAGGAGCATTGCTGAACTCCGGAAGGCCGATCCGAACAAGATCCGGCAGCGGGACGTCCTCCATGTAAAACCATTCAAGGCCGGTCTTGGACACCTTCTTTGGGGTTCGGATAGGTATCCGTCCCGCGATGCGCATAGCTCGGCTCCGCCCACTTGATATATTGACCCCTCATGAGAACGGGGTACTAGGCAGAATAATCTCTTCCATAGCCCGAAATGAGCCTCGACGCCCAAGAACAGTTCGCAAAGGGCCACGAAGCCCGTGATGTGCAAGATGGAGGCAGGAGTAAGGTGGTGCAACCGAGGCCGAGAACTCCAAGAGCCCCGGAGAAACGGATGGATTGAAGTCCAAGTCCTCTTACTAGATAAGAGATGAAGCATACCCGCCTCCTTTAGAGGGATCGGGACACTCTCCGCTTGCTTTCCGCCCTTGTAGGTGGCAAGTCCGCTCGAACCGGAACCATGAAGGCCGGGAAGAAATCCTTGGCTTGGAGTATAACTAGCTCGCTATGCGGGACTGAGCATCTCTCCCAATTTCTAGGCTGAGGGCCAGGAGCGCGAGAGGAGGAGCCGCGTCGACCATCCATGATGGAATGGGCTTTGGTGAGAGGCGCTCCGATGAAAGCTCGCGAAGGGGGGATGGTGTGACTCAGATCTAGGACCTCGCCCCTTTTATAGGCAGCTCATTTGCGCAGCTAGGGGGGTAATTGTAAAAATACCCTGGCTTTTCGCATTCATTCAAACACGTGGAAGATGGCCATTATTGGGCGTAGAAGCCAAGGAGCGCAACATTTATCAGAAGTCGGACACTATTCGACAAGTATATGGAATTTGGAGAAGAACCCGCCTCGCAATGCCGAAGACAATTAACGCGCGGACTCATTGTCATTGAAGCCTGGTTCGGGGGCTACCGAGCGAGTCCCGGATTAGGGGGTGTCCGGATAGCCGAACTAGCACCGTTGGCCAGACTCCTGGACTATGAAGATACAAGATTGAAGACTTCGTCCCGTGTCCGGATGGGACTTTCCTTGGCGTGGAAGGCAAGCTTGGCGATACGGATATGTAGATCTCCTACCATTGTAACCGACTCTGTGTAACCCTAACCTATCCGGTGTATATATAAACCGGAGGGTTTTAGTCCATAGGATGAACAACAATCATACCATAGGCTAGCTTCTAGGGTTTAGCCTCCTTGATCTCGTGGTAGATCTACTCTTGTACTACCCATATCATCAATATTAATCAAGCAGGAGTAGGGTATTACCTCCATCGAGAGGGCCCGAACCTGGGTAAAAACATCGTGTCCCTTGTCTCCTGTTACCATCCGCCTAGACGCACAGTTTGGGACCCCCTACCCGAGATCCGCCGGTTTTGACACCGACACTCCCCCTCTCTCGTGGAGATCTATTCGATGTAATCTTCTTTATGCGGTGTGTTTGTTGAGATCGATGAATTGTGGGTTTATGATGAAGTTTATCTATGAACAATATTTGAATCTTCTCTGAATTCTTTTATGTATGATTGGTTATCTTTGCAAGTCTCTTTGAATTATCAGTTTGGTTTGGCCTACTAGATTGGTTTTTCTTGCAATGGGAGAAGTGCTTAGCTTTGGGTTCAATCTTGTGGTGTCCTTTCCTAGTGACAGTAGGGGCAGCAAGGCACGTATTGTATTGTTGCCATCGAGGATAACAAGATGGGGTTTTTATCATATTGCATGAATTTATCCCTCTACATCATGTCATCTTGCTTAAGGTGTTACTCTGTTTTCTTGAACTTAATACTCTAGATGCATGCTGGATAGCGGTCGATGAGTGGAGTAATAGTAGTAGATGCAGGCAGGAGTCGGTCTACTTGTCTCGAACGTGATGCCTATATACATGATCATACCTAGATATTCTCATAACTATGCTCAATTCTGTCAATTGCTCAACAGTAATTTGTTCACCCACCGTAGAATACTTATGCTCTTGAGAGAAGCCACTAGTGAAATCTATGGCCCCCGAGTCTATTCTCATCATATCAATCTCCCATCACTTTATTATTGCTTTGCTTTTTTACTTTTCCTTTTATTTTACTTTGCATCTTTATACCAAAATACCAAAAATATTATCTATCATCTCTATCAGATCTCACTCTCGTAAGTGACCATGAAGGGATTGACAACCCCTAATCGCGTTGGTTGCGTGGAGCTATTTGTTTTGTGTAGGTACGAGGGTCTTGCGTGTAACCTCCTACTGGATTGATACCTTGGTTCTAAAAAACTGAGGGAAATACTTACTCTACTCTACTGCATCACCCTTTCCTCTTCAAGGAAATCCAACGCAGTGCTCAAGAGGTAGCACTTACCTTTTGAAATTACTAGATGATTCCCCGCGCGTTGCTACGGGAAATATTGCTTAAAATAGTTGTTTTACTTAGTGAACTAACTCTCCTGATAGGATCAACAAAATAATGAACAAATTATCCTGCTTTGGCAACAATACTTTAGAATAACACATCATTGTAATGGCACATAGTCGATCCTCCTAGTTATATCATTCAACTTTGGCAATAATACTTTAGAATAATAGTACATCATTGTAATTGTACAGTAAGGTCGATCCTCCTAGCTATATCATTCAAATTTTGGACGGTAGGAGAACAATCAGATTATATATAATATTACCCAGGGAACCAACTGATTTATGACAAAGTAATTTCATGAGACATCCATATTCAGCAATACACGACAGTAAGATCTTTGTGAATGCGATCCTTCAGAGGGAATGGAAGAACATAAGTTGCATCAAGTGGATGATAGCATTGCCTTCCTCAATGGTTAAATAACTTGGCAGATAAAATCTAGGAGTTTGCAGAAACGCAATTATACAATGTATCAGGTAACATTAGATTAAATGTAGAACTTTTGCATACCTAAATTGGTTCTTTTTGGGATCTATGGTGTACCTAGATAGAAATTACAATGATGTCTTTGTGAAATTTTACTAAAACTATGAAACCAGCGAACTCTTCAGTGTAATGAAGAAAATAATATGCCATGGTAGAAGAGAAGTAACATTTTTAGCACATCAAAAGAGGATGCATGGCACTGGAAAACACCATTTTTATTCTCCCGAATTCAAAATTTACATCACCATAAAAATTACTACAAAAGTTGAGGGTGGAGCGAGGAACCGTGACATTGGCATAGTAATGAATCAGTTACTGCACTTGTAATTGCAACATGATGATGATCAATACATGTTTGGATCTTTTGCAGACATTAGGCGGATCAAATGTGGCTTGAATTTCCCCTCATTGATGCCTAAAAAAGGGTGCAGAAAAATGATTGTATGGTAGTCAAGTCCATACACATGGATATGTAGGAAGGGGAAACTGAAAAGAAATATGATATATTGTATTCAAATTTAGGATGCCAATTGTGCTGGCATGGTCCAGACTCTCTGATACATGAACACTTGCAATGATACCATAAAGCTTCAAAGAAAATTCAAGGGCATACGCAACATAGATTCTTGTTGATCAAAGGCTCTAATGAAATAAGTTGACATCTCAAAAAATAAAAGGTAAATATGTATACTAACTAACCATGATCTCCTTTTTAGCATCTTCTTCATGAAAAGCTGCACATCATACTGAATCAAACTATGACGGCTTGATGTGTAAGCATATAAATTGGCCGTCGTGTTTTTGCCATAACAATAGAAAAAAAATCCACAATGCAGCATTAAATTTTTTATGAGGTTGAGTCAGATAATCTAAGAAAATGGGATATGTACCATATTTTTGTATGATTAGGGCACTCAAACGTAAGCCCTTTCACTGAAAGTGAGATGTGAGTTTTGCACCTATTGATGCGTACAATTTACCTGTAACTAATATGCCATGGTAGAAGAGAAGTAATCTGAACCACCAACATATGAAAACAAATTCAGACTACATGTTCAGATTATGGCACCTATATACTGTATCAATGCCAGCTTACCATCCATATTCCCTTTCCCAAGTATGAAGTATGAAATGGAAATAACTTTCGTTCTTTGCTCCAGGGCTTGACAAACAGGTCTTTGTTCTCTGGCAAGAGAAAATAAAAATTTAGAATGACTTAGGTTGGAACTCACAAGAAGCAATGTGGTGTATGTAGCTGCTGTGGAGAGAAGAAATCATGCAAGCAAGCAAGGGGATATAGGATGAGATAAACAAATAAAATAAAAAACTGAGTCTCGAGGATACAGGTGGGCTTCTCACCGTTCGGAATCTAATGTCCGTGAACAACAGCATGAGTTACGATTTCTGCAGATCTGCAAGAATGAACCTAGAATTTAACCATATATCATGACATATTCCCAGCAAACAATCAGGCAAGCAAAAAAAAATCCCCTTGCATAACCAAATATATTACTACTCCCAGGCAATAGCCAAACATTAGGCAAGGAAAAATGATTCCGTTGCATAACCAACCAGAACTACCACATGGAAGCGGCAAGAAGAATCACTTATAAACTGGAAGCAATAGCCTGGAAATTGCCGCAGCACGCTTGTCTCTCTCTCCGCACCAACACAACCGTCACCACACCCTGGAGAAGCCGTATTTTGACCTGGAGATGAACGCATCATGCTCCCCTCTCATCTCCTCTCGACACAATCACCGCCATGCCCCGTTGCCTTCTCAGTCTCTCACAGCCTCTAGATTCCCAATTCTTCTCGTGTCTTCCTCTTGAATCGCGAGCAGTGTAGCAAGCGCAAGGAGCCGAGCGGTGACGGGGGAAGGGATAAGAAGCGGAGGCCGATCTGGACTGGACTCGCGAGCGTGGGAGGAGGCATCTCACACTGGTGGCAGGCGAACCAAGAAGATGAAGCGGGGAGGCTTGACTGGTTGGGAATTAAAGTAGGAAAGTGGAAGGGGAACGGGTCGGGAAGTCACTGATGGTCTGGCAGCTAAGTGGATGGTTTTGGGAGGTTAGGAGCCGAGGAAGACGGAGGAAACGCAAGGTATAGCGCGTGGGTTGAACCGATGAGCCCGGACGTGATCCAGGGGAAGGCTATGGGTTCGTCTGATTCTGGGATAGAGAGATCTGTAGTCAGCCTGTCGTGCCCGATTACTTGTAACTGAAAAAACGTGACTGGTCTAGGCTATGGTGGGTGCCTATCTAAGCTGCTAAGAAAAAAGCTGATGTGAACGGGCTGCTGATGTGGACAGGCTGCATGTCAAGAGAAATAGGTTAGTGGGGATGAACTATTTAGGTATTATAGATGTGTGATGCTAGTGATTATGTTGTTGGTGTTGTCCTAGGACAAATAATTGATAGGAAATTAAATGTTATACACTATGCTAGCAAAACTCTAGATAGTGCTTAACGAAATTATGCTATTCTTGAAAAACAATTTCTAGCAGTTGTGTTTGCTTTTGATAAGTTCAGGTCTTAGATTGTTGATTCTAAAGTAGTTGTTCACACCGATCATGCTGCTATTAAATACCTTATGGAAAATAAAGATGCTAAACCTAGACTCATTAGGTGGGTTCTTTTGCTTCAAGAAATTGATTTGCATATTACTACTGATAGGAAGGGAGCTAAGAACCATGTAGCTGATAATTTATCTAGGTTGGAAAATATTCTTGATGACCCACTACCTTTTATGATAGCTTTCCCGGTGAACAATTAGCTGACATAAATGCTTCTTGTAACACTCCTTGGTATGCAGACTATGCTAATTATATTGTTGCTAAATTTATACCACCTAGTTTTACATACCAAGAAAAGAAAAAAATTCTTCTTTGATTTAAGACATTACTTCAGGGATGACCCACACCTTTATAAAGGAGTAGATGGTATTATTAGATGTTGTATACCTAAGCATGAACATGAACAAATCCTACGGAGGTGTGCTACCTCTTGAGCATGCGTTGGTTTTCCCTTGAAGAGGAAAGGGTGATGCAGCAAAGTAGCGTAAGTATTTCCCTTAGCTTTTGAGAACCAAGGTATCAAGCCAGTAGGAGGCCACACGCAAGTCCCTCATACCTACACAAACAAATAAGAACCTTGCAACCAACGCGGTACAGGGGTTGTCAATCCATTCACGACCACTTGCAAAAGTGAGATCTGATAGAGATGATAAGATAATATTTTTTGTATTTTTATGATAAAGATTGAAAGTAAAGATTGCAAAGTAAAAATAGATCGGAAACTTATATGATGGAAAATAGACCCGGGGGCCATAGGTTTCACTAGTGGCTTCTCTCAAGATAGCATAAGTATTACGGTGGGTGAACAAATTACTGTCGAGCAATTGATAGAAAAGTGCATAATTATGAGAATATCTAGGCATGATCATGTATATAGACATCACGTCCGTGACAAGTAGACCGACTCCTGCCTGCATCTACTACTATTACTCCACATATCGACCGCTATCCAACATGCATCTAGAGTATTAAGTTCATAAGAACAGAGTAATGCTTTAAGTAAGATGACATGATGTAGAGGGATAAACTCAAGCAATATGATATAAATCCCATCTTTTTATCCTCGATGGCAACAATACAATACATGTCATTTCCCCTGCTGTCACTGGGATCGAGCACCGCATGATTGAACCCAAAGCTAAGCACTTCTCCCATTGCAAGAAATATCAATCTAGTAGGCCAAACCAAACTGATAATTCGGAGAGACTTGCAAAGATAACCAATCATACATAAAAGAATTCAGAGAAGATTCAAATATTGTTCATAGATAATCTTGATCATAAACCCACAATTCATTGGATCTCGACAAACACACCGCAAAAAGAGTTACATCGAATAGATCTCCAAGAAGATCAAGGAGAACTTTGTATTGAGATCCAAAGAGAGAGAAGAAGCCATCTAGCTAATAACTATGGACCCGAAGGTCTGTGGTAAACTACTCACACATCAACTGAGAGGCTATGGTGTTGATGTAGAAGCCCTCCGTGATCCCCTCCGGCGGAGCGCCGGAAAAGGCCCCAAGATGGGATATCACGGGTATAGAAGGTTGCGGCGGTGGAATTAGGTTTTCGTGGTGCTCCTCGATGGTTTCGGGGTACGTAGGTATATATTGGAGGAAGAAGTAGGTCGGTGGAGCCACGAGGGGCCTGTCGTGGTTCTAAGCCTGGCAGTAGAATGGGGGGGTAGGTATGGAGAGGCAAGATCCTAGTTATGGAGTAGTTGTATACGCAAGATGTTTACGAGTTCAGGCCCTTCTCGGAGGAAGTAACAGCCCTACGTCTCGGAGCCCGGAGGCGGTCGACTGTATTATGTGCGTATGAATTACAGGGGTGCGAACCCTTCACACTGAGGAGGGGGGTGGCTTATATAGAGTTCGCCAGACCCCTCCAGCCCTCGGTTATGTAGGGATTAAGGTACATTAAGATAGGGAGTTACTGGTAACGTCCCACATAAAGTGCTATGATGACCATAAAGCTACTTAATGACCGACCGCTTATGCAGATCGATAGATCTTCCGCGGTCGAGTGGTTGGCTGATGGTCGAGTGTCTTGAGTCCGTCGAGTGGTATCCTTCCGTGTCGATCGAAGGTGTTTTATTCAAGAGATGTCCTTGGGGAGGGTATCTTGGACAGGTCCATGACCCTACCCTAGGTACATGGCTTCATCAGTAGCCCCCGAATGGATCGAGGTTTGAGTGGGGAAGGAGTTGAGAACTCTTCCGACCCACTTTTCGTGCGATGAGCACGTCCTGCTCTGGATCAATGAGCTTAGGTGACGACTTCAACTTCTTTTTCAGTCGCCTTGATCCATTCTTTGTATCCGTCGAGTGTGTTTTTCATGCTTGGAGAACTCCGAATGACAGGACAGAGGAAATCTTTTGTCTGGTGATTTGCTCTGTGGCACGCGGATTTAGCGGGATTCGAATTTCGGGAAGTGAGCGGGGCGAAAGGAGGCCGCAGTAATCGGACGGGATAAGGTAGGGACGCCCCGATCTCCGTGCCACCTTTCTCGCCACGTATCGCGCGGGCGACTGTTGCGGGATTTGACAGGATCGCCCGGGCCTACCAGTCAGTCATTGGGAAGCAACCTCATATAAGGCCCCGGACGGGGGTTTTTGAACAATGCGTTCCCCTTTCCTCCTCCCTTCCCCAGATTCATCCGCCGCGTGCGATTCCACCTCGGCGTTGCTGCTCTGTGCGTGTTTCGTCAGCGACAATGGTGAAGGACAAGATGGCGGCTTTGGAGCGGGCGAAGAAGGTGACGGCGAAGGCGAAGGGAAGAGCGACCAGTCGGGGCGGATCCTCGTCGAGGGCCGGCTTGCTGCAGGGCTGGATCCAGGGTGACTGGATCCGCTCGACGATCAGCCAGAAGGATCTCGACGACATGGCCAATGAGGGACGGATCCACCATGGATCAGCGTGGCTCCCGGTGAAGGAGTGGGAGCCACAACCTATGGAGGGTGAGTGTGTTCTCTTGGCCACCCATGTCGACCGCGGGTTTTCTCTGCCGCCTCACCCTTTCTTTCGGGGATTTCCGAACTTCTTCGGGGCACAACTTCACAACTTCACTCCCAACTCCATCGTATATCTCGCTGCTTTCGTGACTTTGTGCGAGAATTTCTTGGGTTGCCGGCCTCATTGGGGTCTTTTCAAGCACATTTTCACTTGTCGCTCCCAGACGGTGAAAAAGGACAATCCGAGTGACGAGAGAACTCAAGTGATTCAGATGTGTGGGGGTCTTGGGGTTCAAATGAGAGGAAAAAGTTCCTTTCCGGCCATGATCTTACCCGAGTCAGTTTGTGGATGGCAGTCGACTTGGTTCTACTGCAAGGACCAGCCAACGCCAGGGCAGTCGACTGGACTCCCACATTTTTCCATGGACCGAGTGAGCAAGCCATCTTCTTTGAAGGTAATCCCGGAAGAGAGGGCGCAGGTGAAGGTGTTGGTCGAACGAGTTGTCTAGCTCATCCGAGACGGGGTGACTGGCATGGATCTCTTGGAGGTCTTCCTTCGACGACGCATCCAGCCGCTTCAAGCTCGAGACCATCCGATGTGGTTGTACTCCGGCACTGAGGACACCACTCGGATCCACCTGGAGGAGATCGAGGATGCCATGCTGGAAAGGTGTCTTGCGGGCATCACATGAAACAAGGACAACCCTCGAGGAGCCAGGAGGATCCCTCCACTCGACCAGTCATACGAAGTAGACAAGGTCCATTCCTGCATTTTTGACTGTGATCCCGCTTTCTCCATTTTGTTTGCTTAAAATCGGTCGATTGACTTTTGTTTTGTTTGGCATCTTCCAGGCCACCACTGAGATGTACTCAACACCCAACGGGGCGCAAGAACCAGTTGAGAAGGAGGAAGGGAGCGGAGGTGAAAGCCAGGAGGAATGGCAATCTGACGGTGTGGAGGACGAAGACGACGACATCTCCGGCAAAGAGTAGGAGGAAGAAGAGGAGGAAGAAGTCGACCCTCCTCGCATGGAAACGCGGTCGAGCATGGCAAGGCTATCGCGCCTGTCATCGACGAAACACCCTCGGATGACCTCTCCGGCGCCGACTGAAAAAGCGCCGAAGCAACCCCGAGCGATGCCATCAAAGCCGACGAAGGCTTTGCCCAAGATGAAGATGGCCATTCCCACCATTTCCGGGTACAGTAGAACTTGTGTTTTCTTGTTCAGTATGGACATACTTTTGGTCGACTTGTTGATTGATCAGCTGATTTCTGAAATCTGCAGCGCTGCCACCTCCGAGACCTCAGCCAGGAACGAAGACCAGGAGATGGAAGATGCTTCTACCTCTAACCTTGGTATGATCGTTGTAGTTTCGCTTTTGGTCGATTGGATTTTCGTTTTTAACTTCGAATCTTTCCTGCAGTCCCTCCTCATGTCACTGATCTCCCTGATGATGACGATGAGGCGCCACTGAGGCGGAGGAGGAATAAAAAGGCGCCTGCTGGCAAGACTGCTCAAGTTGTATCAGTGCCTGAGACGCTGGTTCATGAGGGTGGCAACATCACTCGGACTTCTGTGTCTTTTGCTGTGCCGCTGACGAGCATCCGGCCTTCATTGTCGACTGCTGATCTGCCCTCCCTTTTCGCCACACACCACGTCCCAGAGGACCAAGTGGGTGCTGCTAAGGAAGCTATACGCCAGGCGGGGATCATGATGGAGCAAGTGAAGGTGGTCCGGGAGGCCAGCCAGGCGGCCTATGATGCCAGCTCAGCTCTTCAGAGCAATGTCCAGGTTAGTTGATCACCACTTATTCTGTTAGGATATGCTACCTAAAAACTCTTCTTTCTGAAGATCTTCGTATCTGTACACCCACTGGGTGTGTCGATTGAATTTTTGGATTGGTGGAGGCACGCTGAGTGCACCCACTGGGTGTAGTCCCCGAGACTATGGTGGACTGCTGGCAGTCGACCTTAGTCTTTATACTTCGAATTTCTTTGGTAACTTCTTCACTCGGTCTGGTCGGACCATGTCGAATGGAATCTTGAAACCGATGGGGGCACGCTGAGTGCACCCATTGGGTGTAGTCCCCGAGACTATGGTGGACTGCTGGCAGTCGACCGTAGTCTGAAGAACTCTCTTTTTTTCCCTCGGTCGACTGATCGAACCGAGTCGGTAGAATCAGTGGGGGCACGCTAAGTGCACCCACTGGGTGTAGTCCCCGAGACTACTGCCGAATATTTTGATTCAACTGTAGTCATAGAAACGCAACGATTTTTCTTTAGTCACTCGGAAGTAACCTATCTTTGATGTCTGTCGATTGATTCTTCGCAGAAATCCTGCGAGCTTGTGGCTCGCTATACTGAACTGGAAAGCAAACAGATCCAGCTCAACCTTGACTTGAAGCTTGCTCAGGAGAACTTGCAGAAGGCGAGAGACGAAGCAAAAGGTATGGCTGGTGAGAACTTGACGACTGTCTTTGTCTTTCTGCCCCTTCCTAATTCTGACCTCACTGTCATTTTGCAGACAAAATGGAGGAGGCTCTGAGGAAGAAGGATCATGACCTTGCCGAGGCGCAGAAAGTGGCTTTGGACAAAACAAAGCTCGCAGAAGAAAAACTGACTTCAGTCGGCAAACTTGAAGAAGAGAACGCCAATCTGAAAGCTGCTCTCGACACGGCCAACAAGGAGGTTAGCCGACTGAAGAATGACAAGATAGCTCTGAGTGACAAGGCTGGCAAACTGGCGGGGAAGAGGAACGATCTGGAGGCTTATCTCGGAGGGCTCGCCAAGAAGTTATTCCTCATGCTTGAAGGTAATTCCTTTCACCCGACTGACTTGTTATCACCGACTCATCATAGAACCATTAACTTGAACACGAGTTGCGTTTACAGAATTCTGTCAAAACTTTGAGGAGGAGACTAGTCGAGTGGAGACCAGCCTGGACCCCATTAACTCTCCCGTGAAGGATGAAGCCGCTATGAATGTGCTCCGACTGGAGTCTCGTGTCGCTGCTGTGGTGGACTACCTCGCTCGACTGAAGGTTGCGGTGTCGCGGATCGACTCGACACTCTGGCCAGGCGAGACACTTTAAAATGATCTCGAGTCTTTAATGACTCGACTGAATGACGTCCCAAGTTGAGTGCAAGAATGGAAAAAGTCTTCTGCCAGATGTGGTGCCGATGTTGCTCTGTCCTTGGTCCGCGTTCACTTCAAGGAGGCGTGAGAGGAAAATCTAGCGTCCATCAAAGTTGCCAATAGAAAGAAGTATGACTTCCGATCTTTCATGGAGACTTTCATTGGTGCTGCCACCCGGATCGCTGACGGGATCGACCTGGACCAGTTTGTCGCGCCTTCCAGTCCTCCACCTAAGGAGTAAAAAACTTCTATGATTTGTCTTAAATTTTCCTCGGAATGCCGAGTGGTCTTGTAACCGATAAACTTTAACAGGCTTGATGCCTGGGTACTTCTGCATCCGTAGGATGTTATCCGAACTTGGCTTATCGTCGAATATGCTTTCATTTGCTTTCGAGCGAACTTTGTTCTTCACTCGGAATATACTTCCGTGCTTGAGATGCTGCTCTGAGGTGAAAAATCCAGTCGACCTACACTTCATTGTTCTTTGCAGGTAGGGATGGAGCACAGATTGTACTTGTGGCGCAGCTCCGAAGGAGAAGGTAACAGTCGGCCTGCACCTCGTCGTCCTTGCGGATTGGAATGGATTTCGTACTTAAGCGAGTACTGGACTGCAGCTAAGCCTCTGAGTGGGAGGGTTGCTCTCCTCGGTAGGATTTTCAGATACTTAGGCGAGTACAGGACTGCAGCTAAGCCTCCGAGTGGGAGGGTTGCTCTCCACTCGGTAGGATTTTCAGATACTTAGGCGATTACTGGACTGCAGCTAAGCCCCCGAGTGGGAGGTTTGCTCTCCACTCGGTAGGATTTTCAGATACTTAGGCGAGTATTGCACTGCAGCTAAGCCCCCGAGTGAGAGGTTCGCTCTTCACTCGGTAGGATTTTCAGATACTTAGGCCAGTACTGGACTGCAGCTAAGCCCCCGAGTGAGAGGTTCGCTCTTCACTCGGTAGGATTTTTCAAACTTAGGCGAGTACTGGAATGCCGCTAAGCCCCCGAGTGGGAGGTTTGCTCTCCACTCGGTAGGATTTTTCAAACTTAGGCGAGTACTGGACCGCAGCTAAGCCTCCGAGCGGGAGGATTTTTTTGTGTCGTAGCTCTGAAGGGGAAGGCAACAGTCGACCTGTACCTCGTCGTCCTTGCAAAGCGCACATTGTATTAAATACTTAGGCGAGTACTTGGATTGCAGCTAAGCCTCCGAGTGGGAGGCTGGCTCACCACTCGGTAGGATTTTAGATACTTAGGCGAGTACTTGTACTGCAGCTAAGCCCCCGAGTGGGAGGCTGGCTCTCCACTCGGTAGATGGACTGCAGCTAAGCCCCCGAGTGGGAGGCTGGCTCTCCACTCGGTAGGATTTTAAACACTTAGGCGAGTACTTGGACTGCAGCTAAGCCCCCGAGTGGGAGGCTGGCTCACCACTCGGTAGGATTTTCAGATACTTAGGCGAGTACTTGTACTGCAGTTAAGCCCCCGAGTGGGAGGCTGGCTCACCACGCGGTAGGATTTTTAAGTACTTAGGCGAAACGGATTCGCAGCTAAGCCCCCGAGTGGGAGACTGACTCTCCACTCGGCAGGGATTTTTTACAAACTTAGGCGAAACGGGTTCGCAGCTAAGCCACCCACTGGGGGGAAATTTCTCATGTAAACAAAAAGTAATAACAATCACTGGGAAAATTATAACATTCTTGTCTTCGATAAACAAACTACAGAGGTACTTTTATTACATCTCACCCGAGTGAGTACTTAAGTATAAAAGGGGCGGAGCAGCTCCGCATTCCAAGCTCGAGGCTCATCAATCTGGCGATCGACGTTGTAAAGATGGTATGCTCCATTGTGGAGAACTCTGGTGACGATGAAGGGACCTTCCCAAGTGGGAGCGAGCTTGTGTGGTTTCTGTTGATCCACTCGGAGGACCAAGTCTCCTTCTTGAAAGGTTCGGCTCTTCACATTTCTAGCATGGACTCGACGCAAGTCCTGCTGATAGATGGTCGAGCGGATCAGGGCCATCTCTCTCTCCTCTTCTAGGAGGTCGACTGCATTTTGCCGGGCTTGCTCCGCTTCATCTTCAGAGTAGAGTTCGACTCGGGGTGCATTGTGAAGCAGGTCACTCGGCAGAACTGCTTCGGCTCCATAGACCAGAAAGAATGGAGTTCTCCCAGTTGACCGATTAGGAGTGGTCCTCAATCCCCAAAGAACTGACGGGAGTTCGTCGACCCACGCTCCTGCTGCATGCTTGAGATCACGCATCAACCGGGGTTTCAGTCCTTTGAGAATTAGACCGTTTTCTCATTCAGCTTGTCCATTCGACAGGGGATGAGCAACTGAAGCATAGTCGACTCGCGTGCCTTGAGAGGCGCAAAAGGCTTTGAACTTGTCAGAATCTAAGTTTGACCCATTGTCAGTGATGATGCTATGCGGAACTCCATATCTGAATATCAACTCTCGATGAAACCGATAGCGATTAGGCACGACGAGGTTCTTGATAGGTTTAGCTTCGATCCACCGTAAACTTGTCGACTGCCACTAGCAAGTGAGTGAAGCCGCTTCTGCCAGTTCTCACTGGTCCAATCATATCCAACCCCCAAACAACGAAGGTCCAGACGAGTGGAATGGTCTTCAAGGCTGAGGCGGGTTTGTGTGACATATTGGAATAGAACTGTCACCCTTCACACTTGTCGAGTATTTCCTTTGCCATTTCATTTGCTTTTGGCCAGTAAAATCCCGCTCGGTATGCTTTAGCCACAATGGTCCGAGAGGACGCATGATGACCACAGGTCCCCGAGTGGATATCATCAAGAATTATCTGACCTTCTTCTGGTGTTATGCATTTCTGGCTGACTCCATTCGCGCTTTCTCTGTACAACTGTCCCTTGACCACAATAAAGGCCTTGGATCGGCGGACGATCTGTCAAGCCTCTTCTTCGTTCTCCGGGATCTCTTTTCTTAGGATATACGCGATGTACGACACTGTCCAGTCGGGAGTGATGACCACGACTTCCATGATCAGGTCGACCACAGCTGGGACCTCAACTTCAGTCAGATCAGTGGCACTTTTTGGCTGTGGGGCTTCTTCGGTGAAAGGATCCTCTTGAATTGACGGTGTGTGGATGTGCTCCAAAAACACATCACTAGGAATGGCTTCCCTCTTGGACCCTATTTTCGCCAAATCATCAGCAGCTTGATTTTTCAGTCGGGGTACATGATGAAGCTCCAACCCCTCAAACTTCTTCTCTAGCTTCCTCACTGCATTGCAATAACCAGTCATGGTTGGACTTCTGACATCCCACTCCTTCATCACCTGATTAACCACTAGATCTGAGTCGCCATAGACCATGAGGCGACGAACGCCGAGAGAAATGGCCATATGCAACCCATACAACAGTGCTTCGTATTCTGCTTCATTGTTGGTAGAATCAAAGTGAATCTGGAGCACATATCTGAGCTTATCTCCTGGGGAAACCAACACTATCCCAAAGACCGAACCATTCAGCATCTTGGAACCATCAAAGAACATGGTCCGGTGTTCCGAGTGAACTTGAGTCGGCAATTGCTATTCAATCCACTCGGCGATGAAATCTGCTACTGCTTGGGACTTGATGGCTTTCTTTGCCTCAAACTTGATATCAAGGGGAAGGAGTTCAATCGCCCATTTCGCCACTCGACCAGTTGCATCTCTCACAGTGCAGAATCTCGACAATGGGCGTCACGATTTAATCGTAATGGAATGGTCGAGAAGTAATGAGCAACCTTCTTCGTGGTCATATAAATCCCATAAACAAGCTTCTGATAATGAGGGTATCTTTTCTTTGATGGGGTCAATAATTCAGAAAGATAATATACTGGGTGCTGAACTTTGAAGGCTTTTCCTTCTTCCGCCGACCGTAGTATCAGATCGACGACTTGTCCTGTGGCTGCAATGTAAAGCAGCAAAGGCTCTTTGCTGATTGGAGCAGCAAGCACCGGCTGGGTGGAGAGCAGAGCTTTTAGTTCTGCAAACGCTGCATCAGCTTCGGGAGTCCACTCGAACTTGTCTAACTTCTTCATCAGTCGGTAAAGAGGCAATGCCTTTTCACCGAGACGAGAGATGAATCGACTTAAAGCGGCCAAGCATCCAGTAAGCTTCTGGACATTGTGCACATGCACAGGGCGTTTCATTCGGAGTATAGTGCCAACTTTTTCTGGGTTGGTGTCGATTCCTCATTCAGAAACGAGAAAACCGAGTAACTTTCCGCCAGGAACTCCGAACGTGCACTTTGATGGATTAAGCTTGATATCATACCTCCTGAGATTGGCAAATGTTTCAGCAAGGTCAATAAACAGGTCGGAACCTTTCCGTGACTTGACCACAATATCATCCATGTATGCTTCCACATTCTGACTGATTTGAGTGAGCAAACACTTCTGAATCATCCTCATGAACGTGGCTCCGCATTCTTGAGGCCGAATGGCATGGTGACATAATGAAGCACCGAATGGAGTGATGAAAGTTGTTTTGATCTCATCGGGTCCATACTGCACGGATCTGATGGTAACCGAATAGGCGTCTAAGAAAGACAACCGCCACATCCCGCAATGAGTCGACTATTTGGTCGATGCGGGAGAGGAAAATGATATTTCGGGCAGGCCCGATTGATATGTTTGAAGTCGATGCACATGCAAGTGACTTGTCCTTCTTAGGGACCATGACAACATTGGCGAGCCACTCGGAGTGGTAAATCTCTCGGATAAACTCTGTTGCTAAGAGCCGAGCCACCTCCTCGCCAATGGCCTTTCTCTTCTGGACGGCGGACCGTCGAAAATGTTCTTTGACAGGTTTGACTTTTGAGTCGACTCATAGACGATGCTCAGGCAGTCCCCTGGGAACACCCGGCATGTCAGCAGGCTTCCATACGAAGATGTCCCAGTTCTCACGGAGGAACTCGATGAGCGCTTCTTCCTATTTGGAGTCGAGTGTTGTTGAGATGTGAGTTGGAGCAGCATTGGGATCGGTCGAGTGAATGTGAATCGGTTTCGTCTCACCGGACGACTGAAATGCTGACTCCGTGGCGGGCTTCTTGGCTTGCAACAAATCACTCGGGTCTGCAATTTTCTGGTACTCTTGCAGTTCTACCACTGCCATCTGAGCATCAGCGATCTTAGTGCCTTTCTAAAAACACTCTTCTGCTTTCTTCCGATTGCCAGTGACAGTGATCACACCTTTGGGGCATGGCATCTTCAGTTTGAGGTATACATAACATGGTCGAGCCATGAAACCTGCATACGCCGGCCTTCCCAGAATAGCGTGATAAGCGCTCTGGAAATCCACGACCTCAAAGGTCAACTTTTCCTTACAAAAATTCTTGTAGTCACCAAAAACCACATCGAGAGCAATTTGGCCGAGTGACTCAGCCTTCTTTCCAGGAATGACTCCATGGAAGCTCATGTTGCTGGTGCTAAGTCTAGACATCGGAATGCCCATCCCTTTCAATGTCTCTGCATACAGTATGTTCAGGCCACTGCCACCGTCCATCAAAACTTTAGTTAGTCGAGTGCATTCGACGACTAGGTCGACCACCAACGCTTGCCTCCTAGGGGTGGCTATGTGTGTCGGGTGATCAGACTGGTTGAATGTGATGGCGGTCTGTGACCATTTCAGATAACTGGGCGTCGCCGAAGCGACCATATTCACTTCTCGGTTGATAACTTTCAATCGACTTTTGCTTTCAACGTCAGCAAAAATCATCAGGGTGGAATTGACCTGGGGGTATCCACCGTCACTATCTTCCTTGTCCTCAACTTTGTCCAACTCCTTCTCCTTATCCTTGGCCTGCTTCCCCTGGAACTGCTGAATCAAGAGCTGACACTATCGAGTGGTATGTTTAGGGTAAATGAGTTTACCCTCTTTATCTTTCTTCGTGTGAATGTGACATGGCAAGTCCAATACATCATTTCCATCCTGGTCTTTCACCTTCTTGGGGTTCCAAGGTCCCATGGATTTCCCCTTGAACTTTCCTGGAGTCACGATCAAGGCTTCTCTAGGAGCAACTGGCTCGGCTTTCCGCTTCTGCTTCCGACTGGAGTTCCCTCCCCCGGTTTCATTAGCGGCCGACTTGTACTTGCCACTCCGGAGCCGATCCTCTTCTTCACCATTGGCGTACTTGGTGGCAATCTCCATCATTCGACTCAGTGGTCATGTCTCCGTCCGACCAATTTCAAACTTAACTTCGTTTTAACGCCTTCCTTGAAGGCACAGATCGCCTCGATGATCGATACATTCTCTACCGTGTGATGCAATGTGATCCATCTCTGGATGTAATCCTCGTAGTTTCATTCGACTTCGCACACACGATCGCAACTCTGTTAACCCCGCTGGACACTTGCAAGTTCCTTCAAATGTCTCGACAAACACTCGGGCAAGATCTTCCCAAGTGTAAATGCTGCTGGTGCTAATCGATTCAACCATGCTCGCTGAGCCTCCAACATAAGAGGCAGGTGTTTCATGGCCACTTCATCGCTGCCGCCGCTAATCTGAACAGCCACTCGGTAGTCCTCAAGCCAAGTATCCGCTAGGACTCACCAAAGGAACTTATCGACTCCACCACCAAACTGAAGTTGGGAGGAATCACCGCGGCCCTGATGGCTCTGCTAAAAGACTCTGGTCCTGAGACGTGTACTCTGCTGCTGGTGGGCACATCTATGTCATGGCCTTCTCGGTGAGTTCTGTTCCTGTCGACCAGACCTTGAACGATAATGGATCTCGCATCAAAGCCTGGTTCCCTAGGGTCGACTAGAATCCTTCGCCCAACACTATGATGGCGTCTGTCATCTTGCTGTCGAGGCGCGTATGACCCACCCCTTAGGGGAGGAGTGGGCACTCGACGCCGATCAACACGATCGAATCGATCCTCATACTGATCACACCGGCCTCCATGTCCCTCACGCCTCGGGGGCGATCTTGGGCTATGAGCCGACTGGACTGTATTCGCAGCGACGGATCTGCTGTGAATCCTATTCCGCGACTGCGATACAGCTGAATTTTGATCTCCCGCTGCCCGTAGTAAATCTCTGATCTGTAGCAAGCCTCTGCCAGCCTCTGACTGGGAAGGCTGAATGGACTCTGCTATACGGGCTGCAGCTGCTAGATTCTGAATTGGAGTTCGGTATACCTGAGTCGGTTGTGGAAAGAGTTGACGTCGACTGGACGACGGGACCCGTTGTTGCGCTCGTTCGTCGAGCACTCGCTGGAGATTTTCCATTCGAGTGCGCTCGGCCAAGTTGGCCAAACGCGCGTCTTCTAAGGCACGGGCCTCGGGGGTTTCTCCTATGATAGGAGTGTGAAGCGCATCCATGTTCCGGCGGCGAAGCTCCTCCTCTCGCAGCGAAGTGAGGGGCTCGGGCTGATACTCTTCAACCTGCGCCGCTCGCTCGCCAATGCCCCGCCGGGCGCTGGGGAAACCAGGAGGACTACGTGGTCCGTCGACCATCAGAACCTCCGCCGCTGGATCACTGCTGTCGCACTCAGATGCAGTCTCTATGGAGCCAGTCGACGGATCGAACAGTCAGAGAGATTCGCGGGCTCGATTGCCGCGACTTGGGAGTGGCCGATCAAGGGCCACCGCGTGCCTCACCCACCGCTGAAGCCTCGACCGACCAGAGCGCTTGCACTGGCGAGAGGCTGGAAGGGAGGACGACACAGGAGCCGACCGATACTGGGTCGACGGCTGTCGCAGGAGGACGCCGCGGACGCACGCGCGAACTGCATTGCCCCGCGGATGGGGAGTGCGTCGACGTCGAGTGGAGCCTCCTGCAGCCAAGCGGAGTCGTCGGCGATGAACGTGAGCGCGCCGGATCTCGCGGCCCTCAACCAAAACTCCACCTGAAACCATGATGAAGGGGATCGGAAAAAATGCAACTTCTCCAACAAGTCGCTAAGACACCATCCCCATGGTGGGCGCCAACTGTCGTGGTTCTAAGCCTGACAGTAGAATGGGGGGTAGGTATGGAGAGGCAAGATCGTAGCTATGGAGTAGTTGTATACGCAAGATGTTTACGAGTTCAGGCCCTTCTCCGAGGAAGTTACAGCCCTACGTCTCGAAGCCCGGAGGCGGTCGACTGTATTATGTGCGTATGAATTACAGGGGTGCGAACCCTTCACACTGAGGAGGGGGGGGTGGCTTATATAGAGTTCGCCAGACCCCTCCAGCCCTCAGTTAGGGATTAAGGTACATTAAGATAGGGAGTTACTGGTAACGTCCTACATAAAGTGCTATGATGACCATAAAGCTACTTAATGACCGACCGCTTATGCGTCTGCAGATCGATCGAGATCTTCCGCGGTCGAGTGGTTGGCTGATGGTCGAGTGTCTTCGTGTCCGTCGACTAGAATCCTTCCAGGTAAACTGAAAGGTGTTTTCTTCAAGAGATGTCCTTGGGGAGGGTATCTTGGACAGGTCCATGACCCTACCCTTGGTACATGGCTTCATTAGGGCCCACGAGGGTGGAGGGCGCGCCCAGGCGGTAGGCACACCCCCTGCCTCGTAGCTTCCTCGTTCGTTTCTTGACGTCCACTCCAAGTCCTCTATATCATGTTTGTTCCAAAAATCACGCTCCCGAAGGTTTCATTCCGTTTGGACTCCGTTTGATATTCCTTTTCTGTAAACATCAAATAGGCAAAAAACAGCAATTTGCACTGGGCCTTGGGTTAATAGGTTAGTCCCAAAAATAATATAAAAGTGTATAATAAGGCCCTTTAAACATCCAAAACAGAATATGTAATTGCATGGAACAATAAAAAATTATAGATAAGTTGGATACGTATCAAGCATCCCCAAGCTTAATTCCTGCTCGTCCTCGAGTATGTAAATGATAAAAACAAATTTTTTGATGTGGAATGCTACTTAGCATATTTCTCAATGTAATTTTATTTATTGTGGCATGAATGTTCAGATCTGAAAGATTCAAGATAAACGTTTAATATTGACATAAAAATAATAATACTTCAAGCATACTAACAAAGCAATCATGTCTTCTCAAAATAACATGGCCAAAGAAAGTTATCCCTACAAAATCATATAGTCTGGCTATGCTCTATCTTCATCACACAAAGCATTTAATCATGCACAACCCCGATGACAAGCCAATCAATTGTTTCATGATGTTCTCAAACTTTTTCAATCTTCACGCAATACATGAGCGTGAGCCATGGACATCACACTATATGTGGAATAGAACGGTGGTTGTGGAGAAGAAAAAAAGGCGAACATAGTCTCACATCAACTAGGTGTATCCACGGGCTATGGAGATGCCCATCAATAGATATCAATGTGAGTGAGTAGGGATTGCCATGCAACGGATGCACTAGAGCTATAAGTGTATGAAAGCTCAACAAAATAAACTAAGTGGGTGTGCATCCAACTTGCTTGCTCACGAAGACCTAGGGCATTTTGAGGAAGCCCATCATTGGAATATACAAGCCAAGTTCTATAATGTAAAATTACCACTATTATATGAAAGTGACAACATAGGAGACTCTCTATCATGAAGATCATGGTGCTACTTTGAAGCACAAGTGTGGCAAAAGGATAGTAATGATATGTCTCCAACGTATCTATAATTTTTGATTGCTCCATGCTATATTATCTACTGTTTTGGGCAATATTGGGCTTTATTATCCACTTTTATATTATTTTTGGGACTAACCTATTAACCGAAGGCCCAGCCCAGATTTGCTGTTTTATGCCTATTTCAGGGTTTCGAAGAAAAGGAATATCAAACGGAGTCGAAACGGAACGAAATCAATTGGAGAAGTTATTTTTGGAAGGAAACCTACCAAATAGACTTGGACCCTATGTCAGGAGATGAGGGAGGTGCTCACGAGGGTGGGGGGCGCGCCCACCCCCCTAGGGCGCGCCCCCTGCCTCGTGGGGCCCCCGCAGCTCCACCGACATACCCCCTGCACCCATATATACCTACGTATCGTAAAACTTCCAGAACAGAGATTAGATCGGTAGTTCCGCCGCCGCAAAACCTCCAGAGCCACCAAAAACCAATCGGGACCCTGTTCCGGCACCTTGCCGGAGGGGGGAACCCTCACTTGTGGCCATCTTCATCATCCCGACGCTCTCCATGACGAGGAGGGAGTAGTTCACCCTCGGGGCTGAGGGTATGTACCAGTAGCTATGTGTTTGATCTCTCTCTCTCTCTCGTGTTCTTTATTTCGCATGATCTTGATGTATCGCGAGCTTTGCTATTATAGTTGGATCTTATGTTTATTCTCCCCCTCTACTCTCTTGTAATTAATTGAGTCTTCTCCTTTGAGTAATCTTATCAGATTGAGTCTTTAAAGGTTTGAGAACACTTGATGTATGTCTTGCGTGGGATAACCGTAGTGACAAGGGGTTATTCTATTGATCCACTTGATGTATGTTTTGGTGATTGAGGGAGTTCCGGACTAGGGGGTGTCCGGATAGCCGAACTATCATCATCGGCCGGACTCCAAGACTATGAAGATAGAAGATTGAAGACTTCGTCCCGTGTCCGGATAGGACTTTCCTTGGCGTGGAAGGCAAGCTTGGCGATACAGATATGTAGATCTCCTACCATTGTAACCGACTCTGTGTAACCCTAACCCTATCCCGTGTCTATATAAACCGGAGGGTTTTAGTCCGTAGGACAAACAACAATCATACCATAGGCTAGCTTCTAGGGTTTAGCCTCTTTGATCTCGTGGTAGATCTACTCTTGTAACACACATTATCAATATTAATCTAGCAGGATGTAGGGTTTTACCTCCATCAAATGGGCCCAACTCGGTAAAACATCGTGTCCCTTGTCTCCGTTACCATCCGCTTAGACGCACGATTCGGGACCCCTACCCGAGATCCGCCGGTTTTGACACCGACATTGGTGCTTTCATTGAGAGTTCCTCTGTCGCCACCGATAGGCCCGATGGCTCCTTTGATCATCAACAACGACACGGTCCAGGTGAGACTTTTCTCCCGCACAGATCTTCGTGTTCGGCGGCTTTGCATGCGGGCCAATTCGCTGGCCATCTGGAGCAGATCGAAGCTACGCCCCGCCGTCAGTCAGATTTGGAAGCCTAAACTATACGGCCGATATCCGCGGAGACTTGATCTTCGACGGATTCGAGCCCCAGCCAAGCGCCGCCAAGACCGCCTCGATGGGCATGATCTAGCTCGCAACCGAACAAAGCCTCGAGGCCGCACTGTAATCCGCCCGACCCTTAATCCGGAGCCGGATTCCCGATCGAGGACAAGTGGTTGGACACCGCCTAGGGGCTTTAATCTCACGGTGATCGAGCCAACTCCATCCCTGTCCTTTGCGAAGACCTCGACCTGTGGTGCGGGACTCCTATCCGGACTCAACCCTCCGCGCCCTTGCCGATCGAATCCGATTAGGCGCCTGTTATGGAGTTCACGGTCATGACATCTTTCAGACTCGCCTTTTGGCGACATCCTGAATTCACTAAAGTCTCTCTCTTTATCCGCAGAGCCCTGGCCGGACTACGGTCAGGAAGGTTGGGATAAGGTCGACGAAAAAATTCGACGCCCACCCACCACCCACTTGGTAGCCGCTGTCGACGACCTAACCGACATGCTAGACTACGACTCAAGACATCGACGGTATGGACGACGATGTCGAGACGACCAAGACCCAGCGCCACAGGCACCGGAAGGCCACCTCGCCATACGACATATACATGGTGGACATCCCAAAAGATGGGAACGGCGATGGAACAACGGAGGATGAACCTCCAAGAAGCAGCCCAAGCGCCCGGCGCCGGGGCGCCATCTAAATCCCGCCACAAAGAAGAATGAAGATTCCAGCACCGGAGATAACAATACACCGGACAACGCCAAGACAATCCACTCCAAGCAAGATCCATCGCAGAGGATGAAGACGCCAGCCCTCAACGTAAAGCGCGTAAGAAGAGGTAGAGGATTATATGCCTCCTCCAAGACGGCAAGCCTCGACGACGATGAATTCGTCGTGCCCGAGAATCCCGTCGAACAAGAGCATTTTAGACGCAGGCTTATGGCCACGGCGAACAACCTAAAGAAAAAGTAGCAACAGCTTAGAGCTGATCAGGATTTGCTAGCCGACAGATGGACCGAAGTCCTCGCGGCCGAAGAGCATGAGCTCGGCCGCCCCTCCAAAAGCTACCCTAAACGCAAGCTGCTCCCCGATTAGAGGAGGAGGCTTACGAACCCGCATCACCAGGAGACATACGGCTGGCCGACCACCCCTGGGGTCATGACAGAGAGGCCTCTAGGCCCTTTACTAGAACCGTACCCCGGCATCGCTCAAAAGGTACTTGGCCAAAGGGGAACGCCCGACCTGCGAGATATATTGGAGGACAAGGCAAGACAATCAAGATCGATCTATGGATCGCATGGGCGCCCACGGTGCGTGATTTACAACCGTCATACGGACACGAGAAGTCCGCCGGGCCGAACAAAACAGACCAAGCTCTTTTGAGCTCCGTCGTGATATCGCCAAAGACAGAGGCGCCAGACACCCACTATGCTTCATGACGAAGTAATGGATCATCAAATCCTCAAGGGTTTAAACCCGTCAATATTGAATCCTATGATGGCACAATAGACCCCGCGGTTTGGATCAAGACTATCTCCTTCACATCCACATGGCCCGCGGTGACGATCTTCACGCCATCAAATACCTCCCCTCAAGCTTAAAGGACCAGCCCGACATTGGCTCAACAGCTTGCCGCCAGAGTCAATTGGGAGCTGGGAGGACCCGAAGCCGCATTCCTCGATAACTTCGTGGCACTTATGTGCGACCACCGACGCCGATGACCTAAGCCACATAATTCAGCAGCCAGACTAATCGCCGACAATTTCGACACGGTTCTTAACCAAGAAAACCAAATCGTAAATCTCGTCCAGATGCGGAGGCCCTCGCGGCCTTCAAGCATAACATCCGCGACGAGTGTCTTGCCCGGCACCTAGGACAGGAAAAGCCAAAATCCATGGCAGCCCTCATCACTCATGACCCGCTTCTGCGCGGGTGAGGACAGCTGGCTAGCATGCAGCAACAACCTCAGCAAAAATTCTCGCAGTCCGGACTTCAAGGACCAAAACGGTAGGCTGCGTCGTAACAAAAACAAACGCCGCACTAACGGCGACAATATTGAGGATACGGCAGTCAATGCCGGATTCAAAGGCTCTAAACCCGGCCAGCGGAAAAAGCCATTCAAACGAACTACTCCGGGTCCGTCCATTTTGGACCGAATACTCGACCGCCAGCGATACACGACACTTCGAAAAGCCAGTTAACCACACCAACAGGGACTGTTGGGTATTCAACAGGCAGGCAAGTTAATTGTCGAAAACAATGACAAGGGCTGCATAGCGATGACGAGGACGAGACCCAACCGCCAAAAATAGAGGATGTAAGGGTTTCCCCACAAAAGCGGACGGTGAACATGATATACGCAACCCACATACCCAAAAGGGAGCGGAAGCGTGCACTCGTGGATGTCACGCGATGGAGCCAGTTGCCCAAGTTCAATCCATGGTCCTCCCGCCCGATCACTTTTGACCGAAGGACCACCCACAAAGATCCGCCACGGCGGATTCGCCAGACCGATCCTAGACCCAATCGCTGATGGATTTCACCTAACCGAGTCCCGATGGACGGCGGCAAGCAGCCTGAACCTGCTTTACTGGGATCTGATGCACAAAATGGGCATAGACCCTCAAGGATTAAACCTACCAAAACGACCTTTAAAGGCGTCATACCAGGTGTAGAAGCCAATTGTACAGGCTCAATTACACTCGAAGTGGTCTTCGGATCCCCGGATAACTTCGAAGCGAGGAGTTAATCTTCGACATAGTCCCGTTCCGCAGCGGCTATCATGCCTTGCTCGGACGTACCGCGTTTGCAAAGTTCAACACGGTGCCGCACTATGCATACCTCAAGCTCAAGATGCCAGGCCCTCGAGGAGTCATTATGGTCAACGAAAACACTGAACGTTCCCTCCGCACGGAGGAACATACAAGCTCTCGCGCGAAGTGCAATGCAGCCTCTAAGGCACTATCGAATCCGCCGTTAAGCGCCGGACAGCCAAAGTGCGCCGGAGTAACTTACAACAAGACCACTGGCACGTTCCGAGCACGCCAGAGATGCGGCCCCAACCCAGCTCCGCGAAACGCCAAAGCAGGTCCTTTACGACACCATTACGCTCAAGATACCATGTGCATGGGGAGGGGGCACGACCACAATACACCCAGATTGCGGCTCAACCACACAAGGGGCTCTCAAGTGTGTCGTTCCTTTTCTTTTCTTTTTACCTTTTACTTTTTAAACACAGACTCCGCTTGTCGAAGCCTGTCCGCAGCAGACCTGCCAACTCACGATGCAATAGCCAGGGAAGGATAAAGGCTACAACGAATATAGAGGTGGTCTCCATCACGAGCATTTTCATACACCAATCTGCAGCCTACCCCTGGAAGGGGACATGTTTAAACAGTCTCCTACCTTGCTTATCGCACTATTTGTATCGTTCTGCATCCGTAGCAGCACTTATTGAATAAAACAATGCAGCACCTTTTTGCTTATAATTGCATTTCTTTTTCATACATATGTTCATTCACGACATGTTGCATCCGTACACTTTGGTACGGCTAATATACACTAGGGGCTTATGTTTCCCGCGTTATGGTGTAATGAGTCCAACACTTTCACAAGTGCGGCACCCGAACTTATAGCACTATATGCATCGGTTCAATCATGTCTTGGGTCAATAGTTGGTTTGCCGGCCCCGTGTTTTGGTACCTTACGCCCGTTATATCGCTAAGGTAGCACCGGAGAACCATCGCGATTCCGCCCCAGCTCGGCTGGGTTAACGCCTCGAGGAGAAAGCTAAACTGACCGTCATGATGAGGCGAGAGACCGTCGCTGTTCGAGAGATTTACCGCGAGTCCTTAAAGACTTATGCCGCTTAGAGCGAGGAGCCGGATACTGTCCGCCAAGGCGTGATAGCGCCCAAATTCGCCTTCCAAGACTAGGGGCTTCACGAAATTTAAAATTATAGAATTCTATGGCTAAGGAGAGTGTTCAAGCATTATAAGTCCGGTTGCCTTGTTCGTTGTGTTGAGCGCCCCCTAGATGGACCCAAAATGGGAACAAGAGCGCCAAGTTTATGCGAACACCCCAAGCACTGTGGCATGGGGGTCAAGCCGATGACTTGCCATCTCTCGATTTGTTAAACAACCGCATGTAAGGTAATATTTTAAATTAACAAGCATTGCTTAGCGATATGAACTAAGTTTTCAGCGCACAAGATAACAAAATGCGAGTCTACTCAAATATTACATCTTTGGAGCACTCACCCGCAATAGTGCGGGCGCCTTCAAAGACACTCTTATAATACATCTCGGGCATGCGATGCTCCTTGCCCTCCGTGGCGGGTCCGTCCACGAGCTTCGGGCATCCATCTTGCCCCAATGCACCTTTGCGCTGGCAAGGCCCGACGGCACCTCGATACAAGCAGAATGCTTGATAACTTCAACCCACGGGCACGCATCCACCAGCCGCCGCACCAGGCGAAGTAGCTTCTGTGCATGGCCTCCTTAGGCCACACCAACTATAAGGCCCTTCATGGCCTGTTCGCCGCCTTTAGGAGCTCGACCAGCTGCTTCACTGGTCGCTAAAGGCACCGGATGTCCGCCTCAAAGATATCGAGACCGTAAGACCTTCTCCGCTGAACTCCCTCCTCGCCCGGTAGAATGCGGCAGATCGACACGCCATGAAGAAGCTCTGCGAACGCCTCGAGAGCTCCGAATTCGGGTAAGCAACAGGTAATTAACACTCACATGCTTACTCGCATGAAAATGCCTTACCTGCTGCTATTTTCTTCATCGCTTCAATCTCTGGAGGGCCTTGTAGGCTTCGCCTCAGCGGTTTTGGCACTCTCAAGAGCCGCTGCAAGCTCAGACTCGAGTCTTGAGTCACGCCCAAGTTCTCATGTTTTTCACGAGATCCTGGAGCTCTTGCTGTACCTCCGCCACCCGCGCCTCCTGCTTCTCTCGCTCGGTGCGCTCATGTCAGATTACGCTCGGCCGCTGCCACCGCCTCCTTCGTGGTCGCCACCTCATTAGCGGCCCCTACAATACCCACGTTATCCTTGTAATTTTTCTTGCAACCAAATCCTTTTTCAGAAGGTACAATTTTCATAAGGTATTACTCACCTTCTTTTCCTCGAGCTGCTTCTTGGCATGGCCGAGCTCGTTCTCGGACCGCCGAGGTTTTTCTTCAAAGTATCGACCCGCAGCCATCGGGCGGCGGAGGTCAAAGACAACCTGCAATCCCATATTGACATATTTTTATGACTCCTGCGTTTATCTTTCTAAAGATCCTCATCCGCTTTTCTTTCCTAACACCAAACCGAGCATCAGGGGCTACTGTCTATGCGGTACCATTTTACATATGTTAAAATTTTGAGAGCTCGTGGTCCCTCCGGATTGAATTCCCACAAGCGGAGGGGGCGACGTTTGCAGGGCTGAAGGCGCCGGATCACAATAACTCGCGCCATCGCAACCAGATTGATCCTCTTCCGGAGATCTCGAATACGGTCCTGCAGCAGGGAACGCCCTGACAACCCCCGTCGAGCCCCTTGTTGACCCATGACGCCACCGCTGTGGTGGACTGGAGCGAAGAAGGCAGGAGCGCCGCCCATTTGGTGCCCCCGAGCGGTGATATAGAACCACTCCGCTGCCATAAACCAAGCTCCTCTTGAAAAGAGCCCTCGGCCACGGAGCACCAGCGATTTGCTTATGACCGCCCCTCCGCACTCTGCTTGTTGCCCCTTGATCGCTTTTGGCTCCACCTTGAAGGTCCCGAGCCACAATCCAAAGTGAGGGGTAATATGGAGGAAGGCCTCACATACAACAATGAATGACGAGATATGGAGGATGGACTCGGATTCAAGTCATGGAAATCAAGCCCATAATAAAACATGAGCCCCGCACAAAGGGGTCCATCGGGAAGCCTAAACCCCGACGGAAGTGAGACACGAACACCACGCTCACGGGCTCGGAGTGGGAATGACCTTCCCCGAGCAGGCAGCCTATGCGAGATCTCGCCGTTAGATACCGGCGTCTTGCAGCTTTAGCACGCCTTCTTACGTGATGGAGGAAGACATCCATCGGCCGTGCTGTTGTCGGAGCGGACATCGCCGAAAGTCCGAAGCGCTGAATCTGAAGCTTTGGGTGTTGGAACTAGAAGCACGAGGCGAACTCGATAGAGGGTGTAAAAAGGAGAGGGCCTTGGTCTCGTTATAAAGAGGTTGAATACCAAGAGCCCACCCCGTGGTCGACTAGGACTCACCTTTGATAGAGAAGGCAGGCCAACGGGCACGGTTGGGTTACCCACGTGCGTATTGATGAGAATCCCGGAATAAGGGGGCACGATCTGCGCTTTGATAAGACGTGCCAAGGAAACCGCCTCGCTAAGCATGCTGAGGTGGAGCAAAAAAAACGATTCATATAAAAGCCTGGCCGTGGTGTGATGTCACGCCGCGGAATACGTCAGCAGATCTATGCAAAAATTATTCTCTCTACGATGTTATGTGGAACTTGTTTTGCAGAGCCGGACACTATCCTGGTGTTCACAATCTTCTATAAATTATTCGGAGGAAGAACCCGCCTTGCAATGTCAAGACAATATACGCGCCGGACTAATCGTCATTGAAGCCTAGTTCGGGGCTACCGAGGGAGTTCGGACTAGGGGTGTCCGGATAGTCAACTATCATCATCGGCCGGACTCCAAGACTATGAAGATACAAGATTGAAGACTTCGTCCTGTGTCCGGATAGGACTTTCCTTGGCGTGGAAGGCAAGCTTGGCGATACGGATATGTAGATCTCCTACCATTGTAACCGACTCTGTGTAACCCTAACCCGGTGTCTATATAAACCGGAGGGTTTTAGTTCGTAGGACGAACAACAATCATACCATAGGCTAGCTTCTAGGGTTTAGCCTCCTTGATTTCGTGGTAGATCTACTCTTGTAACACACATTATCAATATTAATCTAGCAGGACGTAGGGTTTTACCTCCATCAAGAGGGCCCGAACCTGGGTAAAACATCATGTCCCTTGTCTCCTGTTACCATCCGCCTAGACGCACAGTTCGGGACCCCCTACCCGAGATCCGCCGGTTTTGACACCGACAGTGATTAACTTGCGGGTTTCATGACATTGGGAACCTATGCATAGGGGTTGGCACACGTTTTCGTCGTGATTCTCCGGTAGAAACTTTGGGGCACTCATTGAGGTTCTATGTGTTGGTTTGAATAGATGAATTGAGATTGTGTGATGCATATTGTATAATCATACCCACGGATACTTGAGGTGACATTGGAGTATCTAGGTGACATTAGGGTTTTGGTTGATTTGTATCTTAAGGTGGTATTCTAGTACGAACTCTAGGGCTGTTTGTGACACTTATAGGAATAGCCCAACGGATTGATTGGAAAGAATAACTTTGAGGTGGTTTCATACCCTACCATAATCTCTTTGTTTGTTCTCCGCTATTAGTGACTTTGGAGTGACTCTTTGTTGCATGTTGAGGGATAGTTATATGATCCAGTTATGTTATTATTGTTGAGAGAACTTGCACTAGTGAAAGTATGAACCATAGGCCTTGTTTCCTAGCATTGCAATACCGTTTTCGCTTACTTTTATCACTTGTTACCTTGCTGTTTTTATATTTTCAGTTTACAAAAACCTATATCTACCATCCATATTGCACTTGTATCACCATCTCTTCGCCGAACTAGTGCACCTATACAATTTACCATTGTATTGGGTGTGTTGGGGACACAAGAGACTCTTTGTTATTTGGTTGCAGGGTTGCTTGAGAGAGACCATCTTCATCCTACGCCTCCCGCGGATTGATAAACCTTAGGTCATCCACTTGAGGGAAATTTGCTACTGTCCTACAAACCTCTCCATTTGGAGGCCCAACAACGTCTACAAGAAGAAGGTTGTGTAGTAGACATCAAGAAACTGTTGGGGAACATAGTAATTTCAAAAAAATTCCTACGCACACACAAGATCATGGTCATGCATAGCAATGAGAGGGGAGAGTGTTGTCCACGTACCCTCGTAGACCGAAAGCGGAAGCGCTAACACAACGCGGTTGATGTAGTCGTACGTCTTCACGATCCGACCGATCAAGTACCGAACGCACGGCACCTCCGAGTTCAGCACACGTTCAGCCCGATGACGTCCCTCGAACTCCGATCCAGCCGAGTGTTGAGGGAGAGTATCGTCAGCACGACAGCATGGTGACGATGATGATGTTCTACCGACGCAGGGCTTCGCCTAAGCACCGCTACAGTATTATCGAGGTGGACTATGGTGGAGGGGGGCACCGCACCGGGAGTAGGACTCCCTCCCTTCCTTGTTGGATTAGGAGAAGGGGGGAAAGAGGAGGGATAGAGGAAGGAAAGGGGGGGCGTCGCCCCCCTCTCCTTGTCCTATTCGGACTAGAGGGGGAGGGCGGCGCCCTGCCCTAGCCGCCTCCTCTTCTCCACTAAGGCCCACTATGGCCCATTAAGCCCCCGGGGTTCCGTAACCCTCGGTACTCCGGTAAAATCCCGATTTCACCCGGAACATTTCTGATATCCAATATAGGCTTCCAATATATCAATCTTCATGTCTCAACCATTTCAAGAATCCTCGTCATGTCCGTGATCACATCCGGGACTCCGATCAACATTCGGTACATCAAAACTCATAAACTCATTATATAACCGTCAACAAAACTTTAAGCGTGCGGACCCTACGGGTTCGAGAACTATGTAGACATGACCGAGACACATCTCCGGTTAATAACCAATAGCGGAACCTGGATGCTCATATTGGCTACCACATATTCTATGAAGATCTTTATCGGTCAGACCGCATAACAACATACGTTGTTCCCTTTGTCATCGGTATGTTACATGCCCGAGATTCGATCGTCGGTATCTCAATACCTAGTTCAATCTCGTTACCGGCAAGTCTCTTTACTCGTTCCGTAATACATCATCCTGCAACTAACTCATTAGTTGCAATGCTTGCAAGGCTTAAGTGATGTGCATTACCGAGTGGGCCCAGAGATACCTCTCCGATGATCGGAGTGACAAATCCTAATATCGAAATACGCCAACCCAACAAGTACCTTCGGAGACACCTGTAGAGCACCTTTATAATCACCCAGTTACGTTGTGACGTTTGGTAGCACACAAAGTGTTCCTCCGAAGAACGGAGTTGCATAATCTCATAGTCATAGGAACATGTATAAGTCATGAAGAAAGCAATAGCAACATACTAAACGATCGAGTGCTAAGCTAACGGAATGGGTCAAGTCAATCACATCATTCTCCTAATGATGTGATCCCGTCAATCAAATGACAACCCATGTCTGTGGCTAGGAAACATAACCAACTTTGATCAACGAGCTAGTCAAGTAGAGGCATACTAGTGACACTCTGTTTGTCTATGTATTCACAAAAGTATTATGTTTCCGGTTAATATAATTCTAGCATGAATAATAAACATTTATCATGATATAAGGAAATAAAGAATAACTTTATTATTGCCTCTAGGGCATATTTCCTTCAGTCTCCCACTTGCACTAGAGTCAATAATCTAGATTACACAGTAGATTCTAACACCCGTGGAGTCTTAGTGCTGATCATGTTTTGCTCGTGGAAGAGGCTTAGTCAACGGGTCTGCAACATTCAGATCCGTATGTATCTTGCAAATTTCTATGTCTCCCACCTGGACTAGATCCCGGATGGAATTGAAGCGACTCTTGATGTGCTTGGTTCTCTTGTGAAATCTGGATTCCTTCGCCAAGGCAATTGCACCAGTATTGTCACAAAAGATTTTCATTGACCCCCATGCACTAGGTATGACACCTAGATCGGATATGAACTCCTTCATTTGCTGCTTCCGAAGCAGCTATGTACTCCGCTTCACATGTAGATCTTTCCACGACGCTTTGTTTAGAACTGCACCAACTGCAGCTCCACCGTTCAATGTAAACACGTATCCAGTTTGCGATTTAGAATCGTCCGGATCAGTGTCAAAGCTTGCATCAATGTAACCATTTACAAAGAGCTCTTTGTCACCTCCATAAACGAGAAACATATCCTTAGTCCTTTTCACGTATTTCAGGATGTTCTTGACCGCTGTCCAGTGATCCACTCCTGAATTCCTTTGGTACCTCCCTGCTAGACTTATAGCAAGGCACACATCAGGTCTGGTATACACCATTGCATACATGATAGAGCCTATGGCTGAAGCATAGGGTACATCTTTCATCTTCTCTCTATCTTTTGCAGTGGTCGGGCAATGAGTCTTACTCAACTTCATACCTTGTAACACAGGCAAGAACCCTTTCTTTGCTTGATCCATTTTGAACTTCTTCAAAACTTTGTCAAGGTATGTGCTTTGTGAAAGTCCAATTAAGCGTCTTGATCTATCTCTATAGATCTTGATGCCCAATATATAAGAAGCTTCACCGAGGTCTTTCATTGAAAAACTCATATTCAACTATCCCTTTATGCTATCCAGAAATTCTATATCATTTACAATCAGCAATATGTCATCCACATATAATATCAGAAATGCTACAGAGCTCCCACTCACTTTCTTGTAAATACAGGCTTCTCCAAAAGTCTGTACAAAACCAAATGCTTTGAGCACACTATCAAAGCGTTTAGTTCAACTCCGAGAGGCTTGCACCAGTCCATAAATGGATCGCTGGAGCTTGCACACTTTGTTAGCTCCCTTTGGATCGACAAAACCTTCCGGTTGTATTATATACAACTCTTCTTCCGTAAATCCATTCAGAATGCAGTTTTTACATCCATTTGCCAAATTTCATAATCATAAAATGCGGCAATTGCTAACATGATTCGACAGACTTAAGCATCGCCACTGGTGAGAAGGTCTCATCGTAGTCAATCCCTTGAACTTGTCGAGAACCTTTTGCAACAAGTTGAGCTTTGTAGACGAGAACATTACCGTCAACGTCGGCCTTCTTCTTGAAGATCCATTTATTCTCAATGGCTTGCCGATCATCGGGCAAGTCAACCAAAGTCCACACTTTGTTCTCATACATGGATCCCATCTCAGATTTCATGGCCTCAAGCCATTTTATGGAATATGGGCTCACCATCGCTTCATAGTTCGAGGTTCGTCATGGTCTAGTAACATAACCTCCGAACAGGATTTCCGCACCACTCAGTGCGGATCTTACTCGTTGACCCACGAGGTTCAAGAATAACTTGATCTGAAGTTCCATGATCGTCATCATTAACTTCCTCACTAATTGGTATAGACGCCACAGAACGGTTTCGTGATGAACTACTTTCCAATAAGGGAGCAGGTACAGTTACCTCATCAAGTTCTACTTTCCTCCCACTCACTTCTTTCGAGAGAAACTCCTTCTCTAGAAAGGATCCATTCTTAGCAACGAATGTCTTGCCTTCGGATCTGTGATAGAAGGTGTACCCAACAGTCTCCTTTGGGTGTCCTATGAAGACACATTTCTCCGATTTGGGTTCGAGCTTATCAGGTTGAAGCTTTTTCACATAAGCATCGCAGCCCCAAACTTTAAGAAACGACAACTTTGGTTTCTTGCCAAAGCACAGTTCATAAGGCGTTGTTTCAACGGATTTCGATGGTGCCCTATTTAACGTGAATGCGGCCGTATCTAAAGCATAACCCCAAAACAATAGCGGTAAATCAGTAAGAGACATCATAGATCGCACCATATCTAGTAAAGTACGATTATGATGTTCGGACACACCATTACGCTGTGGTGTTCCGGGTGGCGTGAGTTGCGAAACTATTCCGCATTGTTTCAAATGTAGACCAAACTCGTTACTCAAATATTCTCCTCCACAATCAGATCGTAGAAACTTTATTTTCTTGTTATGATGATTTTCAACTTCACTCTGAAATTCTTTGAACTTTTCAAATGTTTCAGACTTATGTTTCATTAAGTACAATACCCATATCTGCTTAAATCATCTGTGAAGATGAGAAAATAACGATATCCGCCGCGAGCCTCAACATTCATCGGACCACATACATCTGTATGTATGATTTCCAACAAATCTGTTGCTCGCTCCATAGTTCCGGAGAACGGCGTTTTAGTCATCTTGCCCATGAGGCATGGTTCGCAAGTACCAAGTGATTCATAATCAAGTGATTCCAAAAGTCCATCAGTATGGAGTTTCTTCATGTGCTTTACACCAATATGACCCAAGGGCAGTGCCACAAATAAGTTGCACTATCATTATCAACTCTGCATCTTTTGGCTTCAACATTATGAATATGTGTATTACTACTATCGAGATTCATCAAAAATAGACCACTCTTCAAGGGTGCATGACCATAAAAGATATTACTCATATAAATAGAACAACCATTATTCTCTGATTTAAATTAATAACCGTCTCACATCAAACAAGATCCAGATATAATGTTCATGCTCAACGCTGGCACCAAATAACAATTATTTAGGTCTAATATTAATCGCGAAGGTAGATGTCGAGGTAGCGTGCCGACAGCGATCACATCGACTTTGGAACCGTTTCCCACGCGCATCGTCACCTCGTCCTTGGCCAGTGTTCGCTTAATCCGTAGTCCCTGTTTTGAGTTGCAAATATTAGCACCAGAACCAGTATCAAATACCCATGTGCTACTGCGAGCTCTGGTAAGGTACACATCAATAACATGTATATCACATATACCTTTGTTCACCTTGCCATCCTTCTTATCCGCCAAATACTTGGGGCAGTTCCGCTTCAAGTGACCAGTCTGCCTGCAGTAGAAGCACTCAGTCTCAGGCTTAGGTCCAGACTTGGGTTTCTTCTCTTGAGCAGCAAGTTGCTTGCGAAGTTCCCCTTCTTCTTCCCTTTGCTCTTTTTCTTGAAATTGGTGACCTTATTAACCATCAACACTTGATGCTCCTTCTTGATTTCTACCTCCGCAGCTTTTAGCATTGCGAAGAGCTCGGGAATCGTCATATCCATCCCTTGCGTGTTATAGTTCATCACGAAGCTCTTGTAGCTTGGTGGCAGTGATTGAAGAATTCTGTCAATGACGCTATCATCCGGAAGATTAACTCCCAGTTGAATCAAGTGATTGTTATACCCAGACATTTTGAGTATATGCTCACTGACAGAACTATTCTCCTCCATCTTGCAGCTCTAGAACTTATTGGAGACTTCATATCTCTCAATCCGGGCATTTGCTTGAAATATTAACTTAAACTCCTGGAACATCTCATATGCTCCATGACGTTCAAAACGCCGTTGAAGTCCCGGTTCTAAGCCGTAAAGCATGGCACATCGAACTATCGAGTAGTCATCAGCTTTGCTCGCCAGATGTTCTTAACATCATCGCTGTCTCTCAGAAGAGATTGGCACCTAGCGGTGCTTCCAGACGTAATTCTTCCGTGCAGCAATGAGGATATTCTCGTTACGGACCCAGTCCGTGTAATTGCTACCATCATCTTTCAACTTTGCTTTTCAAGGAACGCATTAAAATTCAACGGAACAACAAAGACGGGCCATCTATCTACGATCAACATAGACAAGCAAGATACTATCAGGTACTAAGTTCATGATAAATTTAAGTGCAATTAATCATATTACTTAAGAACTCCCACTTAGATAGACATCCCTCTAATCCTCTAAGTGATCACGTGATCCAAATCAACTAAACCATAACCGATCATCACGTGAAATGGAGTAGCTTTCAATGGTGAACATCACTATGTTGATCATATCTACTATATGATTCATGCTCGACCTTTCGGTCTCAGTGTTCCGAGGCCATATCTTCATATGCTAGGCTCGTCAAGTTTAACCTGAGTATTCTGCTGTGCAAAACTGGCTTGCACCCATTGTAGATGGACGTAGAGCTTATCACACCCGATCATCACGTGGTGTATGGGCACAACGAACTTTGGCAATGGTGCATTGTAACGCCCTCGATGCGGCTATATCTCCCACGTGTCGAAGCACGACTTAGAGGCATAACCGCATTGAAAGAAATGTCGCAAATGAGGTAATCTTCACACAACCCATGTAATACATAAGGGAAAGAGATACATAGTTGGCTTACAGTCGTCACTTCACACAATACATAAATAAACATCCATCATCCAGATTACACTCAAGGTCCGACTACGGAACCAAAATAAAAGAAGACTACCCCAAATGCTACACAGATCCCCGATCGTCCCAACTGGGCTCCACTACTGATCATCAGGAAAAGAGACATAGTAACGACCACGTTCCTCGTCGAACTCCCGCTTGAGCTCGGTTGCGTCACCTGCACTGGCATCGTCGACACCTGCAACTGTTTTGGTAGAATCTGTGAGTTTCTCACACCCACGAGATCAAGACTATTTAAGCTTATAGGAAGGACAGAGTTGTGAGGTGGAGCTGCAGCAAGCGACTAGCATATATGGTGGCTACATTCGCAAAAGAGAGCGAGAAGAGAAGCAAGGCGCGGTCGTGAAGCTAGTAGCGATCAAGAAGTTATCCTGAACTACTTACGTCAAGCATAAATCCAACACCGTGTTCACTTCCGGACTCCCACGAGAAGAGACCATCACGGTTACACACGCGTTGATGTGTATTAATTAAGGTCAACTTCGGTTTTCTACAACCGACATTAACAAATTCCCATCTGCCTCATAACCGCGGGCACGGCTTTGAAAGATAATACCTGCAGGGTGTCCCAACTTAGCCCATTATAAGCTCTCACGGTCAACGAAGGATATTCCTTCTACCGAAGACCCGATCATCTCGAATCCCGGACTACAAGACATTTCGACAGCAATAAAACAAGACCAGCAAAGCCGCCTGATTGTGCCGACAAATCCCGATAGGAGCTGCACATATCTTGTTCTCGTGGCACATCCGGATGAGCAGTCCGCATAACTAAAACCAGGCCTCAAGTTTCCCCAAGGTGGTGCTGCAAAGGGTTCTAGTTTGGACCAACACTCAGAGGAGCATTGGCCGGGGGTTAATAAAGATGACCCTCGGGCTCGCGAAAACCCGGGGGAAAAAGGCTTAGGTGGCAAATGGTAAAACCAATGTTGGGCCTTGCTGGAGGAGTCTTATTCAAAGCGAACTGTCAAGGGGGTCCCATAAATCACCCAACCGTGTAAGGAACACGAAATCAAGGAACATAACACCGGTATGACGGAAACTAAGGCGGCAAGAGTGGAACAAAACACCAGGCATAAGGCCGAGTCTTCCACCCTTTACCAAGTATATAGATGCATTAATTAAACAATAGATATTGTGATATCCCAACAAGTAAACATGTTCCAGCAAGGAACAACATCTCCATGTTCCAACAAGGAACAAACTTCATCTTCACCGCAACTAGCAACGCTATAAGAGGGCCGAGCAAAGCGTAACATAGCCAATCAACGGTTTGCTAGGAAAGGATGGTTAGGGTTTGACATGGCAATATGGGAGGCATGATAAGCAAGTGATAGGCATCGAGCATAGGCATAGCAAAAGAGCGAGCATCTAGCAAGCAAAGATAGAAGTGATTTCGAGGGTATGGTCATCTTGCCGCAAGGTTCTCGAGTTGTCGAAATCTTGATCCTCGTAAGCGTTCTCAACAGGTTCCTCATTCACGTACTCGTCTCTCGGCTCTACCCAAAGCAAGAACACAAACAATGGAACCACAATAAATCACGGTGCAATGCACAAGCAACATGATGCAATACATGGCATGATATGCGAGATGTGATATGCAATGCGTATCGTGTTCGAAGGAAAATGATGAACCAGGAATCAACTTGGCAAACCAAGTATGCCGCTGAAAGGTGAGATGATTTCGATTGAAATCGATATAAAGATCACCGGATTCGATGCACGGTTTGCAAATGACAAGCAAACAAGAATGGCACAAATCGCCATTAACAAAGATGATACCACATAGCAAGCAACAAGAAATTAAGCTACTGCACCCAAACGTACCAACAAAGCATATGGCAGTGATCTACTCAAGATGCTTGACAAAAGATGAACACTGAGCTACGGCTAAATCACACCACAACAGGTCCAAACAAGCATGGCAAAAGTGCAAAATATATCAGCTTCACAGACTTAGTGAAAATACTGAACATGGCAGAATCAGCATCAGGAAGCAATGTTCAGAGCAAGCAAACAGCATGCTACAGGGACTTATAATAGCAAAACAAGGCATGGCATGAATCTACTCAAAGCATAGAACAAAAGTCCCTTACTGACCATGAGCCAAAAGGGATCAGAAAATTTAATAGCAACCATGTCAATATAGCAAGTTTCGTTAACAGATTCAGACTTGGTGAAATTTCAGGACATAGCAGAAACAGATTCAACATGGCATCTTTACAAGCTTGTATAACTCACTACAAGGCATGTCATGGCATGGAGCAAAATCTAGCATGAAGTAGGCATGAAAATGAAGCTTTCCATGTGCAAAGAAGCCTCATGGCATGTTTGGATTAAATCGCACGAAAAAGACAAAACAGCATCATGATGTAAAATGACATGTTCATGAACTTGCTCAAATGCAGAAACTAATGCCACCACTGGGTTGGTGGGAATTTTCTACCCCAAAAACATATATAATATGTTAGGGTTGCTGTAGAAAAATCATCACAAATGCACAAAGATAAAACCTGCCTAAAATGGCAAATAACAGAAATGGCATTCTCCATATTTGGAAACGTCCAGAAATGGACTTGCCCGAAAAGGACAGATTCCATATGCCAGAAATGGAATATTCGCTGGGAACCAAAATAAAACAAATAATAAAAATAAAATAAATAATAAAAAAACAGTCTAAGAGAGTATGACAGGTGGGGCCACCCTGTCATACTCACAGTGCAAGTAATGGGAAAGGGGGGAGAAATATGTACCATGGGGATCGAACCAGTCTCCCTGCGTGGCTCGCCACGACAACCATCGGGATAGGTAGGCGGTTCTGATAGGAAAAGGGGCTTCGGCTCCTTTTAGATAGGCAGCAGGTCGAGCAACTCTGTTGCAAACAGAGAAGACGACGGCGCCGGCGAGGGCAACGGCGGCAATCGGTGGCACAGAGACTCCGGCGGGCGTGCGGAACGGGGGTACGGATGCATGTGTCTCCGAGGGGAGGCAGGGGCGCTCGAGCTCGAGCCGTTGCTCGACTCGGGGCCATGGCATCCGCGGCGACCGGCAGCAGCAGCTACGGCGACATCGGGAAAGGCCGGGTGCGCGCGGGAGCGCGAACGAGCGGCGCGAGCGCGCTACGGGAGCACGACGAGGGTGAACCAGAGCGGGGACACGAAAACCACGCACGGTCGAACAACACTGAACAAATAAATTCAGAGTACGCCGGAGCACGGCGAGCGCGGGAAGGACATGGATCAGATGCGAACTACGGGCACCTACATGCCATGGAATGGATGGGAGAGGGAGGTGTGTTACCCAGCTCACCCAAAGACACGAAGTAGTCGACGGAGACGGGCTGGCGGCGACGAAGCGGAGCTCTGAATCCTTGGCGCGTTTCTGACCGAGAGGAAGGAGGAAGCAGGGGACGTCGAGGAACTTGTCGTCCGGGGCACCGTAGTCGACGTCGTGGAAGGAGACGACGACGAGGAAGAAGATGGACATGATCTGCTGGGTTGGGAGTGGCGGGAGAGCACGCTGGCGACGAGGCGCGCTCTCAGGTGCGCTCGGGATGGAGCGGCTGCGGTGGATCTGGTGGTTCTACTCACCTGGCGGCGGCGACGAGAGGAAGAGGGAAACCCTAGGGGGTGTGAGGACAAGGAGAGGGGATAAGTAGGGGCTAGGGTGACGGTGCGAGCTCCTGCGCTCTCGTGCTCGCGGTCCCCATGGCGACAGCGAGAGGAGAGGGAAAAGGTGGGTACGGGGAACAGGGTAGGCACTGACGAGCGGGGCCGGGATGGCCACGTGGAGAGGAACTAGCGGGGGTGCACGTGCGCGCAGGTGCAAGAAGACAGGGAGGAGGGGAACGAGCGGGCTGGCAAGACGCCTCTGAGGCTCTGGGCTGACTAGCTGGGCCGGCTTGTAGGCCGGAGCCCAGGTGGTTGCAGCAGCTGCTAGGCAGCTCTCCTGCACTCCTTTTCCAAATTTTCTTCAGACAGAAACAAAAGGAAAAGCACAGGGTTAACAGGAAGGATTTTGAAAATCTGACAATATTCTCAAGGTCCTGAATTTGTGTAGTATTTGATAAAATTGCTCTGGGTATTTTTAGGGGAAGTAAAATAATTCAAGTTCGAATTGAGTTCAAACTTGAACCATTTTAAACCCAACCAAAACAACTTCAAATGAGCTGCAATTTGGCAGAGAGGCTAGGTACATAGGGTTAGAATATTGGGGAAAAGATGAACATTTATGGTGGAGGCAAAATGGCACTCGCAAAGAATGGAAGAAAAGGGAAGGAAGGAGAAGTGATGGTGCAATGGTTTGAAAGGGGTACAAGGGTCAGGCACATGATGCTCATGGCAACAACATGAATGACAAAAATGCAACATGGCAAGCACAAAGCTATACTTGATATGACCAAAATGCAACATGAGATGGCATAGAGAAAACATGACAAGGTAATGCAAAAACAACCAACAACCCAAAATGAAACCCACAAAGAGGAGAACCACTTGGTATTGATGAAGAATAAGATGGATATATTGCCAAAATGGGAAGTTTTACATCCGGGGTGTTACATGCATACTCAGGGAGAACACTTCTATGTTGAAATTTAGTGAAAGATCATCTTATAATGCTACCGTCAATCAAAGCAAGATAAGATGCATAAAAGATAAACATCACATGCAATTAATATAAGTGATATGATATGGCCATCATCATCTTGTGCTTGTGATCTCCATATCCGAAGCACCGTCATGATCACCATCGTCACCGGCGCGACACCTTGATCTCCATCGTAGCATCGTTGTCTACTCGCCAATCTTATGCTTCTACGACTATCGCTACCGCTTAGTGATAAAGTAAAGCATTACAGGGCGATTGCATTGCATACAATAAAGCGACAACCATATGGCTCCTGCCAGTTGCCGATAACTCGGTTACAAAACATGATCATCTCATACAATAAAATTTAGCATCATGCTTTGACCATATCACATCACAACATGCCCTACAAAAACAAGTTAGACGTCCTCTACTTAGTTGTTGCAAGTTTTACGTGGCTGCTACGTGCTGAGCAAGAACCATTCTTACCTAGCCGCCTATCCTCTTCTCCACTAAGGCCCACTATGGCCCATTAAGCCCCCCAGGGGGGTTCCGGTAACCCCTCGGTACTCCGGTAAAATCCTGATTTCATCCGGAACATTTCCGATATCCAAATATAGGCTTCCAATATATCAATCTTCATGTCTCGACCATTTCGAGACTCCTCGTCATGTCCTTGATCACATCAGGGACTCTGAGCAACCTTCGGTACATCAAAACTCATAAACTCATAATATAACCGTCATCAAAACTTTAAGCGTGCGGACCCTACGGGTTCGAGAACTATGTAGACATGACAGAGACACGTCTCCGGTCTATAACCAATAGTGGAACCTGGATGCTCATATTGGCTCCCACATATTCTAAGAAGATCTTTATCGGTCAGACCGCATAACAACATACGTTGTTCCCTTTGTCATCGGTATGTTACTTGCGCGAGATTCGATCGTCGGTATCTCAATACCTAGTTCAATCTCGTTACCGGCAAGTCTCTTTACTCGTTCTGTAATACATCATCCCGCAACTAGCTCATTAGGTTCAATGCTTGCAAGGCTTAAGTGATGCATTACGGAGTGGGCCCAGAGATACCTCTCCGATGATCGGAGTGACAAATCCTAATCTTGAAATACGCCAACCCAACAAGTACCTTCGGAGACACCTGTAGAGCACCTTTATAATCACCCGATTCACGTTAGACGTTTGGTAGCACACAAAGTGTTCCTCCGTAAACGGAGTTGCATAATCTCATAGTCATAGGAACATGTATAAGTCATGAAGAAAGCAATAGCAACATACTAAACGATCGAGTGCTAAGCTAACGGAATGGGTCAAGTCAATCACATCATTCTCCTAATGATGTGATCCCATTAATCAAATGACAACCCATGTTTATGGCTAGGAAACATAACCATCTTTGATCAACGAGCTAGTCAAGTAGAGGCATACTAGTGACACTCTGTTTGTCTATGTATACACACAAGTATTATGTTTCCGGTTAATACAATTCTAGCATGAATAATAAACATTTATCATGATATAAGGAAATAAATAATAACTTTATTATTGCCTCTAGGGCATATTTCCTTCAGTCTCCCACTTGCACTAGAGTCAATAATCTAGATTACACAGTAATGATTCTAACACCCATGGAGTCTTGGTGCTGATCATATTTTGCTCGTGGAAGAGGCTTAGTCAACGGGTCTGCAACATTCAGATCCGTATGTATCTTGCAAATTTCTATGTCTCCCACCTGGACTAGATCCCGGATGGAATTGAAGCGTCTCTTGATGTGCTTGGTTCTCTTGTGAAATCTGGATTCCTTCGCCAAGGCAATTGCACCAGTATTGTCACAAAAGATTTTCATTGGCCCCCATGCACTAGGTATGACACCTAGATCGGATATGAACTCCTTCATCCAGACTCCTTCATTTGCTGCTTCCGAAGCAGCTATGTACTCCGCTTCACATGTAGATCCCGCCACGACGCTTCGTTTAGAACTGCACCAACTGACAGCTCCACCGTTCAATGTAAACACATATCCGGTTTGGCCTCTTTTTTTCTTTTCGTCCGGAGTCTCATCCTGACTTGTGGGGAATCATAGTCTCCATCATCATTACCTCACTTGGGACAATGCTCTAATAATGATGATCATCACACTTTTATTTACTTACAACTCAAAAATTACAAATCGATACTTAGAACAAAATATGACTCTATGTGAATGCCTCCGGCGGTGTACCGGGATATGAAATGAATCAAGAGTGACATGTATGAAAGAATTATGAATGGTGGCTTTGCCATAAATACGATGTCAACTACATGATCATGCTAAGCAATATGACAATGATGGAGCGTGTCATAATAAACGGAACGGTGGAAAGTTGCATGGCAATATATCTCAGAATGGCTATGGAAATGCCATGATAGGTAGGTATGGTGGCTGTTTTGAGGAAGGTATATGGTGGGTGTATGATACCAGCGAAAAGTGCGCGGTATTAGAGAGGCTAGCAATGGTGGAAGGAAGAAAAGTGCGTATAATCCATGGACTCAACATTACTCATAAAGAACTCATATACTTATTGCAAAAATCTAAAAGTTATCAAAGCAAAGTATTACGTGCATGCTCCTAGGGGGATAGGTTGGTAGGAAAATACCATCGCTCGTCCCCGACCGCCACTCATAAGGAATACAATCAACAAATAAATCATGCACCATTTTCATCACATAACGGTTCACCATACGTGCATGCTATGGGAATCACAAACTTTAGAACAAGTATTTCTCAAATTCACAACTACTAAACTAGCATGACTCTAATATCACCATCTTCATATCTCAAAACAATCATCAAGTATCAAACTTCTCCTAGTATTCAATGCACTTATATGGAAGTTTTTATTATATCCATCTTGGATGCCTGTCATATTAGGGCTAAATTTATAACCAAAGCAAATTACCATGCTGTTCTAAAGGACTCTCAAGATAATATAAGTGAAGCATGAGAGATCAATGATTTCTATAAAATAAAACGACCACCGTGCTCTAAAAGATATAAGTGAAGTACTAGAGCAAAATTATTTAGCTCAAAAGATATAAGTGAAGCACATAGAGTATTCTAATAAATTCCGATTAATGTGTGTCTCTCCCAAAAGGTTTGTACAGCAAGGATGATTGCGGTAAACTAAAAAGCAAAGACTCAAATCATACAAGATGCTCCAAGGAAAACACATATCATGTGGTGAATAAAAATATAGCTCCAAGTAAAGTTACCGATGGACGAAGACAAAAGAGGGGATGCCTTCCGGGGCATTCCCAAGCTTAGGATTTTGGTTGTCCTTGGATTTTACCTTGGGATGCCTTGGGAATCCCCAAGCTTAGGCTCTTGCTACTCCTTGTTCCATAATCCATCAAATCTTTACCCAAAACTTGAAAACTTCACAACACAGAACTTAACCGAAAATCTCGTGAGCTCCGTTAGCAAAAGAAAAAAAACACCACTTCAAGGTACTGTAATGGACTCATTATTTATTTATATTGCTGTTAAACCTACTGTATTCCAACTTCTCTATGGTTCATAAACTCCATTACTAGCCATAGATTCATCAAAATAAGCAAACAACACACGAAAAACAGAATCTGTCAAAAACAGAACAGTCTGTAGTAATCTGTAACTAAAGCAAACTTATAGAACTCCAAAAATTCTAAAATAAATTGCTGGAAGTGAGGAATTTATCTATTAATAATCTTCAAAAAGAATCAACTAAATAGCATTCTCCAGTAAAAAGTTGTAGCTAATCTCGTGAGCGCTAATGTTTCTGTTTTTTACAGCAAGATAAAAAAGACTTCACCCAAGTCTTCCCAAAGGTTCTACTTGACACAAACACTAATTAAAGCATAAAACCACATATAAACAGAATCTAGATTGATTATTTATTAATAAACAGAACCAAAAAGCAAAAAACAAAATTGGGTTGCCTCCCAACAAGCGCTATCGTTTAACGCCCCTAGCTAGGCAAAGATAGATCTAGGTCATGCCATCTTTGGTGTTGGGAAAGAAAAGAGAAAATTTATCATCTATAGAATTTATCTTTATATTTTGATAAAGCACGTGGCCATTAATGGTGGAAGAAAGATTAAGCACGCTACGAAAATTTGCATCTAAGCTAGCTTTCATCTCTTTGATAATTTCGTTTTGGTAAAATCACAAAAGAGAGGTGGATTCAACTTTCTCACTCATAGGGTGCCCAAATATAGTTTTCATATTTTCATAGATATCTATGGGATCCCCTTCAAGAAAACCCTCTTAAAAAATAGAATCTAAAACTTGCTTGAACGAAGCGGGCAACCCAACATAAAAGCTTTTTAGGTATATCTCAATTTGGTATTGGGGAACATAGCTAGCTCGGATCCTTAAAAGCCTATCCCAAGCATCTTTCAAAGAATCATCAAGTAAATAACGAAAAATTCCGGGATCATCTTCATCGAAATTATTCAAACCCTCATAGACAACCTCGGTAGGTCTTTCCATAGCATCATTATTTATGAGCTTAGAGAGGACAGAGGGACTATCCAAAGTATTAAAACCATGGAGAGAGTCCTTGGCCCTTTTTGATTCGGCCATGGCACAAGAAAAACAATGGGAAAGAGGTGAACAGAAAGAGAGGGCGAATAAAATGGCAAGGGTGAAGTGGGGGAGAGGAAAACAAGAGGCAAATGGCAAATAATGTAATGCGAGGGATAAGAGTTTGTGATGGGTACTTGGTATGTCTTGACTTGTGCGTAGATTCCCCGGCAATGGCGCCAGAAATCCTTCTTGCTACCTCTTGAGCATGCGTTGGTTTTCCCTTGAAGAGGAAAGGGTGATGCAACAAAGTAACGTAAGTATTTCTCTCGGTTTTTGAGAACCAAGGTATCAATCCAGTAGGAGGCCACACGCAAGTCCCTCGTACCTATACAAATAAATTAGAACCTTGCAACCAATGCGATAAAGGGGGTTGTCAATCCCTTCACGACCACTTGCAAAAGTGAGATCTAATAGAGATGATAAGATAATATTTTTGGTATTTTTATGATAAAGATTAAAAGTAAAGATTGCAAAGTAAAAATAGATTGGAAACTTATATGATGGAAAATAGACCTGGGGGCCATAGGTTTCACTAGTGGCTTCTCTCAAGATAGCATAAGTATTACGGTGGGTGAACAAATTACTTTCGAGCAATTGATAGAAAAGTGCATAATAATGAGAATATCTAGGCATGATCATGTATATAGGCATCACGTCCGTGACAAGTAGACCGACTCCTGCCTGCATCTACTTATACATAGGTCATCCATGCATATCGTATTTTATTGCATCTTCGTTCCGCAATCCTCGAAATCCTAAGCAACTCAAGGACCCTCAGAGAGAGTTGGGGATTTTCCGGTTTTCATATTTGATTTTTATCAAATAGCGAAAACGAGGATTTTTTATTTTAATTATTTTTCTCTCCGGAAAAATATATCATAAAAAAAAAAATGAGAGGAGATAATATGACTTCTCCAAAACAATTGGAAATATTGGAGGAAAATTGTTAAAATCATTTGTTGGATTTTATTTGGATTTTTTTTGCGTCAGAAAAATTGCATGTTTTCAAAAATTGCATCTTAGGGCCAAGAAAATGTTCATCTCGTTCTAAATATTTCATTCAGACGGTGAAAATTTGTTTTGGCATTTTTAGATTTTTATTTTATTTTTTATAGGATTTCTTTTTTTTTGTCGGCGGAACTATTAAAAAAAAGTTTCCCCGCGCCCGACTGGGCCGAGGCCCAGCCGAGCCAGGCCGGCCGGCCCTTGCAGCTGCCGCCGCCTCCTGCCATGAAGGCTGCTGCCGCCGACTCGGACCGAGTCCGAGCCGGACTCCGCCTCGTCGCCGCCTTGCCCTCCTCCAAGCCGCCCCTCTCTTTAAATAGCCGCCACCACCACCCGCCACCGCCGCCCGAGCCCGAGCCGCCGCCCAAGCCGAGCCACGCCGAGCCCCGCCGCCCGAGCCCGAGCCACGCCGGAGCCCCGCCGAACCGAGCCGAGGTTGCCGCCCCGCCGCCCCGGTTTTCCAAAGAAAACCGTTCTGTTTTTTAGAAAACCCTAGGTTTTTGTTTTTTTAAATAGATCTGTTTTTTTCCGGTTTATTTAATTAGCGTGCGTTCGTTCGCTCGTTCGTTCGTTTTAACGAACCCGTACTTCATTTAGATCCAGGTAATGAACGTTGGTTCGATAGTCTGTTTATCAGTTTTTCTTTTTCTCGGATTTATTCCGCGATTTTCTGTGATCGCGATTTCTGATCCGATCTTAGTTTCTGTTTATCTTTTCGCTCGTTAGTCGGAATCAGGCGATTCAAGCGCCTAGATCTTCGTCTCGAGACCCTCTTTCCGTTTAAACAACTTAAACAAGATTTTGATGCGGTAAAATTTGGCCTTAGTTCAGATTAGTAAACGGATCTTGTTTCTTTTGCCGTTTGAGTTTCGTTGCTCCGTTTGGTTTGATTCTTTTTGCAAACCGGAGTTCTTAAGTTGAACTTTCTGGTCAGCCTCGTTTATTTGAGTTTTGCTTGTGCATCTTCGCTTTTTGCTTATGTATGTTATTGTTTGCTTGCGATAGAATTCCCGGAGTGCGAAGCGTGTTACTATGAGTCTCTAGGATTCGCGGATCGTCAGCAAGGCAAGTACCACTTTGATCATACTATTTTCATACCTAGTTTTTATGCATTAGCTCAATCCTCAAACATTGCATGGTTAGGATGTCATTAACTTGTGGGTTGGGAAGTAGTAGTTGAGGTAGAACCTATTGCCCTGTTACTATCAAACCCTTGGGAGTTACTTCTACGTGTTGCTTATATTGCTATGCTATGCTCGTAGACGTGGTTGGGTTTGAGTGAATCAATGACAGATGTGAGATTGTTAATTAATGGTTCAACTTAAGGTGGCAACTTTAATACACATCTGGGTGGATTGAGGCACCTGGGGAACCCAGTGTTGTCTGTTTTATTTTGGGAAATCCCGGGGTACCCGCGTGATCTTCCTATGGACCGCCACCAGTGCTCAAAGGGAACTCGAGATTATTCATGCTAGAAACTTCCGTGCAGCCACAAGCTACTATGGGCTCTAGCATAGTTGAGTAAGTTACGTGAAGCTCTTGAAGAGGTAGATCAGCGGTAGTGGGTTTTGTAGGTTTGGTATGGTCTACCCGAGTAGAGAGTTAATGTTTCTGAAAGACTATGTCTCGGTCATCCGTTTCTCAAACACCATGTAGTGCGAGAAATCAACGGAGGCGATCGAGTCTTGTGAGGAAAAGTGCGCAAACCTCTGCAGAGTGTACAATCTAATCATGGTTAGCCGTGTCCCCGGTTATGGACAATTTTGAGTATCTAGTACTTGAGTTATCACATGTATCTCATCACTCTTAATTAATATTGTTGGGTTGTTAACTACTTTAATTGGGATTGAGTTGGGTTTCTACCTTCTCAATGTTTCAACCACCATGATAGTTAAATAAAAAACTTATTCCTTTGTTGTAGGAAAAAAATGGCTTTTCACAAAAACTATAACCATAGAGCTTTCCACCAGCCAAATATGCATGTAGTGATAGCATTATTCTGTTCCTGCTCTATTGTGTTATATTGCCAAAGATATTCCATGTGTCTGACCCATTTTCGGCTGCAACGTATTATGTTGCGACTTTTCGACGAGGAGTAAGGTTCGTTAGGTCGTTGACGTGCAGCTCAGCTATGCTGTTGGAGTTGATGGACTCACTTTATCTTCCAAGCCTTCCATTTGTTATCGTATTAGATGGCCTTAAGCCATATTATTGTAATAAGTTCTCTTTGAGACATTCGACGTAATAAGTGTGTGATTGCTACTCTGTTATAAATCCTTCGAGTATTGTGTGGTCAGCATTCTCGATCCAGGATGACTTTCGAACACGAGACTTGACCATCTGAGGTCGGGTCGCTACAAGATGGTATCAGAGCACACGCTGAGTGTAGGACATGACCACTAAGATAAACCATAGGTCACTCTTCTCTACTCATTTCTGACTCCTCTCCATTCTTTCCACTCTTTAGGATGACGGAGATGAAGAACAAGTTTGCACAACCAGATGAAGACACGCCTTTTGGACGCCACTTGAAGGAAGTCACTAGGTACTTGAACATTGGAATACGAAGCTTCACCGGGACGTACAACGCCACCTTACCAGAAGAGGAGCGCCGGATGATTCGAGTACAAGTTCCAAGAAGGACGTTCTCGCCAACTTCTAAACCCATAGAATTTTCTTTCGAAGCACCCACCTGGAGTCTAGGCAAGAGCATGGCAGCCCACATCACCATGGGACGCATTGGAGAAGTCTACAACAGGGAGCTTAAGGACACCATCTATCAAATATGTGGGCGCCGAGATGAGCAATGGGAAGTAATCAACACCAAGAAGGATAGATCCATTGCAGCTTTCATCCAGGAGCTAAACCAGCACATTCGACGTCAGGAGAATCAGATGTGCGCAGACATGATGGAGTTGAAGCAGGCGAAGACCAGGATCATCAAGCTGGAGGAAGAACTCAAGTTTACACGGGGTGGATATGAGGAGGAAATCAAGACACTACTGGAGAAGAACGACGACCTAGTTAAGAAGATCGGAGTATTCATGGGAGGACCAGCACCGGAAGAAGAACACGATGACCCCACTTGCCCGGACAACTACATCATCATCGACGACACCGATTCCGATCCAAGTGATGTGGACTACAAAGACGAAGCTGGAGCAGACATCATGGAGTCTTCCACCGATCAAAATTTCTAGATGACCACCGTATATTAGTAGTATTTTCCCCCATGTATCTAATAGTAGTTGAGCACTTTTGTGATAGTCCTAGACCGTTGTATGCCCTTGCTTGATTGATTGCGTGAAATGTTTGTGTTTGCCTCATGTGCATATAGGTAGTGTTTTCTCATTAGACCTTTTTTCTATTCTAATCTCTTCCATCTAAACCCATCAGATGTCTCCGAGACGTGACACCGGTTTTGCTTTTCCACCGGAGCTCACCCAGTTGATCCAGCAGCAGAATGCTTTGATGCAATTGCTAGTTCAGAACCAGGGCAACAACACCAACAATAACCCGCCGCCAGTGGACAATTTAGCCCGTTTCCTGAGGTTACAGTCGTCGGTGTTTTCTAGTAGCACCGAGCCAATAGTTGCTGATGATTGGCTACGCCAGATTGAAGGAGTTAACCATCGCAGGATGCACAGATGTTGAGAAGGTGCGCTTTGTCGCACATCAATTGATGTACCAAAGAGCCGCATGGTGGGAGAATTACACGCTACTTTTCCTATAGCCAACATCACTTGGGACCAGTTTCAGCAAGCTTTTCGCACGGCCCATGTCTCAACTGGAGCCATGCAGATGAAGAAGCGCGAGTTTCGCAACTTACGCCAGGGGAATCGTACTTTAGCTCAGTACGTGGATGATTTTAGCAAGTTATCACGCTATGCCCCTGATGATGTGGCCACAGATGCCGTGAAGCAGGAGAAGTTTATGGAAGGGCTGAATGATGAGATGAGCATGCAGTTGATGGTGGCAACTTTCAACAACTACCAGGAGTTGGTAGATAAGGCCCTTATGATTGAAGGGAAGGAGCAGCAAACTGAGAGCCGTAAGAGGAAGTATGGACCAGGGAAGTATAATTCAGGAGCTCAACAGAAGCCCCGCTTAACACCGAACTCGGGAGGACTTGTTCATAATCATGGAGGTCACAACCACACTAGAAGAGGATCGCATAACCACAATGGTGCTAAGAATGGAAATGGGAACGTAGTTAATAACAATCAGAACCGCTCCAATCCAGCTACACCCGCCAAAAGGGACCTAAGTCAAGTTACTTTCTTTAAGTGCCGGAAGACAGGCACTATGCCAATGATTGCCTCAAGGAAGGAATGGAAACGGAAATGGGAGCGCTGGGAAGAAGCCCAATCCATTCAACAAAGGACAAGTGAACCACGTTAACGTGGAGGAAGTTGAAGAGCAGCCGGACGCGGTAATAGGTAAGTTTTTGGTTAAGTCATTTACCGCTCTTGTTCTTTTCGATATTGGTGCATCGCATTCATACATATCAAGGGATTTGTGGATAAGTTTAAGCTACCAACCCAAACCCTTAGGACCCTCTTTAGTGAGCTCGCTCGAGCAGAGTACATGGCTAGCCGATGGTGCAACCAGATACCCCTAACCATTGGCACACATGTTTTTCCGTCTGACCTAATTATCTTGGAGTTGCAAGGATTGGATGTGATATTAGGTATGGACTGGATGTCAAAGTAAGGAGGAAGCATTGACTGTGCTAGCAAATCAATTTATCTTACCACCCCGGATGGAAAAATGATTAAGTATGTATCTAGGCATGTGCCTAGGAGGAGCCAAGTGAATGCCCTCACGGGAGTTGTTCGGGAGGAAGTACCGGTAGTAAAGGATTTTCCGGATGTTTTCCCAGAGGAGTTACCAGGCATGCCACCGGATCGAGACATTGAGTTTTTGATAGAGCTATTGCCAGGTACAGGGCCAATATCCAAGAGACCCTATCGGATGCCCGCAAATGATCTGGAGGAAATTAAGAAACAGATCAAGGAGTTGTTGGAGAAAGGTTACATTCGAAGGAGTTCATCACCTTGGGGAGCTCCAGTACTGTTGGTCGAGAAGAAGGATAAATCCCTAAGGATGGTTGTTGATTACCGAGCCTTGAATGAAGTAAGGATAAAGAACAAGTATCCACTACCGATGATCAATGATCCGTTTGACCAGCTGCAAGGAGCCAAGGTGTTTTCGAAGATCGATCTACGATCGGGATACCATTAGTTGAAGATTCGAGAGAAGGATATACCAAAGACAGCGTTCACCATGCGGTATGGATTATACGAGTATACGGTCATGTCGTTTGGACTTACTAACGCCCCTGCCTATTTCATGAGCATGATGAACAAGGTGTTCATGGAGTATTTGGACAAGTTTGTTGTGGTGTTTATTGATGACATTATGGTATACTCGAAGAACGAAGAGGAGCACAAGGAGCACTTGCGTTTAGTTCTCGAGAAACTCAGGGAACACCAGTTATACGCCAAGTTCAGCAAGTGCGGATTTTGGTTGAAGGAAGTTGGATTTCTTGGGCATGTTATATCAGGAGAAGGTATAGCAGTGGACCCAAAGAAGGTTCGATCCATCCATCGAATGGTTGGCACCCACTTCAGTTAGCGATATCCGCAGTTTCCTTGGACTCGCAGGATATTATCGAAGATTCATTGAGAATATTTTCAAGATTGCTAAGCCAATGACTGAATTGCTGAAGAAGGATACTAAGTTTAAACGGACAGAAGATTGCGAGTCAAGTTTTCAGGAGTTGAAGAAACGTTTGACTACAACCCCAGTGCTAACATTGCCAGATATACATAAGGAGTTTCAAGTGTGTGACGCCTCACGCTTGGGACTTGGATGTGTGCTTATGCAGGACGGAAAGGTTGTTTCGTATGCCTCACGACAACTGAAGCCCCATGAGTTGAACTATGCCACGCATGATTTGGAGCTAGCAGCCGTAGTGCATGCATTGAAGACCTGGAGACATTACCTTATTGGGAACCGTTGTGATGTGTACACGGATCATAAGAGTTTGAAGTACATTTTCACGCAAAAGGAGTTGAACCTTAGGCAGAGGAGATGGTTGGGGCTTATAAAGGATTATGACATGAAGCTGCACTATCATCCCGGAAAGGCCAATGTCGTAGCAGACACTTTGAGCCGGAAGAGTTATGCCAATAACCTTGAAAGTAAGGGATTGACGAAGGAGTTAGTTGAAGATATCATGGAACTTCGGTTGGAGATTGTTCCAAGAGATTTCATTGCAACAATGGAGGTTCAGTCTACATTGTTGGACAAAAGTCGAGAAGCTCAGAAGGAGGACAAAGAGATTGCTGAGATAAAGGAGAAGATGAGAAAAGGAAAGGCCAAAGGTTTTCGTGAGGATGAGCACGATACATTATGGTTTGAGGACCGAGTTTATGTGCCCAATAACCCAGAGATCAGGAAGTTAATACTTCAGGAGGCTCATGACTCACCATACTCGATACACCCCGGAAACACCAAGATGTATTTGGATTTGAAAGAACGTTTCTGGTGGACTGGTATGAAGAAGGATATTGTCGAGTATGTAGCCGTGTGTGATGTATGTCAGAGAGTGAAGGCAGAGCATCAGAAGCCAGCAGGACTGTTACAGCCAATGCCGATACTCGAATGGAAGTGGGATAAACTTGGCATGGACTTTATCACTGGACTACCCAGGACCAAGGCAGGATATGACTCAATATGGATAGTAGTGGATCGCTGGACCAAAGTGGCTCACTTCATCCCAGTGACAACAACTTATACAAGTGCAAAGTTGGCCAAGATATATATGTCCAGGCTCGTATGTTTGCATGGAGTTCCGAGGACCATCGACGATAGAGGAACACAATTTACTTCAAAGTTTTGGCATCGTTACACTGACCTTGGGTGCAGATTGGAGTTCAAGACAACATTTCACCCGCAGCATGGATGGATGACAGAGAGTCAACCAGATTCTGGAGGACATGTTGAGAGCCTGTGTGCTAGATTATGGATCTAGTTGGGATGACAATTTGCCTTACGCAGAGTTCTCCTACAACAATAGCTACCAGGCCAGTTTGAAGATGGCACCATTTGAAGCTCTGTATGGACGCAGATGTAGAACACCGCTGATGTGGGATAAGGTAGGAGAACGTCAGTTGTTTGGACCAGATTGGATCAAAGAGTCGGAGGAGAAGGTTAAACTGATCCGTGACAGACTGAAAATTGCTCAGTCCAGGCAGAAGAGTTATGCAGACACGAAACGCAAGGAGGTAACTTATGAGATTGGAGACAGAGCATATCTGCGAGTATCACCCTTGCGAGGAGTGAAACGTTTTGGAGTTAAGGGAAAATTAGCTTCGAGATTTGTAGGACCGTATCGTGTTTTGGAACGGATCGGAGAAGTTTCCTACAAGCTGGAATTACCGGAAGGATTATCAGGAGTTCACGATGTATCCCACGTCTCACAGCTGAAGAAGTGTCATGCTGAGATGGCCGATATACCGTTAAGAGATACAGTACCCTTGGAGGCAATTCAGCTGGACAATGATTTGACTTATGAGGAGGAAGCCACCTGGGAACGAGAGGATGATCTTCGCAAGGACCACCCGCACCTATTTTCTAGCCAACCCGAATCTCGAGGTCGAGATTCATCTTAAGGGGGGTAGGTTTGTAACATCCCAAATTTTCAATTTGGAATGTTATACATAGGTCATCCATGCATATCATATTTTATTGCATCTTCGTTCCGCAATCCTCGAAATCCTAAGCAACTCAAGGAGCCTCGGAGAGAGTTGGGGATTTTCCGGTTTTCATATTTGATTTTTATCAAATAGCGAAAACGAGGATTTTTTATTTTAATTATTTTTCTCTCCGGAAAAATATTTCATAAAAAAAATAAATGAGAGGAGATAATATGACTTCTCCAAAACAATTGGAAATATTGGAGGAAAATTGTTAAAATCATTTGCTGGATTTTTATTTGGATTTTTTTTGCGTTAGAAAAATTGCACATTTTCAAAAATTGCATCATAGGGCCAAGAAAATGTTCATCTCGTTCTAAATATTTCATTTAGACGGTGAAAATTTGTTTTGGCATTTTTAGATTTTTATTATATTTTTTATAGGATTTTTTTTCTGTCGCGGAACTATTTAAAAAAAGTTTCCCCGCGCCCGACTGGGCCGAGGCTCAGCCGAGCCAGCCCGGCCCGCCCGCAGCTGCCGCTGCCTCCCACGCTGAAGCGCTTGCCCGCCGCCAACTCGGACCGGAGTCCGAGCCGGACTCCGCCTCGCTGCCGCCTTGCCCCCTCCTCCAAGCCGCCCAATTCTCTTTAAATAGCCGCCACGACCACCACCCGCCACCGCCGCCCCGAGCCCGAGCCCCGCCGGAGCCCCGCCAGAACCGAGCTGAGGTAGCCGCCCCACCAGAACCGTTCGGTTTTTTTAGAAAACCCTAGGTTTTTGTTTTTTTAAATAGATCGGTTTTTTTCCGGTTTATTTAATTAGCGAGCGTTCTCTTGTTCGTTCGTTTTAACGAACGCGTTCTTCGTTTAGATCCAGATAACGAACGTTCGTTCATTAGTCTGTTCGTCTTCTTTTTCTCGGATTTATTCCGCGATTTTTTTCTGATGACAATTTCTGATCCGATCTTAGTTTCTGTTTATCTTTTCGCTCATTAGTCGGAATCAGGCGATTCAAGCGCCTAGATCTTCGTCTCGAGACCCTCTTTCCGTTTAAACAACTTAAACAAGATTTTGATACTGTAAAATTTGACCTTAGTTCAGATTAGTAAACGGATCTTGTTTCTTTCGCCGCTTGAGTTTCGCTGTTCGCTTGGTTTGATTCTTTTTGCGAACCGGAGTTCTTAAGTTGAACTTTCTGGTCAGCCTCGTTTATTTGAGTTTTGCTTGTGCATATTTGCTTGTTGCTTATGTATGTTATTGTTTGCTTGCGATAGAATTCCCGGAGTGCGAAGCGTGTTACTACGAGTCTTTAGGATTCGCGAATCGTCAGCAAGGCAAGTAACACTTTGATCATACTCTTTTCATACCCAGTTTTTATGCATTAGCTCAATCCTCAAACATTGCATGGTTAGGATGCCATTAACTTGTGGGTTGGGAAGTAGTAGTTGAGGTAGAACCTATTGCCCTGTTACTATCAAACCCTTGGGAGTTACTTCTACGTGTTGCTTATATTGCTATGCTATGCTCGTAGACGTGGCTGGGTTTGAGTGAATCCATGACATATGTGAGATTGTTAATTAATGGTTCAACTTAAGGTGGCAACTTTAATACACATCTGGGTGGATTGAGGCACCTGGGGAACCCAGTGTTGTCTGTTTTATTTTTGGAAATCCCGGGTACCCGTGTGATCTTCCTATGGACCGCCACCAGGCTCAAAGGAACGAGATTATTCACGCTAGAAACTTCCGTGTGCAGCCACAAGCTACTTGGGCTCTAGCATAGTTGAGTAAGTTACGTGAAGCTCTTGAAGAGGTAGATCAGCAGGTAGTGGGTTTTGTAGGTTTGGTATGGTCTACCCGGAGTAGAGAGTTAATGTTTCTGAAAGACTATGTCTCGGTCATCCGTTTCTCAAACACCATGTAGTGCGAGAAATCAACGGAGGCGATCGAGTCTTGTGGGGAAAAGTGCGCAAACCTCTGCAGAGTGTACAATCTAATCATGGTTAGCCGTGTCCCCTGTTATGGACAATTTTGAGTATCTAGTACATGAGTTATCACATGTATCTCATCACTCTTAATTAATATTGTTGGGTTGTTAACTACTTTAATTGGGATTGAGTTGGGTTTCTACCTTCTCAATGTTTCAACCACCATGATAGTTAAATAAAAAACTTATTCCTTTGTTGTAGGGAAAAATTGGCTTTTCGCAAAAACTATAACCATAGAGCTTTCCAACAACCAAATATGCATGTAGTGATAGCATTATTCTGTTTCTGCTCTATTGTGTTATATTGCCAGCATATTCCATGTGCTGACCCGTTTTCGGGCTGCAACGTATTATGTTGCAGACTTTTCAGACGAGGAGTAAGGTTCGTTAGGTCGTTGCCGTGCAGCTCAGCTTTGCCGTTGGAGTTGGTGGACTCACTTTATTTTCCAAGCCTTCCGCTGTTATCGTATTAGATGGCCTTAAGCCATATTATTGTAATAAGTTCTCTTTTGATACATTTGACGTAATAAGTGTGTGATTGCTACTCTGTTATAAATCCTTCGAGTACTGTGTGTGTCAGCATTACTGATCCAGGGATGACACTGGAACACGGAGACTTGACCATCTGAGGTCGGGTCGCTACAACATCGACCGCTATCTAGCATACATCTAGAGTATTAAGTTCATAAGAACAGAGTAACGCATTAGGTAAGATGACATGATGTAGAGGGATAAACTCAAGCAATATGATATAAACCCCATAATTTTATCCTCGATGGCAACAATACAATACGTGTCATTTCCCTTTCTGTCACTGGGATCGAGCAACGCAAGATTGAACCCAAAGTTAAGCACTTCTCCCATTGCAAGAAAGATCAATCTATTAGGCCAAACCAAACTGATAATTCGAAGAGACTTGCAAAGATAACCAATCATACATAAAAGAACTCAGAGAAGATTCAAATATTGTTCATAGATAATCTTGATCATAAACCCACAATTCATCAGATCTCGACAAACACACCGCAAAAAGAGTTCATCGAATAGATCTCCAAGAAGATCGAGGGGAACTTTGTATTGAGATCCAAAGAGAGAGAAGAAGCCATCTAGCTAATAACTATGGACCCGAAGGTCTGTGGTAAACTACTCACACATCATCGGAGAGGCTATGGTGTTGATGTAGAAGCCCTCCGTGACGGATTCCCCCTCCGGCGGAGCACCGGAAAAGGCCCCAAGATGGGATCTCACGGGTACAGAAGGTTGCAGTGGAGGAATTAGGTTTTCGTGGTGCTCCTCGATGGTTTCGCGGTACGTAGGTATATATAGGAGGAAGAAGTAGGTCGGTGGAGCCACGAGGGGCCCACGAGGGTGGAGGGCGCGCCCCCTGCCTCGTGGCCTCCTCGTTGGTTTCTTGACGTCCACTCCAAGTCCTCTGGATCACGTTTGTTCCAAAAATCACGCTTCCAAAGGTTTCATTCCGTTTGGACTCCGTTTGATATTCCTTTTCTGCAAAACACTAAAATAGGCAAAAAAACCCAGCAATTTGCACTGGGCCTTGGGTTAATAAGTTAGTCCCAAAAATAATATAAAAGTGTATAATAAGGCCCTTTAAACATCCAAAATAGAATATATAATAGCATGGGACAATCAAAAATTATAGATATGTTGGAGACGTATCATCTACTACTCAACTTTATTCTTGTAGACTCGTGTTGGGCCTACAAGCGTAGAGTTTTGTAGAACAGTAGCAATTTTCCGTCAAGTAGATGACCTAAGGTTTATCAATCCATGGGAGGCGTAGGATGAAGATGGTCTCTCTCAAACAACCCTGCAATCAAATAACAAAAAGTCTCTTGTGTCCCCAACACACCAAATACAATGGTAAATTGTATAGGTGCACTAGTTCGGCGAAGAGATGGTAAATACAAGTGTAGTAATGATAGTAGATATTGATTTTTGTATTAGTAACAATGAAAAACAGCAAGTTAACAAGTAACAAAAGTGAGCACAAATGGTATTGCAATGCTTGAAAATGAGGCCTAGGGTTCATACTTTCACTAGTGCAATCTCTCAACAATGCTAATATAATTGGATCATATAACCATTCCTCAACGCGCGATAAAGAATCACTAGAAAGTTCTTATCCAGCGGAGAACATAAGAAGAAATTGTTTGTAGGGTACGAAACCGCCTCCAAGTTATCCTTTCTGATCGATCTACCGAGCTATCCCTATAAGTGTCACAAATAGCCCAAGAGTTCGTACTAAAATAACACCATATGATACACATCAACCAACTCTAATGTCACTGATACGTCTCCAACGTATCTATAATTTTTGATTGCTCCATGCTACTTTATCTACTGTTTTAGGCAATATTGGGCTTTATTCTCCACTTTTATATTATTTTTGGGACTAACCTATTAACCGGAGGCCCAGCCCATATTTGCTGTTTTATGCCTATTTCAGTGTTTCGAGGAAAAGGAATATCAGACGGAGTCAAATCGGAACGAAATCAACTGGAGAAGTTATTTTTGGAAGGAAACCCGCCTGATGGACTTGGACTCCACGTCGAAGATACAGGAGGTGCTCACGAGGTGGGGGCGCCCACCCCCTTGGGCGCCCCGCCTCATGGGGCCCCGTAGCTCCACCGACGCACTCCTTTCACCCATATATACCACGCACCTAAAACTTCCAGAACAGAAGATAGATCGGGAGTTCCACCGCCGCAAACCAATCGGGAAGCTGTTCCGGCACCCTGCCGAAGGGGGATCCCATCACCGGTGGCCATCTTCATCATCCCGACGCTATCCATGACGAGGAGGGAGTAGTTCACCCTCAGGGCTGAGGGTATGTACCAGTAGCTATGTGTTTGATCTCTCTCTCTCGTATTCTCTCTCGTGTTCCCTCTATGGCATGATCTAGATGTATCCCGAGCTTTGCTATTGTAGTTGGATCTTATGATGTTTCTCCCCCTCTACTCTCTTGTGATGAATTGAGTTTCCCTTTTGAAGTTATCTTATCTGATTGAGTCTTTTATGAGAACACTTGATGTATGTCTTGCCGTGATTATTTATAGTGACAATGGGATATCATGTGCCACTTGATGTATGTTTTGGTGATCAACTTGCGGGTTTCGTGACATTGGGAACCTATGCATAGGGGTTGGCACACGTTCTTGATTCTCCGGTAGAAACTTTGGGGCACTCTTTGAAGTACTTTTATGTTGGTTGGATAAATCTGAGATTGTGTGATGCATATCGTATAATCATGCCCACAGATACTTGAGGTGACAATGGAGTATCTAGGTGACATTAGGGTTTTGGTTGATTTGTATCTTAAGGTGTTATTCTAGTACGAACTCTAGGGCTGTTTGTGACACTTATAGGAATAGTCCAACGGATTGATTGGAAAGAATAACTTTGAGGTGGTTTCGTACCCTACCATAATCTCTATGTTTGTTCTCCGCTATTAGTGGCTTTGGAGTGACTCTTTGTTGCATGTTGAGGGATTGTTATATGATCTATCTATGTTATTATTGTTGAGAGAACTTACACTAGTGAAAGTATGAACCCTAGGCCTTGTTTCCTATCATTGCAATACCGTTTACGCTCACTTTTACCGTTAGTTACCTTGCTGTTTTTATATTTTCAGATTACAAAAAACCTATATCTACCATCCATATTGCACTTGTATCACCATCTCTTCGCCGAACTAGTGCACCTATACAATTTACCATTGTATTGGGTGTGTTGGGGACACAAGAGACTCTTTTTTATTTGGTTGCAGGGTTGTTTGAGAGAGACCATCTTCATCCTACGCCTCCTACGGATTGATAAACCTTACGTCATCCACTTGAGGGAAATTTTCTACTGTCCTCCAAACCTGTGCACTTGCAGGCCCAACAACGTCTACAAGAATAAGGTTGTGTAGTAGACATCAAGCTCATTTCTGGCGCCGTTGCGGGGGAGACTAGGTAAGTGAAGGTATATCTTTAGATCTTGCAATCGAATCTTTTTGTTTCTTGTTTGAGCACTAGTCTAGTTTATAAAAGAAAACTACAAAAAAAAATGGAATTGAGTTTGTCTCACACGCTTCATCTTTTTAATATCTTTCGTGAGTATGATGGAAAGGAAAATTGTGCCAAAGTGCTAGAAGAAGAAATCTATAAAATGTTTGGCATAAAATATGTGAATGATGAGCATGATTGCAATGTTGTTAGTATGAATTCCTTGAATATCCATGATGCTAATGATATGCAAAGCCACAAGCTTGGGGAAGCTATGTTTGATGAAGATGATATTTTTTGTCCCCCAAGCTTTGATGAGCAAATTTACTATGATGAAAGCATGCCTCCTATCTATGATGATTATTGTGATGACACATATGCTTTAAAGAATAATGATAACCATGAAACTTGTCATCTTGATCTTAATTTTCAATCACATGATAGTTATTTAGTTGAGTTTGCTCCCACTATTATTCATGAGAAGAAATTTGCTTATGTGGAGAGTAGTAAAAATTCTATGCTTGTAGATCATGAAAAGAATGCTTTAGGTGCTGGTTATATTGTTGAATTCATTCATGATGCTACTTAAAATTATTATGAGGGAGGAATATATGCTTGTAGGAATTGCAATAATATCAAGTTCCCTCTCTATGTGCTTAAAGTTTTGAAGTTATGCTTGTTTTGCCTTCCTATGCTAGTTGATTATTGTTCCCATAAGTTGTTTGCTCACAAAATCCCTATGCATAGGAAGTGGGTTAGACTTAAATGTGCTAGTAATATTCTTCATGATGCTCTCTTTATGTTTCAATTCCTATCTTTTATGTGAGCATCATTGAAATCATCATGCCTAGCTAGGGGCGTTAAACGATAGCGCTTGCTGGGAGGCAACCCAATTTTATTTTAGTTTCTTGCTTTTTGGTTCTGTTTAGGAATAAATAATCCATTTAGCCTCTGGTTAGATGTGGTTTTGTGTTTTAATTAGTGTTTGTGCCAATTAGAACCTTTGGGAAGACTTGGGTGAAGTCTTTATGATCATGCAGTAAAAAACAGAAACTTTAGCGCTCACGAGACTAGCTAGAACTTTTTACTGGAGAGTGCTATTTAGTTGATTCTTTTTGTAAATGGTTACTAAAAAAATTCCTCAGGTCCACCAATTTATTTTAGAATTTTTGGAGTTCCAGAAGTTTGCGTTAGTTTCAGATTACTACAGACTGTTCTGTTTTTGGCAGATTCTGTTTTCATTGTGTTGTTTGCTTATTTTGACGAATCTATGGCTAGTAAAATAGTTCATAAACCATAGAGAAGTTGGAATATAGTAGGTTTAACACCAATATAAATAAATAATTAGTTCATTACAGTACCTTGAAGTGGTGTTTTGTTTTCTTTCGCTAACGGAGCTCATGAGTTTTCTGTTAAGTTTTGTGTTGTGAAGTTTTCAAGTTTTGGGTAAAGATTCGATGGACTATGGAATAAGGAGTGGAAATAGCCTAAGCTTGGGGATTCCCAAGGCACCCCAAGGTAATATTCAAGGATAACCAAGAGCCTAAGCTTGGGGATGCCCCGGAAGGCATCCCCTCTTTCGTCTTCGTTCATCGGTAACTTTACTTGGAGCTATATTTTTATTCACCACATGATATGCGTTTTTCTTGGAGCGTCATTTTATTTTGTTAGTATTTGCTTTCTGTTAGTTATAATAATGTTTTGCATCTTTAATTTCAATAAAAAAGTCAAGGATAGCCTCTGCCATGCTTATTTTGCTAGTATACATGTTGCTGTTTGAAAACAGAAAGTTTACCGCTGTTGCAAAAATTGCATAGAAAATTCAGAGAATGGTATAACGTTGAATATTTTTGAATATTGAGCTCTGATAAATTCATTACAGTGGGAATTTTAGTTCATAATTTTTGGAGTTGGGGACGTATGATCAATCTTGCATTCTTTACAGACTGTACTGTTTTGGCAGATTGCTGTTATGTTTGCATTGTTTGCATATGTTTGCTTGTTTAATGATTCCATTTGATGATAGGAGTATTAAATATGCAGAGGCATTTAGTATGCAATGTTGAATAATAATTTTAGTGATTTGTTACAGTAGAAAATGATAAGGTTTTGCATTGGTTTATACTAATCTATCTCACGAGTTCTTGTTGAGTTTGTTGTGAATGAAGCTTTTGATAAAATGAGAAACCATGATATGAGAGGAATTAAGGAGACACAAAAGTTCAAGCTTGGGGATGCCCAAGGCACCCCAAGATAATATTTCAAGAAGTCTCAAGCATCTAAGCTTGGGGATGCCCCGGTAGGCATCCCACCTTTCTTCTTCAACAACTATCGGTTAGTATCGGTTGAGCCTAAGTTTTTGCTTCTTCACATGAGTTGTGCTATCCTTGCATTGTAGTTTTATTTAGATTTGCTTGCTGTTTGAATAAAGTACCAAGATCTGAATTATTTAATGAGAGAGAGCCATACATAAATTGGAATTTGTTAGAATACTCAATGTGCTTCACTTATATCTTTTGAGCTTGATAGTTTTGCTCATTGATCTTCAATTATATCTTTCGGAGTAGTTTGTCATTTGCTCTAGTGCTTCACTTATATCTTTTAGAGCATGGTGGTGGATTTGTTTTAAAGAAACTATTGATCTCTCATGCTTCACTTAGATTATTTTGAGAGTCGTTAATAGCATGGTAATTTTCTTAATGTTAATATACTTAGTGTTCAAGATATGTGAAACTTTCTTTTTGAGTGGATTGAATACTAAGATAAATTTAATGCTTGATAATTGTTTTGAGATATGGAGGTAATAATATCAAAGTCGTGCTAGTTGATAATTGTGAATTTGAGAAATACTTGTGTTGAAGTTTGCAAGTCCCGTAGCATGCACGTATGGGTAAAGTTGTGTAACAAATTTGAAACATGAAGTGTACCTGGCTTGTGCATCCTTATGAGTGGCGGTCGGGGACGAGCGATGGTATTTTCCTACCAATCTATCCCCCTAGGAGCATTGTGCGTAGTACTTGATTTTTGATGGCTTCTAAATTTTTGCAATAAGTATACGAGTTCTTTTGACTAATGTTGAGCCCATGGATTATACGCACTTTTATCCTTCCGCACTTGCTAGCCTCTTCGGTACTGTGCATTGCCCTTTATCACCTTGAGAGTTGGTGCAAACTTCGTCGGTGCATCCAAACCCCGTGATATGATACGCTCTTTCACACATAAACCTCCTTATATCTTCCTCAAAACAGCCACCATACCTACCTATCATGGCATTTCCATAGCCATTCCGAGATATATTGCCATGCAACTTCCATCATCATTATTATGACATACTTTACCTTTGTCATATTGCCATTGCATGATCATGTAGCTGACATCGTATTTGTAAAAAAGCCACCATGCATTACTTTCCATACATGTCATTCTTGATTCGTTGCACCATCCCGGTACACCGCCGGAGGCATTCATATAGAGTCATATTTTGTTCTAAGTTTCGAGTTGTAATTGTTGAGTTGTAATAAAAATAAAAGTGTGATGATCGTCATTATTAGAGCATTGTCCCAAGTGAGGAAAGGATGATGGAGACTATGATTCCCCCATAACTCGGGATGAGACTCCGGACGAAAAAAAAAGAGGCCATAAAAAAGAGAGAGAGAAAAGGCCCAAATAAAAAATGAGAGAAAAAGAGAGAAGGGACAATGCTACTATCCTTTTACCACACTTGTGCTTCAAAGTAGCACCTTGTTCTTCATGTAGTGAGTCTCATATATTGTGCTTCAAAGTAGCACTAAGATCTTCATAATAGATAGTCTCTCATTTTGTCACTTTCATATACTAGTGGGAAATTTCATTATAGAACTTGGCTTGTATATTCCAATGATGGGCTTCCTCAAAGTGCCCTAGGTCTTCGTGAGCAAGCAAGTTGGATGCACACCCACTTAGTTTCTTTTGTAGAGCTTTCATATACTTATAGCTCTAGTGCATCCGTTGCATGGCAATCCCTACTCCTCATGTTGACATCAATTGATGGGCATCTCCATAGCTCGTTGATTATCCTCGTCGACTTCCCTTTTTTTTGTCTTCTCCACACAATCCCATCATCATATTTCTATTCCACCCATAGTGCTATACCCATGGCTCGCGCTCATGTATTGCGTAAAGGTTGAAAGAGTTTGAGATTATTTGAGTATGAAACAATTGCTTGGCTTGTCATCGGGGGTATAGAAGTTGGGAACATCTTTGTGTGACAAAAATGAAGCATAGCCTAACCATATGATTTTGTAGGGATGAACTTTCTTTGGCCATGTTATTTTGAGATGACATAATTGCTTAGTTAGTATGCTTGAAGTATTATTATTTTTATGTCAATATGAACTTTTGTCTTAAATCTTTTGGATATGAATATTCATATCACAAGTAAGAAGATTTATATTAAAATTATGCCAAAGTATCACTCCGCATCAAAAATTCTTTTTTTTATCATTTACCTACTCGAGGACGAGCAGGAATTTAGCTTGGGGATGCTTGATACGTCTCCAACGTATCTATAATTTTTGATTGCTCCATGCTACTTTATCTACTGTTTTAGGCAATATTGGGCTTTATTATCCACTTTTATATTATTTTTGGGACTAACCTATTAACCGGAGGCCCGCCCAGATTTGTTGTTTTATGCCTATTTCAGTGTTTCGAGGAAAAGGAATATCGACGGAGTTAAAACGAACGAAATCAACTGGAGAAGTTATTTTGAAAGGAAACCCACCGATGGACTTAGACTCCACGCCGAAGATACGGAGGTGCTCACGAGGTGGGGCGCGCCCACCCCGGGCGCGCCCCGCCTCGTCGGGCCCCGTAGCTCCACCGACGCACTTCTTTCACCCATATATACCCACGCACCCTAAAACTTCCGAACAGAAGATAGATCGGGAGTTCCGCTGCAAGCCTCTCAGAGCCACCAAAACCAATCGGGACCTGTTCCCAAGACTGTCGGAGGGGGATCCCATCAACGGTGGCCATCTTCATCATCCCGGCGCTATCCATGACGAGGAGGGAGTAGTTCACCCTCGGGGCTGAGGGTATGTACCAGTAGCTATGTATTTGATCTCTCTCTCTCTCTCTCTCTCTCTCTCTCTCTCTCTCTCTTGTTATCTCTCGTGTTCCCTCTATGGCACGATCTTGATGTATCCCGAGCTTTGCTATTGTAGTTGGATCTTATGATGTTTCTCCCCCTCTACTCTCTTGTGATGAATTGAGTTTCCCTTTTGAAGTTATCTTATCGGATTGAGTCTTTTATGAGAACACTTGATGTATGTCTTGCCGTGATTATCTGTGGTGACAATGGGATATCATGTGCCACTTGATGTATGTTTTGGTGATCAACTTGCGGGTTTCGTGACAATGGGAACCTATGCATAGGGGTTGGCACACGTTCTTGATTCTCCGGTAGAAACTTTGGGGCACTCTTTGAAGTACTTTTATGTTGGTTGGATAAATCTGAGATTGTGTGATGCATATCGTATAATCATGCCCTCGGATACTTGAGGTGACAATGGAGTATCTAGGTGACATTAGGGTTTTGGTTGATTTGTATCTTAAGGTGTTATTCTAGTACGAACTCTAGGGCTGTTTGTGACACTTATAGGAATAGTCCAACGGATTGATTGGAAAGAATAACTTTGAGGTGGTTTCGTACCCTACCATAATCTCTACTTTTGTTCTCCGCTATTAGTGGCTTTGGAGTGACTCTTTGTTGCACGTTGAGGGATTGTTATATGATCTATCTATGTTATTATTGTTGAGATAACTTACACTAGTGAAAGTATGAACCCTAGGCCTTGTTTCCTATCATTGCAATACCGTTTACGCTCACTTTTACCGTTAGTTACCTTGCTGTTTTTATATTTTCAGATTACAAAAACCTATATCTACCATCCATATTGCACTTGTATCACCATCTCTTCGCCGAACTAGTGCACCTATACAATTTACCATTGTATTGGGTGTGTTGGGGACACAAGAGACTTTTTGTTATTTGGTTGCAGGGTTGTTTGAGAGAGACCATCTTCATCCTACGCCTCCTACGGATTGATAAACCTTAGGTCATCCACTTGAGGGAAATTTGCTACTGTCCTCCAAACCTGTGCACTTGCAGGCCCAACAACGTCTACAAGAAGAAGGTTGTGTAGTAGACATCAGTCACCTAGATACTCCAATGTCACCGTGACTATCCGTGAGTTGATGATACGATATGCATCAAACAATTTCAGATTCATAATACTCAATCCAACACAAGGAACCTCAAAGAGTGCCCCAAGATTTCTACCGAAGAAACAAGGACGAGAACGTGCATCAACCCCTATGCATAGATTACCCCAACGTCACATCGAGAATCCGCGAGTTGAGTGCCAAAACATATATAAAGTGAATCAATATGATACCCCATTGTCACCACGGGTATTCGTAGCAAGACATACATCAAGTGCTCTCATATCCATAAAAGTATTCAATACGACAATAACGAAATCTCAAAGGGAAAACTCAATTCATCACAACAAGATAGAGAGGGGAAAACATCATATGATCCAACTATATTAACAAATATCGCGATACATCAAGATCATGCCAAATCAAGATCACGAGAGAGAGAGAGAGAGAGAGAGATCAAACACATAGCTACTAGTACAAACCCTCAACCCCGAGGGTGGACTGTTGCCTCCTCATCATGGTGGCCATCGGGATAATGAAGATGGCCTTCGGTGCTGATTTCCCCCTTCGGCAGAGTGACGAAACAGGGTCTGGATTGGTTTTTCGTGGCTACAGAGGCTTGCGGCGGCAAAACTTCTAATCTAGGGTTATTTCTGGGGGTTTCTAAATATATATTATTTTTTGGCGTCAGTTTCACACTGAGATGGGCCTCGAGGGGCCCACTACCCACCAGGGCACGCCAGAGGGGGTGGCGCGCCCTGGAGCCTAGTGGGCAGCATGGGTCCCTCCTCCAGTGGTTCTTTACCCCAATATTCTTCATTTGTTCCATAAAAAATCTCCAAAAAGTTTTGTCCAATTCTGAGAACTTTTATTTGTGCACAAAAAATAACAACATGGTAGTTCTGCTGAAAATAGCGTCAGTCCGAGTTAGTTCCATTCAAATCATACCAAAACCATATAAAATTGTTTTAAACATGGCATGAATACTTCATATATTATAGATACGTTGGAGACGTATCAGCGGCTCTGGCGCTTTGGTGCGTCGTACTTGGCCGCGTCCGGTTGCGAGGCGGTGGCGAGCATGGATCTCGATCTGAAGATGGTGCATTCACCTGCGCCTTGTCTTCTATGCCCGAAAGGGATGTAGGCGACCTTCAAGTGTCATGTTCTACTGGCTAGCGGGGCATTGGTTGCAAGCTCTGGATCGGCGGAAACCCTTGACCAGATGTTGGTCACGATGTTAGTGATGCTTCTGGTGCCGCTCCCCCTAGTGGTCGACATCGAGACTTACTCCCTGCCCTCCGCCTCTTGGTCCTGGGCGAAAGCCAAGAATCTCTGGATTGGCGGCGACAACGCGTCAACGTCGTTTACTTCTTGAAGGCACCGCCTTGGGAGTTCGGCATGGTTAGGGGTTCAGCGCAGTGGTGGTCTGCGGGTGCTCAATAGTGTCCTTGCTCGATAGTTGCAATGGGCTTCTGGGTCTTGGACGAAGATGCTGACGATGTATGGGTTTCCTTCAGAGGTGAGATTGCCAGGGCTGTCGTCCTGTCCCCGGCAACAAGTTGGCCAGTCCATGCATGCTCTGGGTGAGCCGCTCTGCCTACTGACGAGGCGACATACTACGATCCAGGACGAGAAGGCAGTGAAGGAAATATGCCCTAGAGGCAATAATAAAGTTATTATTTATTTCCTTATATCATGATAAATGTTTATTATTCATGCTAGAATTGTATTAACCGGAAACATAATACTTGTGTGAATACATAGACAAACAGAGTGTCACTAGTATGCCTCTACTTGACTAGCTCGTTGATCAAAGATGGTTATGTTTCCTAGCCATTGACATGAGTTGTCATTTGATTAACGGGATCACATCATTAGGAGAATGATGTGATTGACTTGACCCATTCCGTTAGCTTAGCACTCGATCGTTTAGTATGTTTCTATTGCTTTCTTCATGACTTATACATGTTCCTATGACTATGAGATTATGCAACTCCCGTTTACCGGAGGAACGCTTTGTGTGCTACCAAACGTCACAACGTAACTGGGTGATTATAAAGGTGCTCTACAGGTGTCTCCGAAGGTACTTGTTGGGTTGGCATATTTCGAGATTAGGATTTGTCACTCCGATTGTCGGAGAGGTATCTCTGGGCCCTCTCGGTAATGCACATCACTTAAGCCTTGCAAGCATTGCAATTAATGAGTTAGTTGCAGGATGATGTATTACATAACGAGTAAAGAGACTTGCCGGTAACGAGATTGAACTAGCTATTGAGATAGCGATGATCGAATCTCGGGCAAGTAACATACCGATGACAAAGGGAACAACGTATGTTGTTATGCGGTCTGACCGATAAAAATCTTCGTAGAATATGTGGGAGCCAATATGAGCATCCAGGTTCCGCTATTGGTTATTGACCGGAGACGTGTCTCGGTCATGTCTACATAGTTCTCGAACCCGTAGGGTCCGCACGCTTAAAGTTTAGATGACGGTTATATTATGAGTTTATGAGTTTTGATGTACCGAAGGTTGTTCGAAGTCCCGGATGTGATCACGGACATGACGAGGAGTCTCTAAATGGTCAAGACATGAAGATTGATATATTGGAAGCCTATATTTGAATATCGGAAGTGTTCCGGGTGAAATCGGGATTTTACCGGAGTACCGAGGGGTTACCGGAACCCCCCGGGGGCTTAATGGGCCATAGTGGCCTTTGTGGAGAAGAGGAGAGCGGGGGCAGGGGCGCGCCTCCCCCTAGTCCGAATAGGACAGGAGAAGAGGCGGCGCCCCCCTTCCTTCCTCTCTCCTCATCTTTCCCCTCCACTCCTAATCCAACATGGAAGGAGGAGTCCTACTCCGATGGGAGTAGGACTCCTCCTGGCGCCCCCCCTCCTGGCCGGCCGCACCTCCCCCTTGCTCCTTTATATACGGGGGCAGGGGGCACCCTAGAGACACAACAATTGATCGTTTGATCTTTTAGCCGTGTGCGGTGCCCCCCTCCACCATAGTACACCTCTATAATACTGTAGCAGTGCTTAGGCGAAGCCCTGCGTCGGTAGAACATCATCATTGTCACCATGCTGTCGTGCTGACGAAACACTCCCTCAACACTCGGCTGGATCTGAATTCGAGGGATGTCATCGGGCTGAACGTGTGCTGAACTCAGAGGTGTCGTGCGTTCGGTACTTGATCAGTCGGATCGTGAAGACGTACGACTACATCAACCGTGTTGTGCTAATGCTTCCGCTTTCGGTCTACGAGGGTACGTGGACAACACTCTCCCCTATCGTTGCTATGCATCACCATGATCTTGCGTGTGCGTAGGATTTTTTTTGAAATTACTATGTTCCCCAACAGTAGTATCAGAGCCAGGTTTTATGCGTAGATGTCATATGCACGAGTAGAACACAAGTGATTTGTGGGCGATATAAGTCATACTGCTTAACAGCATGTCATACTTTGGTTAGGTGGTATTGTTGGATGAAGTGGCCCGGACCGACATTACGCGTACGCTTACGCGAGACTGGTTCTACCGACGTGCTTTGCACACAGGTGGCTAGCGGGTGTCAGTTTCTCCAACTTTAGTTGAACCGAGTGTGGCTACGCCCGGTCCTTGCGAAGGTTGCACCAACTTGACAAACTATCGTTGTGGTTTTGATGCGTAGGTAAGAACAGTTCTTGCTAAGCCTAGTAGCAGCCACGTATAACTTGCAACAACTAAGTAGATGACGTCTAACTTGTTTTTGCAGGGAATGTTGTGATGTGATATGGTCAAGACATGATGCTAAATTTTATTGTATGAGATGATCATGTTTTGTAACCGAGTTATCGGCAACTGGCAGGAGCCATATGGTTGTCACTTTATTGTATGCAATGCAATCGCCCTTTAATGCTTTACTTTATCACTAAGCGGTAGCGATAGTCGTAGAAGCATAAGATTGGCGAGACAACAATGATGCTACGATGGAGATCAAGGTGTTGCACCGGTGACGATGGTGATCATGATGGTGCTTCGGAGATGGAGATCACAAGCACAAGATGATGATGGCCATATCATATCACTTATATTGATTGCATGTGATGTTTATCTTTTATGCATCTTATCTTGATTTGATTGATGGTAGCATTATAAGATGATCTCTCACTAAATTAAAACATAAAAGTGTTCTGCCTGAGTATGCACCATTGCCAAAGTTCATCGTGCCCAGACACCACGTGATGATCGGGTGTGATAAGCTCTATGTCCATCTACAACGGGTGCAAGCCAGTTTTGCACACGCAAAATACTCAGGTTAAACTTAACGAGCCTAGCATATGCAGATATGGCCTCGGAACACTGAGACCGAAAGGTCGAGCGTGAATCATATAGTAGATATGATCAACATAGTGATGTTCACCATTGAAAACTACTCCATTTCACGTGATGATCGGTTATGGTTTAGTTGATTTGGATCACATGATCACTTAGATGATTAGAGGGATGTCTATCTAAGTGGGAGTTCTTAAGTAATATGATTAATTGAACTTAAATTTATCATGAACTTAGTACCTGATAGTATCTTGCTTGTCTATGTTGATTGTAGATAGATGGCCCGTGTTGTTGTTCCGTTGAATTTTAATGCGTTCCTTGAGAAAGCAAAGTTGAAAGATGATGGTAACAATTACACGGACTGGGTTTGTAACTTGAGGATTATCCTCATTGCTGCACAGAAGAATTACGTCCTGGAAGCACCGCTGGGTGCCAGGCCTTCTGCACATGCAACTGATGATGTTAAGAACGTCTGGCCAAGCAAAGCTAATGACTACTCGATAGTTCAGTGTGCCATGCTTTACGGCTTAGAACCGGGACTTCAACGACGTTTTGAACGTCATGGAGCATATGAGATGTTCCAGGAGTTGAAGTTAATATTTCAAGCAAATTCCCGAATTGAGAGATATGAAGTCTCCAATAAGTTCTATAGCTGCAAGATGGAGGAGAATAGTTCTGTCAGTGAGCATATACTCAAAATGTTTGGGGTATAACAATCACTTGATTCAACTGGGAGTTAATCTTCCGGATGATAGCGTCATTGACAGAATTCTTCAATCACTGCCACCAAGCTACAAGAGCTTCGTGATGAACTATAACATGCAAGGGAAGGATAAGATGATTCCCGAGCTCTTCGCAATGCTAAAGGCTGCAGAGGTAGAAATCAAGAAGGAGCATCAAGTGTTGATGGTCAATAAGACCACCAGTTTCAAGAAAAAGGGCAAAGGGAAGAAGAAGGGGAACTTCAAGAAAAACAGCAAGCAAGTTTCTGCTCAAGAGAAGAAACCCAAGTCTGGACCTAAGCCCGAGACTGAGTGCTTCTACTACAAGCAGACTGGTCACTGGAAGCGGAACTGCCCCAAGGATTTGGCGGATAAGAAGGATGGCAAGGTGGACAAAGGTATATGTGATATACATGTTATTGATGTGTACCTTACTAGAGCTCGCAGTAGCACCTGGGTATTTGATACTGGTTCTGTTGCTAATATTTGCAACTCGAAACAGGGACTACGGGTTAAGCAAACTCTAGCCAAGGACGAGGTGACGATGCGCGTGGGAAACAGTTCCAAAGTCGATGTGATCGCCGTCGGCACGCTACCTCTACATCTACCTTCCGGATTAGTATTAGACCTAAATAATTGTTATTTGGTGCCAGCGTTGAGCATGAACATTATATCTGGATCTTTTTTGATGCGAGACGGTTATTCATTTAAATCAGAGAATAATGGTTGTTCTATTTTATGAGTAATATCTTTTATGGTCATGCACCCTTGAAGAGTGGTCTATTTTTGATGAATCTCGATAGTAGTGATACACATATTCATAATGTTGAAGCCAAAAGATGCAGAGTTGATAATGATAGTGCAACTTATTTGTGGCACTGCCGTTTAGGTCATATCGGTGTAAAGCGCATGAAGAAACTCCATACTGATGGACTTTTGGAAACACTTGATTATGAATCACTTGGTACTTGCGAACCGTGCCTCATGGGCAAGATGACTAAAACGCCGTTCTCCAGAACTATAGAGAGAGCAACAGATTTGTTGGAAATCATACATACAGATGTATGTGGTCCGATGAATATTGAGGCTCATGGCAGATATCGTTATTTTCTCACCTTCACAGATGATTTGAGCATATATGGGTATATCTACTTAATGAAACATAAGTCTGAAACATTTGAAAAGTTCAAAGAATTCTAGAGTGAAGTTGAAAATCATCGTAACAAGAAAATAAAGTTTCTACGATCAGATCGTGGAGGAGAATATTTGAGCTACGACTTTGGTCTACATTTGAAACAATGCGGAATAGTTTCGCAACTCACGCCACCCGGAACACCACATCGCAATGGTGTGTCCGAACGTCGTAATCGTACTTTACTAGATATGGTGCGATCTATGATGTCTCTTACTGATTTACTGCTATCGTTTTGGGGTTATGCTTTAGAGACGGCTGCATTCACGTTAAATAGGGCACCATCGAAATCCGTTGAAACGACACCTTATGAACTGTGGTTTGGCAAGAAACCAAAGTTGTCGTTTCTTAAAGTTTGGGGCTGCGATGCTTATGTAAAAAAAACTTCAACCTGATAAGCTCGAACCCAAATCGGAGAAATGTGTCTTCATAGGATACCCAAAGGAGACTGTTGGGTACACCTTCTATCACAGATCCGAAGGCAAGACATTCGTTGCTAAGAATGGATCCTTTCTAGAGAAGGAGTTTCTCTCGAAAGAAGTGAGTGGGAGGAAAGTAGAACTTGATGAGGTAATCATACTGCTCCCTTATTGGAAAGTAGTTCATCACGTAAACTGGTTCTGTGGACGCCTACACCAATTAGTGAGGAAGTTAATGATGATGATCATGGAACTTCAGATCAAGTTATTACTGAACCTCGTAGGTCAACCAGAGTAAGATCCGCACCAGAGTGGTACGGTAATCCTGTTCTGGAGGTTATGTTACTAGACCATGACGAACCTACGAACCATGAAGAAGCGATGGTGAGCCCAGATTCCGTAAAATGGCTTGAGGCCATGAAATCTGAGGTGGGATCCATGTATGAGAAAAAAGTATGGACTTTGGTTGACTTGCCCGATGATCGGCAAGCCATTGAAAATAAATGGATCTTTGAGAAGAAGACTGACATTGACGGTAATGTTACTGTCTATAAAGCTCGACTTGTTGCGAAAGGTTTTCTACAAGTTCAAGGGATTGACTACGATGAGACTTTCTCACCCGTAGCGATGCTTAAGTATGTTCGAATCATGTTAGCAATTGACGCATTTTATGATTATGAAATTTGGCAATGGATGTCAAAACTGCATTCCTGAATGGATTTCTGGAAGAAGAGTTGTATATAAAGCAACCAGAAGGTTTTTTCGATCCAAAGGGAGCTAACAAAGTGTGCAAGCTCCAGCTATCCATTTATGGACTGGTGCATGCCTCTCGGAGTTGGAATAAACGTTTTGATAGTGTGATCAAAGCATTTGGTTTCATATAGACTTTTGGAGAAGCCTGTATTTACAAGAAAGTGAGTGGGAGCTCTGTAGCATTTCTGATATTATATGTGGATGACATATTGTTGATTGGAAATGATATAGAATTTCTGGATAGCATAAAGGGATACTTGAATAAGAGTTTTTCAATGAAAGACCTCGGTGAAGCTGCTTATATATTGGGCATCAAGATCTATAGAGATATATCAAGACGCTTAATTGGACTTTCACAAAGCACATACCTTGACAAAGTTTTGAAGAAGTTCAAAAAGGATCAAGCAAACAAAGGGTTCTTGCCTGTGTTACAAGGTGTGAAGTTGAGTAAGACTCAATGCCCGATCACTGCAGAAGATAGAGAGAAGATGAAAGATGTACCCTATGCTTCAGCCATAGGCTCTATCATGTATGCAATGCTGTGTACCAGACCTGATGTATGCCTTGCTATAAGTTTAGCAGGGAGGTACCAAAGTAATCCAGGAGTGGATCACTGGACAACGGTCAAGAACATCCTGAAATACTTGAAAAGGACTAAGGATATGTTTCTCGTTTATGGAGGTGACAAAGAGCTAGTCGTAAATGGTTACGTCGATGCAAGCTTTGACACTGATCCAGACGATTCTAAATCGCTAACCGGATACGTGTTTACATTGAACGGTTGTAACATCCCAAAATTCTAAATTTTGGAATGTTATATTAAATAAATAACTATGCTTATTGCCTGATTGTTGGTTTGATTGATTGAGTGAAACTGAGTGAAATTTGAAACTTCTGAAAGTTGTATGAGAGGGAATGAAATGACTTTCCCAAAACTTTCTCCTTTGCCTTTTGATCTCAATGAATTCAAATTCATTCCAACACCAAAACCTAGAGTGAAGATGACATGACTTCTTCCATTTGGAATGAAAAAGGTTTTTTGAAAGGATTTGAATTACATCAGGAATATTTCAAATTCAAGGCTTTATGCAACTCAATGATTTTCATGAGGGAAGATAAAATGACTCCTTCCATTATATGAAATATGAGTTGGAAGTTGAGTAGTATCAAGTTGAAAGTCATTTGAAAGTGCTTTGAAACCCTCTTTCAAATTTTGAGTTTTGAATTTGAATTCAAACTTTGGCATGTGGGAAACATTTCAAAAACTATGCCTGATAAATACTTGATCAAAAGTATGAGAGGAGCAAACATGACACTCCAAAAATATCAGAGGAAACAATGCCAAAAGTCTTGGATTCAAATCTGAATTTTATTTGAAATTGAAAAAAAATGGATTTTTATAAAGTTTGGATTTTGCCTTTGGAAAAATGTTCAAATGAAAGGGAATATTCCCCTGATCATTTTGGTATATATATACCCTATATAAAATATTTATAGATATTGTTTTATTTCTGTTTTGTTTTATTTAAAAAATAAAATTTTAAAAGAAAAACCCCGGGCGCCTTTAGGCCACCCACCCAGCCCAGCCCAGCCAGAGCCCAGCCTGCCCAGCCAGCCCGGCCACCAGCTCTCCCCCTCGCTCGAAAACCCTGGCCTCGGCCACCCAATCGCCTCGCCTCCTCTCTCTCTCGACCCTGGCCCCGCCCATCTTCTTCCCCGCCCCACGCCACGCCGCCGCCGAGATCGCGGATCCCAAGGATCCGGATCCCGATCGCCTCGACTTCAAGCAAGGACGACCCCTGGCTATAAAAGCCGGAGCCCCGCACCCCATTCCCTCCCGAGACCTCGCGGACCCCTCGCCTCCCGCTCGACCTCACCGGAGACCCGAGCTCCTCCGCCGCCATTGTCGCCGCCGACGCCCACCCTCCCGACCACCCCGACCCCACCGAACCACTCCCGACCTCGTCAGCACTCAAGACGGCGACTCCCGAGCTCCCGACGCCGGAACCCAAGCGCGACGACTCGCCGCCGCCGCCGCCGTCGCCGGACTCCGGTACGTCGTCGGGATCACCCTCCCCCGTCCGATCCTAGATGAGCGGCTAGGATTAGAACCCCCGAAGGGGTAAGTTTTATTTAGAAAACCGGCCGGTTCGTCCGGTTTATTAGTTAGGGTTTTAATCAATTAGCCAGCCCGTTTTTAGTTTTAACCCGAGGCCCATTTAGACTAAGTTACGCTCAGGGCACAGTAAAGGCCCATTAGGCCTTTTTCTTTTATTTTGATTTTCTGTTTTAGCAGAATAGTTTCTGTTTTCAAAAATTCATATCTTTTATTCTGTTTAATATTTTTGAGTGATTCTTTTTTTTTGTTGGATTGCAAATTTTATGTAGTTTCTGTAGAATATATATTTAGCTATGTTAAAAATAATTAAAATGCTTTAATTTAGTTTTAGTCAGAATAGTAAATCTGCTATAACTTGAGTTAGAAAAATTATTTTTGCATGATTCTTTTGTCCCAACTTTATTTTAACATTGCCAAACCCTAGAAATTAACTTGGGTATTTTAGGATTAATAAATAATTAGTTTTAAGCAGAATCCTATTAATTCTAATTAATTAACTAGTTCCTGTTTTCCTAATATTTTAATTAGTAAATAAATTTATTTTTAACTTGGGATTAGTTATTCTAGGTTAGTTTCTGTCATTCTAATAGATGAACTTTTATTTATAATTAATAAAAGTTTTAATTTATTTTCTTAATGGAAATTGGATTAGGCCTAAAATGAGTTTTATAATAGCTTTTAATTAATTATTTTTGCTCCTAGTTGCTTAGTGAAACCTATTCTGTTAAGTTAACTTAAAACCATGATTAGGTTATATTAAGAAATTTTTATTATATAAAACTATTTTTGTTATTGTTTGAAGTAGGGAAAACTTTGAGTGGCCTTTCTTTGAGTTTTTCTTTTGGATTTGGTTTTGGTTGTTTTGTTGTGTTATGTTACTTTTGTTATGTTGTGTTATGTGATCCTATTGCTATGTGCTTATTATAGTTATTGTTTGCCTCGGTAGAATTTCCGGAGTGCGAAGATTGCTACTACGAAACCCTAGTTTTTCCGAAGATCGTCAACCAGGCAAGTTCACTTTGACCATGCTTTCTTACCTATGTTTTATTGCACTTAGTGGCATCTTTGCAACCACCTCTCAGTAGTGTTATTGAAGTTCTTGTAGTTGAGTAGTATGCATGAGGTAGGAACCCATCACCCTGTTACCAAGCCCGGGACGTTATTTTATTCTAATGCTACGCTGTAGTAGACGGGTTTGGTATGAGTGTTCGAGAGTGGTGTGAAGAAGGAGGAATCTACGTCAATGACGACAACTCCACGATGGAATCTGCAAGGACTGCATCTTCAAGGCCTCAAGACTTTAAGACTCGAGACAAGAATTCAATACACACTACTGGGTGGAGGATGGTTGACGGGCACCCTGGAGAAACCAGTGGTTGGCCGGGATGCATGGAGAAGCGCCATGACATCTTGCGGAAAGCTTCACCCAGACTCAAAGAGACGGAAGAATACTTCATGCCGGAAGCTTACTGTGCAACCGCAAGTCATTATGGGCTCGCTCGGTTGACCTTAGTTGTGACTCTGGCTGGGGACGGTGCTAGCAGATGTAGAACTACGGTAGGATTGGATGGGTACGGACGGTGGTCGGAGGAACTCTTTGGAAGACCATGTTTCGGTCATCTTGTTCTCAAACACTCTGAAGTGCGGGAACGTAAAGAGAGGGATCGAATCTTGCGGGTAAAGTGTACAAACCTCTGCAGAGGGTTATAACCTAATCGATTAGCCGTGTCCCCGGTTACGGACAATTTGAGCCTCTAGACTTGGATCTATCTCGGAACTCTCAACACCGGATTGATAACTTAATCGTGGGCAACATATGATGAATTTTGGGCTATGAGACATCGGTTGGCGGAACCATGTCATGATAGAAAACTCCATAGTACAGACTCCATTTATGCCTTTGATGTAGGTAAAATAAAATCAGCTTTTATGCAAACAAAACTCGAATCTGAGCCATAAAGCCATACTGCATATAGTATAGTTTATCATCTGTTTTCTCATATTGTGATCTTGCGGTACATCCAATGTACTGACCTACACGGCTGCAATGTATCATGTTGCAGATACTTTCCTCGACAGTAAGAGTTACGATCTGTGGTTACGGTCTACACTCAACCTGCCGATGGCGTTGATGGGACTCCACACCCGCTTGATTGTTTCCGCTGAGTATTATGAGGTATATATCATTTTACATTATTTATACATGTGATTGCACTTTGATATATACATTGATGTCTGTGTGTGCCAAAGATCTTGATCCGAGGATGGCACAAGTAACATAGAGGCTTGACCGTCGAGGTCGGGTCGCTACAATTGAACGGTGGAGCTGTCAGTTGCTGCAGTTCTAAACAAAGCATCATGGCGGGATCTACGTGTGAAGCGGAGTACATAGCTGCTTCGGAAGCAGCAAATGAAGGAGTCTGGATGAAGGAGTTCATATCCGATCTAGGTGTCATACCTAGTGCATCGGGTCCAATGAAAATCTTTTGTGACAATACTGGTGCAATTGCCTTGGCGAAGGAATCCAGATTTCACAAGAGAACCAAGCACATCAAGAGACGCTTCAATTCCATCCGGGATCTAGTCCAGGTGGGAGACATAGAAATTTGCAAGATACATACGGATCTAAATGTTGCAGACCCGTTGACTAAGCCTCTTCCACGAGCAAAACATGATCAGCACCAAGGCTCCATGGGTGTTAGAATCATTACTATGTAATCTAGATTATTGACTCTAGTGCAAGTGGGAGACTGAAGTAAATTTTCCCTAGAGGCAATAATAAAGTTATTATTTATTTCCTTATATCATGATAAATGTTTATTATTCATGCTAGAATTGTATTAACCGGAAACATAATACTTGTGTGAATTCATAGACAAACAGAGTGTCACTAGTATGCCTCTACTTGATAGCTCGTTGATCAAAGATGGTTATGTTTCCTAGCCATTGACATGAGTTATCATTTGATTAACGGGATCACATCATTAGGAGAATGATGTGATTGACTTGACCCATTCCGTTAGCTTAGCACTCGATCGTTTAGTATGTTGCTATTGCTTTCTTCATGACTTATACATGTTCCTATGACTATGAGATTATGCAACTCCCGTTTACCGGAGGAACGCTTTGTGTGCTACCAAACGTCACAACGTAACTGGGTGATTATAAAGGTGCTCTACAGGTGTCTCCGAAGGTACTTGTTGGGTTGAAGTATTTCGAGATTAGGATTTGTCACTCCGATTGTCGGAGAGGTATCTCTGGGCCCTCTCGGTAATGCACATCACTTAAGCCTTGCAAGCATTGCAACTAATGAGTTAGTTGCGGGATGATGTATTACATAACGAGTAAAGAGACTTGCCGGTAACGAGATTGAACTAGGTATTGAGATACCGACGATCGAATCTCGGGCAAGTAACATACCGATGACAAAGGGAACAACGTGTGTTGTTATGCGGTCTGACCGATAAAGACCTTCGTAGAATATGTGGGAGCCAATATGAGCATCCAGGTTCCGCTATTGGTTATTGACCGGAGACGTGTCTCGGTCATGTCTACATAGTTCTCAAACCCGTAGGGTCCGCACGCTTAAAGTTTCGATGACGGTTATATTATGAGTTTATGAGTTTTGATGTACCGAAGGTTGTTCGGATTCCCGGGTGTGGTCACGGACATGACGAGGAGTCTCGAAATGGTCGAGACATGAAGATTGATATATTGGTAGCCTATATTTGGATATCGGAAGTGTTCCGGGTGAAATCGAGATTTTACCGGAGTACCGAGGGGTTACCGGAACCCCCTAGGGGCTTAATGGGCCATAGTGGGCCTTTGTGGAGAAGAGGAGAGGCAGCCAGGGCAGGGCCGCGTGCCCCTCCCCCCTAGTCCAAATAGGACAAGGAGAAGGGGGCGGCGCCCCCCCCCCTCCCCTTTCCTTCCTCTCTCCCTCCTCTTTCCCCCTCCACTCCTAATCCAACAAGGAAAAGGGAGGGAGTCCTACTCCCACCGGGAGTAGGACTCCTCCTGGCGCGCCCCCTCCTGGCCGACCGCACCTCCCCCCTTGCTCCTTTATATACGGGGGTAGTGGGGCACCCTAGAGATACAACAATTGATCGTTTGATCTTTTAGCCGTGTGTGGTGCCCCCCTCCACCATAGTCAACCTCGATAATACTGTAGCGGCGCTTAGGCGAAGCCCTGCGTCGGTAGAACATCATCATCGCTACCACGCCGTCTTGACGAAACTCTCCCTCAACACTCGGCTGGATCGGAGTTCGAGGGACGTCATCGGGCTGAACGTGTGCTGAACTCGGAGGTGCCGTGCGTTCGGTACTTGATCGGTCGGATCGTGAAGACGTACGACTACATCAACCGCGTTGTGCTAACGCTTCCGCTTTCGGTCTACGTGGTTACGTGGACAACACTCTCCCCTCTCGTTGCTATGCATCACCATGATCTTGTGTGTGCGTAGGATTTTTCTTGAAATTACTACATTCCCCAACAGGCAGGGGTGCCCTCTTTGGCCTTGTATGGTAACCCATGTGTATCAATCGTGTTCTCATCCTGATCCACGTGCATCAGCCCAGGCGTGCAATAGTTCCTCGATGAGGCCCAAAAGTTGTTTGGTTTAGCTCAGACATGGATTTTCCACAGCTCAATCCACCATGTTCCACTCCAAACCATGGGGTAAAAAGGAATCATCTTCCATATCTGGAACCAATCGACGCCAAGGTACGAGAGTAGTGAGAAGGATTTGGTTATGGGATGGGGTCAACCCAATCCACGTCAAGACAGTTCCACATTGATTCCCTAGTAACCAAGCAAGCCCTTCGGAGGCAGAGACGGATGGCGGGAAAAAGGGTTAGCCTTGGGAGGTGACGGAGCAGGGCTTTCCTCCGACGGCGAATAGATCCCATATCATGGGCACGTCGATGGCATGACCTGAGGCTGTCGCAGGCTCCGATGTCCTAGTTTGTTGGGTCCTTCGGAGCTCGTTAGCTGTTCAGTAGTGTTTTGTATCCAAGTCGATTTTTATTTTTCATTTCTTGTTGTCTTGGTGGATGTAATGTTTTGTTGTGGCTATGTATAAAGCGGGGCGGAAGCCTTTTTGGATAAATGATTAGCATGTAATATGAAATAGTGTGTTTTCTCTATAGGCAAAGGGACACGGAGATATATACACTGCTTCTATATCACATCATTCAGATTGTAATTTGTTGCATAGAGAATCTTTGTGAAACATCTTATCATAACAAGGTCTGCAATTACATCATGCTTATGCCAGCCGACGAGGCAAAGCACACATGTTGCTTCTAGTAGTTCTGATTGACGACCTGGTGTGAGCGTTCCCAACTCTACACTCTTTTTTGTAAATCAAAATTTTCTCCTGCTAATTAGAATGCACAGAGTTCCTGCCGTATTTTGAAGAAAACAAATGTTGAGAACATGGCACTTCAAATTTGAGCTACTGTCGCATATTATGTAAACCGCATCATCCGAAGTTTCCTACGAATTGGCCGGCAGGATGCCCATGGTGGCCATTGTCCCGTCGCCTGGCCCAAGGTGTGTGATACGTCTCCAACGTATCTATAATTTTGATTGTTCTATGCTATTATATTATCTTTTTGGATGTTTTATATGCATTAATATGCTATTTTATATGATTTTTGAGACTAACCTATTAACCTAGAGCCCAGTGCCAGTTTTTGTTTTTCCCTTGTTTTAGAATTTCGCAGAAAAGGAATACCAAACGGAATAAAACTTTTGCGATGATTTTTCTTGGACCAGAAGACATCCAGAGGACTTGGAGTGCAAGTCAAAGAAGCTACGAGGCATCCACAAGGACGGAGGGCGCGCCCCCCACCCTTGTGGGCCCCTCGTGACTCCACCGACCTACTTCTTCCTCCTATATATTCTCATATGTCCCAAAACCACCAGAGGGAGCCATGAAAACACTTTTCCGCCGCCGCAACCTTCTATACCCGTGAGATCCCATCTAGGGGCCTTTTCCGGCGTCCTGCCGGAGGGGGGATTCGATCACGGAGGGCTTCTACATCAACACCATTGCCCTTCCGATAAAGCTTGAGTAGTTTACCTCAGACCTACGGGTCCATAGCTAGTAGCTAGATGGCTTCTTCTCTCTCTTTGTCTCTCAATACCATGTTCTCCTCGATGTTCTTGGGGATCTTTTGATGTAATACTTTTTTGCGGTGTGTTTGCCGAGATCCGATGAATTATGGATTTATGACCAGCTTGTCTATGCATATTATTTGAATCTTCTCTGAATTCTTATATGCATGATTTGATATCTTTGCAAGTCTCTTCGAACTATCAATTTGGTTTGGCCAACTAGATTGGTTTTTCTTGCAATGGGAGAAGTGCTTAGCTTTGGGTTCAATCTTGCGGTGTCCTTTCCCAGTGACAGTAGGGGCAGCAAGGCACGTATTGAATTGTTGCCATCGAGGATAACAAGATGGGGTTTTCATCATATTGCTTGAGTTTATCCCTCTACATCATGTCATCTTACTTAATGCGTTACTTTGTTCTTATGAACTTAATACTCTAGATGTAGGCAGGAGTCGGTCGATGTGTGGAGTAATAGTAGTAGATGCAGGCAGGAGTCAGTCTACTTGATACGGACGTGATGCCGATATTCATGAGCATTGCCTTAGATATCATCATAACTGTGCGCTTTTCTATCAATTGCTCGGCAGTAATTTGTTCACCCACCGTAATATTTTCTATCTTGAGAGAAGCCTCTAGTGAAACCTATGCCCCCGGGGTCTATTTTCCATCATATAAGTTTCCGATCTACAATTTTAGTTTCCAATCTACTATTTTTGCAATCTTTTACTTTCCAATCTATAAACCAAAAATACCAAAAATATTTACTTTTCCGTTTATCTATCTCTATTAGATCTCACTTTGCAAATAACTGTGAAGGGATTGACAACCCCTTTATCGCGTTGGGTGCAAGTTGTTGATTGTTTGTGCAGGTATTCGGTGACTTCTGTGTTGTCTCCTACTGGATTGATACCTTGGTTCTCAAAACTGAGTGAAATACTTACTCTACTTTGCTGCAACACCCTTTCCTCTTTAAGGGAAAAACCAACGCAAGCTCAAGAGGTAGCAGTGTGCCGCCCACTCTCCCTTGGTGGCCTGGGCGTTCATGACTTGCACAAAACCGGCATCGCCTGCCACGTGCGTTGGATCGTACGGATAGCTTCAGACCATGGCAACACATGCACCTTCACTTTGACCCCGAGTCTAGAGGCATTTTTCGCACGTCCACCATCTGGCACGTTGGCGATGGCCGCTCCTGCTGCTTATGGACTGATCACTAGATCAATAGTCGCCTCACCTCCGAGTGCCCCCGCTTGTCTTCGATCTTGTGCCCCCCCCAGCCCAGCGCAGACAGACAAAGAGGGTTTGCACTTGTGATCCTGGGTCCAGACATCTATGGTGCGCTTGGCCCAGCCGCGCACTCGTCGAGTACATTGACCTTTGACGCCAAGTCGGGCTAGTTCACCTCTCTGATGCACCTAACAAGCTTCAATGGTGGTGGACAAAATCGGGAGTTTACTCGGCCATCCTACTACGACCAGCTCTTCATTGGCTCCATCACTGAACCTCACTGGCGCCTGACATGGAAAACATGGGATCCGCTTCGGGTCAAAGTTCATCTATGCCTCGCCCTCCAGGGGTAGTGCTAGACCGATGACTTCCTTGCCCGCTAAGGTCTATCCCACAACTCCTCTTGCATCTTGTGCGATCAAAAGCCGAATGTATGCAGCACCTGCTCAGCGGCTACTCCTGCTCATGGTGTAGACTGCCTACTACCATCCCCTACAACGACGTCCCATTCCTCGAATGGTGGGCGGCCTCCTTCCTCTTGACTCATGCGGCTATGCACAAGGGATTCACCTCCATCGTCTCCCTCGCTGATGGTGGCTGTGGAAACATAGGAACTGTCATGTCCTGTCATGTCGCCCGTCTCTCGCCTCGGCACCCAGCATTGTCAGACTCCTGCTTCAAGAGAAGGCCAAATGAAATTTGTGCTTCCCTCCAATGAGCTTCGTTATGGGTCTTGGGCCTCTGTGGTTTCTGCTTCAGCTAGCCCGACAACCCCATCCGATGTGGTGCTTCAATCTGCTCTTGCTGACCAAACCGAGTTGCTTCAAGGCTGGCAGGCACGTATTGAGAGCTTTCTGGAGCGGGCGGAGGCTACTTTGAGTAGGCTCTCCCTTGTGCCGGCTATGCTGCAGGCCACACCGATGACACTGTCTCTTGCTGTGGCCGATGTTGGCTCCATGATGGGCGGAGAAGTAGATCCCTATGGTTGTTTCTCCACTCGTGTTCGGGGCAATTTACCGTCCATGTCTGCTTCAACCGCTATGTTGCCTACTGCCGTGGGCAAGTCCATCGCCGTGCTTGCGGCTCCGGTGCTACAGCTAATGCTCAAGCTTGGGGATATATGTTCGACCCCTGCTTCGCCTATGTCCTTGGAGAGGTTGGAGGTGGACTCATGGGCGACCTTGTGTGAGGGGCATGCTTCGCCTCTATCATGTGAGAAACTGGCGGTGCCGAAATCCATTGTGTCGATGGTCCCACTAGTAGAAAAGGGGGCAATGGCCCAGGCCGGTTCAGCCCATTAGTCCCGGTTCTGGCACGAACCGGGACCAATGGAGCTATTTGTCCCGGTTCGTGAGCCCAGGGGGCCGGCCGGGCCACGTCGGCCATTGGTCCCGGTTCGTCCGAACATTTTGGTCCCGGTTGGTGGGACGAACCGGGACCAATGGGCCTGGCTCCTGGCCCACCACTATTGGTCCCGGTTGGTGGCTTGAACCGGGACCAAAGGCTTCCCTTTAGTCCCGGTTCATGCCACCAACCGGGACCAATGGTGGTGCCTATATATACCCCCTTGAGCAAGAGCAGAGCACACCGCCTGCTTTTTTCCGGCCGAGGGAGGGGCTTGGTGGTGCTCTAGCTCACCTCCTATGCACACAAGGTGTTCGATGGAATGCCCGAGCCACACTACTTAAGGTTTCTCCTCTCCAAGCTCGACCGCCAAGCTCCATTTTCCTCAATATTTATCTAGGTTTAGCGGTCCGTCACGCCCCGTCCCCGTCTTCACCGCCGCCGATCACCCGCGCCGATCTCATCGCCGGCACCACCGTGGTGAGCCTCTTGTTCTTATCTTCTTTCTGAAAGGAAAAATATTCTTACTTGTATGTTTAGATAGATACTTGTATTATTTTCTTACTTTTATTATTGCATCTTATATAGTGCGATGGTTTTGGTATCCGCCCCCGTCGGCCCTCGTCCTATCTATGATTCGGATGTGGTATATATTATCTTTTCATAACTATTGGTTCATTTATTGTTTATGAAAATTATGCCGACCAACGTGACATAGATTTTATTTATCTAGGAGGTTGCTGAACCGGAAATTCCAACCGACCCTATTGTCGAGAGGTTAAATTTAGTTGAAGAAGAAAACAATTTCTTGAAGGAAAAAAAAAAGAAAACTTGAGGAGGAGAAGATGATATTGGAGTTGCATGTTGCGGATGTCGTCGATGATCACAAGATCAAGATGGATGCAATGCGCTTGAAGATTAGAAAGATTAGAAAATATGTCATTCATATCGAGGCTTGGTATCATTATGTCGTTGGATCAGTTGTTACCTTGGTTGCGATTATGATCGCATTTGTTTTCGCATTGAAATGTTTTACATAGTTTCAATGTATGGTTTAATTAATTTAGATGCTCTGCAGAGCTTTATGTTGTTAGATGAGAACTATGTATGTACTTTGGTTTTTATGTGATGATGAACTTCTATTAATTTGGTCACTTAGTTATCTATTCATGATGTTCTGTAATGATTTTTGACACACTTAATTATATATAATGCACGAAGATGAACCGGCAATGGATGTACGGTGACAGACACACCTCCGAGTACACTAAGGGCGTGCATGATTTTCTCGAAGTGGCTGAGGCAAACAAGCAGAATGGTTTTATGTGTTGTCCAAGCCCTATATGTGGGAATACAAAGTCTTACTCTGACCGGAAAATCCTTCACACCCACCTACTTTACAAGGGTTTCATGCCACACTATAATGTTTGGACAAGGCACGGAGAAATGGGGGTTATGATGGAAGACGGCGAAGAAGAAGAGTACGATGACAACTATGTGCCCCTGAATACGGTGATGCTCTTGAACATCAAGAGGAACTGACGATGTGCACGATGGTGCTTTGCAACAAGCGAAGCTGCTGAAGATCAAGAGGAACCAGACGATGTGCTCGATGATGATGATCTCCGCGGGTCATTGTCGATGCAAGGACGCAATGCGAAAGTCAAAAGGAGAAGCTGAAGCTCGATCGCATGTTAGAGGATCACAAAAAGGGTTGTACCCCAATTGCGAAGATGGCAACACAAAGCTCGGTATCGTCATGGAATTGCTGCGGTGGAAGGCGAGAATGTGTGCCTAATAAAGGATTTGAGAAGCTCTTGAATAATGAAGAAGAAGCTTCAGAGGATAACGAATTGCCCGATAGTACATACGCAGCAAAGAAGGTCGTATGCCCTCTAGGATTGGAGGTGGAGAAGATACATGCATGCCCTAATGATCTGCATCCTCTATCGCGGTGCATACAAGGATCTGAACGCATGCCCAGTATGCGGTGCATTGCGATATCGATCGACGAGATGACCTGGTGATGTTGACGGCGAGCCTCCTAGGAAGAGGGTTCTGTGAAGGTGATGTGGTATGCTCCTATAATACCACGATTGAAAGCGTCTGCTCGAAACGGAGAGCATGCCAAGTTGATGCGATGGCACAGTGAGGACCGTAAGAAAGGCGGAAGTTGAGAGCACCCACGACGGGTCGAGTGGAGAAAAATCGAGAGAAAGTCTGGGATGAGTTTGCAAAGGACCCAAGGAACGTATGGTTTTCTTTAAGCGTGGATGGCATTAATCCTTTCGGGAGCAGAGCAGCAATCACAGCACTGGCCCGTGACTCTATGTATGTATAACCTTCCTCCTTGGATGTGCATGAAGCGGAAGTTCATTATGATGCAGTTCTCATCCAAGGCCCTAAGCAACCCGCAACAACATTGATGTGTACCTAAGGCCATTAGTTGAAGAACTTTTACAGCTGTGGAATGGAAGCGGTGTACGACGTGGGATGAGCACAAAAGGAGGAATTTGACCTAAAGGCGTTGTTGTTCGTGACCATCAACGATTGGCCCGCTCTCAAGTAACCTTCGGGACAAACAAACAAGGGATACCACGCATGCACGCACTGTTTACTTGACACCGATAGTATATACCGGAAGCTGCGGGAAGAATGTGTACAGGCCATCGTCGATTTCTTCCGACCAACCATCAATGTCGAAAGAAAGGCAAGCATTTCAAAGGCGAGGCAGATCACCAGAAGAAGCCCGCCATGCATACCGGTGATCACGTACTTGCTATGGTCAATGATTTACACGTAATCTTTGCAAAGGGTCCCGGCGGACTAGCTATTTCGAATGACACTGAGAATCACGCACCCATGTGGAAGAAGAAATCTATATTTTGGGACCTACCCTACTGGAAAGACCTAGAGGTCCGCTCTTCGATCGACGTGATGCACGTCACGAAGAACCTTTGCGTGAACCTTCTAGGCTTCTTGGGCGTGTATGGGAAGACAAAAGATACACCTGAGGCACGGGAGGACCTACAACGTTTGCACGAAAAAGAGGGTATGCCTCCGAAGCAGTATGAAGGTCCTGCCAGCTACTCTCTTACGAAAGAAGAGAAAGAAATCTTCTTTGAATGCCTCTTTCAAGATGAAGGTCCCGACCGGCTTCTCGTCGAATATAAAGGGAATAATAAATATGCGGAGAAAAGTTCCGAACCTAAAGTCTCATGATCGCCACCTGATTATGATGCAAGCGCTTCCGGTTGCATTGAGGGGCTTCTACCGAAAACGTCCGATTAGCCATTGTGAAGCTATGTGCATTCCTCAATGCAATATCTCGAGAAGGTGATCGATCCAGAAATCGTACCAACGCTAAGGAGTGATGTGGCGCAATGTCTTGTCAGTTTCGAGCTGGTGTTCCCACCATCCTTCTTCAATATCATGACGCACGTCCTAGTTCATCTAGTCGACGAGATTGTCATTCCGGGGCCCGTATTTCTACACAATATGTACCCCTTTGAGAGGTTCATGGAGTCCTAAAGAAATATGTTCAGAATCGCGCTAGGCCAGAAGGAAGTATCTCCATGGACCATCAAACAGAGGATGTCATCGGGTTTTGTGTTGACTTCATTCCTGGCCTTAAGAAGATAGGTCTCCCTAAATCGCGGTATGATGGGAGACTGACTGGAAAAGGCACGCTTGGAAGGGACTCAATAATATGCAGGACGGATATTCTTGGTCTCAAGCACACTACACAGCTTCTGAGAACTCTACCTTGGTGACCCGTATGTCGATGAACACAAGAAAAGTCTGCGCCCAAACATCCGGGGCGGGCGACAACTGGATTACATGTGAACACATCGGGACTTTCAGCAGTTGGTTGGAAACACGTCTCGGAGGTGACAGACTGTTTGTGATGAGCTGTACTTGTTGTCGAGGGACCATCTTGATTGTAATGATTTGGAAAGCATACGAGATAAATGGGAATACATTTTACACGATTGACCAAGATCAAAAGAGCACCAACCAAAACAGCGGTGTCCGCTTTGATGCAACAACCGGCTGTGGGAAAGGACACATATTATGGTTACATAGTAGACATATGGGAACTTGACTACGGAGTAGATTTTAAGGTCCCTTTGTTTAAGTGCAAGTGGGTCAATCTGTCAGGAGGCGGGGTACAGGTAGACCCATAGTACGGAATGACAACAGTGGATCTGGAAAATCTTGGGTACATTGACGAACCGTTCGTCCTAGCCAATGATGTGGCACAGGTTATCTATGTGAAGGACATGTCTACGGATCGAGGAAAAGAAAAGATAAGGAAGCGAATACATCATACGATGAGCCAAAGCGCCACATAGTTCTTTCAGGAAAAAGGGACATCCTGGGAGTGGAGGGCAAGACAGACATGTCTGAAGAGTATGAAAAGTTTCATGAAATTCCTCCCTTCAAAGTCAAGGCTGACCCAAGCATCCTGATAAAGTGAAGACTTTTTCCCGCAATAAGCAAATGACACAAGCGAAGAAAAAGTGAAGACTTTCTCCCGCAAATATTATGATGATACCATGCCAACTTTATAACAGACGAGTATGATACCATTGTCCGTTTTGTACATGCACATGCTATGCCAACTTTTTCAGAGTTCATTTGAAAACTATGAATTTGAAAACCTCGCCAACCGATTATCCATTTGAAAACTAATGGCACTAATAGAAAGTTTATAATTTTGCTGACCTAAAAGCAAAAAAGAATTAAAAATAAAGCAAAAACCAAAAGAAATAAATAATGCAGAAAACAAAACAAAAAAACTGGAAAAAATAAAAATAGCAACAATAAGTATTTTGTTGTAAGTAGAAACAAAATAAAATAAATAAAGCAACAAACAAAACAAAAAAGTGTTTTCAAATTTGAAAACTAATGGCTCTAACAGAAAGTTTATATTTTTCTAAAACTAAAAGCAAAAAGAATTAAAAATAAAGCAAAAACCAAAAGAAAATAAATAATGCAGAAAACAAAACAAAAAAACTGGAAAAATAATAAAAATAGCAACAATAAGTATTTTGTTGTAAGTAGAAACAAAATAAAATAAATAAAGCAACAAAGAAAACAAAAAAGTGTTTTCAAATTTGAAAACTAATGGCACTAACAGAAAGTTTATATTTTTTCTAAAACTAAAAGCAAAAAGAATTAAAAATAAAGCAAAAACCAAAAGAAAATAAATAATGCAGAAACAAAACAAAAAACTGGAAAAAAAATAGAAATAGCAACAATAAGTATTTTGTTGTAAGTAGAAACAAAATAAAATGAATAAAACAACAAAGAAAACCAAAAAGTGTTTTCAAATTTAAAAACTAATGGCACTAACAGAAAGTTTATAATTTTTCTAAAACTAAAAGCAAAAAGAATTAAAAAATAAAGCAAAAAACAAAACAAAAAAACTGGAAAAATAAATAAATATAGCAACAATAAGTATTTTGTTGTAAATAGAAACAAAATAAACTAAATAAAGCAACAAATAAAACAAGAAAACAAAAAAAGTGCCACCTACTGGGCCCCCACGGCCTGAATACGACTAGAAACCCTACCATGGGCCAGGATTCAGGCCCGCGGGAGGCCCAGTAGGCCCACAGGCACATATTGCACGGTGAGGCCCTAAAGCCTGTTTTAGAGAGGAGCTCGAGAGGGAAGGCGCACCGCACCTTATAAACAGGTGCGGCTCCCTCTCAACTAGCGAGGTGGGACTTTCGAGGGTTTCAGGGTCGAGGGTTCGAAGGTTCTATAGGGTCGAGGGATCGAGGGTCGAGGTTCCAGGCCGTCTAGGGTCGAGGTTCGAGGTCGTCGAGGTTCGAGGTCGAGGATCGCCGAGGTCGAGAGGTTTCCTAGTGTCAAAGTATTGAAGAAATCCATGGCTTCATCATTAGCGGAAGTAACCATGGCATGATGGTATGAAGTCCTCAAAGTTATACGGAATGGAGTCGGATAGGATAATTTGCCTTTTGTGCAATTTCAGCAAAGGCCTTCCAAATAACGATATTGGAAGGTTCTTGCTGAACTTTGTACCAAAAAGCTAATTATCCTATCTCGGGACTCCGTTCCAAAATAACTTTGAGAGCTTTGTACCATCATGCACCTGTTATTTTCGCCTAATGATGAAGACATGGTTTTGTTGAATCCTTTGACACTAGGCAACCTCCGACCCCTCGGCATCCTCACCCTTGACCCCTGAGAGGAAGAACAGGATAAAAAAAGAAGAGGAAGAAGAAAAAAAAAGAGGAGAAGAAAGAATAGAGGAGTTCTTCTCCTCTAGTCTTTCTTCTCCTCTTTTTTTCCCTTCTTCTTCCTCTTTTTTTTATCTGGAACGAGGGTCGTCGAGGGTCGCCGAGCGGTAGAGGAAACCCTAATTAAATAGCAAGTATCGTCGGTGTGAGATACATGTGGCCGTCGGTGTCGGACACTACATCCACGTCCCACAAGTGACGCGGGCGTCGATGCCCACGTCACTTGTGGGACATAGATGTAGTGTCGTCATTGTTGTTGTCGATATACCCCCTCTCGATAGCTTGAACACGTGGGGGGGGGGGTCGATAATACCCCCTCCTTGAAGCGTTCTCGAGGCCACCCCTAACCCTTGAAGCGTTGTCGAGGCCACCCGAAACCCTAGAGAAGCAGCATCGAGGCCACTAATTAATATGATTCCTTATTGTGATTAGCTAGCTAGTTCTACGTTTGGCACTAATATATCCATATCTGTCATGTTTGAATAATAATTTCCATGTTGTAAATATTTGTAGAAACTATGGACACCCCGCCCCGAGACGAAGCACAAGAAGCGTTGTTGAGGGACATAATCGCAGAAGGAAGGGATGCCGTCTGCTCGTTGATGTTTCTCAACGACACCGATGGTCTGGAAGGAGAGGGTGAAGAAGCAGCTGGCTATGATTATGATGGCTCCGATGACCCAATGCCAGTGCAAGAAGGAGAGGGTGAAGAAGTAGACCGTGAGGATCGCCGGTGATCACCGAACCGAGTCCGCCGGTATATATATTAGTTAAGCTGTCTGACTAGCTAATTGATGCATTCATTGTTTTGGTATGTACACATATTAATTAACTCTCGTCTTTGTTTCTTTTTCTAGCCCTCCGGATCGAGCACAACTTCGGTAAAGAGACGAGGCCCAAGAAAAGTTGAGCTCGGATGAAAGGTTTGAGATCATAGAAATCACGTCGACGGCCAACCGATTGAACCCATCCGGACAAAGAAGGCATTTGTTGCTCGGTCGGGGTTACGGTTAGGGACAAGATCGATCAGCATCCAGCAATGGTATAAGCTTCAAGAACGAAGACCACGAGGTGTCTTATGTCAATGATCTGAGAAAAATGATCTTTGGGTGAGCTGAAGTCAAATTTCACCCTACCGCCAGAGGATGACCCGGAGAAGCCAGTTATAGAGCCATTAATCAAGTCTTTTGCTCTTAAGAAGATGGCAGACCTATTTAGGAATTGGAAGAAAGACCTGAATAAGTTTGTCGATAAAAAGAGACACCAGAATTCAAGGGCAAATATGAGAAGATCAGAGATGATCTGCCCGCATTTGTGGCCCACAAGACATCGGAAAAGAGTAAAAAGATGTCGGCGACAAACAAGCAAAATGCTGCGAAGAAGAAGCTTCACCATCGCACGGGCTCAGGTGGCTACCTCATAGCCCGGCCTAAGTGGGACAAGGCTGAGAATGATCTGCTTGATAAAGGGATCGAACCAGAGACAATGAACTGGCCAGACAGTTGCGGGACTTGGTTCTTCGGGGCTGGCGGAACCTTGGACCTGATCGTGGAAGTGCATTTGGACGGACGATCAAATGGACATACCAGTCAAGAGGCTAAAGCAATATATCAAAGCAGCGCAGCAAGGGAAGTTCGTTCCAGACAGGGAGAAGGACGAGCTCACAATGGCCCTCGGGAATCCTGAGCATCCTGGACGGACACGAGGCATGCTAGGCTCCGTTTCGTGGAAGGCTGGATTTCCGGACGCAGGGGGTTACAAAACCCATGAGAGGAGGAAGAAACTGGAGCAGAGCCAAATGCAGGCGCTGCACGAAAGGGTAATGGGGCTAGAGGAACGAGAAGAAGAACAGAGCAAACGACATGCCGAAGCTTCCCCCGAAGCTACCCCGCCATCTCAGCGGAGAAGCAGCGTGGCTTCCACCGAGCTGCTTCAGCCGGAGCATGCCTTGACGGCTCCTGTCAACTATCCCATGGATGCTATCATGAAGTCTCAAAATTGCCACCTTATGGCGGAATGGAGCAATTTGAAGGTCAAGGCGGCTGTTGGCTCTGTTTATCCTACTAAAGCCGACTCAACTTTTCACTGCCGGCCGATTCCAGAAGGATATGCTAAGGTGATGGTGGATGAAATAACGGAGGGATTTGAGGACCTCCGGCTTGACCACCCTACCAGTGAAGGGGAGTATTGGCTGGGTTACGCTCAAGACTCCATGCCTATGGCGAAGGATCTCATCAACCTTCAGAACTGGACGCCTCCGCCTCCTCCTCCTCCTCCGGTGAGTCAGGGCACTCCGCCTCCTCCACCGCCTCCTCCTCCGGCGAGTGACGATCAGGGCACTCGGCCGGCTCCTTCTCCGGTGCGTGGCAGCACTCCGCCTCCTTCTCCGCCTGCACCGGCGTGCCCGAGCAGCCAGCCTCCTCCTTCTCCGCCTCGTCAGCAAGGGCGGAAGAGACCCGCCGCCGCTCCGGCTGCTCCGGCGCGTCGTAGTCCTTCTCCCCCGCCTCGTAAGCAAGGAAACAAGACATCCGCTCCGTCTGCTCTGCCGGCGTCTAGCAGTACAGCCAAAGGCGGGAGGAGATACAGATTCGGTCCTTCTCTGAAGACTCCAGAGAAGTTACCGTACGAGAGGATCGAGGAGGAAAACGCGAAGATCGCGCAGACCGAAGTGGATGACTGGTTTGAAGGGTTGAAAGCAAAGAGACATCCACCTCCAGAGGAGAAGGTAGATCCGGTGAAAGCGAAGCGCACTCTGGCTGCCCTGACAAAACCACCCAAGTCTCCGCCTAAAGGCAACTATGAGCGCATTATTGGAAAGGCATTTGCCGAAGCGGAGAGGTCGGGAAGTACTAAAAGTGATCAAAGAACGAAAGAACGACGAGCTGGGAAACAAATTGCCCAGCTCGGCGAACAAGCGAAGCAATCGTGCCCCCCGCTCAAGGTGCCTGCTAGCGACATCGTCGATCCGAGGATGGTGCCCGGTTATGGCAATCCTGAAGATTACCTGCCTTGACGATGTACATTATGATTTCTTGGAGGTGCAGAACAAAGATCTGAGTACTGAAGCCTCTCGTCAAAGATGAAAGATCTCTATCAACGATGATGCGAAGATTGCATGATTGGTACATGAAAACCTGCAGAGAGTCCGAGGGAGGAGTACTTTGTATGTGAGAGTTAAAAGGAGCATGACCTCGTTGGAATTGAACTGTTGCCTATTCCATTTGAGGAGTTCTATCAGTTTTCAATCAATTGGCCTCGATAAAGCAACGGTCACCTGCTATCTGTCTGTAAGTAGTACTACTTCTGTCATTAAGTCTCTCTATATAACTCAGCTCTTTCATTGCATGTATTTATAATTATCCTCACTGTATTATGCAGATTGAAGATCGCCGAATTGAAGAAAATACAAGTGGGTGATATTGGGTTCATTAACACATATCTGATAGATGCAACTGAGGTTGAATTTCATGCCGAAAATACCGAGGCCAACTTGCTACAATCGTTGGTAATAATGAACACAAAGATATAATACTCTTTCCTTACAATTTCAAGTGAGTGTTACTGTCTTGTGGCATATTCGGTTTCCCTTATTAGTCCAGATTATAGTAATGTAATATTGATGAGTTATGCATAAATGCGCAGGTACCACTATATTCTCCTAGAGATTAAGCTTGAGCAGGGAGTAGTAACTGTCTTAGACTCCAAACGAAAAGATCCCAAGGAGTATGCGGACATGACTGAAATGCTCGATAAGTAAGTTAAATCGATCATTATCCACCATATCAGCAACTTTGTTCATTTCTGATATCAAGTAATTGTTTTCTTTGTATGGCAGGGTTTGGAGAAAATTCACCAAAAAATCTCCGGGACTGCCGAAGAAGCTGCAATTTAGACACCCGAAAGTAAGTACTATAGTAGCATATTCCACGCATCTCCTAGTGATTCAAGCGCTAGTTTCATCAATACCATTTAACATGCTTGCTAATTATCAGTTTGATTGACCTTTATTTCTTGTAAAGTGGTTGTGGCAGGAACAAGGGAATGATTTCTGTGGATACTACAATTGCGAGTCCATCCGCCACACGACCTGTGAGCGGGGCTACTCTGACAAACAATATGAAGTGCGTAAATAACAATATTCACGATTTTATTTTATTACCATCATTTGTGTTGAGTTTCATTCATTCATATATATGTATTGACCCCCTTCTTAAAATTAGATGTTTCGGATGCGGGATGAACTCCTAGCACCAGATCGCCTGCGAGCAATTCAAGAGGAATTGGCGGCATTCTTTCTTGACCACGTGATCCCTGAAGACGGAGAATACTATATGGACCACGCGTCCGTATGTTAGGAGATTATATTTGTAAAAGATAATTATTGTATATATGTAGCCGGTAGTGTCGGATAGATATACGAGAACTTGTTGTTCGACCAATCTCTCGGAGAAGGAGAGGTGGTCGATATCACTTCTCTCTGTATGCATATATGTTCATGACGATCTTACATTTCCTTCGTTTGCTTACTAGCTAGCTAGCGTGTCTAGCTAGTCCTCTCTATCGTATGTATAGTACGTAGCGTCGACCAAGCACGGACAAAAGAGAGGACACTTCTCTCTATTAATTAGCTAGCTAACACAATATATGAAACACCTAAATTAATAACCCCCAAAACCCCAAACCCCCCCTTCAAAAAAAAACAAAACCCCAGCCACAGAAATGTGTGACGTGGATGCCTATTGGTCCCGGTTGGTGTCACCAACCGGGACCAAACCCCTCTGCTGGGCTCGGCTCTGCAAGACAGCCACGTGGAGGCCCATCTGTCCCGGAGCTGGATTGAACCGGGACTAAAGGGCCAGGGCATTAGTACCGACCCTTTAGTCCCGGTTCATGAACCGGGACTAAAGGCCCTCACCAACCGGGACAATAGGCCATTTTTCTACTAGTGTGGCGGAGGATGTCGTGTCGGTGGTTTCTCGGGCCGACGATGTCGTTGAGGCCGGTTGGTTGGTGCCCGTTCCTAAGAGCCCCTTGGTTGACGACAACTACATCAAGAAGTAAAATAAGTTGTACGACTTCCTTGACAAATGGGTGGCTGATCAGCCTAGATCCAGCAATACAAGTGGCTGCCTCGTGAAGGAGAGACCGAACAGGGAGAAAGCAAAGACAAACAAAAGCAAGAAGAGTGGCATCATTCGGAAGGCGCCCGTGACTTCACGATGGAGGGTGCTTCATTTCTTGTGTGGGCGGTGTTCTTGTCTAGAACTTCATTGTGTTGTACAAGTATCGAGAGTTGCGGTTGTGGTGCATTAGGAGGGCCACATGTGCGGTCACGATGTTTCGTGCCGTGTGAGTAGTACGCATGTGGGTTGTTTGTATCGGTTTTTGCCCGGTTTTCCGAAATTAACTGGGAAACTCTATTCTTCTTAATTAATCAACGAGGCAAAACTTCTGCCCCCGTTTCAGAAAAAACCTTACCCGTATAAACTCTTAATTTCTACCTACCAATGAAAAATATGCAGGTCTCTGCATATTCGTGAAAAAAATGAGCGTATAAAATGGAGCCTCGTTTTTATTATTCCAACATCTGGAACTAAATTATTGCACTGGGATTTCCCAGCTGGCCTGGTCCAGTAGCAAAATCTTTGAAGAATGAGATATTCTCAGTAACTGCAGTCCAGTAAATCCCATTGAGGAACTACGAGATATCTTTTCCCTTGTTCGCAAAATCGCAACTCAATAACTGGCCAGTGCATACGAAATGGAACCTCGATCGATCTTTCGTTTTCGTTCCAAAATCGCAGTACTACTGGGATATCTCAGCGCAATAATTCACGACGGAGGGTATCCTTTTCCTTGTTGGTAGCAAACCACATAACTGGCAGCGAGTTAATCACCGGATATCCATCCAGTGCGAGTGCGTAATCTTCCAAGCCCAGTGTATCTCCAATTAAATAAGGCCAGGAGAAAAGCGCGAGGGGCAGGATGCAGCATGCATGCATGCATGCATACGCGTGCCCTCGGCGTTTTCCGCAGCCCCAAGCACCTGCCTCACGCGCCCTGTGACGCACGCCCGCGCGCGGCCGAGACCCGCCGTCCACCCCCCTACGCTCCGCCGCACCGGTAACCGACCGACCGAAGCCCGGGCGAGGGACATGCCAGGCGGGCATCCAGTAGCCGACAAGCAGCGCACCCGTTTGCTCCAGTCCAGCTTTCCTCCTCGCCCCGCGCCCGGCTGCCAGGCACTACCCCCCGCTGCCGCCTAGTACCGCGGCACTTCCATTTGCACCGTCCGCTTTTCTCCTCCTTACTCCCTGCTGTCGCTCCGGGGCAGTTTCCCTTCCCAACGCTTCCATCCTCTCGCTCGCTCTCTCTCCCCCTCCCCCTCTCGCTCGCCGCGCGCGTCGTCGTCCTCGTCGATCGTTGTGGCCGCGGTGGCCGCCATGGGCGGGCGTGGGGCTTCCTGGGGCGTGATCAGGGCGGCGGCGGTGCTGGCCCTAGCCGTGGCCGTGCTGGGAGGGGTCGTGGCTTCGGCGTCCTCCAGGGCGGAGCATGTTACTTCCCGCGCCGAGGAATGTACGTACTCCTCCTCGCCCCCCTACCTAGATCTGCCCCTCTCGGAGTTGCCTTGCTTGCAACGCTCGATCGATCGTCGACTCGTCGTCCTTCCTGTGCACGACGGCTTCTCCGGCCCTTTTCCTTGATCTTCGCTCTGTGCTGAGCACGCCGGACGTAATCCGTCCAGATTTTTCGTGTAGTAGAAGAAACTGCATGTTCATGATTAATTAGCTCTTCCTTTAGTTCTAGCTAGTACCCCTCTTTTTCTTTCGAACCAAAATTCAGTTCGTTTTTGCATGGTCGTGTGGTGTGGTTGCAGTGGAGGCGCTGATGGCCATCAAGGCGGCGCTCCATGACCCGGACGGAATTCTCGGAGACTGGATCGTCACCGCCGGCCGTCACCGGTGCCGGTGGACGGGGGTCACTTGTTCCGTCGGCCGTATCGACTCACTGTACGTACCACCGCGCAGTTAACTAATCCTTTCCGTGCCGTGCTTGGTTTGAAGTTTTCTGGACTCATGCATGGTTTCTCTCTCCTGCTCGCAGACAACTGCAGCACATGGGCCTGGCCGGCACACTCTCGCCGGCGATCGGGAAGCTGCAGCGGCTGCGCAATCTGTAAACCCTGTTCCATAGCACTACGTACTTTACGCTCATCCGTGTTTGGAACGCAGGAATACGAAGGTTTGATCTAGGTCTGGGTGTTTTCTTCCACAGGTTATTGCACCATAACTCAATCTCTGGCCCTATTCCCGACGCCATTGGAGGGCTGCCGCTGCTACGACATCTTTCCCTGTCAAACAATCAGCTCTGCGGCACGATACCGGACTCGCTGATCAATTCTAGCAGCCTCTTCATCATGTATTTCCTTTTCTCAGTCGACTAATCACTGTCTTTAATTCCTCTTCTTAAATTTGTGGGAAATCTGGTATTCGCTGATGATTTTTACGTACGTTGTGATAAGTGAGCTTGAAAATTGCTCTATTTTTCAGGGATCTCTCCTTCAACAACCTGAGCGGCACGGTGCAGGCTTTCAACATAAGGAATGTACTGTAAGTGATTTCTAGTTCAGTCCACTTTCTTTTTTCCTGCCCTCCACATGAGGTCTTGGAAGAAAACTAGTTCTGAGTCTTCTGACCTGATTTTCTTCTTCTCTTTTCATGGCATATGCTGGAACGACGACAGCGTTTCCGGAAATCCGCTGTTACGTTATCCCGGTTGCGGAGGAAGTTGCGCCGCCTCCACAGTTTTGCAGGAAGAGATCACTGTCCCCGCACTAGACCCGCCAAGTAAGACATTACTCTTCTTCACCCAAATATGAGAATCTTGTTTCATATAATATGGTAGGGTTAATCATGTTTGGGTTTCTCCACGGTATCCTCTGTGTGCTACTTACACTCAATTCTAATTTGTTGCAGCGCACCCACAAAGCGTTGCAGCAACCATCAAGATAGTGGTGATCTGCGTATCAATTGGCTCTGTGCTAACTGTCGTCTTATTTGGAGTCTTCCTGACTACTCAGCAGTGGCGTAGGCGTCGTCTCCGGATATTTGCTGAGATAGATGGTAACCACGTGCTCTCCAGTGCTGTGTATGAGTTTGCATTGCTTATTATTTACCTCCTACATCTGGAGGAGTAACATGTTAGTGTCATGGTTTGCAGAAGAGGATCATAATAATCAATTGTGAGCTTGGGGTCTCCCGGCTCAGTTTTTATTTTTATATCTAGGTTATGTTCCTAGGCAACTTTAGTAAACATACAGCATGATTAGCAATTTAGGAAACTTGTCATTGCATTGAGAAAGAAGAGTATGTTACAACAGTTTTGCCGCAAAACGGGTGGGGGCTTGTCGCCAATCACACACCCATCCTCAGATCTAGGGCTACTCTTCAGTATGATTCACTCGGCCCTTAGATCTAGGGCTACTCTCCAGTATGATTTCACTCGGCCCTCAGATCTAGGGCTCACTTTTATAGTGTCTACGAGCCATCAGGCGTCAGCTCGTGCAACATTGAAGGTGTTGTCGTTGAAGTGCTTCCATATTCACCATTCACTCAACATGATTAGTGAAGCTATGTCGTTCTTGGGTCTCGAGCTTGAAGAGTGCATGATCATCGCCCACTATTGCCGAAAGTCATCACCCCTTTGTGGCGCACTAGATGTGGAGTGGGACCAAGAGAACACCTGTCATGACCAAGAAGGAACAATCAACAAGGATGTATTTTAGTGTCGCTCGCAATTGATCATAGAGCACACATGCTAGCGAGTGTGGGAGGCCTTGGTAAGCAATTCTGGCCGAGCCAATCCAACACCTATTATGGCATGCAAAAAACATGTGTGGATCTATCACACCTTATTTGGCGCCCATGTGTGCCAAATGAGCTTCCAGTGTTGGTTAGTCAGCAAGTTACAGAATCAAGCGAGGTAGTATTAATCAGAAGTGTATTGACCGGATGAGTTACCCGTCATCATATTAAATAACAGGGTCGTGATCAGAGTGAAGGGACAAACAAAGTGCCAAAGCTCGATGTATTTCACAGTCCAAGCCCCGTTAATGAGCCCCTGCTTGACAATGCCCCTAAATCAGGACCTCGGCGGGACTATGGCATAGATGGTTGGCGTTACGTCAATACATGTTTCGTTGATCCATGTGTCCTCCCAAAAGTATGTTAAGGTCATGTCGGCCATTACCCAATTAGCGTATGAATGGAATAGAGACGTCACATCATAGTGGTGGTGGAGGTCGAGCATAACCCATGGCGAGAGTGATCGGTACAATGCAGTCATTTAACCATTGTGTGTGGAGTGCAAGCCCAAGATGCGAAATGTCAAGGATGCCAAGGTCATCATCTAGATAGGACCACAAGCTGGTGGTTAGGCGACAAGACAATTGCGCCTTCTTCTTTTAGCTCACTCTGCTTCATTGGGATCTTTGCGAAGCCAGACGGTTTTGTATGGATCCTTTTTGGATGTCGAAACTTTTGTTGATTCTTTGCACCCCGAATGGGCTCCCTCATGGCTAACCGTTCCCTTGGTCCGCATGTGTGTTGGTCCGTGTCGGTACATGGTCGGGAGGATCCCACATGTGTTGCCTCTCTCTACTTTGCTCTCATATGTTTAACTTTTTCTGGTGTGAGTCCCACGCACATGTGGCTTTTCCCTTTTTTCTATGAAAGAGTTCCAAATTTTGCAAGTTCAAATTTCTGGAAGTCCAAATCATGAACTTCCTAAAATTCCAAAAGTTGACTTTGAAAATATCAAAATTTCTAAAAGTTCATATTTTTGAACTTACAAAAATTCCAAAATTTTATTGGAAGTCGAAATTTTGAAAGTTTAGAATTGTGAAAGCTAAGGTGTGAATTCTCGAAATCTGGTATTGTGATTTCCGAAAGTTGCACAAAAAAGAAACGATCATAAATGGAAAGGCGTCGAACATGCGATCTTCAAAAATGGAAAGTTTGCCTCATCTGAAATCGCTCGCACGGGGCTACTGGCTCGGCTGCCCACCAGTTAGCTCTGCTCCTTTTGCACCGCACAGAGATGATACAAACACAAAAGAGTTCAACTTGTGGCATCAACACACAAGGCCAAATGTGGATTTTCTTGGATGATGTGTGAGATCTCTGTAACTGATCTCCTCCCATGTTCCATTAGCCACTAATTTGTTGCCCAAATGTTGTTTCTTGGAAAAAGTGAAGAATCTTCTCTTTTCACTCATTCATCGTATTTCCATGTGTTCATCTCCACACTACTACCTTTGCAACGATGGATCCGGAATTTTTTATTGTCAAAAATGGCGGTTCTATCAAATGATTCTACAGATTAATGGTCTAAACTCATTTGGATTATTCTATGATTTTAATTAGTACAATCTATGATATTCGAGAAAAGGGTTTCCCCTCGCTTTATATAATAAAGCACAAATGCCAAGCATCTAACCATAGGAAAGTACAAGTTCAGGTACCGAAACAAAATAAACAAGGTTCAGTTGGGGGCACGGCCAAACAAGCCCCAAATAAATAAAAAAGAGGATCTAATCAAGCTCCGGGGGTGGAGGGGGAGATGGCGGGGGTGGAGGGGGAGATGGCGGTGCCATATTACGACTCTCATAGTTATAATCTTGTGATTTATGATCTTATCACCGGAGTCTGACCCAATTCTTAATAAGTGATCCTAACAACCTTGATGGAGGATACTACTCATCACATTGTTGTAAACTTAAGAGAAGAAGAAGTGTAGGCGGAAGCCTAGGAGAGCCAATTGAGCTAAACTCTTTTTCCTTGTCATGCCATGAAGTGCAATTCTCACATATGTATTTTAGAGAGATTGTCGAAAAAAGACAATCAATGGAGGTTCCCCATCTATATCCAATCGATAATAGAAGGGAGCCGCTTCCGGCGTCATCTTGTACTCTCTACATTCGGCACACGCATGCGCCCACCATCATGCATCCTTCATTCGGGACGAAGCCAAGTGAGAAACATGATAGACAAAGGAAATGCCCACTTGACAGGAGGACGAAAATCAGTAGTTTTGAAGTTGCATACTCCATCTTAAAAGCTAGAGGGTTTTAGCCCTTTGGTTTTTCAGCAAGAATCACCGCCTTGAGCGTGCTCAAGAACAAGAAAGGGGGCGCCTTTCCATTTCAACCTAACATAGCTATAGAGAAACAAAATATTCATCGGGCTGCTCACCCATGAGCGAATGACACCTCTGCAACTCGCAATTTTTTTTCAGATTGATGGGGGGGGGGGCAAAAAACCCACCGTTTTTTATATTCCAACTCAAAGGTGACTTGGCAGTCAGTACAAATACATGTAAGCGTACATGAGGTGCAAAAGGAAATTACAGAGGAAGGCACCAAGAGGAGATCCCAAAACTAGAAGAAAGAAACAAATGGAGGGGAAGGCTGGCTACAGAACCAAACCGAAACCCTCGGAGGTGGACATCTCAATAGCGAGCTCCGCTAAGCAGCTCATTCCACCACAGGTAATGAACCACAACAAGGCCCAGGGAGAAAAAAGTGGCACCAAAAGAGCAGCTAGCAAGGGAACATCATCGACAAGAACGAATGACGTTGAATTACCAAGTTCGTGCGGCAACACCGGTGTGCACCAGCGAGTCCAAAAGACAATGCACCACCAAGACCGAAGGGCGTGGCATCGGTGTACCGCCGCCGAGATCAAAGAGCCGCGTGCCGCCAAGGCCACCCCAAGATGTACACACAAACGTCATCCGGGCCACCATGAAGCACAACCCTGACGGAAAGGAGACACCAAAGTAGAAGCATACCGAGAAACGTCACTAGCGCGAACGAAGAGCGTCAGATAGCCGAGTTCGAGCGGAAGCACCGGTGTGCCGCCGGCAAAGCCGAGAAGGCAACGCGCCATCAAGACCGAAGGGTGCAGTATCGCTGCATTGCCACCGAGGTCGAAGGGCAGCAGTTCGTCGAGGCCAACACCAGGACGTCTAGGCAAGCTCCACTCGAGTCACCTAAAAAATGGCCAGCCAAGGATCGAAAGCCGTGGTGGAGATGGAGTAGCATGAGAAGGACGCCCAAAGCAAAAATAATCCAAGAAGTTGCCCCCAAGGAGGAAACAACTTAGAGACATCGACACCATCCGACTCGGGAACCCTGGGTCCGAGATTTTTCTCAGGGCCTGATAGCATTGGGGGAGGGAAACAATGCCAAAATGGGCGCCTTCAAGAAGGGAAAATGGCGGCTGCAGCCATCACCGTCGATGAAGTTCTCACCTGGCAATGCCTCCTCCACCTCACAACCAGAGCAAGACAACCAACCACCACCGTAGCCCCTCAGCCTAGGCATCGAAGAGCCACGAAGCAAGCTACGGAGGGACAAAGAAGCAGCAAGAAACTGGACTGCCGCATGCATAACATGGGGAGGCCGACCAGCACGGTGAGCAGTGACAGGCCGCAATGAGAGAGCATGGGGAGTGGGTGGACAAGGCCACCCAAACCCGCCAGATCTGACTTGAAACGCGAACCCCGGGAACAGGCAACGGCCGAGCGATTTGCGGCCAGCTGGGGCCCCCCACGGGTCGAGGAGGAAGGGGGCGGTCGGGTCACACGTGGGATGCGCAGATCGAGCCGCCATCAAGGAGGGACGAGGGTCAGACGGGCCGGAGAGGGGGCGCACGGGTGTTGCGCCCACCGCTGTCAGCCGCCGGTGAGCTTTGCCCATCAACGTTAGCCAGCAGCGGCGAGGGGAGGCGATGGGGAAGGGGGGCCAACGGCGGCAGCCCTCGGTTCTGCCCAAGTCGCCTCTAGGGAGACGATGTGGGGGCCCAGCTTCTCACTCTATATCTCTATCTCCTGTTCTCATATCTAGTATTCTCAAAACTCGCACAAAATAATATAGGAGGATCCTAAGCCTAGTTTTGCACTTGGGTTCATGTGAGCTTTACATTGTTGTTTGATGCCAAAATCTTCTATGTATCCTTGGAACTGGAAGGTGCGCGTTGTTTAAAAGAGTGCTCTTGGTTCACTGCCCCTTTCTAATCTATGGAATCAAGCTCACAAGTTATTCTCTATATCTACCATAAGGGGAGATCCATCATTTGGTTCATAATCAAGTGCAACCTTTATGCAAGGAAACCGATATGACACCACAAGAAACTTGTTGATGTACGACTAAAACCTTGTGATGATGACACTATTTGTCATGAATGAACCAATATCATTTTGTGACATTTGTTCAAAGGTGAATCGTCTATATAATTGCAGTGAAATCGATTTGGAATCCATTGATTTGAAGTTATCGTTGTGCGAAATTTCTGAGCCATATTTGCTACTGTGCCTTCTGGATTTAACCAAGCATAGCAATTATTATTGGTGACATGCCATTGCTCAATTAAGCAAGCACTACATACATTTAACTTTTTCTATCCTGATCCCCTCCCACATGAATCCTAATTTTAGCTTGTTTATCTATATTATCACACAATTTGGGAGGTTAACTATCACTCGATAGTCGTAAGGATAATCAAAATATGATTCAAACTCATACTCTCTGATCTCAAGCAGACCTTGTCAATGACACATTTCTCTTGTGTTCAATGGTTACCCAAGGTATTTGCACGTGACTAACTTTATCAGGGCTGGAAAGAACTAGAACATGTTAGGTATCCAAATCCATGTTACCACACTATCAGGTATAGTTCGGTTGCTCCTAATATATCATGAGTCATATCCTTAAGGGTGACTGATAACCTTATTTACCACCTTCATCTCCTTCATGTACTCATTCACTAAAATATAGATAGTTATATAGAGCTAACGTGTTTGAGATCTTTTGCCCTCCACTCCTAGCACAGTAGTGGAGCCAAACATTATGAAAAGGTGGGACATAATATAGGTTGTGTTGTTCAACACCGAACTCATATGTCACGTTACTAGTAGATAGGAATAGTGTTTTCATAATACTAGTAGCTAACCTTATGCATGGTTGGCCTAATTGTTCTCGAGGCCCCGGGGCAAAATAAGAAAATGGTCCGAGGATTCTTGGTTGTGACTAGATTTCTACACATATAATACATGGAATATACATGGTATGGACCCCTAGCAGGCATGTGCCTCAGGTCATTACATTCATCTCCTCATCCCTAGCATTATATGTTCTGCTGAGTAAATAGGCAGTTTTTTGACTAAATTAATCCACGAATAAATTACTAGCATAACATTGACAGAAATAAGCACATACAAATATTCGATCATGCAAGCACATACTATGCTACTAGCAGATCCATCTACGTATAACGCTAGCATGGTTAAAACAAAAATCAATAGGAGGGGGATAAACGAGTTATACCCTCCAGTAGGCCAGGAGAGGCCGCAGTGGCGGCGGTGGCAGCAACAACATCCTCGGCGGCCTTCTTCTCGGTTTAGAGCTTCTCGGCGGTAGCACGTTTTGTGTCGCTGAACATGGTGATGACGAAGGCGACGCGGACGTAGAGGAAGTAGTCGATCGAAGGCGAGCAGTCGCGTAGTCGCTCTCCAAAAAGCTAATCGCCCCTCTCTCGTACAGGATCCGGAGAGGCGCGGGTTTCGTAGGCCTGCTCTTGCATCGACCGTGTACGCGGCGGACGGGATGGGATCACCGGCGGCAGCAGCAGCAATGGAACGATAGTGGGATTAGATGCAGATGCGATCTGTTTCGCTTGATGGCTAGGGTTTGCAGACGCTCCACATATATACGCGCGGCCGCGTGGAGAGACGTGGGCTGGACCCACGTCCAAGTCGGTAACAGCCCACGATCTGACATCTCAGATCATGGTCCACTTGTCAAAGACTCTCTGTTCCAGACCGGCAAAAATAAGCGCAACTTGATAGCATTTTGATAATCACTGCTACATTTATAGATATTTAATCAAATGGTTCCCACCGTATCTAATGGATTGGTTATTATAAAAACTACTTTGCTAGCATTTTGATTATCACTGCCACATTTATATGATTGGGAAGAAGTTTATCTCCCCAATCCTCACTCACTGCCTATCCATTTGTTTTGGCCTTGCCACAAAATCATACATTGGTTAGGAGATGTGTTTGATACAGTTAGACAATAATAATCAACTCATTTCATTTTCAGAATCTTCTATGTATATTCTATTTTTAGTCATGTCATGGTTGCCTTTTTATTTTCCTTACGAAATACTCCCACCGTAACTTATTGTAAGACGTTTTTAGACACTATGGTAGTGTCAAAAAAATGTATATTAAGTTACAGAGATAGTAGCTTACAGTTTTTCCATCAACACATTTAAACATTGCAATTCCTTCCTAGAATTCAATGCGAAATACCAATTTTTTCATGCGCTTAATGATCATGATCACATAACTAGTTACTCAACTATCTTGTGCATCAGCTATAGTGGGCATTCATTTGTTATGTTACTTTGTAGCACTCTATATACCTGATGACTGCTTATGGTAAGGGGTAAATGTTTTCCAGACAACAAGAACTCAGAAGCATGCCATGGTCATCTGAAGATGTACACGCTCAAGGATATCAAACAAGCTACCAACAGCTTCCACCCAAATAACATCTTGGGGCATGGAGGATTTGGGATAGTATACAAGGGTATTTTGCTTGATGGCACCATTGCAGCTGTGAAAAGGTTGAGGGAATTTGTTTCTTCTGGTGAAGTTCAATTCCACACAGAAGTTGAAGTCATGAGCTTGGTTGTTCACCGCAACCTTATTAATCTAATTGGGTTCTGCTCTGAAGATAATGAGAGGATCCTTGTATACCCTTACATGCTAAATGGAACTGTTGCTTCCAAATTACAAGGTTAGTTAATCATTATTTATCTTTATATAAGCATAGATGTGGGTTATATAATATATCCTATTTTTAATCAAAAACTATAATGCACTTTCTTCATATGACAAGTAATAGAAATTCATGGTTGACCTAATTGGTTGCCTAGCTTGTGTTTTCATCACTGTTTTTTTATCAAGATAACCAAGGTAAATACTACATACGTTCTTTTCCCTTTGCCATTTTGAGCAACCGCACAATCTCGGAGATAAATACTTGACACCTGCTTGTACTAATTACTGATTTGAAAAATCATTAACTTGTAAAAGGGGCTGTATTTTATATGGTTATCCATTAGTACTAAATTTCTTATGACAAATATAAATACTTCTATGTATAATCAAAGTTTTGAAAAAGGTTGACTGCATTTGTTTTATAACAATAAGTAAGAAAGAGCAGAGTTACAAAGTATGATGGAACCTAGTATATATCAGGCAACAATCACTCGGTTTCATCCAGGAAGAAGCTGAGGAATTATTTATGACTCTAACAAATACTTAGTGTCAGATTCATTCATAAAATATCTTGGTGCACATCAACATGTCCAGTGAAAAATGCAAATGTGTGAAAATTCTTGAACAGTCAATGATTTGTTACTCTGCGAACAAAGAATAATACATTGGACTAATTAGTTGATTATATGTTGTGTTGCTAATAAAAAATCACTTTTATTACTCTTTCTCTGCAGACTCTATTCGTAATTTTTTTTCAGAATGAAGTTATTTTATTTTATTTTTACTATTAGCAAATTGAGCAAAGTGTTTTCCGTGGGTTTTGGCAGCATATGTGAGTGGAAGACCTGCCTTAGACTGGGCAGGGAGAAAGAAGATTGCGCTTGGCGCGGCGCGAGGGCTCGCCTATCTGCATGACCGGTGTGATCCAAGAATAATCCATCGCGACATAAAAGCGTCCAATATTCTTCTTGATGAACATTTCCAAGCGATAGTCTCCGATTTTGGGCTGGCAAAGCTCTTGGGTCAAGGGCAGTCCCATGTTTTCACAGCAATCCGCGGGACATTTGGGCGTATTGCTCCCGAGTATCTGTTGACAGGTGAATCATCGGATAAGACCGATGTTTACGCGTATGGACTCTTGTTGATCGAGCTAATCACCGGTCGAAAAAGGTTGGACGTCAATCCGGATGAGTTTGAGAAGGGAGGAGTGATTGATTGGGTAAGTCCTTCCTTTTGTGCCAAATGCATTACATTTCTTCTTGGTAGACATGATGTCTCTTTAGGTCATTCTTGCCATTACATTTCTGATTGAACACGTACGGAAGAAACACTACATCTCTTATTACTCTTGTTAACTTATGAGCATTACTGTCAATCTGTTGCCAATTTTAGGAATGTAAATCTTTATCTTCGATTAAGGCAACAAGCAACTCATATACTCCATTAGTACTACAGAACATTACAATGGTTTTTCTTAGGATCAAATAAACCTTTTCACACAATATTCAAGAGTTCAAGAACTTGTTGCGCAAAATGTGGCATGAACGGCCATTGATCTCACATGGATGTGTGATCGTCTTCCTGCAGGCAAGGGAGCTCCTTAAAGATGGCCTGCTGAGCTCGTTCGTGGACGAGAGGCTAAAGTACAACTACAACTACGCGGAGGCGGAGGAGATGGTCCAGTTAGCCTTGCTCTGCACAATGTACAGGGCAGCCCACCGCCCAAGGATGTCTGAAGTCGTCAGGATGCTGGAGGGAGATGGGTCGGTCGCAGGGAGATGGGAGAGATTGAAGGATGTCAAGGCACCGGAGCATGGAGCCGAAACCCCGAAGATTGTGCTGTCTCCTGCGCATTACAGTGAAGAGGAGCATAACTCCGTGGAGCTGGAGGCGGTTCAGCTCTCTGGGCCAAGGTGATCTCGTAACCATTTGACATGCCAGTGGACATATCTGGTTCTCCCACCCGTTTACCGTGATGCCGCGCTCCCGCCCGTCGGAAAGACTTGCGATGGTCATAAACGTTTTCTAAAACGACTTGGATTGATGAACCATGCCATAATGATTTAGCGCCTGTCAATAAATCTCTGAGGAAACACAGAGACAAAATTTCAGTTAATATTTTCTGCCCTCTGCCACCCTTTTACTTAGAGTAGAACTTTCGTGACATGGTATTTCTTTTTTCTTATGAAATTTTCATGACAAATCATGGTTTTCCAAAAATTCGAAATGGAGGGAGCGTGGCGGCGCCGTGTGCGGTGGTAGCACTGGATATGTCTTCTGTCAGAGTTTAGGTACATGCATATGCATGTGTGATAGCCAGTTTCAGTCTTTCACAGCACTCACATTTGATTCGAATAAGAGGTACATTATGCCTCAGACTTTAAACTTAAGAGTGTCACATTTACAATGGTGCGTACAGCCTCTCTAGGCTAACACCTCCTTCCTGAATAGTATATCGTTTGTTGGAAATAGAATAAAAAGATTGCATACATCCATTTGGCGGAAAGGAAACAGAACTGAATATAGAAAATATCTCTCTAAGTATATTATTATCTTCCCTACCAACAGACTATATTTTTTCTTCTGACAAACACCAAAAAAATCAATGTTTCTTTCTTAATCTTACCAAGCTTACCAAGTCTGAAAGCACAATCAGCCACAACCACGCCTCATGAGCGCTGCTAGGATAGCTCTCGCGAAACCACACCTCTCGCTCGCCATAGCCATCGCCCCCGCAGATCTCGCCACTCCAGCCTCGTGGCATGCCTCCACGCCGGCGAGGGCCGCGGGCGCCGACCGTGGCCACACCCCCTCCCACTAGTAGAAAACGGAGCTTTAAAACCGGTTTGTAAGGGCCTTTAGTGCCGGTTATGGAACCGGCACTAAAGTGTGGGCACTAAAGCCCCCCTCCCCCTTTAGTACCGGTTCGGCACGAACCGGCGCTAAAGTGCCACCACGTGGCGTGAGCTCGCGCCCTAGTATAGGGGACCTTTAGTACCGGTTGGTGTTACCAACCGGTACTAAAGGTTTTTTTTTGAAAATTTTGAAAAAAAATTTGATTTTTTTATTTTTCTGAATTATTTGATGATTTAGTCTCTAATCACCTCTCTTAACTGCTCAAGTGTGGATCACTCATTCCAAATTATCAAACTTCCCGACCGGTCACCCATCCCTCTCACTACTCCAGCCCAAGCACGCTTAACTTTCGGGTTCTATTCTCCTTCGTTTCCGAGTCTGCACTTGTTGTTTTCCTGATAATAGTAAGATGTCAATCCTATTAACCCTCAGGAGTTTAGCTTGAGCATGAAGTCATACATTTCACCGTTTGAGTTTGAAACTATTATTCTAAAAAAACAGTAATTATTTAGTAACGCTAATATTTCTTGAATAAGTTTGACCATAGTTCGACCAAAATTCAAAAAATGGAAATAATTATTTAGTAACACTAATATTCTTGAATAATTATGTAGTAACATTAATACTTCTTGAATAAGTAGTTTGACCAAATTTAACCAAATTTTTTTAAAAAAACTGAAATTTGGCCATATCTTTTTTTCCTTTTCGAATTTGAGGATTCTAAAAAATTCCAAACAAGCCGTAGGCGGTCTCCATCAGATGCGGATTTTCGTGCTGAATTTTTTAATATATTATACGTTTTATTCCGACATCGTATGCAAAAGTTATAGCCGTTTTACATTTTCCCTACACTTTTTGCAAAACATGTCCAAATTTAAGTTTTCAAATTTTCCTAACTAGTAGATATAGTAATATAACTACCTCTCAAAGGATTTTATTTTTTAAAGTTTTTATCATTTTCTTTTGATTTTTTCAAAACTGAAATGGCGATACGCGGGGAGAGTTTGAAAATTGGCCCCTTTAGTACCGGTTCGTGGCACGAACCGGTACTATAGGTTAGACCTTTAGTACCGGTTGGTAACACAAACCGGTACTAAAGGGGCTCGTGGGGACCCGGCCTGACGCCAGCCTGCCACTACCCCTTTAGTACCGGTTCGTGGCACGAACCGGTACTAAAGGCTCAACACGAACCGGTACTATTGATCACAGCCACGAACCGGCACTATTGATCACATTAGTGCCGGTTTTTTTACAAACCGGCACTAATGTGCTTCACATTTGACCCTTTTTATACTAGTGTCCACCCCCTCGAATGCCCCCTTTCGTCTATGAAGCCCTCCCGGAGATGGTGAGGCTGATCTCACCAGTTCCGCAGGGGGTGCTCATGGCGACCAGGGCTCGGGGATGGGTGGAGCGGGCGACCAGGATTCGAGACGCCACTTTGGCGTGGATCCGGTGTGTGTGGGAGTGGAAGGCGGCGGATCAGGCAGTGGCGGCGGAGACCGCCCCGAGCGCGAGATCCGCGGCGGTGAGATACGCGGAGATATGTCAGAGGAGGGCGGACGTGGAGCAGAGGATACTAGCGAGGAGGATCCACGACGAGGCCACAGCGGAGGAAAGGGCAAGGATTCCCGCGTTCCCACACTCCCCGCCGGCCGCGTTCGTGCTGTGGGCGATGGCGGAGGCGAAATCGGGGGATCCCCAGAGGGCGATGCGGTGGGAGTGCATCCTGGGGGTGATGTCGTCGGGTGCCCCACTGCAGTTCTCGTCCCCGCCGCCGGCGACCAGCTGATTCTAAGAAAGGGCAACACCATTGCTGAAGCTTCTAAAGGCTAGTTCAAAATTCAGACCAACATGGAGGCGGCAGGGGGCAAGAGGTTTCGATTGTGTCACTGGGATGCGGGACCCCCTGGCAGGGAGAGCGAGCTGGATGCCAACCACTTTGGCCAGTTGTGGGAGGACTCGCTTTCCCCATCCCCTCCAACCACTCCCCACATCTGCGAGGATAAGAGGCCGGGGAGGAGAAACCCTAACCAGAGGAGAGTGCTAGCCTGGATTCGGAGAGATCGATTTAGGGGGGCTGCTTTCTGGCTGCTGATTGCTTTGTGGCTAGTGGGAAGGATTGTGAATTTCAGATCACAGTAGAGTTCGGTTCCTCCAAATCGCCCTAGAAGGGGAGAATCGGACCAGATTTTGAGGATATTTGGGAAAACAAGGTCATGGCGGAGAGCCACAGAGGAAGGGGCAGGAGGAGGGGTGCTGCTCGACCACCTCCCACGCAGGGCCAAGGCGGGGCGCCCCGGAGGGCGGGCAGCCACAGTTCCCCTACCCTCCCCCATTTGCATATGGATTTCCATGAGCACCACCACCATGGATGTTTGCCAGAGCTTACCCCTTTCCTCCTCCCATGTTTCCTGGGAATCAGTGGGACAGCAACCAGGGATTTGGGGGGAGCAGACCCAGAGGAATAGGCAGGGCAACATCCAAGGGAATCAGGGGGAAAATCAAGCGCAAAGTAGTGGGCAGCAGAAAAGAGAAACAGAGAAAAGCTCAAGAAAAGAGTAATGTAGGAGTTGGTGCTGCTGTGGCTGGAAAGATGATCCAACCTAAGGACTTCATAGATTACCCACAAGTCACCTGTTACAATTATGGAGATCCAGGGCACCACAAAGCAATGTGTGAGAAGCCAAAAAGGTGCTTTATCTGCAAATCTACAGCTCACCAAGTAGACACTTGCCTTGTCAAGAAGAGGCCACAGCAAATGGCCAAATATATAGGAGGTGCTTCGTCTGGTTTGGGCTTTTACCACCTGGAAATGTCTGACATGGGAATGAATTCTATAGGAATTCTGAAGAATTGTGGGGTGGTGTTTATTGAGTCTGGGCATGTGAGCAAAGAGGAGTTAGCTAAGGAGTTTTCTGTGATATACAAGACCAATTGGCCATGGCAAATTAGAGAGATAGATGAAGAATCTTTCCTGGTCAAATTTCCTCCACACATCTCAGTTGAAGAAGTTGATGGTTATCCATGTTTTGGCCTCCCATCCATGAATGTTACTGTGAATGTGGAGGTTTGGAAGGAGGAGTTGGCTAAGTTAGATGAACTGGTGGAAGTCTGGGTTCAAGTTAGAGGTCTGCTGCCTAAATGGTGTGAATGGACAGTATTAGATCAATGTACTTCAGCCTTTGGCCTGCTGGTGGAATTGGACCGGAAAAGCATGTTTCAGTGTGATGACCCACAAGTATAGGGGATCTATCGTAGTCCTTTCGATAAGTAAGAGTGTCGAACCCAACGAGGAGCGGAAGAAAATGATGAGCGGTTTTCAACAAGGTATTCTCCGCAAGCACTGAAAATGTAGGTAACAGATAGTTTTGTGATAAGATAATTTGTAACAGGTAACAAGTAACAAAAGTAAATAAAATGCAGCAAGATGGCCCAATCCTTTCTGTAGCAAAGGACAAGCCTGGACAAACTCTTATATAGAGAAAAGCGCTCCCGAGGACACATGGGAATTATCGTCAAGCTTGTTTTCATCACGTTCATATGATTCGCGTTCGGTACTTTGATAATTTGATATGTGGGTGGACCGGTGCTTGGGTGTTGTCCTTACTTGGACAAGCATCCCACTTATGATTAACCCCTATTGCAAGCATCCTCAAATACAAAAGAAGTATTAAGGTAAACCTAACCATAGCATGAAACATATGGATCCAAATCAGCCACTTACGAAGCAACTCATAAACTAGGGTTTAAGCTTCTGTCACTCTAGCAACCCATCATCTACTTATTACTTCCCAATGCCTTCCTCTACGCCCAAACAATGGTGAAGTGTCGTGTAGTCGACATTCACATAACACCACTAGAGGAGAGACAACATACATCTCATCAAAATATCGAACGAATACCAAATTCACATGACAACTAATAGCAAGACTTCTCCCATGTCCTCAGGAACAAACGTAACTACTCACAAAGCATATTCATGTTCATAATCAGAGGGGTATTAATATGCATAATGGATCTGAACATATGATCTTCCACCAAATAAACCAACTAGCATCAACTACAAGGAGTAATCAACACTACTAGCAACCTACAGGTACCAATCTCAAACTTAGAGACAATAATTGGATACAAGAGATGAACTAGGGTTTGAGAGGAGATGGTGCTGGTGAAGATGTTGATGGAGATTGGCCCCCTCCCGATGAGAGGAGCATTGGTGATGACGATGGCGATGATTTCCCTCTCCGAGGGAAGTGTCCCAATGAACAGCTCACGGAGCCCTAGATTGGTTCCTCAAGGTTCCGCCTCGTGGCGGAGTCTCGTCAAAGCTTGCTTATGATTTTTTCTCGGACGAAAGACTTCATATAGCGAAGATGGACACGGAGGGCCACAGAGGCCCACGAGGCGGGGCGCACCGGGGGTAGGCGCGCCCCACCCTCGTGCCTGTGGTGTGGGTCCCTCTGGTATTTTCTTCGCTCAGATTTTTATTATTTCCAAAATAACTTCCGTGGAGTTTCGGACTTTTGGAGTTGTGCGAATAGGTCTCTAATATTTGCTCCTTTTCCATTTTGAATTCCAATCGACGGCATTCTCTCTTTATGTAAACCTTGTAAAATAAGAGAGAATAGGCATAAGTATTGTGACATAATATGTAATAACAGCCCATAATGCAATAAATATCGATATAAAAGCATGATGCAAAATGGACGTATCACAGTGCCTATTTGAACATGTCAGAGTGAAGATCCAGTGCAGAGATCCTGCAAAAATTCCTTCAGAGAGGCTCTTTGAACTGGGAGGAAAAACCTTGAAAGTCCAGCTGACTGTGGAGGTGCCTATAGTCAGGAAGGATGTGGAGTTAGCAAAGTCCAATAACAATGGTGACTGTGAGGGAGATGGACCACAATAGGGGGAGTAAATGGATACTAACAATGGGCAAGGGAAAACAAATAACAAAACTACAAGAGCTGCTGATGAACAGCAAGTAGATACCGTGAACAAAAGTGCTGGTGCTAGTAATGCTGGGAGACATAGAAGCTTAATGAGGGAAGAGCAAGGAGAAAGATTAGTGGAAAACTGCAATACAGTAGATGAAAATGTCAACTCAGAGCAGGGTATGGACTGTGGGTCTGTGATGCCAAGATAAGATCCTGAAACTGAAGTGACAAGGTTCATATATACTGAAATACAGCACATGGAAAACTTGGAGGAACAGGAGGTAGTGCTAGGAGGAGATAACATGGATAAGGACACAGACTCAGGGGAGGAGATTAAGGAAGAGGATTTCCTGCATGATGATATCATGCCATACTTCAGTGCTTTGGAGGTGGAAGAGGTGAACAAAGTGGTGCCTGAACATGGAGGGCTTGCTGACAGGAAAAACAAAAAACAGAAGAAATGGGGGCATGTCCAAGCTACAAGGAAAAGTGCTAGAAATGTGGGTAGCCAACATGTCATGGAAAAAGCAAAACTGATCCAGATGAAGAAGAATCTTGAAATTCCTTCTATCAAAGGTATATCTTATAGTAAACCTTTTAATACTATTCCTGTTACTGAATTAAAGAACATGACATACACTGTGGGTGTGGTTATTCCTGATAGTAGTACTGATAGTTTAATTGGTATTGACAATCCTGGTATAGTAGCAGACACAAATGATTTACATAATCATGTAGACGAGCTTAGTGAAGATAAGGAGTTGACTGTGGGAAGCTAGTCCATGGGGACTAAATCTACAAGGGCAAGCACCCTAGTAAAAAGTTCCAATGAAGTACATCTTCTGGAATGTTAGGGGGATTCTTGCACCTGGTAGGAAGAAATGTATTGAGGACACCATTTGGCCTCTGAAGCCTAGCCTTATTGGGTTTCAAGAGACTAAAAAGAGTGAATATTCCAAAACTTTCCTTAAAAACTTGATGGGTAATAGGAACTTTGATTGGAAATTTTTACCTTCCATTGGCTCTGCAGGAGGCATTTTGGTTGGTGTAGATTGTGATGTGTTTGAGATAATTAGCTGGAACATAGGAAGGTTTACAATTAGTGTAGTAGTTAAAGATAAGAGTAATGATTTAGTTTTTATATTCACTACTGTATATGGTCCATCATATGATGAAGATAGAAATTCTTTCATTTCTGAGTTACATGAACTGTGTGTTGGGTGGTCTGGGCCCTGCATTTTCGGTGGGGATTTTAATCTAGTCAGGGGCCCAGATGATAAAAATAACAGGAATGTTAATTACAGGTGGGTGGATAAGTTTAATGTTTGGATTGATATGTGGTCTCTGTTGGAGATTAACATGTCAGGTAGGATATACACCTGGTCCAATAACCAAGAAAACTTGATTATGTCCAAGATTGATAGGATATTGTGCTCTATAGAGTATGAGGCTAGCTTCCCTATGGACAGTGCCAGGGCACTGCCTAGGGTTGGGAGTGATCATACCCCCATTGTGTGGGACTCTGGTAGTGAGCAGATTAGTAGGAGTAGGAGTTTCAAATTTGAGAAATGGTGGATCACTAGACCTGATTTTAAAGAGGTTGTCGCTAAGGCCTGGAGCAGCATGTGTAACAGTGCCAACCCTCTGGATGTCTGGCAACATAAAGTGAGAACTTTTATAAGGATGGCCAAAGTGATGATGAGCATCCCACGATCATCCCCATGCATCCACAACCGTCTCATCAAGAGCCAAGAGGACCCATCACACGAGCTAGAGCTAGAGCTCTCGAGAACGAGGTGACCTCCTTCCTTATTGATATCGCATATGACCCACTCGAGACATGGCTACTACCTAAGTCCGATATGCTATGCATGATTAGGTGTCAAGGGGAACCTCCCGAGGGTGCACGTGAAGACGGACAAGCCGCCAAGTCCATGGATGAAGAGAACCAACGGAAACGCGCAAAATCCCCTTCCAGGCCCCGGACATCCGGCCCCGATCCCGGACATCCGGCCCCTGGAGTTTTTACCTCAACATCATCCAAACTGCCCAAGTCTCCAGGGCCCGGACATCCGGCGTCCAAGCCCGGACATCCGGCCCCCAGCCCGGATATCCGGCCTGAAGCCCGGAAATCCGGCGCCCCTCTCCCGATTCGGCTGAAACGGTCGCCCCAGCCCGGACATCCGGGTTGATGGCCCGGACATCCGGCGCCTCGCGAAGGCCCGGACATCCGGCCCGACGCCCGGACGTCCGGCCTCCCCTGCCTGCGTGCAGTGCTTCCGGGACTTGTTCCTTGTACCCCTTCGACCCGAGACTATATATACTTGATCCCCTACCTCTTTCTAGGGTTAACATTGGATTAGCTCATATTCTTGTGTGAGAGCCTTTGCTCATCCACTTGGCTACTTCTCCTCGAAGATCAGGACCTCTACGGAGAAGATCCCCCAAGCGGATTCAAGACCCCCTTCTAGGGTGGACCCCGTCAAGGCCTCCTCACGGAGAAGAACGGCTACCGTTTGTATCTTTCCTTTGTTGATCTTGAATCTTGTGCCACCTTATGTGGTCGATAATCTAGCACTTGTGTGATTGATCTCTTGACGGTTTCGTAATTTCTCTCTCGTTTCCCTCGTGTTCTTCCGCGTGTTCCTCGTGATTCCCCGTAGGATCCGCTCCAACGTGAAAGATCGTCCACGTAGGGTTCCGCCCTACATCATCTATGGTATCATGAGCCACGTTGATCACGTTATTGGAGCCCCTACCCCTCTTTTTCTAGCTTGATTTTGTTGTTTTTGTCCTAATTCCAAAAATTTCCCACAAAAATAGCCCCAAATTTTTTTTGTGATTTGTTAGTGTGATGAAGTTTTGTTGGATTTGACCCGTGGATTTCGTGTGTTGCAGGTAGATCTAGCATTCCCCATCTTTTCCACAATTTCCATCCACAAAATCGCCCAAATTTTGATCCGATTTGACCTCTCCTCGCGGTGTTCTTCGAGCCCGGACATCCGGCCCGAGCAGCCCGGACATCTGGCATCCCGGACATCCGGCCCGATCAGCCCGGACATCCGGCTCCCAGCCCAGAAATCCAGCCTCTAGCAGCATCAATCCCATCCACCACCCCGTTCACCGCCTAACTTTTGCCAAATTTCGTCCCGTGCCCACATACACTTCCACTTACCTCCACCACTTCCGCATAACACCACCATAGCCTTTCCCACTACCAATTCCGACAACGTTGCCAAATTTCGCCTTGAGAATTTGAGTTGGGGTTTTCCGTATCCTTTTGTGTTTCGGCTATCTAGGTATGGTTCAACATCAACATCACCACCGCTCATCTTCGCCAAGGACGGTAACATCGTCGACACCTTTTTCATTACTTGCAATTGCATTGATAACCATCATAGCCCATCTTTTGCGTTGCTTACCCATCGAGACTAGCCATTGACTATTGCCGGCAACGTGACTTGTGCACATTAGTGATCAAACTCCATAGCATACATACCATACCAAAGTGGTACATATCTTAGCATCAACTTGTGTGTCACAAAGTTGTCATCGCATACACAATTGCTATCTTGGTCCGTGAAGTTTTGCATGAGAAAAGAGCTCAAAAGAGAAAGAGCCAATCAAGCTTTTAAGCAAAGAGAGAAAGATAAGCAAAGAGCTTATGAGCAAGAACCATAGCATCATACAACTTTAAGATTGTCATACTTGATCATCTTGGATCAACACATCGAAACACCATACATATAGCATACTTGGGATCGAAGTCGTTGCATTTTTGCTTAGTAGGTTGTGCACAAGTTCGTATCCGCCTATTGTGCAATCTTGCTAGCGTCTCTCTAGCGTTGTGCAACAAGAGCATCTTGGTGAATTCCACATTTTGGCTCAGCCTTGGTTGCACAACCCCATATTATCTAGTTGCGTGTGTGTTTCCGTGTACCATATCTTGCTATTGGTCTACTTGTTGCATTTGCAAATTTGTGAATCATTTCCAACATTATTGAGTCTCACTTACAATTGCATCAAATTTTATGCCACCATCCTAACCGAGCTCCACCATAAGCTTTTATTTGTGTAGGTGTGAGAACCGACAAGAATCGGTACCAAGAGTGCTATTTCATTGTCCGCATTTGAGTGAACTTGATTCATTTTCAACATCGGTCAAAGGTACATTGGTATAAGTTCTTTTCCGTTCTACCACTCACATTTTGCTTGGAATGATGAATAGGCCAAGTTCTTCTACCAATCCACTCTTCATCGAGCAAGACGACGACATGTCTTCATCGTCACCAAGAGCCACCTCTTTGGTGCACAAAGCGTTGCACCAAGAACAACAAGCAATGAGCGACCGCATCGACAACCTCGCCACCGACTTGCGACTCTTCGAGCAACGTATAAGAGACTACTTCGACAACAAGTTCGAGGCTCACAAGCAAGAGAATGATGCAAGAATGGACGAGATCCGCGCTTTGATGAGAAACCGGCATCATTCAACTTCTTCATCATCAAGACGGAGCCGCTCGAGTCGACACTCCGACGACACCTTCTACGACTCAAGTACACCTACTTCGAACACTCTTCGTCATGCCGCTCGCCAAGACCGTCATGCATCTCGCAACCCGCTACATGACAAGCATTCACAAGAGCAAGTTGATGATCAAGTTCCTCGTCCTCAATCAAACCAAGAGGCTTTTGCTCAAGCTCAAGAACGACAACGTCTTCGTCGCCAACAAGAGGAAGAACGAGCATGTCTTCACCAACACGAACAAGATGCCAAGGCTCAACGTCTTCAACAACAACAACGTGAGGCGCAAGCTCTTGAGGCGCAATGTGCCCTTCAAGAATCAAGTAGAGCCTTCGCCAACCGCAATCGCGAACGGCGCAATCAAGAGGAAGCCCTTCGAGAAGAAATCCAAGAGAGGAACTACCAACCTCATGTACAACGTCAAGTTCCTCAAGCCCCCCCACAAGCTCGTCAAGCTCCACCCCAACCTCAAGTTCAACAAGGACAAGTTGATCATGGTCTTCCTCCACGCCAAGAGCAACATGATGACGATTACAATCTACGTCAAGGACGTCATCATCAACATCGCCAACAACATAATGAAGAGCAACGCTACGGCAAGCTAAAATTCACCATGCCCAAGTTCAATGGAAGCAATGACCCCGAAGACTACCTCTCATGGGCATTGAAGGTTGACAAAATCTTCCGGTTGCACAACTACGATGAAGCAAAGAAAATCGCTATGGCATCACTTGAGTTCCAAGACTATGTGCTCATATGGTGGGAACAAATCATTGAGCGACGACAAGCAAGAGGTGAACCTCCAATCACCACTTGGGCTCAAATGAAGGATGTCATGCGAGCACGTTTTGTGCCAACCTACTACAACCGCGACCTCTTCATGAAACTCCAACTACTCAAGCAAGGAACAAAGAGTGTTGAAGAGTACTACAAGGAAATGGAGATAGCCATGATTCGAGCCAATGTCAAGGAAGATGATGAGCAAACTATGGCACGTTTCTTGAATGGACTCAATCATCCCATCAAGAAGATCGTCGACTTCCAACCATACTCATCCCTCATTGAGCTCGTGCATCAAGCTACAAAGGCGGAATGCCAAGTGCAAGATGACTTCAAGTACGCCAAGTACTCATCCAAGACCTACGGCTTCTCCAACAACCAAGCTTCAACGACTCCTCCAACATCTACATCAACCAAGCTTTCTTCAAGAAACGACGACAAGTCAAGTTACAAGAAAACTTCGACAAGTTCAAGTCGTCCTCCTCCTACTACAAGCAACCTCAAGCCGCGTGCTTCATCCTCTACTCCGACCGATGAGACCATCAAGACAAGCTCCTTCAAGTGTTTCACTTGCGGCGGCCGAGGCCACAAGTCATACGAATGCACCAACAAGCGCACCATGATCCTCAACGACGATGGCACATATGACTCCATGAGTGAAGAGGAGATGGAAGCTCTTGAGCAAGTGGCCATGCACCGACAAGTGAACGAAGACGAAGATGATCAAGTCTTTTGTGATGAGGATTCGAGCCCCGCTCTCGTTGTCTCCAAGGTCTTGACTCTTCAACATCAACAAGAAGAAGACCAACGATGACACATCTTCCACACAAAAGCCGGCATCAATGGACGGTCCATCAAGGTCATCATCGATGGAGGTAGTTGCCACAACTTGGTAAGTGAAGAACTATGCTCCAAGCTCCAATTGGTTACGAGGAAGCACCCGCACCCCTACAAGGTTCAATGGCTAAGTGACTCCGGCACTATACGAGTCGAGCATACAGTCCAAGTCTCCTTCAAAATTGGTGCTTATGAAGACACGTTGGAATGTGATGTGGTCCCAATGACCGTTTGCCACCTACTTCTAGGTCGACCATGGCAATTCGACCGTGGTGTCATCCACAATGGGCGCACCAATCACTATAGCTTCAAGATGAAAGGGAAGGAATATGTGCTACGACCTATGTCTCCTACTCAAGTGATAGCCGACAAGCAAGCCACACATCATAGAGAAAAGAGTGAGAAAGTGATCCACCCAAAAGTGAGTGAGAGCCACAAGACAAATTTGAGCGACTCTTCGCCTAGAGAGAAAAACCTCATCCTAGTTGCCACCAAAAGTGACATGAGAGAAGTGTGTGGGAACCCATCGAGTGTGATGCACTTTGTCCTTGTGTGCAAGGATGGAGAACCAAAAACTAACACCATTCACGAGCTACCTTTGGTGTTTCAATCTCTTTTGCAGGAATTTCAAGATGTTTTTCCCGATGAGCTACCTCCGGGTCTACCTCCTCTTCGAGGCATAGAGCATCGAATCGACCTCATCCCCGGAGCGCCTCTACCAAACAAAGCTCCATACCGAGTCAATCCCGAAGAAACCAAGGAGATTCAACGGCAAGTACAACAACTCATCGACAACGGCCATGTAGGTGAAAGCCTAAGCCCTTGTGTCGTTCCGGTTATTCTTGTGCCTAAGCCCGATGGAAGTTTCCGCTTGTGTTCCGATTGTAGACCTATCAATGCTATTACCGTTCGATATAGGCATCCCATTCCTCGCTTAGATGACATGCTTGATGAACTTAGTGGAGCCAACTTTTCTCAAAATTGATCTTAAAAGTGGCTATTATCAAATCCGCATACAAGAGGGTGATGAATGGAAAACTGCTTTCAAAACCAAATTTGGTTTATACGAGTGGTTAGTGATGCCTATGGGTCTTTCGGAAGCTCCCGGTACTTTTGTGCGTCTTATGCATCATGTGCTCCGTCCTTACATTGGAGTCTTTGTTGTGGTTTACTTTGATGATATTCTTGTGTTTAGCAAAACCATGAAAGAGCACATCAATCATGTAAAATCTGTGTTGCAAACTCTTCGCAAGGAAAGCCTTTATGCAAACTTGAAAAAATGCACTTTTGGAGTTGACAAAGTGGTTTTCTTAGGTTTTGTGGTATCCTCAAAGGGTGTCCATGTTGATGAATCTAAAATTGAAGCAATTAAAACTTGGCCCCAACCCACCAATTTGCAACAAGTGCGAAGTTTTCTTGGTCTTGCGGGTTTTTATCGTTGCTTTGTGAAAGATTTTAGCACAATTGCCGCTCATTTGCATGCTTTGAGTAAGAAGAATACTCCCTTTGTTTGGGGACCTTTGCAATCAACCGCTTTTGATGAGCTCAAGTCTTTGCTTACTCATGCTCCGATTCTTGCTTTGCCCAATTTTGACAAAACTTTTGAGGTTCATTGTGATGCAAGTGGTACCGGAATTGGCGGAGTTTTGATGCAAGAAAAACGAGCCATTGCTTATTTTAGTGAAAAACTATCTGGTGCTCAACTTAATTATCCCATCTATGACAAAGAATTGTATGCTTTAGTGTGTGTGCTACATGTTTGGGAACATTACCTTAGACCTCATGAGTTTGTCATCCATACCGATCATGAAACGCTTAAGTACTTAAAAGGACAAACTAAGTTAAACAAGCGTCATGCAAATTGGAGTGAATTCATTGAATCTTTTCCTTATGTGATCAAGTACATTAAGGGTAAAGAAAATGTTGTTGCCGACGCGCTTTCACGCATAAACATGCTTGTCACTCAACTTGAGTTGAATGTTATTGGTTTTGAGCATATAAAAGACTTGTATGAGCATGATCCATCTTTTGCTTCTCCTTATGCTAAGTGTTTGGCGACACGTCTTGGGAACAATATTACATCAAGGATGGTTATCTTATGAGAGCTAACAAACTTTGCATTCCCGAGTCTTCTCTTCGTTTGCTCCTTTTGCAAGAGGCTCATGGAGGCGGACTCATGGGACACTTTGGACGCGACAAGACATTCGCCACGCTCTCCAACAACTAATTTTGGCCCAAGATGTTCCGCGACGTCTCACGCTTCACCAACCGATGCTATACATGTCGCAAAGCTAAGTCTAAAGCTCAATCTCATGGTCTTTACATGCCTCTTCCTATTCCATATCAACCATGGGAAGACATTAGTATGGATTTTGTACTTGGTTTGCCTAGGACTCAAAATGGCAAGGACTCCGTGTTTGTTGTTGTGGATAGATTTTCTAAGATGGCACATTTCATTCCTTGCAACAAGATAGACGATGCTTCACATGTTGCAAATCTCTTTTGTAGGGAAATCTTGCGACTCCATGGCATACCAAAGACAATCGTCTCCGATCGTGACGTCAAGTTCTTGAGTTATTTTTGGAAGACCCTATGTGCCAAGCTCGGAATCAAGCTCTTGTTCTCCTCGGCATACCATCCTCAAACCGACGGCCAAACGGAGGTGACGAACCGCACACTATCCACTCTACTTCGTGTCTTGATCAAGAAGAACATCAAGGAATGGGAAGCATGTCTACCCATCGCCGAGTACGCCTACAATCCTGCAAGACATTCAACTACCGGCAAGTCCCCCTTCGAGGTCGTCTACGGTTTCAACCCCTTGTCCCCATTGGACATTCTACCACTTCCTCTCCAAGAGCGCACCAACATGGATGCAAGTGAACGAGCAAGCTACATCAAGAAGATGCACGAATATACAAGGCACACCATTGAGCGCCAAGTACAACGTCAAGCAAACAAGCTCAACGCCAACAAGCAACCCATCGTCTTCAACATTGGTGATCTAGTGTGGCTACACCTTCGCAAGGACCGCTTCCCCAAAGAACGCAAGTCCAAGCTTCTCCCTCGAGCCGATGGACCTTTCAAGGTGCTAGCACGCTACAACGACAACGCTTACAAGATCGACCTACCTCGAGACAAATACAACGTGAGCGACATCTTCAACGTCAAGGACCTCGCACCATTCCATGGAGATGAAGCTTTTGATCCGAGGTCGGATCTCTCCCAAGGGGGGGAGATGATGCGGAGCATTCCACGATCATCCCCATGCATCCACAACCGTCTCATCAAGAGCCAAGAGGACCCATGACACGAGCTAGAGCTAGAGCTCTCGAGAACGAGGTGACCTCCTTCCTTATTGATATCACATATGACCCACTCGAGACATGGCTACTACCTAAGTCCGATATGCTATGCATGATTAGGTGTCAAGGGAACCTCCGAGGGTGTGCGTGAAGACGGACAAGCCGCCAAGTCCATGGATGAAGAGAACCAACGGAGCGCGCAAAATCCCTTCCGGGCCCGGACATCCGGCCCGATCCCGGACATCCGGCCCCTGGAGTTTTTACCTCAACATCATCCAAACTGCCCAAGTCACCAGGGCCCGGACATCCGGCGTCCAAGCCCGGACATCCGGCCCCCAACCCGGATATCCGGCCTGAAGCCCGGAAATCCGGCGCCCCTCTCCCGATTCGGCTGAAAGTCGCTTCAGCCGGACATCCGGCTGATGGCCCGACATCCGGCGCCTCGAAGGCCCGGACATCCGGCCCGACGCCCGGACGTCCGGCCTTCCCTGCCTGTGTGCAGTGCTTCCGGGACTTGTTCCTTGTACCCCTTCGACCCGAGACTATATATACTTGATCCCCTACCTCTTTCTAGGGTTAGCATTGGATTAGCTCATATTCTTGTGTGAGAGCCTTTGCTCATCCACTTGGCTACTTCTCCTCAGAGATCAGGACCTCTACGGAGAAGATCCCCCAAGCGGATTCAAGACCCCCTTCTAGGGTGGACCCCATCAAGGCCTCCTCACGGAGAAGAACGGCTACCGTTTGTATCTTTCCTTTGTTGATCTTGAATCTTGTGCCACCTTATGTGGTCGATAATCTAGCACTTGTGTGATTGATCTCTTGTCGGTTTTGTGATTTCTCTCTCGTTTCCCTCGTGTTCTTCCGCGTGTTCCTCGTGATTCCCCGTAGGATCCGCTCCAACGTGAAAGATCGTCCACGTAGGGTTCTTCCCTACATCACAAAGGGTAGAGTAGGAATATAGAAGTTTTTCTTAGAAAGAATAAAAATGAGTTGATGCTGGAGTATGATATACTAGACATTAAAGCTGAAAATGGTAATATGTCAGAGGAGGAAAGAAGTAGGATGGCTGATATTTTTAAAGAACTGGCTAGTATTTGGCAAGTTGAAGAAATTAAAGCTAGGCAAAGATCTAGAGAAAGAGATATAGTAGAAGGAGATAGAAACACAACATACTTTAATGTTGTGGCAAACCAAAGCAGAAGGAAAAAAACTATTCATGCATTAGAAGGGGTTGAAGGTCCCACATCTGATCCTGCTGGGATGCAAAAAGTTACAGTAGAATATTGTAAAAAACTTTTTGAATGGGAGCCAAGACCAGACATCAAACTGAGAGATGATTTTTTTGAGGAGAGTGAGAAAGTTACTAGTCTGGAAAACAGTAGTCTAGAAGCTAGATTTAATGAAAAAGAAATTAGGGAGGCAGTATTTGGCTCTTGTTCTGATGGAGCTCCAGGTCCAGATGGACTGCCTTTCATGTTTTATCAGGAATACTGGGAGCTAGATATTTTTAGACTTTGATGCTTGGTTTGAGGGTGATCTAGATATTTTTAGACTTAACTTTGCTATGATCACACTTATACCAAAGGAAGATGAGGCCAAAGACCATAAATAAATTTAGGCCCATCAGCCTGCTGAATTGTAGCTTTAAGATCTTTTCTAAGGTGCTCACTAATAGGTTGGTTGTGATCTTTAGATGCCAATCTGCCTTTATCAGAGGGAGATATATACTTGAAAGTGTGGTTACTGCTCATGAGATCATACATGAGTTCCATTCCTCATGGAAACATGGCATGGTTCTTAAACTAGATTATGAAAAAGCATATGACAAGGTCAACTTAGATTTTGTATATGAAGTTTTAAAACTTAGAGGTTTTGGACCTAAGTGGATTAGCTGGGTTAAGAGTTTAACTAAAAATGGCTCTGTAGGAGTCAAATAAAATGGGATAGAGAGTGATTTCTTCATCACAGGGAAGGGGCTGAGGCAAGGAGATCCCTTTTCCCCTCTCTTGTTTAACCTGGTTGTGGATGTGTTCTCTAGGGTGTTAGTTAAAGGAAGTAGGGCGGGGCTAGTTAAAGGTTTGTGCCCTGAGATGGTAGAGGGAGGGGTGATGTGTCTGCAATATGCTGACGTTACTCTTTTATTCCTTTAGCCGGATACCAGGGCAGCCTTGAACCTCAAATGGATCCTCACCTGCTTTGACCAAGTATCTAGGATGAGGATAAATTTTCATAAGAGTGCACTTATTCCTATTAACATCGGGGCAGAAGATATGGCTCCTTTTATTGAAATATTGCAATGTGTGGCTGGCGATTTCCCTATTAAGTATTTAGGTGTGCCACTTCATTATTCTAAGTTGAGTCGAGAAGATTTACAATTCCTGATTGACAAGATACTAGCTAGGATTACTTGCTAGAGGGGGAAGCTTCTCTCTTATTTAGGGAAGATTACCTTAATTAAATCATGCCTGGCTAGTATCCCATTGTACCTCTTGTCCTTCATTAAGTTCCCTAAATGGGCTATCCAACTAATCAACTCACATATGGCTAGCTGCATGTGGAGTGATAGTGAGGGGAATGGTAAAATCCATTTAGAGAACTGGCCTTCCATTTGTATGAGGAAGGAGTTCGGAGGGATGGGGGTTCTTAATCTGCAAGACATGAACATTTTTCTGATTGGGGCTTGGGTGAAAAGATACATAGCAGGGGAAGGGACTCTCTAGAGGAGAGTGATTGACAGCAAATATAACACTAGGAGCCCTAATGTTCTTTGCTGTCATGATAACAATGCCTCTCAATTCTGGAGAGGGGTTCAGTGGGCCATGTAGGCGATTAGAGTGGGTTATTAATGGTCAGTTTGCAATGGTAGATCGATTAGATTCTGGGAATACATTTGGCATGGGAATGCTCATTTGGCTACCCGGTTCTAGGATCTTTATTTTTTGGTGAATGAGAAAAATAAAATCATCGCTGAGATATGGGATGGCCTTGAGCTCAAATGCTCATTAGGAGAATGTTATCTGATGATCTTATGGTTCAGTGGTTTGATTTAGTCAATATCCTTAAATTAACTAGATTCAGTCAGGAGGTAGATTCCCTGATTTGGCAATATGAATCAAAAGGGATCTACTATATGAAATCTATGTATGCTATAATTAACTTTAGAGGAGTTCAACCTATTTTCCTGCCTACAGTTTGGAAAATTAAGGTACCTCCTAGGGTACAAGGATTTCTTTGGTTGTTATCTCAAAATAAGATCATGACATGTGATAACTTGAGGACGAGGGATTTGCCAAAACCTCTTGAGTGCATCCACTGTACTGAGATTGAGTCAGTGTTTCATCTTTTCTTTGAACGTGTCGTGGCTAGGTTAGTGTGGAAGGAGGTTGAGGAAATATTTAACCTGGTCATCATACTTTCAGTCATTAGCTAAGTGGTGGCTGTGTGAGAAGAAACATCTACATCTTAATGTGATTTCTTTAGCAGTCCTATGGGGGCTGTGGAATTGTAGGAATGCACTAGTTTTTAATCGTTGCTCTTGGATCTCCATTTTGGTCGGGTCCTGCGGTATCTAAAGGACTGGACAAAACCGTTCGAGGATCTGCAAGGGGGGAAATGCAGGCCTTCCAGGAAGCTCTATGGAAGAAGCTAAAAAATCCTCTGGAGCTGGAACCGGGGTGACGAGCTGCAAGCACAGATTGGATTCCCCGTCGTGGTCTGAAGCTGTCCGTGGAGCTGCACACGGAAGGAGAAGCACGCTGGAATACCAACAGAAGAACCCGCGCGAGGTTGATGCCATACATGTGGCTTCTGATAACCCACAAGTATAGGGGATCGCAACAGTTTTCAAGTGTAGAGTATTCAACCCAAATTTATTGATTCGACACAAGGGGAGCCAAAGAATATTCTCAAGTATTAGCAGTTGAGTTGTCAATTCAACCACACCTGGATAACTTAGTATCTGCAACAAAGTATTTAGTAGCAAAGTAGTATGGAAGTAACAGTAACGGTGGCAAAAGTAACATTAGCAGTTTTGGTTTTGTAGTGATTGTAACAGTAGCAACGAAAAAGTAAATAAGCGAAGAACAATATGTGAAAAGCTTGTAGGCATTGGATTGGTGATGGAGAATTATGACGGATGCGATTCCTCATGCAAAAGTTATAACATAGGGTGACACAGAACTAGCTCCAATTCATCAATGTAATGTAGGCATGTATTCTGAATATAGTCATACGTGCTTATGGAAAAGAACTTGCATGACATCTTTTGTCCTACCCTCCCGTGGCAGCGGGGTCCTATTGGAAACTAAGGGATATTAAGGCCTCCTTTTAATAGAGTACCGGACCAAAGCATTAACACTTAGTGAATACATGAACTCCTCAAACTACGGTCATCACCGGTAAGTATCCCGATTATTGTCACTTCGGGGTTAACGGATCATAACACATAATAGGTGACTATAGACTTGCAAGATAGGATCAAGAACTCATATATATTCATGAAAACATAATAGGTTCAGATCTGAAATCATGGCACTCGGGCCCTAGTGACAAGCATTAAGCATAGCAAAGTCATAGCAACATCAATCTCAGAACATAGTTGATACTAGGGATCAAACCCTAACAAAACTAACTCGATTACATGGTATATATCATCCAACCCATCACCGTCCAGCAAGCCTAAGGAATTACTCACGCACGGCGGTGAGCATCATGAAATTGGTGATGGAGGAAGGTTGATGATGACGATGGCGATGGATTCCCCTCTCCGGAGCCCCGAACGGACTCCAGATCAGCCCTCCCGAGATAGATTAGGGCTTGGCAGCGGCTCCATATCGTAAAACTTGATGAATCCTTCTCTCTAATTTTTTTCTCCCCGAACATGAATATATAGAGTTGGAGTTGAGGTCGGTGGACCACCAGGGGGCCCACGAGGAAGGGGGCGCGCCCCCACCCTCGTGGACATGGTATTGGCCCCCTGGCCTTGATTCTTTCGCCAGTATTTTTTATTAATTCCAAAAATATTCTCTGTGAAGTTTCAGGTCATTCCGAGAACTTTTATTTCTGCACAAAAATAACACCATGGCAATTCTGCTGAAAACAACGTTAGTCCGGGTTAGTTCCATTCAAATCAGGCAAGTTAGAGTCCAAAACAAGGGCAAAAGTGTTTGGAAAAGTAGATACGACGGAGACGTATCAACTTCCCCAAGCTTAAACCTTTGCTTGTCCTCAAGAAATTCAGTTGATAAACTGCAAGTGATAAAGAAAAACTTTTACAAACTCTGTTTGCTCTTGTTGTTGTAAATATGTAAAGCCAGCATTCGAGTTTTCAGCAAAGATTATGAACTAACCATATTCACAATAACACTTAGGTCTCATATTTACTCATATCAATGGCATAATCAACTAGCGAGCAATAATAATAAATCTCGGATGACAACACTTTCTCAAAACAATCGTAATATGATATAACAAGATGGTATCTCGCTAGCCCTTTCTGAGACCGCAAAACATAAATGCAGAGCACCTCTGAAGATCAAGGACTTACTAAACATTGTAATTCATGGTAAAAGAGATCCAGTCATAGTCATACCCAATATAAATTAATAGTAAGGGATTCAAATGACAGTGGTGCTCTCCAACTGGTGCTTTTTAATAAAAGGGTGATGACTCAACATAAAAGTAAATAGATAGGCCCTTCCCAGAGGGAAGCAGGGATTTGTAGAGGTGTCAGAGCTCAATTTTGAAATAGATATGAATAATATTTTGAGCGGCATACTTTCATTGTCAACATAACAACCGAGAGATCTCGATATCTTCCATGCCACACACATTACAGGCGGTTCCCAAACAGAATGGTAAAGTTTATACTCCCCCTCCACTAACAAGCATCAATCCATGGTTGGCTCGAAACAATGAGTGCCTCCAACTAACAAGAGTCCCGGGGGAGTTTTGTTTGCAATTATTCAATTTGATTTGCTTAGAGCATGGGACTGGGCATCCCGGTGACCAGCCATTTTCTCGTGAGTGAGGAGCGGAGTCCACTCCTCTTGAGAATAACCCGTCTAGCATAGAAGATACAGACAGCCCTAGTTGATACATGAGCTATTCGAGCATGCAAAACAGAATTTCATTTGAAGGTTTAGAGTTTGGCACATACAAATTTACTTGGAACGGCGGGTAGATACCGCATATAGGAAGGTATAGTGGACTCGTATGGAATAACTTTGGGGTTTATGGAAGTGGATGCACAAGCAGTATTCCCGCTTAGTACAAGTGAAGACTAGGAAAAGACTGGGAAGCGACCAACTAGAGAGCAACAACAGTCATGAACATGCATTAAAATTAATAAACATTGAGTGCAAGCATGAGCAGGATATAATCCACCATGAACATAAATATCATGAAGGCCATGTTGATTTTGTTTCAACTACATGCATGAACATGTGCCAAGTCAAGTCACTCGAATCGTTCAAAAGAGGATACCACCCTATCATACCACATCACAACCATTTTAATAGCATGTTGGCACGCAAGGTAAACCATTATAAGCTCCTAGCTAATTAAGCATGGCATAAGCAACTATAATCTCTAATTGTCATTGCAAACATGTTCATTCATAATAGGCTGAATCAGGAACGATGAACTAATCATATTTACAAAAACAAGAGAGGTCGAGTTCATACCAGCTTTTTTCATCTCAATCAGTCCATCATATATCGTCATTATTGCCTTTCACTTGCACGACTGAGCGGCGTGAATAATAATAATAGTGCACGTGCATTGGACTAAACTGGAATCTGCAGGCATTCAATACAAAGGAGAAGACAGGATAATATGGGCTCTTGGTTAAATCAACAATAATGCATATAAGATCCACTTCAACATTTTCATTATGGCCTTCTCCTCTGGACCCCCAAAGAAAAGAAAAGAAATAAAAATATTTACATGGGAAAGCTCCCAACAAACAAAAGAAGAACAGGAAATCTTTTTGGGTTTTCTTTTAATTATTACTACTACAGGCATGAAAAGTAAACTAGCTAAAAGCTACAACTAATATTTTTTTGTTTTTCTTAAAGTTTATCAAACACACAAGAAGAATCCGAGAAAAAGAAAATAAACTAGCATGGATATTACAGTGAAAAAGTATGAGCACCGACAACTAGCATGAGTGTGTGAATATGAATGTAATGTCGGTGAGAAATACGTACTCCCCCAAGCTTAGGCTTTTGTCCTAAGTTGGTCTATGGCCACGGCTGGCCTGGGGGATATCCAAAGTTGTAGTTGGGGTCGTACTGTGATGCAGCAGCTATTGCCTCATGAGCTGCCGCTTGGAGGCGAGTTGTCTCCGTCCTCCTCTTATACTCGTTCGCCTCCTCCCTGGTTATAATATATCTCCCTTTTGCCTGAAAGTCAAAGAAAGTAGGAGCAGGAAGAGCAACATGGAAAATGCGGCGCCTGTCAATCATTAGTCGGTACTGGAGAGGTTGTTCATTCCTCTCAATAAACTGATGGCAAACCATAGCCTCATATCCTAGATAAGTGGGAGGCAATTCCATATCATTTTCATGTATGGGTATCTCAAGAAAATTGTCCACACGGGTTGCATAAATTCCACCAAACAAGTCTCCACTTAAACCATTATTATGCAACATCTGTGCAACAATGGCCCCCAAGTTATATTGTTTATCTCCTAAAACAGCACTCTTGAGAACGCTAAGATCAGGGACACACATGTGACATGCTTCATCCTTACCATTTATGCACCTACCTATGGAGAGAGCAAAATAATGTATAGCAGGAAAATGAATGCTCCCTATGGTAGCTTGTGTTACATCTCTAGATTCCCCCACTGTAATACTAGCAAGAAAATATCTAAACTCAGATTTACGAGGTTCACTAACAGTACCCCATTGTGGAAGTTTGCAAGCAGTATTAAAATCCTCTAAGTCCATAGTATAAGATTGGCCATAGATATCAAATAGGACAGTGTGAGAATTACGTGAAGATGAAAAATTTGAACCCTATCACAAAGGAATCAGTTAGGTGATAGTATTGAGGGCACTTATCTAGAATGAAGCCCTCGAGTTCAGCATTACGCACATATGCGTCAAATTCCTCCTTAATTCCAGCTTGGACCATGAAATCGTCTAACAGCCATTCACAAGGCCGAACTTGAGCTTCTCTTGGTAGTTCATGGTCCGGCTCACGCATTGCGGGCCTGGGTCCTTGCTTCCTTGAATAACCACCTTGGTACAATTTCCTAGACATATTTCTTCCTCTAAAAAATTTCTGAAAATTTTAGTAACTTAAAATAAAAGTGAACCAAACTCAACAAAATTGATAGCAACTACTCCCACAAGTGCCTAGAGGCTATATCATGCATTAGAACTACTTGGGACCATATAAATTTGATATGCAAGCTCAAGAACAGGGTCACCTAGGCAGCAAAAGTTTGCAATGAATAAAGCACTAGAACAAAAAATAATTGGACCGTTGGAGGAGTCACATACCGAAGAACAATCCCCGAAAGCAATTTTGTGAGTGGAGCTTTGAGCTAGGAGATCGAAAATCGCAGCAAAATGAGCTGGAACTCGTGCTTGAGCTGGTTGGTGATTTTTTTGGGAGGAAGAAGGAGTGTGTGGTCGCTGGAATAAGTGGAGGGGAGCCACCATGGGCCCATGAGGCAGGGGGCGCGCCCAGGGGGTGTGGGCGCGCCCTGGACCCTCGTGGCCAGGTGCTTACTCCCCCAGATGTGTTCTCAGTGCCAGATATTCTCAAAGATTCCAGAAAAAACATATTTCATTTTCAGGGCATTTGAAGAACTTTTATTTTTGGGGTATTTTTTATTGCACGGATAAATCAGAATACAGACAAAAAATACTAGCTTTTATTTATTTTAAATAACACAAAGTAAAAGGGAGGTACAGAAGGTTGTGCTTTCTAACTTCATCCATCTCATGCTCATCAAAAGGAATCCACTAACAAGGTTGATCAAGTCTTGTTAACAAACTCATTCAGAATCGCATGAAACCGGAGAAATTTCGAATAACACTAGGTTACCTCAACAGGGATATGCACATCCCAACAATAAGAATATCATATTTCTTCTTGACAGTAGGTAGAGGAAATTCAAAACCTCCAATAATAATTGATGGAATTTTTCCAATAGAATTGATACTGTGGACTTGAGGTTGTTTCCTCGGAAAGTGTACTGTATGGTCATTTCCATTAACATGAAAAGTGACATTGCCTTTGTTGCAATCAATAACAGCCCCTGCAGTATTCAAAAAGGGTCTTCCAAGAATAATAGACATACTATCGTCCTCGGGAATATCAAGAATAACAAAGTCCGTTAAAATAGTAACGTTTGCAACTACAAGAGGCACATCCTCACAAATACCGACAGGTATAGCAGTTGATTTATCGGCCATTTGCAAAGATATTTCAGTAGATGTCAATTTATTCAAATCAACTCTACGATATAAAGAGAGAGGCATAACACTAACACCGGCTCCAAGATCACATAAAGTAGTTTTAACATAGTTTTTTTTAATGGAGCATGGTACAGTTGGTACTCCTGGATCTCCAAGTTTCTTTGGTATTCAAAAGTATAATTAGAAAGCATGGTGAAAATTTCAGCTTTCGGTATCTTTGTTTTATTTGTAACAATAACCTTCATATACTTAGCATAAGGATTCATTTTAAGCATATCAGTCAAACGCATACGCAAGAAGATACGTCTAATCATTTCAGCAAAGCGCTCAAAATCCTCATCATCCTTTTTCTTGGATGGTTTAGGAGGAAAAGGCATGGGTTTCTGTGACGCCCGGATAATTAAGCTACAGTAATCCCCTACTAATGATGCCACGTCACCATGGTTACTGTTGTTAATCTCGCGTTGATTCGAAACCGATTCAAATTTGAATTTGAATTTAAGTCAAACGGTAAATGTTTTCTAATGACAAAACTAAAATGTTCAATGTGTTGCAAATAATCATTGGGAAATTGTCATGTTGAAACCCACACCTTTATGAAATACTAAATGCACTCTAATAATTAAAACGATGGCTAGAACAATATAGTTAAATGCCTTTCCATTTATGAAAAATTCAAACAAACTCAAAAGCCTCCCAAACTTTTTATGGCAGTACTAGCTAATGCAAAGTATTTATGTGGCCAAGTCCCACTTTTTACAAAATACATTGCTAGCTAAAAGAAAGTGCAAAACGAAAAGAATAAATGTAAAGCAGAAAGTAAATAAAGAAAAAGAGAGAAAAGCAAAACAAAGCCCCTGCCCCCTGGGCCAAAAACCCCTCCTCGGCCCAGTTGGCCGCAGCAGGCCGGCCCAAACCGGCCCAGCCGACCCCCTCTCACTCCCTTATCCCCACCCCGATCTAACCCTAGCCCACTACCCCACCACTCACCCCCTCCCACGATCCCTCTCGCTCCTCCCACTCCCCCCCCCCGATCTGGATCGGGGATCCACCCCAACGCCCCCCCCCCCTCCCACAACACCGGCGCCCGTCCCCGGCGCTACCCCGCCGCCGCTGCGGCTCACGGCCTCGACACGCCGGGCCTCATCGCCGTCGTCCCCGCCTCGCCCCGACACCATGGCGCCCGAGGCCGACGTCGCTGCTGAGCCCCCGTCGCCGGCGCTCCCCGACCCCGTCGCCTGGTCGTCTCCAACCTCCACCTCGCGCCCCGCTGCCTAAGACCCTACGGCCCCGCCGTGAGCTCCGGCCTCCCTTCCTCTCTTCCCTGGTTCTCGTTCACCGGCACCGCCCGCTGCCGTTGCTTTCCCTCTGGCCGCTCGTCGCTCCGCGCGCCGCCCGCTTTAAATCATGGCCCTACTACTTTCTTTGTACCGGCAGCAGCCTGGCCGCCAAGGTGCCCGCCAGCCCAAGGCGTCCACACTTCGCTGTGCCACAGCTGCTCCGGCCGCGGCCACGGCCACCATGCACAAGCACGCCCGCGCCACGCTGCGCCCCACAGCCGCCTCGTGATAAGCCACAAGTATATGGGATCGCAACAGTTTTTGATAAGTAAGAGTGTCGAACCCAACGAGGAGCTAAAGGTAGAACAAATATTCCCTCAAGTTCTATCGACCACCGATACAACTCTACGAATGCTTGACGTTCGCTTTATCTAGAACAAGTATGAAACTAGAAGTACTTTGTAGGTGTTTTCGGGTAAACTTGCAAGAAAGTAAAGAGCACGAAAATAAAACTAGGGGCTGCTAAGATAAAGACACAACTAAAGTAAATATAGCGAGTGTGGAAAAGTGATGGTAGGTGTGGCGAAATTGTCCCTAGGCAACTGACTATGTTACTAGACCGATAATCGTTATTGCAATTCTATTTGAGGGAGAGGCATAAGCTAACATACTTTCTCTACTTGGATCATATGCACTTATGATTGGAACTCTAGCAAGCATCCGCAACTACTAAATATTCATTAAGGTGAAACCCAACCATAGCATTAAAGCATCAAGTCCTCTTTATTCCCACACGCAACAATCCCTCTTACTCGGGTTTATGCTTCTGTCACTCAAGCAACCCACTATAAACGAATCATGAACGTATTGCAACACCCTACAGCGGGAATCCCTCACGCTTGCGCGACACGGAGGGCACCATAGGACAGCACCAATAATAAAACATGCAACTCAAATAAATCATAGCAATTCATCAATCACCGATAGGACAACGAAAATCTACTCAGACATCATAGGATGGCAACACATCATTGGATAATAATATGAAGCATAAAGCACCATGTTCAAGTAGAGGGTACAGTGGGTTGCGGGAGAGTGGACCGCTGTAGATAGAGGGGGGAAGGTGATGGAGATGTTGGTGAAGATGACGGCAGTGTTGGTGAAGATCGCAGTGATGATGATGGCCCCCGGCGGCGTTCCGGCGCCACCGGAAGCAAGGGGGAGAGAGCCCCCCTTCTTCTTCTTCTTCCTTGACCTCCTCCCTAGATGGGAGGAGGGTTTCCCCTCTGTTCCTTGGCTCCCATGGCTTGGGAGGGGCGAGAGCCCCTCCGAGATTGGATCTATCTCTCTGTTTCTGCGTTCTGTGCGTTGGCAGATTCTACCCCTTCACCGTTTTCTTTATATCTGGAGATCCATAACTCCGATTTGGGTGAATCTTTCGCTCAGATCTTCCTTGTAATATTAGCTTTCTTGCGCCAGAAGGAGAGCGTCAAAGGCCTTACGGGTGGACCACGAGGGTCAGGGGCGCGCCTGGAGGGGTAGGGCGCGCCCCCCTACCTCGTGACCACCCTGGACACCGTTTCGCGTTGATTTTACTTCCAGAACATCATAAATATTCCAAAAAATAATCTCCGTCCGTTTTTTCCCGTTTGGACTCCGTTTGATATTGGGTTTCTGCGAAACAAGAAACATGCAACAGACAGGAACTGGCACTGGGCACTGGATCAATATGTTAGTCCCAAAAATAATATAAAAAGTTGCCAAAAAGTATATGAAAGTGAATAATATTGGCATGGAACAATCAAAAATTATAGATACGACGGAGACGTATCACCTCGCTCCGCCGTGGTTCGCCCGCTCGCCAGCCCGGCCGCCACCCCCAACCGCTCCGCCCCTCTCAGCCTCACCCACCCGCGCCGGCGCCTTCGGGAAGCCGCTACGGCTTGCCGCGCCCCGGGTTTGCCCTTCGGGCGCCCTCGCCCGTCGCTCGTTCCCTGCGCCCGTTCGGGTTATGCTCCAGGCGGCCGCTAAGGCCCTGGGCCACTGGACAACGGGACCCAGCCCCCAGAACGTTTTTGTAAAAAAGAAGAAGAAAAAGGAATTATATATATATAATAAATAAAATATTAATTAATTAATTAATTAACTTAATTAATCCTCATTAGATTAACCTAATCACTTAGGTTAGTTAATTAATCTGTTAGGTTAATTAACACTCAATGACTGCTAGGACCCACACGTCAGTTGACCAGTCGACACCTCTGTTGACTGCTGATATCATGCTGACGTCATGATGATGTCAGCAAACACTGTTCTGGATAATGTTGAATTAAAATATTTAAATTAACCCTAAAATGATTTAAATCTTTTAAAAATCATATAAAATAAACCGTAGCTCAGATGAAAATACTTTCTACATGGAAGTTGCTCAGAACGACGAGACGAATCCGGAAACGCAGCCCGTTCGTCCGCCACACATCCCTAACATACCGAACTCGCAACTTTCCCCCTCCGGTTCATCTGTCCGAAAACGCGGAACACCGGCGATACTTTCCCGGATGTTTTCCCCCTTCGCCGGTATCACCTACTACCGCGGTAGGGCACACCAAGCATCACGCCTTGTCATGTCATACATCGTCATGCATTTTTTTTGCATTGTATTTATTGTTTCTTCCCCTTCTTCTCTCGCTAGACACCGAGACCGACGCCGCTGCTACCCAATACGACTACGGTGTTGATGACCCCTCCTTCTCGGCTGAGCTTCCAGGCAAGCCCCCCCCCTTGATCACCAGATATCGCCTATTTTTCTCTATACTGCTTGCATTAGAGTACTGTAGCATGTTACTGCTTTCCGTTAATCCTACCCTGATGCATAGCCTATCCTTGCTACTACTGTCGTTACCTTTACCTGCAATCCTACATGCTTAGTATAGGATGCTAGTTACCATCTGTGGCCCTACATTCTTGTCCATCTGCCTTGCTATACTATCGGGTCGTGATCACTAGGGAGGTGATCACGGGTATATACTTATATACTTTACATGATACATGTGGTGACTAAAGTCGGGTCGGCTCGTAGGAGCACCCGCGAGTGGATCTTTGTGGCGGAGCGACAGGGCAGGTTGAGACTACCTAGGTGAGAGGTGGGCCTGGCCCTGGTCGGTGTCCGGGTTACATCATTAGCACGCTTAACGAGATCTTGGTATTTGATCTGAGTCTGGCCATTTGGTCTATACGCACTAACCAACTACGTGGGAAAGATATGGGCACTCGGCGTCGTGGTATCAGCCGAAGCCTTCGTGACGTCGCCGATCGAGCGGGCGTGCGGATTGGATCGAGCGCACGCTAGGCTAGGTGCGCTTACGGCGTGTACGAAACATGCAGGTGTGCTAAGGTCGATGGGCCCAGACCCCTGTGCGCTTAGGTTTAGACCGGTGTGCTGACCTCTCTGTTGGCCTAGGTGGGGCTGCGACGTGTTGATCTTCCGCGGCCGGGCATGATCCAGAAAAGTGTGTCCGGGCAAATGGGATCAAGCGTGTTGGGTTATGTGGTGCACCCATGCAGGGAAGTTTATCTATTCGAATAGCCGTGATCTTCGGTAACAGGACGACTTGGAGTTGTGCCTTGACCTTATGACAAATAGAACTGGATACTTAATAAAACACACCCTTCCAAGTGCCAAATACAACCCAGTGATCGCTCTCTAACAGGGCGACGAGGAGGGGATCACCGGGTAGGATTATGCTATGCGATGCTACTTGGAGGACTTCAGTCTACTCTCTTCTACATGCTGCAAGACGGAGGCTTCGAGCGTAGTCTTGACGGATTAGTTATCCCCTCTTATTCTGGCATTCTGCAGTTCAGTCCACCGATATGGCCCTTTACACATATACCCATGCATATGTAGTGTAGCTCCTTGCTTGCGAGTACTTTGGATGAGTACTCACGGTTGCTTTTCTTCCTCTTTTCCCCTTTCCCTTCTACCTTGTTGTCGCAACCAGATGCTGGAGCCCAGTAGCTAGATGCCACTGTCGACGACGACTCCTACTACACTGGAGGTGCCTACTACTACGTGCAGCCCGCTGATGACGACCAGGAGTAGTTAGGAGGATCCCATGCAGGAGGCCTGCGCTTCTTTCGATCTGTATCCCAGTTTGTGCTAGCCTTCTTAAGGCAAACTTGTTTAACTTATGTCTGTACTCAAACATTGTTGCTTCCACTGACTCGTCTATGATCGAGCACTTGTATTCGAGCCCTCGAGGCCCCTGGCTTGTATTATGATGCTTGTACGACTTATTTATGTTTTAGAGTTGTGTTGTGATATCTTGCCGTGAGTCCCTGATCTTGATCGTACACGTTTGCGTGCATGATTAGTGTACGGTTGAAACAGGGGCGTCACAAGTTGGTATCAGAGCCGACTGCCTGTAGGAATCCCCCTTCCACACTCCTTGGCCGAAGTCAAGTCTAGGCATTACAAAACTTTTACTAACATGGCTGTGTGCCCTACGGGCCCACGTTGCCATTGGGTGGTATTAGGATCTTTTATTCCTTGACCTATACTCTGGGACTCTTATCTCTCTTCTATTCGGGTTAAATGAATTTGCTAAACTCTAACACTAGGTTCTCGTAAATACTTTCTCCCGGAGAGCCCCTTCATTCCAGATGATGGCCTGCTTCACTAGAAGATTCCGAAGATACTCTTCGATATTCTCTCGAGACTTTGTGCCCACCACTTTTGCTATTCCCGACCACCGATAAATCCTTATGGATAACTACTTACACTTTCCATTCAAACGATCATCCCCCGTTTATCTTGTTATTACAAGATACCCCGAAGTTTTCTCTATTGTTTCGAGAATACTTTGTGCCTACTGCCTTGCAGTTATTTGCCACATGAATACCCCTACAAATAAATCCTTGCACTTGTCGAGTATCCGTTCATCCCAAAATTGTTCATGTGTTTCACAAGAGTCTTCAAAATACCATTCGATCTTTCGAAAATCCTCAGGAGCCTTTTGCTCTTGGAATTCTTGCTTACTTGCATTATGGTTAATCCCATAAGTGTAGTAATCTTATTGACATCCTTTGTCATTATCATTTTGAGTTCGTTGATTCAATATGTTGTGGTTGCTCGCAATCCTCAACCGAATCATAGAATTCACCCTTCCGGCTCAGACGTCATTTTAAACATGAGTTGGCTCTCAACCAATCCAATTGTCGTCGATTGTACCTCTAAGGCTATTCAACTTATCCATCCCTAATCAGAACATTGCTTCTGATCCCTTGATTTGAAAATTATAATTCCTTTGCATTTGAGCTCTGGATTAGTCAGTTGTTTCTATAATCCAATGCCTTTGCATTGTTACTTCCTCTAGTTGTGTGCCGATGCTCACATCTGCTCTATTATGGACCGGCAGATCCTTTGTTGGATTTTATCCAACAGCGTCCTTCATATTCGATAACCTTGTGAGCCTTCCCTCGGATACATAATTCCTTTGGTAAATTGTATCCTCTGCTTTCTCAACCATGCTCTGCTTTCGAGCTTGTATAAATTACTCCTGAAGTTTGTGGTATATGTTCCTAAGAGGCCCTGATGGGTTGAACCTATGCCTTTTCTAATCCGTGTGAACCTGGAAACTACTACGGGTCATACTCTACTGTTATTATGTCAGATAAAACTTCAACATTACAACTTCTTCAAAAAAATGAGAAGTTAATGAAAGGTTATGCATTGGAGAAGTGGGAGTCGACTTTGGACTTTGTGTTCATGCCCATGGACACGATGTAGATCCTATCATGGAAGCTTCTAGTAATAATAACTATTTCCTTGATATAATATCAGCTGGTATCTGTGAATTGATCCTTTGCAATCGTGGTTCCGACCATATTGTTTTCCTTCCCTTTCATTTCTCAGACAAGTTAAAGTACTTGCCTTTTGCAGATCAATACGCCTGACCAACCTCTATTTTGATCCACCTTCGAGTATTACCCCTGGTATCTCGAGGATATCAACCCATTGCACTACATCTTATGAATTTCTGATGAATTAGTACCTTCCCCCGTCATAGTCACTCCACGGGTTCTGGGTTGTCGTCAACTGAGAACACCTGTTAGTGAATCGAATCAACACTGTGATTCAATACTCTTAGTACTTTGTTGTTGAGAAGTTTAATACTCCATCATGTCATTTCTAGCCTTATCGGCTACATCATTATCGTGCTAAATTTAACTGTGCTGCATGGTTCTTCCCGGAGCACAAAGTTTTGACGGTGAGCTAACCTTACGCCGATCTTCCTCATCATATCATTTTGCCTTGAACAACGAGCTTGGTTTTGAGTTTGTGTCATACCCTTGGTTCCAATAAACTTTCGCTTCACCATTCATTTGACTTGATGTCGTCGCCGATCGCTTACATCTTGAAATCTCTCGACAAAATTTGTCGTGATCATTATCAACATCTTGACCCCTTTCTGGATATCAATTGAATTCATGATGAGAAATACCATCCTTGCCCTCGATGATTTGTGTTATCATCGGCCACCTTATTGCCTTCCGTTCAACACAAACTTGTTCGTGTTTTGTGTATACCTTGAGATCCTTGCTATCCAGCATCTGTTCTTCTTTACCTTGGAGTATTACTGTCTTTTATGTCCAGAATGTGGCGAGAATTTCACCACCTCTTAAGAATTCTTGGTACAAGTGATACATCCCGCCATCTACATTCATCTCTTGGTCCCCGTGTTGTTTCCAACCGGAATGCCGATGATTGAACTGTGAGGTGTAAAATTCAAAATTACAAGCAACCTTATTGCTTGTAAAATAATGAACAATAGTTTCATTCTTTGTGTATTGGTTATTGAATTACCATTCTGAACATTCATCGTGCTACCTAAGCCCATATTTTGGGTGCACCTTTCAACCAGTGATTAATTGTGTATGCTTCCCTCGAGCATACATCATTATATCATTTGATCTGATAAATGGTATCTCCTTGTTCACATAATTGTGGAGATCCATCTTTTGGAAATCTCGATGAATTGTCGCTGAGACCATCAGCCACCTCCTCATCCTCTCCTTGGTTTACTGATGAACTCTTGTTTCCGAACTCGCTTCCATAGTTCATTTCCCGAGAATCTTACGATGTCTTCTCATCAATTTGTGTCACACCTTTTTCTCCTCAGGCATCCTGAGTCTGAGGCATCCTGGCACCAATCAGATTTGGATCTCGGTCAGATATGATGATTGGGACATATTTCCAAGAGTTATAACATTGGTCTTTATATGACCCGGTAAGATGATGTCATGCCTAGCACATCTGGCCGGAGGACCTATTGTTATAGTTTCCTTTTTAGCAAGCTTAGCGATTCTTCCATGAGGAAATCGTAAGACTTATTTTATAAGTTGTTCCTGACGGATCCTTGTGTATCCAAAGTCTGACCTTTGCTTGAAGACCATGGCAATGCTATCTCGAAGCATGTCTATGGTACTCCGATTCTCAATAAGAATATTTCAAGCACAATGCTAAATTTTCTTTATCAATTATCCAAACACCATGGTATGGGTAATGGCATAAAATTTCTCTCCCCTTACCTAAAGGGTTTTCTACTTTATATCCTGTCATGGATATCTTGCTCTGCTTGTCCTTGGGAAGGATATACCCCTGAAATATGTGTTTAAACACATTTTTCTTTCCATTGTTTTGTTTAATCTGATAATCATATTTTCCTTCCCATTGTCTGGTTTAACCTTTGTAGTGATCTATATGATCTAAGCAGTAATATGCTCCTGCTTATATAGACACCTCGGTGTACAATTCTGTCAGCAAGACCCTGTTACTATTGTTGATGACATCCCGGTAGCCACCGATGGACGAGAACTTTGCCTATTGGTCCGCCTCGTTCAACGAGCAAGAAAATGGTTCTCTTCGTCCCTCGCCCTTGGTACCAACGATGCAGTCAACATAACTGACCGGTTGTTCTTTGACATGCCTTGCTATCATCACCGTGCCAGATGTCAACGCCCTTCCTTATTTTAACCCACATGGTGGGCCCATAACCCACAGTTCCACAGGATCGAAACCTGACTCTCCTATACACCCTGTTGCCAAAGTTATTCCTCGAGCCTGGCTACGTATGTAATTGACGGGTCACCTTCCTAGTGATCAATTCTAGTATCAAACACAATACTTGTTCCCGTTGCTTTGAACCCTTTTCATGCCCTATTTCAGGCATCGAACTATAGCCTACCCGCTCGAAACTTCCATTTTGCACCTTCTTACTTTGCTCTCGATGATTCATTAAGTTTCAATTCGAGAGTTACTTTCCGCCACCCTTCCAGCTGTTATCTACCAGATAAGCAACATTGTAGCGGTCCATTTTTCTGAAGTTACCCCTTGTCGTAAGTATGATGGAGTTCCCGAAGAAAGAATGTCGACCTCATCACGATGACCCGAAGCAGAGAAAAGAAGACATCAACGTAATGGATCGACCTCTTTGAGAAGAGCAACCAAGACCGAGAAGATCCGTTAGATTTTTCGTAACCCAATACCTCCCCCCTTACTCCCCTCTTAAATCTCGGGACGAGATTTCTTGTAGTGGAGGAGAATTGTGACGCCCAGATAATTAAGCTACAGTAATCCTCTACTAATGATGCCACGTCACCATGGTTACTGTTGTTAATCTCGCGTTGATTCGAAACCGATTCAAATTCAAATTTGAATTTAAGTCAAACGGTAAAAGTTTTCTAATGACAAAAATAAAATGTTCAATGTGTTGCAAATAATCATTGGGAAATTGTCATGTTGAAACCCACACCTTTATGAAAATTAAATGCACTCTAATAATTAAAACGGTGGCTAGAACAATATAGTTAAATGCCTTTCCATTTATGAAAAATTCAAAAAAACTCAAAAGCCTCCCAAACTTTTTATGGCAGTACTAGCTAATGCAAAGTATTTATGTGGCAAAGTCCCACTTTTTACAAAATACATTGCTAGCTAAAAGAAAGTGCAAAACAAAAAGAATAAATGTAAAGCAGAAAGTAAATAAAGAAAAAGTGAGAAAAGCAAAACAAAGCCCCTGCCCCCTGGGCCAAAAACCCCTCCCCGGCCCAGTTGGCCGCAGCAGGCCGGCCCAAACCGGCCCAGCCGACCCCCCACCCCCTCACTCCCTTATCCCCACCCCGGTCTAACCCTAGCCCACTACCCCACCACTCGCCCCCTCCCACGACCCCCCTCGCTCCTCCCACTCCCCCCCCCCCGATCTGGATCAGTGATCCACCCCAACGCCCCTACAACGCTGGCGCCCGTTCTGCTGCGCCGCCGCTGCGGCTCACGGCCTCGACACACTGGGCCTCATCGCCGTCATCTCCCCGCGTCGTCCCCGACACCCGTGGTGCCCCGAGGCCGACGTCACCACGCGGAGCCCCCCCCCTCCCGGTCGCCGGCGCTCCCCGACCCCGTCGCCCGGTCGTCTCCAACCTCCACCTCGCGCCCCGCTGCCTAAGACCCTACGGCCCCGCCGTGAGCCCCGGCCTCCCTTCATCTCTTCCCTGGTTCTTGGTCACCGGCACCGCCCGCTGCCGTTGCTTTCCCCCTAGCCGCTCGTCGCTCCTCGCGCTGCCGCCCCGTTTTCGTCCCGCGACGGCCCTGTGATACGTCTCCAACGTATCTATAATTTTTGATTGCTGCATGATACTTTATCTACTGTTTTGGGCAATATTGAGCTTTATTTTCCACTTTTATATTACTTTTGGGACTAACCTATTAACCGAAGGCCCAGCCCAGATTTGTTGTTTTATGCCTATTTCAGTGTTTCGAAGAAAAGGAATATCAAACGGAGTCGAAACGGAGCGAAATCAACTGGAGAAGTTATTTTTGGAAGGAAACCTACCGGATAGACTTGGACCCTACGTCAAAAAATGAGGGAGGTGCACACGAGGATAGGGGCGCGCCCCCTGCCTCATGGGGCCCCCAAAGCTCCACCGACGTACCTCCTGCACCCATGTATACCTACGTATCAAAAAACTTCCAGAACAGAGATTAGATCGGGAGTTTCGCCGCCGCAAAACCTCCAGAGCCACCAAAAACCAATCGGGACCCTGTTCCGGCACCCTGCCGGAGGAGGGAACCCTCACCGGTGGCCATCTTCATCATCTCGGTCGGCGCTCTCCATGACGAGGAGGGAGTAGTTCACCCTCGGGGCTGAGGGTATGTACCAGTAGCTATGTGTTTGATCTCTCTCTATCGTGTTCTTGATTTGGCACGATCTTGATGTATCGCGAGCTTTGCTATTATAGTTGGATCTTATGTTTATTCTCCCCCTCTACTCTCTTGTAATGGATTGAGTTTCCCCTTGGAAGTTATCTTATCGGATTGAGTCTTTAAAGACTTGAGAACACTTGATGTATGTCTTGCCGTGCGTATCTGTGGTGACAATGGGATATCACGTGATTCACTTGATGTATGTTTTGGTGATCAACTTGCGGGTTCCGTCCATGAACCTATGCATAGGGTTTGGTACACGTTTTCGTCGTGATTCTCCGGTAGAAACTTTGGGGCACTCTTTGAGGTTCTATGTGTTGGTTGAATAGATGAATTGAGATTGTGTGATGCATATCGTATAATCATGCCCGCGGATACTTGAGGTGACATTAGGGTTTTGGTTGATTTGTGTCTTAAGGTGTTATTCTAGTACGAACTCTAGGGTTGTTTGTGACACTTATAGGAATAGCCCAACGGATTGATTGGAAAGAATAACTTTGAGGTGGTTTCATACCCTACCATGATCTCTTCGTTTATTCTCCGCTATTAGTGACTTTGGAGTGACTCTTTGTTGCATGTTGAGGGATAGTTATATGATCCAATTATGTTATTATTGTTGAGAGAACTTGCACTAGTGAAAGTATGAACCCTAGGCCGTATTTCCTATCATTGCAATACCGTTTACGCTCACTTTTACCGCTTGTTACCTTGCTGTTTTTATATTTTCAGTTTACATAAACCTATATCTACCATCCATATTGCACTTGTATCACCATCTCTTCGCCGAACTAGTGCACCTATACAATTTACCGTTGTATTGGGTGTGTTGGGGACAGAAGAGACTCTTTGTTATTTGGTTGCAGGGTTTCTTGAGAGAGAACCATCTTCATCCTACGCCTCCTACGGATTGATAAACCTTTGGTCATCCACTTGAGGGAAATTTGCTACTGTCCTACAAACCTCTGCACTTGGAGGCCCAACAACGTCTACAAGAAGAAGGTTGTGTAGTAGACATCAAGCTCTTTTCTGGCGCCGTTGCCGGGGACGCTAGGTAAGCGAAGGTATATCTTTAGATCTTGCAATCGAATCTTTTTGTTTCTTGTTTTAGCACTAGTTTAGTTTATAAAAGAAAACTACAAAAAATGGACTTGAGTTTGTCTCATACGCTTCATCTTTTTAATATCTTTCGTGAGTATGATGGAAAAGAAAATTGTGCCAAAGTGTTAGAAGAAGAATGCATTAAAAAATTTGGCACTAAATATTTATATGATGAGCATGATTGCAATGTTGTTAGTATGAATTCCTTGAATATCCATGATGCTAATGATATGCAAAGCCACAAGCTTGGGGAAGCTATGTTTGATGAAGATTATATTTTTTGCCCCCCAAGCTTTGATGAGCAAATTTACTATGATGAAAGCATGCCTCCTATCTATGATGATTATTATGATGACAGGTATGCTTTAAAGAATAATGATAACCATGAAACTTGTCATCTTGATCTTAATTTTAAATCACATGATAGTTATTTTATTGAGTTTGCTCCCACTACTATTTATGAGAAATTTTTTGCTTATGTGGAGAGTAATAATTTTTCTATGCTTGTAGATCATGAAAAGAATGCTTTAGGTTCTGGCTATATTGTTGAATTCATTCATGATGCTACTGAAAATTGTTATGAGGGAGGAACATATGCTTGTAGGAATTGCAATAATATCAAGTTTCCTCTCTATGTGTTTAAAATCTTGAAGTTATGTTTGTTTTACCTTCCTATGCAAGTTGATTATTGTTCCCATAAGTTGTTTGCTCACAAAATCCCTATGCATAGGAAGTGGGTTAGACTTAAATGTGCTAGTCATATTCTTCATGATGCTCTCTTTATGTTTCAATTCTTATCTTTTATGTGAGCATCATTGAAATCATCATGCCTAGCTAGGGGCGTTAAACGTTAGCACTTGTTGGGAGGCAACCCAATTTTATTTTAGTTTCTTACGTTTTGGTTCTATTTAGGAATAAATAATCCATATAGCTTCTTTCTAGATGTGGTTTTGTGTTTTAATTAGTGTTTGTGCCAAGTAGAACCTTTGGGAAGACTTGGGTGAAGTCTTTATGATCATGCTGTAAAAAACAGAAATGTTAGCGCTCACGAGATTAGCTTCACTTTTTACTGGAGAGTGCTATTTAGTTTATTATTTTTGTAGATGATTACTAGACAAATTCCTCAGATCCACCAATTTATTTTATAATTTTTGGAGTTCCATAAGTATACGTTTGATACAGATTACTACAGACTGTTCTGTTTTGACAGATTATGTTTTCATTGTGTTGCTTGCTTATTTTGATGAATCTATGGCTAGTAAAATAGTTTATAAACCATAGAGAAGTTGGAATACAGTAGATTTAACACCAATACAAATAAATAATGAGTTCATTACAGTACCTTGAAGTGGTGATTTATTTTCTTATACTAACGGAGCTTACGAGTTTTCTGTTAAGTTTTGTGTTGTGAAGTTTTCAAGTTTTGGGTAAAGATTCGATGGACTATGGAATAAGGAGTGGCAATAGCCTAAGCTTGGGGATGCCCAAGGCACCCCAAGGTAATATTTAAGGACAACCAAGAGCCGGGGCATCCCCTCTTTCGTGTTTGTTCATCGGTAACTTTACTTGGAGCTATATTTTTATTCACCACATGATACGTGTTTTGCTTGGAGCGTCATTTTATTTTGTTAATATTTTCTTGCTGTTATTTAGAATAGTGTTTTGCATCTCTAGTTTCAATAAAAATGTCAAGGATAGCCTTTACCATGCTTATTTTGCAAGTATACATGTTGCTGTTTCAAAACAGAAAGTTTACCGCTGTTGCAAAAATTCCCTAGAAAATTCAGAATGTGATAAAATGATGAAACCTTTTTTATAATAAGCTCTGATAAATTTACTACAGTGGGAATTTTCTTTCATAATTTTTGGAGTTAGGGAAGTATGATGAATCTTGCATTCTTTACAGACTGTACTGTTTTGGCGGATTGCTTTTATGTTTGCATTGTTTGCATATGTTTGCTTGTTTAATGATTCTATTTGACGATAGGAGTATTAAATATGCAGAGGAATTTAGTATGCAATGTTGAATAATAATTTTAGTGATTTACTACAGTATAGTATGATAAGGTTTTTGCATTGGTTTATGCTAACCTATCTCAAGAGTTCTTGTTGAGTTTGGTGTGGATGAAGCTTTCGAGATTTAGGAAACCGTGATATGAGAGGAATTAAGGAGAATCAAAAGCTCAAGCTTGGGGATGCCCAAGGCACTCCAAGATAATATTTCAAGAAGTCTCAAGCATCTAAGCTTGGGGATGCCCCGGTAGGCATCCCACCTTTCTTCTCCAACAATTATCGGTTAGTATCGGTTGAACCTAAGTTTTTGCTTCTTCACATGAGTTGTGCTATCCTTGCAATGTAGTTTTATTTAGCTTTGCTTGCTGTTTGAATAAAATACCAAGATCTGAAATTATTAAATGGGAGAGTCTTCACATAGTTGCATAATTATCCGACTACTCATTGATCTTCACTTATATCTTTCGGAGTAGTTTGTCATTTGCTCTAGTGCTTCACTTATATCTTTTAGAGCACAATGATGGTTTTATTTTGAAGAAATAGATGAACTCTCATGATTCACTTAGATTATTTTGAGAGTCTTAAATAGCATGGTAATTTGCTTAAATGTCATAATATGCTAAGCATAAAAGATTTGTAAGAATTCTTATGAGTGTGTTGAATACTAAGAAAAGTTTGATGCTTGATAATTGTTTTGAGATATGAAGATGGTGATATTAGAGTCATGCTAGTTGAGTATTTGTGAATTTAAAGAATACTTGTGTTGAAGTTTGTGATTCCCGTAGCATGCACGTATGGTGAACCGTTATGTGATGAAGTCAGAGCATAATTTATTTATTGATTGTCTTCCTTATGAGTGGCGGTCGGGGACGAGCGATGGTATTTTCCTACCAATCTATCCCCCTAGGAGCATGCGCGTAATACTTTGCTTTGATAACTTCTAGATTTTTGCAATATGTATATGAGTTCTTTATGACTAATGTTGAGTCCAAGGATTATACGCACTTTTCTTCCTTCCACCATTGCTAGCCTCTCTAATACCGCGCACCTTTCGCCGGTATCATACACCCACCATATACCTTCCTCAAAACAGCCACCATACCTACCTATCATGGCATTTCCATAGC